>JAPDVU010000014.1:12452115-13652115 GCA_026230045.1 Corynorhinus townsendii
ACCAAATATTTATATGATCTCAGCCTGGGCCTGGGAGGTACCTGAGGGTCCCATGGCTGGGAAGCCTGGGAAGTTCCAGAAATAGTGACCACCAAAGGGGTCAAGGTCCCACCCTACTTTTTTCAGTTCAGGTTGCCCATCTCTCACTTGGCCTTTTTCCGGAAGTTTAAGGCACAGACGAGAGTCAGAATACTTGCGTTTGTGCTCCTGGCACATCACTTATGGGTCGTGTGACATTGGGCAGATTATTCCAACTCTCCGGGCCTCAGTCCCTCGTCGGTGAAATGGAAATAGCTCCTTTCAATACCCTTTGAAGTTACCTATAGGGTGAAATGAGGTTGTCTATGTAAAGCACGCGGCACAGTGACAGCAGATCCAACGACGGTGATGAATGAGGCATCTTCCGGCTGTGAGTCTATCTTTGCATCATGTTGCTTAACCAAAAGCAAAAACGGACCATCACTACCATTTTCCTACCGAAGCATCGTATTCCGAAGTGCGGGAAAGAAACCCACTGTTTCTCAACCTGACGGCATCGTGGGTCCGTTTGTTCTCTCTTCTTCTCTCCGCTCTATTGGGAATGTCATACTCTCCTCCCAATGCCCATGATGGCTGCAAATCCATCCCCCCCGGGGATGACTACAGTGCTGAGTGGATCAGTATTTGTTAAGATCCCAGGAGTACTAGCCCTTTTTAAAAATATGTATTTTATTGGATTTTTACCGAGAGGAAGGGAGAAGGATAGAGAGCTAGAAACATTGGTGAGAAAGAAATATCGATGAGCTGCTTCCTACACGCCCCCTACTGGGGATAGAGCCTGCAACCAAAGTCCATGTCCTTGACCGGAATCGAACCTGGGACCCTTCAGTCTGAGGGCCAACGCTCTATCCACTGAGCTGAACTGGTTAGCCCCCCCCCCTTTTTTTTAAACAAATAGTTTATTGATTTTTAGAGAGAGGCAGAGAGAGGGAGAGAGAGAAACATCAATGATGAGGTAGAATCATCAATCGGCTGCCTCCTGGCCGACCCCCTACTGGGGATCGAGCCCACAACCCGTGCATGAGCCCTTGACCGGAAGTGGAACTGTGACCTCCTGGTGCACGGGACGACGCCCAACCACGGAGCGGAGCGCACGGGCCCGGGCCAGAAGCACTCTCCTCTCATCGGACAGGGCCGTGGGATTGTGGACTCTGGGTCAGGCCTGATGCTTGTAATACCACTCGTAAACCCCCTTCTCCGAGGACACAGAGGGCCAAATGTTAAATGTGAGCCCAAAGAAAATCCGGCACGGCTTGCAAAATAGACATGTTTCATTTGTCATTAAAGACAGGCCCCTAACGGACAGAGCTTCATGAGCAGGGACTCCACGCAGCCAAGCCTGCCCGAGAGCATTTGCCACAAAGTTATTAGGCAACGTGCAGGCAACAGGGCTTTCGTTCTCCAGCAAGCCTTTCTGGGGGGCTCTGGAACTTACAAAGGGAAGTCCACGCCCGAGTGGGCTTGGGGCCATGTCCACCCCATGCTTCCCTGAAGGTCGACGGGTCACCTCTTCGTTCTCCTGGGACCATCGTTTTATCACACGGTAGGAATTTTGCAAGCGAGAGAGTTGAGATGGACTCTGATAACAGCCCACACCTGCGGTTTAAGTCGATGAAACGAAAGGTGACCTGAAATGTCGTCAGAGGAACGCCTGGCAGAGAGCAGGTGTTTACACAAACAAGTGTTTAAAAATACCCTTTCCCCGGCTGCCGGTGTGTGACCGTGGTCTTGACCCTTTTTCATGAAGAGTGGTTTGCGTTCCATCAGGTGCTCTCCTCTGGGAATCTGGCCTGAGAGACACAGGTATGGAGGGCGGAGTCCCATTCCAGGCTCAAAGCCGGCAAAGGGCCGGGAGCTGGTCTCCTGCAGCTGCCCTGGCCTGGCTTCCCGCCCCCTCCGTTCTGTGAGGAGCGCCACCATCTTTCCAGGATGTCGAACTTGGTTTCAGTTATTTGCATCCTTATGGACCTTGAGTTAAACAATGGTAAAAAGGCATCTTCCACCAGGCCAGGGTGGCTCAGTGGTTGAACATCAACCCATGAACCAGGAGGTCACCGTTCCATGCCGGTCAAGGGCACATGCCTGGATCACGGGCTCCATCCCCAATGGGGGTCATGCCAGAGGCAGCCCATCAGTGATTCTCTCTCATCATTGACATGTTTATCTCTCCCTCTCTCTCTAAAAATATATAAGAACATATATATTTTTTAAAAAGCGAATGGAGCCCTAATCGGTTTGGCTCAGTGGATAGAGCGTCGGCCTGCGGACTCAAGGGACCCAGGTTCGATTCCGGTCAAGGGCACGTACCTTGGTTGCGGGCACATCCCCAGTAGGGGGTGTGCAGGAGGCAGCTGATCGATGTTTCTCTCTCATCGATGTATTTAACTCTCTATCCTTCCCCTTTCCTCTCCGTAAAAAAAAAAAATCGATAAAATATATATTTTTTTAAAAAGCGCGAATGGAATGAATGAGCAAATGCGCAAATGTGAGTCACTGCGAACAGGTTGGGACGGCTCTCCCTGCTCCCTGCCGACTCACCCCTCACCCGCACCCGCAGGAGGGCGAGGGATCCCTACTTTGCCTGCAGCTCCTCTCTGCCGAGCTCCTCTCCTCTTCAGGTGATCTCTGCTTTTAACTTTCCACCCCTAGGAGCTGATTGGAGAACCAGAGACGCAAAGTGCTCTGAAAACACACAATTCAATTCGAGGGAGATGGAGGCCGTTCAGCTGGGAGCCTGCATGTCTACATTTCTTATCTGCATCCCGGCCAGGGCGTGAGAGCGAACTGTCTTGCTAAAGAATCGAGGAGGGACAGAAGCTGGAAATGAAAGCGTAACAGATACTTGGGCGGATCACAGCCTCACACCAGACATCTCCCTTCCGTGGCAGCAGTGGACCCGAAACCACTCCACGGGAAGCCCTGTCTCCCCGCTTTACGCAAACCCCAGTCTGGCCGATGCCTTTTTTCATTTTAAGTTTTTATTGACTTTGTTGGCGGAGGGGTGGGTGGGGAGGAGGAACATTGGTTTTAATAAAATTATATAGGTTTGGGGTGCCCGATCCCCTTTTTAAATACACAAATACTAAGAGCAATATTCACCAAAATCTAAACGCAAGGGCACTCCTGTCTGTAACTATCCTTCCGAATGGAGTGTTTTTCACTTATGCCCTGGCCTGCCTGTGCTGGCCCCAATGCACATGGAATTTTGACTTCGCTGTCTCAGCGTCCTCGGCCGGCCTTCTCACATTACAGGAGACGATATTTTTCTACCAGGACACAGTTCACAGCCCATAAAGGTCCCCACTTGAGCAAGCAGTCCGTCCCATCTCTGTGAACTGTCACCCAGACACATGCAAGCCCAGACTGTGTCCCATTTCCAAGTTTATTGATGAGGTGGCTTTCTCACAAGTACAGAGACACAAGCAAATGGGCCGGAGGCGTCTTCCCCTGCCACCGCGGCCAGCATCTCCCTTCTAATGACAAAAGCAAACAGAGGTGGGAAGCAGCTCTTCCCCTGAAGCCTTTTTAACGCTCAGCCTTCCAATGAGTGCAAACAAGAGAGGAAAGGATTAATTGCAGGCAGTAACACAAATGCCATTTCCTTTCTCTCAGTAACACTGTATCTCTCGGGGCTAACCCCCTTCTCACCACCGTGGGGAACCCGGATGTTGACCAAAGTTCCTGAGTCTCTCTGTCCAGTCCGGTTCTGCTAAAGCTTGGCTGAAAGATGAATCGGTCCCCAGGAACCCCAGGTGACCGAGGCCTTGGGAAATGATGCCCAGGCTCCCTCCAGGAGCGGCAACTCCTCTCCGATCACTTCCTTCTCCTTTTCTCAGCCGGAGCCAGGCACAGGCCAGGCACGGCCCCAGGAGCTGAGAACCAGCCAAGTCTCGGGCAGGCGAAGGGCAGACGCCCGTGAATCACAGGTGCCGACGGGCGTCTCTGTGGCTCCCACTTCGCTTGGCAGGAAACCCCGACAGTTTTGCCATCTTCAGTTCCTCAGGTGTCCAGGATGGAGCGGAGGTTTCACTCTCCGTTCCTCCGAGATCGCTGCCGTCCCTGCAACCAAGCGGCCCACTCCGCCCACACCGCTCCTCTGAGTCAGGTGCTCCGGGCCGGGCCGGGCCAGGAAACTGCAGGCCGGGTCTCATGGTGTTCCTCTGGGCACCGGCCACACGGTTCCTCCAGAGAGCTTGGTTCTTGATGACAGTCTCCCTCCTTGGCTATTTAGCGAGAGGCTGCAGTCAGATAAGAGGGGCTCCAGGGCTCCCCAGGTTCGGCCATCAGAGCGCCCGGGACACTCCTGGACGCACTCAGGTCCCCCGTGAGCTCGATGCTTGTGCTGCGGTTATTATCCGGCTCCTCCGGCTTCTTCTTGCGGAGGCAGCGGTGGATCAGGGCGGAGAAGAAGTTGGGGAACGATGGACTGGAAAAATAGTACACCAGAGGGTCCAACATGCTGTTCATGTAGGTGAAGCTGAGGGTGATGAAGAATGCCAGGTCCACTGAGCGGTAGATGTCACAGTTCTCGGTCCCCCTGGTGCTCAGGAGCCAGAAGATGCGGATGCGCACGGCCACGCTGGGCAGGAAGCAGATGACGAAGACGATGGCCACCACCATGATGAAGGTGATGGCCCTCTTGATCTTGGTGTGCCGGTCCATCTGCCGCTGCCGCAGGCTCCAGATGATGCGGATCGAGCAGAACAGGATGATGCCCAGGGGCAGGAAGAACTCCAAGAGGAACATGGCGTCATGCCAGCGGAAGGTGTAGCAGATGCTGAAGCTGCTGCACAGGTAGGCGTCGCGGTTCCTGATCATCATCTTCTTGTACAGGAGGTGCACCGTCAGGCCGATGGTGAGGGCCCACAGGAGGCAGGAGACGACGGCCGCCGTCCGGTTGGAGATCTTGTTGAGGGCGTGGTGCGGGTGGACCACCCGGAAGTACCTGTCCACGGCCACCACGGTGAGGAAGATGATGCTCCCTTGGCGGTTCATGGCCAGCATGAAGAGCATCAGCCGGCAGGGGACGTCCCCGAACTTCCAGTCCCACTTCCTCATGTAGTTGTCCATCAGGAAGGGCAGGCAGATGATCAGGAGGAAGTCGGCCACAGCCAAGTTGAACAGGAAGATCCGGCTGGATTTCCAGGACTTGAGGTGGAAGCAGAAGACCCACAGGGCCAGGCCATTGCCCAGGAGCCCAAACACAAACTCCAGCCCCAACACGGGCGGCAGGACGTTGGCGATGAAGTCATCCCGGAACACACAGCAGCTCTTGTTGTGGATCTGCAGAAAGTGAGCCTGCGGGGGGTGCGGCGGCTGCATGCGGGGCGGCGGCTGGCGGCGCGGGGAGCGCCTCACCTAGGCTGTGCTCAGGGACGGAGGTGTGCGTCTGTGTGGAGGAAGTGAGCTTCGCCGCCCGCCTTTATGTCACGTCGGGGGTGTTGAAATAGATGACTGAATGGTTACCAGGAAACTACGAAATCGCAAAAAAAAAAAAAAAAAAGCCGGCAAGGCTCTTAGGCAACCTGCTGTTTGCATAAATAAATAAGCAATAAAAATCCCCTGGGCCGACAGGAACCCACAAAATGTTCCCAATGTAAAGGATAGGTTTGGGCAAGCCACCTGTCACGGGGAGTGACGGGCCGCGCAGGGCATCCCTCTGCAAGCCTGGCGGCTGCCTGCCGCAAGTGGGAGCGTGATTCAGGCCGTGCGGTTGGCTCACCGCGCCCGCGAACCGACGGTGGCGATCCTGACTTTTGGTGCTCAGCAGCCTGGTTTTCCAGAGACGGTCAGCACGGGGATGAAACCCCGCGTGCACGTGAGTTAGGGAGCAGCAGGTGTGGGATGATGGCCTTTGGAGACGGCCGAGAAGACCGGCATTGCCTGTGTCCTGAGGACACGGCCCGTGGGCGTTATGTCCCCAGGCCACCTTCCCGGTCCAGACGTGGGCCGGCTTCTCCAGAAGTCTGCGGTGAATTTCTGCGTGTGCAAAAGGAAAAAAAAAGCAAATTGAGAGCAGCACAGAGTTTCCTAAGACGGTGGGAGCCACGCCAGGTGTGTG
The DNA here is from genome assembly GCA_026230045.1 of Corynorhinus townsendii. NCBI lineage: Eukaryota > Metazoa > Chordata > Mammalia > Chiroptera > Vespertilionidae > Corynorhinus > Corynorhinus townsendii. Next base: position 12,458,216 of record JAPDVU010000014.1, read on the forward strand.
TCACAACCAGGCGAGGTTTAAGTTCGTGTCAGATTTTGATACGCTTTCCTGCCCAAGTGATTTATGTCCGAGTACGTGATTTTTTAGAAACATGCGTGAGCTTTGTTTGTGAGAGCAGTTTGAGCTTCTCAGCCAAATGGAGCAGAAAGTGCAGGGAGTTCTGTGTACCCCCGTCCCCACACAGCCTCCCCCCCTTAGCGCGTGATATTTTAAAAGCCCCCCCCCTTTTTTTTTTTTTTGATAATTGAACTCAGAGTGACAGGACCTAAGAGGACTTTGAACTCTTGGTTCGAAGCCGTTCACCGTGTCATGCACCATTTCTTTGCTTTTCGGTATAATTGGGTGTAAGACTACAAAACACTCCTACCCCGTGACATTTGGGTCTGTCAGCGTCTTGCTTGGCTACAAGTTTCTAAACTGCTTCTACTTGGAGTTAGAAATAGGAAAGTTGCCCAGCCGGCGGTGGCTCAGGGGTTAAGCACTGACCTATGAACCAGGAGGTCACAGTTCGATTTCCGGTCGGAACGCATGCCCAGGTTGCGGGCTCGATCCCCAGTGTGGGGCGAAGAGGAGGCGGCCGATCAATGATTCTCTCTCATCATTGATGTTTTTCTCTCTCTCTCTCTCTGAAATAAAAAATATAGCCCTCACCGGTTTGGCTCCGTGGATAGAGCCTCGGCCTGCGGACTGAAAGGTCCCAGGTTCGATTCCCGGTCAAGGGCATGTACCTTGGTTGCAGGCACATCCCCAGTAGGGGGTGTGCAGGAGGCAGCTGATCGATGTTTCTCTCCCATCGATGTTTCTGACTCTCTATCCCTCTCCCTTCCTCTCTGTAAAAAATCAATCAAACAATACACACACATTTTTTAAAAAGAAATAGGCAAGTTGTTTCTTCAGTTGCACGCCCAGGTTCAGCAGGAGAGCTTGGGAGACTCTCAGTGGCAGACTAGTCAGGGTGACGTAATACCAGGCTCTCAGGAACCAGACACACTTGATGATGAAGACGATGATAAAGGTGATGTTTGCACCGACGTTACTGGGAGCTCCCAATGTGTCAGACCCCACGTGCCTTCGAGACACTCTCTTGTCTTCTCTCGCCTGCGGGCCCTAAGGTAGGGCCTATTACCGATTCGGGTTTCAAAATGAGGGAAGCGAGGTCAGAGAGGTTGGCCATATATTCAAGGCTACCCAGCCAATAAGAGCAAGAGCGTGGGCCATGGCTGGTTTGGCTCAGCGGATACAGTGTCGGACTGAGGGGTCCTGGGTTTGATTCCAATCAAGGGCACATGCCCAGATTGTGGGCTCCATCCCCGGGGGATGGGGGGCATGCATGAGGCAGCGGATCAATGATTCTCTCTCATTACTGACGTTTCTATCTCTCCCTCTCCTTTCCTCTTTGAAATCAATAAAAAAAAATATTTTTTTTTTAAAAAGGGCAGAGCGTGGGTGTGGCTCGGCCCTGGCATTGAAGCCCGTGTCGCTGACCATAGCACATGCTGCCTCGCCTGCAAGGCTGCGCTGGATTGCGGTCACGTTCGCTGTGTGGGCGTCTTCCTCTCCCCTGAAATGCTTGGTACTTGGTTCCCAGCCTTGCTGCCTGTGGCCATCCCGTTTCTTCTTGGACAAATGTGGACCGGTCAGTGATACTCATACAGTGATCCTGAGGGTCTCGATTAACCACAAATCAGAAAAACCGACCAGGAAGTTATTTCTGGGAGCGAAAGTTTACAATTGTATAATATTTGTGTAGGTTTTTGCTTTTTATTGATTGATTTGAGAGGCAGAAGGAGAGGAAGGGAGAGAGAGCGGAAAAAAACATCAGTTCTTTGTCATGGACGAAATTAGACAAGAATAACAAGTGTTGTTAAGCTTGAGAAAAAGAGGAAGCTGGAGAGGCTGGCTGCTCTGGCTTCGTCCTGAATTAGCTCTGAGCCGCTCCGCTTCCTCGCGTGTCAATGACGGGATCAGCCTCAAGCTTCCTCCCAGGTTCTCACGTCTTAGGGTTCCAAACCGGGGACTTGTCATCCGGGCGAGCGGGGGACTGTCCAGCGCGCAGTACCTGCCTCTGCAGTCAGGGGCGCTGACCTCTTCCCTTAGGTTGTCAGATTAAAATGGCAGCAGCCAACACAACGATAGCGGTCTGGTGTGAACGAAACAAAATTATACCTGTTTAAAAAAAATGTTGTCAGATCAGCAAAAAAATACCCGTTCTGGTGTGCCGCAGGGTTTCGGTCATTAGTTGATGTGTGCGTGAGAGGAGAAAGGTTGGAAATCGCCGTTCTAAGCCAAAGCTCACGGCTACGCGGTCAGAATGCCAATCCGCCCCCCAGATTCGGATGGGGCCTGCTGCGGCGGCATTACTGGTCTCCCCTCGCCGCGGGCATGTTTTGTCTTGTGTGTGTCCTCCACTTGTGTGTTTATCCTTTTCCTTACCAGCGCCTGAGCTGGGTCTAATGAATCATGTCGACAGCCACGGCAGTGACTCCGCCGGGATTTGAGGCAAGTTCACTTATCACCCATGACTTGCACGGTGAACTCGAGTCCCCATGCCTCGTGATCGTATTACAGCTTGAATGTGTGCCAACGAAGGGGGTGGAACTAATTTTTTTTTTTAATTAAAAATAATAGGGCCCTGGCCAGTGTGCTCAGTGATTAGAGGGTTTGATTCCTGGTCAAGAGCACATACCTGGGTTTCTCTCTCTCTCTTTCAAATGAGTGAATGAATAACGCTGGGACCGTCGGAGAGCCACATGCAAAAGAATGAAGTGGGGCGCCTTCACTGCACTGTCCCCCGAAATTAACACAAAACGCACCAAGGCCCTTTGGAGTGCAGGCCAACACTCTATTAACCAAGCCGCACCGGCCAGGGTGAGATGTTTTCTTCTTACTTTATATATTTGTGTCTTTTAATTTTGAACAAAAAACATATATATGCCTTCTGTAATCAAATACATTGAATTATTATTATTTTTTTTTTTTTAAAGAATGAAATCTGGCCCGACCAGTGTGGCTCAGTAGTCGAGCATCGACCTATGAACCAGGAGACTGGAATTTGATTCCTGTCAGGGCACATGCCCAGGTGTGAGCCCAATCCCCAGTAGGGGGCGTGCAGGAGGCAGCCCATGAGTGATTCTCATCACTGATGTTTCTCTTGCTCCCTCCCTCTCCCTCCCTCTCTGAAATTAGTAAAAAAGATGTATTTTTTTTAAAGAAAGAAATATAAAAGGCTATCCACGAATCTCCGGTCCCTTCTCTCCTCCATGGCGCTCATTTGCTGGGGCCCAGCCTGGGCTTTCCGCTCCCGGCCCACGGGCTTCCTGCAGTTCCCGTTCTGCTTCCACCGCCCTGCGCTCTCACTGCCTTACCTTTCCCCAAGGAGTCAGCAGCTGGCCTCCCTCCTACCCATCCGTCAGGCCTCAGTTCCTGAGTCACTTCCTCTGAGGAGCCTCCCCTCACCTAAGCCAGGATGAAGGGCTGGGTTCTCCTGTAGAGCCCAGGTCACCCACATTCATCACAGTTACCATGAAAGGAAATCTTATTTTTCCCCCTTGGTTTCTACAGTAGAACCCATGGGGCCCAGAGCTACACGGAGTGGCCAGATGATGATGATCTCTGAATGCATAGTAATCTGGCCACTCAGTGTATATCCTATAGAATAAAAGGCTAATATGCAAATTGTCCCCTTGACCAGGAGTTCGACCAGCAGGCAGGCTGGCCAACCACCCATGTCCCTTTCCCCTGGCCAGGCTGGCCGGACCCCACCCATGCACGAATTCATGCACCAGGCCTCTAATTTATTTATATATATATAAACACAAACACACACTGAGTGGCCAGATTATTATGCATTCAGAGATCATAATAATCTGGCCACTCAGTGTATATTTTCCATTGTGTTTCTGCTGTGCCTGGTACTGAGCTGGTGCCTAAAGTGTTCCCTGAAAGAGGGAATGAATGAATGAATGAATCTTCACAAGAAATAAAACATTGACCCCTTCCCACTCCTACTGTCTCATCACTGGATGCTCAATATGTATTGGGCCCACCCATATGTGAGGCCATCTGTTTATTCCACCTCAACATCCATCTATCTATCTATCTATCATTCATCTATCTATCTATCTATCTATCTATCTATCTATCTATCTTTATATCCACCCATCTAAAATTTAGGGCCCCGGTTTCATGGATGAGCTCAGAAGGGTCCTTTGTTTAGTTTAATGCTCTGCTGTCACCACCTTAAAATTCTTAATATTTTTTTGAACAAGGGACCTTGCATTTTCATTTTGCATGGGGTCCTGCCCGGCACATCATGGAGCTGGTCCCGTAGCCATTGCTGCACTCACTACCATGATGGGGTCCTGACCCATTGGAAACCTCCGTGGAATAGAAGGCCTGAAAGGCAAGCAGGCTGAGACCCTGCGTGGCCACGTGCCCACCTTGTTCTAGAACCTTTAACAGTAGGCTTTGACCCCTCGTTCTAATCCGCTCTCAGCAGCCCCCGCGCTCTCATGACTTCAGACCTCATTAACCCTTTAAAAATATATGATCTAATATTCATTCTAGCATTCATGTGACTTCCTGAAAGACCCTAAGTAAGAGGAACAAAGTTTCTTCTAAACGATTACATTTCCCTGTTCCAGGTAGTTTAAACCATCTGTCAGCAAAGTTTCCTCCTCTTCCTTTCAATTTCTGAAGGCTTTTTTTTATTTTTTAAGAGAGAGACAGAGAGAAGAATGGAGAAGAGATTGATGGACTTGTTTTTCCACTTACCCCTGCATTCATTGGTTGATTCATGTATGTGCCCTGACCTGGGATCGAACCCGAAACCTTGGGGAACAGGGACAACACTCTAACCAGCTGAGCTCCCCGGCCAGGGCCTGAAGGACGTTTCTTGATAAGATTTGGTTTTGGTCACAGTCTCTGGACTTAAAAGGGGAGGCAACATTGGAATTGAGTCTGCCTTTGGTTTTTTGTTTGACTTTTCTTTTATTTGCTCTTGCTGTTTTGTGGCGAGAGCCTCTGCCCACTGTGAGCTTTTGAATTGTTTAGACTTTTTTTCCTGTGGAGGGTAAAATCTTATGAGTCATTGAACATAGTGTCAGACACACAGGACATGAGCTTGCTTTAGGAACCTATTTTTATTGACATGAAGCAATCATGGAGCAGCCCGGAAGAGGATGAGAACTCAGAATAGAATTAAAAGCAGAAGTGTGGGTTTTCACAAATTTTTATCAGGAGGGGTATATGGTTCTTCGATGCTGATAAGACTCCTGGCCTTCACTCCTCCCCAGGTGGCTGGGGAGAGGGACAATTCTGGTGGTGGCTGTGCAGCAGCTACTTAGGGGGGCTCTGAACCCCAAAGGAAATGATTTATGTGCCTCCATTTCTTTATGTGTAAAGTATCTCCATATATAAAAGCCTAAGCGACCGGCCAACCGTTCAACCTTTCGACCGGTACCTATGACGTGCAATGATCACCAGGGGGCAGACACTCAATGCTCAGGCATGGAAACATGGGACAGACGGATGAATCTCAGAGGGAACGGGGGAGAGGGGAGATTAACCAAAGATCTTATAAGCATACTAGAGGCCTGGTGCACCACACACACACACACACACACACACACACACACACACACGGGCACCTGTGGGTTCTTCGGCCTGGCCTGTGGGGATCAGGCTGAAACCAGCTCTCCAATATCCTCCTAGGGGTCCCGGATTGCGAGAGGGCGCAGGCCAGGCCAAGGGCCTCTAGGGTTAGCATAAAAAGACATAATATTGAACCCTGACTGCCACACACTGTGTGTAATGTTTTCCATGCACTCATTCATTCGGATATTTACTGAACAACGACTAGGTGCGGCCACTGATCTAAGCCCTGGGACTCTAACGGTGAGCCAAGGCCCCATGCCTCAGGGTCTTACATTTGTTGAACCTGCCCAACGACCTTTTGAAGCCAGTATCATACCATCCTTACCCCCGCCTGAGGGGTGAGAAAATGAAAGCTGAAAGTGGCTAAGTAAAATCTGCCTCACGTCACACCTCTAGTAAGTGGCTGAGTTGAGATTCATGCTTTGATTCATTCCGACTTCCTGCAGCTCACTAGCCAGGCCACGGCTCTGGAAAAACACCTGCAGGGGTGTTTGGAGGCCCGAGAGCAAAAAGCTGGTCAGGAAGGTCCCTAAGGGCAGCGAGAACCCTGCGAGTTAGAGAAAGTGGAGATGAAGATGCCGGAGAAAGACTCTCACGGCCGTGTGGCTTGAGAATGGAGCTGAGGTTGGTTTGGGGTCGGTCCCTAATCCAGGGCGGAGCAGCCCGTCATGTCTGTCGTGGAATCATCTGGATTTGGGGGCCTACGTGTGTACAAGAGACACTTAGCCCGCCCCACCTGGGTGTTCGTGCAGAACCCTGGGTGTTCGTGCAGGACCCTGGGTGTTCGTGCAGAACCCTGGGTGTCCGTGCAGAACCCTGGGTGTCCGTGCAGAACCCTGGGTGTCCGTGCAGAACCCTGGGTGTCCGTGCAGAACCCTGGGTGGCTGTGCAGAACCCTGGGTGTTCGGGCAGAACCCTGGGTGGCTGTGCAGAACCCTGGGTGGCTGTGCAGAACCCTGGGTGTCCGTGCAGAACCCTGGGTGTTCGTGCAGAACCCTGGGTGTCCGTGCAGAACCCTGGGTGTCCGTGCAGAACCCTGGGTGAGGGGAAAGCGCTGCTGTTTACAGGAACCGGTCTACAAACTGTACGGAAAGGCTGAGAGTCATGAACCTCTCTGCCTCCCCCCTTCCCCCCCCAAAACCTTGCTGTCCGATTGGAGTTGACTAACGACCTTCCAGGTAAAAGGGACATAGCTGGGCGCCTGGCACAGAATATGAATTCAGTAAATACCGGAGAACAAACGAATAATTTCCCCTCGTACTCACACAACGCGCAGGCAGAGGCAGTTGCACAGCACTGGGCACCCCGCAAAGCCAATGGGCTTTTCTTCAAGCACTCAGCTCCCCGCCCGCCCCCTCCCCCCCCCCCCCCGCCGAAAAACCAGGGCAGGTACACACACCCCACAGCCTGTCTTTTGAAATGCAAAGGCTGCAGAAAAGTGGGGGGGGGGGGGTTCCCAGAAGGTCAGAGCGGATGGTTTTGTTGTCGTTCTTCTTGGGCTACTGAGAAGTCCAGAAATGAACAGGGGGTCCCTCCCCCTCCCTCCCCCCTCCCCCTCCCTTCTCCTCCCCCGCCCCCGTCCCTTCTCCTCCTCCCCCTCCCATGAAAATGAACATGATCCGAACCAAGACATTCCGATCTGCAGAGCCTCACTCAGCCCCACAGAAAGGTACTGACTTGGTCCAGTTTCTCTTTTCCAAGACAAGTGAGGGTTTTAGGGCAAAGGATAGGGAATACTGGTAAGTCATCAAGTTCTCTAACTCCCGGGGAGACAGGGAACAGGACAGGCTCCAGCACTTGTGCCCATTTCCTCGGCCGATTAAAATTACACAGGAGCCAAGCTCTTCCTAACACCCCCCCCCCTGCCACACACACACACACACACACACACACACACACCCCTCCACCTAGCACACACAGGCCCCCTGATAGACACCGGTCACTATCATCACGTCACATGAACACAACCCACTCACGTCTCAGCCAGGACCCTCCCAAAACACGCAGCAGCCTGCACTTCGTTTCCAGCAGAGCGAGGGAGGGGGATACGGCCCTCCCCAAGCCCCCTACCCCTGAGCAGGAATTCGTCCTGTTTTGTTCGTCCGTCTGTCCATCCGTCCGAGTGCCAGTTCAGGGCACGCAGGGTTGGCTCTGTGCGTTGTTGGCCACACCGGGGCAGCTCTTGCGACAGAGATGTGAAATGGGCATCTCCTCCCGCCTCTGCGCCCCAGGGCGCCCCGCACGCTTGGGCCTCAGGCTGCACCCCTTGAGCTTGGTGTAGAACTTGGGGAAGGAGGGACTCGAGAAGTAATACACCAGCGGGTCCAGCATGCTGTTCATGTAGGTGAGGCTGAGGGTCACGTGGAGGGCCACGTGCACGGAGGGGTCGCAGACGCTGGAGGGCACGGTGCAGAGGAAGTAGAGCCTGGCCGACACGCTGGGCAGGTAGCAGGTGATGAACACGGCGGCCACCACCGCGATGAACCGGGTGGCCTTCCTCATCCGCGCCTGCCGGGCCAGCTGCTGCCGCTGCCGCAGGCTCCAGACCACCCTGAAGGAGCAGAACAGGATGACGCCCAGGGGCAGGAAGAACTCCAGCTGGAACATGATGTCGTGCCAGCCGTTGGCCGACTCCATGATGAAGCTCTCGCAGGACACGGTCTTGCCCTGCGCGCACAGGTGGTCCTCCGTCAGAAGGTACAGCGTCCCCAGGATGACCACGGTCCAGAGCGCGCAGGCCAGGCCAGCCGCCGTGCGGTTGGAGATGGCGTTGGCCACGTGGTGCGGGTGCACCACCTTGAAGTAGCGGTCCACGGCCACCACGGTGAGGAAGACGATGCTCCCCGCGCGGTTCATGGCCAGCATGAAGAGCACCAGCCGGCAGGGCGCGTCCCCGAAGGCCCAGTGCCGGTCTCGCCGGTAGTAGTCGGTCCGAAAGGGCAGGCAGATCATGAGCAGGAAGTCGGCCACGGCCAGGTTGAACAGGTAGATGGTGCTGGGCTTCCAGGTCTTCATGTAGAAGCAGAAGCCGCACAGGGCCATGCCGTTGCCCAGGGCGCCCAGCACGAAGAACAGGATCAGCAGCGGCGGCATCACCTGCGCCATGGGGTCCCCCTGGAGGAGGCAGCACGACCCGTTGTCCATGGCGGACGGACGGTCGGCTGGGCCAGTGCTCCGGAGGCCCCCGGGGTTCCCGCAGAGACGCAGAGGCTGATCGGAAAGCCGCCACTCCCCCGCTGCTGTTTTTCTAACTTCCGGGCCCCCGGGATGCGGGTGCCCACCGTCCGCCCGCACAGGTGGTGGGTGCAGCCGCTGCGCGCGCCGCGGACGGAGAACAGCAACCTCAGCCGGGAAACGAGAGCCTCAGGGATGTGCTGGCTCCAGAGCCCGGGTCACGAGCTGCCCGTGTCCCCGAGAACCCGAGCGTGTGGCCCCGCAAGGCTTGGAAACGTGGCCCTTCGCGGGAAGCGGCCGGCAGGTCCAGCGCGGTTCATGCCGGAGAGGAGCCGGGAGACGCGTTTCCCTTCCAGCCGCGCGCGGCTCTTGCTCGGCAGGCGCTGCGCTGGAGAGCGCAAAGCTCGCTCGCTGCCCAGGAGGCACCAAGAGTGCGTGTCCTCCCTCCCTCCCTCATACAAACATTTCCCGGAGGGAGCCCTCCCGGCCGGGCCTCCGCTGTGCTTCCCTCCCTAACCTTTGCCTGACTGCCCCGTCCGCTCCCTCATCCCAGGGGGCCCTCCGGGGCGCTGCCCGAGACCAGAGAGGCTCAGAGCCATTTCCTGTGCCCACACCCAAAAAACGCAGCCCTCAAAACCCAGAAGGGTCCGCGGAGGGAAAAAGCTGTCAAAGCCACACTTGTGGGCTGTTGAAACAGTCTTTCTTCGAAGGGCGTGGGCCTTTCCGCCCCTCCACTCGCCACCTCCTACCCTCTGCTTCCCTCCCTGGACACCAGTGACCGGTTGCACAAGGGGCAGCAAGACCGCGACATGAGCCCAAGCCACTTCGCATAGGTCTGTCTCCATGGCGCAGCCTGTGCGGGAGCCCCGGCCCCCCTCTGCTGTTTGCAAAAGAGGATTTGGCTCCGAGCTTCCCCGCTGGCTGCTCCACAGAACCAAACTCCTCCGGGATACATATGTTTGTTTGTTTTTTCATTGTAATTACGTGCTGAGCCCATTGGGCGGGGGCGAAGGAGGCCCGGGGCGGTTGGTCAAGAGAGGCCTATCTCTAAAACAATCGTGGGTAAAATTAGACGGCGCTGAAGTCTTTGCTAACATTTCCGTCCCTTTGGTTTTTGAGATAATCTCTCTGCCCTGGGCCTTGGGCTGCCAGCGTAGGGAAGGGGTGAGGAGAGGGAGCCTGCGAAGGAATGCCTGTCCTGCGGGGTGCCCAAGGCAGATAGAATTCTTCCCCCTGAATCCCAGATGCCCCAGTAGCACGGCAGCCTTCTCCACGCCCGCCTCGCCTCTGCTTGGACCCCTGCCACCACCCAGCTGTTGAAAGGGTTGCATTTCCCAACTGGTTTCTTCTCTAGTCCGATCCCTGTAATTCCTCTCCCACGCGGCAATGGGATTTCTCTAAAGTTCAGATGTTATCATATCCCGCCCCGTCCTCCACCACCACCACCTAAAAGCCAGCATGAGCTCCCTTCCATCTGCTAAGGTGACAGCTACATGGCCTTGTGAGCCACGGCTGGTTCCAAAACCAGTGTGATGTGGCCCACATGTTTTAAAAACCTGGGCTGTCCTATTAGAACCTGTATTCCCAGCCTCTCTCGGGAAACGGTGAGATCTGGCTACAGTGGGCCAACAATCCCACAGAGTAACAATGAGCTGCCGCGGAGAGAGCTGCCCCCTTTAAACAGGCCCTTTTGCCCTGACCGGTTTGGCTCAGTGGGTAGAGCGTCGGCCTGTGGGCTGAAGGGTCCCAGGCTCCATTCCGGTCAGGGGCATGTGCCTTGGTTGCGGGCACATCCCCAGTAGGGGGTGTGCAGGAGGCAGCTGATCGGTGTTTCTCTCTCATCAATGTTTCTAACTCTCTATTCCTCTCTGTAAAAAAAAAAAAAAATCAATAAAATATATATTTTAAAAAAATAAACATAAACAGGCCTTTTTGCCACAATCCCCACCACTCCCTATGACCTGGTCACGTTCATTCATTCACAGACCTGGTCTCTGTGGGATTTTGCCCTTGGTTAAAGGTCACACCAGGCCCTTCACCGATGGTACCTTTCTAACATCATTCTCCTGCCCCTTTCCTGCTCGCTTTGGCAGTCTCGTCACTTCTAATAAACCATCGTGTCCATCAAACATCTGCATTTAGCTCCCCCGCTAATCCAAGCGGTCTTGGAGATACAGTCCGTGATCGTGGCAGGAAGGGCATAGACTAAGGATCTGGGTGCCTACGCCCTGCTTTCCATGGGAGCTCCCAGCAGCCACTTTCACTCTGGGGCTTGGTGATTCTGTGAGAAGGTGTTGACTAATGGGGTGACTGTCACAGGCTGTAACACCCCAAGAGGAGGCCAGGTGGGTAACTCGGAATGCCTCCATAGGGTCAGCAAATGGAAACTCCTCTTGATTCTCTGTTAGCAAAAGCTGTCAAGATTCTCAGAAACACCAGCGCTTCCCCTTTCCTGTGTAACGCCCGCCTTTCTTTCCCTTCTCCTTTCCTGCTGGCTCAGTCACCTTCCCTTTCTCTTTGAAGGTAGAATTAGCTGGAAGGCAGAGGATTAAGGAAGAAAAGGTTGGTTTCTGTTTCTCTGAAAGTCTAGCGAAATCTTTTTTTTGCTGGGAACCTGAAACCGCTCTTTAAAAAATAGTTTTTAAAAATCTATACCATGCCTCAGTGACTAGGCTTAATTGGTTTGGCTCAGTGGATAGAGCGTCAGCCTGCAGACTGAAGGGTTCCAGGTTCGATTCCGGCCAAGGGCACATGCCCGGGGATCAAGACCACAATCTGTGCATGACCCCTGACCAGGAATCGAACCGGTGGCCTCTTGGTTCCTGGCTAGATGCTCAACCACTGAGCTACACCGGCTAGGTAACACTGAGGTGTTTTTGCTAGATGCTTCAGGATCCCCCAAAGGAGGAGGCTTTTATCTGCTGTCTGGAACTGAGTGTTTAGTAGGGGAAATAAGACAAACACATAAATAACAAAGAAAAGCAAATAAAGCCTGGCCGGCGTGGCTCAGTAGTTGAGCGTTGACCTATGAACCAAGAGGTCACAGTTCCATTCCCTGTCAGGGCACATGCCCAGGTTGTGGGTTCGATCCCCAGTGGGAGGTGTGCAGGAGGCAGCCAATCAATGATTCTCTCTCATCATTGATGTTTCTCTCTCTCTGACCCTCTCCCTTCCTCTCTGAAATTAATATATATATATTAAAAGAATACATATTATATTCATATAAAAGAATATATATTAAAAGAATACAAATAGTCCATTGCTCTATCACTGAGCAACACCAGCCGGGGCTCTTTAATTTTTATTTAATTTATTTATTTTTAAATATATTTTTATTGATTTTAGAGAGGAAAGGAAAGGGACAGAGAGATAGAAGCATCAATGATGGGAGAGAATCATTGATTGGCTGCCTCCCGCACACCTCCCACTGGGGATCAAGCCCACAACCTGGGCATGTGCCCTGACCAGGAATCGAACTGTGACCTTCTGATTCATAGGTTGACACTCAACCACTGAGCCACACCAGCCAGGGCTCTTTTATTTTTATTTTTAATTTTTATTTTGAGAGGACATTTAATAAAGCTGGGGGCAGTGACACAAGATAGGGCCTAGGATAGAAGAAGCAACAGGAGAGGGACTAGGTGGGGAAATGAAGCCAGGCTGGCTGCTTTGGTTCACTAAGAAGTCAGAGGAAAGGGGCCTTGAGGGCAGGTTCAGGGGGCTAGCCCGGGATGAGCTGCCACTGCCCATTGCTCCCTGGGTGCACGTCTCGTGGGGTCCCGTAGAGTTTAGGAGATGCACGCCTGTGGGGGGAGCAGAGGAGGAAGGTAGAGACGTGGCGTGGCCCTGGGAGGGAGAGCCTGCCCCAGTAGAACTGCCTGCAATGGTGGGAACGTTCTGGAATATACGTGGAACTTTTGAGCACTTGAAATGGGGCTGGTGGGAACTGAATTGTCAATATTATTTCATTTTAGTTAATTTAAAATTTAAAAGCCACCCATGGTTTGTGGCCAACGCAAAGGAAGCCTCTGATGCCACCTCCTCTACCCCAAGCCTTCTGGAACCTCCCTCTCTGGTCTGGGTTAGACCCTCCTCTCTGCTCATTCCTGCCACCCATTGTTGTAACGGCTTACTCCCGCCTCCTCCTCCAGCCCCCCGCCCCACCCCTCTCTGGGAAGACCAACATGGGGTCTGATTTAGCTTTTTGTGCCCAGAGCGCAGCCTGGCGCCCGGCATGGAGGGGACTGGAGGGGACGCTCAGTAAGTACGTGTTGTGTAAATGAAAGAACGAGTGAGCAGAAGGTTCCAGACCTCAGCAGCTGACTTCTTCTCCTGGCCATGAGGCGACACCAGCAAACAGGACGGGCATTTCCAAAGAACGTGAAACACACCTGCCAGGCTGATCTGGCCTGATGCTGGGCCCTGCCGTGCCACCTGCTCCGATGCCTTGTAAGATAATATCACCTTCCATCTGATAGGGGCAGGAAGTGGACATTCCTGCGGGGGTGCCCAGCAGGTGCAGGAGGAGGAGCAGCTGTGTGTGGTGGCCCATTGGAAAGAAACCCTGCCTGTGGGTTTCTCCTTTCTTCTCACGCTGCTGCCCACGCAGAGCTCTTCCGATGCCACATGTGGGGGATGTTTCCCCCACTCCAAGCGATCCCCTGCGACACCATGTGGGTGTCCTCCAGGTCAATTCCGGCACGAACTGGAGTTAGCCTAGGCCCCACAGGTGAAGGGTTCAGTCCCACGACACTGCCCCCCCCTTCCGATGCCAATCGCGAATGAGTCCCCACGTCACCCACAACTCTGTCCCTCTTGGCTACCATTCGAGGTCCCCATGACCTCCCTCCGCAGATTCCACCATAGGTTAGAACAGCTCACAGGTCTCAGGGAAACCCTCCCTTCTGCTTATCAGTTTATTCTAAAATGGAGGATGTGATAAAGCGTACAGATGAACGCTGCATGAAAACATATGTTGGGTGAGTTCTGGAAGGGTCCCAAGCGCAGGACTTCTGTCCCCATGGAGTTGGGGTGGGTCACCCTCCTGGCACCTCCATATGTTCACCAACCCAGAACCTCTCTGAACCCCCTACTTTGGGGACTTTTACGGAGGCCTCATCGCATAGGCATGACCCACCGCTAACCCCATTTCCAGGCCTTCTCCCCTCTCTGGAGAATGGGGGGTGAGGCTGAAAACCCCAAGCTTCTGATCATGGCTTGGTCTTCCTGGTGACCAGCCCTCATCCAGGAGCCCACCAAGAATGACCTCATTAGGACAGAAAAAAATGCCAGGAAATGCCAAGGGACTTAAGAGCGCTGTATCTGCCCTGGCCGGGGTGGCTCAGTGGGTTGAGGGTTGTTCCATGCACTGAGAGGTCGCTGGTTCAATTCCCGGTCAGGGCACATGCCTGGATTGTAGGCTCAGTCCCCAGTAGGGAGTGTGCAGAAGGCAGCTTCTCATTGGTGTTTCTCATTGATGTTTCTCTCTCTCTCTCTCTCTCTCACACACACACACACATTAATAAAAACATGTGTTTTAAAAAAGAGCTCTCTGGCGGGGGGGGTGGGGTGCGAAGGGATAAACCAAACAACTTATATGCATATATGCATAACCCATGGACATAGACAATAGGGTGGTGGAGGCCTGGAGTGGGGAATGGGGATGGGCTATAAGGGATCAATGGGAGGAAAAAGGGGACATATGCAATATATATATGAAGGGCAACCAAATGAATCCATAACAACCAGAAAGAGGCCAAAAAGAAAAAGAAAAAAGGTTCTGTATCAGGAATCAGGAAAACACATATATTTCTTGTTATGTCACTGGTAGAAACCCAGGGGCTTTGCTTTCCAAAATGCCCCTGCCAGGGCCCTGAGTATGTGCCTGTATTCGCTTCCTGTGGCTGCTGCAGCAAGTTACCACAAGCTCGGTGATTTGAAGCAACAGTTTCTTTTCTGTTTTAGAAACCGGAGGTCTGATGTGAAAGCATCAGCAGGGTTGTGCTTCCTCCAGGGGCTCTAGGAGGAGCTCATTCCGGCCATTTCCAGCTTCTGGTGGCTGCCAGCGTTCCTTGGCTTGTGGCTGCACCGCTCCAGTCCTTGCCTCTGTGGTCACGTGGCCTTCTCTCTGTATGCCTCTTAAAGGGACACTTTTCATTGACTTCCGGGCCCAGATCATCCAGACTGATCTCATCTCAGGATGGTGGATTTAATTACATCTAATTACAAAACTCTTTTTCCAAATAGAGTCATGTTCACCGTTTTGGGAGGATAAGGATGTGGACATATCTTTCTGTGCAATAGCAACCATTCAATCCACTATGGCAACCTTTTCAAGGTCAGTGTTTGAGTCCTACCCAACTATTTAAAACCGCTTTCTCCAGAAGGGAGCAAGAATTACTAACTACATGTAAGGTCTAAATAATTTGCCATCTTTTTTTTTTTTTTTTTGCTTGTTTCTGCTCAGTGGAGTTGCAGTCCAGGAAAAACACCAGAGCCCAAAAGTGAAGGGGAGGGACGGGAGCTGCTTCCCAGTGTGATGAGAGAGCACCCTGACCCGACACAAACTGTGACGAGAAACTTTCCGTCATTTCAAAATGAGTCTTAAAAATGGCAAACGATGTTTTTGTTTTTTTCCATATAAAATGCAAGAAAAATTAAAAAGAGGGGGGGACTATAGATTCAAAGAGGTTTAAGAGCTATGTCAACCAATTGTTTGTACTCTGACTCAAGCAACTCCATTGGGCATTCGGGGAAATACCAGCACGGATAGCTAAGTAGGAATATTAAGGAATTGTTGCTAATTATTGTAAGTGTGATAATGGCATTTTGACTATGCTTAAGGAAAGAGTACTTACCTTTTAGAAATAAATGCTGAAATATCTGTAGGTGAAATTGTGTGATATTTGGTATGTGATTCAAAGGAGTCCAACAGGAGAGAAGGGCAGAAATACAAACAGAGAGGTTATGAGGGTTTGTTTTTTAAAAGTATGTTTTTATTGATTTCAGAGAGAGGAAGGGAGTGGTAGAGAGAGCCAGAAACATCCATGATGAGAGAATGGCTGCCTCCTGCGCGCCCTTACTGGGGACCGAGCTGGCAACGTGGCGTGTGCCCTGACTGGAATGGAACCAGCAACTTCCTGGCGTATGGGGTGACGCTCAATCAGATGAGCCGCCCCAGGCGAGAGGTGGTGAGTTCTTTTTATTGCGACGGCTGGATCTTGGGAACAAGGACATCCATTGCTCTACCCTCTTTACTTGTATAAATTGCCCATAATAAAAAATTATTGAAAATTGAAAGGCACTTAAATCTTTACCAGTGGAGAATGAGATAAATAAATTACTATCTACTTATTATAAAGAATAATAGCATTCACTTATATAATCCTCCCTGTGGGCCCGGCCCTGTTCTAAGCATCTCATCTATCTATACAGAATGAGACTGAGTTCTAACTACTGACCCAGAAAGATGTCTGAGATAGCTTGTTAAGTGAAAACACACACACACACACACATGCGTGCTCACTGAAGTTTGTATAATCCCATTTTTGGAAGTTAAAAAATACTATATGGCCCTAACCGGTTTGGCTCAGTGGATAGAGCGTCGGCCTGCAGACTCAAGGGTCCCAGGTTCGATTCCGGTCAAGGGCATGTACATCTCCAGTAGTAGGTGTGCAGGAGGCAGCTGATGGATATTTCTAACTCTCTATCCCTCTCCCTTCCTCTCTGTAAAAAATCAATAAAATATATTTTTAATAATAATAATAATAATAATAATAATTGGATTGGCTCTGGGTCACTGTCCCTGTCTCTCCATCAGAAGAGGATGGTGGTCCCACCTGGTCCCAGCTTTTTCCTTCTAAAAAAAATAGTAATAATAAAATAGTAATAATAATAATATATGTGTCCTCATGCAGTGCTGGTGGGAATGTAAACGGTTCAACTGCTATGGGAAACAGTTTGGCAGTTCTGTATAGAATTGCCAAGTGACCCAGCAATTCCACTTGTAGGTATATACCCCAAAGCAGTGGTCGGCAAACTGCGGCTCGCGAGCCACATGCGGCTCTTTGGCCCCTTGAGTGTGGCTCTTCCACAAAATACCATGGCCTGGGCGAGTCTATTTTGAAGAAGTGGCGTTAGAAGAAGTTTAAGTTTAAAAAATTTGGCTCTCAAAAGAAATTTCAATCGTTGTACTGTTGATATTTGGCTGTGTTGACTAATGAGTTTGCCGACCACTGCCCCAAAGAATTGAAAATAGGACTCAAAACAGTACTTGTACACGAATGCTCATAGCAGCACTGTTTACAATAGCGGAGAGGTAGGTAGTGTGATGGTTTATTTTATGTGTCAGCTTGGCTGGGCCACTGTGCCCAGATACTTGGTCCAATGTTATTCTGGTGTTTCTGTGAGGGCGTCTTCTGGGTGAGGTTAATATTTAAATTGGTGGGCGTTGGGGAACGGGGATTGCCCTAGACAGGCTGGAGAGCCTCATCCAATCTGCTTAAGGCCTTAGTGGAGACTGACCTCTCCCTAGGGAGAAAGGATTCTGCCAGCGCTTGGCCTTGGAGTTTGACTGATTCGTCCCTGGGTCTCCAGCGGCCAGCCTCCCCTGAGGATGCGGACCATGCCAGTCTTCATGATCACCTAAGCCAAATCCTTGAAACCGCTTTTGGTTCTGTTTCTCTGAAGAACCCTGATGAATACGAGTGGAAACAATGCCAGTGTTTATCAACAGATGACTAGGGAAGCAAGCTGCATTTATACCTGCAAGGCACTATCATTCCGCCATGAAAAGGGATGAGGTACTGATTCATGCTACAAAGTCTATGAACCTCGGAAACATTCTACGTGAAAGAAGCCAGACACGAAAGATAACATATTGCATGATTCCATTTACATGAAACATCCCAGAATAAAATCATAGAGACAGAAAGGAGACCAGTGATCGCCAGGGACTGGAGAAAGGGGACCTTGGGGAGTTTGAGCAAGGACTGGTTTCACTGCAAAAGTGACAAAATGCCTGCCCCTTCGTGATACAATTGTATCATCTTTGCAAATCAATCTCCCTTTTATACTGAATATGTATGGGCCTCTTGTGGCAGAACTGGTTATGTCCCTTGCCAGTCCTGCGTTGCAAGAAGAGCAATGACGTTACTAAGCATCTGCTTGTTGGAGAAGCAGAACAGGTTCGTTTTCCTGAGCCTGGGTCACACCTGCTCCTTCCCTATCATCTCAGTCCCCTGTTCCTTCTCCCTTTGAGCAGGGCTTCTGGGATCAAGAGCTCAGGTGAAGGAGTAGTTTTATGTTGTTTTTTTCTTCCCAGCATCCATGTGCCCTCCTTTTGGCATCAACACCCTGATTTCCTTTGGTGACTCATCCATCCCTGAGTTTTCACCATGTCTGAGATTTGGGAGACTTTAGCTTCATCCCCTGGCTCAGGGATGGGCATGTGACCTGGCCTGGCAAATCAGAGCATCCCATCCCAATGGCCACTGTGGTTGGCTCAGGGATGGGCACAGGACTGAAAGGCTAATGATTCCCTGTCTTAGTCTATCTTGGCTGTTCTCACACATACCATAGACTGTGCGGCTTCTAAACAACCACAACTTATTTCTCACAGCCCTGGAGTCCAAGATCAAGGTCGGGGCCAATTCATTTTCCGGTGAGAATGTGTCCTCACAAGACAGAAGGGGGAGGGAGTTCCTGGGGTCTCTTTTATAAGGGCAGTAATCCCACTGATCACCACCCAAGGCCCCATGTCCTAACACTATCACATTGGAGGTCAGGATTTCAACCTATGACTTTGGGGGTGGGGGGACACAAACATTCAGTCTATGGCAGATACTAACCCAAGTTGTCTGCTGGGAACATTGGAAAGCTCATCTCTCTTCTGGGATTGCTAACCAAGTGGAAAATAACCTCAATATGTTGTAATATGATGAAACCGCACGGAAGAAGCCAAGAGTGGAAAAAAAGATAGTTTCCTTTCAAAGAAATTTAAAATTTGAAGTAATTAAAACTTTGTCCTATGCTCACATACAGAAAAGCTGTGAGCATAGGACAAAGTTAGCCCCTTACATTGACCCAGAATTTCCAAGCATAAGCACTTCTCACATCTGCTGAAATGTGAAATTTTCATGAATCCAATTAAATTTCATTAAAAATTTTTATGAACCAAGTTTGAACATCCAAGACCCAAGAGAAAGGTGTCATCTGGCTCTTGAGAAAGATATTCTTTTTTTTTTTTTAAATATATTTTATTTATTTATTTTTACAGAGAGGAAGGGAGAGGGGCAGAGAGTCAGAAACATCGATGAGAGAGAAACATTGATCAGCTGCCTCCTGCACACCCCCCACCAGGGATGTGCCCGCAACCAAGGCACATGCCCTTGACTGGAATTGAACCTGGGACCCTTCAGTCCGCAGGCGGATGCTCTATCCACTAAGCCAAACCAGTCAGGGCAAGAAAGATATTCTTGAAGGATATCTATCCTTTCAAGAGACAAAAGTGATACAACTCTCTTCTCAGAAAAAGAATACATGTTTTTAATTGAGACTAGAGCGAAGAAATGGATGTATTCGTTTTGCAGGTAGCTCATATAGCTTAGGATAACTGAGCCCAATTTACTTAGCAGTCCTCATTCATGGGTGTCTCCATCCACTGGTATGTTGATTTCAGTTTTATGTATGGTGTGTGTCTGGTACTCTATTGCTAATATGAAAGTACTAGAGTTTGAAATGTTATTTATGCAAACAAATGAGAAAGATTGAAGGTTAGCCCTTTGACGTTTCTCTCCGGGCCAGACCTTGTTCTAAGAACTCCAAAATCTTGGGTAGGAGAGGAAGGAATGAAATGACAGCCTTTTTTAAAAAAATGTTTTTATTGATTTTTTTTTTATAGGGGGAAGAAGAGAGAGAGGGAAACATCCATTGCCTGCCTCCTGCACTCCCCCTACTGGGAATTGAGCCTGTAACCTCTTAGTGCATGGGCTGACGCTCAACCAACTGAGCCACACCAGCCAGGTGTGGCAAAATGACAGCCCATTTAATCTGCCATAGTCCATAGCCACCTACTTACATATGTATTGCAATTAGTTGTGAAAATGATACATTATTATGTTATTTTACATCTTTGCAGTCATTTGGCAGTTTTATTAAACTGTAGATTTGTTTCTGATTTTGTGCTCTGTGAGGGCATAATAGCCACAGTGTGTGTCATAATGGAGAAAACGGGAAACAATGGGCTAGAATAGGTCTTTTTTTTGTTAATTCTCACCCGAAGACATTTTTTCCCCATTGATTTTTTTTTTTTTTTGAGAGAGTGGAAGGGAAGGGAGAGACAGAGGGAGAAACATCAGTGTGAGAGAGATTAACCAGAATAGGACTAGAACAGGTCTTAATAAACCTCTGTAAGGGCTGCCCCAGCCCTAACCCCTTGTGTCCATCAGGACTAATTAGAAAGTGACATTCTAATTAAAACTGGCTTAACCAAAAGTGGGAATTTGTCAACTTTTATATCTGAAAGATCCAGAGGTAGGGCTGAGCTCACATGTGCCGGAATCAAGGGTCAAACGGTTTCTCCCAGCTCTTCTCTCCTTCTTGTGGACTTGGTCCTCAGGCCGCATGGTGGCAAGGTGGCTGCCAGCATCCCTGAGGCTCAAATCCAATGGGAAAGAGCATCTTCTCTGGAAGCTCCTTCAAAGTGTGCGGGGATTTACTCTGATTGGTCTAAACGTGAATCAGTCAATCCCTGTCACCAGCATGACACCACATGCTAATGGCCTTAGACCTGGGTCCCGCGGTTCAGGCCCAATTGGAACACATGGGTAACGTCTGGGGGAGAGATGAAGTCTTCCAAACCCAATGGGCCTGTTACAGAGAGTGGATGCTAAAAAGCCAATCCACAAATATCCACTCCACCTCAAGTGACCATCTTGAAGGTGCCCGGAAGGAACCAGATGAATGAAAATGTCTGGCTAAGGGCCAACCCGTCCCCAAAAGTGGGGGGAAAACCGCCCTGTGATTCTTGAGAAAATAGATGATGTTATAACAAGGTGTCACGTGTGGTAATGAGTCACTTCCAATCCAAGGAGCCAGGGAAACGCTTTCTTTGAGAGGGGACTTCTCAGAAAGCGTCGGAGTGCCGCTTCTTCCCCGCTTCCTCTGAATGGCAGGCAGGTCTTGCAACATTACTTGCCCATCCTCCTTCCGCCAGGCCTCACCGTTGTCCCCTTCCTTCAGGCATGCTTTGCTTGACTGCACGTTTCACTCTTGTCTTAAAGGAAATATCTGACTTTCTGGAAGTATCATTTAGAAATGTATTCTATAGTATAATTGAAAACGCTCCTGCAGTTATTTTAACCAGAGAGCGTGTGTGTGTGTGTGTGTGTGTGTGTGTGTGTGTGTGTGTGTTTCACAACAGGAAGCCTCAGAAACCAGACAGTTAGGAGCTGTCGGGGACACAGGCTGTTCATATGTCCCAGTCCATAATCCTTTGCACATGTACCTTTATTCTCAGGCTAGCCTCTCTTGTTGCAAGATGGCTGTGGTACTCCCTCCTGGCTATGCTCATGATCCAGTCAGACAGGAGACAGGCCAAGGCTTTATTTATTTTTGTAATCCTCACCCAAGAATGTGTTTATTGATTTTAGAGAGAGGGGGAGGGAGAGGGAGAGAAAGAAACATCGATGTGAGAGAGAAACATCCATCAGTTGCCTTCTGTACATACCCTGACCGGGAATCGAACCCACCATCATTTGGTGTATGGGGGACGAGGCTCCAACCAACTGCGCCACACGGGCCAGGGCATCAAGGGGTTGTTGTAAGGATTAAATCAACTAACATGTCTAAGACCATTTAGGGAAAGTAGAGACTTTGTCCCTTGCTCACTGTATCCCCAGTGCCTAGCACAGTGCCTGGGGCATGGTGGGAATCTGAGAAAGTTTTGTGGAATGAGTCCCCCTGGACTCTGTATGCCCAAAAGAGCAGGTTCTTGGCACGTAGTGGGAAGTGGGTGTCAATAAGTGGAAGCTATTATTATGGTTGGGAGCTATTATTATCGGAACCAAACATGCTTGGGAACAAGATCTTCTTTCACTGATGTCATGTAGAACCAACTCTTTGTGAGGGGGACTCCTCTCATTGAAGAAAGATGTCAGAGAGGAGGCCACGGTCCCTGGTGGAAACCCTTATGCCAGATGGCTTCATGGACACACAAAGTTGTTGTGTGTGTGTGTGTGTGTGTGTGTGTGTGTATATATATATATATATATATATATATATATATATATATATATATGTTTTCTTATTGATTTCAGAGAGGAAGGGAGAGGGATCAAGAGATAGAAACATTGCACTAGCTGGTTTGGCTCAGTGGACAGAGCATCGGCCTGCGGACTGAAGGGTCCCGGGTTTGATTCCAGTCAAGGGCACATGCCTAGGTTGCAGGCTCAATCCCCAGCAGGAGGCAGCCAATCGATGATTCTCTCTCATCATTGATGTTTCTATCCCTTTCTCCCTCTCCCTTCCTCTCTGAAATCAAAAAGAGAGAGAGAGAGAAACATCAATGATGAGAGGGAATCACTGATTGGCTGCCTCTTGCACGGGGATCAAACCCACAACCTGGGCATGTGCCCCCAAGAATCCATAATCGTGAGCTTCCTGGTCCATAGGTCAATGCTGAACCACTGAGCCACACCTGCCCCACACAAAGTAAGTTCTGGGCAGAGAATTTAAGGATGATGATGGTGACGATGGTGGCGAATGAAGTTGTCAGGGAAGGAGGAGAATGAGTTGGTGGGTAAAGCAAACCAGAAAAGAATCCCCTCCACCCTCTATAAAGCACATTTTGGTCCCAATCTTTCCCTTATCTTCATAGCCTTGCAAATGTTGTAGTGTTATTCCCAGAGAAAAGCCCGAGATGAGATTGATTCCAGTTTAGGACACATGCAAGGATCGGTAAACAAGAAGAAGGAGATGAAAACAATCGTGAGGGTAGTGAGAATGTGGCCGATGAGAAAAAACTTAAAACAGCGCTGACATCATCTTTTCAAAAATAATTCTGCCAATGTAGGGAACAGGGTTAAAATGTAACAAAATGTAACAAAAACGCTTTTTCCTGGCGGAGGACTGATTCATCCAACAGGCGCGAGGTTAGGACTCCAGGATGCATCCCAGGCCGCGGGGCAAAACCTGGCTCATTCACCGGGAGCCACTGATGATTTCGACGCACGTTTCCAATCAGCGTCCTCTCGCGCCCTCAGGCCGGCCGCCCGCCCGCCACCCGACCCCTCTCACGGGTCACGAGCACCCTCTACTGGTTATCAGACCCTCCGCTGCTTGGCCTCGCCCCCGAACGCAACGCGCATGCTCCACACTTTCTCAACGCCTCTCAGGCTTCTCGCGACAGTCACCCAGCGGCGGCCTGAGTCTCGCGATAAAGGCTCATTGTCTCGCGGGACCGCGCCGGCAGACGGGCTCTCGGGTGGCCCGGGCCAGAGAAGAGGAGTTGCATGTGTCGTTTCAGCTGGCGGTAGTGGCGGGAGCGGAGGCGTCGGCGGCTGTACGACCGCCCGGGTAAACGATCCCTCGTGGTTTTTCCCACTTCGTTGAATCGCGAATAGAGAGCGCGGGGAAAGCTAAGGTGCTGCTGCCCGGCGGAAGGGGCCGGGCCGGGCGTCTCCACATCCCCGCCCACATGGGCCCCTCAGGTGTCCCCGGGATTAGCCCCTTCGCTCCAGGTCACCGCTCTCCCACCTGGACCGCCTATGTCACCCCAGTTTCCTTACTTTGTGCCTCTTCTCGGTTCTCTTGCCCTATTTTCTCTCCCGAGACTTTGGTCTCCCCGTCCCCTCCCACTCCCATCCCCGCTCTTGACTCCCTTGGCGTTGTAGCTGCCCCCACACCCTGCCCTCTGGGCACCTCCGGGGACCCACCCCTTCTTTGTAGGTTCTTTTCTTCCATCTGCTCTGTAGCCTGTATTGCTGCGGTTTGCATCCCTTCCTAATGACCCCAGACCTTTTGCCCTGTCTCTACCGAAGTTACCCTGCCCATTCTTTCCTCTTTTACTAGTGCCCTCTGTCCCCCAGTCACTTGCTTCCCTGTAGACCTGATAAAGACGGTGTGCCCGGAATTGCTCATATTTTGTGAATCCTAATGGCAGCTTGTATCATTCACTTGACCACAGAGGGATGAAACAGATTTGGGGTTAGGGTTATTTCTGGTGGGGGAGGAGGCAGGACTACACCTGCGCACTGCTGCTCTGGAATCTTGGTCCACAGTTGTGCACATGTGTTCTTTTTCCTTGCTTACAGGTTTGTGCGATGGCTGCTGACATTTCTGAATCCGGGGGGCATGATTGCAAAGGAGACTCCAGGAGCAATACCAAGTTAGATGCAGATTACCCACTCCGGGTCCTTTACTGTGGAGGCAAGTGTGTGGCAGGGTTTGTTTGGTTTTTTTTTGCTTACTGTGTTTGTATGCCTTGTGATCATCGTTTCACACGTTTGGTTTCAGTCGCCCTTTTTCAGTCGGTCTTGGTCAGTGGGTGAATCCTTCGTTTGAGATGGGGAGGTGAACACATTTTCCCGACCTGTGGGACTTGTGTCTTGTTACCTGGCCCCGGGGAAGCTAATGGTCCAGTTGGAACAGAGACATGCAAATAGGCTATTTCAGCCTAATGTTACTGGCTAGTCTAGCTGTTAAAGGAGGGCTTCTTGGAATGACAAGGAAGTGGGGAAGAAAACGCTTGGTGCATGCCTGGAGGCATGAACCGCTTTGTAGCGTGTAGTAGAGGGAGGGTGTCAGGGGCCGAAGATGACGAGGCTTCAGTGATGTGTATGGAAGGACAGCCTTGGGACAGTGCTCTTGGTTTGATTAAAAATAACCCTAGCCAGTTTTGCTCAGTGGATAGAGCATAGGCCTGCAGACCAAAGGGTCCCCGGGTTCGATTCCGATCAAAGGCACGTACCTTGGTTGCAGGCTCCTCCCTGGCCTGGGCCCTAGTCAGGGCTCGTGCAGGAGGCAATCTATTGATGTGTTTCTTTCACATCGATGTTTCTGTCTTTCCTCCTCTCTCTCTTCCACTCTCCCTAAAAATCAATGGATAAATATCCTCGGGTGAGGATTAACAACAACAACAACAAAATATATATATATACTAGAGGCCCGGTGCACAAAATTCGTGCATGGGGGGGGGTGTACCTCAGCCCAGCCTGCACCCTCTCCAATCTGGGTTTAAACGGGCAGTTGGACATTCCTCTCACAATCCAGGACTGCTGGCTCCCAACCGCTCACCTGCCTGCCTGCCTGGTTGCCCCCAACTGCCCTCGCCTGCCGGCCTGATCTCGCCCCTAAATGCCCTCTCCAGACAGCCTGGTCACCCCTAACTGCCCTCCACTGCTGGCCTGGTCATCCCCAACTGCCCTCTCCTGCTGGCCTGGTCACCCCTCACTGCCCTCCCTTACCAGCCTGGTCGCCCCTAACTACGCTCCCCTGCTGGCCTAGTCCTCCCTAACTGCCCTCCCCTGCAGGCCTGGTTGCCCCCAACTGCCCTCCCCTGCAGGCCTGGTTGCCCCTAACTGCCCTCCCCTGCAGGCCTGGTTGCCCCCAACTGCCCTCCCCTGCAGGCCTGGTACCCTCCCAACTGCCCTCCCCTGCTGGCCTGATTGCCCACAACTGCCCTCCCCTGCTGGCCATCTTGTGTCCACATGGGGGCAGCCATCTTTTGTGTTGGAGTGATGGTTCATTTGCATATTACCCTTTTATTATATAGGATATGCATACGTGTTAGCTTGAATCAGGATCCCCCCCCCCCTTTGAATATTTTCCTCATTTTCAATACAGAAATATTTGTGAATTGGAAATGCTCTAATTTTATTAGCATCTTGGAAAGTTTCAGGAAACTTTAAAGGCACAAGACAGTAAAAGGGCAAGTAAATACTAATTTTTTTCAAGTATTTTTTACCAGTTATTATGTGCCTAGCAATGTTTTAGGTGCTGGGGACTCCATAGGGAGTAAGTCAGAAAAGATCCTTGTTTTCGTGGACCTATATTCTGTGAGTGGAATAGAGACCTCCTCACCTGGAGTTCAAGTACTGTAGGAGGAGAGGCGATGTTACTGAGTTAAAACACTGTCAACTCATTCTTTATTGAATGTCTTTGATAGTGCCTGGCCAGTGTGGCTCAGTGGTTGAACATCAACCTATGAACCAGGAGATCATGTTTCTATTCCCAGTCAGGGTTTCGGGCTCGATCCCCGGTGGGGGACGTTCAGGAGGCAGCCAATCAGTGATTCTCATCATTGATGTTTCTCTGTCTCTCTCTCCTTTCCTCTCTCTGATGTCAATAAAAACATCTTAAAAATACCTTTGATAGTCATTTAAAATTAGTATAAAATATCTCATTAAGAGAGTAGGCAGGGGAACTTTTTGTAGTGTTGGTTGAGTTTTGTTATATACTCGTTTTATTGGGTTATATTGTTTGACTTTAGAGTCATGGCCCAGAGTTTGCATCCTGACTCCAGCTACCTGACCTTGGGCAAGTTACCAGACTTCGCTGAGGGCTAGAGGCTTATTTCTTGAGGCCTGTAAAATTAGTCAGATGATTCGTATCAAGCTTCTGGTACAGCAACTAAGACAAGAATGTATTACAATAACTGCTAACTATTTTTATTATTAGAAAAGTATACTACTGTAGCTAAGAGCTATTCTTTGTATCCTGTTTCATCAAATCTGGGATTCTATATTTTATAAGATGTACCATTATTTTAGGTTCCACTAAGAAAGAAAACATGGTCAGATTGACATAGCATAATTATAAGATCATCCCCTACAATGTCAGGTTGTTCCACTTAGTGATGTGACATTTGAAGGTGACTGTGAGATTTTTGCCTTGAAAAGCTAGTTTACAAATAGTAAGTGACTTGTAGAGGAAAATTGATTTTATTTTATTATTTTTAGTAATAGGAAAAGGAAAAAGTATATTGCAAAGAAATGGTAGCAAAGTACCCCTGAAGTTTATAAGTGTGATATTAACCATGTGCCTTTGCCTCAGAAAAGCAAGGCATGATGGTAGCATTTGAAAAGTAATACAGAAAAAATACAGGAAAAAGTACAAATGAGGCATTTTGCCAGTTTTAAAATAAAAGTTATGATGAGTGCTATGTGTGTGTGTATTTAAATTTTTAAATCTTTTTCTCTCCATTTCCCCAGTGTGTTCATTACCAACAGAGGTAAGTCCTTTTAAAATTCTTTTAACTTCTGCATTTGGGATCATTGATTTTACAGCTATCTTGATAACTTTTTTCTGATTTTTCATTTTCTGTCATTTAATAGTAGATTTTCAACCTTTTAATAGACAAATTTGGTTTAGAATAATTTTATGGAATTACAAATTATCTTTAGATTTTGAGTCTCATGTGTGCATCTTTTGCACTTGGCCATACAGTTTGGGTTTTTGCATGGTACTCAGGAATAGTCAGTCAGCTAATAAGACAAGAGTAACTTTAAAACCAAAATTTGACATTCAAGCAGAGGGAAGCATGAAATGTGTAAGACTTTTGTTAATAAGCTTCTAAGTCAGGCTCTGTGGGCAAGCCATGAAAATAATGAGGCACGCATGTGCAGAAGTACTTGTTTTTGTCTGTCTGTTCCCTTTCTAATGGCCCTTCTGTTTGATGGAGAGGAAATAATTACTACAGTGAAGAAGTGCCTAATTCCTTTTTATTTCTGATTTCTTACTTCTTTTGGGGCGTTTCCTGGTTGAATATAGATTTCCTGTGGATAAGACGGCAGGTGGGAGTAGTTAGTTTTATCATTCTTTGTGTAGAAGTACTGGGAATGCTTTTAAATGAAAATATATTGGTTGATTGAAAATGTTTTGCTGTAACTCGGTTTATTCTTTTCCCCCCCAGTACTGTGAATATATGCCTGATGTTGCTAAATGTAGACAGTGGTTAGAGAAGAATTTTCCAAATGAGTTTGCAAAACTTACAGTAGGTAAGAACATTTTTTTCTTTCATCAAAACTTGTATACCCAAAACAAATGCACATAAGGTATTATTTTAAAGATACGAAAAGTCTTCTTTTAGTAGGATAATTACAGAATTATAACCTATACCTATGAACTTTAAAACTATCTTAGGTTCTTGGGTTAAAATTCCTTATGTCAAATCACACACTGCTTCATGTGTCTTCTCTGAGACAGTGTATGTTAAAAATATCACCTTTTTTTACATAAAGAAGAGTAAGTGATTTAGGGGCAAATATATTTTTTCACTCAGTCATTTAACAAATTATTTCTTGTGAGCATACTATTTGCTACACCCTGTTTCAAATGCTGAGGATAAAGCAGCAAACAAAAGATGTGTTTGGGAATTATATTCTCGAAGAGGAGACAAATAAGTAAAGTGAGACAAGTGACATAATTATGTTAAGTAGTGATAAACAGGGAACAGGGCGATAATAATTACTGGGGAAGGCCCTGGCTGATGTGAGTCAGTGGTTAGAGCATCGACCTGTGCACTGAAGAGTCTTGAGTTTGATCCCTGGTCAAGGGCACGAACCTGGGCGACAGGTTCGATGCCCAGTCCTGGTCAGGCCATGTGAGAGGTAACCAATCGATGTGTTTCCCTCACATCAATGCCTCTCTCTCTCTCTCTCTCTCTCTTTTGGCTATCTCTCCCCCCTACCCCTCCCCTCCCTTCTACTTTCTCAAAAAATCAATGGAAAAAATATCCTCGGGTGAGGATTAACAAAAATAAAAATAATAGTCATGCTCAATTGTTGGTAAGATTGCTTATTTTTCTATGGGGTTGCTCAAAGGTGATTTTTTTTACATTAGTAGGAAGTGATGCTTTTGAATTTTCATTTTTACATCTAGAAAATTCACCCAAACAAGAAGCTGGAATTAGTGAGGGTCAAGGACCAGCAGGAGAAGAGGAAGAGAAGAAAAAACAAAAGAGAGGTGAGACCTAACTCCACAATTTGATGGACACAAACTTACCTTCCCTCTGCCAGTAGAAATCAGTGATGGAAGCATTTCCAATATCAGTAACACCCGCCTGTTACTGTAATTCATGAATATCATTCAGAGGGGTACAGAATCATGTTTTCGGGGGGGCGGGGTGGATCTGGTATGATTTGTTGCTTTATCAGCAAATTAGACCTGTGAAAACATGCTTTATTTGCTGTATACGTATGTAAAAAGCAACCATCCAACTTGATGATGTGAAAACTTTGTTGCCTTATTAAAGTATCTGTAGTCTAATTAGAGCGAGGACATTTATATAACTTTTTTCTTATTACTTCTGACAGTTCAGTTGAAAATTTTTTTACTGATGTTATATTTACCTGTCTGTCTCTCCTCTGGATCCTGTCCCCTCCTGTTTCTTCCTTAATTATTCTCCCCTGTGACTAAAATTAGCCTATAAATATTTTTAGGACTTTGCATCTTTTCAAAAAATTTCCAGAGCCCATGTCTTTCTTTGCCTTATCCTCCTGCTTCCCTTCTTAGCCATTCGCTTACTATTCACTGCCCAGTCTGTCCTAACTTAACTTTCCCGCCACTGAAACCCTCTAATAAGGGTCACCAAAGGCTCGGTAGTTGCTAAATAATAAGAGCATTTGAGGACTCCCTTCTTGAAGTGCTGTACTTCCTTGGTTTCTGTGACGTTCTTTTTCATCCTACCACTCTTCCTCGATCTTCTGTGCAGACTTCTCTTCTCCCTTCTGTCCCTCAGAAGTTGGTGTTCCCCTGGATTCTGTCTTCTGCCCTCTGACCTTTCATTCTGCATGTTCTCCTACGGTGATTCTTTGACGTTCGTAACTTGGACACTTAGAAGTCCCCAGTCTGTATCTCTGGTCCTGGCTCATGTCTCTACACGGGGAATGTGCGTGGTGCCATAGGCGCCTCTGATGCAGCATTTCCAAAGTAAACTTCCTAAGTCCCAAATCTGTGTCTTTTGTTTCCTCTGTTTTGGTTAATGACAGCACAGTTTATCCAGTCATCTAAGCCAGAAATCCGATACCCATCTTAGGTTCTCTCGTTTTGTCCCTTTAGTCAGTTCTAAATTCTGTTACTTTTCCCTCTTACTGTCTCTATCCTGTGCCTAGTGGCCATTGCTATTGCCATTGCTTTGGTTTAGATTTTGATTAATTTCTGCCTGAGCTAATGCAGGAGCCTCCTCCGTGGCCTCTCCATCTGCCTAACTCTTCACAGACTCACCCTACACACTGTAGGGTGATCTTGACAAAACGTAAATCTGGTCATCTCACTCCTGCACATTCAGTGGCTTTTCTCCTTCTTCAATGGAAAATCAAATTACAAGCTTGATGTACTGTTCCTTTAATGACTGATAACAGAATTTTTTGCTTTTCTGGCTTCATCTGCTGCATATCCATAAGTGTCCTTCATCAAGATAGGTGTAGTTCTCAGATATAATGCCTTTTCTTATCTCTGAACTTGTTCCTTTTCCTGGAATGTCCTTTCTTAAACCTCTCCAGCCTGGACAATTCCTTATTCTGCAAGAGCTTAGATGCCACTTCCACTAGGAAACCTATTCTGTCCTTCAGAAGGCAGGGTAAGCCGTTCCTCTTCAAAGCTGTGGTAGTGTCATATTTATGGATCCTGCCTATAATAATAAAAGCCTAATATGCTAATTAGACCTGACATCCTCCTGGACGATCTTCTGGACGAAGCCGGGGCTACAAGGGAAGCTTGGGACATGGGTGCCTGCCAGCAGCCGGAGGGAAGCCGATACCGGCAGCCGGGGGAAGGAAGGCCTACTCTTGCATGAATTTTGTGCATTGGGCCTCGAGGTATAGTATACTAGAGGCCCGGTGCACGAAGTTCGTGCATGGGTAGGGTCCCTAGGCCTGGCTGGCGATCAGGACTGATTGGGCCTTCCTTCCCCTAGCTGCTGGCTGCCGGCTGCAGGCTGGGGCTTTCCTTCCTTCAGCTGCTGGCCACTGGCTGGGGCCTTCATTCCATGCCACCCCCTGGTGGTCAGCACACGTCATAGCGAGCAGTCAACTCCCAGTCTAACACCTGGTCTGTAGAATTCCTGAGGGGACAATTTGCATATTAGCCTTTTATTATATAGGATAGCAGGTTGCTGTAAAGATTTAACATTTCTTTTTTTTTAAAATATATTTTTATTGATTTCTGAGAGGAAGGGAGAGGGAGAGATAGAAACATCAATGATTAGAGAGAATCATTGATTGGCTGCCTCCTGCATGCCCCACACTGGGGATCAAGCCCAAAACCCAGGCATGTGTCCTGACCCAGAATTGAACCATGACCTCCTGGTTCATAGGTCAACGCTCAACCACTGAGCCATGCTGGCTGGGCAAGATTTAACTTTTCTTGTTGCACGGGCTGTTTTCTGTTCGTTTTGTGTCCTTGGTTCAGTGCTTGGCACATATTACTTAAATATCTATTGAATGAATACTCATGCATGTGTTCATTAATTTTGTATTAGAACAAGCAACTGTAGAAATAAAATTTGGTACCTTTTGAAAGTTAACAACTTTAAAGACAGTATTCTCTAACGATGTTAAAAGTGAAACAACTAATGCTAAGCTCTTCCTTAATAAATAAAGGTGGAAGGGGTCAAATAAAACAAAAAAAGAAGACCGTACCACAAAAGGTTACGATAGCCAAAATTCCCAGAGCGAAGAAGAAATATGTAACAAGAGTGTGTGGCCTTGCAACTTTTGGTGAGTTTAGACTTAAGTGTGTTTAAAGCATGTGAACTCTATTTCTCTTTCTAAAAATGTGGAATCATAAAAATTTCATGGGTCTGTTTTTGCTAAGAAGATGCAGAATAATATTCTGCATTTGTTACTATAGCTTCAAAATCAAATTTGGAAGACATTTTAATGTCTTTTGCAGAGAGAACTGGTTTAACTTTTCCTCTTCAGAATTCCTGCATGGGCACATTTTATGTAGAATGAAGAGGGCAAGATAGGGTTTCTTTTGCCACCCACTAGCGAGTGCTGCTCCTTTGGCTCTGCAGCTTGGTGGCGGAGGGCTGCAAAATGACGTGTCCCCTCTGGGAATGACTAGAGGGTGAGGGGCGGTGGTGGTGGCTGAAGGGCCTGCGTGGAGGCCTTGAATGAATAGTGAAACTGCAAATCAAGGTCCCTTCGAGTGACAACACAGATTGGAAAACAGTCACTGGGCCACATTACAAATATTAGGTTTACTTCTCTGCTGTAAATTACCTTTTTTTAAAAAAAAGAGATACAGAAGAATAAAGAAAGGGATAAACAAAAGAACTTCATTGTACTCAGAAGTGTATATGTAATGGAATTCATGTGTTCCTGAATTTGTTTGTTTATTATTATTTTTTAAATCCTCACCCAAGGATATTTTCCATTGATTTTTTTAGAGAGGGGGAAAGACAGAGAGAAATGTCCATATGGGAGAAACACATCAATTGGTTGCCTTCTGCACACGCCCCATCCAGGGCCCTGGCTAGGGAGGAACCTGCAACCAAGGTACATGCCCTTGACTGGAATTGAACCCGGGACCCTTTGGTCCGCAGGCCTACGTCTATCCATTGAGCCAAACCAGCTAGGGCCCTGGATTTATTTTGAGCTTACTATACGGGTCATGAATATTATGGGTGATGGTATTTTTATGTACTGAGGCTGTATGTTTACCTTGAATTGTTGAATTAAGACCACTGCCTGTGATAGTAATTATTGCTCTGAAAGGAATATGAAACCCATGAATGCAATCTGTTTTATGAATTTAAAATGCAGATTAAATTTAAAAATGGAAAAATGTCCTTGACACACAATTCTGATTATAGTATTGCTGTTTCTTTTCTTAAAATAACAGAAATTGATCTTAAAGAAGCACAAAGATTTTTTGCTCAAAAATTCTCCTGTGGTGCCTCAGTGACAGGGGAGGATGAGATCATCATTCAGGGAGACTTTACAGATGACATCATTGACGTCATTCAGGAAAAATGGCCGGAGGTGAGTATATGGACCATACACATCTGTAGAAATAGGTTATTAAGACAAGTTGCTTTCATGTTATTTTCTATCACATCTCATGAGGTGTAATTTGTATTTTATAGGTGGATGATGATAGCATTGAAGATCTTGGAGAAGTGAAGAAGTGATTTTGAAAATTTGTATTTAATGGTCTGAACTGAGAGTTGATATGGCCAAAGGGCGAGAGGCCTTTTGAGAAAAAAAAAAATTATCCTACAGTAAAACTGTGGACTACCCTTGCCCTTGGCATTTTCACTGTTCTGTACAAGGCTGCTTGTGGTTTTTTGTTTTTTGTTTTTGGTTTTTTTTTTTAATTGCCAAAGTCTGATAAACAGGGGAGACTGTCATGCTTATGCATGAAATAGACTTTAGTCAAATAAAAATTTTTGGTCACTTGGTCCTGACTTTTCTCTTTCTGTCTTTTAAACTTGTTATTTTTGGAAAAACACTGTAGACTTTTTGTGGGAAGTTTATTTTGTGTATCATTTTCCAAATGGTCATGATTTAATCTGGTTTAAAGCTGAGTGATGTTTTAAAGAATTGTAATTGGGCTTCATCCTCAGGCATAATTATCTCCTTGCTTCTTTGGTGTGTTAGTTCTGAGATGCCTGAGCATCTCATAGATTTGTGGTTGAATGGGCTTCATTGTTACCAGCCAAGTCCACTTCGTGGATCCATAAACATACTGTTGGCAGGAGTCGTTCAAGCTGTTCTGAATATTATTGATCAAGTATCTGACAAGCCTTAAAACCATCTGCACTGTTTGACCCAGTAAACCACTTCTTTGACATTATCCTAAAGGTATGTCTTAAGTTCATCAAGATGTTACTCCTACTATCAAAAAAATTGCAAATGATATAAATGAACAATTGGGAGGTGGTTAAAGAAATGATGGTGCATCATATAGTAGACTATTACACCTACATTTTAAAATATTTTCCAAGAATATTTGGAGACATGTTTAATAATGTTAAGTAGGGGCAGACCCCAAATCCGTTTTATACACTGTCATCGTTTTGAGTGGAAGGCCTTTTATAGAGGCTGGGAGTTCTTGTTCTGGCTATCTGAGTGTAAAATTCTGCTAACCAGTTGCAGCTATAAACAATATTCAATATATTGTCTGGGAAATAGCAACTGAAACATGTTTTTCTCACAAGAGAAACTGACCATTATAATGAATGCACTAAGCAAATTTAAAACTTTTTTTTTTTATAAAGGTCTTAAGCCAGGTGCTACAAGTTGAAAAGAAGACTGGTGGTATTTTAATTCTACAGATTCCTTTATTAAATTTAGAACCTATTGTTTATTGCCATGCAAATTACAATCTTGAATGTTTTTATAAATAATTACAATCTTAGAATGTGTAGTAAAGATGTAAATTTTTAAAAAAATTCTGCATTAACTGTGAATTTTACTAAATATGATTATTATCTGATGAAGCAAATTTATCCATCGAGACTATGTGGTATGTGTTATGTATGCTGTTGGTGCTGGAAGATGTCTGTATGCCTATATCAACACATGTGACTTCATGTAAAGATT
Organism: Corynorhinus townsendii; assembly: GCA_026230045.1. Taxonomy (NCBI): domain Eukaryota; kingdom Metazoa; phylum Chordata; class Mammalia; order Chiroptera; family Vespertilionidae; genus Corynorhinus; species Corynorhinus townsendii. Next base: position 12,492,592 of record JAPDVU010000014.1, read on the forward strand.
CTTAGTGTTCACAGTTCTTGGCAAATGCAGTTTCAATCCATATATAGCCAGCAGTGGATGTTACTGCAGGAAAACGCAGGATTAAAATTGTCCTTGTGTATAACATGTGTGAATGTGTTTCTTTGACCGGAATTTATAATATAGTTTAATCTCTGATTAAAATGAAGTAGTAGAACAAGGCATGGCTTTAATCCATACATTCTATTTATGTGTGTTTTATGGAATGTTTTCACAGTCTAGTATTTTTAGCAAAAAGAATAGCCCTTAAACAGCTTATCTCATAATATGTGTAAGAGATTTGTCATGATTAAGCTGGCAACTTCAAATGCAAATACAGTTTTGATATACAATATTTTAAAGATATGTATTTATTGATTTGAGAGAGAAAGGGTGAAAGAAACTTCCATCAGTGCTTTTTGCACAACCCCTACTGGGGATTGAGCTGGAAACCTGGGCATGTGCCTTGACCGGGAATTGAACTGGTGACCTTTTGGTGCATGAACTATGCTCAGCCAACTGAGCCACACCGACCAGGGCTGGATAGGCTATTTTTAATAACTTGTCAGTATTTTCTTTCTTGATTTTAAATTCTAAGACATTGTCTTGGTTCTCCTAAACATGAGCCTATCCTATGGAGGCAAGTGTCACCCAGATCAGTGAAGCTTGAAAGCAAACTAATTTTGTTTTTCCATTTCAGATTTTATAAACACAATGGCATGTTTTGCTAATTCACAATCAAAAAGTAAAGTTGAAATACTATAAGACTATTTGGTAACTTGTCTTGGCAGCAATGCCAGCCTATGGGTTAAGCCGTAGGGGTTGGGTGACCAGGGATTAAATGTATTATTTACTTATCAGGGATAAGTATCATTTTTTCATAGTTTATTTCCTATATAACATGAAGAGTAAAAGCGGGAAGAAGGGAGGACTATGAAACAACACGTGAAAAAGTTGAGGTTCAACCCAGAATGTGGTAAAATTTGTCATGAAGTTGCAGGATTCTCATTGCTATTCAAGAGCTACATCTGGAGTCCAAACAGTTTTTTCTTTTTAACTGTGAGTCTTAGTTTAGAGCTGTCTGCTGGGCTGCCAACAACTATTAACTACCAGGGCTGGTGTCTGACTCCATTCGTGTATTCGTTTGAATGCTAGATACTGTTCTCAGTGCCAGTTATACACAGCAGCTAAAAAGCTCACAGTTCAGTGGGGCCAGAGGGAACTAGGTGAGCAACTCAAATGTCGTAACCCAGGGTGATGGGGACAGGAACAGCCTTTATTTTGGTCCTTCATTAACCAGTTCTGCAGACCGCATATTCTCAGATTAATCATTCTTGAGTCCCAGGTCCAGATTTGGAAGCATGAAACGTCGTGAGAGCGGTGTCCGCACGTGGTCCGGTGGGAGCTAGCTTCCTGCATCCTGTCGCGCAGCTACCAGGTATCGCGAGAGCCAGGGCGGCCCTCTTGGCGATGCCATAGGCGCGGCAGGCGCGCGAGGTCCTCCTGGCAGGCGGTTTGGGGGGCGCGCTTGGGCCGGCTGGGCCGAGGGCGCGGGGCTCATGGGCTCTGGGCTTTCTCCCCACCCCCACCGCTCAGGGCACTGGCGCTATGGCGTTTCTAAGGTGACGCTGCGCACAGCGATTTTCTCCGGGGGCGGAGGAAACACCTATGAACCCTACAGTGACCTTCCTCACCGGGCGCCAGGTGAGCGGCCTGGGTCCGACAGGCAAGCAGACCTTGGGCATAGCGTGCATTTTGGCCGAACTTGGGGGGTCTTTAGGGCACGGTTTCCGCTTCAAATTTAAAATAGTATCCAGGTCGTCAAGGGAAAACGGAGGGATGGAGTGTCATATCCCGTTTCCTTATCTCAAAAGAAACCTGTTGTCCAACCCAGGTGTTAAGACCAGTGGTGGGACCAGGTGCTCACTTCTTTTTTAAAATACATATACATATATTGATTTTTAGAGGGAGAATGAGGGAGAGGGAGAGACAGAGCGAGAGAAACATCTATGCCAGAGAGAAACACGCCCCCCCCCACCCCCAACCTGGGATGGAGCCTGCAACCCCGCCTGTGCCCTGACGGGGGAATCAAACCGGAACCGGAAACCTGTGGGTGCATGGACGATGCCCTAACAACTGAGTCACACTGGCCACCGGGCGGGTGTTCACTTCTTAAGGACGACAGTGGGCATTTGTAGAGCGGCTTTCTGTAGGCCACCTTCCTTCCTGTCCTTAATTTATCCACAGTAACCTGCCATGGGGGAGCACTCTATAACTCCGGTTTACCAAAAAAGAAAAGAAAAGAAAAAAGCATTGAAAGTGAACTTGCTCTAGGTTGGCATTAATCGGTTTGCGATGGGATGAACTTTTTTGTATGCTTGGCCTGTTGCCTGGTTTCCGGTACTAGAATATATGCTCCTTGCTGTATCCCCAGCCACTTGGTGCTCAGTAAATATTTGTTGAACAAATGAATGAACGAATGAGTGGCTTACCAAAGACTGGAATTCAGGTCTTGTGATTCGGAATTCCTTGGCTCCAAATTCCTTTTTTTTTGTGCGTTTAGTTACTAGTAACTGTAACCCATTCATTGTTTCTGTTTATTTACAAATCGTGTGTTTCAGAAGGCAGGAATGATGTACATGGCCTCCATGAACTTTTCAAGATAGAATCTTTTTTTTTTAATTGATTTCAGAGAGGAAGGGAGGGGGAGAGAGAAACATCAATACTGAGGGAGAATCATTGATCAGCTACCTAGTGAGGACTGAGCCCACATCTTGGGCATGTGCCCTTGACAAGAATCGGACCTGGGACCCTTCAGTTAACAGGCTGATGCTTTATCCACTGAGCCAAACTGGCTAAGGCAAGATAGAATTCTTTTTTTAAATACTAGAGGCCCAGTGTATGAAATTTGTGCACTGGGGTGTACCCTCTCACAGTCCGGAAGCCCTCAGGGGATGTCCAACTGAGGGCTTAGGCCAGCTCCCTATGGACATCCTTAGCACTGCCGCTGAGGTGGGAGAGGCTCCCGCAGCCGCCGCTGCGCTTGCCAGCCATGAGCCCAGCTTCTGGCTGAGCTTTGCTCCCCCTGTGGTAGCGCATTGACCACCAGGGGGCAGCTCCTGCGTTGAGCTTCTGCCCCCTGGTGGTCAGTGCGTGTCATAGCGACTGGTCCGCCTGTTCAGTTGATTTGCATATTAGCCTTTTATTGTATAGGATATTTTTTATTGATTTCAGAGAAGAAGGGAGAGAGAAATAAACATCAATGATAATAAAGAATCATTGATCCACTGCCTCCTGCATGCCCCACACTGGGCATCAAACCCACAACCCAGGCATGTGCCCTGACCAGGGATTGAACCATGACCTCCTGATTCATAGGTTGATGCTCAACCACTGAGCCACACCACCTGGGTTTAAGATAGAATTCTTAAAGTAATACATTTAACTATTTTATTGATGGGGACAGTACCATATTTTGAAATGTAACTTAAAATCTTAATAGCTAATGCTTGTTGAGTGACTGTGATGTGCTAAGTACTGTGAAGTACTTTACAGAGCTGCTCTTGCGTAATCCACACAACTCTAAGAAATCACAGTGCTGTTATTGCCATTTCACAGGGAAGGAAACTAAGGCTTACAGTTAAGAAACTAGTCCAAGGTTAGAGAGCCACCAAGTGGCTAATTCTGGACCCTCACTTAGGTCAGACCAACTTTCCTGCACTAGACTTTAAGATGATGTATGCTTAAAAGGGAGTTACTGTAGATAATTTTGGTAGGTATGCAAACGGCATTATGGTTATATAAAAATGTTCATTTTTAAAGATGCATACTGAAGTATGTATGAGTGAAATATATCTTTTTCATCAACAACAAAAAGGAAAAAATTGAAACAGATGTGGCAAAATCTTGCTAATGGCAGGACCTGGGTTCTGAGCATATGGGAGTTTATTGTGCTGTTCACTGTCTTCTGTGTATGTTTGAAAACTTTCATTTATAAGATTTGTTTTTTTAATAGGTGTGTTGAGTTTGGATCAGTCCCAATGTTAAATTGACAGAATGAGTTTATATAGATGTGTTGAGTGTTATGAAAATTATTTACTTGTAACCAGTAGTTATTTTATGTTTCCCTTTACTTGATCGCTCCAGACTTGCTGGAGCAAGGTGAGGGATAATATTGTTGGTTGATACAAGGAAAGGGTTGACAGCAAAGAAAAATGCAGAGATGGGTTCATTTGTAATTTAGCCAGTGGAGGTTTTACAAACTGTCCCACTTAAAAAAAATTTTTTTAAATACGTTTTTATTGATTTCAGAGAGAAGAAGGGAGAGGGAGAGAGATAGAAACATCATTGATGAGAGAAAATCTTGCACACCCCTACTGGGGATCCAGCCTGCAACCTGGGCATGTGCCCCAGCCAGGAGTTGAACGGCGACCTCCACGCTCAACCACTGAGCCCCAGCAGCCGGGCCAGTCCCACTTTTTGAGTGCTGTGTGTGGTATTCCAAAATGATAGAGGCAGTGAACAGTAGGTGTGATCTTGGTTTAAATATACATAATTTTGATGCCACATTATAAACAGCAAATAAAACTTAGTTAATGTCACTACCTTGAATTGGCAGCATCAGAAGTTATAATTATTTGGAAAATAGGCGTTGGCTGATTTATGCTATTGATTAGTTTTATTTTGTGTGAAACCACTTTCTGTGATTAGAACATCGGGTCAGAAGTTGAGATTTCCACTATCGAGAAACAACGGAAAGAGCTGCAGCTGCTCATTGGGGAACTGAAGGATCGAGATAAAGAGCTCAATGAAATGGTTGCAGTACATCAGAGACAACTTCTGTCGTGGGAGGAGGATCGGCAGAAGGTGTTGACTTTGGAAGAGCGTTGCAGCAAATTAGAAGGTCAGAAATGCGTTCAGCCGCGACTGTTAAGCACTTCTGTAGCTCGCACATTGAGAGGGCTCACGGGAATGATTTATCCCAACACAGTGCCCTCTGACCTGGAGTTTAGTGTCAGTGAAGGTAGGAAGACTGTGAACACCCACAACCAAACAGCCAAGTACAATATGAATTAAAGTAGGATGAACAAAGTGCTTAAATGTGGAATGCTGAGTAGAGCTCCAGTTAGCAGTGTGTCAGGAGTGAATCTTTAGAAATTGTGTTTTGTTTTTAATTTATTGATTGATTTGAGAGAGAGAGAGAGAGTAACATTGATGTGAGAGAAACATTGACTAGTTGCCTCCTGCACACGACCTGACCAGGGATCAAACCCACAACCTGGGTGTGTGCCCTGACTGGGAATTGAACCTGCCACCTTTTGGTGTGTGGGATGACACTCCAGACAACTAAGCCATACTGGCTGGAGCTATCATACAAACTTTCAAAAGAAGAATTATCTTTAAAATTTTTTTAGCACAATTACTTTTTAACCATGTATTGGAAAATAATGCATTTTAAGCTTCAGCTCTGACCACAAATAAGTGACTGGTGAAATTTCCCTCAGGTGAACTACATAAAAGAACTGAAATAATCCGGTCACTCACAAAGAAGGTGAAAACTCTGGAATCTAATCAGATGGAAAGCCAGACAGCTCTTCAGAAGACTCAGCTCCAGCTTCAGGAAATGGCTCAGAAGGCAACCCATTCCTCTCTCCTCTCTGAAGACCTTGAGGTGGGTTTAATTTTGTGATCAGCCTCACTAGCCCAAACTGTGTTTGCGTTTCAGTTACTGAAGATTTACTGGTAGATTTCAATGGTTCCATTAAAAATGCATGTGCGTGTGTGTGAAAGTATAGCTGTCCATCGTCATAGTCTTGCACTCCTTGTACTGTTCTGTTAGCTGTCTGTCTTGCAGATGAAGCTTCATGACAACTTTTTTCTAACTGTTGGGCCATTTGGTTTAGTAACATCTATCATTTTATCAACAATGGGTTATTTTGGAAAGCCTTTCTCAAAGTCCGAGAGCAGTATCACCAAGTTTTGGGCACTTCAGAGTATGCTTTCTAAAGAACTATGTCTTATCTGATATGATAAACAGGTATCTAACCCATGTGAGAGGCATATTAGAAATAAAATCTGTAAGATTGATGAACTGGGTAGTCATCAGATATTTTTAAAAATATTTTTTTTTATTTCTACAGAGAGAGGAAGGGAGAAAGATAGAGAAAGATAGATGAAGGGGAAACATCAATCAGCTGTCTTCTGTATGACCCCACTGAGGATTGAGCCCGCAACCTCTTGGTTCATTGGTCGGTGCTCAACCACTGAGCCACACTGGCCTGATAGCAGACATTTTTTTTTGAGCTCATGCTTTATGAGAGGCACAGAGAGAAAGCCATTTTTTTGTCCCATCCTTCATATTCTTCTTGTTTCATAGTGATGATATTCACTTGATAATACAATGAGGCTTAATAATTCATAATAATAGTATAGCATTTGTATGCCTCTTTTATTTTTTCAGATTATTATAGTAGAGAGTTTGTAATTACAAACTAAGTAAAAACCATTCTAGAATCTATTGATATGCTCAATTTAAAAATAGAAGTATTTCAGCCCTAGCCAGTTTGGCTCAGTGGGTAGAGTGTCGGCCTGTGGATTGAAGGGTCACAGGTTCGATTCCATTCAAAGGCACATGCCCAGGTTGCAGGCTCAGTCCCCAGTGTGGGGTGTGCAGGAGGCAGCCAATCAATGATTCTCTGTCATCATCGGTGTTTCTCTCTCTCTCCCTCTCCCTTCCTCTCTGAAATCAGTACAAATATGTTTTTTAAAAAGGAAGTATTTCAGTCAGCTCAGGCTGCCATAACGAAATGCCATAGACTGGGAGGTTAACCAACAGAAGTTTCTTTCCTCACAGTTCTGGCAGTGAGGAGCCCCAGAGCAGGGTGGCTGCCAGCAGGGTCAGTTTCCTGGGAGGGCTCTCTTCTTGGTCTACAGACAGCCACCTTCTCGCTGTGCTGGGAACAGAGAGAATGAGCAAGCTCTCTGGTATCTTTTCTTATAAGGATACTAATCCCATCATGGGGTCCCACTCTCATGACCTCTAATTCTAATTATCTCTCAAAGGCTCATTTCCAAATATCACCACTTTGCAGGCTATGGCTAATGTATTATGGGGGCTGCATAAACTGGAAGATATTTCTAAATTAATAAACTAGTTTTAGAGCAGTTTTAGGTTCACAGGGAAATAGAGTGGACTGTACAGAGATTTCTCATACACCCCCCACCTCCCACCTCATTATGGACATTTTTACCATGGTGGTGCATTTGTTACAATCAGTATACACATACAGGACATATCATTATCACTAAAAGGGTTTTGACAAATGTATAATGACACATATCCAGCATTGGATCGTATGGAAAAGTTTCACTCCCCGAAAGTTCTCTGTGCTCCATCCCTCCCTCCCAGAGCTCCTCACAACCACTGGTCTTTTCACTGCCCACAGAATTTTGCCCTTTCCAGAATGTCTTGTGGTTAAAATGTATGGTTAGGATTGTAGTCTTTTCACACGGAGGAAACTTAACTGCACTTAGTAATATGCAGTCAAGTTTCCTCCATGACGATATCTTTTTAAAAGCCTGATTATTCTTTTTTCTAACCAATAAATACATCGTGTACATCAAGCATGTCAAACTCAAAGGCTAACACAGGCCAAATAAACAAGGTTTAAGTTTATGTGGGCTGCAAAAAAATAAAAGCTTCAATTTTCATAGAAACGTAGGTTTATTTCGATAGAGACATGCTGAATACAAAGGGCTGAAATAAATAAATCATTGTTAACATAAAATAATAGAACATTTTAATAAAATTAATATTTTTTTCTTGAACATTAACTTACCAGACACTGAATAACTACACAAATTAATAAGCATAATGCAATAAACCTATTTTTCTTGTTCTCCGAAAGTGAAATATTTCCTGTTGCACACAGCAAACAAGTCAGTACAAGACTAATAATATGGCAATTGGCTGCTAAAATATTTGCTGCTAGTATTAGTGGAGAGAAATGGTGAGCTTGTGTGTAAGGTGCGTAAGGGAAATGAATGCAGCACAATCATAGTAATCAGTCGTTAGCAAACGTTGTAGTTCATTATTAATAATTATGTATAACAGCATATTGTAAAAATTAAGTTATGAAATTTTTGTTAAAATGTTTTTTACATACTGTTATATTGTCTAGGCCCCAAAAATTATTCATTGTGGGCCGCATGTGACCCACGGGCCAGGAGTTTGACATGTTTGATGTATACAATAGTTATATCAGCTACAGTTCTGTGGTTTAAAAAAAATCTGGTAAGTGGCAGTACCCCAACACAGAGTAAAAAAAAAAAAGTGCACAGAAGTTCACTACTACTTTATTTTAGCAAAGGAAATCTGTTTTCATTCCTTTTCTTCTTTCTTGCCAACCTAGAATTATACATAAAAGACATTAAGAAGTAGACATGTTTATAAACATAACCAACATAATTCTGTAGAGCAAACACTTGTGTTGAGAGGGTGCTAGAAGTAATGGAGAAATAGATGTTTGTATTCCTTTTGATGGCTGCTTACTTAAGCCCATTTTATTATGGAAAAAAAGTTAAAGAAAAAAAACAAAATAGAAGAATGAGCGCAGAGTGTGGCTGCTGACCGTAATGAAAGCTTTTGATGACTCATACGTTAGCATTTATGTGTTGTTCCCTTGCAGGCTAGAAACGAAAATCTCAGCAACACGTTAGTGGAACTTTCTGCTCAGGTAGGACAGTTGCAGGCTCGAGAACAGTCTCTCACTACAATGATAAAGCTAAAGGTAATTCAGAATAATACGATCTCCATCCGCTGGGGTGCTTCCTAGTTTATAAAGTATAGTCACATACACAATCCTACTTAAATCCATCGCTATGCAGATTGATAGAGCTACCATTTTAGAAATGAGAAACAAGTTTGAAATGATGTCCTCAAGGCACTGGGAGAGGAGGCAAGACTCCACTTTTGGTTTCTGTCTCCAAGTACCATTCAGTGGTCTAGCATCTCCAGATTAATTTATTTTCTTCTGAGGGATTCATTGTTAGGCCTCATGGCAATCAGAATGCTTGTTAAAAAATTTTTTTTTTACTTCTCACCTAAGGATATTTTTCCCATTGATTTTCAGAAAAAGTAGAGGGGGGTGGGTAGAGAAAGAGAGAGAGACACACACATCAACTGGTTGCTTCCCACATGCGCCCCGATCAGGGCCATGGATTGAACTGCAACCCAGGCACGTGCCCTTGATCAGGAATTAAACCTGAGACCCTTAGGTCCAGTGGTTGGCAAACTCATTAGTCAACAGAGCCAAATACCAACAGTATAACGATTGAAATTTCTTTTGAGAGCCAAATTTTTTAAATTTAAACTTCTTCTAACGCCACTTCTTCAAAATAGACTCACCCAGACTGTGGTATTTTGTGGAAGAGCCTCACTCAAGGGGCCAAAGAGCCACATGTGGCTCGCGAGCCGCGGTTTGCTGACCACTACTTAGGTCCATAGGCCGTGGCTCTAACCGCTTATCAAACCAGCCAGGGTTTGTTCATTTGTTTTTAATGGAGAGAAAAACTGTTAGCAATCAAGCAGTTTTATATATAGAGGCCTGATGCACGAAGTTTGTGCAAAAGTAGGCCTTCCTTCCCTTGGGTGCCGGCACCGGCTTCCCTCTGGCACCCAGGACCTGGGCTTCCCTCCAGCGGCTGGCACCTGGGACCCTGGCTTCCCTCGCAGCCCTGGTTTTGTCCGGAAGGTTGTCTGGAAGGACATTCGGTCTAATTAGCATATTAAGCTTTTATTATTATAGATAGTGACTAACATGTCATGAGCAGTGATTGATAAACAGTCTCTTTTGCCATAACACAGGTGTTTGACAACTGGCAAGTAGGGGAATGATGTTGGTAGAGTGGAACACTCATGCTAATTCATATTAATGTTTTGAAGTGATCAGGGCCAAGTTTTGTTAATATCAAAGAGAAAAATACTAAAAGCTCCAGAATTTCCTTAGTTAAGTAATAACCAGCTTCATGGCTTCAACAACCACTGTGGGTTCCGTCATAGCAAACTCCCGGCAGAGCTGTGAGTGCTAGTGACAATGCCGAAAAGGCTTGGCCGACTAATGCATCTGTGTTGGCATTTGCTGAACTGTGTTCATGTACTTAATAGGGATGCTGGGGGTTGCTAACGTTGGTCTGATCACAGAGTTCCATCAGCTATTGAATGGTCTGCCCAATCCTTTTCTTCTCCATGAGTCCTCCTAGTGGGAGGTGTGCAGACTGTGAGGTTTTTCACATAGGATGCCGCAGCGGAAAGCCGTGTCCTTAGGCAGGAATAAAACCTGCTAGTACTTACTCCATTTGAGCGGGAAGGGAAAGAGCTCTTACTATTTTTATACTTTTAGGTATTGTTTGAATTGCTTTTCAGCCAGCAGATACCCTTTTTTTGTGATTAAAAAACTACCTCAACAGTAAGAGGTTCTGATCTAGGTAGGTTTGGGATAAGGTCTTGGAGTCTGTCATTTTAACAGCTGAAAAGAAGAGAAGGAAGAGTGGGGCCCATGGGATTTCTCTGTGATCCAGAGCATAAGCCCCTTCAAGGGCCACCAACCCTCCTGTTATTGCAATTTTCAAGGGAATTGAGTTGTCTGGTTTTAAGCTTTCTGAGACAGTAAGCTAGGGTGGGTGGCACTGGGTTCTGGGGCCAGCTCATTGGTTCAAATGGGAGTTCCATCACTAACTAGTTGTGTAACCATGGTCAGTTTACTATTGACTCATGACTCACCTGGGGATAAATATAGCCCCTATCTCAGAGTTACCATGTGGATAAAATGGGTTAATGCGTGAAAAGTGCATAGACTGAAACCTGGTACACAATGACATCTTAATACCAAGTGTAATCTTTTCATATTGATTAGTTGGAATTTAAAAATCTTCTGTAATAGTTTCCAAATGTGGTTTTTAGGACAAAGATATTATTGAGGCAGTCAATCACATCGCAGACTGTTCGGGGAAATTTAAATTGCTAGAGCAAGCCTTACGCGACGCCAAGATGGTGGAGACGTGTATTGTGAAAGAAAAGCAAGACTACAAGCAGAAATTGAAGACCTTTAAGATTGAAATCAATAAACTAAAAGGTAAGGAAGAGATCTAAATGTAAGCATTTTATCCTGGGAATATATTCCTTCATTCAGGTTTACTGAATCTTATGATCAAGAGTAGGTCTGTTGCTGGCTAGGTCCCACCATGAAATGTTCATCTCATATGCCATTTCTGTGTTAAGAGATATATAGCAGAGTTGGGGAAACTGCATAATGCATGATATTTGTTACATAATCCTGCCTTGGCTGCACCAGTCAGTCAGCACTGCTGATACTGCTCTGTAACAAGCAAGGTCAATATCTCAGTGGCAGGCAGCAGTGAGTCTTGGTTATACTCATGAGGCAGGAAGCTGAGGCCAAGCTGCTCATCTGGGCTAGTTCCGCTTCATGTACCTCATCTCTTCACCGTAGGCATTTCCTCCCACGGTGAAGGCAGAAGTGTCAGAGAGGAAGCAGAAATGTGACGAACTGACACACCATCACTTCCCCCTCACTCTACTGAGCAGAGCAAGTCACGTGGCTCAACCCAGAGTCAGGTGGTGGGGAAATATCCTCTGCTTCTCATGGGAGGGTTTGCAAGAAACTGTGGGAGGCAGGCAGGGAGCAGTGAGGAACTGCCGCGAACGACACGATCTGCCAAGAGTGGCTTTTGGAGCATGTTTTATTTTTAAAGATTCCTTTGCGTTCTCCTTTTCTATTTTCATTCTCACAGTAGCTCTATGATTCATTTCTTTCTGAGTAATATTAGTTGAGGTTTTATAATTACATGAAGGGTAGGTATATGAAATAGGTTAGTGCTACGTACTTGAATATGGACATAGGGGATAGAGTCAAAATTTAAATGTGTCTACAGAGGCTGTGGAGGTAGATTTGCTTTTCTCTGGCCTTTCCCCATTGTGGGCAGAGGCGCTATCATTTTATACATAGTCACCGCCTTAGACACGAAGACCGACTCGCACTGTGGAACGAGCCCCTTAGGGTGACAAAGCCATGGGTGTGGAGGCCACCCTCCCTCTGTCCTAGCGGAGTGCCCACAGCACCTCGTGAGGCTGCGAGTTGCTGCTGAAATTGTGTGACTGTATTGTGGCTGATGTCACTTGAAGACTCGGTCTTGTTCTGGTGATGCTCTGACTTGTGGCAGATCCCTATTTTATCTCTATTTGTGGCTTCAGCTAGAACCATGACCATAAGGTAAGCCTTGGCAGCAGGCGCGGACTCGGTCTCCTTTTTTTTATTAACTGGATCTGCAGTTAATAGCACAGCCCCTAGGGTACATTGTAGCATTTGATAAGTATTTATTGAATGCTGTGTATACCTAGGTAAGATATTCAAGTAAAAAACTGTTTTATTATTAGTATACCTTATTTTATAAATTGAATATTTATTAAAACTTTTTTTAAAAAAAGAGAAACAGGACAATAGTGGACTAGAGAGAGAGGGACATAGAAACTCAGTTTGGGTGGACTTGGAAGGCATCTGTGAGGAGAACGTTTGAGCTGAAACCTGGATGATAGGAAGAACTGGCATGTGAAGATCTGGGCCAGGCACCTTCCAGGCAGAAGGAACAGCAAGTGCAAAAAGCCGTAGTGGGCATTGAGGTTGGAACACCTTCAAGGAACAGAACGAAAGAAGGAGAGCGACAGGCAGGGCCAGGCCAGGCCAAGCGGGCTTATCATTTTGAGTTTGGATTTCAACCTGAGTATGGTAGGAGGGCTTTTAAACAGAGGTAATGCGAGCAGATTTTTATTTTGAAAAGATTGCCCTGATTGCACCGTGGACAATAGGCACTGTTCTAGCAGGAAGACCGGTCAGGTGAGAGGTTGCAAAGCCTCGGCCAGGGTCATCGCCAGCTGCTGCACATGGGACATATTTTGGCTGTAGGTTTAATAGGACTTCCTGTTCATTGGAAGGGGTGCTGAGGACATGAGAGGTAGTCATAATGTGTGTCTTCTAGGAACTAGTCTTTATTTGAGAACTTTTTTATGTTTTGTTCTATTTGTGAAGAGGATCTAAATGAAAAGACAACAGAGAATAATGAGCAACGAGAAGAGATCATTCGCCTCAAGCAAGAGAAGAGTTGCCTGCACGATGAGTTGGTTTTTACTGGTAAAAATAGTTTAAGTGACTGAATAGGATATTAAACTTTTTACGATACTACTATGGCAGGCTAAAGGAATTATAGCTCTCTCAAAGTCTTTTTCTTTTTTTTTAAGCACCCTTTGAGGGGTGGGGAGGGACCAGGCAGGGAATTTTAAAACTGTTACAATATCTCCCAGTTAACGCTGTTTCCTCTTTTGTAAAATGAGCTGCCCTCCCTCCCAGCTTAAGCCTGTGACTGTACTTCTCGCTAACAATTCATTAAGAAAGACTTATGAATTGAAGAAGGAAGATTGTTTATACTTTTGCAAATACTATATAAAAATTAGTAAATCCACACTTTTTTTTCAGTTTGCAAATAGATTACCTATAATTTATTAAGGTTGGAAAAATAGTAATGTGTTTTGTTACATCAATATGACCCTAAAAATAATAATGCTGGAGATGAATTTTTAATGATTTAAAAGTAAGCTTATCAGTAAGGTTTAACTTCACCCCTTCTGGTAAACAAAAATTTCATTCCCTCCTCTCCATATTCTCCCACACTTTATCCCCTCCCTACCTACCCCAGAATCTCATTTTCCAATAGTGAAAATTTCTCCTTTCTCTGCTCCCAGTTGAGAATCACTTGTATATAGATCTTCTTCCTATCCCTGCCAGCCAAGAGGATTTTATTAGACTTTTATTTTGGTAGCATGTATTAGGGAAATCATAGATTTGGAGGTAAAATTCCAACTAGAAATAAAATTAAAAATTTTTGGTCTACTCACACCTACCCTCAATGCCCTGCCTTCAGGAAGAGAATACATTCCTATAAAGTTAAGAGGGCAAAATGCAGCATTTTATTTTAAAAATTTCAAATAAAATTGAATTCTTAATTTGAATCTTATGTGGAAAATACGTCTTTCTGCCAGTAGAGGTCACTATTTCCATTATTAGGATTGCTGTCTCAAAGTAATGTCTTTTAAAATACATACATATATTTGTGTTGATTTAAGAGAGGAAGGGAGAGGGAGAGAGAGCTAGAAACATCAATGATGAGAGAGAATTTGTATTGATTGGCTGCCTCCTGCATACCCCTAACTAGGGATCGAGTCCGCAACCTGGGCATGTGCCCTTGACTGGAATCAAACTTGGGACCCTTCAGTCCGCAGGCCAACATTCTATCCACTGAGCCAAACCGGCTAGGGCTCAAAGTAATGTCTTATATTGCTGAAGATACATATATATCTAGGTAGCTATTTTAAAAATCTATTTATAGCTTTGAGCTGAATTCAAACAATCTTTGGATCGTATTTGTGTGCCACGCACTCTGCTATTTGCTAAGAAACTCATAGGCCCAGAACATTTAGTACCAAACAAATGCTATGAATGAAATGCTGTGGGAGATCAGGGGAAGAAAAAAACATTTACAGGATATTCTGACAGTCCCTTTTCTTTTTGATTCACCAATTTTTACCCTTATATTCTATTATGGTTTCCTAAGTAAAATATGTGGAATTTGTTAGATAATACTAGAACAAACCCATTTCTTGACATAATTTTAAAAATTATTTGCTAGGCTGATTTCTTAAACATCTTTTCTACTCATACCAATGTCTCAAAGTAATTTTTGGACATGAAGAGGTTTGTGTTAATGTGGCTGATGAAAAGTATTTTAATAATACTTTTTCTTCAATAGCAGAGAGAGAGAAAAGGAAAGATGAGTTGCTTGATATTGCGAAGTCAAAGCAAGAACGAACAAATGCAGAACTGCATAGTCTGAGACAGGTATGTCTCCAGTTACATTTCTTCTATTAGGTGGGAAATGTTTAAAAACAAACATCCAATTAGGAAATGTGTACATCTGCTGGTTTTGTTTATGGTGCTTTTGGAATCCCAGCTACATTAGCTGTATATCATATTTATTGTAGCACATAGGGTCTTATTTATGGTCATTAAAGGTTGGGAAACAAGTTAGACTAACAAATCTCAATGCTAACACAGGAAAAAATATAAAAGCACAAGTTTTTAACATGTATCTCCAGTCACTATCTGATCTGTTTTAACGTTTGAAAGTACCCAATTGTTGGCTCAATTTAGTTTTATTGTTACACTTTATATTGACTTATCAATATCTGCTGCAGATTTACGTAAAACAACAGAGTGATCTACAGTTTTTGAATTTCAATGTGGAAAATTCTCAGGAGTTAATACACATATATAACTCAAAGATGGAGGAATCAAAGGCCCTGGAGTGCAGGTAACCATAGGAAGAGGCTGATAATGTAATCTTGTATTTTATTCCATCATTTAGTCATATTTTTAAGTATTTGCTGTGGGCCAGCATCTACTACTATTCCCTATGTAGTAGAGAATAAATTTATATGAGTTAATAATAAACTAGAGGCCCAGTGCACAAAATTCGTGCAGGGGGTGGGGTGTTCCTCAGCCCAGCCTGCACCCTCTCCAATCTGGGATCCCTCTCACAATCCAGGACTGCTGGCTCCCAACTGCTAGCCTGCCTGCCTTCCTGATTGCCCTTAACCGCTTCTGTCTGCCAGCCTGATCACCCCCTAATCACTCCCTGCCAGCCTGATTGATGCCTAACTGCTCCCCTGCCAACCTGTTTGCCCCTAACTGCCCTCCCTTGCAGGCCTGGTCCCTCCCAACTGCCCTCCCCTGCTGGCCATCTTGTGGTGGCCATCTTGTGTGTTGGAGTGATGGTCAATTTGCATATGACTCTTTCATTAGATAGGATAGAGGCCTGGTGCATGGGTGGGGGCCAACTGGTTTGCCCTGAAGGGTGTCCCAGATCAGGGTGGGGGTTCCCTTGGGGTATAGGGTGGCCTGGGCGAGGGGCCTGTGGTGGTTTGCAGGCCGGCCATGCCCCCTGGCAACCCAAGCGGAGGCCCTGGTATCTGGGATTTATTTATCTTCTATAATTGAACCTTTGTAGCCTTGAGCAGAGCCAAGCCTCCTGCTTGCTCCGTGGCTGCAGCCATTTTTGTTGGGATTTATTTATCTTCTATAATTGAAACTTTGTAGCCTTGAGTGGAGGCCAAGGCAGGCCAGGGCTGCAGAAGCTTGGCTTCCTCCTTCGCCAGGGGCAACTCAAGCCTCCTGCTCTCTCCAGCTCTGTGGCTGCCGCCATTTTTATTGGGATTTATTTATCTGCTATAATTGAAAATTTGTATCCTTGAGTGGAGGCCTGTAGCTTTGGGTGTAGTGGAGTGATGGTTAATTTGTATATTACTCTTTTATTAGATAGGATATTTTAATCCCAGGTTGTGGTGAGACCAGAGCTTAGAATTAATTTAGCCATTGGAGAAAAGAAATTTATTAAACATTATTTTTGTGTCTGTTGTGTAGAAGGCTTTGAGTTAAATAGAAACTACAAGGATGAGTCATTTGTTCATTCAGCACTCACAGTACTATAGGCATGGGGCTAGGATAAGGGCAAATAAAGATACATAGGACAGGGTACTGGCCCAAAAGAAGTCATTGCAAAGAACGCTGTGCATAGCTGCTGTAGGAGCTTGGCGAGCTGAGGGCAAGCCTGCTCTTACCTCAATTTTCCTGTTTCCTTGTTAATAGGTAAATAGGTCTTATTAGAATGTGGCTCAACTAATGAGGTTTGGGTGAACTATTGAAAATGACAGTATTGAGTGTATCTTATAACTTCCGTTTTTTGTGACGCCACCGTAGCAGAGACATGTGTTTATCTGACCTTGAAAATTACCACCCAAAAGTCGATATTAAGAAGGAAAAATATCAGAAGTCACTGCTTAAGGACCAAAAATTTGAGACCATGTTTGTTCAGCAAAACAGGTCAGACAAGAGCTCTTGTGATGTGTGCAAAGAGAAGAAGCTACAGGTTAATACTTCATTTGGGGAAAAAAGTGTAATTGCTGTTTCATCTCTGTTTGCAAAAGACTTAATGGAGAAACAAAAGTCTTGGTCTCTGGGAGGAAAACTCCAGTTTGAACCCGAAAACAAAAGTACATTGTGCAAGAGCCACGCAAAATCCCCAAAAGGTAATGGTCTTGGGATTCAGATGGAAGAGAAACAGCCCTCAGAATCATTGGCTTCATCTGATGAGAAGCCTTGGCATGATGTCAGTGTTTACCTGGGCCTGGCCGACTGCTCTGGTTCAAAACGGCCCGAGAAGCTGGATGCGGAATGCCAAGACCCCCTGGCCAGATCGGGATTCTCGTGCTGCCAAAAAAGTGAAGCCTGTCTGGGTGAGAACGACACATGTGAGTTCAGGTGCTGCCACCCGAGTAACTTCATCGTCGAGGCCCCAGGCCAGATGTCCGACAGGGAGTGGATGAACATTTTCAAGCCTTCGAAACTGCAGAGAATTGTTCGCCACAAGTCTGTGTGCACTTGTGCAGAAAGTGCCAGTGGAACAAAATACAACTCCACGAGGTTAGTGAGGTTTCACGTTCGTAAGAGCCAGCGGGCCCCAGGCAGTGCAGGCACTGCAGAGCCACCTCATGTTTGCAGATGAGTAGTATTTGAGGCAGCTTGTTTCCTCTGCGTTGCAGCAGAGGCTGTTGAGTTTTTGTTTTTGTTTTGTTTTGTTTAAAAAAATTATTTATTTATTTATTTTTAAATTTCTTTATTGGTTAAGGTATTACATATGTGTCCTTATTCCCCCATTACCCCCCACCTCACATTCATGCCCTCACCCCCCTGTTGTCTGTGTCCATTCATTAGGCTCACATGCATGCATATAAGTCCTTTGGTTGATCTCTCCCCCTTACCCCCACCTTCCCCTACCTTCCCTGAGGTTTGACGTTCTGATTGATGTTTCTGTGTCTCTGGATCTATTTTTGTTCATCAGTTTATGTTGTTCATTACATTCCACAAATGAGTGAGATCATGTGATATTTATCTTTCTCTGCCTGGCTTATTTCACTTAGCATAATGATCTCCATCTCCATCCATGTTGTTGCAAATGGTAAGAACTCCTTCTTTTTTACTGCAGCATAGTATTCCATTGTGTAGATGTAAAACAGTTTTTTAATCCACTCATCTGTTGATGGGCACTTAGGCTGTTTCCAAATCTTAGCTATGGTGAATTGTGCTGTTATGAACATAGGGGTGCATATATCCTTTCTGATTCGTGTTTCTAGTTTCTTGGGATATATTCCTAGAAGTGGGATTACTGGGTCAAATGGGAGTTCCATTTTTAGTTTTTTGAGGAAACTCCATACTGTTCTCCACAGTGGCTGCACCAGCCTGCATTCCCACCAGCAGTGCACGAGGGTTCCTTTTTCTCCGCATCCTCACCAGCACTTGTCATCTGTTGATTTGTTGATGATAGCCATTCTGACAGGTGTGAGATGGTACCGCATTGTTGTTTTGATTTGCATCTCTCTGATGATTAGTGACTTTGAGCAGGTTTTCATATGTCTCTTGGCCTTCCTTCTGTCTTCTGTTGAAAAGTGTCTATTTAGATCAGTTGCTCATTTTTTGATTGGGTTGTTTATCTTCTTTTTGTTAAGCTGCATGAGTTCTCTGTAAATATTGGGAGATTAAACCCTTATCGTTGATATCATTGGCAAATATGTTCTCCCATGCAGTGGGCTTTCTTGTTTTTCTGATGGTCTCCTTTGCTGTGCAAAAGCTTTTTATTTTGATGTAGTCCCATTTGTTTATTTTCTCTTTAGCTTCCATTGTCCTAGGAGCAGTATCAGCAAAGAAATTGCTTTGGCATATGTCAGAGATTTCTCTGCCTGTGGATTCCTCTAGTATTTTTATGGTTTGTCGTCATATGTTTAAGTCCTTGATCTATTTTTTTTTAAGTAAATCTTTATTGTTCAGATTACAGGTGTTCCTCTTTTTGTTTTCCCCCTATAGTTCCCCTCCACCTAATTCCCCACCCCACCCTACCCCATGCCCTTACCCCCGCCACTGTCTTCATCCATAGGAGTAAGATTTTTGTCCAATCTCTTCCTGCACCACTCACACCCGCTTCCCCCTGAGAATTGTCAGTCCACTCCCTTTCTATGTCCCTGATTCTATTATATTCACCAGTCCATTCTGTTCTTCAGATTTTTTTATTTACTTGATTTTTAGATTCACTTGTTGGTAGGTATGTATTTGATGTCATTTTGTTGTTCATAATTTTTATCTTTACCTTTTTCTTCTTCTTCCTCTTCTTAAAGAATACCCTTCAGCATTTCATGTAATTCTGGTTTGGTGGCGATGAACTCCTTTAGCTTTTTCTTGTCTGTGAAGCTCTTTATCTGACCTTCAACTCTGAATGATAGCTTTGCTGGGTAGAGTAATCTTGGTTGTAGGTTCTTGCTGTTCATCACTTTGAATATTTCTTGCCACTCTCTTCTGGCCTGCATAGTTTCTACTGAGAAATCAGCTGACAGTCGTATGGGTACTCCCTTGTAGGTAACCGTTTTTCTCTTGCTGCTTTTAATATTCTCTCTTTGTCTTTTGCCCTTGGCATTTTAATTATGATGTGTCTTGGTGTGGTCCTCTTTGGATTCCTTTTGTTTGGGGTTCTGTGCACTTTCTGGACTTGTAAGTCTAGTTCTTTCACCAGGTAGGGAAAGTTTTCTGTCATTATTTCTTCTAATAGGTTTTCAGTATTTTGCTCTCTCTCTTCTTCTGGCACCCCAAAAATTCGGATGTTGGTACGCTTAAAGTTGTCCAGAGGCTCCTTACACTATCTTCATATTTTTGGATTCTTTTTTCTTTTTGTTTTTCTGGTTGGGTGTTTTTTGTTTCCTCATATTTCAGATCTTTGGTTTGATTCTTGGAGTACGTTGATCTACAGTTGAGTTTCTGTATATTCTTTATTTTAGACAGTGTATGCTTCATTTCTGACTGGTCCTTTTCCATTTTTTTGGCATTCTCATTAAGGTCCTTGAAGGTCTCACTAAGCTCCTCAGAAGTGTCATCAAGTTTCTCGGCGGTTTTTAGAAGATTCTTGAGTAACCTTATAAATGTGGTTCTGAACTCTATGTCGTCCAGTAATTTGCTTTCCTCCGTTTCTTTCATTAGTGACATGTTTCTTTGTCTCTGCATTTTGGCTGCTTCCCTGTGTTGATGGAGTGGCTTTGTGTGGTAGGTGACCTATAGGGGGCAGTAGCTCAGCCTCCCCAATCACCTGATGTGGATGCTCTTGGTACACCCCTTTGTGGGCTGAGTGCAAAGTCTTGGTGTAGTTAAGCCTTAATTGCTGTTGGTATGCTGGGAGGAATTGACCTTCAGGCCAGTTAGCTGTGAGGACTCACTGTGTCTATAAGAACTGCTGTGCTGGAGACACGCTTATGGTGCAGGACTTGTTTCAGTGGGGCTTTGGTGCTCACTGAGTCTGCCTCTTGAATGTGTCACTTATGGATGTGAGGAGTTGAAATCTGGTGTCTCACACTGACCACTAGGTACACGGGCTTCTGGATCTCCAATGGGGTGCAGGTCAGCTATTGTCTGAGTCCACCCAGCAGGAGATACAGCGAGAGCTACAGTTTTCTCCTCTTTGCTTGGGGTTTGGAGGTTTTGGAGCTGTCTGATCCGGGCTGAAAGTTTGTTAGGTTAAGCTGCGGCAGTCCATTCATATGCTAAAGCTGTTGCTTGAAGCTTGGGTGGGTTTGTAGGTTGTGTGGGGCGGCGTCTCAGGGCGGGGTCTCCAGGGCGTGGCAAACAGCGATGGCTGCTAGTTAGCTGGCTCTGTGTCTCCGACTGCGTCCCGTGCCCCAGTGCAGTAAACAATTATTCTTGCGCCCAGCCCGGCAAGCAAGACCCCCTCACTTTCCGACCTGGTGGCAGACAGTCCAGCTTCTCCCCGTAGGAGTTTGGGTCCCCCGCTTCTCCCCAGAAACTGGATTTCAGAGTAATTGGGAGCTTGTCTCTCTTTGGGTTGAAAAAAGCAACGCCTGCCGCCAGCCCAGATCACGTGCCTCTGTACCTCAGCTTTTCAGCGCTTGTGCACGTCTCAATGCTCTTTTCTCTTTCCTTCTAGTTGTAGAACTTCCACTCAGCCAGCTTTCCCGTGGTTCTGGGTGATAGACGTTTTGTCTTTTAGTTGTAGTTTTGAAATTGTTGTGCGAGGCAGCAGTTTAGGTGTTTACCTATGCCACCATCTTGGATTCTCCTCCCTTGATCTATTTTGAGTTTATTTTTGTGTATGGTGTAAGTTGGTGGTCTAGTTTCATTTTTCTGCATGTATCTGTCCAATTTTCCCAACACCATTTATTGAAGAGACTGTCTTGACTCCATTGTATGTTCATGCCTCCTTTGTCAAATATTAACTGAGCGTAGTGATTTGGGTCGATTTCTGGGTTCTCCATTTTATTCCATTGATCTATATGTCTGTTCTTGTGCCAGTACCAGGCAGTTTTGAGAACAGTGACTTTGTAATACAGCTTGAAATCTGATATTGAGATCCCACCTACTTTGTTCTTCTTTCTCAGGATTGCTACAGCTATTTGGGGTCTTTTTTTATTCCAGATGAATTTTTGGAGAGTTATTTCTAGGTCTGTGAAATATGTCGTTGGTATTTTAATGGGGAGTGCATTGAATCTATAGATTGCTTTGGGTAGTATGGACATTTTAATGATGTTGATTCTACCAATCCATGAACATGGTATGTTCTTCCATTTGTTTACGTCTTCCTCTATCTCTTTTTTTCAGTGTCCTGTAGTTTTCCTCATATAGGTCTTTTACTTAAACTTAAACTTAGTTAAGTTTATTCCTAGGTATCTTAATTTTTTTGGTGTGATGGTAAATGGGATTGCTTTTTTAGTCTCTCTTTCTGTAAGTTCACTATTGGTGTATAGAAATGCCATAGATTTCTTGGCACTAATTTTGTATCCTGCTACATTGCCGAATTCATTTATTAAGTCTTTTAGTTTTTTTGATGGAGTCTTTCAGGTTTTTATGTACAATATCATGTCATCTGAAAATAAGGACAGCTTTACTTCTTCTTTTCCAATTTGGATGCCTTTTATTTCTTCTTCTTGTCTAATTGCAATGGCTAATACTTCCAGTACTATGTTGAACAGGAGTGGTGAGAGTGGTCATCACTGTCTTGTTTCTGTTCTTAGGTGAAATGGTTTTAGTTTTTGCCCATTGAGTATGGTGTTAGCTGTGGGTTTATCATATATAGCTTTTATGATGTTGAGGTATGATCCTTCTATTCCCACCTTGTTGAGAGTTTTTATCAAGAAAGGGTATTGTATTTTGTCAAATGCTTTTTCTGCATCAATTGATATGACTATGTGATTTTTATCTCTCAGTTTGTTTATGTGATGTATCACGTTTATTGATTTGCAGATATTGTACTATCCTTACATTCCTGGGATAAATCCTACTTGATCATGGTGTATGATCTTTCTGATGTATTGCTGGATCCGATTTGCTAGAATTTTGTTGAGAATTTTGGCATCTATGTTCATGAGGGATATTGGCCTGTAATTCTCTTTCATTGTGTTGTCTTTATCTGGTTTTGGTAATAGGGTGATGCTGGCTTCATAGAATGAGTTTGGAAGTGTTCCTTCCTCTTGAATTTTTTGGAATAGTCTGAGGAGGATAGGTTTTAGTTCTTCCTTGAATGTTTGGTATAACTCTCCTGTGAAGCTGTCTGGGCCTGGGCTTTTGTTTGCTGGAAGCTTTTTGATGACTGCTTCAATTTCTTCCATAGTTATTGGCCTATTGAGATTTTTAGAATCTTCCTGATTGAGTTTTGGAAGGTTATATTTTTCTAGGAATATATCCATTTCCTCCAGGTTGTCCAGTTTGTTGGAATAGAGTTGTTTGTAGTATTTTTTAACAATCCTTTGTATTTCAGTGGGGTCTTTTTGTATTTCACCTCTTTCATTTCTGATTGTGTTTATTTGAGTCCTCTCTCTTTGCTTCTTGGTGAGCCTGGCTAGAGAGGGTCATCAGTCTTGTGTATCCTTTCAAAGAACCAGCTCTTAGTTTCATTGTTCTTTTGGTCTCTATGTCGTTTATCTCCGCTCTGATCTTTTATTATTTCCTTCCTTCTGCTTACACTGGGCTTTTCTTGTTGCTCTTTCTCTCTTTCTTTTTTTCCTTTGGGAGAAAGACGTTTATTGATGGTTTTCTTGAGTGAAGAAAGCAGGGCGTGTGTGTATGTGTGTGTGCACGCATGTTTGTAATTTTTCTCCGCAAGAGCAGGGACAGGAAAGCGTCAGGCTATGGCCGAGCTGAGAGCCTGCTAGGGGTTGCAATTAGGTACATTTGGAGCCTTAGCTGGCACTAATTACCGGGGAGAGTTGCTCGTGGCTGTGGTGGGCGCGCACGAAAGGTTCCAGCTGCTCTCCACCCTGGGTGGTGGCAGCTGTGGTGCAAGGACGGCTTTGGGCTGAATGGTCTCTGAGCTCCAGAGCTGGGGGCCCGGATTTGGTTTCTGAAAGAGGGTGTTGCTAGGGGGATATCTCGGAACCCTGTGTTCCCATCTTTCTGACTTTTGGTACAGGTATTTGCAAAGAGGGAGCACTGTAAACCCATCACACCTCTGAAGGTTAGAAATATACTGAGCTAAGCACTCTCAAATCACGTTTATTCCCATAGACCCCTTTCCAACACTGCCTTCACCATCAGCTCACCATCACCCCACCTCCTACCCCCACCCCACCGTGACAAAGCTCTTGTTGCTCTCTTTCTAACTCTTTGAGTTGTAGAGTTAGGTAATTTATTACCATTGTTTCTTGTTTTTTGCAGTAGGCTTATAGAGCTATGAACTTCGCTCTCAAGACTGCTTCCGCTGTGTCCCATAGATTTTGGATTGCTGTGTTTTCATTGTCATTTGTTGCCATGATGTTTTTTCTTTCTTCCTTGATCTCTCTGGTAACCCAGTCATTGTTTAATAGCATGCTGTGTAGTCTCCATGTATTTGATTTTTTTTGCATTGTTTTTATTGTAGTTGATTTCCAGTTTAATGCCACTGTGATCTGAGAAGATGCTTGATATGATTTCTATCTTCTTGAATTTGAAGAGACTTTGCCTATGACCCAACATATGGTCTATCTTTGAAAATGACCCATGTGCACTTGAGAAGAATATATATTCTGTGGCTTTGGGGTGAAATGTTCTGAAGATGTCAATTAATTCCATCTGGTCTAGTGAGTCATTTAGGATTGATGCTTCTTTGCTGATTTTTTGTTTAGAGGATTTGTCCAATGGTGATAGTGGGGTATTAAAGTCTCCTACTATGACTATATTGCTGTCAATCTCTCCTATGATATCCTCCAGGAGTATTTTTATGTATTTGGATGCTCCTGTATTGGGTGCGTATATGTTTACCAGAGTTATTTCTTCTTGTTGATTGCTCCCTTTAGTATTATGAAGTGGCCTTCGTTATCTCTTGTTATGTCCTTCACTTTGAGATCTAATTTGTCAGATATAAGTATTGCTACCCCAGCTTTTTTTTCATTTCCATTCACTTGAAAAACCTTTTTCCATCCCTTCACCCTCAGTCTGTATGCATCTTTTTTCCTGAGGTGGGTTTCTTGTAGACAGCAGATATATGGGTCGTGTTTTCTTATCCAATCCATTACCCTATGTCTTTTGACTGGTGCATTTAATCCATTTACATTCAAAGTTATTATTGATAGGTACTTATTTGTCACCATTTTTATTCTTTACCCCTGTGTTCCTTCTTCACTTCCTATTTCTTTCTTTCTTTTTTTTTTTTACAGCAGACCCTTTAGCATTTTTTGCATTGCTGGTTTGGTGGTAATAAATTCCCTTAGTCCTTTTTTGTCTGTGAAGCTCCTGATTTCACCTTCAATTTTGATTGATAGCCTTGCTGGGTACAGTATTCTTGGATTCAGACCCTTTCTTTGCATGACTTTGTATATTTCATTCCATTCCCTTCTGGCCTGATGAGTGTCTGTTGAGAAATCAGTTGCTAGTCTGATGGGGGTTCCTTTGTAGGTAACTTTCTGTCTCTCTCTGGCTGCTTTTAAGATTCCTACTTTGTTGTTGGTGTTTGACAATTTAATTATAATGTGCCTTGGTATCGGTCTTTTGGGGTTCATTTTGCTTGGGACTCTGTGAGCTTCTTGGATTTGTGTGGGTTTTTTCTTCCCTATATCAGGGAAGTTTTTTGTCATTATTTCTTCAAACAGGTTTTCTATTCCTTGCTCAGTTTCCTCTCCTTCTGGCACCCCTATTATGCGGATGTTGTTTTGTTTTGTGTTGTCCCAAAGTTCCCTTAGGCTCTCCTGCTTTTAAATTTTTTTTCTAGAAGCTGCTCTACTTGGGTATTTTTTCCTACCTTGTCTTCTAGCTCACTGATGCGGTCCTCTGCTTCTTCTAGTCTACTCTTGATGCTTTCTATTGAGTTCTTTACAGCAGTGATGTCATTTTTCATTTCTTCTTGGTTCTTCTTCATTTCCTCTTGGTTCTTACTCATACTATCGAATTTGTCTTCCATTCTTTTCAGCCACCTTATGGCCATTTCTCTGAATTCTTTCTCTGGCAGGTTGCTTGCCTCCATTTCGTTTACTTCCTTTTCTGGTGATGCCTGCTTTTCTTTCATATGCGGGCTGTTTCTTTGTCTCCCCATGGTCTCTCTTCTTCGGGTGTCTGGTTATGTAGTTCTCTCTCTCCTTATCCTAGGCAAAATCTGACCTTTCCGTGGTGGAGTGTAGAGCTCCTCTGAATCCACGTGTTTGTGCCAATTGGGGACCGGTGCTCTGGGGTTCACAGCTGTTCAGTGGGTGCCGCAGTTGTAGATTTTCAGGCTTCCAATAACATCCACTTTCCCCTTCAAGATGGTGCGGTCTCCGCGTCCGAGCCAGTGGCTCCGTGAGGGAACCCAGCAGCAGTGAGCCTGCTCAGTCAGGGGAGCCCCATCCAGCAATCCCCCACCTTCTCCTGGAGGTATAGCTGTCCCTTAACTCTCCAATAGACACTCCCCGTGCGACCCTCAGCTGTTCTTTCTACCTGCTCCGGGACAAGGCTCGGGACACATCTGTCTATTCCGCCACCATTTTTTTCCTCTGGCTGTTGAGTTTTTGATTGTGTGGAGACTGAACTAGAGTCCAGTGAAAAGCCTGCACCTATCACAGCCTTTGAGGTAAAGGTTTTGGTTAAAAACCAAGCCGATTGTCGTGAGTTGGGCAGATGTGGTTTTTTAAAATATATTTTTATTTATTTCAAAGAGGAAGGGAGAGGGAGAGAGAGCTAGAAACAGCAATTAATGAGAGAGAATCATTGATCAGCTGCCTCCTGCATGCCCCACACTGGGGATCGAACCTGCAACCAGGGCATGTGCCCTGGCCAGAAACGAACTGTGACCTGCTGCTTCATGGGTCAATGCTCAACCCTGAGCCATGCTGGGTGGGTGGGGAGATATGTTTTTTTTTAATAACAAAGAGGTGAATCACTTTATGCTGCTCTGGGAGGGTTTGGCTGGATAAGCTGTGTCTCTGTGTCCAGACCAAACGCATTACCTGGAGCCCAGGTAACATCCTTCTCTAGGAGCCCCCCGGCCTCCCCCCCACACACACTTACATACCCAACTGCTGCCTTTGCGCTCACTGTACATTTTTCAAACTTTCTTACTCTTTAAAATCATGCAAGAGAAAGAATGCCTATATGTAACAGGCTAGTAAAGTTATGAGAAGAAAATGGGTTAGTTATTAGCATAAGCTGCATATGCATTATTAGCTGATATGCATTACTCAGGCTCATCATGTTGTCAGGATGGCTGAATTTTTTGGTTAAGTGGCGCTATAATAATGTCAGCTATTTTCAAATAAAACCTACCTGATAAGCCTTCAATTACAGAAAAGACAGTTTCTATATCGAGGGCCTTTGACTTTTATGGACTTTATGACTGAATTTTGTTTCTAGAAATGACATTATTTGGGTTGTCCTTCGGCTCTTTTAGAAGCCTGAGTCATTGAAAAATCATGTGCATAGGTATTCCATCAGTTACAAAATTTTAAAAAATTGGTTGTCATACTAAGAGCTATGTGTTCATACTTGTTTTTTGTTAATCCTCATCCGAGGATATTTTTCCATTGATTCTTAGAGAGAGTGGAAAGGAGAGGGAGAGACAGAGAGAAACATCCATGTAAGAGAGATACTTCGTTTGGGTTGGTTGCCTCCTGCCCCGACCAGGGCCAGGAATCTAGCCTGCAACCAAGGCACGTGCCCTTGACTGGAATCGAACCCAGGACCCTTCAGTCTGCAGGCCGATGCTCTATCCACTGAGCCAGACCAGCCAGGGCCATATTTGGTTTTTAAAGGTCTTCTTTAGATAATGGTATTTATGGGTAGGGCACCACTACAGACTTCACTACCCGACAAGAACACCCATATGTTAAGGGAAAAGCAGTGTCAGATGGTTTTAAGAGCAAAGTGGAAATATATTAAGTTTAACGTATGCAGGAAAATCAAAATTTAAATCTGGAGTTTTCTTTAGAGACCATTTTGGCCGCCCTGGCATGAAATAATCAGGAGGGACTCCTTGTTTGGCCAGCAGAGGCACATGCTGGGCATCGCATGACAAGTACGAGATGAAGTAGAAAAGATAATTCTATTTGCCTACTTTTCCTTAGATTGTGAGAACTTGTGACCCACTTTATTATCTGAGTGCTCACATCTGTACACCATTCCATTTGGCAACTAGAGGTTACCTGTGGAGGGAGAAGCCAGGGCAGCCTGCTCTCACCTAGTTACAGGTTACATGGCGGAGGAGGGGCCATTGCCTCCCATCTGAGCCACGCCGCTTTTGTTATCAACTCTAATAACATACCCAGAAGCTTAGCTGCATGTGTCTGTTCTCTGATTTGGAGAAACTGTAGAAGTAATGAGCCACAGCAATGCCATTCTACTTTCACAAAAGTACCTTTATATGCCATTGACAGAAATCGGTCTCACAAACCAAAAATCTAAAATGTTCAGAAATTATACTCTGTTAACCGCCCCCTCCCTTTTGGTTCATCCTGTCTCGGAGCCTTCTTTTCTTTTTTTGGCTGGGGGAGGAGAAAAATTCTTTATTCTATAGTTAACTAAGAATCTTGTTTTAATTCTTATTGCAAAGGCTATGCATTAATTTATAATATTTTTCTCAAACGGTCTATTCAGATCTATAGTGTTCTACTTACAACTTCATTAAAAAAGAGAAACAACTTTTTCTTTGTCCTGTCGACATACTTTTAAGCGTAAGAGTATTGGTGATACATGTTTGCTACCGTTTCAAGATGTCTGTTTCTGTTTGGTTTGTTATTCGCAGCGAGCTCATTGCCATCCAGCATTCCCACTGTGTGGGTGCTGCCGTAAGAGAGGAGGAGAAGTTGCTGGAGACAGAGTCCCCTTCTGAGAAAAGGAATTCACCTAGGATTTTGTTTGGGAGCAAAGATGCAGCGCTACCCAGTGAAAAGGTTTGTGTTTCACTTAGAAAAGGCCAGCGTATGCCTGCAAGCTTCTTCTCATCAACTATGATTCTTCAGCAGCACTGTCGTTAACCTGCTTAAGGTTGGCCCTGCCTCAGCTTTACTGAAGTTACGGACTTTATGTATGACTATCCTACAGATCAGCTTTAGGCAAGATGTCCCTCAGGCTCTCCAAGCTGAGACTGACATATCAATTTTAATTAATCATTATCTTAAACACACAAAAAATGAAGACTGTGACATGCAGAGATGAAGTGTTACAGATAAGGTGTAAATCCCACATTCTCCCGTTCTCCACGCCCCCCACCAGCTAACCCCTATTCTGAAGTTGCTTCCATGTTTGTTTTTATACTTTCTTATAGAAAGGTATTTATGTAAAAGCATTGATACTTTTACTATGTAAAAGTATATGCTTAAACATTTAAATATGATCCTTCATTTCATGGATGCTGACATTGCATTGTCTTCCAGGACGATTTTTCTCCCACCAGCAAGCTTCAGCGTTTGCTGGCAGAATCTCGCCAGATGGTCACGGACCTGGAGTTGAGCACTCTGCTCCCCATCAGCTCTGCGAATGCCGACAGCGCTGCCAGGAAGGTATGTGCTTCCTCTTCTCTTGGCCCCACGTGTAGTGCCTGAGCGCTCCACTGCGTCCTGCACCAGCGCGCTGGCCAGGCGGTGAGCAAGTTTCTTTGTGTCTCAGAGAGAGGGGGCAGCACACTGGTTTGGAGGAAGAAAATGTCATACTCTAATGTCACTGCACCCAAACTTCCTCTTTCTAATTACTTGGGGATTTAAAAAAACATACTTTATTATAGAAAGTTTTAAGTACACACGGATGTAGAACGAATTCTGTAATCACAGACCTTCAGCAGCCATCAACTTTCTGTCATTTTTGTTTTGTCTCCCCCGTCCATACACGTTTTCTCCCGGACATCATATCATTTTACTCATAAATGTCTCATGTATCTCTAACACATAAGGACTTTTTAAAAGCAAGCATAACAGAAATACTGCAGTACCTATGGCACTTCACCTTGAAAAAGACATGAAGTTCGAGTGTCCAAGAGGTCCCAGCTGCAGATTGATTG
Organism: Corynorhinus townsendii; assembly: GCA_026230045.1. Classification (NCBI taxonomy): domain Eukaryota; kingdom Metazoa; phylum Chordata; class Mammalia; order Chiroptera; family Vespertilionidae; genus Corynorhinus; species Corynorhinus townsendii. The sequence goes on from JAPDVU010000014.1 coordinate 12,522,250, forward strand.
GGAAATGGGAGAAGAAGGGGTATCAGATACAGAGGGGTAGCAGCAGATGTGGGTGGATGGGTGTGGCTGCTGGTGTGTGTGTGTATGTGTGTGTGTATTCCTACATGGCATGGCTCAATCCAGCTGGGTACATTTCACCTAGTGTTTCTTGTGGGCAGAAATCACATGTGAACAAATGCAAACTTCACACTGGGCTCAGATTTGTTCCCGATATACCAGGTGTGTTGGAGCAAATTCATGTTTCAAAGCAAGTGTCACAGCAGAGCTGCTGTGTTTCCATTTAATTGCTGACAGACTCCTTCTCATCCCCAGCCTCAGGCTCTTGTCTCAGCCTCTTCTTTATTTTTATTTTATTATTTTTTTAATCCTCACCCAAAGATCTTTTCCCCTTGATTTTTAGAGAGAGGGAAAGACAGAGAAATATTGATGTGAGAGAAACACGTTGATTGGTTGCCTCCTGCATGCACCCTGACCAGGGCCCAGGCCAGGGAGGATCCTGCAACTAAGTCACATGCCCTTGACCGGAATAGAACCCAGGACCCTTTGGCCCACAGGCTGAGGCTTTATGCACTGAGCCAAACCAGCTAGGGCTCAGCCTCTTCTTTAGGGCCTGATGTTGAATTCCTATCGGAGACATAATCAGTAGCTCCCTCACTTTTGACCTCATAGCGCAGGATGTGTATGTGTGTGTGGGTATGTCTCCACCAGAACATGCGTCTCAGCACCTGATCACCGACTCCATGGCTCCTTGCTCGTCCCTGAGCCCTAGTGCCTCTCTTACTCAGTGGCATCCCCAGGTATAGCTCAGTGCCCATTACACAGGATGCTCAGGAAAGACTCTGACGGAATTTGTAGGAAAAGCGAAGGAAAGAAGCTAAACAGTGACCTCAGATATAGAGGAAAAATCACCGAAGCTGATGGAGGTTGGTGAAAACTTGGCTTAAGAAAAATTTTGGGCTAGAAAGACCCAGAAGAGATAGCTAATCTCAACCTTTCATTTTACAGGTGAGGAAAATGACTAAATCTCTTAACATCCCACAGCTAGAATCAGATAATCATTTAGTTGGGAAGAACATTGGCTCTGGATGTAATGTGTGTTCCAGTGGATTAAGTGATTCTGGGGATGTTGGGAAAACAATGAGCAAAAACCAACTTGGCAGTGAACTTTACAGACTCCTCCCCTCTGGTCTTTTTTTTTTTTTTTCTTTCCAGAGAGAGAGAGAGAGAAAGAGAGAGAAATGGATTTGTTGTTCCACTTATTTATGCATTCATTTGTTGATTCTTATAAGTGTCCTGACTGGGAATTGAACCCGCATCCTTGGCGTATCGCAATGACACTCTAACAGCCGACTGAGCTACCCAGCCAGGGCCCGTCTGGTCCTGTTTTGCAATAGGAAAGCAGGGAGTGTTCTGAGCAGCCTGTCTGCTTCTCCAGGTTTTGCCATCTGCTGCTAGAGACAAAGATCTCGCTTCAAAGCCTGTCTCTGAGGCAGGCTCTCTCATCGTTGCTGGGGGAGCACAGAGTGATTCCATCTTCAGGCAGGGACCTGGCTCTGTTTCCTAAAAGTCGCAGGAGAACTGAGCCTTTGGGGAGCTCCTCCTACAGACGCACCTACATGTGTGACAAGTAATCTTTCCCAGCAGGATTGCTTTATAACAGCAAAGGTTAGGAGATAGCCCAGGTGTCCACTCGCAGGAACATTGCCTAGCCGTGAAACAGACGGGGAAGATCTGGGTGTGGAAATATTTCCAGGGTGTATTTTTAAGTGAAAAGAAGCAAGATACTGAAAGGTTCGTGTGGTATTCACCATGTTTACGAAAGGGGATGGGAATAAGCATATACATGATTTTTCAAACCACATTAGTGTATTAACTATTGAAAAAATATACCATTAACTTAAAAAAAAGAGAAAACCAAGGAAAGAATAGAACACAGCACAGCTGATTCCGTCCCCTTCCCCCACAGCAGCTTCCTAGGAGCTTGAGGTGTGGGGGTGGGGAGGGACTTGGCCTGAGGCTGGACTTGGAGTTTTGACTGGTACAGGGGACTGGATGTCCTCATTACTAGTTTGAGACTATTGGTATCATCACTTTTTGTGTGCAGGCTGCTAAAGCCTATGGATCCCTTTTAGAATCGTGTTTTTAAGTGAATAAAGTAAAATCCACCAGATTGTAAGATACACAGGATGGCTGAGTGGATAGACGGCAGCATGGGTCAAGCAAGGCGGTCTGGAAGCACCGAGGGCAATGCTAAGGAGGCTCAAACATAGGCCCCATGGGGAGGAGGAAGCAGCTGAGAAGGGGGCTCACCCTACCAGCTCAAGTTCATCACCTGTGTCTACCTCTGTCTTTCCAGGCATCATCTTTCTCGTTCCTCCTTTTTTCTCTTTTAAAAAAAATCCCCCAAACACCTAACAATGCTAAGCCCTCAGTAGGCAGGCAAATGAATGAGAACTCTTAGGGTGGTTGATACTTTTTGATGACCATTATCTTCAGTAAGGGCTCACCACCGAGTCTATACAGAGGCTGACAAAGAGCCCTGGGTATCTTTGGGCATTAGCCAGAGTTCAGTCCCAACACGTGTGGTAAAGCAAACAGCATCCCTGGTCCACCATGAGACAAAGGGCCCACACACAAACAGGAAATCAGTAGGTCCTTGTTAGATGAATGCATGCTCATGGAATGAAATTCCTTCATTGTATTTCATTACTTCCCTGAGATCTTTACAAGGTACAACTGCTGTATTTGAATCTTCTTAAGTATCTTCTAGTTTTTCTATCCTGGTTACTAATTTGGGAGTTGTTTTGTAGAACTTAGAAGCCTCAGAAGAGTCAGCTCAGAAAAACACCTCTCAGTAATTGAAGAAAACAAAAGTCCACTTCAATATTCAATATTCGTGGGTAAGTCACCTTTGCTTATCTCGCCTTCTATCTCAATGGAGATTTAATGAGTAACTTGGGAACACTGATAAGGTGGAGTTACGGCTTCACGTTTGTTTGACCTGCAATTCTTTCTCTTTGGTTTGACCTATTTATACATACCTTCTAAATTTAATCAGGGTAAAATGTCAGTTACTTGTACAAGAAGTGGAGATAAAAAAAGTTCTTGTTCTCAATACCTAGAATTTTAAATGGAAGGCAGTGACCACATAGAGCATTCAAAATCAGAATGTAAATGAACTTCTCATCTGAATGTCTGGGACGAAGTCTTTTCATGGGGTTTCAAGTTGTCACACGCACAGTTTCTGTAGAACCCAGTTTAGGTTAAAAGGTACTCATCAAAAAAAATAAATAAATAAAAATAAAAAATAAATAAAACGTACTCATCATTTTAGTTGTTTTTGATGTAAGCATAAGAGCATTTTAAAAACCCTGTGAAAGTAGAAAGCTTTAGGAGTCCTCTCCCTTTCTTCCTCTCTCCTATCCCTCCTCTCTCTGCTGAGAAGTTTCTGTATTTGTAATATTTTGCATGACCTCATGTTGATGAAAATCAGAAAATATATTCTTTTTAAATATATTTTTATTCATTTCAGAGAGAAAGGGAGAGGGAGATAGAAACATCAATGATGAGAGAGAATCATTGATTGGTTGCCTCCTGCACGCCCCCTACTGGGGATCGAGTCCACAACCCTGGCATGTGCCCTTGACCAGAATCAAACCCAGGACCCTTCAGTCCACAGGCCAACGCTCTGTCCAGTGAGCCAAACCGGCCAAGGCAGGATACATTAAATTTTTTAGAGACTGGGAGTTCCTAGCACACAATCCAGCATCATTGATTTTATTAACTCTGTATTTCCTTCCTACAGAAGCTGGTCTCTCATCTATGCGGAAGGTAGGAAGCAGACATCAATACCTAGTACTTAACCTTGAAAACAAAAATAGGATTGTAATCCCCCAGGAGCAGCGATTTCATACCAAAGGGGAGCAGAAACTGAAAGTCAATTTTTAAATACCTGTATTTTGTTTGTTTTCAAGTTAACCATTTGCATATGTCAAATATTTTTCACATGTAAGAAATTAGACCTTATTCTCTATTGGAGATACACAAATTTGGGATTATGCTAAAAGAGAAAAGGACCTCCCTGCATTATAACCAGTAGCTCATCAGAAGTCAGCTCCAACTATATGAGAAACAGTATTCTCTTCTCTTCCCTTGTGGTTTCAGCTCTGGACGTGGCTGTGTAAACAGACATAAAATGTTATGTAGTTGTCTCATTGGCTCACACAAACAACAGCTTGCCGAAAGATCAAGTTTTATATGCATTAAAAATATATATGAAAGTCTAAAACACTTCCGTTTTAACTTGTAATTTAATTTTTTTTAAAGAATATAATATGTGCCTCTCTGTTCTTCTAAGAGAATTGATCAGCTTCAGTCAATAAAAATATTTTTAATAATACTTTCCTTTGGTTTTTTTTTATCATGCAGGAGTGAAATGAGGAAGGTTGGTCACAAGAACCAAACCTGGCATGTTCCCTTCCTCAGGAAGGGGGTGGGCCTTTCAACATCACAGACCTCAGAGTTCTGCTGTGCTGTGTAAATGCCCCTCTGTTCTGGGTTCCAGGGCGGCATCAGAGGTGATTTTCAGGAGAACTGAGCAGCCACCCCATGGAGCCTTTTGAATTAGAGTGCTGAAAAGAGAAATGGGTGAGGTTTGGCTGTGTTCTATACAAATGCTTGCTTTTCCCCTCAGGCTAGGCTGCTTGGTCTAGCATCTAAGAAAGGGATCATTGATTCTGAGCTATCGCCCCCAAGTCAGAAACCTATGTGCAGAGGCTGTCTTCCTATCTGAGTCAAAATGTTAATCTCCTCTTCATGATGGGAACAAGTTTCTCTTTAGGCCACATGTCAACCTGCCTGTGAAAAGAGAACACTGATTAGCTTCTAAGGAGGAAAATGTCAGGAATGAAAAGATTTGAAAAGTCAAAAGTTATTTTGTGGCTAAAGTTGGTATTATTTTTATTTTGAGAGTATGTCGATTAAAGCTGGGGACAGTGAAATAAAGGAAGGGCATAAGATAGAAAAGGGAAGATGGTAGCAACTGGAGTGAGTATAGGCGGAGCTGTTTTGGCCCTTTAAGAAGAAAGTCTCAGGCAGAAGAAATGAGCCAGCAGGGCTTCGTGGACTCAGGAAACCAGTTACAGACGCAAAGGTGGGCCCTCAGAGACAGGTTCGGGGGTTAGCCCGGGACGTGTTGCCACTGCCCACTGCTCCCCTGGTTGCAATGTGGCGTTCCTTAGGGTTTAGGAGAAAGAAGGCAAAGACACATGTTTGTTTTTCTTTTTGTGGCTACAGTTATTTAAATGTGAGCAATTTCTGTTAAAGAGAAGCAGCTTCAGTATGTTTAAAATAATTGCAGGATAAAACTAGATTTTAGCATTTTTAAAAAATATATATTTTATTGATTTTTACAGAGAGGAAGAGAGAGGGATAGAGAGTTAGAAACATCAATGAGAGAGAAACATTGATCAGCTGCCTCCTACACACCCCCTACTAGGGATGTGCCTGCAACCAAGGTACATGCCCTTGAATGGAATCGAACCTGGGACCCTTCAGTCCGCAGGCCGATGCTCTATCCACTGAGCCAAACCGGCCAGGGCAGATTTTAGCATTTATATTTTGTATCATTCATATCCTTTATCTTAAGAGGAGGCAACTAAATTGTACTATAACTCGCCTGCCAGAAATTCTCTCAGCCATCAGGAGAGACTGGATAAAAGGTTATTTTTAGGATTTGTGTGAACAGATCATTTCAACAAATAGAAATACCCCAAAAGAAATAAATTCTGAATCAAAAGAGTACCAAGCCAAAAACAGTCTCACCTAAAAGGTGCTTGTAGAATGCATAGGATTGAGAGGCTCCGTGAGGTAAGGCTGGTTCACTTCAGGAACATGGCTGAGGTTTGAAACCTTATGCATGCCATGGCTACTTGATCTGTAGTTCTCCTCAGTGGCCTTGACCTGAGATTCCACCCCCCACCTTTGGGATACCTGTAGCTACATAGTGGTTTCGAAGTAGTGCACCTTGGTTTCCCCTGAACCATTGAGATTGATTTTGTTAGCATCCATTTCAGGAAGGTTCATCATTCTAGGCCTCAAACAGAATAATCTTAGCAGCCACTTGATAAGGGATAGAAAACAGTGATAAGATTGGAGTAAGAAAGCAGTCAGGACCACAGCTGACAAGGTAGGCTAAACACCAGCATGGTCTTTGAGAGGATTTTATCAAATGGAAAGGCACATCAATCAGGGTGATTTCTGGGTTCTCAGCCAAATGCATGTTTAAGAGATCTAACAAAAAAGGAAATGATTTGAGCACATTAAGTTCTGCTTTGCTGGCCACTGCAGGAGACACACAACTGAGCAAAGCAGACTCCATGCTGTTTACAGCCTGGTGGGGGAGAGACCTTAATGAAATGATCACAAATAGGTCATGGAAACTGGTAAGTGCTATGAAATAAAGCTTCGAGCACGAGACAGCATGCAGCCGGGGCATAGGGCAAGGGCGGAGGGTTCGGAGAAGGCTTTCCTGAGGAAGTGACCTCTGGACTAAGAGATGAAAGATGAGCAGGCAAACAGAAGAGGAAGAGCATTCCAGACAGTATGTTCAAAGGCCCTGAAGGGGAAGGAGTGTGACTGACATACTTTCGGACCCGGTGGACCAGCATGGAGCAAGATGAAGCTGAGCAGAGAGGCAGGGTGTCATGTGTCAATGAGGCAGTGTGGGGGTTGCAGCACCATCCTTTTAATAAGCAGTGATGTCACCTCTATTGTTTGCCTCCCGGGATTTTTCTGGAAACAAGGTCTAATTCATATCACAAATGCTTTGCCTTTGTAATATCCTGGGTGGAGCCTTAAACAGCCCTGGAGACACACCAAAGCTTGGTGCCCTGATTCTGATGATAAGGAGACACTCCGTCCATCAGCTACAGAGCCAGCAATCCCTGAAGATGTTCCCACAGATGAACCCTGACTGACTATGAGTGAGGAAGCTATGTCCTTGTGCTCCCAGGAACCCTCTTCCATAGAACCAAGTCAAATGCAGACGTGTAGCAAGTTACGGGGGGTTATTTACGCGCTTTTCAACCCTTGATTGCACACACATTTTTGAACATTGCTATGTGCCGGGCACCCTGCTAGGCACTGAGGGTATAAAACAGGAAGATAATGGTCCTTGCCCTGTAGTAGCTCAACATCTTACCTACAAGCAGATAATTTAGAATTCATTAGAGATGCTGAAGCCAAGTACTCTGTGATCCCAACAAGTGTTCAGCACAGCGTCTAGCACATGAATAAATAAAGGTTTATTTACAAAAACAGGCGGTGAGCCCACAAAGTCACTGACCCTAATTAACTAGTCATAGTCTGGTAGCTGGTTGCTAACATTAAGTCACTATGGCAGATGGTCTAGACCAGTGGTTGGCAAACTCATTAGTCAACAGAGCCAAATATCAACAGTACAACGATGGAAATTTCTTTTGAGAGCCAAGTTTTTTAAACTTAAACTTCTTCTAACGCCACTTCTTCAAAATAGACTCGCCCAGGCCGTGGTATTTTGTGGAAGAGCCACACTCAAGGGGCCAAAGAGCCGCAGGTGGCTCGCGAGCCGCGGTTTGCCGACCACTAGTCTAGACCCAGAGGGGTTGTCGCTTGATTTAAAGCAGACGCTGCCTGGCCGGTGTGGCCTAGTGGTTGAGCGTCGATGTATGAAGTAGGAGGTCACATTCAATTCCCTTTTGGGGCATATGCCTGAATTGTGGGCTCTATCCACAGTGGGGTGAGGGTGGGGGCTAGCGTGCAGGAGGCTGCTGATCAATGATGTTGTCTCATCATTGATGCTTCTATCCCTCTCCCTCTCTGAAATCAATAAAAATGTATTTTAAAAAAATGATTGAAAGCAGCTGCTGTGTTAAGTGTGAAGTTCACTGGAGAACTGATGTGTTGGATGGGGAGCGGGAGTCTGAGAAACATTTGGTGTGGCGCCAGCAGCCTCTGTAGTGGGGGGCGAGGGGGATGTCTTTATTCCATCACAGCTATTGACTGGGGCGCCAAGGATTAAAAATGAGATAATACGTGTAAAGGGTTTAGCCCAGTGCCATAGCAAATAATAAGCACTCCGTAACTATTAGTGATTGTCATTTTTGTTGTTATTCTGGTAGAGAAGCCTTTCAGGGATTGGAATTAGGGGAAGCATGGTTAGTTTCTCTCTAGTAGAGTGAGAGGAGAGCCCTGTCATTTTCAGGAACTCCGTGTTGGCTCCGGGGCTGGGCAGGGAGGCATCAGCCACCACGTAGCTTCCAGAAAGTGTAGAGGAGACAGCGGTCAAGGTGAGTCCTTGGAGGCTGTATTGGGTAATTTCACACCTATATTCTGATAGGAAAGTTGGGGTAACAAACAATAACAACCATTGAGAACACATACTTGGGATAGCTGTTTTTTTCAAGTCTTGTGATTGATAATTTAAAAAACAAAATCAATACAATGACTTTTTAATTCTCACCTGAGTATATGCTTAGAGAAAGGGAGAGAGAGAGGGAGATTGGTTGCCTTCCAGATGTGCCCCTACCAGGGATCGAACCCGAAACCCAGGTGTGTGCCCTGACCAGGAATTGAACCTGCAAACCTTTTGGTGCACAGAATGAGATGCTCAACCAACTGAGCCACTGGGGCCGGGTTAGGGTCCCACACCACCTCCAGTGGCATCTCTTCGATGGTCCATCACTGTGTTTTGTTCAAATCTGTCTACACGTTGTCCTTGCCCTGCCTCTCCAGTCCCCCAGGCAGGTGTCCTCAGTCTCACCGCACAGCCCCGCGTGGGTAACAACAGCTGCAGTTACGTTAGAGATGCACAAAGAGTGGGCTGCTTAATTATATTCATTGATTCATTGTGACACAAATTATGAGACTGAAACGAAAGAAGAAGAAAAAAGAACCAGATCTGGGGCTGGTGTAGACAAGTCTTAGTGATCCCGGGCTGGTGGGGTGTGTGTGGGAAGGGAAATGGCCAGCCCCAACCGGGAGGAAGAAGGAGTGCGCCTGCCCGCCCGCCCGCCCGCCCGAGGAGCAGGTGGAGCGAGCCTGAAGGGGCTGCGGGCCTTGCCTAGACCCGCGGGGCTAGGGGGCGTGACGCGAGGCGGGCGTGGCGCGGCGGTCGCGGGGGCGGGGCCGGGGGCTGGAGCTGCGGAGCGAGGGGCGGGGCTGAGAGCCGGGCAGCGGCGGACGAGAGGGCGGGGCGCGGCGGCTTCGCGGTGCCTAGGCTAGAGCGGCCGGCCGGGGCACACTCCTTCACGCGGAGCCGGGCCGGGAGCGCAGGCGGCGGCAGGATGAACAGTATCAAGAACGTGCCGGCGCGGGTGCTGAGCCGCAGGCCGGGCCACAGTCTGGAGGCCGAGCGGGAGCAGTTCGACAAGACCCAGGCGAGCGGCGGGCCGCGGGGGGCTGGCGGGCGGCGCCCTCTCCCTGTCCCCTCACTCGCGTCCCTTAGGGCCCAGCCACCGGCCGCTCCCCGCTCCCTCACCCCCTCACCCGCTCAGCCTCTCACCCTCTCACCACCCCCCCCCCCCGGCCTCCGCGGTCGGAGCCGCCCCGCGCGCAGGTGAACCGGAAGCGCGCGCTGGCGCCGGGGCCTGAGGTGCGCCTGGGCACCGAGGTGGCCGGAAGCCGAGATGCGGCGGTGGGCTAGCTGGGGGTCAAGGTGAGCGCGGAGCCCAGGTGCGTGCCGGCGCGGCCCGCCTAGGTTTCTGTGCCCTGGCCGTGCCCCTCCCCGGCTCCCGCCGACCAGCTCGTGTCCCCGTCTCCACGCTAGTAAAAAAGCCGCCCCCATCTCCGGGAAGCAGTGCGTTTCCTTGAAGGAAGCTCCCCGTTTCCTCTTCTCCCGAGCTGTTCCCAGGGCCGCACAGCGTCTTGTTACCTGCTGGGCGAAAAGTTTCACGTATGCAGCCAGACTTGTTTGCCCGAGCGCTGGCCCACACAGAAATAGGTTCACACCCCTCATTACACACGGGCGCCTGGCAGACGGCAACTTCCTCGGCCCCCTTCCTGCGCTTCCCACGCGCCCGCATCTCCATCCCCGGGAGGTTATTTTAACCATGAAACAATGGCGCGGGCGTGTATTTGGACGTGTGCTCCTGCGGAGAACGCGCGATGCCGGCGTTGCTGTGCTTCTGGTTTTTCTGTTCCTTTTCGTTTTACAGACACCGAGGTGTGCTTAGGCCTGGGGGAGGGGAGAGCATACTTCTTTATTTGCCTCTTAGTCAAGCAAGGCTGAAATAGAAAAAAAAAAAATTTTTTTTTTTAAATCTTACTTTCGAAATAAAGGAGGCCGAAAGAACCTCCCTCCCTCCCTGCCTGAAGCTGGATGGTGGTGACTTGTGTGGCTGCCACTAGCAGGTTCCTCCCCACCTCTCCCCGCAGAGAGCCCTGACTTTTGCGGTCGCTTTCAAAACAAGTTAGCACATTCTGTCTGCAGCAGCTGTCTTTTGAAATAAGAAAAACCCAGGGACACCTTCTACCTTTGTGCTTGTGATTAAACAATGAAAGTGATAATAAAACCTTGGGATACGAGGCTTTATGGAAAGCTGAGTGCTAGAAGTAACCTGGCCACAAATTACTTTATCCTTGTGATCATCAATCCTCTGGCCTACGGTATTTTTTTTTTCTCAACCCGGATAGCCCATCATAAAAATGTGGCATTTAAAGTCACTAATACATAATCGATTTGCCGGAACTTGCGGAAGGATGGGGAGAAATTTAATGGGCAGAGAGAATCTGGATGTTGTCAGAAGCTTTATTCGTTCACTGATTTTTTTTTTTTCCTCTCTTGCTTTTGTGGAGGAATAAAGAATTCTGGTTGCTACATAGAGAAGATGGAATTTAAAGGACTAAGTTACTGGTCTAACTCTTGAGTTATTATAAATCAAGAGCAACCTTCTTTAATGTCAAAGAGAAAGGATCTCTGCTATAGATCCACACATTTTAGGTTTGGAAAAACTAAGGTGTTTTGTTTGTGTTTGCTTGTTGGGTTTTTTCCTCAGGGGCTGAGAGCGTTCCTTATAATGAAGAACTCTCTAATGGGTGAAAATAGCATTTGCGTGTTCCAGGGCTCGCTCCTTTTTTTCCTGGAAAGATAAGGTTTGGGTTCAACGTCTGGCTGTGCTTGTCTTCAGGGTGACTTACTGGGGATGTCGGAATAAGGTTTTGTGCATGGTTAATATTTAATTAGATTGTTCCCAGAAATATCTACTGAGCTGCCAGCCAGACCCCATTGGTGGGAAGGGCCCGGAGAGCTGAGGTTGCTGCTCACGCATCTCCTCCACACAGAATAGCATGTCCAATCCACGGACCCGTCTTCCCTGCGGAATACGCTGCCCGTGTCTTCAGGGTGACCACAGGGCCCTGTGCTGCAAAGGAGCACTTTGGCTTCCTAAGAATTTACATCCTTATGACCCCCAGCGTCGCCTTTCCTGGTGGGCTCCTCCTGGGCCTGGATAGGAAAAATGAGTACATATTGGCTTCCTCGACAGGCCACGCCCCCTGTTTTACAAAGGTCTCTCCCCACCCCAGTCAGGAGTGTTCAGGGAAGGTACCTGGTACTTGTGGTTGTTGTGTGGTGTGAGTGTGTGTGTGTGTGTAATCCTAGGGGGAGTGTCCAGAAAGCCAGTCTCTTCCTCCCCACGACTTCATTTTCTTTGGTGATAAAACCCTTTTCCAAAATGGATGTCAGAAAATGGTGTTGGTTTGTTGTAGTATTCTGAATACGGAACACCACACAGTAGAGCGCACCTGCCTTCTGAACCGGAAAATGGCCTGTACCGTTGCAAAGATGGTGTGGTAGCATGGAGGGCTCCTGGAGGCAGGTACACCTGAGGGCTAGTTGGTGTCCCTGTGCCAGTTGCTTAACTCCTGAATCTCTTTCGTTGTCCCTAAAGATGGAGATAATTCCATCCACCTCCTGGGGCTGTTGAAAGGCATAGAGATCAGCCCCTCAGTGATGTGCACGCCTCCTGATTCCTGGAACCTGTGGAGACGTTGTAGTCTATTTGCTAAGAAAATGCTCATCAGCTGACCTCAAAGTGGAGCGACTATCCTGGGTCAGCCAGGTGGGCCCAGTGCAGTCACATGGCTTTTAAATATGGAAGAGCCATTCAATGCTGGCGCCTTGGAGGTGGAGGCTGGGGCCGCTCCCGGGGAACGCGGCGTCCTCTGGAAGTGGGACAGGTGGGAATAGGTGCTCCTGCAGAACCTCTCGGAAGAAAGGCTGCCCTGCTGGCACCGAGACTTTAGCTCCATGAGACCCATTTTGGACTTTTGACCTAAACTGTGAGATGATAGGTGTAAGCCACCAAGTTTGTGGCGTGTTATAGCAGTAATAGGTCACTAATGCATACAGAATGCAAACCAGGTAGGACAGTGCTCTGCAGACTGCCAGCTAGTTGTCTTTCTCCCTTCCTTCCCCCCCCCCCCCCCCAGCCTCACACTTCCAGAGCCATTTCCGACCAAGCAGACCTGCCTTTGGGGCCTGTTATGGATGAGGACTCAGTCTTGGAAATGCTAAATTCCAGTCTCGCTTTTTCCTTAGCTCCGAGTTCCTTTGCTTCTCTGGGCCTCAGTTTCCCCTGCAGGATGTGGAAATAGATCCCTAAAGCTTCCTGTGAGGTCAGCACGAGAGAGGGGCCGCACCTGCGTGTGCCCAGCCCCCTGTGGAGCGGGGAGCAGCCCAGGTGTTAATGGTGGGGAAGGGATTGGACAGAGGGTGGACATCCAGCTCAGGGACACAGCCCCTCTGCAGCCTCTGGGAGCCGAAGTCTTGTAAAGATGGACACTTACTGTGGCTCAGGGCTTCTCCGGCCCGCTCCTGTTAGAACAGCCCTGTCCAATAGGAACCAAGTACGAACCACGAGTACCACTTCCCATTTCCTAGCAGCCCCAAGAAGCAGCCAACAGAGATTCCTTTTCATCCTCTCTGTTCTTGAGCCTGGTGTCTTCAAATTAACCATTATAGCATGTAACTACTGTAAAAATTACGAGTGGGATAGTTTACATTCCTTTCCTCCTACTAAGTCCTCAAAATCCGTGTGTTTGACATTCAGAGCATGTCTGGATTGGGGCTCACACTCAGGTGCTCAGTGGCCACACGTGGCCGGTGTAGACAGCACGGTGGGAGAACCACCTGGTGGGGGTGGGGGTGGAGTGGGGGTGGGGTGGGGGGAGGCTTTTAAAAACGTCAGTGCCTGGGTACCTGAGATGTGGAGGCGTTTGGTGTGGGTTGGAGCCCAGAGCGTTGTTGTTTTTTGTTTCGTTTTGTTTTTAATGTTTTCCTGCCAGGAATTCTTTAGAATCTCATTATTAGAGGCAGACCACAGGACAAGTATTTGGGAACTTGAGTCTCTCTTTGGAAAAGCTGTTCCCAAACACGCAGGACTCTCGCTTTGCGCCTGCTCGTCCCTCTGCTCTGACTTCTCCCACGCGTGCCCATCGCCCCCTCCATGGAGTCTCCTGTGATAGGCAGGTGAGACTCACATGTGCCCACCCTTGTGTCTTCATTGTTCCTTACAAACACTGTGGTGGTATGGCACTCTAACTCACCAACCCCTTTTTGGGCCTCATTTAAATGTTTATCCAAAAACCTCCCAAGTTTGAGAAGAAATCTAAACCATGTGGTGGACAGGCAAGACACCCGCTCCGTCCCACCATTGTCATGGGGGCAGGGCAGGCCTGTCTTCCCCCTGCTGTGTTCCCACGTGCTGGCAGGGTGCCTGGCACCTGGAACAGACTGGTTGAGTAGCTAAGGGACAGAGGCCAGCCCAGGTTCCTTTCTCAAGAGGACAGAGAGAACCAGGCGCATAGCTACCCTAGGACACTGCCCCCAAAGCCGGCCATGAGCCACTCCAGCCGCACTCACCTGCCTGCTGAGGTCTGCCATTGGGGTGGGCCCTGGGTGGTGAGCTGTGCCCTTCTGCCTGGTTCTGCTCTCTTGATGATGCTCAGGCAGGCAGCTGACTTCCTGACTCTGGGCTGCCAGAAATCCTCTGAGCCTCCCCCCTCCCATCAGTTGACTTCTTGGTCCAGATGGGGGTGGGGATGCAGCTGCCAGCCCTTCCCTCACCCTTCCCATCTTTGATGCTCATTTGTCCCATGACATGCTGTGTCTTTGGGCTTGTTTCTGGTGCCTTGGAGTGTGCTACAGGAAGAAAAAGATAATTTTTTAAAATGACTTTAGAGAGAGGAAGGGAGGAGAGAAACATCAATGTGAGAGAGAAACATACCATCGGCTGCCTCCTGCACACCCCTACTGGGGATTGAGCCTGCAACCAGGCATGTGCCTGATCAGGAATCAAACCCATGACCTTTTGGTGCCCGGGACCACACTCAACCAGCTGAGCCACACCGGCCAGGGCGAGAAAGATCATCCTTGTCCCCTCTAAGAGTTTTCGTGTAATGAAGGAGGTGAGGGAAGGACAGGTGTGCTGTGGCAAAGCAGTGAAGAGCAAGACTGTGCCTCAGTGGGCTCATCTGCAAAGTGGATACGATGGTTGTACCCAGGTCATGGTCATGAGAGTTTACGGATTGCCTGGTGCTGGTGCAGAGTAGATGCTGTGTCAGCGTGAGCTGCTCCATAGAGCCCAGAAGGGCAGGGCAGACAGAAGTAGAAAGAACGTCCTGTTGGGCTCTGTCCCTGTGCCGTGGTTTGTCAGGGCAGGAGTGGAGCTGGGGTGTTGAGGAGGGAGGCGGATCTCTAGAAGAGCGAGTCTCAGGTGCTCACGGCCCCTTCCCCAGGACAGCAGGCCCGCTTCCAGGGACCTGGTCCTCTGGGAAGGTACTCCAGGGAAGCCCCAGGGAGTTGGGACAGCCGGCTTGTGACTCCCTTGGCAGAAACGCTGCCCTTCTGACCTTACCCCAGGCCAGCGCGACCTGGGCAGACAGGGCTGTTTGTGAATGAAATGAGACTGAGCACTCGATTCCAGCAGCTTGCCTGGAAACTGGAGTCGAGTCTAGGCCCGCTTGGCTGGGGGACAGGGAAACCCAGCCGGCTCACCTGAGACGCCGGCCGGGCCACGCTGTGGGCTAGGCTCTCCCTTGTCCACTTGATCTCTGGCGGGACTCAAATATCACCTTGTCTGTGAGGCCTCGCACCGTTTCCCTGTCCCCAGCACACTGCAGCAGAACCGAGGACGTGGGCACATGGAAGGTTGGGCACGATTGCATCACTCTGCAAGGTTGGGCCCCCTAAGCACTACCCCCTGAACCCCAAGATTCTCAGGCATGGAGGTGTTGGCTCCTCCTATGTCCCAGCACTCTGAGCACGTGGCTCAGGGGACACACTCAGTGCGTGTGGATTCCACACGAGTCTCCCTTCTTCGAAGCCTCCGCTTAGTGAGGCCCAAAAGGCCACAGCTCCCACTGCGGAGAAAGGCCGAGCCGTGGAGAAAAGTTTGGGTGAGGCGGGGTTGCTGCTTCTCCTGCTGAAATAAACAGCCTCAAACTGCAGGAGGTCCGCCTGCCAGGGAGTGACTCAGGCTCCTGGCTTGTGGGACAGACAGGTCTTAGAGTGACCTCACCAGGGCCCAGGGAACGAAACCGCCCGGGGTGACTGCCTATCCATGCCGGAAGTGGAACTTGGGGTGCATCTCCACCTCCTCATGTGTTCCAGCAGAGCTGGGGCAGAGGTGGCAGTGGGCTGGGCTGTCCCGTGAGTGGCACCATCCTTCCCGACTCATGCCCCTCCTCCCAGAGGGCAGGTGGCCTCAGCTCAGCCCTCGGGTTTCGTAATTGAGAGGCTGGGATATGAATGAAGAGAAGTGGCGCTTGAAGCCTTAGGACTGGCGCTCCACTGCCTTCCCTGCTGCACAAGTCCCCGAGCTGCAGACTCATCCCAGTGCGCCCGGCTACTTTGCATAAGACCACATCTTAGCTACCTCCTCGGCTACAGAAATCCTGTGTTCGCTTTCATCAATGGCCTTTGAGGTGGCAGAAGCCTCTGAATGAGATCCTTCTGTCCTTCCAACAGCTCTGGCAACGCCAAAGCAGAATAACCCGCCTCCCTGCCAGTCCCTGGCCCGGCTCTTTGAAGGACGGTTTTGTCCCTGCTGAGAGCCCCTGTGAAGGGGTCACGATAACAGCACAAGGAGACTTAGGTCTGATTCATCACAGGGTTGGTTTTTAAAATAGAAACTGTTTTATAGTTGCCTTTAGCATTTAACCCTCGTGGTTAAGTTATTAGCTGGAGAAAGAAGCACTCACCACCTTGAATTTAACCAGCACTTGTATTTGAAAGTGCTTTTGTCCATTCAAGTGTTCACTCCTTTTTTTAAAAAAAATATTTTTATTGATCTCAGAGAGAAAGGGAGGGAGAGAGAAATAGAAACATCAATGATGAGAGAGAATCACTGATTGGCTGCCTCCTGCATGCCCCCCACTGGGGATCAAGCCCGCAACCCAGGCATGTGCCCTTGACCAGAATCGAACCCAGGACCCTTCAGTCCGCAGGCTGACGCTCTATCCACTGAGCCAAACCAGCTAGGGCTAGTGTTCACTCTTTCATTCAGCCAATAAAGATTTATTGGCAGCCAGGGCCAGGGTTTGGGGCCTGGAGGTACAGCAGGGATCAAGACTGACAGGATTCCTCCAGCCGAGTGTCCAGGGTCAGAGGTAGACAGAGAATAAGTGGTACGTGAGATAGTAAATGTCCCGGGTACAGTAAACAGGAGATGCGCTCCTCCTGGGAGTGGGTGGGGCAGACCCTCCAGGAAGGGGTGTTTCAGCCCAGAGCTGAGAGATGGGGAGGCACAGCGTGGCCTGGAGGTGGGGCCTGGCTTGCTTATTGGAGGGACAGAAGGGAGGCACACGTGGCTGGAACATACACGATGCTTTAGACAAGTTGCATGTGTGCTTACCTTCCGGAAGGCAGGGCTTTTCTTATTCCTGCTTCCCAGATGGGGAAGTTGTGGTCTGGGAAGGGGACGTTTCTAAAGCGAAATCTTCCCACTGTGTCGGGTGGATGGGGATGCAGTCTGAGGGCTGGGGAGCTGCGGCTGGCACTGGTGAACTGGGTGAGAAGACCTGTATTTGTCCTCAGGCGTGGGCCCTGGGGAAGGGGTCTCCCCGAGTCCATGTTCCCCCGTGGTGAATGTTGCCCATAGAGGATGTCATGTCTGCCAGAGAACAGTCACTCGGCTCAGCCCCTTGCTGAGCACTGGGTTCTCAGACAGTGTTGCTGCGTGATGCGCGGAGGAGCCAGGAAATGCTCACGCTCCGTCCTCAGTGATTGTCACCTCCCCAT
The DNA here is from genome assembly GCA_026230045.1 of Corynorhinus townsendii. Lineage (NCBI taxonomy): Eukaryota > Metazoa > Chordata > Mammalia > Chiroptera > Vespertilionidae > Corynorhinus > Corynorhinus townsendii. Next base: position 12,539,528 of record JAPDVU010000014.1, read on the forward strand.
CCCCCCCCCCGACTGTGTGGCTCTTCCCAAACTTCCTGGGGGCCCCTGTGTCCTGCGTGAAGCCCCACAGCTGATGGGGCAGGGACTGGGTTGCTGTGAGCAGCCCTTGACCGGAGCCTCCTATGTGGCCCTCTGGCTTTGCTGACCATGTCCAGGCCTGAGTCCACCTCAGGGCCCAGCCTCTTGGAGAATCACGGCTGTGGCTGCCGCTGCCTCCTAGTCTCCTGTCTCCTGAGTGGGCGCCTGCTAAGATGCACCCTGGTGTGTGGCCCGTCCAGGGACTAATGCCATTGTGGCTCTGTCCAGCCTGGTCCTGGGATTGTCTCCACAGGGTTTTTGTTAGACAAACAAGGACGAGATTGTTCCTGGAAGCAGGGCAGGTGTGGCCCAGTGGGGCCCTTCTGAGAGGCCTCCCAGGATGTCCCTGCCCTGGCCACAAGACAGAGCCACCCCTGGAGGGAGCTGAGGTGAAGCCCAGGCCAGGTCCTGGGGAGCCGGTTCCTGCAGTGGAACCCAGAAGGCTGTCTGCTCCCTCTGCCCCTCCCCTCAGAGAGGTGGCCCAGGAGGCTACTGGGTGGAGTGAGGTGCAAACTGGGTGCTGGGTGGGTCGTGTGGGGGCTGAGAGGATAGTCACAGGGGCAGGTGGCCTGTGTGGGGGCTGAGGCAGGTGGCCTGTGCTGCAGCTTCCTCATCAAAATGTACAGGGGAGGATGTGTGGGGCTAGTCAATATGTGCAAAGTGCTTAGAACAGCACCAGGCAGGGCAGAGGCACTTGGTCAACATTTCATCCTTGTGACCTTGGGCAGGTGGTTAACTTCCTGAAGCCTTGCCCGCCTGCTCCCAAGGTTGCTTAGGTCGAGGGAGGTCACAGCTGTGAAGTGCCCAGCAGTGTGCCTGGCACATGGCTGAGCTGGATAAGTCATTTTCTTGTTAGGTGATCGAGACCTGTGGCGTGACATACACCTTTCCATGCTGTGAGGAGCTGGCCATTCTGACTGTCTCTCTGGTGTAAGCTAGAGCCTCCCCATCTCTGGCCTGTGGCCACCCCAACCTCATCCCCACCTCTGGCTCTGGAGGGTGGGGCCCCCTCCCTCACTACTGGGCACTGGGCCGAGCGAGGTGCAGGCTGCAGAGGCTCCTGGGTGTAGGCTTGTTGGATTTTTCCGGCACAGGAGCATGGGGGTGAATGCCCAGGGAACTGTTAGCCCTGCCTCCCTGCTCACCCTCTGTGTCCTTGCAGACCCTCCCGCTCGCTCCCTCCCCATAGCCCCCTGCCCCACCAGTACTGCTGTGGTCCTGCTTCCCTGCCTGTGCTCAGGAGTGGGGAGAGCCTTCCCTGTCCCCCTTCCCCACCACTCAGAGCTGCTCCCTTTCTCCCCTGGGGCTCAGAGAAGCTGACAAATCCCCAAGACGGTGGCCCCCTGTCCTCCCTCCACCCAGGGCCCTGCTCTCCAGCACTGGGTTTCCCTCCCGGCCGGAGGGCCCCCACCACCCATCCCAGTCAGCCTGTGTCTCCCTGGAAGTCAGTTCTCTCTGCAGCAGGGATCACCTGAGCCACCGGGAGGGACTGCCCCTGCTGGTCAGCACTGCTGAGGGGCTCTGGCGGGGGCTGCAGGGGGCCGAGGGAAGAAGGGTTCTTCAGGCACGCAGGTGCGAGAGGACCCCACAATGATCCCGGGCTCCCCCTCCCCCTTCAGTTTTCCCACAGTCACCCCTTGGCTGGCATGAGGGTGCTACGCTGTGTAGACAGAACCAAGTGATAGGGCTGCCTCCACTGAGACTGTCAGCCCCAAAGCTGAGCTGGGTCATAATCGCCCAGCACAGAGTCCAGCATGAAGGAGGACTGACTGCGTGCCCCATCTCTGTGCCCATCAGGGGAAAGTCCAACAGGACGGGCAGGGGAGGCCCGGGTGTCCCTGGGGCCAGATGTCCCCCTCTGGGACGGGGCTTGGCTGCTGCTGCTGGTAGGAACATCGAGGCCCTGTGAGGTGTGCACAGACTCCCTCTGTGTGAGCACTGAGCCTCCTTGTGAGCGACCCGACCCGCACATCTGCCCCTGCACACAACGGGGCCGTGTTCCCGCTGGGAGGAACCCTGGTCCTGCAGCCAGTGGCTGGGTGGGACTGGAGGGCGGGCAGGCCTGACAGATGGTGCCATACTTTAGAAAATCTTCCATGTGCCAGGCACATCAGGGGCTGGGGTACAGCAGCGACCAGCCAGGTAGAACCACCCCCCTCGAGGTGCTGACATTAGGGTGAGGAGACGGATAACAGACAGATAAGGAAACGTTGTTAGTGGGTGCTGAGTACGTGGAGACTTAAGTAGGGTGGCATCAGGAAGGTGACAAGGTGAGCAGACACCCAAAAGGGTTGGGGGGCAGGGGCTCTTTCTGGGGGTCCAGGGTCCAGCAATGAGAAGGTACTCAGTAAAATAAGTGGGAGGTGGGGATGCCTGACCTTAACCTTGGGCCCAGCTAAGCTATGCGCTCCTCCCTGCTCCAGGAAGAGCAGTCCTCCCCCTCCCCCGACCCTGCTGGGCCCCAGCCAGCCTGCTCCTTCAGGGCGGTCTCTGCTCTGCTCCTAGCTGCTGGCCTGGAGGACAAAGGGGAGGCCTGCAGGAGGGAGAAGGGTTCCCCTGCAGCCCTTCCTGGGTCCACCCGGTCCGGTGTGTGGGGTAGAGAAAGCACTTGATCCGGCTGTGGTTACATCGCTGGTCCTTAGCCTCCTCTGGGCAGCCTGCTCTGCACGGTGGCTTTAGGCTCTGCGCTGCCTGAAGTCTTCTGGACCAGGTGGCAGTTGTGAGAAGAGCCCGCTCAAATGTCAGGGCAGTTGGGGGATAGGATTACACACCCCGGAGACAGGACACGCCTGGCTTATGAGCTGGCAGCTGCTTGCTGCTGTGGGAGGCATGTTCCCACCCCCTTGCCTGGCCCTGCCTCAGTGGCCCTCTCTTCCCAGCTCTACACCCACATCTGGGGGAGCGTGGGACAGAATCGTTAAAGACAGAACAGAATCAGCCAAACCTGCCTTTGCTCTTATTAGTTGTGCAGACAAGATCCCTAACCCCAGTGCCTCAGTTTCCCCACCAGGGAAATGGGCTTGTGACCACTTTCTAGGGTTGTTGCTGGGAGGCATGTTGCCCGTGCTCAGCACAGGGTAAGCCAGTGCCTGTCATTGCCCCTGTCTGAGACATATTCTGCCCAGGTGGGGTGCTCTCCTCACAGTGGCACTTGGTAAAGGTGCCGAGGGCTCAGTGGGAGTGATTTAGTGGCACTGCAGGTGGCCACTGGCAGAGTCTGGCAAATAGAACCAGTGGCCAAGGGCGCCTTCCGTGGGTGGCTTGCTGAGGCTTTGACAGAGAAGTCAGAGCTGCCCGCGCTCTTCTCAGGTCCTGGTACCCTGAGGCAGGGCTGCTCCCCAAGCCCGTCCTTGATGCCGGAGCATGTATCCTGGTTTTCCCCAGCACTGCCCGCACCCTATGAATCAGGCCACAATGGGCACAGTGTGTGAAAGGAGGGCGGCCTGCCTTGCTGGGCAGCTCCAGAAACGGCCTCTGCCCCGCCCCAGCTCCCTCAGCTCTGGCCTGTGTGTCTGATCTGAATGGCCACCTGCGCTCCCAGGGGCTGCTTTTCTTACAGAGGAAATCTCTGAGCAGGCTCCAAGTCGGTCACAATACACCAGAAATGAGCGAGCTGGGCAGCGACTATTGTTTAGATGCCAGCAGCGGGGAGCACAGTGGCTGCAGCCGTAAAAAGAAAGCGCTGGCACTGTCTCTCGGGGCCCCGTGCCCTGTCCCCTCTTGCATGCTTCCTGTTGACAAGGCGGGGATGCTCAGGCCTGACTGCAGGGTAGGTGAGCAGCTTCTTGGCTGCCTGGGGGAAGGGCAGTGTAAGGAATTGCGGGAGGCGGGAGAGGATCTGGCCCGGAGAGGTGTCTGCATTCATCACCCCTGTTGCTGCTCCTCTCAGTCGACAAACACCGATGTCTCCAGCTCCGTGCTGGGTGGGGGGACAGAGGCTTATAAGACCTGCCGCCAGGTGGAGAAATAAAACATCCACAAGTAAACCCAGGGCTGGTGGTAGTTCCTGGGTGAAGTGGGCAGGGGTGACAGTAGGTGCCCTGAGCCTTTGGTGAGGGAGCAGTCACCTCTAGGAAGCCTTCTCGGAAGAGGGGGCATTGACACAAGGGGGAGGAGGCCAGACTCCAGTGGGTGGAGATGGGAGAGGACCTTCGTCAAGGATGAGTTGCTGCTTGCTCAGGGCCCAGGTGGTAGCAGCGAACCCCCCTCCGGCACCTGCCCCACCCAGGAGAGACACAGCCTGCTTGGCCGGTAACGGAGCTGGGCTTATCCTGGTTTTCCACTCGGTGGCTGTGTGGGCCTTGCCAGCCTGCAGCCTTCTCTGGGTCCTGCCATGGCGAGATGGGGCTGGCCGGTGTCTGTCCACGGTGTGTGATGAGGGCTCTGTTCGAGGCCGCTTCTCCCAGAGGAGGGACAGGACCCTGACGGGGCCTCGCCTCGGGAAAGCTCAGCGCAGGTGGTCTCCTGCAGCCAGCAGCCGCTTTCTTCACCGTCCAGACCCCTGGAAGCCTGATGGCCTCGGGTGTCAGCTGTGGTTTGAGCTGCGCATGCCAAGCCTTCCGAGTTTGGTTTGGTTAGGCTGAGAGATGACTGGTTGTCCGTCTCCACCCGTGCCTTTCACTGCGGAAAGGGTCACCCTGTCTGTCTGGGTGTTGCCGTTTCTGAACTCCGCCTCCTGTGTCCCTCCCAGGCCATCAGCATCAGTAAGGCCATCAATACCCAGGAGGCCCCTGTGAAGGAGAAGCATGCCCGGCGTATCCTTCCTGCCTGTGGGCCCCAGGGGGCGGGGGGAAGACGTGGAGGATGTGGGCCTGCCCGATGTGGCCTTTGACCATGGGCACGGTGGGAGTGGTTTAGTGGCACTGTAGGTGGCCACTGAGGCTTTGTGAGGTCCACCCCCACTGAGACAGGTGCACGTCCTCTTGTGCCCTGGCCCGGCAGAGCCTCCCGCCTCGAGCAGCTCCTGTCAGACTCTGAGCCCCATCTCAGGAGCACCATCTATTGTCTTGGACCACTGGGCCCTGTTAAATTTGAGGGCCATGACCTTGCTCTTTCTCTACTTTTTTTCTTTATTGATTACATATGTGTCCTTATCCCCCCATTCCCCCCTCCCACCTCCCCCTCGCTCATGCCATCACCCCCCTGGTCTCTGTGTCCATTGGTTAGGCTTACATGCATGCATACAATTCCTTTGGTTGATCTCCCCCCCTTACCCCCACCCTCCCCTACCTTCCCTGAGGTTTGAGCATCTGATTGATGCTTCTCTGTCTCTGGATCTGTTTTTGTTCATCAGTTTATGTTGTTCATCACATTCCACAAATGAGTGAGATCATGTGATATTTACCTTTCTCTGACTGACTTTCGCTTAGCATAATGCTCTCCAGGTCCATCCATGCTGTTGCAAATGGTAGGAGTTCCTTTTTTACAGCAGCGTAGTATTCCATTGTGTAGGTGTACCACAGTTTTTTAATCCACTCTTCTGCTGATGGGCACTTAGGCTGTTTCCAAGTCTTAGCTATGATGAATTGTGCTGCTATGAACATAGGGGTGCATATATCCTTTCTGATTGGTGTTTCTAATTTCTTGGGATATATTCCTAGAAGTGGGATCACTGGGTCAAATGGGAGTTCCATTTTTAGTTTTTTGAGGAAACTCGATACTGTTCTGCACAGTGGCTGCACCAACCTGCATTCCCACCAGCAGTGCACGAGGGTTTCCTTTTCTCTGCATCCTCACCAGCACTTGTCGTTTGTTGATTTGTTGATGATAGCCATTCTGACAGGTGTGAGATGGTATTTCATTGTCATTCTGATTTGCATCTCTCGAATGATTAGTGACTTTGAGCATGTTTTCATATGTCTTTCGAAAAGTATCTATTTAGGTCCGTTGCCCATTTTTTGATTGGGTTGTTTATCTTCCTTTTATTAAGTTATATGAGTTCCCTGTAAATGTTGGAGATTTAACCCTTATCAGTGATAACATTGGCAAATATGTTCTCCCATTCAGTGGGCTTTCTTATTGTTTTGTTGATGGTTTTTTTTCTGTGCAGAAGCTTTTTATTTTGATGTAGTCCCATTTGTTTACTTTCTCTTTAGTTTCCATTGCCCTAGAAGCTGTATCAGTGAAGATATTGCATCGGCAGATGTCCAAGATTTTGTGCCTGTGGATTCCTCTAAGATTTTTATGGTTTCCCATCTTATGTTTAAATCCTTTATCCATTTTGAGTTTATTTTTGTGTATGGTCTAGTTTCTTTCTTTCTTTTTTTGCATGTATCTGTCCAATTTTCCCAACACCATTTATTGAAGAAACTGTCTTGACTCCATTGTATGCTCTTGCCTCTTTTGTCAAATATTAATTGAGCGTAGTGGTTTGGGTCTATTTCTGGGTTTTCTACTCCATTGGTCTGTATGTCTGTTTTTGCGCCAGTACCAGACTGTTTTGAGAACAGTGGCTTTGTTATACAGCTTGATATCTGGTATTGAGATCCTTCCTACTTTGTTCCTTTTTCTCAGGATTGCTGGGACCATTCGGGGTCTGTTTTTATTCCAGATGAATTTTTGGAGAGTTCTTTCTAGGTCTGAAATATGCTGTTGGTATTTTAATGGGGAGTGCATCGAATCTATAGATTGCTTTGGATAGAATGGACATTTTAATGATGTTGATTCTACCAATCCATGAACACAGTATGTTCTTCCTCTATTTATGTCTTCCTCTTTTTTTCAGTGTCCTGTAGTTTTCTGAGTACAGGTCTTTTACCTCTTTAGTTAAGTTTATTCCTAGGTATCTTAAATTTTTTTGTGCAATGGTAAATGGGATTGTATTTAAAAAAAATTTTTTTTAAATCCTCACCTGAGGAGATTTTTCCATTGATTTTTAGAGAGACTGGAAAAGAGAGGGAAAGACAGAAATAGCGATGTGAGAGAAACACATCGATCGGTTGCCTACTGCAATGCACCCTTACCAGGGCCTGGGCCAGGAAGGAGCCTGCAACCATGGTACATGCCCTTGATCAGACTTGAACCCGGGACCCTTCAGTCTGCAGGCCGACGCTCTATCCACTGAGACAAACTGGCTAAGGCATCGCCCTTTTTCTTGACCTTTGCCGAGCTCTTTGTGAACCGTGGTGGATGGGGGGAGAGCTGTGGGGAGGGGCTCAGTGGCTGTGGGATGGGTGTCACCAAGTGCCCCCGGCCTTCCCCACGCTGGTCTCTGCATGCTGCACCTGGCCTTGACACTGGTAGGCATCATTCTGGGCACTCACCATGAGAAGGGGGCCTTCACCTTCTGGTCCTATGCCATCGGCCTGCCGCTTCCCAGCAGCTCCATCCTCAGCTGGAAATTCTGCCATGTCCTCCACAAGGTCCTTCGAGACGGGCACCCCAATGTGAGTAGCCTCTGTTCACTGGTCCCCAGAGGGTCTCCTGTTCCAGCCACTGTGCTGCTTGGGGCGGCAGGGCACATGTCCCTTTGAAATGAGAGACTGTCCCGTCGCCCTGCTGCCCTCCACCCGCCCCTTCCCAGCCTTGCCCTCAGCGTGCCGCCAGCATGGGTCAGTGTGTTGGGCCCCTCCTGCTGGTCCTGGATCCTCCAGCCTCCTCCCTCGTCCCCCTGTGCTGCAGGTCCTGCATGACTGCCAGCGGTACCGGAGCAACATCCGGGAGATTGGGGAGCTGTGGGTAGGTGTGGAGGCGAGCTTGGTGGCCTCAGTCCCTCACCCTCCAGAGTCCAGCCGTGGGCCTGCTTGGCGTTCGAGTCCTCAACACTCAGGGCGGAGCAACGGCAGGGCCCTGCGACCGTGTCTTTCTTCACGTTCTCAGAGCACAAGTTGGAGTGATGCTTTCTGGGGTGACAGTGGGGGCGTTGCAGCCTTGCTTCAGAAAGTCTGGGACAGGAAGTTCCAAAGGCATGACTAGGCGCCTCCAGCCCTTCAGTCCCTGAGTCGGGAAACGCTGCAGCGCCCGTTTCTGGGCGGGTCATGGTGGTGGTTAGAGCCCATGGGAGGGGGGCAGGCTCATGGGCCCCCCAGACTGGCGGCTTTAGAATCTCAGATCGGAATCTGTGTGCTCGGGAAGCACCCAGAAGATTCTTACTCACGGGCAAGTCTGAGAGCCCAGGAGCTTGTCATCTAGGTCCCCTCCTGCACCCTCCAGAATCGGGGGTGGAGAGAGAGCCTCTGGCCTCTGTCCCCTGGGAGCAATGTTAGGGCCCCGCCGGGCAGGGTGCCCCTGCAGCCAGTGCCGCAGGAGCCCGGACTGCTGTGTTTCACCCAGAGTCAGGAAAATGGCAGCAGGGTGCCATGGCAGATGCACATCCAGCTGGCGTGGCCACGGGGAAGCAGTGTTAGGAGGTGGCAGAGGAGGCACCTGGGCGGATAGGACACGCGCCTGTTGGAGTGTGCCTCCCGGGCTGCCGCAAGCATTTTAATAAAGTATCTCAACCAGAGCTGGCCTGCTGCCTGGACAAGGAGCTCTTGTCACAGGAGTTTCTTCGGCGAGACTGGCAAGGAGTAAGATTAAAAACACAGAATGAGAGTGCTTTGGACAAGGGCATTGGGGGAGGTACCCAGGAGAAGAGTCAGTCACCTCTGGCTGGCTAACGGTAGTTGAGTGAATAAGTGATTGGTGGGTGAAGGAGTGACACTCAGCTGTCACCTGGTGTTGTCTCACCTCAGCGTCCTGGTCTGGCCCATGGCGTGCCAGGGCCTATGGGACTCTCGGGCACCTTCCCGGGCAGTGGGCGCTGATCCAGCTCCTCCCTCCACAGGGCCATTTGCACGATCGGTACGGACAGCTGGTCAATGTTTACACCAAACTCCTGCTGACCAAGATCTCCTTCCACCTCAAGGTGGTGTCCTCGGGAGGGTCGTGGGGCGGAGGGGCCCTGGGCTTTCCTTCCTGATGTCCTGGGACCCAGCGGAGGGCGGGTCCTGTTCTGTCCCAACCTGATCCCAATGGGGATGCGGGGTTCCTGGAAGTCAGAGCCTCTTGAGGCGTTTTCTGCGGACACTGGAGGCGGTCTTGGCCTTGCCCTTGGGTCTGGGCAGCCTCTTCGCCCTGGCTGGAGGTGTCCCATCTCTGTCCTTGGGCTCCGGTCCCTCACAGTCCCTCCTCAGCCAGCACCCAGGGCTGAGGGCGGCTCCACAGGTCGGGGGCTTCTCCAGCCTCTTCCCCTCCCTCAGAAGTTAGAACTGGTTCTGGACCTGCTGTTGAGTAGGGGTGTCCTCTCTGCAGCACCCCCAGTTTCCTGCAGGCCTCGAGGTGTCAGATGAGGTGTTGGAGAAAGCAGCTGGGACTGACATCAACGACATGTGAGTCTCTCCAGAAGGTGCAGTGGCCTGGCACCGTTTCCTTCTCCTCCCTCGGTTTCCCTGTTTGTCCCTAAAGTCTCCAGGTTCCCCCCCCCCCCCCCCCCCCGTGTCAGTGGCTCTCTGGGGCCAAAGGTCATGTTCCCTGGAGAGGAAGCTAACACTGAGGGGAGGGGATTTGTTTGGAATCGGGCGTTTTTGCCTGAAGGGCCATTGTGCTGTGCAAAGGCGTCTTGATGAACTGTGGAGGGGTCTCCCAGGGGCGTGCCCCTCCCACTCTCTCAGCCCTCTCGCCTCCCCCCCAGCTTCCAGCTCACCGTGGAGATGTTCGATTACATGGACTGCGAGCTGAAACTGTCCGAAGCAGGTGAGCCGGGGGGTCAGGTGTGGGAACCTGGAGACTTTAGGAGCCAGGGGTGCCTCTGTGAGCCAGACCAGACTGACTGCCCATTCCTGTGTGCACTGCCCAGGGGTCCACCTCTCCCGCTACACGGTCAAGCTCCCCTTCAGGCTGCACTCCTGTGAGTTCCACCGCCCAGGTCCCCTCACCGCAAGCGCGGCCCCTGAGGTCCAGCCAGAGCCCCAGGGGGCTTATGTGGACTGGCATGCACTGGATCAGAGACGAGAAGTCGAGAAGTTAATTAGAAGTAGCAATGATCAGCTATTGACATAAATGACCTACTAGTTATAAAAAAAAAAAAAATCCCTATTTTCTTTTTTTTTGGTTAATTTTGGGGATAGTTCCGGGGGCCGGTGTGAGATCTACTGTTCCTGCCACCTCGTGAACCCACTCCTGTTCCAGGCCAGGGCGGGCAGGGACCGGCCCACCACGAGCTGCATCTGCCAGGTCCAGATTTAGGCTCCCGCCTCAGAGTTAGTTTGGGTCATCTTGCCCGTTTTCTGCTATAAAAGGCCCCTGAGTCATGTTGGACTTCCCCACCCAGGGACTGGCAGCCTTTGGACAGGAAGCTTCAGGGTCCCCCTCCCAGGGCCGCAGAGGTGATGGTTGTGGGCCACAGCTTCAGAATAACTTGTGGGTGACTCATGCTTTTCACGGGAGGAGGAGAAGCAAATGCCTTTTTAAGGAAAAATCGGAGTTAGGAAGAGGTGTGTCTGGGCAGCCTCTTGGCATCCTGGTCTGGGTGGGCCTGTGGGCAGCTTGGCGTTGAACCTCCATGTCCAGGAGGGTGGCCCTGCCCAGGACCCAACCAGGGCAGGTGTCCAGGGCCATGGCTGCCGGCCTGGACCCTGGCAGAAATGTGTCATGTGGGAGCCGAGTCCTGCGGTCCTTACCCCTGTGCTGCTCTTAGCCAGGGTGGGGGTGGAGTGTGGGCAGGACAGGGGTCCCCACAAAGGAAGGTGGAGAAAGCCCACATATGAGCCCCCAGATCAGTGATGTCTTAATGACGCACAGAGAAGGGCATCCTGGCAGCATCTCCTGGAGGGAGGTGTAGGGGCCTTGCCCACCCGGAGGCTGCTCCTTGCTGCTTGGTTTACAGCAGCCAGAGATGGGGTGTCCTGAGGACCCCTCAGTGGAGAAATGGCTGTGTCTCAAAAAACCCCCAAAATAGAACTTCATGGGTATGCTCAGTTTTTGTAAGGAAAATGTACTTGACATGGAATTAAAAGTTAAGTTTTAAAAAGGCGAGGGACAGCACTTAGCTCCTGCCTTCTCGTCCCCTCCCTCCTGTGCATTCTCGTGTCACATGGAGGCTCGCCAGTGGTCCCAGCCCAGGCGAGGTGACAGGAAGACTCAGAGCTGGGGCCCGCCCGTCTGGAGCAGTGTCCTGGGTCCGTGTCCCGTGTGGGTGCCCTGGTGGCTCTCCGTCCTGGCGGGCTGCCTACTTGTCGTCTCTGCCCAGAGTAGAGGCTGGGGGGTGGGCAGCCTCATGTTTGTCCTTGTCCCTCCTACTTGGATGATCTGATGAAAGGCACGATTGTCAGGGTCCAGGGAGGTTGGCCCTGGGCACAAGTTTGGGGTCACGGGTTTTACAGAGCCACGTCCTGACTCTGCCGCTGCAGCTGCTCCCAGGGCCACCCTAAGGCTCTCGGGAAAGCCTGGCCAGGCTGAGCTGGATCCCATTTCCCCGACCTTGTCACCCTAGTTTGAGGGAGCACTGGCCTCAGTCTGGAGCAGCCACAGTGCACGGGGCTCCCATTCTAGAAGTAAGGAGCCCACTGGTATCTGAGGGACAGAGTCTCACTGCCCAGCGGGAGTGGGGAAGCCAGGCTCCCCAGGACGGCGGCTCCCAGGCTTCTGTGACGACGCCATGAGCCTCTCCACACCATGGCTGTCACTAGGCTCCAGTCAGCTCTGCCCGCATCTCCCGGCTCCCCGTGCTCACACTCCTCCTCCCGCCTCTGCCTCTCTCACTCTCTCTCGCTCTCTCTTTCAGTTTTTCGGCAGCTCAACACAGCCATCGCCGTGTCCCAGATGTCCTCAGGCCAATGCCGCCTGGCCCCCCTCATCCAGGTCATCCAGGACTGTAGCCACCTCTACCACTACACGGTCAAGCTCATGTTCAGGCTGCACTCTTGTGAGTCCTGCCGCCCCCGGTCCCCTCACTGCTACCACAGCCCCTGAGGTCCAGCCTGAGCCCCAGGGGGCTTACATGGACTGGCATGTACTGGATCAGAGATGAGAAGTTAATAGAAGTAGCAATGATGACCTCATTGCCCATGAACATAAATTGCATACTTGTTACGAAAAATCCCTATTTTGCAAAGCGAACACTCTGTGAGAAAAGCAGTGCAGTTGACGTGTGTGCCGGTCTCTCGGACGCCTGGCCTCAGCAGCCCCTCGCTGCCCCTGCATCCGTCGCTGCTAGTGTCTCCGTGGGGTTCCCCACTTGGACAACGCTGGCCTGGGGCATAGGAGCCATTCGAATACCAGACTAGGGCAAACTTGAGCCTAAAGAAACTTCACTGTGCCTCTGAAGCTGGGCCCAGGGGGGTTGCCGTGGTCTTGGGACCGCCCTGTCCCCTCACATTTCTTCCCTCCATGGAGGGGACTTGGCCGGTTGGCAGTGATCTCTAATCTGTGGCGGCTTGTAGAATGGGGAGGAATAGGCAGCGGAAGGGAGCGGGGAATGTGAAGTCTCCGCAGCCACATAGTGGTGAGCAGAGATGAAGGTCATCAAACCTGTTCCGCCCAGGTCTCCCGGCAGACACCCTGCAAGGCCACAGGGACCGGTTCCACGAGCAGTTTCACAGGTACCAGCAGGCAGGGCTGTGGGCATGTCTCTGGGGCTGGGGCTGGGGCTGGGGCTGCCAGGGAGCCTGACCTCCCGCGTGTGTCCCCACAGCCTCAGGAACTTCTTCCGCAGAGCGTCTGACATGCTCTACTTCAAGCGCCTCATCCAGATCCCCCGGCTGCCCGAGGTGCCTGCCCTGCTTTCCACTCTGGGTTCTGAGCCCTTGGACGACCCCGGGTGCCTAGCAGGGCCCCATGTGGGCTCTGGGGATGGACAGGGAAGGCTCCTGGGTGGGGGGGTACGCTGAGCAGCTCTCACCTATGGTCCTTGCAGGGACCCCCCAACTTCCTGCGGGCCTCGGCGCTGGCTGAGCATATTAAGCCGGTGGTGGTGATCCCCGAGGAGGCCCCCGAGGATGAGGAGCCCGAGAACCTCATTGAGATCAGCACGGGCCCCCCCACCGGGGAGCCAGCGGTGAGTGGCCCCCTCTTCCTGCAGGGGGGTTTGGGGTGATTGGGCCTCCCTCCGCTCCCTCCTTCTCCTGGCCTAGAGGGTGGGGGTCACCATGCTTTGCTGTGGCAGGTGGTGGCCGACCTCTTTGACCAGACGTTTGGACCCCCCAATGGCTCCATGAAGGATGACAGGTGAGGCCTGGGACCCCCTGGGGTAGGGCTGGCAGTGGCCTCCATGGAGCTGTGGTCAGGAGAGACCACAGGTGGGGGATGTGAACTGGAGACACCTAGATCCCCAGGATCCGCTGATGAGACCACAGATCCTGTGTGGGGTCTTCTGATTGTTCTGGCTGCCTGAACTTGAACGCCAGGACTGCACGGGCCTCAGAAAACCCTGCCTGCCTGACCTCTGTCCCCAGGGACCTCCAGATCGAGACCTTGAAGAGAGAGGTGGAGACACTCCGGGCCGAGCTGGAGAAGATCAAGCTGGAGGTGAGGAGACGTGGACCAAGGGGGCCCTCAGGCTGTGCGACTGCACCCAGCACTCTCATGCGGGCCCGGCAGTCCTCATGTCCACGTCCACCATGTCCACATCCTTCCTCCCACCACAGGCCCAGCGGTACATCTCCCAGCTGAAGGGCCAGGTGAACACGTTGGAGGCCGAGCTGGAGGAGCAGCGGAAGCAGAAGCAGAAGGCGCTGGTGGACAACGAGCAGCTCCGCCACGAGCTGGCCCAGCTGCGGGCGGCCCAGCTGGAGGGCGAGCGGAACCAGGGCCTGCGTGAGGAGGCCGAGAGTGCGTGGCCAGGCTGGGGTGGCCGAGCCCAGGGGGAGGGTCTGGTCCCCAGTGGGGGGCCTCTGCCGAGCTGGGGGGTCACAGCCTCATCTCTCACTGCAGAGAAGGCTAGTGTCACGGAAGCGCGCTATACCAAGCTGAAGGAGCAGCACAGCAAGCTCATCGCCACGCACGCCGAGCTGCTCAGGAAGGTAGGGCCCGTGCACAGGCAACTGGCGGGAAGCCCGAGGCCCTGCAGTGGCAGAGCGTGAGCCCATCCCCTGTCCACTCAGAATGCAGACACAGCCAAGCAGCTAACGGCCAAGCAGCAGAACCAGGAGGAGGTGGCGCGAGTGAAGGAGCAGCTGGTATTCCAGATGGAGCAGGTGAAGCGGGAGTCTGAGATGAAGGTACGTCATGTGCACAGGCCCTGGCTTTGGAGCCCCCAGCACCACTGTCCCCGTGACACACTGTCCTCGTGACATCCTGTCCCCGTGACACACTGTCCCCCGTCCCAGCTGGAGGAGCAGAGTGACCAGCTAGAGAAGCTCAGGAGGGAGCTGGAGGCCAAGTCCGGGGAGCTGGTGCGCGTGCAACAGGACCTGAGCCGCACGGAGCAGGTGAGCTGCTGGCCGGGGTGGCCTCCGGATCGGGTGGGACAGGCGTCAGGGTCCTCTTCCCCGTGAATTGGGCCATGCCTAGATGCTACCAGGTTGGTTCAGTGGCCCCTCGGCCAGCCTGGCCTGTGGCTGTGACCCAGCACGCAGGGAACACACAGGACACGGGCCCTGGCCTTCCAGAAGCTCGCAGTCTCTGGGGATAGTGAAGACTGTGAACTTGGGTGGGGGTGGGCGTGAGGGGTGGCGGGCACCTGGCAGCCCTGCCCACCTGCCTGGTGTTCACAGAGCGGGTCGGAGCTGAGCTCACGGCTGGATGTGCTGAGCGCAGAGAAGGAGGCACTGAGCAGTGCTGTGCGGCAGCAGGAGGCCGCCCTGCAGGCCGCCCAGAGCCTGGTGCAGGAGAAGGAGGCAGCGCTCAGCCAGGAGCAGCAGCGCCATTCCCAGGAGAGGGCTGAGCTGCAGGGGCGGCTGCTCAGCAAGGTAGCGTGCCTCCCCCGCCCCGTGTGACAGCGGGCTCGAGACCGTCATACCCACAGCCCCGCCCCGAGCGTGGATGAGTCAGTGGGTCTCTATGCTCACAGGGCTGTGCTCTCATCTGGTGCCTCCGGGACATTTTCACCCTCCAAAGAGAGCCCCTCCTCCAGCCCCTGGCACCTCTAATCAGCTCTCGTCTCTGGATTTGCCTGTTCTGGACATTCATAGAAATGGAGTCGTACAGTAGGGCTGGCTTCTTCCCTCAGCACGTTTTCAGGGTTCACCTGTTTCAGAACTTCCTTCCTCTTCATGGCCCAGGGACGTTCTGCTGTGTGGAGGGACCACATGTTGCTTATCCATCGTCAGCTGATGGACACATGGGTGGTTTTCACTTTCTGGTTATTGTGAAAGATGCTGCTGTGAACATCTGTGTACAAGGTTTTGTGTGGACATGTTTTATTTCTCTTTCCTGTGTAACTGCGAGTGGATTTTCTGGGTCACAGGGTAACTCATTTAACTTTCTGAGGAACTACCAGTGTTTCCAAAGCGGCTGCACTGTTTTCCATTCCCGTTGGGGGTGGATGTGGGTTCCAGCTGCCCTCCATCCTCACCAGCACTTGTTACTGTCTGTCTTTGTAGCCTTCCTAGTGGGCCCAAATGGTACTTCATTGTGTTTTTTGTTTGTTTGTTTTTGTGATTGCTTTTTAAAATGTTTTTTATTTTATTTTATTGGGTTTTAGAGAGAGAGGAAGGGACGGATAGAGAGATAGAGACATCAAAGAGAGAAAAACTTTGAATGGCTCCTTCCTGCACGCCCCTATTGGGGATCGAGCCCACAATCTGGGCACGTGCCCTGACCTGGCATTGAACCAGTGACCTCTTAGTTCATGGGTTGATGCTCAACCACTGAGCCACGCTGGCCGGGCCTCATTTTCATTGTGGTTTTGATGTGTGTTTCCCTGATGGCAAATAACATGGAGCATTTTTTGTGTTCCTTGCGTTTGCATATCTTGGGAGAAATGTCTGTTCAAATCCTTTGCCTACTTTTTAACTGGTGTTTGTCTTTCAACTCCTGAGCTGTCCAGCACACTCTAGAGGGGCCCCATCCCTTGGGGTGGAGCTGGGCCTGTCCTCTGACTCCTCCCCGGCGAGGGTCTGGGCTGGGTTCTGTCCAGTTGCTATGAGGCTGCACCTGGGCAGGGTCTCCAAGCTGCCTCCTCCTCTCCCCCAGGAGTCTCGGGAGCAGGGGCTGCAGCAGAGGCTCCTGGACGAGCAGTTCGAGGTGCTGCGGCACTCTGCCGCCGAGGCCGAGCGCATCCTGCAGGACGCCGTGGGCAAGCTGGACGACCCCCTGCACCTGCGCTGCACCAGCTCCCCGGGTAGGGTCGCCAGCCGGGCACTCGGCCACCTTCTTTCCTGACCAGCTGGCAGGGAGGTGTCCCCTGCCCTGAGAGGTCTGCCCCTCACCCCTTCTCCCTTTGCTTGCAGACTACCTAGTGAGCAGGGCCCAGGTGGCCCTGGACGCTGTGAGCGCCCTGGAGACGGGCCACGCCCAGTACCTGACCTCCAGGTCAGGTGAGTGCAGGGCAGGACTGGGCAGGGAGAGGCCATGGGCACTTGGGTGCTGGTTCCACCAGCCCTGGCTGTCTCTTGCCTTCGGGAGGTTTCCCGCAACAGGTGCCTCTTCAGAAAGCTGAGCAGGTGCCCCCACCATGCCCACCTGGGAGCCCTGCCCTGCAGACCGGGGTCACAGAGCTGGTTTGGTTCCCGCTCTGCTGTTTTCTAGCTGCATGACCTTCACCTAGTACGTTCTCCCCTCTGAGCCCTCCTCATCCGTGGACTGGGCGCCGGCACCTGTCTTGAGCTTGCTGGGCAGAGGGCATGGCGCCTGCTCTCAGGACTCACTCCGTGGCAGCAGCGTTAGGGTCTCGTTCCTCTCCTTGCCCACAGATGCTTCTGCCCTGGTGGCTGCCCTGACCCAGTTCTCCCACCTGGCTGCGGACACCATCATCAACGGCAGTGCCACCTCTCACCTGGCCCCCACCGACCCTGCCGACCGTAAGTGAGCCCAGGCTGTGTCCCACAGGTTCTCATGGTGGATCAGGGAAGAGTGGGAGCCTGCAGACAGGTCCTGACATCAGAGCCTGGGCGGGAGCCTGTGTGGAGACTCCTCCCAGGGTCCTCGGGCGCCGGCTCCCCTGACAGCCCTCTCTCCAAGGCCTGATCGACACCTGCCGGGAGTGTGGGGCCCGGGCGCTGGAGCTCGTGGGGCAGCTGCAGGATCAACAGGCTGTACAGCAGGCCCAGCCTGACCGGGTGCGGAGCCCCCTGCAGGGCATCCTCCAGCTGGGCCAGGTGCTGAGTGTGGGCTGGGCTCTGGTGGGGGGCAGTGGGTTGGGTTGAGGCTTGGGTCCCCAACTTTTCTGCACCTTTCTCCAATTGGACTGACCAGGTGCTTGGGGACAGAGCACAAGGCTCCCTGTAGAGTGGTTGGAGGTCGAATTCACCCCATCTGAGCCCTGGGTGCCCTCCTCCTCCTCCCTTAGGAGCTGAAGCCCAAGAGCCTGGATGTGCGTCAGGAGGAGCTGGGGGCCCTGGTGGACAAGGAGATGGCAGCCACGTCCTCGGCCATCGAGGAGGCCGTGCGGAGGATCGAGGTAGGACTGGTGCCGTCCTGCAGGACCCAGGGCGGGGGGCTGAGAGCAGGCTGCACCCCGTCTGCCAAGGACAGGCGGCCTGTGCAGGTCTGGACAGGGAGGCAGCCCTGCTGTGGCGCCCTGAGCCGAGTCCACCCCTCCCAGTGCAGCGGCTGCCCCGGTGGCCCCTTTGCTCCCCTGTTGCCCTCCTCCCAGCCAGCTCACGTCTGTGCCCTTGGTGCAGGACATGATGAACCAGGCCCGCCACGCCAGCTCAGGGGTGAAACTGGAGGTGAATGAGAGGTGAGCCCACTTCTGCCCCCAGGCCCGGGACGGAGCAGGTTGTCTCACCAGTTAGGAGGGCAGCCTCCCAGCACCAGCAGTCCGCCCTCTAACTGCCCGCTTTCCAGAAGCACGGGGATGAGCATGCACCCCGCCCCGTGGGCCCTGTGTCAGGCCCCCTAACTCCCAACCTCCTGTGGCTTCCTGGCCACACTACAGCAGCTCTCCCTCTCCTCCCACCCCTCCAACCCATAGGATCCTCAAGTCCTGCACAGACCTCATGAAGGTGAGCGGCCGGCCGGGACCCCGGGGGCGGGCTGTAGCTGAGAGGGCTGCCCCAAGTGTGACATAAGTCTTGGTCTTGGCAGGCCATCCGGCTCCTGGTGACCACTTCCACCAGCCTGCAGAAGGAGATTGTGGAGAGCGGCAGGGTGAGCTGGGCTTTCGGGGCCGGGGTGGGGGTAGGGGGTGGTCACACAGCTACTCCTGAAGGGCCACCACTCCAGTGCCCTTCTCATCCCAGGCCACAGGCTCCTTTGGGCAGGAGACTCCTGAAGGGTGCAGTGATGAGACCCTCCCAGTGTGCATACCTGCCTGGGAGTCAGCTGAATCCCCCACAGCTCCGAGAAGAGCCCTGGGGAGCATCCCTTGCCACCTGTGATGTCATTGACTGGTCTGCCCTGCCCTTTTGTTGCCACTAGGGGGCAGCCACGCAGCAGGAATTTTACGCCAAGAACTCAAGGTGGACTGAAGGCCTCATCTCTGCCTCCAAGGCCGTGGGCTGGGGAGCCACGCAGCTGGTGTATGTCGCCCCAGGTGGGGGGCAGCAGGGAGTGTGGTGCCCAGGGTCTGAGGAGGGAATGTAGGGTAGCCCCGATCTCCAGGTGTTGGAGACCCAGGCCCTGCCCGCTCTGCCCCC
This sequence comes from Corynorhinus townsendii, assembly GCA_026230045.1. Lineage (NCBI taxonomy): Eukaryota > Metazoa > Chordata > Mammalia > Chiroptera > Vespertilionidae > Corynorhinus > Corynorhinus townsendii. The sequence continues at coordinate 12,558,262 of JAPDVU010000014.1, forward strand.
AGGGAGTCGGCTGACAAGGTGGTGCTTCACACGGGCAAGTATGAAGAGCTCATCGTCTGCTCCCACGAGATCGCGGCCAGCACGGCCCAGCTGGTGGCAGCCTCCAAGGTGAGGCTCCGCCCGGCCAGGCCTCTGCTCAGGTTCCCCACCTCCTGGCTGCGATGGATGCACCGCATGTGGCCAGGAGACCTTGGGATGGGGTGGTCCCATGGGGGCCGTCCTGCATCCTGACCCACCCCCACGCTCCCCCAGGTGAAGGCCAACAAGGACAGCCGCCACCTGAGCCGCCTGCAGGAGTGCTCCCGCACCGTCAACGTGATGGCCGCCAACGTGGTGGCCTCCACCAAGTCAGGCCAGGAGCAGATCGAAGACAGAGGTGACGGCTGGGGGCCTGGGAGCGGCATTGGGGGTGTGTGGGGCCGGGGGCCCAGGCACTTACCCTGTCTCTGGTCACAGACACCATGGACTTCTCTGGCATGTCCCTCATCAAGCTGAAGAAGCAGGAGATGGAGACCCAGGTAGGTGCCTGTGCCAATTCCACACCCCACTTCCTGGGTGCTCGGGCAGCCTCCAAGGCTGTTCCTCCCCTGGGGCTGAGCTCCCAGAGGGGTGTGCTGAGTGGTGCTCTCCGGCAGGTTCGGGTCCTGGAGCTGGAGAAGACACTGGAGGCGGAGCGTGTGCGGCTGGGAGAGCTTCGGAAGCAGCACTACGCGCTGGCTGTGGGGGTGGGGACGCCTGGAGAGGAGGAGCCTGGCCAGCCCAGCACTGCCCCCCACAGTGGGACCGCCAAGAAGCCACCCCTGGCCCAGAAGCCCAGTGTGGTCCCCAGGCAGGACCACCAGGTAGGACCACCAGGTGCCAGGTGTCAGTGCTGGGATGGGGAGGGGCCCTGGAGGGTGCTGCTGGCCTCTTGCTTCCAGGTCTGTGGGACACGGGGTCTTGGGAAGGTCAGAAAACCCTGACCAGCAGGAGCAAAATGCTGACCCAGCAACATGGGGGGCTCGGCTCACTCAAGAGGAAGATGTAGGGGCTGAGGAGACGAGGGAGGGTGCAGGGGGCCTGGCTGGTTATGCACCCCTTGCAACGTCCAGTGAGCACCTCAACTTTGACCCCTGCAGCTGGACAAAAAGGATGGCATCTGCCCCGCTCAACTCATGAACTCCTAAGCTCCAGAGGGGTCCAGCGGGAGCCAGGCAGGCGGCCTGGGCCTCACGTGGCTACCGGGACTCGGCTAAGGAGGCATTGAGGGCGCAGCGTGCACACCAGGTGCCCGGGCCTGCCCACGGCCTGGATCAGTGTCCGCGAGGCCCCCTGCTCTTGCTGAGCCTGTGGATCTGGGCCGAGGGGCTGACAGGCAGTTCTCCTGGATGTGAGAATCTGCCACGGGACCAAGAGCATCCAGGCTCAGCAGGCCGGAGCCACATTCAGGAAATACACAGACATTTGTATGTTCCCAGCTAGAGCTTTGCCTTGTGAGTTTGTATGCGGCGCACTGGGAGCAGGGCCGTGGGGTGGGGTGGGCAGGGCCTCCCCTGCCTTTGGACTTGGGGTCTGAGGTGAGAGGTGAACAGAACGCCATGCTGGCTGTCGGGACTGCGTGAGTCATCCCTGGGTTTGTGGTCTCGGATTCCATGGAGATGGGACTTGGGCAAAGCAGGACTGGGACAGCGCCCTTTCTCTTCGGGCCTTGCTCTAGGGCAACGGTGATGGGCGTGCTGAGGAGGACGTCTGGGGAGAGAGGTGGGCCGGGTCTGCTGTGGGCCAGGCAGGGCTGAGAGCCCCATGCCTGCTGGCACAGGTGCTGCCCTCGCTCCTGGAGTGTTTCCACTGGAATCTGGTGGCCGCCCACTTCCTGTTTTTCATTCCCATCTGGCTGACCCTGCTCTGGAGACCCAGCTCTGGGCTCTCCCCACTGCCCACCTCCACCTCCCGCGCTGCAAGGTTTCCAGCTCAGCCAGAAAGAGCCCAGAACCCACAGCCCTGCCTGCCGTCCTCTGGACCAAGGGAGCCTCGTGCTCCACAGAAGAGGGCAGCCCCGCTCCGCCCGGTGCTGCAGCCCAGCGTGGCCCCCCTGCCCGCGGGAGGATAACTCGGAAGAACTGCATCGCTTGAGACCCACTTGGTTGGGTGGGGGGCCCTGGCTGGGGGAAGGGACCGGCCCTGCGAGGACTACCCCCTGCGTCCAGTACCCACTGTGTTGGGATGAGCACAAGGATCCAGTTCTGGGCTTGGAGTTCAGTGTTTCCTTGTATTGGGGTCCGACTGGCAATAAAATGCACTTTGACTGTGGTCACTGTTGCCCAGTGAGGGGCTGCGCTGGGCTGTTTATCTCTCTGGGCCAGGAGCTGGGTTGGGACTCGTTAGTGTCTGCAGGTGACAACGGCGCTTGGAACCACGCAACCCTGGCAGGTGTCACGGAGGTGGTTTCTTCAGGAAGTTTGCGCGTGGAGGCCTGGACGCCTGTGTGGTGAGTGGTGGTTTAAGGCTTTTCTCCACAGCCCCCAGGCCACCTCCAAGGCAGGTCCCCAGCCCCCATGGCTCTTGATCTCCTCCCCCGCAGCCCACAGCTGGTTCCCAGGAGAGCACTGGGGAGAGGGAAGGCTCCTGGCCGCCTGCCTTGGCCTCAGATCAAGCATCTGGAACAAAGGGACAGTGGGTCGGGGAGGGGGAGGAAAGGTCAGTGTGGGTGGCTCCTGCCCAGCTGGCAGGACTCCCACCGTGTGGCCTCAGACACGCGTCCACTCCTGTCCCCGGGTGACAGGTCCAGGCGGGCCAGTGTTTTGAAAACGTCTCGGTAAACGGAGGGGCCCCCTGCCTGATCTTTTGTAGGGTTATTTTGCTTCGGCAAAAAAAAGGAAAAAATACTGAGCACCTTTGCTGTGCTGAACAGCATGCCAGGTACTAGAGACACAGCAGCAAAGACAAGACCTCAACCTCACGGAGCCTGTCTGGCAAGGAGGGGGCAGGTGCCCCGGTGGGAACATTTGTGAGGGTGCACATACGGCTGCCTCACTGGACAGCCGTGGATTCACGTGAATCCCAGTTGTGCCTTTCCAGCCTCGTGTCCGGAAGGGAGACAGGAAGTCTAAGCTGAAGCATCTTCCTGTATAAGATGCAGACACCCACAGCACCCACTGGGTGGGGAGTGCTGAGGACTCAGGCAGATAATGCATGTAACTGCTCATGGGCTGCCTGGCGCACGTGGCACTCAGTAGATGTTAGCAAGACGAGGAGTGACAGAGACAAGCATGATTTCAAATGAAATAAATGAAAAAGTTACTTTAATGGAAGAACTGCTCTGTCCTGTTGCCATATTGTATTCATAGCACTACTGCTGTCTAGAAATCCTATTGCTGATTTGTTCATTTACAGGATTGTTCTCTGTTTACTTTGCAGGAACTGGAGTCCATGAAGGCGGTCTCTGTGGTGGTTTTTAACGTGCCCAGTTATCTTGACAGGCCCCTACCTATCAGTCCTTGAACTTACTGGCGTGACAGTGGTTAATGAAGTTATATAGGTTTCAGTGTGTGACTGTATAATACGCCATTTGTGTATTGTGTTGTGTGTTCACCACCCGAAGTCGAGTTTCCTTCCATCATCGTTTACCCCCCTTTACCCTCTTCTATCTCCTCCCACCCCCTTCCCGTCTGTAATCGCCATGTTGTTGTCTGTGTCTGTGAGGTCGGTTTTTGTTTTTGCCTAATCCCTTCACCTTTATCATCCAGCCCCCAAACTCCCTGCCCTCTGACAGCGGCCAGTCTGTTCTCTGTATCTATGAGTGTTTCTATTTTGTTAGTTCATTTTGGTCGTTAGATTCCACACGAGTGAAATCACATGGTGCTTGTCTTTCCCTGACTGGCTTGTCACTTGGCACAATCCTCTCCGGGCCCATCCACGCTCTTGCAAAAGGTAAGATTGCCTTCTTTTTACAGCCAATGCCTGTTCTTATTCTAAGGGAACACGGCTCGAGGAGACCAAAGAGGATTGTTCTCACCCAGTGGACATCGGTGCAAGCCGACTACACTTGAACTGGAGTCGCCGAACGAGAAGCCTTGGGACAGGTCCTGTCCTGCTTGCGCCCTCCCCCCCCCTCCCGCCCACCTCCACCCTCCTTCTTGTGAGCCAAGGGGCCCAGCAGGCAGGAGAGGATTAGACAAGGCTGGGTGAGGAGCCAAGCCCGTGCCCAGGCCAGCACCTGCAGGGGGCGGACTGGGTTCTGCCTGTAAGCTTCCTAGAGCCACTGGGAAAGAGAAGCCGCTAGATACAAATTCTCTTAAAGGAAATTGCTTTCTCAGGAAAACTCCAGCGCCAGTGCCACGGGGAATGGCATCTGTTTAGGAGCTGGCGGTGGGTCAGCATGCTCAGGGCTGCTGTGGGTGCTCCTTGTGACCCGCCCACTGAGGAAAGTCCCTCCCAGGGCATCAGGCTCGCCCACAGCACCGGGACAGCGGGCAGCGAGGGCCCCAGGCATGGCTCAGCCTGGGGGGGGGGGGGCGGGCGCTAAGTCCCCAGAGCAGACTGTCAGCCACTGGCTTGTCATTGGAAACAAGCAGGAATGTGTGTGTTTCCATCAGCTGTGCAGCAGGTGGCGGTGACCCTGTGGGCAGAGCCAGGCCGTGTCCACTGAGACCGGTGCCCTTTGCTGACGGACGTGAGGATTCCTGATGGAAAGCGACAAGGGCCCTGGACGAGGTGGCTGTGGCTGCCACCTCCGGGGCTTTCATTTTTAACGTCAGCCGACACACCCCAGCCAGCTTCACGTACAGCCAAATAAATGACAGGACTGTTAGTAATTCTCTATTTATTAAAAGGTCCCACAGCCTCAGACATGGCCCTGGAGCAATGGCGTGGCCGGCCTGGCAGCCCCTTCGCCACATCCACACGGAGCCCACGTCAGCTGTGCCCTGCTCGGCGGCAGAGGCGTGGGGCGGGTGGCACCACTCTCGGGGCTCAGAGCGTGGCAGGCGCCCCTCGCTGGCACGACAGCAGATGGTCCTACACAGCTCTGGTTCTCTGAAAACAGGGACGGTACAGCAGAGTTCAAGTCCAGGAGCAGAACTGTGTGGACACTGAGGATGAAGTTGGTGGCCTCACCCGTGGCTACTGGGACCAACAGTCTGAGCTTTGGCAGCAGCCAGGAGTCCCCCGCCTGAGCACCTGGCCTGTCTGCAGGAGGTGGTGACATCCCCCCACCACCTCGGAATTCAGCATGTGTGGCACCTATAGCTGGGAACCTAGTGGGGCAGGAAGAGTGTCCTAGCTTGACACCCTCTCTCTTCCCAGGGCCAGCTCCCTCCTGCTGGGGTCCTGCCGCCCCCGGGCCCAGCCAGAAGCTGAGAATATTGGCTAAGAGGACCCTGGTTCAGGGCATGAACTACAACACAGGGTGACATGTCCTTCCTGAAGGCAGTTGGGGGCCACAGCCACCCCATGGCCTGGGGGCACCTGATTCATGTCACCTGTTACCTACACTTCCATCTGCTCAAAACGTGCACTTTTATAAAGTTTCCCTGAATGGTTTTGTGTCAAAAAGTTTTCTTCCCCAATATAAAACAGGAAATTTACACACGTAGTAAAAATATTGGAGTATTTCTTCATAGAAACCCTGGGACCGCCTGAGGGGGGCGGGAGGAGCTGGGAGGACAGCGCTGTGCAAAGTCCAGCTCCACCCACCTCCACTGGGCAGTGGGCCAAGTGCAAACCCTGTGGGTGGCTTTGAAAGACCGAGGTTTTGGGGGAGTGGGGGGCTGTCGCCCCACAGACTCAGTAAGCACCTTCTGGGCTGGCCCATCGGCCGACCCTCACTGGGCTGGGACAAACTATCTAAAAATAAAGCAGAAACCAGGAGCCACGCTTACCGCGAACGCTGCGATGGGAGGACCACGATTCTAAAAGGAGGGCAGCTTCCCCAGGTTCGTGAGCTCACAACACAAACCGCACGAGAATGAATGCAAACTGGCACTAGCACAAACCAGGGCCCCACGCTACGCAACCTACAGCGCTCACGGCAGATGCCACTGGGCCCTCGGCCAGGCCCTGGGCCTTGCTGCCTCCCAAGCGTGGGCCCGGCCAGCAGGCTGGCAGGAGTCTCCCAGGACGGATGGACGAGGGACCTCACTGCAGGATGAAACCTGGCTGGTGAGGCAGCCGGGGCGGGGGTCTCTGGGGGAGAGGTGGTGGGTATGGCGACACAAACTGCGTGGGGAGGCCCACGCGGGGGGGCAGGGGAGGGTACGGTGGGGCCTGTGCTGAGCCCATGGCAGCGGTAAACGGCGTGGCTAAGCGTCCTGCAGGCACTGGGGGCGGGATGCGCCGAGGCATGACAGAGGGGGGCCCGCTAGCCTCTGGGGCAGCGGGCACTGGCTCGGGCACCCTGGACGGCAGTGGGGCCGGGGCCTGCGGGAGTCTCTGCCCCTTTAGCACCATCTCTTGCAGCTTCTCGATCTTCACTCTCCGCACGTGGGCCAGTTTCCGCTGGCTCTGGTAGACATCGATGAAAGAGTCCAGAGGCAGCTCTCCCTCGAGAAACTTCTCTGCCATGTTCTGAAAGCAGCAGGAGACACCTGGTCACAGGGACAGCCCAGTCCTGAGGGGAGGACTCTCCCTCCACCACCCAGCAGGCTCGGAGAGGCATCCCCAGCTTCCTCCCAACTCGGGCCCCTCCTGTCCACCACAGCTCTGCATGGCAGGCCCTGGCTGACCCCGTGGGCCCACCTCCCAACCACCAGCGGGACAGCAACAGGCTGGGGAGAGCTGGCCTCAGGATGCAGGTGCCCCTCGGCCCGGAGGACAGCAGCGCGCCCAGTTCCCACCCTCTCCTTACGCCAGCCCGAGCCGTTTGCTGCATCCTGACACGTGGGCTCATCAGGACCGAAACCAGCTCGTGCCCACCAGGGTCCCACCTGGGCCACCACTGCCAGCCTCACAGCTACAACTGCCCCCCAGAGTCATCGCTTAGTGAGGCTCCAGCCTCCAGTGCTCAGCTGGCTGCGTCCCGTGGGCACTTCCCACCTACTGACTCCCGGCGCCCATGAGACCCTCGCTAAGTCAGCACAACATGCACCGTCACCTGAGGACCCCACTCCCTGCTGCACCCCTAGCCCCCAGGTCACTTGGTTCAGGAGCAGCCTGGGAGGCACCACCTCCTGGCCTCGGGGTGTGGTGCTCGCCATCCACGAGGGAACTGGGCCAGGGACACTGGCTGTTTACCTCCGTGTCTTCCTCAATCTTGGCTCCTTCGGCCTGAAGAAGTGCTAACAGGGTCTCCAGGGAAGCACTGCTGGGCTGTCTGTCTGGAAGAAGCCAGAGGCACGGTGAGCAGGAGGGCTGGCCCTTGGAAATCACAGGGCCCCAGCCTCTCACAACCACCCTCCCACACCCCTCCCACTCCCCTTTCAAAGCACAAGCGTTGTAGCCAGAAAGGCGACAGCCGTCACACCTGCTGAGGACTCTCCAGTAAGTGAGACTAAATCTGGGAGGACAGGTGCACCTCGCCCCAGAGCCCAGGTCCTTCCGCCCCTGGGAGGACTGGGACTGATACTGAGCATGTGACCTGCTCCGCACTCCCCTCTCGAGACATGGCACTTCCTGTCTGCCACTCTATGGAGCCCATCACTGAACAGTGGACATGCAGATGGTCCCCAAGTCCAGCTATCAGTAAAGCCACAGCCTCGGAGCCACATCAATGCCCGCTTGGGGGTTGGCACACCCGGGGTGGGGTGTGCGTGTCTGTCACGCCCAGAGGCTGTGCAGTTTGCATCCTCACGCACCAGGCATGCGGCCGCTTCCCTTTCACTGTCTGGCTAGGTATGTTCTGGCCCATTTTTACCGAAGTTATGGTGACAGTGGGGGGACTAGGCTATCCAATGCCCCTGTGACCTCTAAGGGGGTGATCTTTAACCACCTAACCTAGAAGTCTCCCTGAAACCTACCCAAAGCACCCAGGACTCTATTCCGTTCCCACTTCTCCTCGCCATGGCTGGAAAGTAAAGTGTGACATTAAAATGCAACGTCCCGCCCTAACCAGTTTGGCTCAGTGGATAGAGCGTCGGCCTGCGGACTGAAAGGTCCCAGGTTCGATTCCGGTCAAGGGCATGTACCTGGGTTGCGGGCACATCCCCGGTGAGGGGTGTGCAGGAGGCAGCTGATCGATGCTTCTCTCTCATCGATGTTTCTGACTCTCTACCCCTCTCCCTTCCTCTCCGTAAAACATCAATAAAACATATTCTAAAAAATAATAAAATGCAAGGTCCCAGTGATGATCATTTCCACACTCACTCTGAGGGCCTAACCACACCCACAGGGTGCCGCAGCAGAGCGTCACGATTCAGAACTCCCTCAGGCCGCCCTCCTCCTCCAAGGTTTCCCCAGAGGAACCTTCCTCTTGCGGTCGCAGCGGCTGGGAAAGGGCTCCCAACTCCATTCCTGACCGATGGCCCTGAGAGTTACCTAGTTGGGTCTTCTTGATCTGGTAGGCTTCGAACAGCACCTGCAGCTCCTGGTATTTCTGGGTCAAGCGCGCCTTCTGCGCGTCCAGCTGGGGCTGGTACAGGAGGTTCCCCTCGGCCAGGCTCCGGTTGCTGGCGAGCGTCATTTCTTTGTTAAGCTGGACATTCTGCGTCTGCAGGGAACACACAGGACGGTGAGAACCCACGCGTGTTAGTTCCCGGCCCAGCCCCAGAGCTTCCCACCCCTGATGGCCCCTCGGCTTTCTGGTGTGGATGCTGCTTCCCGTTCTCAAAGAGCAAGCCGCCTCCCTCCCAGCGAGCTGCAGGGCGGGCGCTGTCCCCTGCCCTGCGCTGAGTGGCTGTGCTGACTGGAACGCCTTGCCCCTCCCAGGAGGAAACGGGTTTTTTCAGAGCCAGTGTCTGCTGCTCCAGGGGAAGTTAAAGAATCACTATCGGAGGGGCCAGTGGGCCGACGTCATGACTGTCAGGCCTGGGGCCCTGGGAAGGTGGTCGGGGCCCCGTGAGCCCGCTCCACTCGTTCCCACTGCTGATCACCACCCACCACCCGGCGAGCGGACCCCACAGGGGTTTCCTTCTGCCCTTTCCTGCCTCTCCGGAGGTGAGGGTCAGCTGGGAGGAGGAGGAGAAGCCCACCTGCCCAAACCTCTCGTTCCCTTTCACCCACCACAACCACTTTCTGGACCTGAGGTTCAGCAGCACGCAGTCCCCACTCTGCCTGTTCTCTCCCCCAAGTCTGTGCCAGTCCTCCCTGCTCCCTGCACACCACCCCCTCCCGCCCCCCCACCCCCGTCTATTTTCACTGCTTCCTTCCTCCCCACAGTCACAGGGGAGGGCCCTGGCTGCACTGCCACCATTGACCCCCTCGAACCATGCCCCCCGGAGGCTCCCACACGGCTCCCTGCACTCACTGACGTGTGCACACACACATGCATGCACACATGTAGAAGAGCACACGCACAACTTAGTGGAGTAAAAGAACAAAGGCGAGGCCCATGGCCCCAGGCCTGCAGCAGGACACAGATGAACGGCCCGGGGCCCTAAAGAGTGGGCGCAGCTTCACACAGATCAAAGGGAGAGCCGCCTCCAGCTCAGCATTAGGAATCTACGGCCAAAACCTCCCCTTGCTTGCTGCTGGCGGCCAGGGATGGGGGCTGGCCAGGCCCAGCAGGGGCTCCCTCTGTCCAACCCACAGAGCACTGGCCCACACGGGCTGTGTCCTGCCCTGAGGTCTTCCCTGCGACTGCCTAGCATGTCAAAGAATGAACAAAGAAAACAAACCCCCATAAGCCGCTCTAGAAGCCGCTCTAGAAACCGCTCCGCAACGTCTTTTAACACTAACCATGCGAATACCACGCAACCCGGACACTGCACGCTGGCAGCCACGCTCGGTCACGGCGCCCTTTCCTGCCACCAATCGCCAAAGGCACGGAGCGTGTTTTCTGGCGCTCTGTCTGCATCCCCTCCGGCAGGCCAGCGCCCAGCCCGCGTCAGCTCAGCCACCTTATTCTCACAGGGTCAGAGTCAGGTCACAGTCACTTCTATGCGCTAGGAAGTCCCAGAGGAGGGGAACACAAGGAAGCAACAGGCTAGAAGCAAACGGCAGCTCAGCTCGTCTGCATAAAGAAAAGGGCAGAAGCAAAGCCACCGCCAGCAGAAGAGGCCAAATAACACTTCGGCGAGGCCCACCGAGCAGCTGTAACTCTATACCCTCTGGGCATTGGTGTTTCACATTTTAAAAAACCCGTGAATGCTAAGTGGCTGCCGGCCACACCCATAGCCTCTCCGGGTGGACATGGGCTGAGGTGGCGGGAGCTTCTTTCTCAGCAGCTGACAAAAGCTCTTCCCGCCCCGGGCCCCACAGCACAGCTCGGGACGCTCAGTGCAGAAAAACACCTTCTTCCTCAGTGTTCCTGCCCGTTGCGCCCGGTGAGGAGCCGGGAGGACACAGCAGCGGTGAGCCGGCGGGACAGTGTCCACGCGCTCAGCCAGGCCCCGTGGCCGCGCTCTGGGGGATACGGCCCGACTCCCTGATCCCAGCCTCGCCGCTGTGACCGCTCTGTCCAGGAACCTGAGACCGCGTGGAGGGGCCGCCGCCCTTCGGGAGTCGTGGTGCCGAGCCAGCAGACGCCTGAAATTGAAAACTGTCGCCAACCCTTGATGGTTCTCATGATCCCTTTTCTTAACCAGAGAGAAATCTTTTCAGGAAATAATCTCGCTGCAGTACGGAAGCGTTTTTATCGCTGTGCTCGGGTTCCCTGTAGTTCCCCTTTCTGCTCACGACAGAGGGAGAGCGAGCCGCGCGGAGCCGCGTTTCACAGCAGGATCCGACGGACGGGGAGCTATTTCTGCCCACCTGTCTCCCCCGAGCAGCGCTGTCTGCATGGGTGTCCACCCAGAGTCAACAGCGACCTCGGCCCGGGGTGACCTTGTTACTTTCCTCTGTCTGCCTGTATGTAATAAACATGTGCCAGTTTACTGAAAAAGTTATTTTTCAATGAAAAATAAGCCAACTGGCCCAGCCAGCGTGGCCCAGTGGTTGAGCCTCGACCTCGGAACCAGGAGGTCGTGGTCTGATGCCCAGGTGGCAGGCCTGATCCCCAGTGCAGGGTTACGAGAGGCAGCCGGTCGATGGGTCTCTCATTATCGATGTCTCTCTCTCTCCATCTCCCTTCCTCTGTGAAATCAATAAAAAATTTAAAAAACACACAAACCTGTTCGGTATTGGTAGAGCCAGAGGGCAGAGGCGGCAGGGAAACCAGCTGTCTGTTTTGGAAAAGAAACCGGTGTTTGGTTGTACCTGTCCAGGCGGAATGTCCAGCCCTCTCTCTCTCTCTCTCCCTCTCTCTCTCTCTGGGACGCTCCCGGCAAGGACGACGTTCCCGCAGGCCGCGCTTGCCGCCTCACACGCACTAGCCACTTCTTTACTCATTGGGTGGAAGGAAGACGGCAGGAAATAAAGGTCAACAAGAAGACACGTGTAAACTCCCCTGAATGACACGCGCAATGGTGGCAAAGGAGACGCGTGGGGCCGGGGCCGGGGCCGGCGCGGAGGCTTGGCTCGCAGAAGGCGTGGAATTCTGATTGGCACTGGCCGGCCCGGCTACCTCAGCGCCGAGCACGGTGCCTTCCTACACCTGCCCACAGGCCCAAGCTCACCCTGTCTACGACAGCATGCTCGGGCAGTCCCTTGGCCCCCCGGACACTGTAATTCAGTCCTCACAGCAAAGTCAATGGCATGACCGAGTTACGTTAGTGAATTTCAACCAACACACGGAAATGCTGGGTGGTGCTGGGGGTCTTTAAACGCTCAACACGCCGTTTAGTACTGGAGACGTGGGCTGCGGTGCTCAGCATAAAAACCTTAGGGATGCCCTCACCCACCACCACCCAGCTCACAGCCCACACGAGCTGCACCATCTCGCCCACGTGATGGCCGGGCGTCTCTCCGAGGCACAGCTCTGTGGAGGTGGAACCCACACGCCAGACACCGCCGCACGCTCCACCCACATGAAGTGCCTACTGCAGGGCGGTCCGCGCATACCTTTGGCGTGAGTGCGTTTGTACTGCAGTCCGTGGTGCTTGTTCAGGTAACTGTTTATTCATCAAAAGTGGGGTGGGGGGGAGGCCTGAGGCATCACACATGCAGCTGGGGGGTTTGTATTCCTGGGAGCGACAGGGTGCTTGGAGTGGGCTGGATGGCACCCCCTCCAGAAGATGTGTCCACATCCTCATCCCTGGACCGTGGGAGTACGGCCTTGTTTGGGAAAAGGGTCTCTGCAGATGCGACTAAGTTAAGGGTCTGGAGACCAGATCTCCCCGGATGTTCGGAGTGGCCCTGAATCAGCCACGCGTGTCCTGGTGAGAGACACACAGACAAGACAGAGGCAGAGGAGGCCGCGTGAAGATGGAGGCAGAGACCGCAGCGACGTGGCCACAAGCCCAGGAGCCGCGCCGAAGCTGCAGAGGCTGGGAGGGGCAGGAGCACGCCCTGGGGAGCCTCCAGGGGGATTGTGGGCACCGATTTCAGGCCTCAAGCCTCTGGGACCGGGAGAGTCGCTTTCTTGTTTTAAGCCACGGGTGGGGGACCCTTTTCCTGGACATTTATAACATCATTCGAGTGCCATACAAAATCATCAGCTTAAAAAGTAGCTTGTTGCATTTGGTCAAACATTTAATTACCCCGAATGCCTTTGCAGGGCCAAATGATTTCACGGGCCTCACGGCCGGACATTCCCTGCCCCTGCTGTAAGCCAGCGAGTTTGCAGTCACTTGCTGTGGCAGCCCCAGGGCACTGACAGGCGTTGCAATGTCCGTCTGTCTCCATCCTGCTCTGTGTCCCAGGGCCCAACTGGCTGAGATGGGCCCTCGGACCAGTTCAACAGGCCGCCTGCCTTCTTCTTGCTGGATTTGGTGATGGGGACTGAGGATGGGGTTTCTCTGGGTCCCCTCCCGATGGAGTGACTGTAGGGGGCCAGACTCACCTCCCCCCTCAAAGCTGCCCTCTCTCTCTCTCTGTTCTCTCCGCCCCTGGGGTCTGGAGGTAACCACCACACCTGAGGCCAGGCCTGGGTGCACACCCAGATCTCCTGGTAAAGAAAGGCTGTGGGACTCGCCTCGCAAGTCGCTGAGCTGGGGCCGTCCTGCCAGAGCCTGGCCGCCATAACCAGAGGGCTTTCCCGGTTAAATAAAACGACGCAGGAGCTCACACGCACCCTTAAGAGAATCGTGTCATTCACTCCGAGGCCCAGAACTTGGCCCAGACCCACAGGCCTATCACTAAACACTTGCTCAGCCTAATCTGCAGGGATCAGGATCTCCGGCCTCAGGCCACCGTCGGTTAAACTGTTAGCAACTTGCTAAACTGCTCCCAAGATTAGCTTCCCAAAACCTTTACCATACACTATTCAACAGTAGCACCAAAGATACACCCATGATCAGCACCAAAGATACACCGTGACTACAAACCACCAGCTGGGGATGGGGACACGGCGCTCTCCTAGCTCGCCGGCAGTGCCGACGGATCGGTGGTGAACCGGAAAGGGGAAACAGGGCAATGCCGGTGACCGCCCTAAAGCAAACTCACTCGCACCAAGGCAGAGAGAGAGGAGCACACTGGACACAAGCTGGCTCCACACCTGCACACCTGTCTCTGGCGGGACTCAGCCCCCTGCCTTTGGAAACTGCCGGACGACGGGGGAGCAGGGCTGCGACGGCCTCGCCGCCACTGGAACTTACACGTCCATTACAGGCCCACCCACTTCAGTGACATCCCTCTCGCCTAAAGCTTGACAGACACAGCACACACCAACACGAGCTGGTTCGCTCGTTCGTTCATTCGTTCGTTCGTTCATTCATTCATTCATTCATGCATGGAACACGTGTGGAGCACCTCTCCGTGCATTCATTCATTCATTCATGCATGGAACACGTGTGGAGCACCTATCTGTGCATTCATTCATTCATTCACTCATGGAACACGTGTGGAGCACCTCTCCGTGCATTCATTCATTCATTCATTCATGGAACACGTGTGGAGCACCTCTCCGTGCATTCATTCCTTCATTCATGGAACACGTGTGGAGCACCTCTCCGTGAATTCATTCATTCATTCATTCATGGAACACGTGTGGAGCACCTCTCTGTGCATTCATTCATTCATTCATGGAACACGTGTGGAGCACCTATCCGTGCATTCATTCATTCCTTCATTCATGGAACACGTGTGGAGCACCTCTCCGTGCATTCATTCATTCATGGAACACGTGTGGAGCACCTCTCTGTGCATTCATTCATTCATTCATGGAACACGTGTGGAGCACCTCTCCGTGCATTCATTCATTCATTCACCCATGGAACACGTGTGGAGCACCTCTCCGTGCCAGCCTCTTGGGAGACAGCAACCAGAAGACAGCAGGCCCGCATGACCATCCAGAGAGACAGGCCCATGGGCTGCGCGGCGCTCACCCTGCACTGCAGCCCCCGCCCCCACTCCACACAGACTGCATCTGCTCTTCCAATGAAAGGCCTGAAAAGGAAAACAAAATCAAAACAGATGCGCGTTTAAAGATCTGAGTAAGCGCATCACTGGTGATGGGACACTTTCCCCCTCAGCAGAATGTGCCAGTGCCTCCTGAGCACGCACTGCGTGCCTGGCTCTGCGCCCCCAGCTCTTCGCGCATCATCTCCATCCCATCCTCTCCGGAGGTGGAGGGCGGGGATTGAACCCAGGATCCTTCAGTCCACTGGCCAATGCCCTTTCCCCCGAGCCAGACCAGCGAGGTAGGGCAAAAGAGCAGGAGAGCTGTTTGATTCCGCCCACTCCTCCCCTCATAGCCCACGTTCAGTAGATTGAGCCAATGCTCAAGCAACCTTGAAAAAATGGGGGGGGGGTGGGGGGGAGGGGTAGCCACTCATTTTTCTGATGCTCCAAGTCCATAGCCAGAGGGGGACACTCCAACTTGGTCAGCAGCTGACCCCTGCCCTCCGTGTGGCCCCAGACCATCTGGGCTGTGCTCTCCTTGACCCAGACTGGCCCTCCCTCAGAGAAATACCAGCTCCTTTTGGATGTTGCTATTTTCCAATCCAGATAAAATTAAACAGACAGAGAGACGCGCAGGCGGAGACGGCCTGGGCTCCTGCTCTTTCCCACGGCAGCGAAGGTTGGGCTGCACGGGCTTTACACACCGCCGGCCGCGGATTAGGGGATGAAAGCCTGGCGGGGCGCGCCAGCTTAACCTCGTCTCTATTGCACAGCACCTGCTCGAGCTCGCCAGTTACTTCAGGGTCAGTCCCACCGCCACCACCTGCACTGGGAGTGTGGCCTTTGATGTTAAAGGCACGGTATTAGAAAGCCCGAATTCCTCTCCCATTCCCTGAAAACATCTGCCCAGGGGTAGCTCATTTCCCCGCCGGCTTCCGGGTGGAGCCTGTGCCCCGAGCCTGCAAGTGCCCAGAGCTGCCAACACACCCGAGGTGCTTCCCAAGCGATCCTCGAGTTTTCATGGAAAGAACCCTCAACGGTTGCAGCGTGGGACTGTGCAACCCGTTACCAAAGTGTAAGATCTGGAAAAATACAGAAACACAGAGCGGGCGCCGTAGAGCGTGATGCAATTGCCCTGAACGACGGCAGCCTCGTGGGCTGTGTGAAACCATCCCCGAGCCGGCGGCCTGCGCGGGGAAGGACTTGTACCAGCTGCTCATCGCATCTTCCACCAGAGCAACCCACGCACCAAACAGAACCGGCAGATTGATGGGGACTGTTTTTGATTGACGGCCCAAAATCCTGCTGGTTGAGACAGAACCGGCTGCCTTCAGAAAGCAGCAGGCAGCGGGGTGTCGCCCGGACCACCCCTTCGCGTGGGGCTGGCTGGAATCTTAAATGAGCACGTCCTTCACTCTAAGGGCGAGTGACCACACAGAGGCGAAGGCTGGGCTGGAAACTGAATGGGCCGCCCCAGGACCAAGTGGGTGGTCTCGGGCTCACACCACTGGACAGCCTTCTGGTCCTGGCCGAACCCTATTCCGGGCGTTTTCGCTGTTGCTTTTCCCTGGAAGCCTCGTTAGCTAATATTCAGAGAAAACGGCCCACGCTCTGCCCCTTCTCGGGGGGATGTGGCTATTACAGTGTGCCGGTTCCGAGAACTGTCCGAGCTGCGCCTGTCACTAGGAGACCATGGCTGACCTTCCAAGGCCTGGGGCTCTGGGCGGAGGAGGAGCGGGGCGGGGATGGGACACCCAACTGATCACAGTGAACCGCCTGGTCCCAGTCTCCTCCAAGCCAGGGGCTCCGCACGCCGGCCCCCCTGGGCCACAGAGGCCCGGGGTCAGCAGGTGGGCCAGAGAAGCCCCAGAGAGCCCTCACCCACTACAATCAGAACCAGTTAGTTGCCGGCTCACCGAGCTGGTTGAAACAGGAAATCACTGAATAAACAAAATTTTAAGGACACCTGCCCATTTTTCCCTTTGAGACGGGTGGGGAACGCACGAGGCCTGTGAAATCATTTGGCCGGGCCCGGCCAAGGCATTCGGGGAGCGTTCATGAATGTCGGAGCAAACACAGCAGGCTGCTTTTCGAGCCGACGATGTTGTTTGGCCCGCCAATGTCAGAAACATGCACATGGCCCTTGACCGAAAGAAAGGTTCCCCACCCCTGGTCGGAGACAAAGGGCGTTTCCTAGAGAGAAAGTATCCACCGGCTCGAGTGACGGCAGTGTTTCCGCCCAGACCACCACGTCCTTGCCCGCGCAGAGCTGCAAGGCGCGCGGAGTCTGGAATTCCCCAGTTCCCCCCCATGGTCTGGCCCTGATTCGCCAGCAAGCTTTTTCCTAGAGCAGTAGGCCAAGTGGGGTGCTGCTGAGCCCACTTCTTCCCTCTCCTCACGGCGGTGGCTCAGCAGCTGCCACGGCATTTAATGGAATCGTGGCTCGGCTGTAACAACAAAAACCAGAACAACCGGTCTGAGAGCAAACACGCTTGACTCTGGGTAGAGATGCAGCTGCCTTGTGGGAGCCACATGCCTGCCACCCGGTCACGGCCACGGTCACGGCGGGGGAGGGGCTGGGGGGGGCGCTCAATCGTATTTGATGAAGGGTACGGACAGGGCTCATCCCTGGCCTGCTTTAGTTACCTGCAAAGGGGGTCAATTAATGACTTCTACTGTAATTAAAGAACCCGATCCCTCCTCCCCGCCCCCACAGAAAGCCGCCTAACGGAAGGTAATTTCGAAACCCGGTTTTCCTTCGCAGCAGTTTCTGGCCGAGACCAGCAGCCTGCAGCGTGTGTGAGCAGAGCTCAGGGTGCGCCGGGGTGGCCTCGACCGACACAGGTGCAGCCAGCAGACGCGGGGGGTCCTGGATTTCTCTCTCAGGCTCTGGGCACCCCCCCACCCCACAACGAACTGTGCTTTGACATTTAAAGCGCAGCTTGACCCGCACGCACTTCCCGCCACCTGACTCGAGTTTCGTTTAACAGATAACGCTTACTCTCACGTGTCTGAAATTACTCATCTCCGAGTCAACCTGAGAAAATGCTATTCTAAGAAGGGAATTTTATTTTCTAAGTCTGTGGCTAAAGAAGAAAGGCATTAATCAAAGGAGAACCAGCTATTCTACTTAAATTTCATAACCAAAAAAAAAAAAAAAAAAAACCCTATGCAATTATATCTGATGTAGGGAAGTAGATGTTCTAACTAAAAGTGGCTAAATACTTGACTTCTTTTCAAAAAATACTTTAATAGGTTTATGTTCACCGATGTTAATTGTAATATAACATGAGAGAGAGAAAAAAAGCAGCTAAATAGCCTATAGTAAGGGAATGGTCACATAAATTAAGACATAGCCATACAGTGAAATATCATGTGACCATTAAAAATGTCATAAAAGAACATTCTGATAAAAAACCGCCCAGATACATTCTTTTAAAAATATATATATGTTTTTTATTGATTTCAGAGAAGAAGGGAGAGGGAGAGAGAGAAAGATCAATCAACAATGAGAGAATAACTGATCAGCTGCCTCCTGCACATGCCCTACTGGGGATCGAGCCCACAGCCCAGGCACGTGCCTTGACCGGGAATCGAACCATGACTTCCTGGTTCATAGGTCGATGCTCAACCACTGAGCCATTTTCTTATATTCTGGTAAGACAATGCCCAGCGTATAACACAAAACAAACAGAAAAAGGCACATACATAATGATCTTGGTGGAGAAAGACAGGGAGAAAACGTATAAAATGCCTGTTAACAGTCATCTCTGAGTGGTGCTGTTACACGTGATTATATATTTTCCTCTCCAGTTTTCTGTACATATTTAAATTTGTTCTATAATAACGCGTAAAAAATGTTATTTTTAAAGTTTTGTTCAGTTGGGATCAGGAATTTAAAATGCTATATACTTCCCTGCCTTTTCTTTTTTAATTCGAGCACTGGTAGGGTCCCTAGCGCTGCAGGCCCTGCAGGCCGGGGCCTCCCTCCCTTCCCCCGGCCGGCCCCGCCCCCTGGTTGAACTCCCGGAGGAACTCCTGGTCAAGAGGACAATTTGCATACTATACTTTTATTATATAGGATATGTGTGTGTGTGTGTGTGTGTGTGTGTGTGTGTGTATGTGTTTCTATTGACTTCAGAGAGGGAGGGAGAAGCAGAGACAGAAACATCAATCATGAGAGAGGAGCACTGATTGGCTGCCTCCTGCACGCCCACAACTGGGGATCGAGCCTGCAACCCGGGGAACCTGCCCTTGACCGGAATCGAACCTGGGGCCCTTCAGTCTGCAGGCCGATGCTCTACCCACTGACCCAAACCGGCCAGGGCTTCCCTGCCTTTTTAACCGGAGAAGGCAGGGAGCCTTCGGTGAGGCAGAACTGACCTTGCGATTAACAAGTAACCACCGCACCATCTGTGACAAGCTCGTGCCAGTGGGCTATGGAAGCAGATGGCGGCTTATCCCCTAAATAAGCACTTGCCCTGTGTGCCCGCTGGCGCTGGAGTGGGGGGGGGGCGCGGACCTAACAAAGCAAGACAAAGGGACACCCTCTCACCTCTCCTCTCTCTGCTCTCCTCACCCGCTTACCAGGGAACCCCTTTAAGGAATCACCGTGCCCCCACCACTTGACCTTGACGGCTACCGGGCACGTACAACCGCCATGCACTGGGCTCAAGCGTTCCCAGACAGGCCTGTCACCCGCAGACGGCTCACCAGGGTGGTATTACGTACTCCCGTTTTAAAGATAAGCAAACTGACCTTTTGGAAGGTTAATCTGTGTCCATGGTTTCCTAGCAACCCAGTCCCCTCGTAACCACGAGGCTCACTAGTCAACCTTACATTTCTGTGCGGAGCTTTTTATAACCTGGCTCCTCCTTTTCCATCACTTACTTCCTGGCAGAGTTCTGGCTTTTCCCGACACCCTTTAAGGATCTGCCACTGGCAGATAAACCGGCAGGACTCAGGCCGTTCCTTGAACTGCGAGCAGAGCGAGACCGCTGCGCAGGCGCCCAGGGAAAGCAGGCCCCATCGGGACTGGCCACCCCAAGGCCTTCTGATCCAGTTTCCCGGCCTCCAAAGGCTCCGCCTGCTTTCTGTCTCGCCCCCTCCCCCTCCCCCTCCCGCTGGCTGCCTAAGTCCTCCACAGGAATTGCCAGACGGACCTCGGTGCCCAGCCCAGGCTTGGGCTAGAGCAGGAGGCCACCTGGCTCTGCCCGCCCCTCAGCCTGTTCCCCCCTCCCCCCCGCCTGGTCCCTGCCGTCACCCGTGCCCTACGGAAGCCCTCTCCCTCCTGATCTGCGTAACCCACCCTGCGTCCCGGCTCAGGAGCAGCTCCCAGGAGACCCTCCCTGTGGTCTCCCAGCCCAGCCTCGCTGGGGCTCCCTCCCCCACGTGGCTTAGCGGTTTCACGTTGTTCTCGACCTCAGCTGTGTCGGGTTAACGGGTGTGCTGTCTGGTGGCCACCCCAGCACTGGGCGACGGGTAGGAATATAACTCCAGGTGCCTTAAGTAACCGGGGCTGTCACAAAAGATCTGATTTGGAAGGAGCATTAACCATAGGCTTGTACGAACACAAACGATCCAATATCGGCCTTTCACACTCACTCTTTGGCACAGAAACGAAAGGCTCCCACAATCCCATGCTGCAGGGTAACCTGGTGACGACCAGGCCCCCCGACCGGTCCACCTCCTTCTTCCCCCTGAAGAAGCCCCACCGAGAACCTCCCTGCCCTGCACCCCTGGGTCCGACAGTCCTCCTGCCCACGATGGAAGCTGAGACAGACCGCAGGACGCCCAGCCGCCTGCCAGATCACGCGTGTGAGCAGTTGCTGCCACAGGGCCCTTACAGACAGCCTGCCCTGTGTACCTGCCATCCTCCCCACTGCACGCCCCGATCCTGTGAGCAAAGCCAAGTAAAGCAGCAACCGCATCGGCGGAGCCCGAGCCCATCAGCTCTGCACGTGACGGAGGCCAACAGTCCTGTCTACTCCTGGTTCCTCTTTCGGCCAGTCGGCTACGGGCAGGCCCTGAGCAGGATGTTGGCTTGTCCGAGGAGGAAGGTCACCACCCTCGTTTCTCCGCCCTCTGATGCCACCTTCTCCTCCTCCCAGCCCACTAATCACTCCTGGTGACCTTTCGACCTTTTATATTCCCGTTGGTTGCAATGAGCACTGGGAGGAAGTTGCCCCCAAATGTGGCCCCCTCGGCTCCCCATGTGCCAGCCGGACAGTGTGACTGCCCCGTGTGCCCCCACACTCAGGCTGGCGTGGGCCTCTGACCCCTCTCCCGCCCGGGCCCACGCTCTCCACTCACTCAGGAGCACCGGCACATCCTAGTGGCCAGACACGTCCGGGTGCGAGGACAGGGATAAACGTGTTCCAGGCTCAGCAAGGACACGGGGCAGGGACAGACTTACACCACGTGTGTCAAGTGCCACAGGAGAGTCATCGAAGAGGCATAGGGACCACGTGTCAGTGACAGAGGGGGTGGGGAGAGCCAGAGGGTGAAGCTGCAGGCCCCTCCGGTGGGCAGGGGCGGGACAACCCCCCAGAGCACAGAGGAGGCCGGGAGCCTGCAGCGGCCTGCGTCTCCTCTCCAGAACCCGAGATCAAATCCAAGCTCTTCTCACCTGCACTCCCCCGTCCTCCTGCAACCTGGGCCTCGGGAATGTCCCCGCGCCAACTGCCAATCCCGCCCACACGCAGCTGCCAGGTTCGTCCCAAGCGCGCCCCTCTGCTCCAGGCTCGGAAACTCACCGCCACCGAGCCCACACGCTGGCGCTCAGCCCCACCAGCCTCCCGTCCCATCCTGTCCCTGCTCGCAGCAAATCTGACCTGGCAAAGGCGGACAGCAACTCGCTGGTCATAAACCTTCCTGCCCGGCTGTTCTCCCGCCACTGCTTCTCCCTGATGCCCCATTTCTGCCTCATGCCGCTCAGAGGCCTTTACAGCTCATAACAAACGCCCAAGTCTGGGGCGGGGGAGGGGGTCATGCTCGGAAGGGAGCACAGATCCCCTTTCAACCACGTGCAGCTCGGCGGCATTAGCACAGTCACCCTGCTGTCCCCCCAATCCCGACTCTTCATCTCCCCAAACGCCCCCTCATTCTCTCTTATGCCAGTGCTGCTGAGTGACTGGACTTGGTTTCCTCCCCGAGTTCCGGGATCCTGCCCTGTTCACCTTTCCGTCCGGGGTGACGCCTTGCACAGACCGAGACCCACAGCTGTGGACCTGAAACAGAACCTTCCAGAAATGGCAGCAAAAACACTGTGCCTTTTAGTTTCAGCAACGACGGCTAACAGCAATTTACTGAGTGCTCCCCTGTGCCGTGGGACCACGGTGAGCATCTTACAGGCTTAGCTCACTGAATGCCCCCGACCACCCTCTGAAGTCGGTTACTGTTTATTATCCCCTTTATTTTTTAAAAATATTTTTTTATTGATTTCACAGAGGAGAGAGAGAAACATCAATGATGAGAGACTCATGGATTGGCTGCCTCTTGCATCACCCCCCCTAACACCTCTGGATGGAGCCTGCAACCTGGGCATGTGCTCTGACTGGGAATCGAACTGTGACCTCCTGGTTCACAGGATGATGCTCGACCACTGAGCCACGCCGGCCGGGCCATTACCCCCTCTATTTTCAACGAGGAACCTGCCCCAGGAGAGGCGGATCAGCCACACTGCTGGCGTCACAGCTGTCGCTGTCCGTCAATGCAGAAGCAGCAGAGAGCGATGAAATACGTGAGCAGGCTGACGGGTCTGAAATCCCCGCGCCCCACTTAAGAAAGGGAGCAGCCCCTCGCCCCACGAGAACCCTGAAAGGCGGGCAGGGCCACTCTCCTCTGCAGGGAAGGCACGAAGCACAGCGCTCCCAGGGCCCACATAAGGGCACCCGACTCGCCTGGTGCCTCCTTTAAAAAAAGGTAAAATCAGATAAAAACCACATTTCGGGAAATATCCCTGGCCTGGTCCTTTTTTACTCAAGAGTTAAAGTAACAGGTCGGAGGAAGAGAAGAGGCAAACATGACCCATGACCGCTGAAGGCTTTATACACGCAGTCATGACCGGACAACACGAGCAGGAACTGAGGCCGGACCACGCCGTGGGCGTGTGAATCCTGGCTTCCACACACCCCTCGCCCCAGCACCCCACGTGTGCGGCGAGGCTGGTCCATTTCCATGAGCCCTGTGATTCCCGCAGCTGCCTGGCGGCCCCACACACCCCTCTGCAGAGCACACCTCGGGGAAGGAAACTACTCCTTCCAGGAGAGACTGAGACTCAGTACTTTCCACACACGGTCTGCTCTTCAGACCCTCCGTGGAGCACGTGGGCAATCTCAGTTGCCAGAGGAACGGAAATCCTGAATTGGATCCTTAGCACCAACCAACCAGCGTTTCCCCAAAAAGCACACTGGGAGGAGTGACCCAGGGGTCAGGGTAGCTGCCCAATCCCCAGGCAACAGTTCCTTTGAAGGGAGCACCCTGCAGGTCCACGAGGTCCACGGGACCCAGAGAGGAAGGCGCATTCCTTGGCCACGCACAGGTGACTCTGGCTGCGAGGCCACGCACAGGTGACTGAATACGAGGCCACGCACAGGTGACTCTGGCTGCGAGGCCACCCACAGATAACTCTGAATACGCGGCCACAAACGGTTAACTCTGAATGCGAGGCCACGCACAGGTGACTCTGAATACGAGGCCACGCACAGGTGACTCTGGTTACGAGGCCACGCACAGGTAACTGACTGCGAGGCCACGCACAGGTGACTCTGACTGCGAGGCCACGCACAGGTGACTGAATACGAGGCCACGCACAGGTGACTCTGACTGCGAGGCCACGCACAGGTGACTGAATACGAGGCCACACACAGGTGACTCTGAATGCGAGGCCACGCACAGGTGACTCTGGCTGCGAGGCCACGCACATGTGACTCTGGCTGCGAGGCCACGCACATGTGACTCTGAATACGAGGCCACGCACAGGTGACTCTGAATACGAGGCCACGCACAGGTGACTCTGAATACGAGGCCACGCACAGGTGACTCTGGTTACGAGGCCACGCACAGGTGACTCTGACTGCGAGGCCACGCACAGGTGACTCTGGTTACGAGGCCACGCACAGGTGACTCTGACTGCGAGGCCACGCACAGGTGACTGAATACGAGGCCACGCACAGGTGACTGAATACGAGGCCATGCACAGGTGACTCTGGCTGCAAGGCCACGCGCAGGTGACTGAATACGAGGCCACGCACAGGTGACTCTGGCTACGAGGCCACGCACAGGTGACTCTGGCTGCGAGGCCACGCGCAGGTGACTGAATACGAGGCCACGCACAGGTGACTCTGGCTGCGAGGCCACGCACAGGTGACTCTGGCTGCGAGGCCACGCACAGGTAACTCTGAATACGCGGCCACAAACGGTTAACTCTGAATGCGAGGCCACGCACAGGTGACTCTGAATACGAGGCCACGCACAGGTGACTCTGGTTACGAGGCCACGCACAGGTAACTGACTGCGAGGCCACGCACAGGTGACTCTGACTGCGAGGCCACGCACAGGTGACTGAATACGAGGCCACGCACAGGTGACTCTGAATGCGAGGCCACGCACAGGTGACTCTGGCTGCGAGGCCACGCACAGGTGACTCTGGCTGCGAGGCCACGCACATGTGACTCTGAATACGAGGCCACGCACAGGTGACTCTGAATACGAGGCCACGCACAGGTGACTCTGAATACGAGGCCACGCACAGGTGACTCTGGTTACGAGGCCACGCACAGGTGACTCTGCATACGAGGCCACGCACAGGTGACTCTGCATACGAGGCCACGCACAGGTGACTCTGGCTACGAGGCCACGCACAGGTGACTCTGAATACGAGGCCACGCACAGGTGACTCTGGCTACGAGGCCACGCACAGGTGACTCTGAATACGAGGCCACGCACAGGTGACTGAATACGAGGCCACGCACAGGTGACTGAATACGAGGCCACGCACAGGTGACTGAAAACAAGTGAAAACATGCGCATCGGAAACGTGCCCGCGGCAACAGGAAAGAAGACGTCCCTGGGTGTGCTGCACGCAGGGAGCCGACACGGACAGGAGGACGGGAAAGAACGCACACGGCCTGGAAGACGGACCTACCGTCTGCCGCTCACACCCCATTCGACACCACGGAGCACAATGCCGCTGCTTCAAACCTCAGAGTGAATGAAAGCCTTCAAAACACAGCCACACGTCCCAGTGGCCGCAAAGTATCCCCTGGGGCTCCCAGAAGCCTTACTCTGCAATTTAAAACACTCCTTCTGCCAGTTAGAAAGCACACACAACAAAACAGAGCCTTTGGTTCAGGTTGAGAGTCCGTGCTGCCAAAGGCCTGTCCCTTTACTGCTCACCCCGGACCTGCTGAGGCACCGAGACCTTTTGGCCACAGGAAGGCAAAAGGTTTCTCAGGCTGACGGCAAGTACGCATGGGCTCGCCATTCTGGAAGTAAGAGCCTACGGACGTGTCCGGATCACCTGGTATGAAGGGTTGCCAGTAACCTTTCTAAAAAGGGAGAACTACAAATGATGGTTAAAAACGGCAATTATGCCGTGACCGGGTGTGCTCGGGGATTAGAGTGTCGGCCCATGCACCAAAGGGTCTTGGGTTCGATTCCTGGTCAAGGGCATGCATGTACCTGGGCTGCGGTTCACGCCTCAATCCTGGTTGGGGCTGGTGCCCGAGGCAACCAGTCGATTTGTTTCTCTCACACAGATGTTTTTCTCTCTCTCTCTCTCTCTCCCTCCCTCTCTTCCACTATGAAAACGGAAACGGGGGGAAATATCCTCAGGTGAGGATGAACAAAAACATAAAAATAAAAACGTGCAATTACACTCCTGAGCACTAACTATGGGCCGTGTTAAGGACTTAACACGCACCATCTCACATAATCCGCACACCAACTCCATGAAGCAAACACGACCACATCATCCTTCTCCGGACGCTCAGAGAGGGACAGTGACGTGCCTGCCGTCACACAGCAGGCAGGGGTGGCCGAGGCTAGCCCGGACTGCCCGATGCCAGAGCCCGGGTGTTCTTGAGCACACGTGTGCCATGTGGTCGAGAGTGGACAGTTCACAAGGTACTTTCTTCTGCCGGGGCTCACAACCCCCGCCCAACAAACCAACGAGTAACAGCAGCAGCGGAGCCACCGCGGCCACGGCCCAAACATCGGCTGCTCTGTGGCACACCCTTTCCTACAGAACTCGCCGCCCGGGACCAGGGCAGCAGGATCTGCCACGTGTGCCGGCGGCGGCGAGGTGAGCTGAGGGCTGAGAGAGGGATTCTGGTCTTGGCCTCCCGTTTCCTTGTTTTATGTAAAAGCACTACACCCTGAAGAACAAACTCCTGCCGAGTTACGAACTATGCGGCCTCCACCAGCCCTCCGTCTCTGTACGGGACACTCAGGTATGAAGGTCACCTCTTCTCAAACACAAGACACCAAAACCCACAATCCTGCCCGAGGAACGTGCCTCTCCCTTTAAACAAGAACCTCCAGTTCCCAGGAAGAGGAAGCCAGGGAGGCCCCCTCAGCCTCAGGCGGCCAGTTCCCGGACTTCCACAACCTCCCCTCCACCAGAAGGCAGCTCGTTTCCATGAACGTCCCACCGAGAGGAGGACAGACCCCGTCCTCCCTGAACCAGGACAGTCACAGAGAGTGAGAGAACACGTGTTACACGTTAAACACACACACACACACACCCCTCTCATTTGATTATTAAACTAGAAAGATGCCTGCTGGCGGTCAACAAAAGGTCTCCCGGCAACGGGAAAGCGGAGAAGCGAAGCGAAGATTTTCTTTCCTTGGAGACGTGAAACTCGCCTTCAGTCAAGAAAGATGGATTTTGTCACGTATTATCCTCCAGAATGGAAAGTGCCGCACGGAGACTATCAACGGGGTAAATTGCATCTCGGAGCAACGTCACATGTGCCAAGTTACAAGCCAGTGAATACAAGGGGTGTATTAATGGAAAGGCTGATACCATCTTACTACACTGGCCTCTCTGTCGCTCGGGACAATGATCTGTTGAGGGTTTTCCAGGGATTCTGAATGTGCAACCTCCAGACAAGCCCCTTTTCAGGAGCTGGCTCGGTGCTAACAGTCCCTCCTGGGAAAGAAAGCCAAAGCCCCCCACAGGCTTCTGGCGAGGGGCAGCCCGCAGGCAGGCGTGGGAAGGCCCTGACTTCAGAGACAGAGGAGGAGGGGGAGGTGGGCCGGAGAGCAGGATGGGCCTGGGTCCACCAGCCTGAGAAGGCCCAGGCCCCTGGACAGGACTAGAGAGTGCGTCGGGGGAAAGGGAGAAGCAAGCGCACGCCGCAAAGGCACAGGGTGAGGTCAGTTACCCTGAGAGCGAACCCGCAGGAGGTTCTGGAGAAGTGGGGATGGGCTGTCCAGTCCCAACACCCTACCCCCAGTTTATCTTCCTCCAATAAACAGCCGAGGAAGTCTCCTGGGGGGGGGGAGGGGGTGACACCAGGGCAGAGCATTCCCTTCTTTCATGGGGGGGCAACTCTTACAGGGAGAGGGGTCCTGCCACCCCCCTTAGGCCCGCCCACCGGACAAGCCCCCAGGATAACTATTAGGGCCATTTCCTCATGCAGGCAGACCCCGAAAGCCCCTCAGAGACACAGACCCCTCACGTCTTATACCTCGGAGACCCCTGCCCAGTCGTAAAACCCATCTCAGACCTACCTCCCAGACCCAGCTACAGTCACTCAGCCCCCCAACTACCTCCCAGACCCAGCTAGTCACTCAGCCCCCCAACTACCTCCCAGACCCACCTACAAGTCACTCAGCCCCCCAACTACCTTCCAGACCCACCTACAAGTCACTCAGCCCCCAACTACCTCCCAGACCCAGTACAGTCACTCAGCCCCCCAACTACCTCCCAGACCCAGCTAATCACTCAGCCCCCCAACTACCTCCCAGACCCACCTACAAGTCACTCAGCCCCCCAACTACCTTCCAGACCCACCTACAAGTCACTCAGCCCCCAACTACCTCCCAGACCCAGTACAGTCACTCAGCCCCAAAACTACCTCCCAGACCCAGCTACAGTCACTCA
Source organism: Corynorhinus townsendii (assembly GCA_026230045.1). Classification (NCBI taxonomy): domain Eukaryota; kingdom Metazoa; phylum Chordata; class Mammalia; order Chiroptera; family Vespertilionidae; genus Corynorhinus; species Corynorhinus townsendii. The sequence goes on from JAPDVU010000014.1 coordinate 12,585,821, forward strand.
GCCCCCCAACTACCTCCCAGACCCACCTACAGTCACTCAGCCCCAAAACTACCTCCCAGACCCACCTACAGTCACTCAGCCCCCAACTACCTCCCAGACCCACCTACAGTCACTCAGCCCCCAACTACCTCCCAGACCCAGCTACAGTCACTCAGCCCCCAACTACCTCCCAGACCCACCTACAGTCACTCAGCCCCCAACTACCTCCCAGATCCAGTTAGTCACTCAGCCCCCAACTACCTCCCAGACCCAGCTACAGTCACTCAGCCCCCAACTACCTCCCAGACCCAGCTACAGTCACTCAGCCCCAGAACTACCTTCCAGACCCAGCTAGTCACTAAGCCCCCCAACTACCTCCCAGACCCACCTACAGTCACTCAGCCCCCAACTACCTCCCAGACCCACCTACAGTCACTCAACCCCCAACTACCTCCCAGACCCAGCTACAGTCACTCAGCCCCCAACTACCTCCCAGACCCACCTACAGTCACTCAGCCCCCAACTACCTCCCAGATCCAGTTAGTCACTCAGCCCCCAACTACCTCCCAGACCCAGCTACAGTCACTCAGCCCCCAACTACCTCCCAGACCCAGCTACAGTCACTCAGCCCCAGAACTACCTCCCAGACCCAGCTACAGTCACTCAGCCCCCCAACTACCTCCCAGACCCACCTACAGTCACTCAGCCCCAAAACTACCTCCCAGACCCAGCTACAGTCACTCAGCCCCCCAACTACCTCCCAGACCCACCTACAGTCACTCAGCCCCAAAACTACCTCCCAGACCCAGCTACAGTCACTCAGCCCCAGAACTACCTCCCAGACCCAGCTAGTCACTAAGCCCCCCAACTACCTCCCAGACCCACCACAGTCACTCAGCCCCCCAACTACCTCCCAGACCCAGGTAATCACTCAGCCCCCAACTACCTCCCAGACCCAGCTACAGTCACTCAGCCCCCAACTACCTCCCAGACCCACCACAGTCACTCAGCCCCCAACTACCTCCCAGACCCAGCTAGTCACTCAGCCCCCAACTACCTCCCAGACCCACCTACAAGTCACTCAGCCCCCAACTACCTCCCAGATCCAGCTAATCACTCAGCCCCCAACTACCTCCCAGATCCAGCTAATCACTCAGCCCCCAACTACCTCCCAGACCCAGCTAGTCACTCAGCCCCCAACTACCTCCCTGACCCAGCTAGTCACTCAGCCCCCAACTACCTCCCAGATCCACCTACAAGTCACTCAGCCCCAGAACTACCTCCCAGATCCAGCTAATCACTCAGCCCCCAACTACCTCCCAGACTCAGCTACGGACACTCAACAGACACTCAGCCCCCTCAAACCCATCTTGGAGGCCCCCCCCCCCATTCTCTCCTAAAGCTCACATATCCAGCTAGTCCAACTCAGCCCCTCAAAACCTATTCTCAGACCCCAATACATGCCTCAGTCTCTCTGTATCCCTCCACCTTCCCTTTAAGCTCCCCAATCTCTGCCCGGACGCAGCCCTGGGCGCCCTCAGTCTGTCACCCCTCGGCAACCCAATCTCCACCCGCCCCCCATTCCCTCCGCGCCCCACCAGCCTCAGTCACAGCCCTCTGCGCGCCCAAAGCCCACCCCTGGCTCTCACTCCCGCTCCATTCCCAGCCTCGGGCCCCAAGCCCTGCGCAAGGACGCTTTTCCCAGCTCAGCCAGCACCTCGACCCCGTCTCGGCCCCCGACCCCGTCCCGGCCCCCGCACCCCCGACCCCATCCCGGTCCCGCCCCCGCCGGCGCGGCCCTGCCCTCGCGGCCCCGCTCACCTCCTCCATCCGCTGCACCATGGCCGCCAGCTGCCCCTCGTCCTCCAGCAGTTCGTTCAGCTGCACCAGCGACAGCCCCGCGAACCGCGCCTCGCCCCCCGCGCCCGCCATGCCTGCGACTCGGCCGCCGCCGCCGCTCTGGCCGCCGGGCTCCGCCGACCGGAAGGGCCGCCCTCAAGCCCCGCCCCCGACGGCGAGGGGGTGGGGGACACGTGACGCCAGCTTTGGGGCGTGACGTCATCGGCGCGCGGGCGGGCGGGCGGCGACGGGCGTAGCCGGCAGCACACCTGGCGGGGCGCGGGCAGCGGGATGTCTCTCTGGGGGAGGTTGGGAGCTTCCAAGGGAAGGGAAAGAACCTTGGGGACGGGCTTGTGACGCAGCGAGCGGCGGTGATGATGTCACTGTGGCACAGGAGAGGGCGCCGTGATGTCATAAGAGCCTTTTCCTGGAGGAAAGGGAATTCAAAGAAAGCGGGCAGAGGGCAGGAAGTTCCTGCCGCCCAGGCCCAGCTGTAGAAGGGACTTGGTGGGAAGCGCCTTCCACGGAGGTTTCTCGGAATCGTGGGCTGCCAAGTCCTCCACGTCACAAGCATTGGTCGAGGCCACACGTGTGCGAGAACCTGTGACACCGCTCCGCATAAGACAGGACACCCGCCTTGTGGCGCTACTGGACTGAGCGGGGAAGCAAACCAATAAAATGGTTACAACTTGGGAGCGGTCAAAGGAGGAAATGAGTGCTGAAACCGGAGGCTAAGAGGGAAGGCTTTCTTAAGAGAGGAGTCAAAGGATGGCCCTCAGAGAAGGGGACACCTACACAGAGCTAAAGGACGAGAACGGAGGCAGCCGCCACCATTGCTGCAGGAAGCTGCAGGCAGCAAGACAGCATGTGCAAAGGCCCTGAGGCAGCACGAGCTTGTACATTCAAGGACTGGGCAGAAGACCAGGAAGGTTGGACCCATGCACGTGGCACCTTTGCACCCACTCACAGGAAGGCACCTAGACCTCAAGGTGGGCCAACCGGTGCCCTTTCAGAAATGACAGGATTCCACATGGTCAACCCTTCTCATCTCATCTTAGGGTGTCATTGCTCAGTCTCCCCAGCCATCTGGAAGTCTCTCGAGATCCAGGAATCTGGGAACACACCCTGCTTTGGAATCTGCCACAGTTCTAGTGGAAGGAAACCTAAGTCTGAGGTTAACCACGGGAGCCCCCTAATTTTACACATAAAGAAACTGAGGCCCTGAGAAGAGGACGCTTCTGTCTTGTTTTTGTTCCCAAAATCAAGTAGTTGGCAGATTGCTTGACTCCCCGTCTGGCATCCACCATGCTGGCATCATACACACTGAGCTGGTCACATCCCTCAGCACTGAGCACAGGCGAGGCATTCAGCAAACGCTTATTGGCTGACTGGAGAGCTTTGTGGGTGAAGATGATGCTTCTGCTTCGCCATCTGTAGAACATAAGGTCTGAGTTGTCCGGCCATACATTGCACTGGACTACCCGGACCCGTTCTCTCTCCTCCCAGCCCCTCGTGACCAAGGGCACACGTGTGTCGAAAAATGGGGAAAGGGAGAGGAAGCATTTCATGTTGTCTGCAAGTACAAGTTTTCATTGAGTTCAACAGTTTTCTTCTTTGAATTTGTTATAGTTGGTTAAAAAAAAAAACCACACAAAAGAAGGTGGCTTTGCCCCGGCCGTTGTGGCTCAGTTGGTTGGGTGCTGTCCCGTGCACTTGAAAGGTCTCCAATTCGATTCCGTCAGGGCACATGCCTGGGTTGCAGGCTGGATCCCTGGTAGGGGGTGTGCAGGAGGCAGCCGAACAGGCAGCCGGAAAAAAATCAAAGGGGCTTGGTAGAGAGGGGTTAAGGGGGGAAATGGGGGACATCTGTAATACTATCAACAATAAAAAATAGACATTTAATAACTTTAAAAAGAATCTTAAAAGAATAGCCAAGAACCCTGGCTGGTAGCTCAGTAGTTAGCTCATTGGCCTGCACAGTGAAGGGAGTGCGTTCAATTCCCCGGCAAAGCAAGTATCTGGGTTGTGGATTCCCTCCCCACCCCTGGTCAGGGCGCAGGCAGGAGGCAGCCAATTGATGTCTCTCTCACATCCCTACCTCCCTATCGCCCTCTCTCTCTCTCTCTCACCCCCCCCCCCGCCTCCCTCCCTCTCTTCCGCTCTCTCTCTGAAAAGCAATGGAAAAAATATCCTCGGGTGAGGATTAACAACAACAACAAAAAAGGAATAAAAAAATAAATTTTTAATTTAAAAATGTGGTTTTGAGAAAGAAAAGCCACACAAAAAAAAAAAAAGAGGAAGGGGAAGTAGAAAGTCAAATTTATGGTCAGGGATACTAGCTCAGTTTTTTTTCTTTCTTCTTTTCTCTCCAGGAAAAGAATGGACCTGCCAAGTTGAGACGAATAGTTGTGTTTTCCAGAAAATTCTCCCTTGTGAAGCTTGAGATGTGCAGAAATTGCTCCCAATGCTCACAGAGGGCGAGAAAAAGGAGTCAGAATGTCCCAGAATATAAAGGAACGAATGCCTTCGCCAAGGACACCCACCGAGGACACGCGGGGTTCTGCACGGCACACCTGGGTTCGGATGCTGAGTGAACACGGGTTTCTCACCTCGGCCCGGCCCGGCCCGGTCCTCCTCACCACTCCTCTCAAACCTGTATTCTGCCACCAACCTCTTTGCGTCACACGCCACTTCCTTTGTCAAACAGGGCAAACCGCAGGACAAAGCGTGTTTGCTGCTGCTCTAGAAACTTCTTGATGTTTCTTACAAGTGGTCGAAAATAGAAAAGACACAGCCAACCCTTGAAGAGGGGTCAAACCTGTCAACTGAAGGTGTGGGCGGACAGGTACATTTCACCCTTCCTCTTCCGGCTGATGCGGCATTGCCGTTCTCTGCGCTCCTACGGCTGCCGGCCACCTTGGCGGGTGAACTAAGGTCTTGCTCTGGCAAATCAAGGGCAGAATAAGCATGTGCCAGGGCTTCCGTCTCAATGGAGCCCTTGTTACCCCAGCAATGACTCTTTTGTTACACAACACCGGGAGCTGTTTGGAAAGCACCCTTCCAGAAAAAAAAAAAAGAAAAAAAAGTGCACACCCTTCACATAGCTGCGCCTTAAAATCCTCTAGCCTTGAGATTAGAATTCTTTCTCTCTGAGGCAAGGTAGGAGGATTGTTCGTAAAAGTTCTCCAGTTGGAAGAGCGGGGAGGAAACGTAGGTTGACGTGATGTCCAGGAATCCATAGCAGAGGCTGCGCAGCTGGGGGGGGGGGGGGGGGGGCGGGCGGGACTACCACCCCTGAGGCGGCAGGTGGAGCAGCCATGCCCCTCTCAGGACACACAGCCTGACGTGGCCGCCCTGGTCATTGTCGTCTGCGAATATCTAAATGCCCAGCATTGCCCAAGCACCCGTCATCAAGAAGGAAAAAAAAAATCATTTTAGGCACAGTTCCTGCTTTGGAGAGTGAGAGGAGGTATAAACATAGAGGGCAGCCCGGCCAGAGTGGCTCGGTTGGTTGAGCATCGTCCTGTGCGTCTAAAGCCGGTTCGATTCCCAGTCAGAGTACATTCCTGAGTTTCAGGTTCATCTCTCTCTCTCTCTCTCTGTCTCTGTCCTCAGGTGAGGATTTTAAAAAATGAAAACATAAAGCAGTGTTTTAAAAAGTGCAGTTAAGGTTGATATTTTGGTGGGAGGTGCAGGAAGCTTGATTTTTAAAAAAATATATTTTATTGGTTTTACAGAGAGAGGAAGGGAGAGAGAAAGTTAGAACCATCGATGAGAGAGAAACATCGATCAGCTGCCTCCTGCACACTCCTCCCACTGGGGAATGTGCCCGCAACCCAGGTACATGCCCTTGATGGGAATCGAACCTGGGACCCTTCAGTCCGCAGGCCGACGCTCTATCCACTGAGCCAAACTGGTTAGGGCTATGATCATTTTTTAAAATCCTTCCATTGACGGAGGTCAGGGAGGTGTACACTTCAACTTGACTGGATGTTGTGCTCCAAAAGCAGTCCCACGGTTGTTTTTGGTTGTTTTATTGTGAGAAACTATACACAATGTAACATGTACCGTGTAAACCATGTTTAAGGGCACAGCGCAGGGGCATGACGTACATACACGTGGGGCAGCCATCACCGCCCTCGGATTCCAGAACTGGACCTCTGCGCTAAATGAAGCAGGAACTTCCGCGCCCCTTCCCCACACCCCCCCTCCGCGGCCGCTGATGACCACTGTCCTACTTTCTGTCTCTGTGAATGTGACTCCCCTCGGGACCTCACCTACATGGAATCATCCGGTATTTCCCTTTGTGATGGCTTATTTCACTTCCCTGTCTTTAAGGTTCATCCATATAGTAGCCTGTGTCAGAACTTCCTTCCTTTGAGGCAGGGGTGGGGAGCGTGTGGCCTAGGGGGCCTAGGAGGCCCGAGAAATCATGTGGTCTGGCCCTGCCAAGGCATGAGGGGTGCGTTAAATGTGTGACCAAATGTAGCAGGCTGGTTTTTAAGTTGATAATTTTGCGTGGCCCTCGAATGAGGTTACAAAATATCCACATGGCCCCCTGGCTTTAAAGGGTGAGTAATATTCCATTGTTCGGACCACATCGTGTTTACCCACCCGCGGGCCGATGGGCACATGAGCTGTCTCCAACTTTTGGCTACGCTGAGCGGTGCCGCCGTGAACACTGGCGTGCAAACAGGGGTCTGAGCCCCCGTGATCACACGGAGGACCTGCACAGGCTGTCCCTTGAGATGACCCACACTGGGGATCGAGCCTGCAGCTGGGCACGTGCCCTCGATCGGAATCGAAAGCCCGGGACCCTTCAGTCCGCAGGCCAATGCTCGATCCACTGAGCCAGACCGGCTAGGGGTCAAGGTGTTATTTTAAGGGCCTCGGTTTTTCTTCCTTTTTTTTCAGTTCTAGAAATAATTTGCATCTCTCGTTTCTTAACTGGGTGATATGGGTCTCTTTCTCTTTCGGGGAAACCTGGCGTCTTTCATGACAAAATATACAAAGGGACCCAGGTGCCCTTTCGTCAGAGGCATCCACACCGTCAGTGTGGCCTCACCTGGATCACCTGGGCGGTGTGTTTCTCAGGTGTCCCCACTGCGAAGCCACCCTTTGCCCCACTTCCCACTCTCTCCTCTGTGGCGGGAGGTCACCGGGCACAGCCCACACCTAGGGGGTGGGGAGTTATGCTCCCCATGCTTCTTAGTTTTTAAAGTTGTAAAATGAGCCCAACTGGCGTGGCCCAGTGGTTGAGCATCAACCCGTGAACCAGGAGGTCACAGTTGGATTCCCGGTCAGGGCACAGGCCTGGATTGTGCGCCATCCCCAGTGTGGGGCGTGCAGGAGGCGGCCGGTCAATGATTCTCATCATCGATGTTTCTCTTTCTCGCTCCCTCTCCCTTCCTCTCTGAAATCAATAAAAATATATATTTTTTAAAAAGGCATAAAATGATATTGAGTCAGATCCGAACAGCAAAGAAAGGGGTCAAACAAAGCCCACTGTGAGCAGCATCTGGTGTCTCCTTCTGGGGATGTTTTTCAACGCGTGTCCCAGCCCCTGCGTGGTATCCACCCTCCACCCGCCCGAGCTCAGGGGAGCGTGTCCAACCTGCACAGCATCTGTCATTGTGAAATCTTTCGCCAAAGACACATGGACTTTTATTAATGTGATTCCTCCAGCACGTTACCCGCCCGGGACCGTTCCCGCAGCACTCGGCAGGCGCTGCCCCCGGTAACAGTCCTCCCTGAGCACAGGGATAGTTTGAGCGGGGGGTGGTGTGTGTGTGTGTGTGTGTGTGTGTGTGTGTGTGTGTGTATGTGTGTTTAATTCCCTGCAGCTTTTTTTTTTTTAATGAAGATTCTTCTCAGCAGCAGGTGTTAATTCAGGCACTAAATCGGAGACGCTGTCATCACTGTGAAATTCTGCACGTCTCCTCCGCGACAGATGGGGGTTCATGTGCTCACGCCACCCGTCCTGATGGATCTGCACGCGCTGCGGTCTGACGTCACCTCCCCTTCCTGACGGCTCTGCACGCCATACGGTCTGACGTCACCTCACCTGTGGGTCACCTCCACCTCCTGACCCCAGCCTCCTGCTGCAATGCTTCCTGGTCACGCTCTTTTTTTTTTTTTTTTTAAATCCTCACCCGAGGATATTTTTTCTTTTTTTCTTTCTTTCCTGCAAAAAGCTTTATTGTTTCATTTGGCCCAATGCATGGCGAGGGCTCCAGGGTGGTTAAAAGAATGGCCAGTAGTTTTGGGGAGAGGATTAGGTTAAAGCCGGACACCAGGGGATGCAGAGGGGCCCCTCAAAGGCCTCAGGCTCCACAGGCTCCTAGTCGTACTTGAGGGAGAGCCTTTTGAAGAGATCCTTGCCCAGCCCAGCCTGGGGGCCGGCAGCCTGTGGAGGTGAGTCAGGTGTGGCCCATCTTCTGGATGAGCGTCACCTCCTCGCCCCGGAAGTGGTTCTGTGGGAAGTCACAGGCTGAGGGTCTGTGTGGGTAGAACCAGAGCAGCAGCTCCAGCAGGGCCTGGCTCAGTTCCTCTCCAGGGCCAGGGCGGCTGGCAATGGCCTGAGCTCTGCTCACTCCTCCTGGGAGGCCTCAGCACGTCCTGGAGCTCTTGTTAAGATGTGAATGCTGATGCAGCTGATGTTGGATGGCACGGGAGATCCAGCCTTCCTAACAAGCTTCTAGACCAGCAGTGGTCCATGAGGTCCGAAAGGTGGGCAGCCGCTGTTTAGACGATGTCAATGCCGCTGGTCCACAGACCACACTTGGGAGAAGGAGTTTCTCTGCCTTTCTCCTCAATAAGCATTCATGTGAGACAAATTAAAGAACTGTTCTGCTCCACCATCCCCCCACGGCTGACGCCTGCCATGTTCTGTGCTCTGCTGCCTGCTGCCAGCACCCACCAGGTTCCGCCTGCACCTCCTGGATGTCAGCGCACGTCATAGCGACGGGTTGTTTGGTTGTTCGGTTGTTCCGCTGTTCGGTCTGCTAAAAAGTAGTTCCTTTTCCCTCCTGTTAGCATCTGCGCATATGTGGTGCAGGCTGCTCTGTCAGCCCCGAGGATATTTTTTCCACTGATTTTTTTTTTTAATAGAGAGGGAGGGAGAGAGACGTTAATAAGAGAGACACATCGATTGGTTGCCTCCACAAGCCCCGCACTGGGGGCGGGGAATCGAATCTGCAACCGAGCTACGTGCCCTTGACGGGAATTGAGCCCAAGACCCTTCGGGCAGACGCTCTAACCCCTGGGCCACACCAGCCAGGGCTCACTCTCTGCTTTGAGGAGGGGCTGCCTTATCTGAGCCCCCAAAGCTGCCGGCCCCTCCCCAGGCTCTCCTTTTGGCTTCATCCTCTGAGTCATGCTCCACCGCACCCGTCCCATGTGCACCCCGCATCTGCGGCTGCTGCGGCTGCTCTCACACGGCCACCAGCTGGAGTGAGTGGCGTCTCTTCTCATCCGGACGCCAGGAACCGGAGTCCTCCGGTGCGGGTGCTGGCAGGACCGGCTCCTTCTGGCGGCTGCTCCCTTGCCTTTCCAGAGCTTCTCAGGGCCCCCTTAGCGGGGAGGTGGCCCCCTTCCATTTTCAGGGCACCCCACTCGCAGCCCCACTCCCACGGCCACACAGCCCTGCCCCCACCCCTGCCGCCCTCTCAGAAGGGCTCTGGCCACCTGGCCCCCAGGAGGCCATCCCGTTGCAGGGTCCCTGACCGCCGGGCGCCCGCCAGGCCCATCTGCCCCGGGAGGCGACGTGGCAGGTGTTGGCGGGCAGGATGTGGGTTTTCTCACCGGATTGCTACTCAGCGCCACACCGTCCCTCTTGAAAAAAAAATGAACCGCGAGCTCAGACCTCCTTTGACCGCCTAGCTGGGCTCTGCGTCCTTTCTCGCTGGCCACTAGGTCCTCGACCTGGGGTGTGTTTTTCCAGCCGTTTTTATCCTTTAACGTATGAACACGTAGCATATTTCATATTGTTTTGGGGGGATTTTTAAAAATATTTTTTAAAATATTTTTTTTATTAATTTCAGAGAGGAAGGGGGAGGAAGAGAGAGAAACATCTATGATGAGCTCAGCTGGAGTGGTTAGTGGTTGAGCGTTGACCTATGAACCAGGAGGTCACGGTTCGATTCCTGCTCAGGGCACATGCCCAGCTGATCAACGATTCTCTCTCATCATTTTTATTTCTGTCTCTCTCTCCCTCTCCCTTCCTCTCTGGAATCAATAAAAATATGTTAAAAGAAAAGAAATAATAGTAAGAAATAGCTCTAGCCAGTTTGGCTCAGTGGATAGAGTGTCGGCCTGTGGACTGAAGGGTCCCGGGTTCGATTCTGGTCAAGGGCACGTACCTTGGTGATATGGAGGCGAGGTGAGGGTAGGGTGAGGGTGCGGGACTGGGCAGGGGTACGGCTAGGATGCAAACAGTGGTAGCAGGTGCAGGCGACAGGAAGTGGCCGGACATGGGCACAGTTCAAAAGCAGAGGCAACAGGACTCTCCGGAGGATTCCACGTGGAAGGTACACCCTCTGCACGTAGCCAAGCCCGGCTCCGCTCGCCTTCCCATCCCCTCGTTTAACTTCCATCGCAAAGCACAGTGGAAGTGTTAGGAGATAAAAGAGGAGGACCTTCTAGTTTGTTCCTCTCTCTCCCCGTCTCCCTTCCATTCTGAAATCAATAAAACTATTTTTTTTTTTAAAAAAAGAAAGAAACATCCATGCTGAGAGAGAATCATTGATGGGCTGCCTCCTGCACGCCCCACACTGGGGATCAAGCCCACCAACAGGGCACGTGCCCTGACCGGAAATGGAACTGTGACCTCCTGGTTCATAGGTCAACGCTCAACCACGGAGCCACAGTGGCCGGGCTTTTGTTGTTAAAAAACACACAAACAGCCTAAAAGCCCAAATGACCTCATATTATGCAATGTTCTCCCTTCTCTGCCTTGAGACCCCTCGATGTTAACACCTGGAGAACTACCTCAGCTACCTCACACTTTTAAAAATGCTCCTGTACCGTGGAAAAGGGTACGTAACATAAAATGTCCCGCTTTAGGCAGCTTGGAGCCGGCAGCTCGCAGCACTCAGCACACGCACGTGGCCGCGCAACCGTGGCCACCGCCCGTCTCCGGGACGTTGCATCACCTGAACCGACCCGTCCCCACTCACCAACTCCCGGTCCCCTGGCCCCCAGCCCGCAGCCTCCATCCGCCTTTCCGTCTGTGAATTTGCCTGTTGGATATTTCACATGAGAGGGATCAGACAGCACTGTGCTTGCATGGCCGGCTTCTTTCGCGTTGCGTAATCTGTTCAAGGTTCATGAGTGCTGGGGCCTGTGATCCGGCCGGCGGGCCTCGGCTTCGGTCCCAGGACACCGCAACAAAGCCAGGGGTCACCTCCTGGCCGGGGAGGGCCTGGCCTTCACTTTGTAACATCTGCAGCCTCTGTGGGGCCCAGCAACGCGAAGGGCTATGAAGCGCGTGCCTGACTTCATGTGGGGGCCCCCCCACCCCCGGCTTCGTGGGCTCCGTGGGCTCCGTCGACCTGCACGTTTCGCACTCCCTCTCGTGAGCTGCCTGAAACCTTTCCGCCCGTGTGCCCCGTCCTTGCCACTGAACTAGCGGCACACCCCTGGGGTCAGGAATGCCGGCGACTGCCCCTTGCAGAGTCTGGTGGCACCTCTCAGACACAGCAGGCGCCGGATTGGAGGTGGTAGGCGAAGAAACAGCTGGTCTGGGAAAACCGGAGAACTCGGGTTCTGGCAACTGGCAAGAAAAGCCAATGACTTTGCTTCCGGGACCTCCGTTTTCCCATCTGGAGAATGGGGCTAATTCCTGTCTCCGTTCCTTTGATGCAGAAATAAGGCATTCATTCTATTTCTAGAAAAGCATGGCTCCTTGACAGGTCAGCTGGGGGAGGGGGAGGGGGCTGGGGCCTGGTCTGGGGGGTCGGGGTCCGTTGGAGGGGGGGGACCCATGGTCTGGGTGGTAGGCGGGTCCCCTGAGCCACCACAGAGGGAATGACATCATCGCAAACCCTTTCTCACCGTCTTCCCGCCTTCCTGCCTTCGCTCTGGCTGGAAGGGTACTTGGGTGGTTCTCCTGGTGTGAAATGCTTCCCTTTGTTCCAAGAAAGAAAGGCGGCCAAGGAGGGTTAGTGGTTCCCATTGCCCGAGGGGCAAGTTCAGGGTTGCAGGCTGGGCTGGTCACAGCGCGGTAGCTGGGCTGCATTCCTGTCTGTTGTAAACCCGACCGGCAACCAGGAGGCGAGGCAACCAGGGCTGAGCAGCGGGTGAAGGACATCTGGCCCAAGAGGGCTCGGAGCCGGCAGGCCTCAGGGCCACGGATTGGCTCGGCTCCCCCGGGGCGTGGGAGAGGAGGTGGGGGGCTTCCCACCCACGGAGGCCCACATCTAAGGGCGAGGCGGGGGCGGGGCACGCGGAATCTCCCATCCACTTACTCACTCGGCAAATATTTGGCCTCCACAGATCTGTAGGTTGACATCTTTTCATCAGTTCTGGATCGTTCCCAGGCAATTATCTCTTCGCACGATTCCTCCTCTGCCCCGTGCTCTCGCCGTTTCTGCCCGAGATTCCAAGCACATGTGTAAGGAACCGGCTCCTGGAGCCTCGCTCTCCTTTGCTCTCCCCGGTTTTCATCGCGCGCCTGCGCTGTGTTCCGCTCCGAAGCTCTGTTTCGTTCGCTCTCTCATCTGCTGTGTTGTTTCCCGGCCCTCTCTTCCTCCTTGTGAGCATTTCCAAACGTGGTGATGACTTTGTAATTTTTTCCTAAATCCTCGCCCCAGGCTATTCTTGCTCTTCATTTATTTATGTACTTTTTTTGGCTTAAAACAAGACAATTATGTCTCACAGTCCCGGGGGCTGGAAGTGCGGGATCGAGGTGCCGGCGGCCTCGGTGACTGTGAGAGCCCTCGTCCGGCTACAGCCCGCGCCCTCTCACCGGGTCCTCCCCGGGCCTGGCCTTGGTGACAGGCTTCCCATGAATTTTTTTTAGAGGGAGTGGGAGGGAGGGAGGGAGGGACGTGGGGCCGAGGGTCCAACCTGAAACCCAGGTGCATGCCCTTGACTGGCAATCGAACCCGAGACCCTTCCTTTGGTGCGTGGGCCAACGCCCTACCCACTGAGCCACACCGGCCAGGGCTGGGCGGGCAGCTTCATCCCGAGGACAGGAGACGCTGCCCTGACCGGGAGGAGCTGGCCCACACTGTTGGGTGCTCCGCAGTTCCTGCTCCCTCGGCGCGGGAAGGTATGGAAGTCGGGGAAGGAGTGTCATGGGCAGACACACCTGACAGACACGCCCCAGCGTGACAAATCGCGTTGGCAGGAGGTCCCTCCGACGTGACGTGGTGAGAGTGGCACCCTGCCCAGTGCCTTCTTCCCCGTGACCCACAGCCCCAGTCACGAGAAAAACATCAAATTCCAGCCGAGGCCAAGCCTCCACGCCCCTGCCCAGGCCTCCCCTGGGCAAGTCACCAAGACAAGGGACGTCTGCGAACTGTCACTGCCATGAGGGGACACGAGGGCCACAGGTGGCGAGGTGTCCCAGACGGGCTCCCGGGACAGAAGAAAGACCTGGGGGTTCCCCAGGAAATCCTGAATCATGTATGGAATTCTGTTGCTAATAATGTGTTATTGGGGCGAATGGGCCATACAAATGAGAGATGTGAACACAGGGGGATGGGGACGGGGAGGGGGACCTGTCCCACCTCTGCAGGTTTCTGTAGACCTCCCCCTGTCCTGGGTCCAGTTAAGAGAGAAAGCGCGCACCCTGGCCGGGGGCTCAGCGAGTTGAGGGTGGACCTCTGAACCAGGAGGTCAGGGTTCAGTTCCCGGTCATGCCTGGGTGGTGGGCTCCGTCCCCAGTAGGGGTGTGTGGGAGGCAGCCGATCAATTATGTTTCTCTCTTATCATTGATGTTTCTATCTCTCTCTGAAATCAATAAAAATATTTAATGTATATATTTTAAAAATAAAAGCAAGCTCTCGCTGGCTGCTGTGGGGATGGATTGTAAGGGGGGCGCTGGTTGGGAGCTGGGAGATGTGGGCGCAGCCTGCCCGGGAGACGTGGGTCTCAGTGGGGTGGAGGTGGAGAAAGAGGGTCCGACTCAGCAGGTCGAGCTGACAGCCCCGGGGGTCTCGCCAAGGGGTGCGTTGCAGGGTATGCGGAGAGGGAAGAGTGAGGCGTGAGCTCGGCTGTGCGGACCTGAGCAGCTGGCCGAGGCTGTGGCGGACTGAGCCGGACTTGGCTGCGAGAAGAACAGGTTTGGGAGGGGACTCTCCGGAGGCTGCGTTTCTGCCTCGATGACCCTGAGGTGACCTTCGGACACCGGAAGGGGCCTTCCGGGGAGGCGGGGAGCTGTACGAATTCATCTGGCGGTTTGGGTTAGAGCACCTCCTATGAGCAAGGAGCACGCCTACTATGTGGGAGCCTACGTGAGAAAAGGCACAGGTCCCGCCTTTCAGAAGCTTCTACTGTGTTCAGAGAGCAAGCCACATGCCAGGGAGGTGGTGACGGGTGAAATAAATAAGGACCGTGAGGGAAGAGCCCAGCTGGGGCGGTGAGAAATCAGGGAAGCCTGCCTGGAGGCAGCGGGGCACAAATGATGTCCCCAAATCAGCCACCTTCCCGTTCTGGAAAAGCCCATCCTTGACCAACACTACCACTTATCAGCCCTGGCTTCCAGCCAGGCTCCCGTTTGGAAAATTAGGCCGATGTCCAGAAAAGCTAGGTAATCGAGGGTCAGAGGTCGGGAAACAGGTGGCAGCAGACCAGGCCTTGGTTATGTAACTGCCATGAGTCAGTTCTCGGGCCCTGGAGTCCCTGGCTGCCCCTGCGCTGTGCAGCGTGGGCCCCGGGGCCAGGAGAGGTGAAGGGCCTCTATTGCTTATCTGTTTGGGGCTTATATTGCTGCTCCAAGGCGCCTACTGCCCGGCCGCGTTTGGCTGCATGCAGAGCAGAAAATTCCTTGAAGTGTTTCTCAACTCCCAGGGCCCTTCAGTTATAAATAACAGCCGGATATCCTGAGTGAGGGTTGCGGAAGGCCCCGTGATGAAACAATACCGCCCCCCCTCCGAGGCTGACTTTCCCCATCCACAGGCCCCCAGAGTGAGGTGCCTGCTGCCTCGCTTGGCCCCGACCGGTCCAGTGAGCTCTCCGTGCACAGCCAGGGCATCGGTCACATCTCACCCTCATCAAAACCTTCCCACGAACCCTGGCCGGTGTTGCTCAGTGGATAGAGCGTCGGCCTTCAGCCTGAAGGGTCCCAGGTTTGATTCCAGACAAGGGCACACACCCCGGTTGCCAGTTTGATCCCCAGTGGGGGGCGTGCAGGAGGCAGCCGATCAACGATTCCCTCTCATCATTGATGTTCCTCTCTCTCTCCCTCTCCCCTCCTCTCTGAAATCAGTAAAAACACGTTAAAACAACCACCACCCTCCAACGCTCCCCAGTCCCTGTGGAAGGAGTGACACCTTCTTAGACCCCACAGGTCCGTCCCTGTCCAAGCTTCTGCCTGGGTGTGGGCTTTATACTTGTCACTCTTCTGCCTGGATCAATTCCCCCCCCCACCCCCACCTCTTACCTTTTTTTTAAAAATGAGGTGAGCCCGGCCATTGTGAGCAGGAACCCATGTACCAAAAGGTGGCTGGTTTGATTTTGGGGTTTGGGGCTCCATCCCCAGTAGGGGGCGTGCAGGAGGCAGCGATGGATTTTTCTATCTCCCTTCCTCTCTCTCTAAAAATCCATAAAAACATTTTTAAAATGAGGTGAAATTCACCCAGCATGCAACTGAGCGCTTCCCAGTGGACACAGTCGCTGGTCTCAGCGTATTCACGATGTCGCACACCCACCGTCGCTTGAGTTTCAAGACGTTTTCATCACCCCGTAGAACGCCTTTCGCCCATTAGAGCAGTGCCTTCCCAGCATCCCCTCCCCACGCTGTGCGAGCCCTGAGCCTGCTGTCTGTCTGTCTGTCTGTGGGGGTGGGGAGGGAGCCCTAATCTGAGCACATCCCGTGAAAGGAAGCCTTCCACACGGAGCCTTTTGTGCCCGGCGTCTTCCATGGCCACCACGTGTCCGAGGCTCACCCAGGCTGCAGCACATGCCGAGCCTTCTCCTTCTTGTGGGGAAGCACAGGTGTCGGGACCGCAGTCTGTTTATCCACTAGTTGAGGGGCACTTGGGGCGTTCCCACCTGTAGGCTCTTGTGAACAGCGTTGTTATAAATATCCGGGTGCAGGTTTCTGTGTGGACATGCTTTCACTTTTCGGGGTCTCCCCCTAGGAGTGGGAGCGCCGGGTCCTGCGGTCACTCCAAGTTCAAGTTTCTGAGGAAGCAACCCCCTTGTCTAGCTCCTTCTTCTCCCGACTCCCAGGGCCGGCCCCTCCTCCCAACTCAGCCTTGGCTGGCTGGGACGTCACGGCTCAGGCCACCGCAGCTCAAACACCACCGCTCCCAAACCACTCTCCAGTCCTTTTCACCGTTTGGGGTTCAGGATCCGTTAGAACATCAGTGACCTGGACCTCTTATTTCCCGTGGCGACCCACGGCCTAGCACAGTGCCTGGCACCCAGCAGGCGCTCGATGTAATCGCTGCTGAATGGCTGATCTCAGGTAAGGAGCTGCAAGGATGTGGCATCTTAGGTGCCGCGGGGCCCGCCCTGGGGTGACTCAGAGCAGGATGGGGAGGAAGCTGTGCTGAGGTTCTGTTTCCCTGCGTGACTCGGCTTCTCGATCCTGCCCCGAGTGACTCAGCAATCCCCAACTCCTTGGGCTGGAACGAGGAACCCTGAGCAACTCATTGCAAAGGAGAGGGAAAAAAAAAAAAACCACACCCACGAAGGTGGAAAAGAATGTGGGTGGGGAGTCGGACGCATATGGCAGCCTCTAGTCAGCCCGAGGCACTGGTTAAGGGCTCTAGGGTGGGGTTCAGGTGGTCAGGCTGCCGGGGTCCGAGTCCCAGCTTTGCCACTTCGCTATATGACGTCTTGCCAGCTACTCAAACCCGTTTTTTAGAAAAATAGAGGTAATGGTAGTAGCTGCCTCACGAGTTTGTGAGGATGAAAAGAGTTAATATATAAAGTTCTGAGTGCTCACTGGTGCTTGGGGCATTGAAAATGCTTCTTTCTACCAGAATAATCATCGTCAGCAGCATCATGTGCCCATCTCAGTGCTCATCTCTGCAGGCTGGGCATTCAGACGAAGGAGAGAATAAATGTGCTTTTAAATTTGTATAAAACTCATTTGAGAGAGAGAGGGAGGAAGTGAGAGGAAGGGGGTGAGAGAGAGAGAAACATGGATTTGTTGTCCCACTGACTGATGAATTCCTTGGTTGATTCTTACACGTGTTCGGTCGGGGGGTTGAGCTCCAAACCTTCCCGTATTGGGAGGGTTCTCTGACCCATTGAGACCCCTGGCCAGGGCCCATAGTTTGAGAAACAAAACCCAGAAAACAAACAGCCCCGGCCAGTGCGGCTCGGATGGTTGAGCGACGCCCCAAACACTGAGAAGCCGCAGGCTAGATTCCTGGTCCGTGCACCGGCCTGGGTTTTGGGTTCCATCCCCAGGGGACATGCAGGAGGCAGCCGATCACTCACTCCCACCAACGCTTCTCTCTCCCTCTTCCTCTCCCTCTCCCTCTCCCCTTCTCCTAAATCAATAAGAACTTGTGTGTGTGTGTGTGTGTGTGTGTGTGTGTGTGTTGTTGTTTAAAGAATCCAGTCCTGACAGCTCCAATCCGAGTGAACCTTGAAAGCATGACGCTTGGGGAAAGAAGCCAGGCACATTGCAGGGTTCTATTTACGCGAAACGTCCGGAATATGCAAATCCGCGGGGACAGAAAGCAGGGGAGTGGCTGCCGGGGCTGGAGGAGGAGGATGGGGAATGACTGTGATGGGTAGTGACTTCCTTTCGGGATGCTGAGAATGTTCCGGAACTGGATGCCATGGTAGTTTCGTGACATTGGGAATGTTCTGAAAGCCGCGGCAGCCTAGGCTTCAGGGAGCTTTGAAAGGCGCGTGTTCTCTCTAAAACCAGCCACTCCCCTTGCTCCCGGCAGAGGACGGGGACTTCCACCTCCCCACCCCACACCAGCGCTTCGCACCCAAGAGAAAAGTAATCGCGAGGAAGATTCAACGCTCAGTTGGGGGTCGAAACCAGTGGTCGCCAGCCAAGGGCCCAAGGACTTGCTTGGTTTGGCCAGTTTGTGTGTTTAAACGTTGGAACTAGATGCCTCCAGTTAAAATGGGGAGATTTCCACATGTGGTTGGCCAACTTCCCTTGACAAACTGGGGAACCAGGCCCCGTGTCGTACACATTTCCTTGTGGTGAAAGTGGGCACGGCTGAGCAGCCGGCGGCCCCTTTAAAGAAGGAACGAGGTCTCCATTTCACCACAGTCCCCACCGCTCCCCAGTGTCTTACAGCTGGTTCCATGTACTCACTTGTGCCCCCTTCTGATGTAGAGGGGTGCAGGTGGGGGCTCCGCCTCACAGCTGAGCACTCTGTGCAGCCCACCTACCTGTTCAGCTGTACCAGGCAGCCTGGTGAAGAGGAGGCGGGCAGATGGAATCCAGCCCATTAGCTCTGGATACTCCCGGAGGCAGGGAAGGTCTCAGTCAGACTCGGAGAGAAAAGCAGATTTGGGGGGTAGGTGGGGTCCGAGCCCTGCACGGCTTCCGTGCAATGGATACGGGAATATGCCGTGGAGGGACCAGCATTCCTGCCGCCCAGGTGCAGGTGCTCGGCCCCAAGCGCCCACCTGCAGCGTCCTCAAGGCCCTGGGTTTCTGTCCCTGGGGCTGTCAGCTCTGACTGTGACCCTAAATCAGATGGACAGCCTCCTCCCAACACACACGCTCTGGGTCAGAGTCAACCATTTCGAACAACCCACCTGCTGCGGCCTAAGGCTCTCATTCAGCTTCAGGGACCAGCTGGGAAGAAGGAGGGGGAGGGGCATGACCTGAGGAAGGCCCGGGGTGAGGACCTGGGGGTGGGAGCCAGAGTGCTGGTTCTAGAACTCTCTAAGCTCCCTCCCCAGATGCCAAAGACGCAGCTGTGGGGACAGGCTTCCCAGGCCCCTGCCTCCAGCTGAGACCACTTCCCAGGACTGGCTACACAGTTTGCAGGGCCCGGCGCAAAATGAAACCGCAGAGGCCTCATGCAAACCCTGAGAACTTGAAGGCGGCGGCAGCTGCAGGGCATTAAGCATAGCATCAGGCCCTCCTGAGCGCGGGCCCTGTGCACCTGTGAGGGCTGCACACTGAGAAGCTGGTTCTGTCCCTCCCTGCCCCTGGGTCCTCACGCCAGGGCTGAGTCTGCTCGGGGTCCCCACAGCCCCCCGTGCTCTGACTACAGTGATTGCCTGGCACGGTGCCTAGGACCGAGGAAGACAGCCATATCTGCTACATTCATCCTAACAGAGAAAGTCAAGCCCAGCTGGTGTGGCTCAGTGGTTGAGCATCAACCTATGAACCAGGAGGTCACGGTTCGATTCCTGGTCAAGGGCACATGCCCGGTTGTGGGCTCGATCCCCAGTAGGCGGCGTATAGGAGGCAGCTGATCAATGATTCTCTCTCATCATTGATGTTTCTATCTCCCTCTCCCTTCCTCTCTGAAATCAATAAAAGTATATATATTTTTTTAAATGAACAACAACCAAAAAAGAAAGGCTGGAGGAATACAACAGAAGCTTGGGGCTTTGCTGCCAGTGGTCACCAGGGCCGGCTTCCTGGCCGTGACGAATGTACCTGGGCCACGTGAGATGCTGACGTAAGGGGCAACTGGGTGCAGGTACAGTTGCAGGAAACCTCTGGCTTACGCTGGGGCTGTCCTGTGAATCTGGAATTACTCCAGAATAACAGGGTGGGTGAAAGTCTGGAAAAAGTGGTTCCTTCTGGAAAAACATGCAGGTTACGATGAGACAGGAGCTTTATTCATTCAAAAGAATGCCACTCACAGCCGTAAGGCTACGTGGCCACCCCCGCATGAAAAAAACCCTATCTGCCTTCTCATGGGGAAGGGCTAGCATGGTCTCTGGAACCACTCGGGGTTTGGGTTTGCACACTGGGGGTCTGGAGCTGACGCTGGCATGGGACAGGGAAGAGAACCTGGAATTCCCAGCCTGGGAGGGGACCGGGGCGGCGGGGGGGGGGGGGCGAAGGGATGGGCAGACGGCAGGACCGGACCGAGGTACAGGCTGCGGCTGGTGACTAGGCTGAACACCGCCTGGAGATGTGGGTTAGCGACCCTTGGTTTTGTAAAAAGAACCTGAGCCCTTCTATGAAAAGCAGCTGATCTCACATTGAAATGGAAATCTCCGGCTCCTCGGGGAAGGCCCTGAGATCTGCCTTCCTGCGTGGCCCGGGCTGGAGCCTCGGATCGGAGCTCCGTTAGCCACAGTCCCCACCTCCCCTTTCCGCGCCCGTCACCCATCGGGAGCTCTGGTTGCCGTTTGGCTTCGAGCTTGCACCAGGCTCTGCTTTTAACGGAGCAGGAAGCTCTCTCTGGAACCACAGCAGAAACGGAAAGGCAGGAGGCCGCCCGAGCGCGGACGAGGCTCCTGACAGCTGGCTGGCGGCCCTCAGGGAACCTGTGTTAGGAGCTCGGGTCAACCATGTGATGCCTGGCCTGGGCTGCAATGTCGACACGCCCTCTCCAGCGTCACTCTCAGGTGTCCTGTGGTGGGGGTCACACACACACACTTGCCTGGTTTTAGCCCTTCCCAGCTCGGAGGTCACTAAACCTCTCTGTGCCTCAGTTTCCTCATTTGTGAAGTGGGCATGATATTGCATGTACCTTTTAGGGGTTTTATGAGAGTTACGTGATAGAGTTCATGCAAACCGGGTAGACCTGTGCCTGGAACAGAGCAAACAAGACCGAGAAAATGTCAGGGGGTGACAGAGGCTGTGACGACAGATCAGGGTGATGGGAAACTCCACCTTCAGGGCTTGTTGGGGTCGGGGGGGGGAACATGTGAGCTGAGAGAGGGGTGAGAAGGAACCTGCTGGGAACCGAGTGGAAGGAACAGTGTGTTGGGCAGAAGGAACAGCCAGTGTGAAGGCTCAGAGGCGAGAATGAGCGACGCTTGGTCAAGGACCAGAAGGAAGAAGGCCAGTGTGGCTGGAGCAGAGCAACGAGGAGCAACGCTGAGGCCGGGAGGGAGCCGGGGCCCCGTGGCCACCGGGAGGTGTTGAGAGGGTGTGGGAGGGTCTTCAGCAGCCAGCGGAAGATGACGGACAAGGGAGCAAAGGAGCCTGACCGCCGTCCTGCGCAGGACCATCCGGCAGCTCCGGGGGCTGGCGAGGGCGCGGGGCCTGGTCCCCGAAGGAAAAGAGCAGGTGGTAGCGGCTGGGTCTCGGCTTCCCTGGGAGGCTTAGGAGCCTCAGGGCCTTACAGGAGACAGGTCTCTAGTACCCAGCACAGCCCCGTGGAGACAGACAGGGACGTGAATATCCGCACTGGAGGTCCTGGGGGCGCCCAGACATGGGGGCAGGGATGGTGGCCGAGAACCCCAAAGTCTCTCCACAACTACCCCAGGCAGGACCCGAAGGAGAGCTGGGTCTGATGGACAGACCTAACCAGGTAATAGGGCAGATGCCCCAGGAAGAGGTCAGGGGTCAGAGGTCAGAGGTAGTACACTTTATTGACTGGGTTCTCCCAACATTTTGCAACCTCCCTGCAAAGCCAGACCTTGGACTTCGCCACCGTCCCATCCACTGATCAGGGCAGGCAGAGAACGGGTCTCCCAAACATCAAAGGGCCTGGGAGCAGCAGAGTGGCAGGTGGGGGCAGGTGGGGGCGGCCAGCGGTGGGGAGTCGGGGAGGGGCGAACGCTGGGTGCTGGGCTGGGGTCACCCCAGGCCTGGCCAGCCCCTCCCTCCCCCAGTTAAGGTTCGTAGTGGTTCACAGTGAGACTGGCTTGGATTGGGCAGGCGGCGGGGGCGGCAAACATCCTCCCACCCACCCTGGGCCTGACTCACGAAGCTGGGAAGCGGGAGAGACAGGGGCAAAGGGTAGAGGCCTAGCTCCCCCCTGACCTCCCCCAGGCTATGAGGAAGGTCATTCATTCCTGGCTCAGAAGTTTCTAGAACATCTCCATGACCTTGCCCACCATGACTCCCCATGAGAAACTGTTTTTGAAATCTGGCAGTTGACTGGGGCCCATCCAACCAAGCCGTAAACATCCCGGGTGAGATCCTGGTGTGAAAAGGTGACGCTGCCTTCGCCTCGGAGACCAGGTGGAGAGGCCCGCAGCGTCCCCACGGCCCAGACGGGAGGGAGTGGCTCGCCGCCTGGGGCTGGCGGTGGCCGGGAACCACGGGGACCACGGGAACCAGGGCGAGAAGCAGGAAGCAGTGACACGGGGGCGTGGCCGGCCGCCCGCCAGGGCCGTGGGCCTGGCCTCCGAGGGCTGCCTCCGTGGGCACATCTGCCAGGTGGGTGCGGGGCCTCTGCCCCACAGGACAGGCAGGGCGGACCGTCAGGCCTTGTGACCGCCGCTGCCCGGCTCGCTGTGGCCGGCCGTGCAGTCCAGGGCGGGCTCGAGCCCCAGCATCTGCCGCTGCACCAGCTTGGCGTAGAGGCCGCCCTGGGCCAGCAGCTGCTGGTGGGTGCCCTGCTGCACCACGCGGCCCTTGTCCAGCACCACGATGCAGTGCGCCCGCTCCACCGTGCTCAGGCGGTGCGCGATGATGAGCACCGTGTGCTGCTGCAGGTTGCCGTGGATGGCGCGCTGGATCTGGGGAGACAGGAGGCGGCTGGCGGGGCAGGCGGCCACCCACCACCGCCTCATCCCTTCTCTTCCCCGGACCCCGACCGCCCCACCTGCTCGCATCCCAACGCTACCGCCTCCTCGTGAGCTGCGTTCGCCTGTGAAGCCAGGACTTACGCAAGACCTGCTTCTGGGCTTCTGTTCCCCGGGGCACAGGCTCAGCGCCCAGCAGCAGGGGGAGCCGGTGCGTGACAGGTGGGCACCCCCTCCCCCGCAACCCCCCCCCCCCGCCTTCCTGCTCCGCCCTCCGACCTCGGCCTTGGTGGATGGCCTCACCATCCGCCCCAGAGCTCATGCCAACGACACCATCACCCTCCGCTCCTCAACCTCCCTCGTGGCCCGAATCCAACTCAGAGTGAGTCCTGTGGACGCGGACTCCCAGTTATCTCGCTCTGCTCCGGCCCGCCACCTCCACGGCGTCCGGCCCCCTGCTCTGTTCCCCACACTGGTTTAAAGTGTCCAGTCGGTTCCTGTTGAACTCCGGCTCCAAGCCCTCACTGGCTTCCTGTCCCACTTAGGACAAAACCCGGACTCTCTGTCCATGATGGTAGACACACAACATTCTCCGTTTGTCAAAATCCACAGAATGCACAACACACCAGTGATCTCCAGTACAAAACCACGGACCCTCGTGAGTAATAATGCACTAATATTGGCTTGCCAATTGTAACAAATGTGCCACAATAATATGGGAATTCTCTGTATTTTCTGCTCAATTTTCCTGACTTAAAACTGCTCTAAAATATCAAACCTATTAATTTTTTTTAAATGTTATTCTTAAAAATTGATAGCAGAGAGAGGAAGGGAGGGGGAGAAAGAGATAGAAACATCAATGATGAGAGAGAATCATGGATCGGCTACCGCCCTCACGCCCCCAGTAGGGACTGAGCCCACAACCTGGGCATGTGCCCTTGATCGGAATCGAACCCGGGACCCTTCAGTTCACAGACCGACGCTCTACCCACTGAGCCAAACCGGCTAGGGCGACACTGGCCTTTGGACTCAGCTGTGAACCTGCTCCGGCCTTTGCACCCGTGGCCCCTCTTTCTGGGATGCTCTCACCCCAGAACTGCCCCGGCTCCCTCCTTTCCTTTCGGGTCCCGGCTCAAGTGGTGCCCGAGGACCCTGGTCCCGGCTGCGGGCACGGCAGACTCGGGGCCCGCCTGCTCCATCTGAAGCCGCACTCTCAGAGCCGCACTGCGAAGGACGGCCCTCGCACGTGCTCTGTGCCTCAGATGAGTCCGGGGGCACCCTAACCTCAGGAGCGTCCTTCTCCAGGACCGGAGGCCGTGCTTTTGCGGCGCAATCATCAGGGTGGACAGGGCCTCGGTCCCCGGGCTCCGTGGGAGGACAGAATCCCAATCTCCACAGCTACCGGCGGCAGACCCCGCTGGCCTGACCGCATCCACACTAGCCAACCCTTGGTGGGTTTTCCCTTGAGCCCGGCTCTTCCCCGCGGACAGGAGTCACTGAATGAAGTCTGTCTCCCGCCTTAGCTAACGCCCGGCAGTTTCTCTTTGACAATGGTGACCCCTCCTGACCTCTGGGTCACATGACTGTCTCATTTTCTACATGGGCCACAGGTTGGACTCATGCTTGCGTCCTTGTTTAGTATCTGTCTCCCCCCCCACCCCGCCCCCAAAATGGAAACACCGTGTTTGTCTGCCTGGTCAGTCCGCCGCTGTAACCCCAGTGCCTGGCTCGGTGCCTGGTGCCCGGGAGGAGCACAGTAAATACCGGCCTAGCCCTCGCCGGTTTGGCTCAGTGGATAGAGCGTCGGCCCCTGGACTGAAGGGTCCCAGGTTCGATTCTGGTCAAGGGCATGTAATCCGGTTGCAGACTGGATCCTCCGCTGGTTGGGGCGCATGCCGGAGGCAACCGATTGATATTTCTCTCACATCAACGTTTCTCTCTCTCTGTCTCTCCTCCTTTCCACTCTCTCTAAAATCAATGGAAAAATATCCTCAGGTGAGGATTAAAAAAATAAGTAAATACTGGCTTAACGAATTAACTGACCCATGGGAAATGAGGGCCAAGTACATGGAGGCTCTCAAAACCGAAATGAGCCTGGCTGGTGTGGCCCAGGTGGCTGGGCATTGTCCCCGCACGGACAGGTCACCGGTTTGAGCTGGGTCAGAGCACACGCCTGAGCTGTGGCCTCCGTCCCTGGAGGGGGTGTGCCAGAGGCAGCATATCGGTTTCTCTCTCATAGCACTGTTTCTCTCTCTCTCCCTCTCCATTCCTCTCTCTCTCTACAAATAAATATAAACATTAAACAAAAACGAAACAAAAACCGAAATGCCCCAGCCTAGAAAGGTGATGGTCCGGGGGAGCCCCTGGGCACCCGCCAGCCCTTCCTAGCATTGCCTGCCCCCCACAACTCACCAGGAACTCGCTCTCCGCGTCCAGAGCACTGGTGGCTTCGTCCAGGATGAGCACGGGCGGCTTCCGCACCAGAGCCCGGGCCATGGCCACCCGCTGCTTCTGGCCCCCCGACAGCTGGGCACCCTTCTCCCCCGTCTCTGTGTGGCAGAGGC
This sequence comes from Corynorhinus townsendii, assembly GCA_026230045.1. Taxonomy (NCBI): domain Eukaryota; kingdom Metazoa; phylum Chordata; class Mammalia; order Chiroptera; family Vespertilionidae; genus Corynorhinus; species Corynorhinus townsendii. The sequence goes on from JAPDVU010000014.1 coordinate 12,610,965, forward strand.
ACAGGGACAAGCGGGCGGGAGGTGAGGCCAGGCAGCCCTGCGGGGGAGCGAGGAGGCCCGTCCTCCGCTTCCCCTGCTGCCGCGGGACCACACTCTCCAGGGAAAGCGTGGTTACCAGGGCCACCGGCTGGGACCACCAGCAGTTCAAACTCACAAAAGGGCCCTCGCCAGTTGGGCTCAGTCAATCGGCCTGTGGACCAAAAGGTCCTGGGTTCCATTCCTGTCGAGGGCACGTGACTCAGGTTGCAGGCTCCTCCCTGGCCTGGGCCCTGGTCAGGGCTCCTACGTGAGGCAACCAATCGACGTGTTTCTCTCACATCAATGTTTCTCTCTGTCTCTCTCTCTCTCCCTCTCTCTCTAAAAATCAATGGAAGAATATCCTTGGGTGAAGATTAACAAAAAGCCAAAACCAAAACCAAATATACAAACTCACTAAAGGGTGCTCTCCCTCCTGTTCGTGAGAGGCATGCAAATGGTACCAAGATAATAATTTTCACCCATTAATTTGCAAAAACCCAAATGTTTGCTAGTCCATTGTGCTGGTGTGGCCGTGGGGAAACAGGCACCCCCCATCTCCCTGGGGGACCCCTATTGCTCCAGTAATGAGGCTGCAGGGCACACGTCTTGCAGGTCTGTGAGTCCCAACTACAGTGCACAACCCTCCAGTCAGCGAACCCCCCAGAGAAGTTTCCCTACTGAGCAGCGTGCTCAGGCACAGGGGCCCAGGTGCAGAGCGCAGGGCACAGGGCGCAGGGCGCAGGCAAGAATAAAAGAGCGTGAGCCCAAATAAATAAAGTCAGAAGTGAAAGAGAAGTTATAACTAACATCACAGAAGAATGCAAAGGATCATTAAAGAACACTAGGAACAACCAGAAACCAATACAGAATTGAAAAAAAACACACACTATGCCCAGCTGGCATGCCTTCAGTGGCTGAGTGTTGACCTATGAACCAGGAGATCAGAGTTCGATTCCCATTCAGGGCACACGCCTGGGTTGTGGGCTTGATCCCCAGTGCAGGAGGCAGCGATTCTCTCTCATCACTGATGTCTCTCTCTCTCCCCCTCTCCCTTCCTCTTTAAAATAAATAAAAACATATTTTTCTAAAAAAGAAAGTGGTGGCATGTATGTGATGTGACTCTCGCCTGCAGTAAGGAAGACAGCTGGCAGAGGCCCTGGGTGGCTGGGGGGTCACACCCCTGGGGGGTCGCACCCCGGGGGGCCCGCACAGTGGCGGTACCTGTGTTGTAGCCGTCCTGGAGCTCCATGATGAAGCCGTGGGCGTTGGCCTTCTGCGCAGCCTCCACCACCGTCTCGAAGGGCACGGTGGGCAGCCCGTAGGAGATGTTCTCCGTGATGGAGCGGGCGAACAGCACCGGCTCCTGGCTCACCAGGGAGATCTGCAAAAGAGGAGGAGGAGGTGAAGGAGGAGAAAGAGGAGGGGGAGGAGGGAGAGGAGAGGGAGGGGAAGGGGGAGAAGGGAGGGGGCCTGAGAAGCCGGGACCTTGCAGCCAGCTGTCACCAGCAGCCCCGGCCGGCCGGCTGGCTGACGCCAGGGGTCTTGGGTCTGCAATCTGACCGGGGCCTGCCCCGGCTCTGCACTCAGCTGCCTCTCTTCCTTCCTAACCACAGAGTCTGCCTTCTGCACAACCCTGGGCCTCCCGGGACCCACAGACTGGGGCCCTCGGAGCTTGCGGCTCGGGGCTAAGCCAAGCTCCCTGACCTCCAGCAGAGCTCCCTGTCTGCCCTGCCCCGGGGAAAAGAGAGAAAGGAGGCAGAGAGCAGCTCTGTGCGTGCGTCTGTCCCTGCCCGGAGGAGGAAGGTGCAGCACGCAGACCTCCCTCCCTTCCAGCAGGACAGCTTCAGGCAGCTGCCGTCTCACGGTCCTCGTTTAGGCATTTGGGCCACAAAAAACGATAGTATGGCCCGGCCGGCATGGGTCAGTGGTGGAGCATCGACCTACGATTCCTGATCAGGGCACGTGCCTGGGGTGTGGGCTCGATCCCCAGTGTGGGACATGCAGGAGGCAGCAGATCAATGATTCTCGCTCATCATTGATGTTTCTATCTCTCTCTCCCCCTCCCTTCCTCTCTGAAATTAAAAACAAATAAAAATATATATATATATATTTAAAATGAGCCCTAGCTGGTTTGGTTCAGTGGATAGAGCATTGGCCTGCAGACTGAAGGGTCCCAGGTCGATTCCAGCCAAGGGCACATGCCTGGGTTGTGGGCTTGATCCCCAGTAGGGGGTGTGCAGGAGGCAGCCAATCAATGATTCTCATCATTGATGTTTCTAGCTCTCTCTCCCTCTCCCTTCCTCTCTGAAATAAGTAAATATATATATAAAAAGAAGTATGTGTCTTATCATTTTAAAAAAATGATAGTATGGAGGATAGCACTGCAACATTGTAAATAGCAAAATAAAATAATTAAAAAATGTAGTTGTCCATAAATTGCGGATTAAATAATTACAGTGTACCCATAAAATCAAATTGTCATACACACACACAGCAGAGTCTATTTTTCTTTTAAAAACTACACGTGAGCCTTTACACATGGACATATTCGCATACAGACAGGAAACAGGCAGGAAGGGGCATTTACTAAGCTGCGAGCAACGGCTGCGCCCACGGGGTGGAACGGGAAAGGTGAGGTGGAAGGCAAGGCCCCTGACCGAACTATAAAATGTCCCGAATGATCGGGACTGTGGTTGGACAGCTGCACTTTACACTCTGGGATTTATGAGAATTAAAACGTTAAACTTAAAGGAAAGAAAAGGCATTCACAAAAGAGGAAATCCAAGGGGTGAATACCCTTATGTCATCAGAAAAATGCAAAGGCCGCCAGGAGCCCCTCTGCCCACCCACCGAAGGGCCGCGATCGAGGAGGGACCAGGACGTCGCGTGTCTGACGTAGCCGCCCTGCAGACCTGACCAGCTCTGCCCAGGGACCCTTCCAGAACGCGGTGGGCAGCAGCTGGTGGCCACGCGCCTGAGACCACTCCTCAGCCACCCACCCCAAGCTCTGTCCACACGGGTGGGCAGCTTCCACGACCTAGGGCTCCTGCCACCATCCAGGGCCTCTGTGCCCACCGCAGGCCCTCCCGTAACCTAGTGTATGTTGGTGATGGAAACGGTGCATCCTGGACAGTTGGTGTTTCTCGTGCAGGGCGTGCCTGCTCCATATCAGCACAGCGTCAGGCACAGAGGGGTCACCACAGCCTCCATTAAGGGCTGGAGGCGAGGTCAGTGCGGGACCCTGGGACTCGCGTCACTACTGGTGGGTGTGAAGGGGTACGACCAGCCCAGTGGCAGGAATGAGGGACAGCATGCCTGTGTGCACGGGGACACGCACACGGCTGCCCACGTCAGTGCTGCTGGTATCAGTCAAAGCAGGAAATCACCCCAATATCCTCTAAAGGCAGAACGCAGAGACCGATTGTGACATGTTTACACGTGGATTATCAGCCAGCCACCATAATGAATGAACTACAACCAGAGCCTCAACCTGATGACTCCCAATAGCCTCAAGGGAAGAAACAAGACACGGATGAATGCACTGCTATGATCCTGGCCCCCCTCTCTCTCAGCTCCAAGGGCCCTGCTGCTGCTGCCGTAAACTTGTTTCCTGAGCCCACGCAGCCCAGCTGGCTCACTTTTCCTACCTGGGTGACTTCTTTCTTCTTCTTTTAAAAAACAAATACGTTTCTATTGATTTTTAGAGGGGAAAGGAGCTAGAGAGAGAGACAGAAACATTAATGAAACTTCAACATAGATCAGCTGCCTTTTGCACACACCCCACTGGCGCTTGAGCCCATAACCTGGACCTGTGCCCTGACTGGGAATCAAACCCTGACCTCCTGGTTCATAGGTTGACGCTCAACCTCTGCGCCTCGCTGGCCAGGGCCTCTGCGGTTTTCTAAATAAACTTCCGCTTGTGTTTGAAAAACGGAAAGACAATTATGATCCTAAAGGTGGCGAGACGTTGCTCCCAGGGGGCCTCTGAGGGCAGGGTGATGGAGTCTCGCCCTGGGCAGTGTTACATGGGTGATTAGTCCTTGAGCTGCACCCATCGCCTCTCTGCTCACGAGAAAGCAGCTGGAACACAGCCAGGGCCGGAGGGGGCAGCAAGGCCCACCACCTACCACGCGGTGCAGGAACTTGTGGTCGTAGGCGCTGATGGGCTTCCCGTCCAGCAGCACGCGGCCCCCCTCCACAGGGTAGAAGTTCTCCAGGATGTGGACGCAGGAGCTCTTCCCGCTGCCCGAGGGCCCCACGAGCGCCGTCACCTTTCCTGGGGACAGGCTGAAGGAGACGTCCTGCAAGGAACACACAGACATGGGGGGGGGGGGGGGCCTGGCTCAGGTGCTCGTGCCCCTGTGCCATGGTTGGGCACCGCTGGCTCCCGGAATGCTCTCCTTCCCAGGACCTGGCAGCACTTTCGTACTTGTCTCCTCTGCCTGGAATGTTCTTTCTGCAGAGAGCAACCTGGATTGGCTCCTGTGTCTTGTTCAGGTTTCAGCTCAAATGTCACCTCCTCCGAGAAGCCCTCCTTGACTGTTATGTTGCCTCATCCCTGCACGACTCCTATCACACCACCTTTCTGCGAATGCTCAGTCCTTCCTGACTAGAGCCCAAACCGCAGGGGCGCAGGGACTCTGCCTTGCGTACGCCTGGCTGTGCTGCTGAGGCCCGGAGGCCTGGTGTGGGGGAGGTGGGAGAGACGGGGTGCGGGAAAGGATGACTGGGGCAGGCCTGTGCCCCCCTCTCACCTGCAGGACTTTGGTGTGGGGCCGAGTGCGGTAGGTGAAGGTCACGTTCTCAAAGTCCACGCGGCCCTCCACGTGGTCAGGGGCCAAGTTCCCATCGTGCACCATGGTTGGCTGCCGGTCAATGAACTCGAAGACCTTCTCGGCGGCCCCCACTCCTTGCATCAGGCCGCTGTAGACGGAGCCCACGGACTGCGTGGGGAGGAGACACGTCCTGTCCCGCGGACCCCGCTCCTGGGACACCCCCGCCTGCCCATGGTGCCAGGAGGTGAAGGTGGCGCGAGAGAAGAGCAAGGACACAGCACCCATTCCGGAGGGGCCGTGGGAGGCCCCCCCTGCTGGTTCATGACAACGGCAAACGAGGACAGGAGTGACCAATACTGGTACGGGAGGAGCCAGGCTTGCGGCTGAACCTCAGCGCCGCCCCGCAGGGCGGGCGTGACCACCCCCAGAGGAGGAAAGGGAAGCAGAGAAGTTAAAGGAACCAAACGGCCAGAATGTGGCGGACCGGGAATGGAACCTTCCTCCTTCAGCTGCCACAGCGCGGAAAATTTCAATTAAAAAAAGGGGGTGTCTTAATTTATACTATACATCTCCTTGGGTAAAAAAAAAAAAATGTTTTTTAAAATATATATACACACACATGAATGTAAATAATAATGACACAGTTTGTGGGGTGCTTTGGATATGCTACCATTATCTCCTCTGTGCTGAGGAGGAAACTGAGGCACAGAGACCTCCACGGACTTCCCCCAGGTCACACAGCCCTCTCTCCCCGCTGCACCCCCGTCCCCATGCTGGCCCCTCACCTCCATACAGTCTCCCAGGACGAACTCGTAGATGATGAAGGAGATGAGGTTGCCGCTGGTCATCTGCCCGGAGATGACGAGGTGGCCCCCGTAGTAGAGGATGCTGACCTGGACCACCAGCAGCGTGAGCTGGGGACGGAGGGAAGGAGGCGGGCGTTGGTCCCGGGAGGCTTGGCTCACACCTTCCCACGGCCCCATTCCCCAGCCCCAGGCTGCAGGGGGCGGTGAGGGGTGCCGTGGGCCCTGCACTCCCCCCTACGCTGAACCCCAGCCAGCAGTGCCCTCCCACAGGCTGGTGCCCGCCTGTCACTCAAGCCCTCCCCCTCCCCCTCCCCCCTGTGGAGTTTTCCCTGCAAAGGTCCCCAGCTGGGGCTGGCCGTGGGCCCGGCAGAGAACAGGGCTTTCTTTGTGAGTTCCTGGCACACACACCAGACCCCAACCCTCAGCTCGGCCGAGCGGGAGCCATCAGTCCTGTCCTCACTGGGAAGAGCATGGATCCGAGAGGTTGAGTCCACTGGCCAGGGTCACACAGCGAGCCAGGCCGCGCAAGGCAGTGAGGTCTGTGTTTCCTCCCCCCGAAACAGGTTCCCCAAAGAAGGAGCTGTGTCCCAGCACCCTTGCCCCCACCCCCACCCTGCCCAGCGCCTGGGGCCATTTCTGGGGGAGGAGTAGAGATAGCAGCCCTGACAACCCATTCAAGCCCCAAGGGTGCCCTACCTCAGGGAGGCTTTGCTGAGCTGAGTTTCAGGCCCTTCCCTTCCTGGCTGGGCATTTCTGAGGGGTGGCCTGCCCTGGGGGGAACCCCCGACTGTCCTTGTCCCCTGGTTCCCCTGTAGACACCAGCTCCTCCTTCCCCTGAACCCCAAACACTCATCTTCCCTAGCCCAGCTATTTCCCAATGAGCCCGCCGTCCAGATGTGGCCGCAGACAGGACAGGGTCCAGGTGCCCCCCATCGCCCAGGGAGGGGCTGTGACCCCCATCCCTGGAAGTGAGCCAGACCCTCTACCGGGCCTGTCTAGTGGTAGCCTCGGTCCTGCCAGAAAGGGGCTTAGGCTGGGCCCCGGCTGGCCTTGGGGTGACTCCGGCCTTGGCAGGGTGCTCCCCCTGCTGAGAAGAGAGCTCGGCCCTGGACCTCACGGGCAGGGGCAGCGAGATCCCGGTGGGGACATCACCCAGAGGCTGTGTTCCTTCCTAGCAAGCGTCTTGTGCACAGGCAGAGAGCAGGGATGGGGGAAAGTCACCTGCAAATGGCCTGCCACCCCGGCAGGAACCCAGCCAATGTCCTGAGCAAGGGACCCCCATCTTCGCGTCGGTCCGTCCCCGTGGTCGGACCGGCCCGGGGCCAGGGACACGTACCCCGCTGCCCCAGACGTAGTACGTGTAGGCGGCCGCCTCCTTCCTGTTCAGCTTGTACACCTGCTGCAGCTTCTGTGAGTACACCTCCGCCTCCGCCTCCTCGTTGGCGAAGCTGCGGACTGTCTTCATGGCACTGATGGTCTCCTCGGCTGTGTTGCTGGCTCTGGCCAGGGCGTTCTGGACCTCCTTGGAGAGCCTCTGTGGACAGGGAGAGGGCGGGGAGGAGACCCCACACCGACCATGTCACTCCTGACCGACCGGAGCCCCAGGCCTCTCTGTGCTCTGCAGGGCATCCTCCTTCCAGCCTGATTGGATGGACCTAGAGAACTGATGGCAGCCCAGCCAGCCGGCGGGCTCAGTGGCTGAGCATCGACCCATGAACCAGGAACCAGGAGGTCAAGGTCAGGGCACGTATCCGGGTTGTGGGTTCGATCCCCAGTAGGGGGCGTGCAGGAGGCAGCTGTTCAATGATTTTTCTCTCATTGATGTTTCTATGTTTCTACCTCTCTCTCCCTCTCTGAAATCAATAAAAATACATCTTTTTAAAAATATGGGAGGCGCCATTTACACCATCAACATACAGTGAATCAGGTGAGAGCCTGAGGGTGGGCACTGCGGTTCCAGAACGGCCCGCTGAGTTCCAGGTGGTGGCAGAGGGCACGGGCTAGAATGTCCGCCTGTGTCGTGTGCGGAGGGGACAGATGGCTGAGATGCGGTCCCAGGTGCACGACCCCCAGGCTGCTGCCCATGGGGGTTCTGGAAGGGGACCCTACGCTCAGGCTTTGCAAGAGTCATCACCCGGGGCTTCTCAACCCAGCCGGGGACCCCCTCCCACTCCCCCGGGGACCCCCCCCCCAAGCCACGGGCCTGTCACGTGACCTCTGAGTCATGCCCAGCGGTCAGAACCCTGCAGTGTATCAGCGCTGGCCAGCTGTGCCCCAGTCACGTCTGGCTGTACCCGGTGTGTGTGGCTTGTGGCGATGACTCAGAGCCTATATTCAGCACATTCAGGTACGGGGAGAAGGCCACAGACAAAGAGCGTCCTTGAGGCTCCACTCACTAAACTTGGGCGAGGCCTGAGGTGTGTGCAGAGGCAGGCAGGGTTCGGGCCCTGTCCTAGGGGCTGGGACAGGCGGGGAGGCAGGAAGGGTGGGGTGGGGAGTGCAGGAAGCGAGCTGGCTCCAACTCCAACCAACGGGTGTATCTACTTTTTCTACTCAGCGAGGGAAACAGGGAGGCCCGTGACCCAGAACCACAGGCGAGATGACCCAGAACGGTGGGCACGAGGGCCCTCCTGGGTGATGTGGGTTTCGGGGAACGGACTCATGGTGGAGCTGGCCTCAGGTCACAGACGCCAGGGGTTCCTGTGAGCTGATCCGGGTCAGAGCCCTCTGTTCAGGAGAACCCTGCCCACTCAGGCCTGGGTCCCTGGGGCAGGGCCCTCTGCTGCCATCTGAACCCAGCCTGGGTCCCTGAGGGCTCAGGGCACCCACCAATGTGGGAAGCAGGGGAGGGGGCGCCAGGAGCCTGGTTCCCAAGCCCAACCCTCCTGGCAGAGGCAGTGCCAAGGGCCGGCGGGAAGGGGCAGCAGCCTGCCCATACCTGCAGCGTGGGCAAGGGCCTCACTCACGGGAACCACGCCACCCCCACAGGCACGGATGCTCTCCAAAAAAAAGCGACCTTTGCACTTGGAGCGAAAACCGGAGTCCTCACGGAGGCCCACGCCTCTGGCCCAGCCTCTCCCTGCCCTCATTTCCCTCCCTCTCCCTCACTCATGCTCCAGCCTCCCTGCGGGTGCTCCTCAGATGCATGCTCCCACCCCACGGCCTTTGCACTGGCCGTGCCCTCAGATGGCCGACTCTCTCTTTTTAATATGTATTTTTATCGATTTCTGAGAGTAAAGGAGAAGGGGAGAGAGAAATAGAAGCATCAATGATGAAAGAGCATCATTGATCTGCTGCCTCCTGCACGCCCCACGCTGGGGAAGGAGCCCAAAACCCGGGCATGTGCCCTGACCGGGAATAGAACTGTGTGTGACCTCCCGGTTCACAGGTCGACACTCAACCACTGAGCCATGTGGCCGGAAGAGATGGTTGACTCTTGACTCAAATGTCACCTCCTCAGAAAGAGCTATTTAAAGCTGCAGCTGCCCCCAACCCCTCTCTCCTCCTGAGCACTCACCATCTGTTACCACATTGCGTGTTGTTACGAGTGCTGTCACTTCCCCTCGGTGCCTCCCACTAGACTAAAGCTCCCTGAGGGTGGCCTCATCTGCTCATCGATGCGTGTCGGTGCCTGGGACATGATGGGTGCTCCTTAAATATTTATTGGCTGACAAGTCCTTCGCCAGCCCCCCCGGGGCCCGGGAGCCCTTCTGGGGTCGCTCCGGAGCCGCCGCCCGCCGCCTACCTTGTAGTACTTGCCGTAGATGTCGGACACCATCATGATGATGGGGAAGCCCATGAAGGTGACCAGGGAGAGCTGCCACGAGAGGCTGAACATGAAGACCACCACGCCCGTGATCTTGACCGCGTTCCGCAGGAACACGTTGATGTTCTGCGAGACCAGGTCGCTGACCATGGTGGTGTCCGAGGTGAGGCGGGAGATGAGGTCGCCTGCAACACAGGCGGTCAGCACCGCTCAGGCCATGGGGCCACCGTGGGTGGGGCGGGACACTGAGGAGAAGTGCTGGGGAGTTGGGGGGGCTGCCCTGAGCCCAGCCCTTGCCACCAGCATTTTGTGCCATCAGACAACATAGCACAGAGGAGGGGCTGAGACTCAGTGGGGAGGACGCCTGCTCAGCGCCACACACATTGCCCGTCACTGAGGGGGTGACTCCCCGCTTCCCTCAGACACAGAAATAACAAGCTGGGCTACGGAGGCCTTGTACCAGTTGCTGGGCTAAGGGCTTCACAACCCCATGGGGTGGCTACTCCTATTGTTCCCATTTTAGAGGTGAGAATACAGAGGCCCAGAGGTTGTTAGCGAGCGGTGGAACCAGGTCTTGGATGTGGGCCGGTCAGTCTCAGAGATGGTGATCGGGGCCAGATGCTGCACTGCTCTGCCCCGCACCCCCGCCTCACTCACCCCCGAGGACCTGGGCCCTTTAGGCCGCAGGCGTGGGTAGTAGTGGGAAGCCAGGCCTTGGCTGCTGCAGGGACCTCGGGTGGCCTGGCCGGGGTCCTACAGCGGCCACAGCTCACACCAAAGCTTCAGCCAGCAGGCCGGCTCCCCGGGGCCTGAGCCCGCCTCCTGGGACGATTCCACTGGAACTTGGCGGCGGGAAAAGCCGCCAAGACCACAAACATGCCTGTCTGCTTTCTCAGCAGGAGGCAAGCCCACCCGGCTGAGCCCGCCCCCAGGCCCCCCAGGCCCCCGAGGCAAGCCCACCTGTGCGGTTCTCGTCAAAGAAGCTCGTCTCCTGAGACACCAGCGAGCGGAAGAGGCAGTTCCGGAGGCGAATGTTCAGTCTGGCAAATATGAGGGTAAAAATGCCGCCCCGAATACCTGCGGCAAATGAGCTAATTGCAGATAAGAGATGTTACACATGGCACGACGTCCTTCCGGCAACCGACCCACCCACCGCCCTCCTGCTGCTCGCAGGCCCGGCCACTCGCAGGGCAGGGGCGGGGCGGGGCCCAACCCTGACCCCACTCCCAGGGCTCCGTCCCCAACGGGAGCCCCCAAGGTGAGAGCGAAGAGGGGGCTGTGTTTACTGGGGGCAAGGACCCAACTTTGCCAGCTGGACCCCTCAAGGGCGCACAAGGCTGGCCCTGGAAAACCAGACAGGGGAGCCCCGGAGGAGGGTGTGGCTCAACCACATGGACATGGGTGCTGAGCCATTCAGTTGTTGGTTACTATGGTGACCAGCTGAGGGACAGGCCCACCAGCAGCATTTCTGGGGCCCCTCTGGCTCACCCCCCCCCCACCCGCAGGAGCTGCCCGACCTCTGCCCCCTGCTGTGGCCTGGGCGGCGAGGCGGGAGGGCTACCTGCCAAGGGCCAGCAGGCACATGACCACGATGGCCGTGCTGAACTGCTCCATGCTCTTCTGGATGACGATGCCGTCGATGGCGCGGCCGGTGTAGTAGGGCAGGAACGTCTCTCCTGCGGGAGATGGGGCTCAGGGGGCGTCTGCAGCGGGGAGCCCGCACCCTTCCTCCCGAGCCCCCCACAAACTCTCCTCTCCCCGAGGCGGGGGCTGGGGCGGCCGTACATGCCGAATGCCCCCACTTTCCAGAGAAGAGCCACAGGAGGCACGGGGACTCCAATCTGAACCGAGTGTGTGAGAATTAATCACAGCCACGGAGCCACGGAGCCACGGAGCCACGGAGCCACGGCGGCATTGCATTCCCTCCACGCAGACTCTGAGGTTGGCTGCCGTCACCCCACCTTACAGCTGAGGAAAGTGACGCTGAGGAGCTGAGATGGCGCTCACTCAGGCTCGGGGACCTCAAAGCTCACAGCTTTCTTGCTGGTGGGGGTTCAGAGTCTGCATTCTAGAGCCTCTGCGATGCTGGTATCCTGGCTGGGAACTGCCGCCCGCCCCTCTCGGTGGGGTACTTCAGTTTGCCGATTATTTCCTACCCATTTGTCTTGTGTCCTCACAACAACCCTGGGTAGATATGGGGAGCGGGGATGTCACGGAGGTGGAATGGGAGACTCAGAGGGGCTGAGTAATTTGCCAGAAGTCACACAGCAATTAAGAGGCAGGGCCAGGACACAAATCCAAACCAGCTTCCAATTTGGGGTGGGGGGGATGTCTTTCCTTGTCCCTTCCCTCCCCCAAATTCGGATGCCCACTCGCATACTATGGGAATGATGGACAATGAGTGGAGCGTGGTCAGACCAGGCTGGGCCCCCTGTCTTCATGGCAGGTCTTTCCAGAGGCCACAGCCTGGCTCGGGGCTGGGCACACAGCAAGTGCTCAATAACGGTCAGTGAATGAATCCTGGGCAGCTCTACAGGACTGGCTCGGGCGGGACAGTGAGGCCTTCTGTGGGGTTCTGACGCCCTCTGCTGGTGGTGAGACAGGGACCATAAGGTGGCAGCCACCACAGAGTCTCCCACCGGGGAGAAAAGGCATCCCCGAGCTGCAGCATCAGTTGGCCGCAGCCAGCACCAGTGAATGCCAGTGATAACCACACATGTTCACTGAGCCCTTACGGCAGGGGTCCTCAAACTACGGCCCGCGGGCCACATGCAGCCCGCCGAGGACATTTATCCGGCCTGCTGGGTGCCGCTGCCTGTCCTGCTTAGCAGCCGACTCGTCCCGGGCCTGCAGTGCGCATAGGAATTCGTTCATAGTTTTTTTTTTTAACTATAGTCCAGCCCTCCAATGGTCTGAGGGACAGTGAACTGGCCCCCTGTTTAAAAAGTGTGAGGACCCCTGCTTTATGGGGTGCGGGCGCCGTGCTGAGCAAACCCCTTTGTCTAATCTGCACAATAACCACACGGAACTCTCCAGTCAGCAAACCCTGCGGCTCTGCCTTCAGAACATTTCCAGAATCCGACCACTTTTACTGCCCCTACTGCCCTGCCGTGTCCAAGTTGCCGGCCTGTCCTGGGCCCCCTCAGCAGCAGCTCCTGGTTCTCCCTGCTCCACCCTCGCTCCCATCAGCCTCTCCACTCGATGGACAGCGGGAGCTAGTGAAACCGAAATAAAACCTTGTCGTCTCTCAGCTCAAAACAGTCCAACGGCTCCCATCGCATCCAGGATAACAGTCAAAGTCCTTACAGTGGCCACAGCGCCCTGTACCTTCGGGCCCCTGTGCCGGACCTGACTTCATCTTCCACTCTCCCCGCTCACTCCCTGCTCCAGCTACGCGGGCCTCTTTGCTGTCCCTTTAACAACCAGGACCTTCCTGCCTCAGGACCTTTGTACAGGCTGTTCCTGCCTGGAGCACTGTCACCACACACATCTGCTCCCTTGTCTCTTTCAAGTCCCAATAATCCTACAGGTGTGGTATTCTTCTTCCCATTTTACAGACGAGGAAACTGAGGCTCAGAGAGGCTAAGTCACTTGTCCAAGTTTATGTAGTTGGGTTGCCATGTAATTCATCTTCAAGAATCTCAATTTAGCCCTAGCTGGTTTGGCTCAGTGGATAGAGAGCCAGCCTGTGGACTGAAGGGTCCCGGGTTCGATTCCGGTCAAGAGCACATGCCCCGGTTATGGGTTCGATCCCCAGTTAGGGACGTGGAGGAAGCAGCTGATCAATGATTCTCTCTCATCATTGATGTTTCTATCTCTCTCTCCCTCTCTGAAATCAATAAAAACATATTTTTTAAAAAAGAATCTCAATTTAATAGGAGATATTCAAACGAACCTTTTTTCCTAATAGGCAGTTTTTCTTTTAGAATATTAGGTATCAGAAAAGGCTGGACCCTCCTGGATGCTTGTTGATTGAAACATAGTTAATAATAATCACAGCACCTAACTTGTATGAAGTATCCACTTTTCTTGACCTTGCTTCATCTCACTGAATTCTCTCTCTCTCTTTTTTAAGTATATTTTATTGATTTTTTTACAGAGAGGAAGGGAGAGAGATAGAGAGTTAGAAACATCGATGAGAGAGAAACATCGATCAGCTGTCTCCTGCACGCCCCCCACTGGGGATGTGCCCACAACCCAGGTACATGCCCTTGACCGGAATCGAACCCAGGACCCCTCAGTCCGCAGGCTGATGCTCTATCCACTGAGCCAAACCGGTTTCAGCTCACTGAATTCTCTTAATAGCTCAGTGAACCCCCATTTCTGGATGAGACACTGAAGCTTGGCCAGGTCACGCAAACTTGCCTGAAGTTAACAGGGATGTCAGGGGCCTGATCAAGTGTGAACCTTCACCTCGACCCAGTCCAGCAGGTGCTCAGCTGCACCAGGACATCTGTGACCCCGAGGACACACCAGCTGACAACAGGGCCCTGGCGGGTGCAGGAAACAAGGTCTTGGGTGGCCTCTGCCCACACGGGCAGGATGGTCATTTGTTCATTCACTCTGGGCTGGGCATTCGGGGTGAGTCAGGCCCGGTTCCTGCCCCCGAGGGGCTCAGAGTCTTGATGGGAGGCAGCAGGTGGACTCCTGATTCTCACGTCACCAATGCTGTTCCTAAGGCGCGAAGGGCCACGGTCGGTAAAATCTGGGAAGGCTTCTCAGAGGAGGGGACAGCTGGGCCTGGAAGCACGGAGTAGAGAATCTATCTGGATACACGAAAACGGTCATCCCGCCCAGCCGGCAGGGCTCAGCGGTAAAGCGTTGACCTATGAACCAGGAAGTCACGGCTCGATTCCCCGTCAAGAGCACATGCCTGGGGTGTGGGCTTGATCCCCGGTTGGGGGGTGCAAGAGGCAGCTGATCAATGATTCTCTCTCATCACGGATGTTTCCATCTCTCCCTCTCCCTTCCTCTCTGAAATCAACAAAAATATATTTTGAAGTAAAAAGGGTGGTTCCAATACTCACAGGTGCTAATATTTACTGGGAGCTTTCTCTGTGTCAGGAGCTGTCTGAGGTGTCTTAATCTATTAACTTGCTGACCCTCACAAGCCCCAGCGTGATGGGTGCTGTCATCCCATTTCACAGATGACGAGTCTGAGACAGAGAGGTGAAGTAACTAGCCTGAAACCCCACCGCGGTCAAGGGGCCGGAGAGGACGGAGAGGACGGAGGGTGGACAAGAAAAGGAAGGGGCTGCAGGACCGCGTCACCTCTGGGGTTTGCCTGTCCTCTTTGAGAACATTCTGGCTGGCGGCCACTCCCAGACTTGGTCCCTGTGAGTTAAGCGGGTAACGACTTGTCACAGCCAACATTCCTGAGCCCTTACCATGCCCTATTGGGCTTTGAATTTGACCTTTTCCTGTTTTTGTTCCAGCGTTACAACATCATGAAACAGGGACACTAACAATCCCTACTCCAAGCAAGAAGAAGGAGGGGGCTCTGGCGTTTGATAACGAAGCCAGGGAAGGAGCGAGACTGGGTAGCTCAGTTGGTTAGAGCATCATCCCAATACACCACAGCTGTGGGTTCAGTCCCTGGACAGGGCACATACACGAATCGACCAATGAAAGATAAATAAGTGGAACAAGAAATCAATCTCTCTCTCTCTCTCTCTCTCATCAGTAAATAAAAAATAAAAACACTGGGCTTATACCCAGGCCTTGCTGAAATGTGGCTTTCGAGCCGTTTGGACCGACAGTAGCAAATACATGTTGCATCACACGGGCACACATAACTGAGACAAAAGTTCCATGAAACAACGCTTAATTTTACCGCAGACAACATCCTCAAATGGCCTTTTATTCTATTTTGCTTCATTACAAAAAATGCTTGGACTCAGAGCTCCCACTTCCAGGAATTTATCCTATTTATACCCACATTTATAGAACATGTGTATGAATAGGGTTAGTTATTGTAAGAGAAAAAGACTCAAAACCACCCAAGAGTCCAAACACAGGAGACTAACTAAATAATCGATGGCGTAACCGCACAGTGGACTATTATGAGCCGAATAAAAAAGGACGAGACAGTGACTGGAAAATTCCAGAAGTTATTGTTAAGTGAAAAAAGCAAGACAGAAAACATTGTAAGAGGTGGAGCGAGTACCATGTTGGTGTTCTTGTCTGTCTGTAGCTGCATAAGGAAACACTGGGAGCATATATGGGAAATGAATCTACGTGTTTCCTGCCCACTTGGAAGATTCTGGAACCCTTTCCTATAGTTAGCTCTGAGGCTCAGGGTAGTCAGAGGCAGAATTAGGAATGAAACTCTGTGTTTACCTTCGCATGTCAGTTTGATGTTTGAACCACGTAAGTAAACGCTAACCTCTAATAGGAAAGAGGAGGCGTTACAGCCCTAAGAAGCCGATTTCCTGGGTGCCCGCCAGGCCCCGAGGGTGTGCACTTACCCAGAGCCGCTATGATGAGGAAGAAGGAGGCCGCCACGAGGAAGGCCAGGTCGGGCTTGGTGTAGGACAGCAGCTTCTGCAGCGTGGCCCCTGACGCCTGCTCGGACGCCGGCTGCTCCTCCGCAGGGAAGCCCGAGGCATCGGCCTCGGCGCCTGCCCCCGGCTCCAGGGCCTTGGCGCTCGGCCGCACCGTGGACAGCAGCCGCCAGAGCAGGAAGGAGGCTGCGAGCGAGATGTAGGTCCACACGAAGAGGGCCCAGAACCACGGGTCCCGGACCGGCTTGCGGACCTCAGAGAAGAGCAGCAGCTTCACCATGGTGTAGATGCCCACGAGGAGGCACACCAGGGCGATGACCATCCAGGAGGCCCGCAGCCGCCGGGGCCCCAGGGCGCTGTTCTTGGCCACGCCGATGGTGGCCCCCAGCAGCAGGCAGCTGCGGTACAGGCAGGCCGCCCAGAGGTCCAGCACCGAGTCGAAGACGTTGAAGTGGCGGATGTCCTCCAGCAGGCTGCGGTCCAGGTGGCTGAAGACGTAGATGGCCGTGGTCATGCCGATGTCCGTGGTCATGAAGGCCAGCGTCGCCACCACCGCCTTCCACAGCTGCATCCTGCTGGCTGGCAGTGGGCCGGTACTGGGGGAGGGGAGCAGGCTCTAGTTCATGGGGGCAAAGCCATTGTCTGTGGGTGAGGCCAGACCTGTTGGGGCCAAAGGGCGAGGGGTTCGAGTTGGCCACCTCCTGGCTGTGTGGCCTTGAGCAAGTCACTCGGCCTCTCTGGGCTTCAGTTTCCTCATCTGTAAAATGACAAGAGAAGGGGCGTTGTGAGGATTCCGTTCATTCAGGGACTAGTTACGGAGCGCACCCTGTGGGCCAGACTCTGTTCTTTGTGTTGGGGATTTAACAGTGAACAAAAATAACCAAGACCCCTGCTCTTGTAGAGATGACACATTCATGCTAGAAACAGATAATAGACAGAGGAAGCAGATGATGTAGTATGTTAGGGATAGGGCTGGGTGGGGGGAGAAAGTGGGGTAGGGGATGGAGGGCCATGGGGCTGAGGGTGATTTTATACAGGGGTGCCAGGGAGGACTGAGCTGTGAAGGTAATACTTGAGCAAGACTGAAAGAGGTGAGGGGGTCCACCATGTGGATATCTGGGGAAAAGCATTTTGGGTGGGTGGAACAGACAGGGTCGGAGGCCTGAGGTAGGACTGTGTTAATGTGCTTGAGGGAGGCAGGGAGGCCCCATGAGGTCGGAGAGGTGAGGGGCCAGGGGTCTGGAGGACTTTGCAGATGAAACTGAGATAAGCAGAGAGTACCGTAAATGGCTGCTGTTTGGCTACAACTGTTATTGCTGTTAATTTCTCTGAACCTGTTTCCTCGTTTGTAAGACGTTAGCATGAACATCTGGGCACAGTGCCTGGAACATAATAATTGCTGCTGGTTGTTATCACCGTATATACAGTGGGTGCTTAATAAACGTTTGCTTCTTCTCTCCTCCCCAAATAAACTTTTATCTTCTTAGACCAAGAAGGGATGGCTGTAGGCCTTAGAGCAACCCAGACTTTGACATCTGCCCGGAAGTTTCCAGAATCTTGGCCCTCAGCCCCAGCCCAAGGCTCTTTTGCTTTTCTAGAGCTTGATGTCTGCTTTGTCTAAAGCATCCCCGACAGTGAGCCCCACGGGACTCAGCCAGGGCCTGGGAGACCCCAGGAGCTGCAGGGACACTGTGGGACGTGGGCCTGGTGGCGTGAGTTTGGAAGTGGGGCTGGGCTGGGATGTGCCTCTGAACGCTGCCTCTTGACTTGGGTCTGTCCCTTTCTCGTGGGGGTTTTATTAGTCCATCTGCAAACTGGGATAAGCAAAGGGGTGAGGCATGCGGCAACAGGAGGGGTGACCAGAGTGACAGAAACACCAGGCTGGTGTTTCCACATCCCCATTTACAGTTGGGTAAACTGAAGCACCGAAAGGCAAAAGCATATGCCCCATATCGCTTTGCCAGTAGAGGCCCAAGCCAGGACCTGAACCTGTATGTGAGGGTCCCAGCAGCTGACTCGACCCCTGTGCCGCCTGGCGGGCACACAGCCGGTGCTCAGTCACTGCGAGCACGGGCGTGTGGCACAGCCAGCGGCTCCCATGAGCCCAGCCCCTTGTGTCACCCTGCGCGTTTCATGTGTTTGCTTATTTAATCTCCCAACGACTTTGCGAGACGTGGGCTGACATCACCCCCATTAGCAGGTGGAGAAACTGAGGCCAGAGAAGTTACTAACTTGCCGAGTTCACACAGCTGGGGAGCTGCAGAGCTGGGATTTGAACCCAGAAACTGGCTCCCAACGTGGGCTCCAAACCGCTAAGCTAGAACACTTGTCGATACAGCAAGTGCTTGCAGGGAGTGTTCCTCTGAGGAAGGGAGTCTCCATGAGCAGGGTCCTGCCAGGCGGAGCTGGTGACAAGGACGGCAATGGTAACAGCAACGACGGACGGCACTCATGGAAGTCAGCGTGTGCCTGGCACCGTTCTAAGTGAAGTACACGCATGAATGCTCACAAGAATCCTAAGAGGTAGGTTCCATGATCCCCATTTTATAGAAAACTGAGACCAGAGAGGTTAAGTGACCTGTCTCAGGTCACACAGCTAAGAAGTGGCAGAGCTGGATGCGAACCCAGGCTGTAGATTTCCAAAGTCCTAATCCTTCCAAACACCCTCTCCCGGTGATAGAGGAGGGGTTTGGGATGCAGAGAGGACCCGGGAGCGTGTTGGTCCCCAAGCCTGGGCCCTGCCTACACACCAGCACACCAGCCAGACTCCAGTCTGTCCCAGGGAAGGCGGTTGCCTTGTCAGCAGCTGCCCCTCCCAAGGAAGCCAGGGCAGAGCAGGGATCAAAGGTGTGGGGGCAGGCGAGACACCCCCTGCCAGGCCCTTGCTCCACCCCCAGCCCTAGCGGGGCTGCCAGTTCAGCTCCTGCCTGCTGCAATGCAGAGGCCCTGGAGTGGGTGAGCTCCGAGTCAGAGCCCAGGGAGGGGTGCTGTTGGCCTGGTGCGGCGGCAGCAGGCCTCCTGGCCCAGCCATTGCTGGCTGCCCAGGCCCTGCAGCCACGTTGCTGCTGCTCCCCTCCTGGTGGCACAGGGAGTCCCTCAGCCCCCAGAAAGAGTCTGGGGTTCAGAAGTGGGACCGGAGGAGATCTGCCAGAGACCAGCCGTGGGCTTGCTAGCTCTCCTGCCCCGCCCCCTCAGTCACTGGGGAACATGCTTCCTGAGACCTCTCTGCTTTGGGTAATGTCAACCCCATTGGACAGCCACTGGGGAGGCCCGGTTGTTTATACCGACACACACAAAATTTTGCATCCCAGCATCACACACTGTGTGAACGTGTTTGACAGATGGAGAAACTGAGCTCCAGGCGGGGAGGCAGCGAGGCTTGTCTAGGGTCACCCAGCAAGCGGGAGGCAGCGCAGCGACAGCACCGTGGTCCCCAGTTCCCAAGTGCCCGGTCTTCCTAGTCCTGGCTTAGATGGGGCCGAATCCAGCTCAGGTCGTGTTACAGCCCTCCGTGGGGACAGGCCACTCCGTTATTTTTCAAGTTACTGAGCAGCACGGGAAAGGGGACCAGACCACGAGCCGTGACCGTGACCGTGACCGTGATGGTGAGGAGGGGAGAATGAGGGCCACAGGACTGCCTGGAGTCATGTCCTTTCTCCTTCTGAGCTGGAGGACTGGCCAGGGGAAGCTGTGTGGCCCAAGGGACAAGCACAAGGCAGTGGCCAGAGGCCAGAACAGACACTGCCCAGGGCCTGACCTGGCCCAGGAAGACTGGAACAGCCAGGAGATAATTAATAATAATAATAATTACACTCACAACAGCTGCCCTTTGTGGGGGCGGGTGGGCGAGCCGTCAGTCCTCACAGTCATCATCCCCATTTTACAGATGGGCACAGAGGCCGGAGGAAGTTAAGTGACGGGCAGAGAGCAGGCAAAGGCAGGACTGAAACTCAACACTTCTCTCTCTGGGGGGAGGGGGGGAACCAAAAGAACAGGATCCTGAAGGACCTGGTGGCCCAAGGCCAGGTTCATCCCTAACCTGGTGAACTTCTCACCCCCATGGCCATGCATCACCCAGTGCTGGGAAGGCTGTTGGTGCTCAGGGGACCCTGGCTGACCGAGGCCAGGTCTAAGGGATGATGCCACTGTGGGGTCTCCGGCAGCATGGCCAGGACGGACGGAGCTGGGTGCACCGTCCTGGTTCCATCCTGGCTCCCAGCACTGCTGAGCCCCCACCTCCCACGCTCTCGTGGTTCCATGAGGCAAACAGGAGCTGCCATGGCCCTCTTGCCACCTGGCATTGGTCCCACCTGAAGAGGGGGATGGAAGCCAGCCTATCTCCAGGGGGTGGGGCAGTGGGCAGAGGGCAGGGAATCTTGACAGACCAGCTTAAAGCTGTCTTGATGAAGATCGGGACTGGGATGGGGCACCCTGTTCTAACAGAGGCCCAGGAATAAGTGTGTGGGGGGGGGGGCACGGGAACCTACAGGCCTAACTGCCAGGGTGAATCCATGAGGCCATCCGCCAACTGGAGAGACTGAGGGAAGGGGTTTGCTAAGGTGGGCAGACTCAGGAGAACCCCCAGCGCTTAGGATGTGTGGGCAGGCCCCGCTGTGGGGGGGGGGGCAGGGAGCCCTCAGAAGACAAGTCAGCCCCATCCTGGGGGGAGGATAGACAACCCAGGATCCTTCCAAAGGCATTCCCACCATTTTCCAAGAGGTGGTGGCGCCTGAGGGGTTAAAAAAATGCAACATTTACCCTGCGGGCCGTGCAAAGGATGCTGCAGGAGTGGGGGGCTTGGACCAGCGGCCGCGGGCGCGGGGCACCGGGGCGGCGGCCAGGAAGACCCTCAGGAGGCTCCCACCTTCAACGGAGATGCCTACTCCACCCCCGGGTAAGGGGGACCCTGACGCCCCCCAGCCTGCGCCCCGCTTGGTACCTTGGCCTGGAAAGGACCCAGGTCGGGGGGTCCCCGGGCGCCGCGCCCTTACCTGTTACCTTAACTGGCACCAGGTAAGCCGTGAGGAGGGGGCGCAGCGACTCGGATCGTCGGGGGCGCCTCCGCGCCGCTCATTGGAGACTGCACCCCGCGCAGCGCTGCCTCCACCGAGCTAGCTCCGCTCCTCCCGCCTCCCGCCTGGGCTGCGCGGCAGCAAGGTCGGAGCCCAGCGGGGCGGGCCCCGGGCCGGCTGACAGGTGAGGCGGGGCCTCCGGCGGGGCGGGGCCTAAGGGCGGGGCCACAGCTAGCTGCCCGCCCACCTGCGACGGGCCCCGCCCCATCCGCGCAGTCAGGCCTTCCACCCAGGGAAAGGGCCTCATCTGCTTGGAGGCCCCTGCTCTGGAACCGGCCTTTTTCTCTGGAGGGTGGGGTTATGGTCCTCATTCATTTCAACACACACACGTCCAGCACCTACTATGTGCCTTGCACCATCCTAAGCCTTTGAGATACAACAGTGAAGAAACAAGGTCCCTGCCCTTCTGGAACTGGGCATTTTAGTGCAGGACTTCTGCGATATATATCATGAATAAGCCAGTTATATATGTTGGAAGGGAATACACTTTATGGAGAAAAATAGGGCAGAGCCCGGCCTGCGTGGCTCAGTGGCTGAGCCTCGATCTGTGAACCAGGAGGTCACGGTTCAGTTCCCAATCAGGGCACATGCCGGGGGTTGTGGGCTCTATCCACAGTGTGGAGCGTGGAGGAGGCAGCCAGTCACTGATCCTATTTCATCATTGATGTTTCTCTCTCTCTCTCTCTCTCTATATATATATATATATCCCCTTCCTCTCTGAAATAAATAAAAATATATTTTAAAAAATTAAAAAGAAAAGAAAAACAGGGCAGAGTAGCAGGGGGTTGGGAGAGGGGAGGCAGCACTAACGTACTGAGTGAGTGCTGGGTTCTTGGCATCCAGCTGAGTGTGAAAGAGAGACAACCTCCCCCGTGCCCCCCTCCTTTGGGAAGCGTGGAGACAGGAAGTCAAATAAATACATAGGATGATTTCGGATACTTTATTTAAAGGCAATAAAACGGGGTGCAGCATGGGCTACTGTAACTGGGAAGGGCTCCTGGAGAAGGGTGAAAGGTGAGAATGGGTGAGCCTGGGAGGGGTCTGGAGCAGTGGTCGGCAAACTGCGGCTCGCGAGCCACATGCGGCTCTTTGGCCCCTTGAGTGTGGCTCTTCCACAAAATACCACGGCCTGGGCGAGTCTCTTTTGAAGAAGTGGCGCTGGAAGAAGTTTAAGTTTAAAAAATTTGGCTCTCAGAAGAAATTTCAGTCATTGTACTGTTGATATTTGGCTCTGTGCACTAGTGAGTTTGCCGACCACTGGAGGAAGCACATCCCAGGCGACGCTGAAAGGCTCTGGCCTGCCTGCCTGGCCCCCTGAGGAACAGGAAGGGATCAGTGTGGCCTGAACCAAGAGCCAGGGAGCGTAGGTCAAGGCCCAGCGGGGCAGCAGGTGGGGCAAGGTATCTCCACAGCCCTCCTCCTTCCGTCAGAGGCTTCAGACGCCCTCTGATTTATTTATTTGTATTTTTAAAATATATTTTTATTGATTTCAGAGAGGAAGGGAGAGGGGGAGAGAGAAACAGCAACGATGAGAGAGAATTATTGATCAGTTGCCTCCTGCACACCTCACACTGGGATCAAGCCCGCAACGTGGGTCTGTGCCCTGACCGGGAATCAAACTGTGACCTCCCGGTTCACAGGTCGACATTCAACCACTGAGCCATCCCGGCTGGGCAAGCGCCCTCTGATTTAAAACAGCCTCCACTAGCCGGGCTGGCATGGCTCAGTGGTTGAAGCATGGACCTATGACCCAGAGGTCGAGGATTATTGATGTTTCTATCTCCCTCTCTGAAATCAATAAAAATATATTAAAAAATAAAATAAAACAGCCTCCACTAGTCACATGGGAGAACCTCTTTCAAGGGGAATTTGGAGAAGTTCAGAATTTAAAACGCACTTTTTTTTTTTGACCCAGTAGGAATTTTTTCTATAGATAGACTTGTAGAGGGGAGCAAAGATACTGGCGTATGGACAGTTACTGGAGTAGCAAAGTCTGGAAATAACCTAAATATCTTCCCATACCATAGGGAACTGGCCAAATAATTACACAGCATTGCTCAACGAAATACCGCACAGCAGTGGAGACAAATCTGTGAACCTACCTATAATAGTTACGTAAAGGTATGGAATGACCTAAATGTACTAAGTCAAAACAAGGGACAGAGTCCTGGCTAGGTAGCTCAGTTGGTTAGAGCGTCACCAACTGACACACCAAGGTTGCAGGTTCGATTCCTGGTCAGGGCACATACAAGAATCAACCAATGAATGCATACGTGGAACAAGAAATCCATGTCTGTGTGTTTTTTTTCTCTCTCTCTCTCAAAAACTATTTTAAAAATATTAAATAATAAAAATATTTTATGAACTGCAGCAGGTATCTCCACTGCAGTTAATAAGTTAATTTGTATTGTTTCCAGTTTAGAAAACAAAAGCAAATACATGACTGCAAAAACAAAAGCAAATATATGATTGCACCTGAGAACCTATCTTGGATGGAATACCTAAAAGTTAGAGTGACTCAGATCTTGGGTCCAGATCTAGGCTCTGTCACTTTTGCTGTGTGAAAACAGCCAACGCGATATTGAAGGAGAAAAACAAAGCCATAGGACTGACACTACCCAATGTCAAGACTTACTGTAAAGCTACAGAAGTGTACGCAATGTGGTCTTGAGCAAAAAATAGACAGATCAATGGAACAGAACAGAGAGCCCAGAAATAGACCCACATAAAAATAGTCAACTGATCTTTGATAAAGAACCAAAGGCAATACAATGGAGCAAAGGTAGTTTTTTTTTTTTTTTTTCCCAACAAATGGTGAAGAAAGCAGGTGAACAGACAAACTGGGTTCCATCCAGACAATGGAACGTTATTCGCTGCTAGAAAGAAATGAGCTGTCAAGCCATGAAAATACACGAATGAACCTCCAATGCGTATTTCCCAAGTGCAAGAAGCCAGCCTGAAAAGGCTACAAACTGTGGAGACAGTAACAACAGTCAGAGTTATGAGGGGTTCGGAGGAGGGCGTGGTGAGCAGACAGAGAAGAGAGTAATTTTTAAAATTAAATTTATTGTTTAGGAGAGAGGACTTTAAGGGCAGTGAAACAATGCTGTATGATACTGCAATGGTGGCCCCACGTCACTAGGTAGCGTCACAAACCAGAGACCATAACCCCCAA
This sequence comes from Corynorhinus townsendii, assembly GCA_026230045.1. Classification (NCBI taxonomy): domain Eukaryota; kingdom Metazoa; phylum Chordata; class Mammalia; order Chiroptera; family Vespertilionidae; genus Corynorhinus; species Corynorhinus townsendii. The sequence continues at coordinate 12,635,080 of JAPDVU010000014.1, forward strand.
GAGGGAACCCTAATGTATACCACAGACTTTGGGTGAGCATGTGTCAATGGGATTTCACTGACTGTAACCAATGTCCACTCTGGTTCAGGGTGTGGAGAGTGGGGGAGGCTCTGGGTGTGTGTGTGTGTGTGTGTGTGTGTGTGTGTGTGTGTGTGGAGGGGAGCAGAGAGTATATGGGAAATCTCTTTCTGCTCAATTTTGCTGTGAACCTAAAACTGCTCTTTTAAAAAGTCTATTAAAAATGGTTTAAATGATAAATTTTCATCATGTCTATTTTACTGCAAAAAAAAAAAAAAGATGTTTCTAAACTGGAAACAATGCAAATGCCCATTAGCTCTAGAATGGCTCAGTGAATGGAAGAACGCTCACCCCCGTGGAATACTATACAACCAGGAAAAAGAATGAACTGCTGCTACACACCCCACAGAAGAATCTCAAGAACGTAATGCTGAGTGAAAGAAGCAGTACACAAAATACTAGTACTCTATGATTTTCTTTGTAGCAAATTCAGGAACAGGTCTTTGCTCTTGAGACCCTTGGGAGATGGGTAGTGAGTGAGGTGAGGGGACATGGGAGGGGCTTTCTGTGAAGCTACAATGTTCTGTTTTGGATCTGGGTGCTGGTTACATGGGTGTCTAGTTTGTGAAAATTCACCAAACTGCACACTTATGATTTGTACCCTTTTTGTGTGGGTACTCCATGTTAATTCAAAAGCATGTGCTATATGTACATATATACACACTCCTATGCATATGCATATATACACAGACATACATATGTGTATACACGCACACACACCACCCATGCCACGCTGGAACCACACAGGATGGGTGTTCTAAGGCTCACTGGGTTTATGACCCTGGATAGGCCCCTGCACTTCCCCGAGCCTCAGTTTCCTCACCTGCAAAATGGAGGTAGTGGAGATACCTGCTGCAGTTAATAAAACGCGTTGTTGCTGGCTGGGAGTCACACTGATTTGGTGCTTACTGTTATAGTCTTCTTCTCGCTGCAGTTCTCCTTCGAGACTGAGCCCAGGCTGGGGCGGGCTGGGGGCTGGGACACTGCCTCTGAGGAGGGCCAGTCTATGCTGACAGGCAGAATAGGCTCATTTGCAAAATGCTGCGAAAGGGAGAAACCTGGCAGGGCGGGGGAGGCTGCTCCCCGCAGGCCAGCACCAGGCCAGCGCGGTGGAGGCTGGGGAGCTGGCTTGCCCGGGGGCCTGCTGGGGAGAAGGCCGTGAGGGGGTGCTGAACACGGAGCTGGGGAAACAGATCCTTTGCTGGCGAGTAGGGCCCTTCACTATCGCTGGGCAATCAAGATGCCTGTGAAACTTTAAACACCTTCTCAGGCCACACAGCTCTGGGCTGGGAGGTTGGGTCCTTGAAAAGGAAGCTGGCCCTCGGCGGCCATTCTCAAGGAAGACGGGTAGCTTCAGAAGGCTTGGGCTGGAACTAAGGTCCCCATGGCCCAGTGACCTGGATTTTATGCCTGAGGGGGGAGGGGCGCCCATGCAGACTTTCATAAACAACCCGGCAGTCAGATTTGAGTTCCAGTCTGGACTCGACCACGTATGGGCTGTGTGACTTTGGGAGGTTCATTGGGCCTCTCTGAGTCTCCTTGTCTACATCTGTAAAGTGAGAATAGCTCCTGTCTCACAGGGTTTGCTGTGAGGATTAAACAGCTTCCCTTTGCATGGAGGGTCAAATTCAAAATGTTCACCGTGGCCTCCTAGGCCCAGTGATTCGGCCCCAATCCCACCCCGGTCCCATTGCCTCCGGCTTGCCCTCTCATGATCCTTGCTGTTCAAGTTCAGACCACAGAAGACGTTAAGTGACCTGCACTCTGTTCCCCTGCCTACGACCCTTTTCTGCCAGATCTTGCTGCAGCAGTTAGGGCTCAGCTGAAATGTCACTCTTTGGAGGGCCTCCCTGGCCACCTGTCCAAAGAGGCCACCTCCAGGCACTGGGCGTCCCAGCCCCTCCCACTTTGTCTCCTGGCACTCGCAACCAAGTGAGAATAACTTGATCATGTGATTGTTTCCTCCATTGCCCCTGTCTCCTCTCACTCGACTGAGACCTTCAGAAGGGCAAGGACCTTGTCTGTCACTCAAAACACACTTCCGCGTGCACAGCTCACACAGGAGCAGACACACACTCACATTCTCACAGACACACACACTCAGGAAGGTTTGAAAGCCCCTGCCCAGCCAGTGTGAAAACCACTCAGGCTGTTGGTATAGGGGCTTTGCCCAGAGAGCAGGCGCCCTCTCCTGGTCCCTGGAGGTACTGGGGAAAGGCGGGGACACTTTGCTGGCTGGAGCCTTGGATCCCCAAAGGTGCTGATGGAGACAGCGGGGGAGGAATGCCCCACACACCCTATCACAGATTGTGAAGGTCTCCCTCTCCCTTTTGGGCCCTGGGGCTTCAGTAAGAGCAACGGTTGGGTCTTAGAGCTTAAGTTGCCAGAGAGAAGAAAGGAACCCGGCTGTGCTGCCTGTGTGAGTGGCAGGTGTGTGTGGGATGTGAATGTGGGTGAGAGGTGTGTGAGGGTGTGCACGAGTGTGCAACCATCACTGTATGTGGAATGTGTTCACGAGGGTGTGTATGTGGGGGTGAGTGTGTTGATGGCATGTGTGGTTGCATGTAAATGTTAGCATGGACATATGTGTTGGAGTGCGTGTGTTCACGGTGGCTCACACACATGTGTAAGGACAGGGGAAAGGAAAGCGGACTCATTAAGAAAATGCCAACAAGCACGAAGAGAAAACCCAAATTCCCTCCTCATCTCACCCTCATCACTGAACCCCTGTGGCAGTGAACAGGGAAGTCAGAGAGCAGACTGCTGGGTTCAAACCCCATGTGTCCCTTACTGGTGAGTGACCTGGGCCCGGTCACTGCACTTTGGAGCCTGTTTCCCCATCTGTATAACAGGAACATGTAACAGTACCTAGCTCAAGGGTTTGCTGTAGGGATGAAAGGCGGGTGAGAGATCCAGAAGTCCAGTAGAGAGGAAGCTGGGACAACAGGCGCTGTCACTTGTAGTCACCCGTTTATCTGGGGTCTGGGCGGAAGTCCTGAAACCCAGAGGCTTCCTCCCCAACCCCATTCCCGCACGACGCTGTCATGGAGAAAACTCTAGGGCGGGGGTCAGGGACCAATTCCAGGGGAAGGGACTTCCTCCCCTGCTCCACGCCTTAGTTCTCCCATCTCGGTAATAGTTTTGCTATCCAATCCAAGCTCCTTCATCCAGTTCTGCAGACCTGGGCCTGGGGCTGTGCATGGCGGACCATGACGGGGTCCTGGTGTGTGCGGCGATGGGTCTCCCTCAGGTTGGGTTGCACGCTAAGAGCACTAGTACACAGCGGCTGCGCAGAACCGGAACCGGTTTGTGCGGGGTGTGGCCGCGGGCAGACCACGCCCTATTCCCCCGCCCCACATCTGACTGCAACGGGAGCGCCACCGGAAATCACGCGGGACGGAACGTTTTTGTGGCAACCAGCGGTGAAACCTAGGAGACAGCGGGGGGCAACGGGAGAGCGGGGACGGGGACCCGGGAAAAAATGCTAAACCCAAGCTCAAACGCACAGAACTGGATGGTTCATAGCATTTGAAGGAGACGCGGTAGAAACTCAGGACGCCTTTAACCGTCCCTGTGGAGTTGGCTGGTTCTTAAAAAGCTCCGAGCATAAAAGGAGGTGGCAAAAGGTCTTGGGGGGTCCGAGTAACCGCCTCGTGGAGGGGGACACTGTGAGGCGGCACGAGAAGGCCCGGGAACATCCTTCCACACCGCACACCGTTCTCGGGGGGGCGGAGTCTTCGTTCTTCTCCGCGTTTGGGAATTTAGAACGGATCCTTGGCGCCGGAAGTGGGCGTATCCCGAGGTGCTCCCACGGAATCCGCCGGGGCCGCGCGCTCCAGTTCACCATGGCGACGGCGGGCGTCCCGCAGCGCTTCTGCCGCTGCGCCTGCTTCTGCTCCGAGAACTTGTACGTGGCGCGCTACGGGCTGCACGTGCGTTTCCGGGGCGAGCAGCAGCTGCGCACGGACTACGGCCCCGTGAGTGGCCTCCATCGGCTCCGCAGAGGAATGCGCGGGAGGGCTGGCGGAGGAGGGACCTTTGTCCCGTGGGTCGCTGGCTTTGCCCGCGTGCTCAGATCTGACCGCAACAGTGGCTCGGCCTCTCGGTGCCCCAGTTTTCTCCCCTTAACGGGACAAGCGTACCTTCCTGGTGAGGCTGTCGTATGGAATATGTGCTTAGGGCAGGGCCGGGCTCAGGGTGGTTTGTCGGTCTTGTGAGAGCAGCTGAAAGCCCCGCTCTGGACTTAGCGCTTACCGTGTACTTCATCCTCACGATGGTCCTGTGAGGTCCGGGCTCTCATCTCCATTTTAGGAGGGGAAACAGACTCAAGAGATGTTAAGTGACTTGCCCAGGGTCATGTAGTCGTGTTCATTGACCTTTTTGCTCCTAGATCCTGCGCAGCCGAGGCTGTGTCACCCCCAAGGACTTCCAGCAGCTGTTAGAAGAGGTAACACTCACCACCCTCCAACATCCCTACACACTCAGCCTAGACCTTCCATTTTAGATTTGTGTCCCAGCCTTAGGCCTACCAGTCCCTTAACCTCCTTTCCTCTTTCCTGTGCCCACTCATTGCAGCAGCTGGGCCTTGGCACCAGAAACAGAGAAAGAGGGAGGTGCTCTTTTGAGATGAAAAAACTGGGTTCAACAAGGGGAGTCACTTGCTCAAAGTCTCACAGCACCTGGGGCTGAGGTCCCGCCAGGGCTGCCAGGCTCCTTGCTGTTCCTCCTCCGACCCCGCTTCCCTTGCCACCAGGGCTGCTCCCCATCTCGCCCCTCCTCCCATCACCTGGGGGTAACGGTGGGGAAGCTTCCTGGGAGAGCCCTCTGCAGCCTCTGCGGGGACTTTGTTCCCCTCCCTGCATAGCCCCAGCTGGCTGAGGGGCATCTCAGGGCTGTCATAGCCCAGAGTGGGCTGGGCCGCCTTCTGGAAGGAGTCCCCTTCAGCTAACAGCGTGGCACCTGCAATCAACCCTGTCAGAGTCAGGAGCATAGGAAGACTTGGCTCCCGGCCTGGGCCCCGCTCTGGCCTTCCTGAGCCTCAGTTTCCTCATCTGTACAATGGCCTCGAGGGGATGAGAGGCCCTGTCCTGGTAACCAGGCCCTGTGCCACCCCAGCTGGAGCAGGAGGTGGAGCGGCGGAAGCGCCTAGGGCAGGAGTCGGCTACCAGGAAAGCCCTCATCGCCAGCTCCTACCACCCGGCGCGGCCTGAAATCTACAACTCACTGCAGGTACCCAGCAGGGGCAGGTTCCTGGGAGGAGGAGGCATCCAGGCCGGGGAGGCTGCCTGCCCCACAGCAGGTGTGTGTTCTCCCCCAGGATGTGGCTCTGGCCCCCGAGTTTCTGGCCGCAGCTGAGTACAGCGCATTGCCAGGTGCAGACCTCAAGGGCCTCCTCCAGCGGCTGCAGACAGTGTCAGGTGAGGTCTTGGCCCCATGACTTGGCAGGACTAGGGGGTGGAAGACTGGGGTCCCCTCTGTCCATTATGTGTGCCTCCAAAAACCAAACCAGCAGGGCCTGGAAGGCACCGGAGCAGGGCATCTATATTCATCCATGCACTCACCCAAGAGACACCGCTGTTCAGTGTCTTATCAGGCATGAGCCAGCCAGGGTGACTGGAGAGCTTAAGGAAGGGATAGTTGAGACAGTGCCGGGTGGGCTGGGTTAAAGGATCAGCAAGGGAGGTGAAGGACCCCAGCAGGGCCAGCAATAGGGGGGAGCGTTTCTGTCTCTGGACCTGAAGGAGTGGGCAAGATGAAGTTTCTTGAAGCTGCCAGGACCTGGAGCTGTGGGAGGGGCTGCCAGACAACCAGCAGGAGCACACAGCCCAACTCGCAAATGCCCCATCTCTTCTTGCCCTCCACCTCCTGCTGGGGTTTCCCACTGGCTAAACCCTGCAGCAGTCAGGGAGCCTCGCACGTTCCTTAACCTGTCTGTCTTGGTTTCCTCATTTGTGAAATGGGGACGATAATCCCACCCATCTCGAAAGATGCCGTGAAGATCAGGTGAGAGGTAATGCACTTACAGGCTTGAGCATGGTATGTGTACAGAATTCTCCTGGTCTTACGGTCACTGTTATCCTGGGGCTGGGGGACACAGTGGGGTGACAGAGGTAAAGCCATTCCCCTCCAGGCACCTGCATCCTGTTGGGGCACAGAGTAGAACGAAACTCTCCTTCCAGGCGGGGAGGGGACTCATTACCATCTACTCCACAGCAGCTGAAATTGTAAGGAGGCTGTTTGGGTGGAGCTGGGGCTGCTTGTGAGTTGGCCAAAATGTGTGTGTCTGCCAAGAATGTGCCGATTTCCATTCTGAGCCGGGCCTCTTCCCCACCAGGGCCCTACAACAAAGCAGCCCCTCTCAGCCTTCCTTGTGGGGAACAGAAACTCCAAGAAGCCTCTGAGTTGGGGTGCAGACTTTGGTGGTTCACTGGGGCGAGGGGTGCAGAGAGAGCCTGAGCAGGTTCCCTGGCTGGCCTGCTGGGTGTCCTTGGGCTAATCCCTCCCCATCTCAGGGCCTCATCGGAACTCACATCTGAGTCTGAAGGCTAGACCATGGGCACCCTTGGAAGCAGGATGAGAGCTCCAGGGATGAGTGTGGGGGAGGAAGTGAGTTGGAGAATAGAACCCCCCCCCCAGCTGATACCATACATCATTTAATCCTCATAATAGCCCCAAGAGGGGTGTAGAGTGCCCGAGTTATCCCCATTATACAGATGAGGAAACTGAGACTGGGGGAGTGAAAAGGCATGCCCAGCCTCACATAACTCGGGGAGACTGAAACGCATCCCGAAGCTCCCGGCCAACAGGCTGTCCTCCCTGCAGAGGAGAAGCGGATCTACCGGCTACCAGTGTTCACGGCGCCGTTCTGCCAGGCGCTGCTGGAGGAGCTGGAGCACTTCGAGCAGTCGGACATGCCCAAGGGAAGACCCAACACCATGAACAACTATGGGGTGGGTGCGGCTCCGCCGGGTGGGCTGAGGAGGCAGGGACGCGTGGGTGTGGGGAGACTGACCTGCAATGCTATGGACCAGCTGTGCAGCCTCTCTGTTCCTTGGTCTCTCCGTCTGTAAAATGAAATGACAGGATTATGAAGTGAAACAAGTCAAGGGACAGTGCAGCGTGGGGCCCCACCAGCTTCCCTGCGGACCCCCAGGTCAGGGCCTCATGGGAACCCTCCTCCCAGGTGCTGCTCCATGAGCTGGGCCTGGATGAGCCGCTGGTGACGCCGCTGCGGGAGCGCTTCCTCCAGCCACTGATGGCCCTCCTCTACCCAGATTGTGGCGGAGGCTGGCTTGACAGCCACCGAGCCTTCGTGGTCAAGTATGCACCAGGCCAGGACCGAGAGCTGGGCTGCCACTATGACAATGCTGAGCTGACCATCAATGTGTCCCTGGGCAAGGCCTTCACTGGGGGCGCCCTGTACTTTGGGGACCTCTTCCAGGTTAGTGTGTGTGACCCCCGGGGCAGGGCCTGGGATAGTTGGGGGTGCCCAGTCCTGACCCCAGCTGTCTGCAGGCGCCTTCAGCCCTGGCCACGCCCCTGGAGGTGGAGCATGTGGTGGGCCAGGGTGTGCTGCATCGGGGCGGCCAGCTGCATGGGGCCCGGCCCCTGGGCACCGGTGAGCGATGGAACCTCATTGTCTGGCTCCGGGCCTCCGCTGTGCGCAACCGCCTCTGCCCCATGTGCTGCCGCAAGCCCGACCTGGTGGACGACGAGGGCTTCGGTGACGGCTTCACCCGAGAGGAGCCCACCACAGTGGACGTGTGTGCGATGACTTGAGCCTGGTTGGGACCTGTGTCGGGAGTGGCATGACAGCAGAGGGCTCTGCCACCTCAGCTTGGGTTGGGCAGGGCAGAATAAAGTCCCTGTAGCCCTTGGCACTTCTTGGTTCAAAAGGACAAGCAGGCTCTGGGTCATTCTTTCTGCAGATGCCTTAGGTCAGGTTGGTTAGAAGCAGAACCGAAGATGGGGACTGCTGGCAGGAAGGAGCTGGGCCAAGGGGCAGGTTCACGTGGCATCTAAACTCAGGCCAATCCCCTAGAACCGTGGTCGGCAAACTACGGCTCAAGAGCCACATGCGGCTCTTTGGCCCCTTGAGTGTGGCTCTTCCACAAAAGACCACGGCCTGGACGAGTCTATTGAAGAAGTGGCATTAGAAGAAGTTTTAAGTTTAAAAAATTTGGCTCTCAAAAGAAATTTCAATCGTTGTACTGTTGATATTTGGCTCTGTTGACTAGTGAGTTTGCCGACCACTGGCCTAGAGCTCTGGAGCATGAATCCACCAGTTTGCCTCAGCATCCGTTATTGGCTACAGGGTGTGTTGGGAGAGGGCATGGCGGGGGGAGGGGATGTGTGTGAATATGTTCGCAGACGTCCAACTCCAGCACAAGGGGCTCCCAGTGGCCAAGGGAACCTCCCAGAGAAACGTCCAGGTGTAGCTGTCAGCATCTGGCAGGACAGCTGGGGTGAGTGCCGTCTATAAAGGGGGTTTGGGTGGGCCACCAGTAGCATGTTCTAGATGGTGTGGAGGGGCTAAGAGCAGGGCCTCTGGAGCCAGACTGTCTGGGTTCAGATTCTGATTCTGCCACTCCCAGCTCTGTGACTGGATAAGCCCCTTGATCTCTCTGTGCCTCAGTTTCCTCATCTGGCAAGTGCCTATGTCTTAGAGCTGTTGTGAGAGCCAAATGATACATAAACTTTATAAAGTGCTTTATAACAGCCCCCTGCGTTTGCTGGTGTCGTTATTGAAGAGTTTGCAACTTGGTGGCCCCCAAATTGGGTGAGGAGTGCAGCTGTGCACACAGGGCAGCACGTCTGAAAACCGGGCATTTCCATATGGAAATCGGAGTTCTGACTTCCCTGGGAAGGTGGGAAGGTCTGGAGACACCAGACGCTATTCCCACACTGCAGAAATCAGCTGGAGCAGAGTCTCCGCTGCCCATGGCAAGCACACACACCTGTGGTGCGCCCCTCAGAGGAGGGAGTCCCTTCCTCATTAACTGCCATGATCTCTCTGGCCCCATATAGACATTTGAGTTGACCATCTCCACGTGGGGACGATAGAAAGACCAGGGCGTCTCAGCCCTGGAGCTCATGGCCTGATGGAGTGGACAGGTGGGCAGACAACCGAGGTTGGGAAGCGAGCGCGGGGGCGGGGGGTTTGGGGGGGGTTGTCACTTTCTCTGGGACGTCAGGGAGACGGGTGCTGCAGGGGCCCTGGAAGGGCAATCTTGGAAGAGGGCACAACTGCTGCAAAGGGCCTGCGAGCTCGGGGAGTGGCGCCAAGCTGCGGAGCACGTCTCTCGGCTGGGAGCTGAGGGAGCAGGCAAGGCCTCGCACCGGCCTGGAGGTGAAATCGACTCCCAGCTCGCCTCTGACTCCTGTTTCCTGAATCGCCCCAGAGACGGAACTAAAGGCGGCACAGCCCCGCTTCACAGCCGGCCGGCTTCTCAGAGCACCGACCCGGCCGGAAGTCGCCTCGCCGCCACCTCCTCACACGAGGGCGTGGTGCGGGGCCCAGGACCAGTGGTTAGTTGAGGGAACGGGCCACCCCGGGGACCTTCCTTAAGGCGGAGGGCGCGAGGGTGCGGGTAGGCGTGCTTGGAGAGGGATTCAGAACGCACCTGGCTGGTGAGGGTCTTGGCGGTTCCCAGGGACGCCGGAGCCGCCTGCGCAGGCGTAGAACCTCCCGGCGGGGGCGGGCCCTTAAAGGGGCCGCGGCGGTGGGTCCGGAGTCTCCAGCGGGTAGTGGGTGGTTGAGAATCGTGAGGTGCCTGCGGGGTGGCTCACATCCCTGCCCCGGGGTGGCAATGGGGGACGGGCCACGAGGACCTGGGCGCCCAGTCTGCGGGCTGAGAGCCTCCGATTGACCGCGTCTCCCAGTCTGCAGAGCGCGGCGCTATGGCTCCCGTCGGCTCTCACAAGCGCTTGAGGAGTCGCAGCCGCTCGCGGGGGCGAGGGTCGGAAAAGAGAAGGAAGAAGAGCAGCAAGGACGCCCGGGAGAGCTGTTCGGCTTCTAGGTCCCACGGCCGCAAAGCCAGCACCACCTCCTCAGGGGCGGAGGGTGAGGCCGTGGGGAGTGGGAAGGTCAGCTGGGCGGGCTTCCTGGGGATGGTTGCAGGGAATTCGCCGGTGGCGGTGGTCAGAGGGGTGCAGAGTACAGCGTGGATGTCCGGATTGAGACACCCCGGGTCCAGGGTCCAGGGGCAGGGCCGGCCCATTGAGCATGCATCGCTTCGTGCGAGCGCTTAGTGGCGCTTTCTGTGCAGCGGGCCCGAGCTTGGGGGGTGGGGGGGAGGTTTGGGTGCCCTGCACCTGGTCAGACAGTGCCTCTGGGGAGAGTGCTGATCCCTGCAAGAGGTCTCACTCTTCTATCCAGAGCAAGGGGGTCGGTTTATTCCCCTCGCGGCCTTCCAGCCTCACCTTCTCCCGCATCACAGAGAGAAGCAAACACCAGGCCCGGAAGAGACCACGTTCCAGCTCCTCCTCCTCCTCCTCCTCTTCCAGTTCTCCCAGCTCCTCTTCCTCCTCATCCTCCTCCTCTTCCAGCCATGGCCGGAAGAAGTGGGGGAAGCACAAGGACAAGAAGAGGAAGAAGAAGAAGAAGAAAAGGAAAAAGAAGCTGAAGAAGAAAGGCAAGGAGAAGGCAAAGGTGCAGCCGCCTGAGGCTCTGCCAGGCCCCTCGCTGGACCAGTGGCACCGATCTGCCGGGGAGGAGGAGGACGGCCCAGGTACGGTGCTGCAGGGTGTGCGGGACCAGGAGGGTCCCCTCCCTGTGGTCCGACCACCACCTCCCTGCCATCGCCCCTTCCAGTCCTGACAGATGAGCAGAAATCGCGCATCCAGGCCATGAAGCCCATGACCAAGGAGGAGTGGGACGCGCGGCAGAGCATCATCCGCAAGGTGGTGGACCCGGAGACCGGCCGCACCAGGTGGGGAGTGGGCAGCGAAGCCCAGCCCCTGGCCCACACTTGCAGGAGGAGGGGTGGTGGCTGCTGCTATAAAAAGGCCAGGACAGGAGAGTCCCGTGTTGACGGACTCCTGACGCCATTCCTCCCCACAGCCCGAAGCAGTGGCAGGGTCATCAGAGAGCCACTGTTGGCTGATCTGATGGCAGAGCCCACCCGGCCTCCTTTATCCCTGTCCTGAGGGTGGGAGAGACGGAGGGCTGGGGCCCGAGGCGGCACCCCTCTGCCGGGCACTTGTGTTTCTGTTGCTCTGGCATTAGAGGCTCAGCCTGCTCCCCTCCTCCCCCAGGCTCATTAAGGGAGACGGCGAGGTCTTAGAGGAAATCGTAACCAAGGAACGGCACCGGGAGATCAACAAGGTGGGTGTCACCCCTTCGCCCGGGGCCCAGCCTCCGCTCTGTTTGTGACGCGCCCCCTCCTGTGTGCTTTCTTACCTAGCAAGCCACCCGAGGGGACGGCCTGGCCTTCCAGATGCGAGCAGGGCTATTGCCCTGAGGGCCCAGCTGACCAAGGTCTGTGGGCAGTGTTGGTGGCATGACAGGGTGGGCAGCAGGAGGCCACATGGGTGCTGTCTGTCCTCCCTCCTGTGGACCGGCCTCTGGTGCAGCTGCCTCTCAGCCACAGGGATGGAGGACCGGGTCACTGTCCTACTCAGCTCCCTCTCCTGAAGGAGCACAGCTGCCCCGGCATTAAAGGTCCCCTGGCTGCATCATCTCCTGTGCACTTGCTTCTTGTGTTGAGAGGGAGGGAAGGGCACCGCCGACTGCGGGGAAGCGGGTGTGCCCTGGTGGTCGTGCGCTCATCCTCAGTGAGCCCGCCTGGGGTCACCCCCACCCCAGCCACATCCCAAACCGGACTTGGCACTTTAACCCGATTCCCTCAGGCTGGGAGGGGCACTGCTGCCCTTGTGCGTCCAGTCTGAAGGTGACAACAGCCGGAGTCCCTGTGCTGGGCCGGGTGGTCCAGTGCTCCCATGGGTGCAGCTGGCGCTGAGTACGGCACAGGCCGTGCCTCCCCGCCCTCCAGCCCCCACTGCTCTGGTGGCTGGTGCAGTAACGAGACCCAGAAGGAAGCCTTTGAGCTTCTTTAATTTGTGTGACGGACAATGGCACTGGATACAGAGCACACTCAGGCCCGATGGCGCAGGGACAGCAAGGGTGGGGTTGTGGGGGAGTCAGGACACTGCTCACACATGGCCTGGACAGACAGACAGACAGGAGGGGGCTGAGACGTAGACCAACGTGGCTGGCGGGTGGGCAGCTCAGACGGAGCTGGGCAGGGTGAGGGTCTCTGCTGACTCCCTCTTTGAAGATCCAGGAGAAGGCAGGTGGGGCGGTGTGGGCTGAGGTTGGTGGGGCAGGGCTGGGAGTGGGGCGAAGGCGGCTACCCTAACAGGCCCCGGTGGGGGGCAGTCAGCAAGGCCTGCCTCACCCTATGGTAATGACTGGTCAGGCCTGAGCCCTGTAGCTCAGCACCCAACGCTGTAAACATTTTTGGTATTTTTAAAAGGACTCTGCTCTCCCTCTTAGTTTCTGAGAAACTGGTGCTTCCTCAAGAGGAGACTGTGCCTAAAAGAAGTGTAAGGGAGGCAGGAAGCACACCTGGGCGCAGGAGACGTCGGGGAGGCTGGACTGCCCGTCGCGCCATCTATGGCTAAGGAGAGGCCCAGGGCTATTGCTGTTGTCCTTGGCATGGCTGGCGGCTGGGCAGGGAGGCGGGGAGCGCAGAGCTGTGGGGGGCTGCTCGCTGGGAGAGGCCAGCCCCCTGCCCACATGGCCTCCCCTGGCCAGGAGCCTCAGCCTTTATTGCAGGCGGGCCGAGCTCTTCCAGGCGCTTCTCCGATGGCTAGTCATCCAGGCGTGGGCCAGGTGGGCCAGGTGGAGGCGGCGGCACTGGCCTCAGGGCCCCTCACGGGGCTGTCTGTGATTGTCAGCCGAGCAATTCCCCGCTGGGGAGCAGGGGGGTCAGATATTGCACTTCCACTGCAACAGTTACATGAGGACTCGGTCTATAAAATAACCGGTGCTTTATACAGAACGCCCCAAACAACAAAAAGCTACATCTTAAATACGGGTAAACCTGAAGGTCCCATCCCTCCAGACATTTTTCTCTGCACAAAATAAATAGCTTTCACTCTCTGTAAGCCCCCCCTCGCAGAACATTTACACGACCCTTTGACTGTACATATCTACACACGGGGAAATGTTATCGGCAGTTGGGGCACCTCCGCACCCCAGCCCATGAGGCCCCAAGGCCGTATCCAGGTTGGCAGCAGCTTCTCAGACATGGAGCCTCTGGCTGCAGGCTCCCCAGCGTTGAAGAAAGTGGAGGAGCCGCAGAGGGGCCGCCAGAGCCGAGCGCCACAGCTGAGATCACGGCCAGGCCTGGGGTGGGAGGGCTGGCGCGCAGACCCGTGCAGGACAGCGTGGTCTGGACCAGGGAGGACGGGAAGCCGTAACTGCTTGCCCTCAAGCTAACGACAGGAGTTGTGGCTTCTTAGACTCCGCCTGGGAATGGAATTGGCATTAAGAAAAACCTAAGTGTGTGCCCCACCCACCCAAGTAGAAAGTCAGTGGGATTAAGGGGTCGGGTGGGGCAGGAGCCCACAGCCCTCCGCGGGGGCAGGAGGCTGGGCCTGGGCCCCAGAGCCAGGCTGGACTCCCTCACAGTGCTGGGTGTCTCCATGTGGAGGGGCTGCGCTTGGTACTTAGAGAGTTAAGAAAAGGAAGCAGCCCAGGATTGCTCATTTAAAAAAACCTCGTAGAAATCAGATCGGAGAAGTAGAAAGGTGTAGAAATGCCGGAGGGCCCTGGCCAAGGCTGAGGCGAGGAGTGGGAGAGGCGGCCAGGCCCGGCCAGGGCTTCACGAGCCTCGCCGCCTGGGCTGTGCCAGAGCCGGCGGTGACGCCAGGCCCACGGCCTCCCTGGGCGCCAGGCGGGGCTGCAGAAATTAAGATATGGCCTCTCCTGCTTGCACAGGATTTGCTGCCCCAGGGCCTTCCGTGTGGCACGAGGTCCTGGATCCGCAGAAGTTGACTGTTCGTGCGGGTGATGCCACAGGAGAGGGTAATGGGTCTCTGCTCTCAAGAATCAGTGCAAAACCAGTGAGGCTGGAGAGTGAACTCGCATTAACAAGCAGCAGCTGCGACCCGGTGGGAGGGGACGTGGGGGTCAGGGCAAGCTAGTGGCCAGGGAGGTGGCAGGCTGGGCCCAGGCCTGGCGTCAGGACGCTTCGAGGTCAACGCAGGGCAGCTGTCCAGGAGAACCGCCTGGTCCCTCTGTCGTTTTGGGGCTGGCTGTCCTGCCAGCTTCCAATGGGAACCCCTGAAGACCCTTGGACGCGAGGCAGGGCTGGGAGGGCTGTGTGGCACGGCCGGTGTCCTCTCCTGGGCCCTGGGACAGGTGTGTCCCCAGCCGCCGCATGTGCCCAGGCCAGGCCTCCTGGTGGGCAGCCGCCTGGCCTAGCACCATGGAGACCACAACACCTCACGAAGGGTGCCCTACTTGGGGCCCACGGCTGCCCCTGGCTCGAGCCGGCCGGCCATGGTTCGGCCCCAGCAGCCAGCCGCCACACTCATGCTGCGCTGGCCTCGCTGCTCGCCGTCCGGCTGGCTCTGCGTCCGCTCGTGCCTGAGGCCAGGCCCACTGGGCTGGGCTGAGATGGTTCGGAGCAGGTGGTTCCGGGAGCGCAGGAAGTCGCTCTGACCGGGCAGGCCGAAACTGCCCTTGCGCAGCGCCATGCGGGTGGCCGTGTTGCGGGCCGGCCGCGCCCGGTGGTTATACTTGAGCTGGGCCAGGTGGGCCGCGTAGCCGTCTGTGATGAACTGCAGGGGAGGGGCCATGAGGGCGGTGGCTGTCACAGGGCCGGGCTCTCGTGGTTGCCCCCCCCCCCCGTGCTGCCCACCACCATCTGCCCACTCACCTGGCACTGCTGCTGCAGCTTCTTGGTGGGCCGGCCCACGATGTAGATCTGCATGGGGGACAGGCTGATGGAGCTGTAGACCACCACGTCCTTGGTGGAGCCATAGGCCGCGTGCGCGCGCAGGTGCAGCTGTGGGTGGGACCGGTGTGGGCATAGGCACGACCTTCTACTCCCCCCCGCCCCGCCCCCCCCTTCTGCCCAGGACCCACCTCAGAGATGAGCAGCTTCAGGAAGTTGGCCTTGTGCCGCAGCGGGTCGTGCACCAGGCCATCGCAGAAGGACACCACGCCGTGGGGGAAGTTGTGCTGGGCCAGCCATGCCACCACCCGCTGCTTCTGCATGTCGGGCCGGCCCGTCACATAGATGATGAGGTAGCCCAGGTCCTGCCAGTGCCTGGGGAGCGAGGGGCAGGCCTGGGTGTCCCACAGCCACCCCGTCCCCCTTCCTGGGCGACCCTGTCACCTTGCCCAGCCAGCCCCTACTTGGGCCACGGAAGAGGGCACCTCTGGCCCAGCTCCAACAACAACGGTGGCGGCCCTTGTGTAGCACCCATGCCTAAGCCACACCGTTCCACAGGGTGCCTGGTCTGTGAGGACCCACTTCCCAGCGAGGGGACTGAAGCACCAACATCAAGAAGTCAAATGAGCCCCAGCTGGTCTGGCTCAGTGGATAGAGCGTCAGCCTGTGGACTGAGGGGTCCCGGGTTTTATTCCGGCCAAAGGCATGTGCCCAGGTTGCAGGCTCGATCGCTAGTAGGGGCGTGTGGGAGGCAGCCAATCAACGATTCTCTCATCATTGATGTTTCTATCTCTCCCTCTCCCTTCCTCTCTGAAATTAATAAAAGTATATATTTTTTTTAAAAAAGGTCAAATGAAGCCGGGCTGGTGTGGCTCAGTAGTTGAGCGTTGACCTATGAACCAGGAAGTCACAGTTCCTGGTCAGGGCACATACCCAGGTTGCGGGCTCAATCCCCAGGGTGGGGCATGCAGAAGGCCAGAAGGCAGACAATCAATGATTCTCTCTCATCATTGATGTTTCTATCTCTGTCCCTCTCCCTTCCTCTCTGAAATCAATAAAAAAAATATATTTTTTAAAAGAGGTCAAGTGAAGGTCACACAGCTAATAAGTGGTGGTGCTAACTTCAAGTTCCCTGCCAAATGTCCCCTACTCTGGCACCTGGGCCCACCCACCACACCCCTCGGGACCACTCACCGCACCACGTCCACGGCCCCGGCCCGCACTTTGGGGTCACTGCCCATGATGGACACGCTGGCGGCAAAGGAGCCGTCAATACTGAAGACCACGAACTCTGTGCCCCTGGGCAGCACGGTGATGTAGCTATCGGCAAACGTGTGGTCTCCCCTGGGGGAGGGGGGCGGCTCATCAGAACCCACCAGAGTCCCTTCCCCCTGTCCCAGAGGACACCCACCCACCTGCCCGCCCCAATGAGGCGCACACCTGACCACCATCTTCACGGGGTAGACGCCCACGCCCAGGCGGTGAGTCTCGGGGATGGTATAGGACACACGCCCGCTGCTGTTGGTCACCAGCGTGTCCAGGTACAGCCACTCACCCGAGGGTGGCTGTGTCATGATGTGCACGTCCACCTGGAGCCGGGCAGGTTGGTCATGAGTGGGCTGTGCCCCTGGCCTCCCACCCCCACCCAACCACAGGGAGGCAGGCAGGGCTCCCGCCATCTCCCTGTGTCCTTACCTTCTCCCCTGTCAGGGTGACCATGTCCAGGGGCCCATACATGAACCGGCCCGTCAGAACCTGTGGGCCATCCTCGTTGGCAACGGCGTCATTGATCCGGTGGTTGGCTGTCACGTTCTGGGAAGGGGAGGGGCGAGGCTGGGTCAGGGTGGGGGATGGAGGGGCGGTTGGGGTCTCCTGAGCTCAGCTCAGGTCTCCCGTGGGCCTATGGGGGGAGCTGGGCTTAAGGCCAGAAAGCCCAGGTTCAAGTCCAGCTCGACCACGGAGCCACATGGCCTTGGGGAAATGAGGGAGCCTGCTGCACTTCCCTGTCTGTAAGTGGGGTAATGGCTCCAGTCTCACAGACTGAGGATAAAAGAGACAGCATGCTTCCTGTGACTCAGTTATTGCATCTGTGAGGTGGATCTCCTTGTGGGGACTCCACAGGACAACACGCCTGGGGCCCAGGCACCCAGAGGACCCCTCACCCGCAGCTTCACGTGGGTTCTCTTGCGCTGCCACTTCTCTCTCGGCTTCGAGGGGGTGAACACCGAGACCTCCTTGCCGTCCAGCTCTAAGATACTAGAGTTGTCATGCCTCATGACCTGAGAGGGAGAGGGGGAGAAGGCACATGGAGCAGGCTCGAGCCTGGGCCTCCTGTTCTAGGATCCAGAAATAGGAAGCTGTGGCCCAGCTGGTGTGGCTCAGTGACCCATGAACCAGGTCACGGTTCACATACTGGTCAGGGCACATGCCTGGGTTGCGGGCTTGATCCCCAGTAGAGGGCATGCAGCAGGCAACCGATCAATGATTGTCTCTCATCATCGATGCTTCTCTCTCTCCCCCTCCCTCTCCCTGAAATTAAAAAACAACATTACCTTAGCCCAGTGGTCGGCAAACTCATTCGCCAACAGAGCCAAATATCACCAGGACGACGATGGAAATGTCTTTGGAGAGCCACATTTTTTAAACGTAAACTTCTTCTAACGCCACTTCTTCAAAAGAGACTCGCCCAGGCCGTGGTATTTTGTGGAAGAGCCACACTCAAGGGCCCAAAGAGCCGCATGTGGCTCGCGAGCCGCAGTTTGCCGACCACGGCCCTAGCCAGTTTGGCCCAGTGGATAGAGCACCGGCCTGTGGACTGAAGGGTCCCGGGTTCGATAACCGTCAAGGGCACGTGCCTCGGTTGCAGGCTCCCAGCCCTGGTTCAGGGCACGTGGGAGGCAACCAGTCGATGTGTCTTTCCCACATCCGTGTCTCTGTCTCTCTCTCCCGCTCCCTTCCACTCTCTCTAAAAATCAGTGGGAAAACATCCTCAGGTGAGGATTATAAAAAACATTAAACAAATAGGAAGCTGTGAGGGTTTGGGGGGCAACATTCAACTCACTAGAGCCCACCCTCTGGGCCCCTCAATTTTACGTGTGTCCCATGGCTGCAAATGCGTTCACCCCATCTCAACTTCCCCGCAGGTTCTTCCCTCCTGCTTGCTCTTGTCCCCTGGGGTCAGAGGGCAGGGTCTCCCCCCCCCCCCCGGCCTCCCCGTCAGCAGCCCTCTGGGTGCCTGGCAGTGGCACCCCGGTACCTGTCTCAGCAGGAAGGAGACCACATCGGTTGATTCCCAGTAGCTGGCATGGAAGAGGTGTGGCAGGGCCACAGTAGGGAAGGCCGTCAGGGCATCCGGGCAGTACAGGGCGTAGTCGATCCGCTTCTGGCCCCACCACTTTGCAGCAACTGCCAGGAGGAGGCAGGGGTGGTGACTGGGCTGGGACCCCAGAGGGTCCCCTGACCCCTCAGTCCGGGCTCAGTCCAAAGACGGAGACCCTCCTCCAACCAGGGAAAGGGCAGCAGCCGAAGAGAGTCACCCTGCCAGGCTGGGTAACGGGAGCAGGGGAAGGGCCAGGAGGCAGGACAGGGGCAAGCAGGCAGGGCGCCAGGGGCAGGTGGGGGGGTGGGCTCAGAGGGGGAGGGGAAGAGCCCTTTGGAGGCAAGACTCGCTATCCCTGGTCCTGTCGCCGATCCTGGTGACCCTGCCCTGGGCCCCAGTGCTGTGCTCTCCTGGCCCCCGTCCACCCCAAGTCTCAGGCTGTGAAAAGCTTCCCATCAGTCGTTATTATAATCCTGGGCCCAAGGCAGGGCCTGCGTCCCACTCAGCACCTAGGAGCTAGTGAGGTCTGACAGGCCGAGTGAATCTCTACTCCCACTCGGGGCTGGCAACCACCCAGGCTAGAGAGATGAGGCTTGGAAAGTGCCTCCCGGTGAGCACACGTGCAGGAAATGCACAGGCAACTCAGTAAAGGGGGCCCCTGCCCTCTGCCAGCAGCCTGCCTGACCACAATCCTGGCCCCCCACCCCCTCATTCCAGCTCCATGGGTCCCCCCCCAACTCCAGCTGCTCCTGCCTCCTCCCTAGATGTCCGAGGGCTCCCAGCTCAGCCTCTGGCTCCCTGGTTAGGCTTCAGCGGGGCAGGTGAGCAGAGCCCAGCAGTGACATGTGCCTGGAAACAGCAGTGACCCCAGTGAGAGGAGGCGGCGAGTGTGGGCGGAGGGCATGTGATGCCCGGTACCTTCTCTGATGTCCAAGTCGGGGAGGTGGGGGTTCACCCGCCTGGCCTGCGGGCGGGGACCTGGGGTGGAGGGGGTTGGGGGGGGCAGGGCGAGCAGGGACAGGCGCCTGACGCTGGGGGTATGGCTGAGCGGCACTGGGGCCTCTGAGAACAAGAACAAGGGAGAGGCCTCAGCGCTGCCATCGCGGGCCAGGGAGGATGCTGGGAGTGCCAGGCCCCTCGGCCCTCCTCACAGGAGAGCACCGTATCAGCCTTTGCCCGGTGCCATGGCTCTGACAGGCAGACTGAGAACTGTCATGAGGGCAGGGGGGATGGCAGGGCAGCGGCCGGGGCACTGAGAGGGGGTGACCCGCACTTCGCCAGCTGCAGAGACTCTTCTGAGATGGGCAGGAGCCACTGAGCAAAGGCCGCCATGTCCTCTGCCCCCTGGGGCGGCAGGAGTAGCGGGGGGGGGGGGGGGCCCTCCCTGGCTCCCTCAGCCAACCCTCCGGCTTGTCCAGCTCCCCTTACTTGTCCAGAAACACTGCCTCAGCTTTCTCCCTCAGGGAGCACCCCCGCACTCCGCCCCCCTCCCCTGTCCTGGGGCTAGGACCAGGCCCACTGACTCCCAGCTTTCTGAGCCAGCGCCGCCAATCTCCACCACCGGGAACTGGCCCCCCTGGGCTGGCCATTCTCCCACTCCTTCCTGCCAGAGTCCTCATGGACACCTGGGGCCGGATCGCTCCATTGTGGGGCATCCTGAGCATTACAGGGTGTGGAGCAGCATCCCTGGTCTCTACTCACCAGGTGCCAGTGGCGCCCCCTCCCCAGCTGTGTCCAGACATTGCCACCTATTCCCTGGGGCGCACACTGCCCCCTGCAGGACAGAGGGGAGAGTGCAGGGAGGGAACTCACTTTGGGCAATGCTGGATGCCGTGTAGCTCTCAGCCATGCCTGACACCTGGCTGGCGATGCTGATCTCACTGGCTCGGCGGAAACCTCGGGTGCTGGAGGCTGTGCCGGGCGAGGAGGGGGCTGTGTGCTCTTGGAAGAGTGCATTGTGGGTCTGGAGCGCCTCCGCTGTAGGTGGACAGGGACCAGAGACCCGGGGGTAAGAGAGGCCTCGTCCTGCCTGCAGCCCCTGAGCAGTGGGAAGGAGGGTCCAGCATGGGCTGGGGGGACAGGCTATGCCAGGCAAGGCTGACACCTCCAGCGGCAGACGAGCAGAGCTGGCAGCGAGGATGGGCCCAAGTGTGCCAGGGCCTGCCTGCTCAGTGCTGAGAGGGCAGGGTACGGAGCTGAGGCAGGAAGGGAGGGCCAGGGCAGGATGGACAGGGGACCGACACAGACACAGTGGACAGGGCGTCAATGCAGCCAGGCTCACGCCCTCTCCCACCCGCTCCCCGCCAGGCATCCTTCTTACCCCTCACCCCCCGCCCACTGCCCCTGATGTGGTCTAGTCTAGCCTTCTTGGCCTTCAGGGCCCAGCCCGGCCTCACCCACAGCCCATGGCAGTTGGGTTTGAGGGGCGCTAACAACAGGGACCTGGGGTGGCTTTCCAGGGACGCCCTATGCCGAGGCCTCACATGCATCCCTCACACAAGGCCACACTGACGGATGCCGGTGCGGAGGGCTTGAACCTGGCTCACCTGGGGGGCTGAGGGCAGGGCCGAGCTGGGATAGGGGCTGGGCTAAAGGACCCATATCTGGATGGGGTGCAGGAGGTGACTAGACCTTCTCAGGAGGGAAGGAGTGAGGTCTGAGAATCCAGCCCCTCACTGGGACTGAACGCTTCTCCTGGGGGAGCAGGTGAGTCCCGGGGGCTTGAGGCTGCCCTGCCAGTGAGACCCCGTCTCCTGGCTGCCCTGTCAGCCTCACATTGGGGGAAGGAGAACTTGGACTGGCACCCGGGCTCAGTGACCCTGGACAGCTGCTCCCCCCTCAGGGCTCCTGGGCTTTGGCCCCCTCCTGGCTCTGCCCTGATGTGCAGAGGGCGGGCACTGGGACCTGCTCTGCTGGACCTGTCCCACCTGGCCCTCCTTCCTTCCATCTCAGTCCCACAAACTCTGAGTGGCCAGGAGCATGGGAGGGGTCACTGAGGCCAGCGTCAGCCAGTGAAGCAGACAGCATCACGAACAGGGGTTACACACACTCAGCACAGCCTGGGCCCGGGCTCGGGCGGGGCCCGTCTTGCCAGGTGAGCTCGGGAACTGGGATACTGGTTTCCAGGAAGCCGTCCCCGGGGAGGGGGGTCAGGGGGCCGCCCTCCAGGACCAGCTCAGGGTTTCTCTGCACGGTCTCAACTGGAGGCAGACGGGGAGAGAACAGAGGACAAGAACAGACACTCATGTGGACTGTCTGGACAGGCTCCGACACAAGACACACGGGGCTTGAGGACCAGGCGACAAGACAACTGGGACACACGCCGGTGTGGGTGGGGCAGGGCCGTTCCCTGGGAGGGCAACTTGCATACTCACTCCCTGCCCAGACCTACTCTGTGCCCCCCCATCTGGGTTGGGCACCGGGGGCTCAGTACAGAGCCCCTCGGGTCCTCAGCTCTGCCTCCGCGGGCAGTTGGGTTGCAGTCTGGGCCCCTGGCATGGGGCTGAGACCCTGTCCTCATTCCTACCTCTGGGATCAGTGGGGCCAGTGCGCCCTTACCTAGACAGGTGCCCAGATTCTCAGGTGTTCAGTGTAGGCTGCTATTCCCCGCACAGCAAGCCCACCCCGACCTGGAGCACCGAGGAGCGGCACCCACCCACCCACCGTCTCCCACCCACCCACCGTCTCCCAGCACCCGGCCGCCTGCGGGGTACTCACCCAGCAGCGTGGAGCACCCGTCCCCCAGCGGGTAGCGCTGGTAGCGGGGGATGCTGAAGGGCGGCAGGGCGTAGAATCGCCGCTCCAGCAGGGGCTCCAGACGCGAGGCCGACGGGTCCGCGGGGTGGAACAGGTTGTAGACTTGCTGGCAGGCCGGCCGCAGCTGGAAAACTGGGGGCGGGAAGGGGGTGGAGTCGCCTGTCAGCTCCGCCCCAAGAAGGCGGAGCCTAGAACTGGGCGGGGCCTAGAGCCGGGAAGGGCTTAGAACTGGGCGGGCCTGGAGCCAGGCGGAGCCTAGAACTGGGCGGGGCCTGGACACGGGAGGGGCTTAGAACTGGGAGGGGCCTGGAGCCGGGAGGGGCTTAGAACTGGGCGGGGCCTGGAGCCAGGCGGAGCCTAGAACTGAGCAGGGCCTACAGCAGGGCGGGTGCGGTGGTGGTCCGGATACAGAAAACCTGAAAACGTGTCTATGAATTTGGGATGTGTTTGGACCATTTTCCTTTTATTAACCTTTTCTTTTTAATTGAAAAGTTAGCCCTGGCAGTTTTTTCTCAGTAATTAGAGCGTTGGCTATTGGACATAAAGATCACGGGTTCGATTCCTGGTCAAGGGCACGTATCTGGGTTTGCTCTCTGCCCCCTTCACCCACCTCCACTCCCCTGCGTAGGGATGCGTGCTGGAGGCAACCAGTCCATGCGTCTCTCACACTGATGTTCTCTCTCTCTCTCTTCTCTCCCTTTCTCCCTTCCACACTCTCTAAAAAAAAGCAAAGGAAAAAATAAAACCCCTCAGGTGAGGATTAACAACAACAAAATTGAAAAGTTAAAATAACCATGGTAAAAAACGTTTTTCAAATACAAGAGGATATGAGAAGACTTCAAAGGAAGGCTGCCTTCCACCTCCGAGCCCTGGGGCTGGAGCCCACCAGCATCTTTAGGGAGCCTCTCACACATCCCTAGGGGAGCAGGGCGCCTGCCTGCTGGGACTGGAAATGTCTCCTAGGTTGTCAGAATGGGCTGCAAGTCCAACCACTTCACATGGATGTAAGAATGTAAGCGCTCACACACACACACACACACACACACACACACGCACGCACACAGAATGTAAGCACAGGTATCCATCCTCTGCTGTTAGTAAAGACCTATGTTAATACAGATGTTCCTCGACCTACGATGAGGTTAGGTCCCAATAAACGCACTGTAAGTGGAAGACATCATCAGTCGAAAATACATTTGCTACACCTAACCTGCCGACCGTCATGGCTTAGCACAGCCCCCCGCAAACATGCTCAGGACACTTAGTTTGGTCTATGGTTGGGCACAATCGCCCCCATAAAGCTTGTTTTATAACGCGCGGCATCATGAGACAGTATCACACCACATACTGCTAGCCTGGGAAGATATCAGAATTCAAAATCTGAAGTTCTGTTTCTACTGACTGGGTACCGCTTTTGCACCACCGCGAAGTTGAAAAATCGAAAGTCACGCCATCATAAGTTGGGGACCATCTGTACCCCAATTTTGCTAACCAAAAGCAATTCCAAGAGCACTGTCACTTTTACAAAGAAAAGCGAAAACAGGGTTCAGCATCTGTTTGTAAATCCTCACCTGAGAATAGGTTTTTATTATTTTAGAGAAAGAGGAAGGGGGAGAGAGAAACATCGACTGGCTGCCTCCCGCATGTACCCTGACCAGGGATCGAACCCGCCACCTTTGGGTGTACAGGACGACGCTCCAACCAACTGAACCACCTGGACAGATTTTAGCATTCGTTTTGCACGAGCTGCTGTAGAGGCAGCAGAGTGGCCCTGCCAAGCTCCCTCCCTGGAGCCAACCACACCCGGCATCGCAGCACCCAGCTGCCAAAGCTCTGAACTGTCGGTGAGCATCTGCGCTTTATCTCGGTTTATTTTGTGCAGCTGTTAGCAAGACGTGTCCTAAGCTGTCGGCAAAGACTGAGAGACCTCATAAGGGTGTTATGCTTATTGTAAAACTGGATGTCATTAAGCGTATTTGGGATCATTTGGAAGGTTATTTTTGGGTCTGGGAGCGCTCAAAAAATTTCCCACATAAATTAATGGTAATTGCCTCTCTGATTTATGCCACGTTGGCGTGCGAAACATTTCAGAGGGATGCTCCACTGTCGGAGAGCGGGGGGGGGGGGGGAGGGGGGGGAGGGGGGGGGAAGGGGGGGGCCGGGGGCGGGAACCTGTATAAGCTGTCGGTAGTGTGTGTTCACTTTTAAATCACACACACGGATAGGAACATATGCTGTACTTTTTGAACTTTGCTTTTTTTCTTCTTCCATTTAACACACGGAATTTTGGCGTCTTTCACATCAGCACATGAGCACATGTACTTCTGCCACATTACCTTCGACGTAACATCGCTGTCCCTGTGTCAGGCCCTGTCCACTCGCTCTCGGGCAACTGCCTAACTCTCGCTGAGCCTGTTTCCCCACTGTTACCTGGGGACTGTGACATGGGCCCCGCAGTGAGGACGGCAGGGCCACACTGGCTGATCCTGGGGGACACCGGGCAGGGACTGTTGCTGACAGACTGCTCAGCCCGTACATCTCGCCTCTCTGTCTGTGTAGACGCAAGGAGGGTCCCTGGAGCCGCGTGGCTGTGGCAGCTCTGGGGCTGCAAGGCCACGGAACCAGGAAGGCTTTGGGGGTGCCTGGCTGCCTCCTTCTTCCTTTCGGGAAGACCTAGGGCCCGGGAGACTGTGTCTATCCCCATCTGACCCTGGAAGGCTCCCTTCCCTATCCGGATCACAGCCCCCAGGGGTGCCTTGGAGGAGAAATGAAACAGCAGGTGTCGGGAAACGGGGGCCAGTGACTGAGCTGCTGAAGCAGGGGCATGGGAGAGGGATGGGCCCCTGGTACGGAGGACAAAAAAGGAGGCTGATACGGTAAGGGGCCTTGAGACAGGGGTCCACTGAGACCCTACGCTCTGATCACGTGTCACCCGCCCCACCCTACCCCGGCAGGGCTCTCACCATCCAGGCTGGGGATGACCGTCTTCCTCAAGGCCAGGACCAGCCCCAGCGGGCACCCGAAGAGGAAGAGGTCGGCGACCTCAAAGTCGAACCTGCCCAGGGCCCCTGTGCCGTCCAGCATGGTGGAGCTGCTCGAGCGGCGGGAGCCCGGCTCGTTCCTCAGCACGCTAGCATGGAGGCTGCAGGGGGGCGCGCGCCAGGTCACACCGAGGCCCTTCTCAGGGCTGGCCTGCCCTCCTCGGCTCCTGAAGGAGGCCCCTGAGGGGTCCTCAGGCCCAAAGAGGTTGCACCCCTGTGCTGCCTTCCAGGTGCAGCTGCCCCAGGGCTGCTGGGACACCTCGGAGGACAGAGGGTCCCACCTCTCTAGGGGGTCCACTGCCTTTGGGACAGACCTGACAGGGACCCGGCTGCCCTGGTCAGCTCTGCCCCTGCTTCCCCCAGACAATCTGTCCCCTCTGGTTCAGGATGGTCCTCAGCATGGACAGGACCACAACTGTACCCTACAACCTTCTTTCTCCTGCTGAAGAGCTGGGGGCCCAGTTAGGCTGGGGGCCCCCGGGAACCTGACATTGGCCGTCCCTCCCTCTGGGAGGCCCCGTCACCCCCTGGCGGTGGGCCTCCTGATCTGACCCCCAGCCCCCGCCAGCCCCGCCCACCTGGACAGGAAGGCCTGGTGCTGCTGGATGGTGTCCAGCTCGTAGGTAGATGAGTCACTCCTCTTCCGGGGCAGCTGCTTTTTGGGGTCCTCGGTGCCATTGCTACGGGGGATGTCGATGTTGCTGCGGCTGAGGTGCCTACTGCTCTCCAGGCTGCCGCTGCCGCCGCCGCCGCCGCCACCGGCACCGCCACTGTGCGACGAATTCACCAGGATGCCCGGGGACAGCAGGTCAGTGTCCTGTTAACAGCCCACACAGGCTCACTGCCAGGTGGCGACTGGCCTGCCCCTCTTCGGTGTTGTCCCTCCTGACTGCAGGCCCACTGCCCGGCCAGGCTCTCACCCACGCCAGCGTGAGGAAAACCCTGTCCCCCAGGCCCCACTGTCCCCCAGCCCACTGGCCACAGACTGACAGCTTTTATCCCTGGTACCTGCACGCTGGCCACGCTGCCCCTGCGGCTGCTGCTCTGACTCTCAGACACCGGCTGGCTGCTGTAGCACAAGGCGTCAAACGCCAGGATGCCCCCCACGCAGTCCCCGATCAGGCACACCTGGAGGGAGAGGGGCCTCAGGGCTGAGCGCCAGCCCTGCTTGCTCGGACGCAGGCTGGGGAGAACCGAAGCGCCTGCCACGGCGGGGCCGGAGGTCCAGGCAGGCCCCCCACCAGGGTGTTGGGCCTTTCCTTCCCTGACCCCATGACTCACCTGCCCATTGAAAGTCATGCCCTCCTGGGACTTGATGAAGTCCCCGTAGGCGAGGTTGGCCCGCTGGATCACCGTGGCAACAGCCTCCTGGTACTGGGGTGAGGAGGTGGCCAGCAGGGGCAGGGCGGCCAGGGGGATGTGGTCCTGGCTGCTGGACAGACAGCCTTCGTCGTGGCTGTAGGGGCTGAGGCTGGGGGAGGGGACCCGGTCAGGACAGAGCTGTGGCCTCAGGTCAGCCCCAGAGCCTCAGGTCAGCCCCGGAGCCCCTCTCCCCTGCCCTGAGCAGCAGGCCCGGAGTGCCTGCCACCTGGAGAGCCTTAGCCATGACTCAGCAGACCTGGTGGGGACGTTTACAGGCCCACTCCCGGGCAGGCGTGGGACAGGGCTGGGGAGTAAGGGCCGGAGGCTGGGAGCCGGGTGAGCATCCCCACGTGGGGACACAAAGGCTCAACGCCGGCCCTCCTGACTCTGGGCCCAGCCATCTGCATAGATTTTGCCACCTCTGGGCAGAACGGACTGGATGGCCTGTCTGGATGTCCAGACAGGTGTCCCAACATGGGGGGCGGGAGGGCAGTCAGGAAAGGGACAGGCGGCCGCAGACCTGCGCACTCACTTGGAGACCAGGGCGAAGGCATCGGAGCAGACGGGCGGGCAGGGCACCAGGCGGATGGCGAGGCGGCCCAGGGCGCTGGGGTAGTGCACGCGCATGACGGTGTCGAACACGGTGGCGATGGTGTTGGTGTCGCCCTGCTTGGAGCTGGGGTCCCCGGCGCCCGTGTCCAGGATGGTGCCCCCGTGCAGCACCAGCAGCAGCACGTGGATCTTGGAGGGCGGCATGGCCAGCGGCGGGCTGACCTCGTCCTGCGTGAGCAAGGGGCGGGTGTCAACTCCCCCGGCCACGGAGCTCCTTGCTCCCTTTTAAGGACCCGACTCCAGGTCTTCAGCTGGTGTTGCTGCCCTCGGTGCGTCCGTGTCCGGGCACGGGTCTGTCTCAGGCCCCGCAGGCAGGGCTACAGCCGCTCTGAGTCACAGGGTTGCTTCAGGGGGCTGGGGGCTGGGCCTCGGCCTGGCCGCTCTGCCAGCAGCTATGAGCTCTCCCCCATCTATCTACATGGGGCCCCTCGCCGCCCCCGGCCCCACAGCCCCCAAACCCTGCCATTTCTTCACTTTCCACGAGACCAAGGGCCCAGGAGCAGAGACGTCTGGACCGGAACCAGAGCTGCCGCCTCCCCAGGCTGGGACGCCATCCCCAGGCCTCTCCGGGCCCCAGCTCCCAGTGTGACGGGGTGGGGGTAGCCCAGGAGGAGCCCCTGGTGAGCACTTGTGTGTCCTATTATGTCAGGAGGTGTGGGGTTGGGGGAGGGAGTTGAATGAAGAGAGCAGCTTGTCCCCAAGGAGCCAGGGGCCAGAACAAGTTGAAGCACACGAGGGGGCGCGTGAGCTGGGCCACTGATGGCAGGAGGCGGGGCAGCAGCAGGACCCAAGTGTCAGCACGGAGCCTGGAGGAGGGTTGGGCCCTGGCCCTGGGGCTGGGGAGGCTACCAGGAAGGGAGAGGGGGTGCCACAGGCCAGCACAGAGCTCCGGGTAAGGAAGGACGGTTGGGCTGCCTCACCCCCAAGAGGGGACTGGTCATCGGCCAGTGTGGGCCACAGGGCCTGGACGCAGTTTGGGGGCGACACCTGTCCCCATACAAGGACTGCCTGCTGCTGCCCGCTGGTGGGGCAGGAATGAATTCATGGCCCAGGGCAGGGGGGGACCACCGGCTGCCCAGACCACAGACCAGGACGAGACAGCTGCGCTCGGCCACGGGGACGGGCAGGGCTGGGCAGTGGGGAGTTGAGGAATCCTGCCTGTGTCCCCTCTGCTGGGACTGTTCAGGGACCCCTGGAGATCAGTCTAAGACACAGCTTCTCCCATGTGAGCCTGCGTTCTGTGGGGCACACCCTGCCGGAGCCGTGAACCCAGTGGGAACAGAGCCCACAGCACGGGAGCGACAGGCCCTGAAAAGCCAGGGGACCCGTCAGTGTCCCCGTAAAGCCACCTCCTTCCGCAACGCCGGAGGCTCTGGTTTGGGGGGTTTTGCCGGCAAGGGGATCTGGCTTTGGGTGCTGGGCTACAAGGCACACCCTCGGCCGATCTCGAGCATGGCCCCTTCTGCCCCTCCCGGGGCGTCAGAGCTGTGTGCCACGTGGCTGAGGAGGGGGCTCTGTCTGCTTTATCGCCATGAACCAGCAAATGGAAATCAACACCCCAGTAACTTTTCCGGAAAAACCCATTGGACCTAAAACCTCACAGCAGAAAACCCCTAAAACGGGGGAGGGTAGCATGGACACTCCTTCCCCCACAAGCCCATCCAAACTCTCCAGGGGTCCCCATCCCTAGGGACCATCTGCACCTTGGGCAGCTTGAGGCCAGAGCAGGGTGGTGGCCGCAGTGAGTGACGGCCCTGCTGGGCCAGGCTCCTGCCCCAAGTGCAAACAGCTCTGACCACCCACGGGTGGAGCAGGAGGGGCCTGAGCTCCGTGCAAAGAACCCCCAAAGCAGACACAGGCATTCTGCAGACATAGCTTTATTGGGCACTGAGAGCTCCGCCCGTTCCCAGCGGGGGTGGCAGCCGCTGGCCACATCACTTCTGCCTAGATGGCTTTTGCTTCCTCCCCTTCCATCTTTTTTTCTTCAGGAAATGCAGGAAGGCTGAGCACAGGGTGGTCTTATGTTTGGTCTGGAATTTACAAGTTCCTCATTTTACTTTCCAGGAGAGGAGCTGGGTCAGGTCCTTCCTCAGAGGCTGCCTACCATCCCTGCCAGTTCTTGGGGACATCAGCAGGGACGGGGGCCCAGGACAGGGGGGACGTGAGTGAGGCTGTGGGTGCCAAGTCCTGTCTCCACTCCTCTGAGCCCTACCCCTCGCCCTGGCAGCTCTGGGAACCAGCAGCAGCACAGCCCCCGCCCTCTGCCACCTGGGCACCCACCTCGATGGTGCTCAGCTGCTCCACGCTGGAGGCCACCCTGAACTCGGGGGCAGTCTGACGGTACAGCCCATCTGCAACACGGAAGCGGGGGGTCCTCTGAGCAGAGGGGCAACTGGCCAGCCCCAGGCCCACCAGACAGAGGCTGTGAGGCTAACAGGCGGGGCCCAGGGTTCCCCTCCCTCCACCTGGCACCCAGGCCCAGGGGCTGGTCAGAGAGGAGGGCCTTCCCCCCACCCTCCCAGGCCCTGCAGCACACCAGCCCGTTACCCTGCGTGTCCTCCAGCTCTGAGCTTTCGATCTTGTCCATGAGGTCATTGGAGTTCCACTTGGTGATGTCCTTGGGGAAGGTTTCCTCTGAGTCGGACAGGTCCTCTGGGGAGGAAAGAGGGGCTTCAGCATGCTATTGGGGAACAGGGACTGGGGGGTGGGGTGCTGGGAGGCCTGTTCCCAGGTGGTTGGCTCTGGTTTCTCATGTTTCTCTGGCCCATGTGCTGCTCCGTGCTGGGCTCTGCTCTCCCCCTTCCTTAACGGACGGACACATGGCCGCACGCCCATCATGGGGCTGCTGCCTGATCTTTTATTTATTTTTAAAAAAATATATATTTCATTGATATTTTACAGAGAGGAAGGGGGAGGGATAGAGAGTTAGAAACATCGATCAGCTGCCTCCTGCACACCCCCTACCGGGGATGTGCCCCCAACCAAGGTATATGCCCTTGACCGGAATCGAACCTGGGACCCTTCAGTCCGCAAGCCGACGCTCTATCCACTGAGCCAAACCAGTTAGGGCCTGACCTTTTATTTTATTTTTAACATATTTTTATTGATTTCAGAGAGGAAGGGAGGAGAGAGAGATAGAAACATCAATGATGAGCATCACTGATCAGTTGCCTCCTGCACACCCTCTACTGGGGGGATGGAGCCTGCAACCCAGGCATGTGCCCTTGACTGGAATCGAACCCAGGACCCTTCAGTCCGCAGGCCGACACTAGGGCTGCCTGACGTTTTAAAAAAATTGTGGTAGGCGGGAGCAGACTAGGAGAGGTCCCTGGGGGGAAAGGAGACATATGTAATACTTTCAACAATAAAGAACTTCAAAACAACAGAAACAAAACAAAAACTGTAACATTCACATATCATAAAAGTCACCATTGAAGCCATTTTGAAAGTAGCATTTAGTACATTCACAGTGCTGGGCAACCACCATGTCGGTCCAGTTCCAGAACATGTTCTCTTCTTTCTTTCTTTTTTAAGGTGAGACCTTCTATTTAATGATCAATATGTTCTTATTGATTTTAGAGAGAGGAAGGGAGAGGGATAAAGAGATAGAAACACCGATCTGCTGCCTCCTGCATGCCCCACACTGGGGATCGAGCATGTGCTCTGACCAGGAACCGAACCCGAGACCTCCTGGTTCATAGTTGACCCTCAACCACTGAGCCACACCGGCCGGGCACCAGAACATTTTCATCACCCGAAAGGAACCCTGTCCCCATTGACAGTCATTCCCCCTTTCTCCCTCCTCCAGGCCCCAGCCACCACCACCCCGCTTTCGGTCTCTACGGACCTGCCTGCTCTGGACGGATCCTCCAGAGCAAGCCGTGGAATGTGTGGCCTTTACAGGCTGGTCTTTCACTCAGCATCCCGCTTCCAAAGTCCGTGCACTTTATGCCTGGACCCTGTGCACCATCTCGAAGGGCCACCCTTTGTTTCTCTGCCCATCAGCTGGCGTTCCTGACCGTTCCCAACCTCCGCACAATACCGCTTCATGAGAAGCGCAGCTGTGTGCGATTTCATCGGAGACTCCCCTCTCTGCCTTTCGGAGGACTCCCGTCCGTGTCCCTCTCCCTAGCCACGCGATGGGTCACGTGGGGCCGGCTTCCCCAGGGCACTGCCACTCTTGGCATCTCCCGGCTTGACTGCCTCCTCTCTTTTCGGGCTTTTTCTAAACTTTCTACAGAAGTTGGGTGCGTTCCTCATGTCACGGGCACAGCCAGGCCAGGCTCAGGGATGAGACTCCCGAACACCCTTCCCCACCCTCGGGAAGAGGCATCTCTTCTCAGCCTCCTCCCCCAAGGCCAAACCAGGCACCTGCCTTTTGCCTGGACACCCCCTCTCCCCCAAGTTCTTTCTCTCGAGGCCAGTGAACTAAGATACCATAATTAGTCCGGCCAGCGTGGCTCAGTGGTTGAGTGTCACCCTATGAACCAGGAGGTCACGGATGGATTCCCAGTCAGGGCATGTGCTGGGGCTGCAGGCTTGATCCCCAGTAGGGGGTGTACAGGAGGCAGCAAATGATTCTCTCTCATCATTGATGTTTCTCTCTCTCTCCCCCTCTCCCTCTCCCTTTCTCTCTGAAATCAATTAAAAAAAAATACTTTAAAAAAAAGATGCCATAGCCCAGCCGGGTGTAGCTCAGCAGTTGAGCGTCAAGCCAGGAACTAAGAGGTCCCAGGTTCAATTCCCGGTCAGGGCACATGCCCAGGTTGCAGGCTCGATCCCCAGTGGGGGTGCGTGCAGGCGGCAGGCAATCCATGATTCTCTCTCATCATTGATGTTTCTCTCTCTCTCCCCCTCTCCCTTCCTCTCTGAAATTAAAAAAAAAAAAAGATGCCATAATCAGTGGCTTCTCTGCCCGCGTCAAGCTGTGGAGGCGGCTGGACAAGGCTCTGGTCCTGCCTCTGCCCTGCTGTGTCTGGAGGCAAGTCCCTGTCCCTCTCTGAGCCTGTGTCCTGCTCGTCACCCGCAAACTGGAAACCCACCTCCCACACCTGCCCCCAGGCCTCTCTTATTTCCTCGGGAGGAGGGGCGGGGGGCTGAAGCAAGCGAGGGCTTTGTGTTGGCTCCTCCGGACACGGTGGCTGCGTGCTCGCTGCGCTTATTTTAGGATTCGTGGGAATTATGGGCATTTCCCGTATTTTCTGCTTGTCTGCCTTTTCTAAAGTTTTTACATCAGATGAGGGGGGAAAACAAAACAAAAAAATCAGAAAATTATAAGAAGGTATGCTTTTATGAAACTTCTTATGGAAACATATTCACACAAGGAAAAAAGCCTCCTTCTGATCCTAGGTCCATTGCTGGGGAGTCTCAGAGCATGGTCCCCACTTGCCAGGCCCCGGTACATCCGGACCTCTGGTTGGGGTGAGCCTGAGACTGCGGGTGACTTCACTTAGCCTCTCAGCCTCTGTCCCACGCTGCTCACCCAGGACTGTGCATAGGTAACTGCCACTTCGACCCACACACCCCAACTCTTTCAGACGCCCAGATCTCTCGTGGGAAGGCCCCCAGAGCCGCCCAGGAGCCCGCCTACCGTGCGCATCAAAGAACTCATCCTCCGAGCTCTCGTCTGAGTCCCGGGCGATACTCTGCATCCTCCACTCTGAGATGCTGTGGCGGGAAGGGCTGGCTGGAAGGAAAAACCCCCGACTGACCGACCACCCAGCGGACGGGGCTGGGGACATAGGCAGGCGGGTATGAGGTGCGGGAGGAGTGAGGGCAGAAGGGCTCGGAGGGGAAGGGTGTGAGCGAGGAGGGGCCGGTGGCCCTGACTCCTCTTGGTGGAACCTCCTGGGACTTCGAAAACTGCCCCCTCCCAGCCCACCTGCCGCAATGCAGCCACGTCCCGTCCTGTCTGGGGGAGGACATGGCGGTGGGAGGGTATCAGGGGTACGGCCGGGCGGGCAGTCACACGGGCCTGGGTCCTCCCTGGGCCTCTGCCCTGGGCTAGCCCCGGTGCCGCTCCTTAAATTCTCCGGAGGCAGAGGCGACAGACGAGGACCAGGGTAGTGACAGGAGGGGAGGAGATAAGGGTGTCCATGTGTACATCTCCATGGACCCGTTTGCACAGGGACGGACACGCCTGGCGTGGGAAGAGCCGCTCTGCAGAGGGGACTCCTGGCTTTACTTGAGATGCCTTGTTTTTCAAAACCACCACGGTATGCCTCTCTCAGGTCTGAAGCCTTATTCTCGCTCCTTGGCCTGGCTCAGAACGTGGGGTCTGGTCCCTCAGGAGCAGAGGCACCCCCCCAACCCCGCGTGTGCTGTGTGGGGCTCACCCAGGCCCCATCTCTCCCTGGTACCCAGGCTCCAAAGAGCTGCTGCCGCTGGGTCCCAGGAGAGGCTGGGAGGGGGTTCCCACATAACCAGCCTGTCTTGCCCGAGCTGTGGAGGTGAGCCTGGGGGAACGTGCTAGGGGGGTGTGGGGCGCCCTGGGCTTCTCCTACCAGCAGGCAATTGGTTCTCACTCCGGGCAGCTGTGGCCCACGAAGTCCAAAAGCAAGAGTCCATTCCCAGAGCTGGCATTCCCTGCCTCGGGGGGCTGAGGGCACTCCCGGGGGGACCAGCGAGGGCAGGGACCTGCACCGGGGCTGGGGCGGCTCACCTCCCCGCTTGGACGACCGCGATGACTTGGAGGACGTGGACCACTGCTTCTTCAGGCCGCGGCCGGCCAGGGGCTCGCCGCTGCTGCTGGGCTGGGGGGGCTCCCCGGGGGTGTGGTCCTGGCTGGCTTCGCCCTTGGACAGCTCTTCGGCCTCCTCCTCATGTTCCTTGAACTGGGCCATCTTCCGGGACAGCATGAGCTGCGCCTCCTTCTCCAGCTCCCGGATGTTTTCCATGCTCAGCCCGTACCACTCGTCCTGCCAGCACCAGGCCTGCCGGTGCGCCCGGACCATCACCTTCCGCAGGCCTGCAGGCAGGTGGGGGACAGAGACAGAGGTGAGAGGGGGCAGAGACGGAGGCGGGAGGGGGCAGAGACGGAGGCGGGAAGGGGCAGAGACGGAGGCGGGAGGGGACACAGAGGTAGAGGCAGCATCAGTTGGGCCTCAGAGGCCCCACGGGCCAGGTTCGGGGCTGAGAGGTGCCCCATGTCGCAGGCCACAGTGTAGCCTTCAGCAAATCACTGTCCTATGCCTCAGTTTCCCCCCTGTGAGTGTGGAGTTTGGCTCACAGAGGGCCTCCCACAGTAATGCATCTGCTCAGAAGCCACTCTGAATTTGGGGGGATTTCTGCCCTGGAGGGGGTGGGGAACACTGGAAGAGAACTTCCCGGGAGTCCAGGCTCAGGCAGGGCTGCAGGCGGGGACAGAAATGGGGTTGCAGGCGGGGACACAGGTGGGGACACAGGTGGGGTTGCAGGCGGGGACACAGGTGGGGACACAGGTGGGGTTGCAGGCGGGGACACAGATGGGGTTGCAGGCAGGGACACAGGTGGGGACACAGGTGGGGTTGCAGGCGGGGACACAGGTGGGGACACAGATGGGGTTGCAGGCAGGGACACAGGTGGGGACACAGGTGGGGACAGAAATGGGGTTGCAGGCCGGGATGCAGGCAGGGACACAGGTGGGGACACAGGTGGGGTTGCAGGTGGGGTTGCAGGCGGGGACACAGGCGGGGTTGCAGGTGGGGTTGCAGGCGGGGACACAGGTGGGGACACAGGTGGGGTTGCAGGCGGGGACACAGGTGGGGACACAGGTGGGGTTGCAGGCGGGGACACAGATGGGGTTGCAGGCAGGGACACAGGTGGGGACACAGGTGGGGTTGCAGGCGGGGACACAGGTGGGGACACAGATGGGGTTGCAGGCAGGGACACAGGTGGGGACACAGGTGGGGACACAGGTGGGGTTGCAGGCGGGGACACAGGCGGGGACACAGGCGGGGACACAGGTGGGGACACAGGTGGGGTTGCAGGTGGGGACACAGGTGGGGACACAGATGGGGTTGCAGGCAGGGACACAGGTGGGGACACAGGTGGGGTTGCAGGCGGGGACACAGGTGGGGACACAGGCGGGGTTGCAGGCGGGGACACAGGTGGGGACACAGGTGGGGACACAGGTGGGGTTGCAGGCGGGGACACAGGTGGGGACACAGGTGGGGTTGCAGGCGGGGACACAGGTGGGGACACAGGTGGGGTTGCAGGCGGGGACACAGGTGGGGACACAGGTGGGGTTGCAGGCGGGGACACAGGTGGGGTTGCAGGCAGGGACACAGGTGGGGACACAGGTGGGGTTGCAGGCGGGGACACAGGTGGGGACACAGGCGGGGTTGCAGGTGGGGACACAGACGGGGAGGAGGGTGGCCCGGCACCAGCACTCACCGGTGTCGTGGATGAACCTCTCAATCTTGGACTGCATGCCCCAGTAGCGGAACTCCACCTTGCACAGCTTGTAGGCGCACATGATGGGGAACACCTGCTGCTTGTACTCCTGGATCCAGTTGTCCGACAGGGGCCCCCGCTGGGTCTTGATGGAGTGGAACAGCTTGGGGTCCTCCTCCGTCCTGTACTCGTTGGGGGGCACGGGATCCTTGACGATGTCGATGAAGTCTGGGAGGAGACCCTGAAAGTCAGAGGGCACCTCCACCCTCTCCTGTCCCATTGCCTCCCCGTGTCCCTGCCGCCTCCGAATCCTTGCGGGGCGCTGGGCCTCTCTGGGCCAGAGTGAGCATGCTGCTCGGGGCCACTCTGGCCTCGGGCTCTCCTGATGGCAAGGCCTATGGCTTTCCTTGTGGCTTTTCCAAATCGTTTCAGCAACCCCCACGTTTCGTGTGCCTTCTACCAATTACCCAAGATGCACAGGGGTGTGGGATGGGTAGAGAGGAGGCCAGGTAAAGCTTCCCAGAAAGGGGCATGTCAGCCACAGAAGCCCCGTGAAGCGGAGACTGTCCCAGCAGCACTAGCTTGACCGAGTGAGTGGGTGGGGGAGGCTGAGGGGTCCATGTGGGGAGAGGTGATGAGGGCTCGGTTGGATCTGAAGCATTACTGGCCAGGCTAAGTGCATGACTGGTGCCCGGAGGGACAGGTGGCACTATGTACAGTCTGGAGGCAGGCTGGCCCGTAGAAACCCTCCTGACTGAAGGGAGGAGACAGGAAGAGCCAATTCAAGGGCCCAGGATAGTCCTGATGGGGGTAGCAGATGCCACGGGGCTGGGCATCTGAGAAATGGGACTGGGGGCTGGAGGGTGACAAGAGGAATGGCAGTGACTCTGGGAAGGACATGAGCCATGCCACCGCCTGTCACCCGTCTCCTCCCCCAAATCAAAACCACCCGCTGTGCGGCTCCTAAGGCTCGTGGGTTAGCAGGGCTGGGACACAGGTGCTGAGAGGGAGCCCAGGACAGGGTGTGCGGCTCAGAGACGTGTGGGGAGGATGGCATGCGGGGGGCTCTGCCCCAGCGAGGCCCGGGCTGTGTCATCTCCCTGGCAGGTTGGTACGGGGTCTGGGCTGTGGGATGCAGATGCAGACATGAGCTCCACCAAAAGCAGTGAGGGGTCAGGAGCGCCAAGTGCTACAGCATAGGGGCTGGGGGAAGGGAATGAAAGTCCGGTCCGGCCGGTGTGGCTCAATGGTTGAGCATCGACCTATGAACCAGGAGGTCACAGTTCGATTCCCGGTCAGGGCACAAGCCTGGGTTGCGGGCTCCATCGCCAGTAGGGGGCATGCAGGAGGCAGCCCATCAATGAGTCTCTCCTATCATTGATGTTTCTCTCTCTCTCTCCCTCTCCCTTCCTCTCTGAAATAAGTAAAAATATTTATAAAATATACATATAAATATTTAAAAAAACAACCACACACACACACACACACAAAACAACTCCTGCCTGGATCAGACTGTATGCCCAGCCGGCTCAGGCAGAAAGGCCACAGGAGAGGGCTGAGAGCAGGAGCCATACGGGGGGCCTCTGTAGGGAGCCCGCAGAGCTGCCAGAGGGCCTGTGTCATGCTGGGGCCTTCCCTCCTGTTATGGGTATTTCTGGGTAGAACGTGCTTCCGCCTCCCCCCCACCAAGTTCATATGTTAGAGTCCTGACCCCCAGGAGCTCAGAATATGGCCTTATTTGGACATAGGGCCTCCAGAGATGTAATCAAATGAAAATGAGGTCATTAGGGTGGCCCTGATCCAACATGACTAGTGTCCTTATAAAAAAAGGGACATTTGGACCTGACTCGCCGTGGGGAGAACGCCATGCAAAGATGACAGCAGAGATTGGGG
The DNA here is from genome assembly GCA_026230045.1 of Corynorhinus townsendii. Taxonomy (NCBI): domain Eukaryota; kingdom Metazoa; phylum Chordata; class Mammalia; order Chiroptera; family Vespertilionidae; genus Corynorhinus; species Corynorhinus townsendii. The sequence goes on from JAPDVU010000014.1 coordinate 12,672,420, forward strand.
TGGTGCGTTTACAAGCCAGGATCACCGAGGTCCGCCAGCAGGAGAGAGGCCTGGCGCAGAGCCTCGCTGACCCCCGGAGGAACCAACCCCGGGCACACCTCAACCTTGGGCTTCTGGCCTCCAGGACTCGGAGGCAACCAACTTCTGTGTGTAAGCCCCCCCCACCCCATCTGTGGCGCTTTGTCCCGGCAGCCCAGCAAAGTAACAGCTCCCAGGCCTCAGTGGGGCTAATGGAGGGCTGCTCTCAGGGGCAGAGCCGTTCACACCCGTAAGAGAGCGGCCTGGGAGTTCGCTCCTGAGGCGAGTGGCCACCTCCGGCCGAGCACCTGCCCAACCCACCTCCACGTGACTCGCTCCTGGGCCTGGAACCCGGGGTTCCTGATTGGTGGCTGCTGAGCTGCGTCAGGCCCACAGATGTATGTTTGGCCAGTGTGAGTTTATTTACAGAGATTTTTCATTAGTTGCCAACATTGAGGAATTGGGAGATGTCACAGGAAAATGCTGATTTCTGGCCCCTCTTGGAAAAATAGATTTAACAAATGGGGCCCTTCGCTGCGTGGCCCAGTCACCTGGAGGGGAGAGGGGTAGGGGCCGCCTGCCATGAAGGGGACGCAGCCCCACCCCGCCCACAGAGCACACATGGGTGGGGACACCTCGAAGGGAAGGAGGGACGGGGCTCAGCGTGTAAAAGGCACTAAGCCTCAGTGTACGTGTCAGGAAAATGGGGCCAAGGAGGCCTCCCTGTCTCCCCTGGCGCCTGCTCCCATGCTTGCTCAAGACCCAGGACAGGAGCGGGTCGGGAGCCTGCCCGGCTGGGAGACAAGGGGCCCAAGGACAGGGAACCCCGACAAGGCCCAGCAGGGCGCCTGCCCTCCCCAGGGTGGGAGCATGGTGGTGGACATTACCGATCACCAGCTGGCTCCTTTCCACGGGAGACAGGCTGAACACGTTGGGGTTTTCTCCAGCATCAGTTTTATAATAGGTTTCAATGTCGATGGAGAATTTCTCCACGAAAGGGCATGTGAACCTGTGGGGGAAGAAAAACACCCATCAGGACCCCTGCGTGCAGGGTGCGGGTGTGGGGTGGCCAGGCCAGGACCTGCCGGACCCGCGGGGCAGGACACTCAGGTGGAAGGAGGCTAGAGTGATGGACGAGACTCATCTGTCTTGTCCACCTCCTGGACCTTCCCCTCGTCCCAAGGACAGCCCAGGCCAGGTGGGGGAAGGGGCGGGTTTAGGGGAAGAGGGAGATGTGGCAGGGAGCTGCTGGAAGCCATGTCCAGGTTCCCGTGTGTAAGGCATGGTACAGACGCAGGTACAACTACCACAGCCTACTCCTGAGTGGGCAGAAAGGGACAAACACTCCGAGCCACATGCCAACCCTGCCCACTGTCCCACAAGGCGTCAGGTCTGGTAACAAGGGAACAGCCCCCCAGCCCCCTGCTCTCTCTTTTTTTAAAATGTTTTTATTGATTTCAGAGAGAGGAAGGGAGAGGGAGAGAGAGAGAAACAACACTGATGAGAGAGAATCATTGATCAGCTGTCTCCTGCACGTCCCCTACTGGGGACCCAGCTTGTAACCCGGGTATGTGCCCTTCACTGGGAATCGAACGCTGACCTCTTAGTTCATGGGTCGACACTCAACCACTGAGCCACACAGGCCAGGCCAGCCCTTCTCTCTTGGCTGGAGTTGAGCGCAGAGGAGGCGAGTGTTGTTGGGAGGAGGAATGGCCTCCATGGATCCTTGGGCAGGCTCCCGGCCCTCACCCAAGATGAGGAAGGGAGCCTGGAGACTTGTGGGGACTCTATCTGCATAGCAGGTGGGCAGCCAGCTGGGTGCACCCCATCTGGTCTAACCCAGTGGTGCTCAACTACACTGGGCGAGGTGGGGGCACAGAGTGAAGAACCTCCTACCAGGGATCTAAAGGAAACCCCAGGTCAACATGACATGTAGCTGAGGGTCTCAGGGTTGGAGGGAATCTGGGCCATCTGGTCTACCCTCAGGTTGTGCTTCTTCCCAGCTGCTGACTGTCCCCAATTCTCAGGTGAACGTCAAGGTTTAGTTTGTATACCCTGAGCTCCCAGATGGCAAGGGAGTCTCAGGCAGACCTTGCTGAACTCATGCCTTCCAGGCCTCCCTCCCTGACACCCCTCTCCTGCCTGTTTCCTGCAGGGAACCCTAGGGGACCTTCAGGGATCCCCTACCTGGAACAGAGGTTCAGTTCCCGGGAAGCCTGGGGTGCAGGGCTGAGCCTACCTAGAGGGCTGCTCCCAGGATCTATGCCGCAGGGCGCCTCCCTACTCACCTGGTTCGCGTGTAGGGGTAGGCGTTCCAGGACTCCTCCACCACCCGCAGGGCTGCCTTGGGCAGGATGGAGCGGAACCAGCTGGGAATGTGCCTGCCCACGTGGTACACCTTGTGTGTGTACTGTCCGGACCCGCCTGGGCCATCCGTGTACGGCCGGTTCTCCAGTATCTCCACGCCGCTGCCTTCGCCATATGTCTCGTTGCGGCTCTTCTTCTGTGGGGACAAAGGCACCGTCCATGTGTGGGGGCCACAGTGCTCTGCAGAAGGGAAGGGGCTCAGGTGACCAAGCCCCAGAGAGCTGAGTGGGAGGAGGAGCCTCGGAGAGGCAGATCTCTGTAGGAGAGGCAGGAGTCTAGAAGGAAACCCATGTACCTCTATCTGCAAGCTATACATATTAATTTTCAACCAGGATGCCGAGACCACTCAGTGGGGAAATAATCGTCTTTTCAAATGGTGCTGGGACAACCGGCTCTCCACATGGAAAAGAATTAAGTTGGACCCCTACCTCACACCACACATAAAGATGAACTCAAACGGATCCAAGACCTAACATCATAAAAGTTTAGAAGAAGATAGAGGGGGGCAAGCCTTAATCATCTTGGATTTGACAATGATTTCTTAAGCGCAAGCAACCAAAGGGAAAATAGATAAAATGGGTTCCATAAAACATGTAAAACTTTTTGTGTATCACAGGACGCTAAGAAGAAAGAGGAAGGCAACCCACCGAAGGGGAGAACATTTTTGTAAATAATATACCTGATAAGGGATGCGCATCCAAAAAACATCAAAAACTCTTATGACTCAACAACAAAGAAGGAAATAACCCAACTCAAAAATGCACAAAGGGCTTGAATAGTCATTTCTCAAAAAAAAAAAAAAGATACGCAAATGGCCATGAGAAGATGCTTCAGCCACCCTAGTCATCAGGGAATGCCAATCAAATTGACAATGAGATGCCCCTTCACACCCATTAGGATGGCTAAGAAGACAAACGATTAGCAAGTGCTGGATGTGGAGACATTGGAACCGTCATGCACTGCTGGTGGGAAGGCGCAACGGTACAGTCGTCCTGGAAAACAGTGTGGCGGCTCCTCAAAAAGGTGGACACAGAGTTCCCACATGGCTCAGCAGTTCCACTCCTCGGTATACATCCGAGGATAGGAAAACATAGGTCAGCACACGAACTTGGACACCCATGGGCAGAGCAGCACTAGTCACAACAGCCAGGGGGTGGAACCAACCCAGATCTCCACAAACTGAAAGATGGGTCAGCGGCTCTGGTCAGTGTGGTGCACCGAAGGATCATGGGTTCGGTTCCCAGTCAAGGGCACGTACCTGGGTTGCAGGTTTGATCCCTGGTCAGGGCATGTGCTGGAGGCAACCAATCGATGTGTCTCTCCCATCGATGTTTCTCTCTCTCTCCCCCTCCCTCCCTTCCTTCCACTCACTCTTTCTAAAAAATCTATGAGAAAAATATCCTCAGGTGAGGATTAACAACAACAACAAAGGATAAACAAATTATATCCACACAATGGACTAGGACTCATCCATAAAAATGAAATACTGGCACCTGCGACAACGTGGATGAACCTTGAAAACAAGATGCTGAGTGAGAGAAGCCGGACACAAAAGGCCACATACTGTGTGATCCCATTTCTATGAAATGTCCGGAATAGGCAAATCCGGAGAGTCAGGAAGCAGATTACTGGTTGCCCAGGGATGGGAGGCTGGGAACAGAAAATGACTTCTTTTTGAGGAGATGAAATGCTCTCAATTGATTGTGGTTTCATAACATAATGAAAACCACTAAACTGTACCCGGTAAACATGTGAATTGGCTGGTGCGTGACTTACATCTCAAAGAAACTAGTATTTGACGAAACACACACACGCCAAAACCAATCCTGTCTCCTGCTCTCTCTCAGACTTCAGAAAGATCAACTGTGGGGAGTGGGGAGTGGGGAGTGGGGAGGGGCCTCGGGGCCCCGTCCTGGGCTAGGTAGGACGCCTGGGTCACCTCTGAGCGTCTCTCGGCCACCAACATCCTTGCCGGTGTTCAAAAGCTCAGGTTTCTGCTTATGCAGAAAACCTCGAGGTTGAGATGACTTTAAGCCCAGCATCTGTTTCCATGGTGATGTGACGGCACTGCCAAGGCTACCTTCGGTCAGTTTCCTGAACAGCAGGTGTGCGCATGCTCACATGCAGGCACCTGTGACCCCTGCCTGCTTTGCTGGCGCAGGCTGGGTGAAGAATCCTACCCTCTCCCTCCCCCCCACCCCCCACCCCGGCCTGAGGCCGCACCGGAGGGGCTGAGCCACCGCGGGCCTGGTGCGGGCAAAGCACAGACCCCAGGAGGCCAGGATCCTTCAGTGTTAAACAGGAGGCTCCCGGGGTGGTGGCTAATGAAGGGGGTGGGAAGCGGCAAAAAGCAAGAAGCCCCCCCCAGGCAGCGGCTCCCCAGCGCTGTCCAGGGTCCTGGCCAAGCGCCACCCAGGGCTCGCGGGGAGCTAGGCATTTGCCCGGCCTCTTCTAGGAGAGCAGGCTCTCTCCCAGACAGGCCAACTTTTCCTTTGTTTTTAAAACCTCGAACATGTGCCCAGCCAGCGTGGCTCAGTGGCTGAGGTCACAGTTCGATTCCCGGTCAAGACACATGCCCCGGTTGTGGTCTCAATCCCCAGCACATCTCTGTCACCCAGCCCTCGGCCCAGGCTGGGCACAGAAGTCTGGGGAGTTTAACTTATCTTGTTAACAGCTTTATTGAGGTCTATGTTTGTATCCGTAAAACCTGCACACAGTGGAGATACTGGGCTTGTCTGTCTCCCCCACGGTGGATGAAGACCCTGGGAACTCGGGGCCAGATGCAGGTGAGACAAATTTGGGAGTAGGAGGAGTGGGGCTCGGAAGAGGGAGAATGTGTGAGCAGCCCCCGGGCCATAGGAGACATCACATGGGAGGCATAAGAATAGATGTTTCTGTCAGGCCAATGTGGCTCAGTGATTGAGCACCAGCCTATGAACTGGGAGGTCATCGTTCAATTCCCAGTCAGGGCACATGTCCAGTTTGTGAGCTTGATCCCCAGTGGGGGGCCTGCAGGAGGCAACGATCAATGATTCTCTCTCATTGTTGATGTTTTTATCTCTCTCTCCCTTCCTCTCTAAAGTCAATTATATATATGTATGTGTATATATATAGGAATAGATGATTTTTTTTTTAATCTCAAAAGAGGGGTGAGGATGGCAGGTGTTTTCGGGGGGCCCAGAGGCAGAGGTGATTAAATGTGAAAGAGCTTTGGATATTCTAGAAGCTGAATGTCAGTCCCCAGGGGTCTGCATGCAGCAGGCCACACGGAGCCCGGGGTGGGAGCGGCTGTAGTCGGGGGGTCCCCTGGTGTGGGTGGGGATTACGGAGCCGCAGGACAAACAGTGGCTGTGGCAGACCAGCCGGGACCTCGCACAGGCTGAGCGATTTCCAGGATACTCAGGACTGGGGGGTGCTGATGAGCCTCTTCCACTCTCCCTGCTCTCGAGGAATAATTGCAGGGTAAGTGGCTCAAGAGGGAATTGAGTGGCGCTTCTGAAGCAGTTTGGAGCAAAGAGCCCCCCAGAGAGGCCAAGTTCGCCTCTGTCCTCTTCCCAGTCAAGCTTCCCTTGCTGGGAGCTCCATCGAGCTCCTCCCAGGAGAAAGCTAGGGACCAGGCTCTGCAGGGAGCCCCTAACTAACTCCCCAGAGCTGGGCTGAAGGGTGGGAGCCACCAAGCAAAGCCAGGGGTGCAGGTGGCGGCCCTGCCGGCCCGGGCTCCCCTGACTCCTATGATGATTCTATTGGACAGATACAATAACTTGGCGAAGGCCTGGGAGGGGCAGGTGTGGGATGAAGGGGGTCAATGGGAAAAAAACCACCACCACCACCACCACAAAGGGGGCATCTGTAATACTTTCAACAATAAAGTTTAACAAAAAAGACTTCAGAGAGCCCCTCCCCTCTCTGCCATCTAAGACACAGTGGGAAGGTGGCCGTCTGCAAGCCAAGGAGAGAGCCCTCCCCAGACACCCAGTCTGTCAGCACCTTGACCTTGGACGCCCTAGCCTCCAGAATGGTGACAAGCCAATGTTGCTTGTTCCAGCCCCCCACTCTGGGGTATTTTGTTCCAGCAGCTGAGCTGACTAAACATGCGAATAATATCTGGGATCAGTGAGATGACGAGTGTTACATGTTGTGAATACAGCGCTGGCCAGACCATCCATGCCACAGGCATCCCATGGCACGCCGTGGTAAATATGGCACCATGCTTGGCGGCCAGACACTTACCAGGAGCCCAGTGGGCAGACTCGGTGCGCGAAATCCACACCGCCACCCAGTGCACGGGTGCGGAGGGCTGCGTGTGCGCCCGGCGTGGCCAGCCCTGGCCCCCGACCCACCTGTATCATGTAGAGCTGGGCGATGCGGTACTCCTCCACGGTCATCGGCAGAGGAATTCGATACTCCTTTATAATCATCTTGGAGTCCACGCCTTCCCAGCGATGGGGAACTGCGTGTTGGGACTTCTAGGTGACGAGGTTCCCTAAATAACCATGACAGAGCTCACCAAGGACCCCTGAGGGAGAGAGAAAGGACAGGTGAGTCGCCTTCTGCAAAGACTGATGGGTACAAGAACACTGAGGAAGGGCGGGGCCTACACCTGAGGCTAGAGTTCTGGTCCCCGTTCTGCCATGAGCCCACCATGTAACCTTGAACAAGTCTCCTGCCCCAGCCTCCAGTGTGGCTCAGTTGGTGGTGTGTCATTCCGCGCACCAGGAGGTGGCTGGTTTGATTCCTAGTCAGGGCATATGCCCAGGTTGTGGGCTTGATCCCCAATAGTAGGTGAGCAGGAGGCAGCCAATTGATGTTTCTCTCTCATTGATGTTTCTCTTTCTCTCTCTCTCAAATCTTTAAAAAAAAAAAACATAAAAAAGAAATCATAGCGATACAGCTGATCCTCACAGCCAATTGGCCTAGAGGTCAATTCCTCCCAGTGATACCAACAACAATCAAGGCTTAACTACAACAAGACTGTGGACACAGCCCACAAAGGGGTGCACCAAGAGTGTCCACCTCAGGTAACTGGGGAGGCTGAGCCACTGGGCCCTATAAGACACCTAGCGCACAAAGCCACTCTATCAACTCAGGGAAGCAGCCAAAATGCGGAGACAAAGAAACAGATCACAAATGAAAGAAATGGAGGAAAGCAAACGACTGGATATAGGGTTCAAAACCACGGTTATAAGGTTTTTCAAGAATTTTCTAGAAAAGGCCAATAAATTTAGCGAGACCCTCGAGGATATGAAAAAGGACCAACTAGAAATTAAGCATACACTGACTGAAATAAAAAATAATATACAAAGATCCAACAGCAGACTAGAGGATCGCAAGAATCAAGTCAAAGATTTGAAATACAAAGAAGTAAAAAATACCCAATCGGAAAAGAAAAAAGAATCCAAAAATATGAAGATAGTGTAAGGAGCCTCTGAGACAACCTCAAGCGTACCAACATTCAAATTATGGAGGTGCCAGAAGAAGAGAGAGAGCAAGATACTGAAAACCTATTTGAAGAAATAATGACAGAAAACTTCCCCCACCTGGTGAAAGAAATAGACTTACAAGTCCAGGAAGTGCACAGAACCCCAAACAAAAGGAATCCAAAGAGGACCACACCAAGACACATCATAATTAAAATGCCAAGAGCAAAAGACAAAGAGAGAATATTAAAAGCAGCAAGAGAAAAACAGTTACCTACAAGGGAGCACCCATCCGACTGTCAGCTGATTTCTCAGCAGAAACTATGCAGGCCAGATGGGAGTGGCAAGAAATATTCAAAGTGATGAATAGCAAGAACCTACAACCAAGATTACTCTACCTAGCAAAGCTATCATTCAGAGTTGAAGGTCAGATAAAGAGCTTCACAGATAAGAAAAACCTAAAGGAGTTCATCACCACCAAACCAGGATTATATGAAATGCTGAGAGGTATTCTTTAAGAAGAGGAAGAAGAAGAAAAAGGTAAAGATAAAAATTACGAACAACAAATACATATCTATCAACAAGTGAATCTAAAAATCAAGTGAATAAAAAATCTGAGGAACAGAATAAACTGGTGAATATAATAGAATCAGAGGCGTAGAAAGGGAGTGGACTGACAATTCTCGGGGGAGGAAAAGGGTGTGGGGGGTGCGGGAAGAGACTGGACAAAAAAATCGTACACCTATGGATGAGGATAGTGGGGGGGTGGGTAAGGGCAGAGGGTGGGGTGGGAACTGGGTGGAGGGGAGCTATGGGGGAAAAAAGAGGAACAATTGTAATAATCTGAACAATAAAGATTTATATAAAAAAAAAGAAATCATAGCCGTTGAGTCAGCCAATTCTTTCACCACCTCCCAGCTATGGCCATGAGCAAATTCCCTAATCTCTTTGATCTTTCATTTCACCTCCCACAAAATTGTCCCATCCTGCCCATAAATGCTCAGGCGAGTTCCGACCAGCACTCGGCTGGCAGTCAGGGTCTGAGCAGGGGCTGGAAGGCAGGCGTCCAGGCCTGTGTGTGGCCCAGCTTCCCGCCTGCACTGCAGACCCCAAACCACCGCCATCAGAGAAACACAGCCGAGCACCCAGGGCATGCACATCCGAAGGACACTTGGCCCCTTGCCAGGCCCTGGTGAGCATGATGGGGTCCCCTTGCTCTCTTCCTGGTTGAGTCTGAAGCAAGGGGCCCCAGGCAGACTGCAGCCCCCTCATGAAAGAAGGCGGAGTGGCTTGTGTGTCTGCCTGTCCCCCGAGCCCTCCTCGCCTGTCCGGCAGCTGACCCCTCAGACAATCTCATTACACCTATTCCGGCTGCCCGGGCGCGCGAGGCAGACACACATTTCATCGTCCCTGCTGGAGTCGGGGTGGACTAGACAGAATGATATTTTACTGCTTTGCACCGGGCAGCCTTGGGGGCCTGGCACAGGGAGGGGAAGGAAGAAAAAGGAAGTCTTGAGAGGCCTTTCTATGAGGGATGCCAGGCAAGGAATCCGGGGGACCCTTGTGCACCTCGCTCCAGGAGCACGGCCCAGGCCCCTCTCTTGGAGGACAGGGACGGTCCCTCGATGGAGCCTCAATGACGGCACCTGGCCCTAGGTCTCTAGGAGAGCCTGGGGCTCCCCGAAGCCCTGGATTCATGATCCTAGGAAGGACCCCCGTTCATCAGTGTCTTTGAGGGAACAGCAGGGCCAGACAACGTCAGAGTGGAGGTCACTGGGCGTGGCAGCCAGGGCCGTCCTAGGGGGAGGGATCCGCCCTGGGCAAGGTGTGTCTGGAGCCCTCGCCTGGATTTGGGGTGGGGGTCACCCTCCTGGTCCTCAGGCAGCCAGCCTGTCCAGCCAGAGGCCACAACAGGGAGGAGAGGGGACAGGCCTGCAGCTGACCGAGAACGTGTGGTGCCATCCACGGAATCAAGGGCAGGAGCCCAAGGCCATCAGGGACCCTCAGGCATCATAGGAAAAAGGCAACGTCCAGCTCAGCTGGTGTGGCTCAGTGGGCAGGCGTGACCTATGAACCAGGAGGTTACAGTTCCATTCCTGCTCCTCACATGCCAGGCTGTGGGGGGTGTACAGGAGGCCGCCCATCAGTGATTCTCTCTCATCATCGATGTCTCTCTCTCTCTCCCCCTCTCCCTTTCTCTCTGAAATCAATACAAATATATTTAACAAAAGAAAATATTTAAAAAAGAAAAACGCAACGCCCAGGCCTCAGAAACAGCTTTGGGCTCAAAGGGGCGGGTGGCCAGGCTGGCGGGGCTGCGGTGAAGACGGGTCGGTTACAGGGAGTGGCTCGAAGCTGGGCGCAGGGAGCAGGCATGAGAGGCGCACACGTCCTTCCAGGGGAGGCCACCGGGAGGCGCCCTACCTGGGAGGGAAGCACGAGAATCGAGGGCACAGAACCGAGCCCGTGTTCCACGACCAGCGGGGTCTGACGTCACAGGTGGACTTTAGGAGGGAGGCTGCGTGAGGACAACGCGGGTGGAATGTGTCCAAACGCGACTCGGCTGCATTCTGCCCATTAGGTCTGGAGCGGCTCCAAGGCAGGCCAGCGGAGCCTGCCAGGCGTTGGCCGCACGGCGGGGGGGGGGGGGGGGGGGGGAGGGTGCTGGCAGGGAAGCTGGGGCCACACACAGCTCCTGGGGACCTGGGGCATCTGGAACGCCTCTTCTGCCTTTCTGTGGTCTCTCCTCCCGTTCCTCCGCCCCCTGCTTCCCAAACCTGCTGGTCCCCAATCAGGGGCCAGAGTGGGTAATAGGAAAAGGACTTCATCTGCCCCCATCCATCTAGGATGATGGGCTCCAGATGAACGGAGGGGCCGCGGGTCCGCGGGAGGAGGAAGGGGCAGTTTTTTGGACCCCAGGGCCAGCTGCCAGGCCTGGGGTGGGGCAGGAGAGTGTGTGTATGAAGTTAACCCAGCAGCCGCCTCTCTGTCCCCTGAGGGTACAAGCAGGACCAGGTATATCCCCAGAGAAAGTCTGAGCTGGAAGGAGCTGGGGATCCCTGCCCTCAGGGTAGCTTCACCTTTATCTTCTTTAAAAACATCTATTTTTATTGATTTTAGAGAAGAAGGAAGAAGGAGAGCTAGAAACATCAATGATGAGAGAGAATCATTGATTCGGCTGCCTCCTGCACACAGTGCACTGGGGATTGAGCCCGCAACCCGGGCATGTGCCCTGACCTGGAATCAAATCGTGACCTCCTGGTTCATAGGTCGACACTCAACCACTGAGCCATGCTGGCCAGGCTCCCCTTTCTCTTTAAGACAGTGGACTTCCACCTAGTGGCTGGGCCTTAGGGACCCCACTCCAGTTCAAACATCAACTTACAAAGGAGGAGACAACGCCTGGATTTCGCAGGTGTGACGAGCTGCAGGGCGTAGCGCCCCCGCCCCTCCTGCTGGGAACACTGCAACCGAACAGCACCAGGGAGGAGGGTGGGGGCTTTTTATCGCTAAGGTGCAGAGAGCAAAGCATCCTGCTCCAGGGTGGCCTCCAGCCCAGGGCGATCGGCACCCCAATTTTGTGACTTGTACACCCGTATCAGGCTCGCCAGCTCTGGGCTCGCTTATCAGGAAAAGGGAGAGGAGATCTGCATGTGAGGCTCAACTCCATAACCAGGCAAATAAAGTCCTTAAATCACAGTCCGAACAAGAAATCTTACTAGGGTGCCGGAATTCGGGCGCTGGGGGGGTCCCTCGAAGGGCACCTGGGCCCGTGAAATGACAGCCCAGTTGTCCGACTCTGGCACTCAGTAGGGACTCAGGAAGGTCTGCTTGGCAAACGGTCCCCAAGCCCATCTCCAGGCAAACAACGCCACCGAGCAGCCAACGTGCTGACGGCAAACTGCTCCGTTAGCTGCTCCTCGGAGCAGAGGCGCCGCCAAGAACAGTGCACCCTCCCTGCCGCGTCCCTGGAACAACCACCAGCTCAAACTGTTCGCAGAGCCAGACGGCGCCCCCCCCGCCCCCCCTCCCCTGTGTGCAAGGGCACAAGCCCAGCCAGATAGACAGACAGACAGAGGCTGCGCCCTGTTACCCACGGTGGGGCGGTGGCCCAGATGACCTTGGCGTGGCCGCCAGCCCCTCTTAGATGCACTCGGAAAGGCAGTGCTGGGAAGCCGCGGGGGCCAGGCGGGGAGAGAAAGCCGGAGGGGCTGTCACTTGACAAAGCCACACAGAGTCAAGGGCAGAAGGCATGACAGTCGGCGTTTTATGGCCTGCGATCCGGGCCTGACCTACGGCGCCCTGGGGTGAGCGGGTGCAGGTGCCTCAGGCCACCCCCATTAGGTCCAAATGTTCTACTCAGAAGGCAACAAGCAGGCCAAGCTGCATCCTGGGCCAAAAGGTCGGGCCAGGGTCCCCAGGGGGCGGTGCGCACACGTGTGCGTGCCCAAGCAAACTCGTGTCCGCACAGCTCTGCCCGGGTCTTGCTCAACCCCAGTGAGTGAGCGAGCGAGCGAGCAGCGTGGCCTTTATGGCCAGGCTCCCAGGGTGGCGGAGAACACCGCATGCCTGGAAAGCTTCCCAGGGAACTGGCTCTGCTTTTCAGAATTATTAGCTTCCCTTCAGTGCCCCATAAAAACCCTCCCGCAGATGATGGACGCCAGCCTTGTACAGGGGCGGCGGGGGGTTGAGGGGGAGGAAGCACAGAGGAAAAATAAACACTGGTCAAGCCTGGAAGCCCCGTGGGCATAACGTGGGAGCAGAAGGCACCAGAGGAGCTGGGCTGCCTGTTCAGCTGCACAGACTGGGCACTGCCCAGCGCCCAGCGGGGTCGTTCTCACGGACAACACCAGGATTGGCACTCCCTACAGCTGGGCAGTGCAGGCAAAGGGCCCCGCCTGCTTTGTTTTTTGTGTGTTTTTTTAAAATATATTTTTATTGATTTTTTACAGAGAGGAAGAGAGAGAGATCGAGAGTTAGAAACATCAATCAGCTGCCTCCTGCACGCCCCCCACTGGGGATGTGCCCGAAACCCAGGCACATGCCCCCGACCGGAATCGAACCCGGGACCTTTCAGTCTGCAGGCCGATGCTCTATCCACTGAGCCAAACCGGTTTCGGCCCACCTGCTTTGGGACAATGTTTTCCATAGTCTCAAGGCCCGCCCCTCATGGTCACCTTATCCTAGTGTGAGGACCCCTCCCTTCTCAGGAACTGCCCATCGGTAACTCGTAGGCAGGAGGACCTGACCAAGGCTGGACAGGAGTCCAGGGGAAGGGCTGGGCTCTCTCGGGGCATTGTGGGGGTGGGGCAGGAATCAAGCGCTCAGCCCGGGGAACCCCAGAGAATCAGGCATCTCTCAGGAGCTGAATCGCAATGATGTCTCCAGCGCTCTGTCCCCTTCTCCAAACCACTCTCCATTTCTGCCTCTTGATTGATTGATTGATTGATTGATTTCAGAGAGAGAGAGGGAGAGGGAGAGACATCAATTTGTTGTTCCACTGACTCATGCATTCATTGGTTGCTTCTTGTATGTGTCCGAACCGGGGACCGAACCCACAACCGTAGTGTCTGGGGACGACGCTCTCTGGGCGAGGGCCCTGCCTCTGCCTTTCGCCAGGTCCGGAAAACTCCCAGCGGTGATCTCTCCACGCTCGGCCTCTGGCTTATCTGTCTCTTTCCTTTCTGGAAATCTCCTTAGACCGATGCTCGGTGCCCTCCTCAGTGCGGCCCATCCTCTCTGCTGCTGCCCCGCGCCCCCCTCTCCAGGGCTGCGTTCCGGGCGGCGTCCTCTATGCTGGCTCCCAGTTGCTGTCCTCTCTTCAGCTCTGACTATTCTGTAAACATCCTCGGTGCTTGTTTCCCAAATCTGCTTCATCGTTTTTCATGCCTTTTTTGGTTCCCTGCACGTATTTGCAACTTGCCTTTCATCAGTCTCCACGCAGCGAGCGAGGCTGTGGGCTTCACGGCGCCTACAGGCTGCCGCACCTGAAGGCCGGCGGGCTGCCTCTGCCGTCGCTGTGCGGCCTGGCCCCGTGGGCTCGGGCTGCTGATCTGCTCCTCCGCCCACTTAGTTATTTTTGACTCCGAACTGCTCGTGTCCCGCGGAGTTTATTTGCAGAAATCCTCGGAGACATAGGACAGGGTCTGTTTTTCTGAGAAAATCTCTACTTGCTTCCCCGCGAGCCTGGGTCCCGCCCCTCGGAGACCCTCGAGCCCCAGCTTGCGGTCCTCCGGCCACCTTTCTTGCGCCTGTCCTTCCTCCCAAGCGGGGAGCGTGCACTTGCTCCCCGGGCTGCCCTCACCAAGCCCCACCCCTGGGTGGCTTCACACAACACAAACGGGTCCTCTCCAAGTTCTGGGAGCCGGGAGTGCAAATGGGTGCCTTGGTGAGGTTGGCGCCTCGTGCCATTGCTCTCTCAGGGGTGGGCGGCGGGAGCGGGGCGGCGGGGCAGCAGGCAAGTCCTCGTGGCCTTTGGATCTGCAGCTCCGGCCGCTGCAGGGGCTGCTGCCCCATCCCTCCTCCTATGGTGATACGAGCACCCGGGCTTGTCGCCTGCTCCCTAAATGCAGACAAGACGTCTGTCACTCACACCGCAGGACGCCCTGACTACGTGTAGGGCGACGCCCCTTCCTTCGACCTTCTGCGTGCCGTTCCCTTGCTGAGCGAGCGTTTTTCTCCTAAAGGGCATGAAGATCAATGTCACTCGACCCCGAGATCACACCAATCCCAGGAGGTGACTTGCCTTTTGCTCATCATCCTGACACCTCACCGTCCACCTTCTGAGACCACGGGTGCCGTGGGCAGTAGGTCTGGTCCGGGAAGGACGTTGCTGTGGAGGGCAGACGCGGGTGGCACGAAGCCCAGGGTCCTGGACACACGCCGCCCTTACCCACGCGGAGACTTTACCGTGACACACGGGCACTTTCTGCCAATCTGGGGGTTGCCCCGGGGTTCTCGCCAAACCTGAGTCCGCCTGCCGGGGCCTGGAGCGACCGACCTTGCAGGCTTCTCCCGGCAGGAGGCGGGGACTCACCGCTAGGCCCACCTGCCTGCACAGCGCCCGGCGGACGGGGTGCTAAACAGACACAATCTTTGGGACGAAAATAAAACCCGGCTCGGCGACATCTTGCCGCAGCTTCGCAGGAACAGCCGGCTCCTGTGTACACACCGTCCCGCGCCGCCCGCCTGTTTGCAAATTCATCACACACGTCAGCCGACTCTGCTCTGAGGGGAGCTCAGGCGATGGGGTCCTCGGACCCACTTCAAAACCAGACCCGTCTCCTCCAGCAGGCCCCGGGCGGGGGACTCCCCTTCTTCCCAGACTCTTAAGCCCCCAATCTTGCTGCCCTCCCCCACAGAAATGCTCAGGCTGGGCGAGGGAGGGGTTGGTGCTGGGGGCTCCCCAGTTGCCTGTCCACAAGTGTCCCCCATATACTAGTAATATGATGGGGGTGTTTATATATATACACACATTTCCCTGACCGGTTTGGCTCAGTGGATAGAGCGTCGGCCTGTGGACTGAAGGGTCCCAGGTTCCATTCCAGTCAAGGCATGTACCTTGGTTGCGGGCACATCCCCAGTAGGGGGTGTGCAGGAGGCAGCTGATCGATGTTTCTACCTCTCTATCCCTCTCCCTTCCTCTCTGTATAAAGTCAGTAAGATATATTAACATATATATATTTTTTTTTATTGATTTCAGAGAGGGAGAGGGAGATAGAAACATCAACAATGAGAGAGAATCATTGATCAGCTGCGTCCTGCATGCCCCACACTGGGGATCAAGCCCCCAACCCAGGCACGTGCTCCTACCAGGAATCGAACCAGTGACGTCCCGGTTCATAGGGCAATGCTCAACCACTGAGCCAGGCCAGCCGGGCCATAGTCCAATGGTTTTAAGACAGACACGTACACATTTGTAACATGTCAGTGGAAACTATTAGAAAGCAAAATGAAGAGAGATGGAGAGGAGGTCGAGAGTGATGCCTTTTAATTACAGGGTCACACCCACCAGCCACCGGCGCAGACCCGCCGCTCTGGGGCTCTTCCTGGAGAGGAGGTCAACCTCTCCCCCCTGTGCTCCAGGTCCACTTGGCTCCTGGGACACTCCTGGTCCCAAGCCCCATGCAGCTTCCTGTGTCAGCTCTGAGGGTCCCAGGACGGAGTCCCTGATCCCGGCCCTGAGGTCAGGCGGTGGTGGAGGGTCAGTGGGAAAAACGTCAGGCTGGGCTGGGCCACTTGGATGTCTCCTAACTCTGGCCTCCATTTACCGACGGGGAGGGAGGGCTAACACCTGAACTTCGCGGGAGCTCTCAGGCAGCGCGGGCCCACGTGGAGGCGCGGGGGCTGAGAGCTCACGCTCACGTTGCCTGGGAGACAAACTCCTCTTCTATTTAGGGTTGCCCCCAGAGCTCCGTGCCAGCTCCCTACTCCCTCCGCCCCGCCCCGCCCCGAAGGCTTCACCTGAGCAACCAGACGGTGCCCCCCTGGCCACCGCCTCAGAGGTGCCTTGGCAGGCCTGGGTCAGGTTCTCGGTGTCAGCGCTCCTGACAACACCAGGAGGCGCTGCCTCCTTCCACAGACCTAACTGCACTGCCCTGCCTCCTCTTCCAGGAAGGCCCCCTGGCTTGACAGAGAAAGGCTCACAGTCTTTCTTCTCTCTCCAGCCCCGTGTGATGGACACTGCCCTCCCCTGCCTGGGCCTGAGCCTGGGGATCTGGCTCTCTTCACATTCCCAATTAGGGGGTCACCTGCACTTGGCACTTCCCCAGGATTTCATTAATGAGGTCAATGAGGCCTGGCCGGGGAACCAGGAGGTCACGGTTCAATTCCCAGTTGGGGCACATGCCTGGGTTGTGGGCTTGATCGCCAGTAGGGGGTGTGCAGGAAGCAGCCGATCAATCCCGATCAATGATTCTCCCTCATCATTGATGTTTCTATCTCTCCCTTCCTCTCTGAAATCAATGAAAGTATGCATTAGAGAAAAAGAAGAAAGAATGGGGCCAATGACCAGAGAGTGGAACATGCATAAAGTTTCCCTGTCCACTGAGGTCCGGCCCTTGGCCTTGCCCAGGGACCAGGCAGGTGTGCACTGAAGTCACTGCTCACCTGGGCGAGGCGAGTGCTCTCAGCACCAGCTGCTGGGCACGGACGAGGTCAGGGATGACACGGGCGCTCATGCAGAAGGGACTAAGTGAGAGGCAGGAGCTACCGAGGGAGGTGGGCCCCGGGAAGGCCCTGCAACGGGGAGGGCTCCCGCTTCCCTCCTCCCCTCCACGCAGCCCTTCCCGCGCATCTGGTGCCCACATGCTTGCTCCCGCCCAATTTCAGCGTGCTGAGCCTGCAGATCCAGGAGACAGGTCACCTCCTGGAGAGGCAGCAGGATGCATGGGCAGGTTTGAGCCCCAGCACCTGCCCTGCTCACCTCTCTGTCCTTAGAAAGAAAACGTAAAACCCTGAGCCTCAGTTTGCTCATCTGTAAAGGGGGGATGTCAATACATCGAACGAGGGGGTCAGGCATGAGTGTGCAGAGCACCCCACGCTGTGCCTGGCAGCGGAGATGTGTTCTAGCGCCTACAGTGATATTAAAAATAGCCAACCGCTGGGTACTGCCAGGGGCTGGGGGCTGGAGGTGCTGGGGGTGGCATCGCCCCTTCAGCTCCTGGAGCCTCAGGGGAGGGACACTGTGGTGGGTGGGGAGCAGGTGCTATTTGTAAATGGTACAAGGCAGAGGCCTTCCCCTGGGGCCCAGAGGCATTTAAGAATTCAGAACTCTCCCCACACTTTCGATGGTAATAGCGCATTTTCCAGCAGCATCCAGTAACCAAATTGGACATTTCTGCAGTGAAATGTGTGAACGGAGAACACAGAAAGGCTATAGATAGCCTCCCCCGGCTATAAATAGCCTCACCTCGGTTCCGATGCGATTTGGCTGCCAAATGAGTTATGAAAAAGCGTTTGGTTTTCGGAGCTTACTGGATTCTGGAAGCGAGGATCAGGGACAGTTTTTCACCACAGACTGGGAAACAGCCGTGCGTCAGCCCCGGTTCACCTCACAGCCGACGTGGTCCAGATGGGGGTCCCACCCACCCGCCCCTGAAAACTCGCCCGCCCTGACCCAGGGGACACAGCAAGGAGATCCATGGGTCCCGCAGCCCAGCGCAGGAAAACACGCACAGACACAGGCAGCAAGGCGTGTGAATGCAATCACACCGGCCGTGGGCTGGGGACCGAGCCCAGCCCCGTGCACCCTCGGGGGCCACGGACACCTGCTCAGGTCGGCTCCCGCCCTCATGCCTGCCCAGGCTGCACCTGGACAGGAGTGAGGGGTAGGGCTGGGCTTGGCAGCCAGTGGCTTCCTACTTTCTGGACCCTGGAGGGGACAGGAGAATGCCAGGCAGACAGGGACAGCGGCTGGCGCTGCCCTTAGGAGCTGGAGCCTTGGGGGTGTGGCCTGACTGCCTCATGCAGCTTGGTCCCTTCCCTGCGAAGTCTGAAGTCTGAGTAACCGTTAGCGAGGAGCGTGATCACGGCCCCTCACCCCAGGCCTGGAGCGTGGGAAACGCTGACGTCTGTGATGTGGTTTCAATGCACAATATAAAATGGGGGGGGGGGGTGTGGAAAGGGGCAGCCCTTTCCATCCCAGAAATGCCCTCCTGCACCCAGGACTCCCTCCTGAGGCAGGACCTTCCTGGGTCCTGAGCCGGGTTCCCTGTGAGAACGCAGACAGGATGCCGACAGAACCTCCCGCCCCGCTCTGGCCGCCACCAGCAGCTCCAAGGAGAACGGGTTCGGAGTCTGGAGGGAAGAGCCACGAGCGGAGACGGGCTCACCCTGGACGCGGCGGCGAGACGTCGAAGGCAGGACGCAAGCTTTGAAGCGGGAACGGGTTCCCCCCTTCCCTTGGTCTGCGAGTTAAACTCTCAGAACCTCAGTTCTATGGGTATAAAAGTCGGTCCCGCCCAGCTGGCGTGGCTCTGGGATTGAGCGTCGACCTATGAACCAGGAGGTCACGTTTCGACTCCTGGTCAGGGCACAGGCCCCGGTTGTGGGCTTGATCCCCAGTGTGGGGTGTGCAGGAGGCAGCCGATCAATACCCATCGATGATTCTCTCTCATCGTCGACGTTTCTCTCTCTCTCTCCCTCTCTGAAATAAGTTAAAAAATATATTTTTTAAAAGTAGGTCCAATGCCACATCAGGGTGCACCCCACAGGGTGTCCGGGGGACACGTGAAGAGGCAGCGAGTGTGCAATGCGCCCAGCAAACAAGACCCAGGAAATGGCAGCGCTGCCGTTATCATCTGACGATGACGATGGGGGTGGTGGCACAGCCCCGCCAACCGGCGTCCCTTTGAGCTGTGGCCTCACACTCAAACCAGCCAGGGTTCGGAGAAATAACCCGGCCGCCCTGTTACCGACCTGCCCACCGCCCGTTTGGGACCTCTGTCCCCACCATCACACAAGGCGGGTCGGCAGACGCGCTGTCCCCGTCTCCAATTGGAAAACAGAAGCCAAAAGAACAACAGGGCCTTGGTCAAGGTCACCAGGGCCTTCGTCAAGGTCATCTGGTCAGTCAGTCCCAGGGAGGGAATGAGAAGGCTTGATTCTGGGGTCAGGGCTACACCAAACCCATCCCAGCTGGCACCCGGAAGCCGGCAGCCCCAAGCACCCTCTTGGCATTCTCTGGGGCGTCAGGTGGGCCAGGCTGGGAGCAGCTCGGGGAGACGAACTCGAGGGGAGGGCACGAAGAGGGGGTGGCTGGGGTGCGGGGAACTGAGTCATGCTCGAGGCCCCAGCCCACCGCACACAGCCTGGCTCTCCTATCTCTGGCGGGGAGCCTGGGCTATTTTGGGAGGCTCTGCACACAGCCTGCCACTTCCCTGCCAGGCTGACAGTCAAAAACAAAACCAGCCCAGCAACAGCCCCGAGCAGGGCAGGGTGGGAAGTGAGCAGGCACCGAGCAGCCCCGCTGAACAGCAGGACGGGGGCAGGCGGGGGCGGCAGGGGCACGCGCAGTCCCCCACCCTGCACCCAACACAGGGAGGCCGTGAGACAAACAAAACTAGCGGAGGCCGCAAGGCGCCCTGGGAAAGACCCGCTTTAGAGCCAGACAGACCTACGTTCAAATTCACGCTTTTCTTGAGCGAGTCACCTACCCACTCTGGCCTCCAGCCACCTCTGCTGGGCAGCCCCCTCCAGCCCCCACCTGCAGGTGCCCCATGGGGACACAGGGCCCTGGGAGGGACAGAGATTCGCCCAAGGTCCCCAGCAGGTCACGGCAGGGCCGGGCTCCAGTCTGGTGTGGGTGTGATTGTGCGGAGGCTGAGGTCAGCGTCACACGGAGGTGTGTTCAGGGACACACAGACACAAAGGCTCTTGCAGGAGCCAAGTGTGGAGAGGACAGCTCTAGCACATGCCCCGGGCGAGGTGTGCACTGAGGCAGGGCAGGGGCGGGGTACCCAGCCCCCCGGAAGGGTTCCCAGGCGAGGTGTGCAGTGAGGCAGGGCAGGGCAGGGGCGGGGTGCCCAGCCCCCCCCCCCGGAAGGGTTCCTGGGCGAGGTGGGCAGGATGCCGAGCTATAAGACAGGTGAGGGGAGGAGACCCAGCTCCGGAACCCGACAGGGCAGAGGGGCAGAGAAAGGGGTCGTGTTTGCGGACCTGCAACCTCAGAAGCCAGCCAGAGGGTGGCGCTGGCGTCTGGGACTGGCCTTGCCGTATCTCCTAGGCAGCCCTGGGAGGAGGGTCCCCGAGCTCCTCGATGGCTGTCAGAGGGGACCGTCCACCCCTGAGCCAAGCACAGGCTCAGAGCCCTCGGGGCTGGCAATGCTGTCTGCAACACCACCTCCCAGGACGGGAGGCTCACTACCTACAAGGCCCCGCTAGAAAGTCCTCCCAGGAGGGGTCTGCCTACCAGGGACTCAACCTGGGGTCTTGGCTGGCTCTGCTCCAGGTCCCCTTAAGGTAAGAGTCCAAGTGAACACCCCCCTCCAGGGTGGCTGTCCCGGCACCCGCCACCTCCTCTGCCCTGGGCGGCTCAGCCTATTAACAGAAGCAAAGCTGCCCTCGCTGAGGACAGAGCCTGAGGCTGCACGAGCCCCAGATCTGTGTCCTGGGACCCGCTGCCAGTCCACTGCAACCCGGCCTGTGCGGCAGGCCTGCCCTTCACGTGGTGGCCTTCTGAGTGCTGGGTGTAGAAGGTGGAAGCGTGCCCCCCAATTCCCTCCACCTGAAACCTCAGAATGTGCCCTTCATTGGAAACAGGGCCTGTGCAGGTGTAACCAGCGAAGGCTGTAGAGGAACACCATCCTGGATTTAGGACGGACGCAAGCCCAGGGACGGACGTCCTGATAAGAGGAGGAGCCACTCAGAGAGACAGACACGCAGAGGGGACGGCCACGGGGAGACAGAGGCAGAGATCGGAGTGACGCAGCCCCGAGAAACCAGGACGTCGGCAGGCAGGACATACCCCGCGCTGACCGCCTGGACCTTCCCTGGTGTCCCCTGCAGGGGCGCCTACGGGAGAACAGCCCGCTGGCCAGGAGGGGAACACTGGCAGCCGGGCAGGACACAACAAGCCTGTCACAGGGCCGCAGCCCAGTCAGCCCAGGGAGTTCCGCTCCGAAGACACTTGAGGGGACGTGGCCACTGGGCCTGCCCTCCCCATGCCCAGCGGCCAGCCCAGCCCTGCAGGTCCTCGGGGCCCAGCCACAGGCTGGAAACACTCCCTGGGTGGGGTCCTAACCCAGGGACTTCAGGTCTCCCTGATGAGAAATGTTTGACCCCACCCCGACCTCTGCCTCAGCATCCTCCCCACACTCGCACCCCTCCACATTGGAGAACCTTTCCCTGGGGAAGGAGAGCTGGCCAAGGCACCTGGAAACGGCAGGACTGACACCAGGGTCTCCGGGTCCCTGCAGCTCCGACAGCTCAGCACCTGCAAACCCTGGCACTCCCTGGCCAAGACTAGGGGTCGTGGGACGGTGACACTGGATCACTGAGATCTCAAACAGGCACAGAAATGAGCTGCTTCAGAATCGTCCAGTGAGCTTGTTCTAGGGCAGGCTCCAGGCCCTGCCTCCCCAGCCTCCGGAAGAGAGGAGGCCCAGGTCCCCGTGTTTCACATGGGCTCCCCGCCCCCAGGCACGGGGAAGCCCCCCAGAGAGGGTGAACAATGGCCTGGATCAACCTCTCCCTGCAGGTGGAGAACGCGGAAGGCTTGCTGAGGTCACATAGCAGAGCCAAGACGAATCTCTGTCTCCTGGCCCTGCTGGTGGGGGAGCCTGGAGTCAGGTGACTGAGACTCCTTCGCTCCAAGAGCCCTGCTCCCAGGTAAAGCTTCTCCCAGGTAAAGCTTCTCCCACGTAAAGCTTCTCCCACGTAAAGCTTCTCCCATGCAAACCTTCTCCCACGTAAAGCTTCTCCCAGGTAAAGCTTCTCCCAGGTAAATCTTCTCCCAGGTAAAGCTTCTCCCACGTAAACCTTCTCCCAGGTAAATCTTCTCCCAGGTAAAGCTTCTCCCACGTAAACCTTCTCCCAGGTAAAGCTTCTCCCATGTAAACCTTCTCCCACGTAAAGCTTCTCCCATGCAAACCTTCTCCCACGTAAAGCTTCTCCCAGGTAAAGCTTCTCCCAGGTAAATCTTCTCCCAGGTAAAGCTTCTCCCACGTAAACCTTCTCCCAGGTAAATCTTCTCCCAGGTAAAGCTTCTCCCAGGTAAAGCTTCTCCCAGGTAAAGCTTCTCCCAGGTAAAGCTTCTCCCATGCAAACCTTCTCCCACGTAAAGCTTCTCCCAGGTAAATCTTCTCCCAGGTAAAGCTTCTCCCACGTAAACCTTCTCCCAGGTAAACCCTTTCCCAGGTAAAACCTCTCCCATGTAAAGCTTCTCCCAGGTAAAGCTTTCTCTGTGGGCCCGGCCAGCCCGGCCCCTGGCCCGACCGTTCTCCAGGCCTCTCCCAGACCGTGATGTCACCGCAGACTCGCCTTGGGGCGTCCTGTGCCCGGTGGCTCCACAGGGCCGGCCCAAGTGGCTGCTCGGCTCCTGCCCAATATCTGGTTTAAATGATGTACGTCCACGCTCCGGCCCAGAGCAGCCGTCTGACCTGGGACAGCTCGCTCAAGTCCTCTGTGTGGGAAAGATCCGGGCCTCTCCCTGACATTTCACAGGGCCATGGGGAGACCGCCAAGCAGCCGAACCCCGGGCATGAGCTCTGAGCCCGGTGCTAACACGACCCCCACGTTTGCACCATGGGCTGTGAGTGAGCTGAGGGTCCAGAGCAGGACCCAGCGGGAGACCATCCGGGGACTGGGCAGGGCCAGGAAGGCCCCTTGGTGAGGCAGGCAGGTCCCAGAGGCTCTGCCCGCCTCCTCCTCTGTATGGGGCACGGCTGGGGGCGGGTATAAACCCTGCCCCAGTGCCAACTGACACCCCAGAGGGGCACTAGGAGCATCTGGGCCGTCTCTGTGCGTCTTACGCCCTCAGGGGCACACCCGCCCACTGGGGAGAGCAGAGGAGGAAGCTGGCTAGTTGTGGGGGGGCGCCCCTCAAGGCCCTGAATTGACATGTCCCTTCATGTGCTGGCCCAACCCGGACGGACTGTGGGTGAGAGCCGGACCCAGAATGCCGAGACTGTGCCAGCGCCGCCGGACGGGATGTCACCTCCACAGCAGTAAATGGGGGGCAGCGGGGCAGGGGAGACCCACACAGAAATCCTGGCCCTGCTCTCTTTCTGGGTCCAGGGGAGGCCCCTCCTTGGTGCCTTGGCCACACCCCGCTCTGACAGTGAGACACGTACTGTGCCTCACTTTCCCCACCAGCACCACTGCCACGTGCCCTCGGGCAGCTGGGGAGCCGCAGGCAGCTTAGTGACCCTGCCTCCTGACAGGAGGTCCCTCTGGCCCAACGCAGCGGCACCGGCTCCCCGAGCACCTGGGGATGAGGAGCTGCAGCCGGCCTGGCCCTGAGGCTAGGACAGCAGGGTACGCGGTGGCCATTTGCCACCAATTCTTTGTTTAAAGTCCTACACTGGACGAGAGCCCCATAAAGTGACCACCCTGGCATCTTGCTCTCTCTGGGGCCAGACGAGGGACCCGGGCTCACGACTGCCAGCCAGCGCCCCCAGCGGGAGGACGGCCCCCCATTCCACGCCAGGAAACGCAGGCTCCCGGATTCAGCGACTTCTGCGGGTCCCGTGGCTGGGACTCAAACCCGGGTCCTGTGGCTGACAAGGTCTGCTTCTCCTGCCACCCCGGAGCTCCCCCTTTCACCGCCCCCCCCCCCCGCCCCGCTGCCCCCCATCTCCCATCCCAGGAGCCCACAGTCCTGGAGGACGACCCGGCCGGCCCCCCGGCAGGTCTTTCGCAGGAGCTCCCGGTCCCGTCTGCACAGCCTGACAGCCACTCGCAGTGGCAGTGCTCGCGCTGTGCCCACGCCTAGAAAGCTGTGAAGTGCTTCGCCAGGCGCCAGGCGAGGTGAGGGCGCCGGGCGAACAAATGTGCTGCACGCACCGTCCCCTCTGTCCCCGGAGGAGCCTCCTTAACCCTGTTGTGCAAACCAGGAACCTGAGGTTCCGAGAGGCCCGCGAATGCTCCGAGGACTCACACCGCGGCTGACGGCAGACGGGGGCGAGGACGAGGTCCCCACTGGCTTTTGTCCTCTGCGCTCCCAAGCGGGTGGGTGCCCCTGAGGGGGTGAGATGGACAGAGGTGGCACAGGCGCTCCCAGCACGCCCCCGAGCTGCTTTAGGGAGGCCATGGGACCTGGTGAGGAACGTTCTTCTCGCTTTGGCAACCAAGGGGGGACACTGAGGCACAGAATGGGCAGCGGCTGCAAGTTCGGACGGAACAGAGCACGTTCGGGTGTCCGGTCCGGTCCGTTCCTTCCCACCAAGCTCGGCTCTGCTCGGGGAGGTCCGCATGGGGCAGAGCGGGCTGGGTCCAGCCCTCCCTCCAGCAACTGCTCAGGGACCAGGGCTGGCCACGCACCGGAACGGCTCTCGGGCCTGGCACAGTGGCTCAGTGGTTGAGCATCAGCCTATGAACCCGGTCAGGACACATGCCCGGGTTGTGGGCTCAATCCCCAGGGGGGGCCGTGCAGGAGGCAGCTGATCCATGATTCTCTCTCATCGTAGATGTTTCTATCTCTCTCTCCCTCCCTCTTCCTTCCTCTCTGAAATCAATAAAAATATACATATTTTAAAAACATATTTAAAAAAAGAAAGAAATTGATTTTGCCGAACCGTAGGCCAAGCCGAGTGTCTGAGCCCGTGGAAGGGGGCTGGCCTAAGCTATGGCGTCGGTCGGTTCGGTGTAGCAAATGCACTTCCACTCACGACACTGAACTTAGGAAGGGTTTGTTGGGACGTCACTCAGGAGCCTCTGGGCGACCGACATGGATACAGTGTTTTCTGAACCATCCGAGAGGCGGGTACTGGAACGCGCTAAGTGCTTGACGACAATCCCATCACGGCCCCCCTCCCCGTGCCCATCATGGGGTTCGCTGCCAAGCGCCCTCACACCTGCTTCCTTCGCGCTGAGGGGTGTGAAGGCGGTGCTATGGGCAGGTTACAGACGAGGAAACTGAGGCCCGGCCTACAACGGCACTTCCCACTGCACCCAGCCACCACCCCGAAGTCCTCAGCTCAGAACAGAGCCCCGCTCTGCAGGCTGTCTTTCTGATGACAGGACACTGTCGTAACAAGTTTTGAAACAGAGAGCCAGGCTGCCCCCTCCTCCCCCAGCAGAAAGAGAAGATCGGACCCAGGCGATCAAGATTCTACAGAGCAAGCGCTGACTCACACATCCCGGGCGGGAGCAGTGGGCTGGGGGAGCCATGAGGGGCTCCCCACTCAGGCCCTGGCTGCCCCCTCGTCTCGGCCTGCTTTCCTTTTCTCTCCTCAGACAACTGGATGGAGGGACTCCTCCCTGGACCCAGTGCAGAGCAGGCTGCATGTCTGATAGATAGATAGCGAGTGAATGAATGAATGAATGAATGGAGTCAGCGATCTGAGTTCTGGCTCTGCCTTCCCAGGGTGGCCACTCAACCATTCAGAGACCCAGTTTGCTCATATGCAAAATGGGACAACAGCAAGCACTTCCAGGTAGCTGCAGAATGATAAATGAGGTGATGTGTACGAAGGTGCCTGCGAGGTGAGTGTTAAGATCCTGGTTCAGCCCTAGCCCGTTTGGCTCAGTGGATAGAGCGTCAGCCTGTGGACCAAAGGGTCCCCGGTTCGATGCCGGTCAAGGGCACATACCTTGGTGGCAGGATCCTCCCCAGCCTGGGCCCTGGTCGGGGCTCCTGCAGGGGACAACCAATCGATGTGTTTCTCTCACATCGATGTTTCTCTCTGCCTTTCCCTCTCTCTTCCACTCTCCCTAAAAATCAATGGGACAATGTCCTCAGGTGAGGATTAACAAAAAGAAGAGGAAGAAGGAGAAGGAGAAGAAGAAGAGGATCCTGCTTCAGTGTTTGCTAAGCCTTGCTCTGGGCAATAAACCAAAAAATGGAGAGCAAAGCTGAAGATGCCAAACTATGCACCATGTGGGGAGGGTGGACACACACACACACTCCCAGACACATGGCCTTGTAGCTCAGCACATCTTTTTCTTTTTAATTGATTTCAGAGAGGAAGGGAGGGAGAGAGAGATAGAAACATCAATGACGAGAGAGAATCATGAATCGGCTGCCTCCTGCACGCCCCACACTGGGGATTGAGTCCACAACCTGGGCATGTGCCCTTGACCAGAATCGAACCCGGGGCCCTTCAGTCCACAGGCCTTCGCTCTATCCACTGAGCCAAACCAGCTAGGGCGTCAGCACATCTTAAGCTCAGGCTCTCGGATCTGACAACGCCCCTTCCTTTTGCCCCGAGGCCCTCTGAAGGCCAGGCTGGTGAGCTGGCGTCCCCCGCAGTCACAGACACAGACGTGCTGGCCTCGGTGACACACCTGAGAGTTCAACATGCCCGGGGGACGTGCGGGAGAGGGGGAGAGAGAGGGGGTGGGGAGAGGCTGCTCTTTCCAGAGCAGACGGGAACGATCTGTGTTACTCAGGTAAGACATGGAGCTGAGAGTAAGTGACAGAAAGGGCAGGCATGAGGTCTCATCAGCACCGAGAGCCATTTGTGGGAGACGGAGCCAACAGGAGCTGAATGCAACTGGTGCGCATGGCCCAATGGTGGGAGGGAAACGTGTGTGTGTTTGTGTGTGTGTGTGTGTGTGTGTGTGTGTGTGTGTGTGGCTGCGTGCATGGGGTGTGAGTGTGCACAAGTGTGTGTGTGTGTGTGTGTGAGAGAGAGAGAGAGAGAGAGAGCGTACGTATGTGGCTGCATGCATGTGTGTGTTCAGGGACATCCCAGGACAGACCGGGGAAAGTTTGATGCTCAAGAGCTTCCTCCTCCTGCACAGTCTCCTAAGCCATTCACGTATGACACTGAAGGACCACCTCCCACAGGTTTTCTCAAAGCCGGGCATGAGGCCGGGCAGGCACAGGGCACTGGCTAGGCCTCCCAGGGGAGGTGGTTCTGGGCCCTACAATCCCTGTCCCACCTGACACAGCCTGGAAGGTGGACTCCGTGCAGGGCCCGCCTGCGCACAGGGGGAAAGAAGCCACTTCCCCACGGAGCTTCCTGCACTCCGTGAGGTCTGTCGGAACCACGGCTGCCCGCCCCACCTTCCCTGAATCCCAGAGCTCCTCCGAATGAACGCACAGAACCGCTCACCGCCGCCAACACGGCGGTAACGTTACCCCTTTTCCTGGAACAAGCTGCCCACACTCGCGCCCGCAGAGCCAGGGGCAGCCGGGCCCACCTCCGACCTGCTCTCACACCCTCGCAGCTGTTGGCGAGGCTTCCAAGTAAGTCCCGCTAGGGGGGATCCCCCCAGGAAGGACAGGGAGGGCGGGGCAGGCACGGAGCACCCAGCAGTCCTGGGATGAAAGCAGGAAGGTTGTGGCGTGAGCTTCCCTCCCCCTCCAAGGCCAGCCTCGCTCTGCCTTCCTTCCGACTTCAGGTTTGCTGCCGGAACGCACACAGGTGCCATCAAAGCCGCCCAGGAGAGACCCCGAAGCAGAGGAACCCCAGCAGCTGGGGGGTGGGGGGGAGGACACGGGGCTAGCCCCCCACGGAGGCTGCACGCCCCAAGCACAGAGCGCTACCACTCATGGGACTGACCTTTTCCGTGTCACATCAGACTTTCCGTTTGCCAGCAAACCAAACAAAACCGGCACACCGCCTTCCCCACCCACCCCAGCGCGTAAACCCGTCAGAATTTACGGCAGGCGGGCCAGGAGTCCAGACGCGGGTAATGTCATTAAGAAGCCTGCACAGCGTCCAGATGCCGGGAGGGTCTGGCTGACGGACTCCAGGCTCCCGGCAGAGGGGGAACAAGACAGGGAGCATCCCTCCCACCCCGCCCAACAGGAACTGACCGCCTATCAGAGGGAAGCAGGGAGAATCCCAGGATCCGGGTCCGAGGAGGAGGCTTCAGAGACGGGAACAAACCCAGTTTAAAGAGGCGCGACCACAGCAGCCGCGGGGAGCCCCCTGGGGCCACCCCGCGCTTCTGTTATTAGAGCGATCCAATCCGGCAGAGGCCACGCCAGGGTGCGATGCGGGATCCAGGCGGCCCCCCAGCAGCCTGACTCCGGGACACACACCTGAGTGTCTAGACCCCTCCCCCTGTCATTTCTGTCCCCGAGGCTGGGTCTGCGTTCAGTTCAGGGTTGAGAGCCGTTTCTGATAACCTGTGAGTCAGATGGGCCGCTCCGCGCTCTCTGTGTAAAGATCACACAGGGCTTCCTCTCACACACCAAGCAAAGCCTCGGCTTCTAAAAACTGGATGCTAAACCTTGGGCCTCACTTTCCGTCTACACGGGAGGTGCTCTGCTGACAAGGGGGTGCTTTTTCCATCCGCACTGCCGCCGCTGCACACGGGGCAGAGGTAACGGGGAGAGAACGCACCCCCCTCCCCCTGGAAGGGGCGCCCACAGTTAACTTCATCAGTTCCCTCCTGAGCGCCGGGCTTGTTGGGAGACAGGGAGGAGGCAATGGGAAACGTCGACCCACTGGGCAGTGGCCTTCAAATCCTGCCTGAACCCACTCCGTGAAGGGACTGTCCCCAGCAGACCCTGCTGGCAGGACCGCCCCCGCCCCAACTCAGCCTGCCCGAGACTCTCCTGCACCATCTGGTCGGAAAGTCGTGGTTACGAGACCAAACATTCCCCCACACACACACACTGAACTGCACCGTCAGGTGAGGGAGGATGAGGCAGGGAGCCCTGTGCCCTCCTGGTCCCGGGTGGGGTGCACGTGCCTGCCTCTAACCCCCCTCCCCTCAGAGCGAGCGCAGTCCTGGAAGGCAGACCGTCCTCACGGAGTAGCAATGACACGAGAAAACGCACAGCACAGACAGCTGTACCCGAGCACCAGGAGGCCAGAGCCCCACTACTCACACTGCCTGGAGGGGTCCCTGGGCCCCCAAACTCAGCCTCCCCCCACTGCCTCTCCCTGCATCCCAGCTGCTCGGAGGAGACAAGCAGCCACGTGACCAGGACAGAGCTGCCTGCCGGATTAGCGGGGAGAGGTGACAGCGAGAGCGGACTATTACCTTTCGGGAAGAAAATGCAAGTGGGGGACGAGATGGACGCTGTTAGAGCCGCTGGGAGCCCCACGCCGCGGGAGCCAGGCCACCCCCCAGGCCCCTGCAGGTCCTCCGCTGCCGCGCTCCCCATGCCCACGGCCTCAGGGCGCCGCCCATGCTGGAGCGGGAGGGCACCTCGAAGCCCAGAGGTCCCCGGGATGGACTGACGGACTGCCAGCAGAGGATGGGAGAGCCTGGAGCAGGGATGAAGGAGGAAGGGCCCAGAGGAAGGGGTGGGGAGGAGAAGGGAGGGAGGGAAGAGGGAGAATTGATTCTGTCTCCTCCACTGGGACCACTGCGCTAAGTTGCCATGGAGAAGGGGGAGCCGCTGGCACCGCCTGAGGCGGGCGGAGGAGCCATATGCCAGGGGGAAGGCGGCAGAAGAGCCGGTCCCCACCCTCCGTGCAGCTTCCCCCAGACCAGGCCTCCGGGCCACGAGGCCAGGCTGGGAGGGGGGCCGGCCTGACCCAGGGGGCAAAGAGCAGCTCCCTGCCCCGGGAGGGGAGTGGGCAGGAACCCCGGGCTGGGCCCCTGGCTGGGATGCTCCCTCCATCGCCTCCTGGAGGAGGGCCTGAGACCAGAGCCCCTCCCGGAGGCCGGCGAGCAGCTGGGGCCCTCTCCGTGTCCGGGACGCAGGCATCTCCGACCTCCACCTGCCTCCCCACTTCTGACCATCAGCGTGGCCAAACCCTGAGTCCGAATTCCCCACGAGGGCCAGCCACACCTGCCACCCTCGGGAGTGCGGGGTGTCCCCCCACACGAGGGCTTCATGCTCAGAGCTGCCCATGCAGGGTGTCGGGGAGGATGGTGTGAGCTTTCCGGGCCATACCCGATCCCCCAGGTGGACGGCGCCCCCAGGCTGCTATGGGCCAGGACTCCGGACAGTCCCACCTGCCTGCAGCGGTTTCTATCCAGCGCCAGCCGCAGGACTGGGCCGTGCCACCAGGCCCCGCCCACATGCCAAGCAGCAGAGGTGGGGTGGCTGGGAAGAAGCCAGTGGCCTGGGATGGGGCCTCCGTTTCCCCTCTTGGAGGGGCAGG
The DNA here is from genome assembly GCA_026230045.1 of Corynorhinus townsendii. Classification (NCBI taxonomy): domain Eukaryota; kingdom Metazoa; phylum Chordata; class Mammalia; order Chiroptera; family Vespertilionidae; genus Corynorhinus; species Corynorhinus townsendii. Next base: position 12,702,898 of record JAPDVU010000014.1, read on the forward strand.
TTGGATCACATCTCTGCACCCCCACTGCTCCTCTGGGGTAAACCCACCGTCTCCCAGCCGGCACCCGGGCACGGACAGGGAAACAGCCGGGCACAGGAAGAGATGGGACAGGAAGGGACAGGGACGGACAGGCGTGGTTGTGGACACGCTGTCTCCCTCAGGACAGAGCACAGTGGACAGCACCTCCCAGCTCCCGCCCCTCCTTGCTGGCTCACCCAGCACCAGGGCAGAGGCTCGGGGCTGGAAGCCGGCGGCCGCGGCGAGGGGGCCCTGACCGAATCCCATCTCCCACGGCCTTGGGAACACCGGCACCACAGCCCTCTGCCCCGCTCCCCTCGACATTTCACGGCGAAAACGCGCAGGCATGTGGCCAACGTGAAAACGCTGTCGGGCACGTCCCTCCGCGCTCACCGGGACGGCACGCTTCCTCTCGCGTTCTCCGTGTGGCACACTCGGGACATGAACCCTGCCTCTGCAACCGTTTGGAGGTGCACAATGCGGCGGCATGTGGTACAGCCGCGAGGCTGCGCGACCGGCACCTCTACCTGGTTCCGGAGTGTTCATCACGCCAGGAGCCCCATCCCGTGAACCGCCACTCCCACACCACACCCCGCCCCCTCCGACAACCATCCATCTGTCCGTCTCTATGGGTTTGCCGCCTCTGGACACTTCCTGTCGATGGGACCCCACACCGGGGGGCCTGTGTGTCTGCTTCTCTCATTCAGCATCCTGCACCTGAGGCTCACGCACACGGCAGCAGGTGCCAGTGCTTCCTCCCTTCTCGTGGCTAGAGCACGCTCCATCGTGTGCACGGGCCACATGCACTCACCGCTGATGGACATGTGGGTTGTTTCCCACCTTTCCGCTCTCACTCTCTCACCTTTAAAATGAGTGTCTCAGCCCGGCCAGCGTGGCTCAGTGGCTGAGGGTTGACCTATGAACCAGGAGGTCACAGTGCGATTCCCGGTCAGGGCATAAGCCCGGGTTGCGGGCTCCGAGCAGTGATTCTCTCCCCTCATTGATGTTTCTCTCTCCCTCTCCCTTCCTCTCTGAAGTCAATGAAAATAAAGTTTTAAAAATAACAATAAAATAAAATGGGCGTTTCAGAGCACGGTGATGTTCCCCAGAGCCCCTCCCTCCGAAGGGATTTAGTCTCAAAGGGGCAGATCCCAGAGGCCCCAAACGAAATGTGAACCCCAGTTCTGCCTTTTCCCTAAAGCATCACTCCCCACGGGGTTCCCGAGCCCAGGAGGGCCCCAGGAGGAGGCAGAGGTCCCAGAGTGTGCGTGTGGCCAACTCCTGGGCCTCGGTCCCCTTGGTCCTCAGAAGCGGCCCACTGGCCGCCGGACCCGTGTGCACGCCCACCCCACGTCCACGCTCTGAGCCCCACCCGGGCTGTGTCCTCGCGCCTTCTGACGCTCACTGGCTGCATGACGAGCCAGTCGTTTCCACCTCTCTGAGCCTCAGCTTGTTCATCTGTGAAATGGGGCAACAGCCTCAACCTTGTGGGGCTGCTCCAGGGAGAGGACCAACGCTACCCAATGGAACTTTCTGGGAGGACAGACGTTTCTACGCCTGCTCTGTCCAGCGCGGCCGCCGCTCCCCCCACGTGGCCACGGAGCACCCAAAACGGGACTGGTGTGACTGGGAAACCCAATGATCGGCTTTATTTCACTTTAATGTAAAAGTAAACAGCCGTATGGGGTCAGTGGTGATGGACGCGGACAGAGCAGCTCTGAGGACTGGATGAGGCGGGAAAGTAGGACGCAGGGCCCCGGCCACGCCCCGAGCCCCTCGGTCCTCTTCCCTCCCCCCTCCCTCTCCCAACTTACCCCACAGCGTCCACGTGGTGGGGCGGCCTGGCCTCCAGGCCCCTTTCTAAAAGGACAGAGGGCAGGGGGTCGGGCTCTCAGGGAACAAAGCCAGCTCCAGCTGGGGCGTGGGCTCAGAGGACGCCATAATGACGGGGTCCTCAAACCGCTGACCGCTCCTCCCGCCCGACCGGCCCGGACACCCGTTCTAGAACCCCATCTCTTGCCGTTTCCCCTAGCAACTCGTGAGGTCACCCCTGGAATGTCTGGGCGGGAGCCATAGGGTTGGAACAGACCCTCCCCCCTTTCTAATGTGGCAGCTGGGCCCAGCGTGGTTCAGTGGTTGAGTGTCGACCTACGAACCAGAAGGTCACAGTTCGATTCCCGATCAGGGCACATGCCCAGTGTGGGACGTGCAGGAGGCAGCAGACTGATGATTCCCTCTCATCATTGATGTTTCTATCCCTCTCTCTTCCTCTCTGAAGTCAATAAAAATATGTTTAAAAAACAAATAAATGGAGTGGCAGCAGGGATGGGGGTGTGGGGAGTGCAGAGGGCCATTGGGCCCAGGCTGGGTTGTGGGAGGCGCTCAGGGCGACCTTCACACACACACACACACACACACACACGTACGAACGCACACATGCACACACACACACACACACACACACACACACACGCACGCAGCTGCTCGGGCTCCAGCAGAGGGTCTGCCCTGGAGCCGGGACCAGGGGCTAGGCCCACCCTCTCTCTGCGGTGCACAGGGAGCCGCGGTGCAGGAGCACAGGCAGCAGACACAGATGGGGCTGAAACCGGCCCGACCCTGCCTGGTCTGCTGGGGCCCCTGGAAGTGACTCTGGGACAGGCCCGGGGAGGTGGGGGCGCCTCAGCACCCAACCCCCGGCCAGGGTGGGCCAGGGCCCAGGGACGGCTTCGTGCTTCCAGGCAGCTGTGTGGCTTCCGAGCACGAATGGCAGGAACCGAATCCTGGCCCAGCCACCCCCCAAGTCACGCTACCACCCGCCCGAGTGGCAGAGGGAGAAGTGACATCTGTGACCTCACGAGGCCTCCAGAAAAACTGACACCCGACCACAGAGAACCGCCCCGTCGGGCTCTGAGCTGAAGAACAGGTGGGGGCACATAAAACCCCCCCCCCGTGGGAGCTGCGCCCCAGCCTCGGACCCGCCCCAGACTGCAACGCTCTTCCTAGTTTCCTGTGGCCCCTGCCTCCCTCCACGGGCAGCCGGAGGGATCCCTCGCACACCCACAAGGTGTCCTGCCTTGCTCGGCTCAGAGCCCCAAGGAGGCCTGGTCGCACCCACTCAGAGGGAAGGCCCGGAAGCCCACCCCACCGGTCTGGGCATCTGTCCCCGTGTCCCCTCTGCCCGGAGGCACCTCCCATTCCCGCAGCCGCTGGGCCCCTTCTCACGGCAGCCTTCCTCCCCGCCCTGACTTAAGGCTTAACGCCAGCCCTGCCCTCCCAGACCCTTCTCATCCTCTCACGACACTGAGCCTGAGACGCTGTGTGCTTTTCTTTCTCCTCCTGTGTCTTTTATTTTAAAAACTGGGGTACAGTACACACCCCAGCCAACGTGCCACCTTGGCTGTGTGTAAGGGCACCGTCTGGAGGTGTCGAGTACTTGCACGCTGTTACGCCACCCCAGCCTGCGCAGGCGAGGGCACCCGTCCCTGTCCGGGCGGCTTCCTCTTCCCAAACGGCAGCAGACGGGAGCCCCGCAGCCCCCCGAGCAGCCCCTCCCCACAGCCCCCCCGCGCCCGCCACTCTGGTTTCCACCTCTACGACCTGCCCTCCAGGATCCGTGGAAGTGGAAGCACACAGGGTCTGTCTTTTTTGTGTTTGGCTTAACTCACGCGGCCTGATGTCTTCCAGGTTCGTCCATGATGCGGCACGTTTTTGTTTTTTTTAAGTGTCTCTCCCACGGGAATGGGGTTCTGTGCGGGCAGGGGTCTGGGTTGGTGGTATTCACTGCTATTTCCCCAGGGCCCGGGAGAGTTCCTGGCACCCAGCAGGCACTGAAAGCCATCTTTGGAAGGAAGGAAGGAAGGAAGGAAGGAAGGAAGGAAGGAAGGAAGGCAGGCAGGCTCTGTAGACATTAGTATCCCAGAGTCTGGGCCTGCACCTCCCCACAACTCCCAGAGATGGTGGTGATGGTCCCCCAAAGCTTCAGAAGCCTGCCCTGGAGTCCCAGGCCCACCGCCCAGAGGGGTGACCACACTCAGCCCCCCAACTTGGTGGTGGACGTCCCTCCCCAAGACGTGGCACACCCATGGAAGGATTATCACGTGGACACAGAGTCCCCAGCAGTGACGTAGCAGCGTGCCCTGGAGCCTCCGGGTGGCCCGGCACAGGGTGTGGCCGGGTGGACGGCCGAGGCGACCCAGGGCTCTGCCTGCGGAGCGGGGAGACCAGCACCCAGCAGGCGGGTGGGTCCCGGGGCGGCCCCTGCTCAAGCGGGCCCACAACCTTGGCGGTCCCCTGCCTTTCACCTCTCCACATCCTGCCTGGCTATTTATAGCCTCCTCCTCTCCGAAGCTCACTTACTCATGTTTCTGGGCCAGATGCGCTTGGAAAATCAAAGTGAGGCGGACCCTCGTCACACACAGCGGGCATGAAGGGGCGCCAGCACCCCAGCCCGGCCACCCCGCCCGAGTCAGGGGCACTCGGGGCCACTGAGAGTCTCAGGGGCCGCACCCCTGCCACACTGGGGTGCCTCAGGGCAGGAGGCGTCCCCGGAGAGGGCAGAAACCCAGCCAGACCCTCCCCTGGCTGGGGTGCCGGAAGACGTGACCCCAGAAGAGCCCAGATCACCCCAGGGCACCTCCCGGCTCCGGGAAAACAGGTTGGGGCAGTGGGAGGACAGCTGCACCTTTAAGTAGTGTGGCCCATAGATACGAAAACCGTTTGCTTGTCGGAGCTGTTTGCGAGTTTGGTTATTTTTAGGGTGAACCCAGTTGCCTCCTCTTGGAACCGGATGAAGTCCAAGAGGCACGTAGTCCGTTTTCCCAGACTGGGCCTGGTCCCGTGTCCCTGCGTCCCTGGGAATGAGGGCTCGTGCGTGAGATCCGGGCTCGTGGGCAGCAGGGCCCCCCCAGAGCGCCCCCAGGGGCCACGGCAGGTCTGCTGGCTTCTCTAAGCTGCTGCTGACATCACGGTGGCCACCCCCCTGGGTCCAGAAAGAGCCCCCCGTCCCCACCCGGCTCCCCGCGCTGCCTCCCCGGGCTGCCTCCACCCATGCCAGGCCCGGCTAATGGGACGCTCTGGCTGACATATTTCTAGAACGAGAGGCAATTAGAGCCGACATTCGCTTCCCCTCCCCCTCCCCCAAACAGGAATAAATCAGTTCTACCAATTTCCCAGCTAATGATTTCCTCCATTAAATTAAAAAGAAGAAAATGTTTTTTTAAATGGATTACCAGCCCTGTGCTTTCAGAGACCATGTGACCTGTCAGCTCCTCTAGCGTCCTGATACATCAAGGTCTCTTAGTTAATGAATAAATAAAAAGTCACAGGCTAAGAGCCGCTCCCCCCCAACACCCGCCCCTGTGGGTCTGGCGCAAGGTGCATGAGGGTCAGCTCCCGGTCGGCTATGGGAAGCCAGCCTGAGAGTCAGTGTGTGAGATCCATTCCACAGATGAGAAAATCGAGGCTGAGATGGGACGCACCTAAGCACGCAGCCCAGGACGCACGGGTGACCTGTGTCGAAGAGGACTGAATGGGACGGGGCCTGGATGGGAAGGGAAGGCGTGCCCACCTGGAGAAATGCAAACCGGCGATGCCAGGTGGGCAGCCCAGCCTCTGGGCACAGGGAGGGCTGAGGCCCTGCCACCAGGACCTGGGCCTCTCTCCCTCCATTGTTCCCGTGCAGCTCCGGGAACGGGGACCGGCCTGCAGGGCTAACCCCCTGTGTTTCTAAAATGCCCACCACTGCCCCCTCCACTGGCAAACACAGTCACACGTTTAAGTGACATATTTCCCAAAGCATAACCATTTCAAGCGTATTTTCTAGCTTTTCTGCAGTAAAAGGCCAAAAGGAGGTGAACGTGAGACTTGTCTCGCAATCAGGGTGTAACGGCTGAAATGAGTTAAGGTGATCCTCTCACATGGCTAAGGTTTTTTTCCTTTCAATAAGCGTTACCTCCCAGAAACTTGTTTTTTAAAAGATGGCCGGCATGAGAGTTTTTGGAGAAGACCAGGTACTTGTATTTTTAAAATAAAATAAAATAAAAATAAACTTAAAAAGTAAAAATAATCAAATGTCCCCCTCGCCACCCGGCTGCTGGGGGTCAAGTGTTGAGCATCCGTGTATGAACCAGGAGATGCTGGTTCGATTCCCGGTCAGGGCACAGGCCTAGGCTGCAGGCTCGATCCCCAGGAGGGGGATGTGCAGGAGGCAGCTAATCGATGTTTCTCTCTCATCAATGATGTTTCTCTCTCTCTCTCTCTCCCTCTCCTTTCCTCTGTGAAATCAATAAAATCATATATATATTTTTTTAATTTTCAGCCCTAACCAGTTTGGCTCAGTGGATAGAGCGTCAGCCTGCGGACCGAAGGGTCCCGGGTTTGATTCCGGTCAAGGGCATGTACCTGGGTTGCGGGCACATCCCCAGTAGGGGGTGTGCAGGAGGCAGCTGATCGATGTTTCTCTCATCGATGTTTCTAACTCTCTATCCCTCTCCCTTCCTCTCTGTAAAACATCAATAAAATATATGTTTTTTAAAAAATTTTAATGTCCACCCCCAACAGCAGGGAGGAAACTTCAAAGCATGAAGCTGAGAGAAGGCAGGCACAAAAGGACCCATGTCGTGTGAGTCCACTCACATGAGGTCCCCAGAACAGGCAAATCCAGAGACAGAAAGAACAGAGGCTCCCAGAGACGGGGGAGGGGCCATGGGAAGTGGTTATTAATGGGAATGGGGGCGGGGGGAGGGGAGTTCACTCTCAGAAACGCTATTTGAGCTCCAGGAAGGGCTGACAACATCACAGTGACTTTCGGAACGCTTTCCGTCCGACCCCAGACACACTTTGGTTCCTAACGGGCAGCTCAGGAGCTCGCGGGCCCCGCGTGCAGGAACACCAGGGGCCTTTGCACCTGCTGTGCCTTCTGCCTGGAAGGCTTTTCCCCAGGTGTCACATGACTTGCTTCCTCCGTTTACATTCTCTGACCATCCCACAGTCAGGAACATGCAGGGGAGGGTCCCTGGGGCCAGGTAGGGAGGCCGTGTGTATTCATGGGAAGCCAGCAGCTCCCTGCCATTCTGGGCTGCAGAGAGGCAGCTGTGGGAGGGCAGACAGATGCCCATTATCAGCGCGGGGGGGGGGGGGGGGCGGGCGGGGAGCTCGGGAGGGCTGGGCAAGTCGCCTCACCCCTGCAAGGCCCAGTTCTCTCCTACAAAACGGGGGTGACATAGGCTCTGTTGAGGATGGTGTGAGATGAGGAACGTACGGGGTTAGCGTATGGCTGGGACATGGTCAAAGTGGCCAAATGGTAACGAATGTACTTGATCGTCTCCCAAACACGTAGGCACATTCCTTCAAAGAGGATCCGCGGTCAGTGATCCCCGGCAGCTCCTGAAGTATGGACAGGCAGCTCCAATCACCGCCCAGGCCCCAAGGTCCTGGGAGGAGGCAGGGGATGGGCCTGCAGGCTCAGGGCCTGCTGAAAGGGAATTAATTAACTGAGTTCATCCTTTCTGTCCCTAATTTGCATATGAGGAAACTGAAGCACAGAGAGGTAGGTGACTTGCTCCAGGTCACACAGCCCCGAGGGGACTCAAACCTTGGTCATGTGGCTCCGGGGTCTGAGCCAGTCCTCACTGTTCCATAAAGTGTCTCAACAGAAATGAGGAAGAAAGGGAGAAAGGAAGGGAGGGAGGGAGGGAGGAAGAGGGTCAGGCACGGAGAGGCCATGAGCACGCACTGGGAAGGGCAGATCCCCAGCTTCTGCAGCTCCAACATCTGGATAACGTGAGCCTCTGGAAGCTGGGGAGAAGGTCTCGGAGCAGGGCCCTGGGGAAGTCCACGGCACAGTTGGATCCCCCGGTTCCTCTCCAAAGCCTCTCGGTCAGGCCCAAGATCTCAGTTCCGCTCAGCACAGCCGTGCTGGTCCGCACCCGTGTTTGCAGTTAACTCCCTCAGAGTCAGAACCGGGCTGGGACGCAGGAGGGGGTATGCCTTCCCAGGGGACACCTGGAGGCCACACCCACCCGGGGCCAGACCTAGGGGCTGGGGTGCCTTGCACACTGGCGGGGATTCTGTGTGACGGCTAAAGAGCTAGTGACGCCCACCCTAGCCGGTGTGGCTCAGTGGATAGAGCGTCAGCCTGCAGACCGAAGGGTCCGGGGTTCGATTCCCGTCAAGGGCATGTGCCTCGGTTGCAGGCTCCTGCCCGGCCAGGCCCTGGGTTGGGCTCCTCAGGAGGCAACCAATCAATGTGTTTCTCTCACATCAATTCTTCTCTCTGTCTTTCCCTCTCTCTTCCACTCTCTCTAAAAATCAATGGGAAATTATCATCTGGTGAGGATTAAAAAAAAAAAAGAGCAAGCGACTCCCTCTCAAGGGCGACCATCTCTCTCTGCACGAGCATCTGAAGAAAATCTACAAAGCTCCTAGTTAACGACCCTCTGAGACCACTGCCACACGGATTTCTAACTGGCTGTCTGCTTCCACGCCAGGCTCCCCGGGCAGGCAGGGGGAGCGTTTTAAAATGCAAAGGCAGCCCAGCCCGGCAGGTGTGGCTCAGTGTGGGGCATCGACCTACGAACCAGGAGGTCACGGTTCCATTCCCAGTCAGGATACGATCCGCAGTGTGAGGTGTGCAGGAGGCAGCCCATCGATGATTCTCATCGTTGATGCTTTGCTCTTGCTCTGGCTCTGCCTTCCTCTCTGAAATCAATACAAATTTTTTTTAAAGAAGATAGCTGGTGGGTGTCCACAGAGAACTGGAGACTTGCTGGAGGTGAAAGGAAGCCTGGCTTTGGGGTCAGCGTGTTCCGTGGGTGGAGAAACGGCTCCCTTTATTCCCCACCCAGAACGGAAGGACTTGGGCCTGAAGGCCTTTACGGGGCTCCTGGCTCTGAGCTTCTCAGTCTATGCGGCGCCCGAACTTGAGAGCCGTGTTGGACTTCTCACTCACACAGTTCTTTTCTTTTTCTGTTTTGTTAATCCTCGCCGAGGATATTTTTCCATTGATTTTAGATAGAGCGGAAGGGAGAGAGAGTGGGGGAGAGAGACACACCCATCGGTTGCCTCCCCCATACGCCCCACCTGGTGGGGCGGGGGTTGAACCTGCGCCCAGGTTCAGTGCCCTTGACCAGGAATCGAACCCTGGACCCTTCAGTCGGTGTGCCAACACTCTAATCACCGAGATACACAGGTTAGCGGGTGATTCACACAATTCTTTTTTTATATATATATATTTTTATTGATTTCTGAGAGGAAGGAAGAGGAAGAGAGGGATAGAAACATCATTGGTGAGAGAGAATCATCAAGTGGCGCCTCCTGCACACCACAACCCGGGCATGTGCCCTGACCTGGAATCGAACCGTGACCTCCTGGTTCATAGGTCGATGCCAAACCACTGGGCCACATCAGCCGGGCAATCCTTTCCCCGAAGGCGCCATCAGGGCCCCGCACTCTCCCCTTTGTTGTAGTTATCGATACACACCACAGACACACGCGCACATGACAATGCTTATGTGGCCAGGCTAGCTCCTGTGGTTCACTGGAGCAAACGCTGCTCATCTTTCATCACGTAACACGTTCCCAGGGACGTCTTTTTCGGGTGCTGGAGCTCACAGCACCAGCATTGGGGTGAGGAGGGGAAGCAGCTGAGAACGATACAGCCACCCCTTTCGCAGCCTGCTGACTCGGGGGCTTGGAGAGGGAACCCCGGTCATGGGCTAAGCCCCTTGGGAGTCAGTTATCTCCACTGCAGATCCCGATACCGCCCCTGGCTAAGCTTGCTGGACAAGGTCACCCCTCTGGTGACCAGGGGAACCGAGCAAGTCAGAAGCCTGCCAGGCACTGCCATCCAGCAGCGCCCAGTCTCTCGTCCCGATTTCACAGGCTCAGTTAGAAACAAAGAGCACCCTCAGGTACTCAGCACAGCGAGACACGGTGATGCCGCCGCCGCCGCCGGACCCTCCGCCCCCTGCCTCCGGCCTGGCCTCCGCACGAAGGCGAGGAAGCCTTTTCTAAGACGCGCCTCACAGCCCTGACATCGCTCTGATCAAAGGCCCTTCATGCCCCGGCTCCCCCGGCTCTCAAAACGTCATCCACGCTCCTTCACGGGCGCACACGGCACCCCCAACCTGACTCCTGGCCTGGGCTCAGCCTGTCCTCCCAGCTCAGCCCCTAACCTGGCAGACAGGATCCTCCTGCCTCTGTGCCTTTGCACAGGCTGTTCCCCACGCCCAGAAGGCCCCTCCCCTTTAATCCCATCCCCACCTCTCCTCTGAGTGAACTGGGCCTTCTACAGGGTCCAGCTCAAGTGTCAGGCCCCAAGACCTCCCTCCATGGGCTCCTGGCCCCAGGAGATGCCCGTCCCCCTCCCCATCCCCCAGGGCTTGGCACGTGCCTTGGGCACCGGCAACTGCCTATTGATTCTGTCCCCTCCGGGATCAACGAGATCCAGAGAGTGGGGCCCGCTGCTCGGAGCCCACACGGGCCACCTGCTCGAGGAGCCAAGGTTCCCTTTGTCCCTGCAGCCCTGAAGCCTAAGTCCGAGGGGCTGGCGGAGTTCCCACAGCACAGCTGCCGCTCCCACCCCAGACAGCAGGCGTCCGGGCATCGCTCATGCAGGCAATACGAGTGTCTCTCTCCCGGCACGGCGGCCGTGCACGCTCCAGCTCCTGGCCTTTGTTAATGAGGACGCGGGAGGGACCACAGGAACACGCTTCCCGCGACACCACAGTGACAGTGATGGCACAGCGACAAGATGATTCACGGGGAGGTTCTCGCCAGCTCACTGACTTCTATCCTTTTCCTCGAAACGGGTTCTCGCTCAGTGCCAGTCCCAGGTGTCCGCTCCCGCCTGGGAGGAGGCAGTCAGGGGCGGGAAGGGGTGAGAGGGAAAGGGGGAAGCCCGCCTTGCTGAGCAGTGAGGACCAGGGACCCGCAGGTCAATAAAGCTGCGCTTTTGACAGGGGTGGATCCAGGCAGCGCGGGAGCAGAACAAGGAGACAGGCCTGGACACAGCTGCCTACAGGCTGAGGCCTGGCACCCCACAATCACCCCGGCCCAGCCCTTGTCTGCAGCCCCCTCTGCAGCAGAAGCCCGGCCTGGGGAGGCTGGGGGCTGAGGATGCCGGACTGGGGCCATGGTCTCGGAACGGCACGCTATCCCTTCGCGCAGCTGTCCCCAGGACTCCTGATGGGGCCACGGGCGTCCCCTTTAGAAGCTGCTCACAGGGCAACGGGGGAGTCACTCCCAGCATCCTGCCCCTCTGTGCAAGGTCCGACGGCTCAGCTTCCTCTGTCCCCCCCCTCTCCGCAGCCCCTGCTCAGCCAGCCGCCCCCAGGCACGGTGCGTGGCGAGGAAGTCTGTCCTTCTGCACTTGGCATGGCTGGGCAGACTTTTCAAGGCCACGCGCCCGTCCACACCCTCTCTGGTGCTGCCCGCCAGCCCGCCTGCTGTCCCTGGGGCTTCTCAGTCGTGTCTGTATTTATCCCCAAAGCCGTACGGATCATGGCGAGGCCAGAAATAGCCTTGGAGACATTTCACGTGAGGATGATGGACAGGCCCCCAGCGCCTGGCAGGCCTCACCCCTGCACCTGCTGCCTGGCAGTGGGTAACGGGGAACAGCTGGATGGGGCTGGGAAGGCGCCGGAGCCAGATGGGAACAACATAATCCCGCTTCCCCCACTGGCCGCGGCCTCTGCAGTGACGCAGCTGACAAGTCCAGGACATGTGTGCCAGCTGCCGGCTGCGGGGACGCTGAGGGGACATGGTCGCCTGAGGGCGTCGGCGTGCTAACCAGCTGGGAAACAGAGCAGAGACTCAAAAGGAGCGGGCACAAGGGCTCCCCGATTCCGGGCACACGCTCACACAAAGCAGATCACTGGCACCAAAGCCGAGCACCCAGGGGAGGTGCAGGCGCGACAGAGTGCACACTCGGTCTCCGCTTACCCGGCCACTTCCCACCTCCTGGAAGGACGGACGACCCGGAGGTCACCTGGCTGGTCAGGGACCTTGGGGACCGGGTGCCGCTCCCACTCCTCAGTGGCCTGCACAGGAGCTCACCATCTGGGACGGGGCAGACAATTAGAGCACCTAGTGCATTCATAGAGGGAGGCACAGTGTGCAGCTGGAGCCAGGAGAAGGCAGCAGCCGACTGCCTGATGGGGAAGATTTCACCGAAAATGGGCCACTTCTGTTGGGCTTTGAAGGATGTGTAGGAGTTTACCAGGAAAGAAGGGGGGAAAGTTCTGGACACTGTCTCCAGGAACCAAAGGGACTGTTCTGGGCAGACTTATGGCTCAAAGTGTGAGGAGGAACCGAGCAATGCAATGACCCAGGGAACAGTAATGGGCCGGGCTGCTCATTAGAAAAGGCAGACATGGGGGCAAAGGGAGCTGAAGGCCGGTAGGGGGGCGGTGGGAGGGCAGGGGAGACCTGTCAGTGGGCAGAGCTCCAAAGGATCCCCGCCCAACCACCTGGCTAAGACAGCACCGCCCCCTTGTGGCCTCACAGAGCTCCACCCTGCCAAGCCTGGAGTGCGAGTGCGTGAGCTCCAGCAAGTGCCCAGAGCAGGGACCAGAAACAAGAGCAGAGCCACACAGCTCCCGCCACCTGGATGAAAACCAGGGACACTCTGGGGACGAGTGCACCACCTAAGCCAACACGCAAGCCCAGGGAGTGGGCACGGAGGCTCCTGAGAAGGGAGACAGATGGCCTGGGGTTCCTCGAGGCGCGAGGGAGGCCCTGAGCGTGTCAAGAAGGGAGGGCCCACCTCCCACTCGGAGGCTCCAGTCATCAGAAAAAGAACTGTGGGAGAAACCAAGATGGCGGCATAAGGTATACACCTATACGTGCTGCCTCTCACACCAAAACTACAACTAAAAGACAAAACGTCCATCACCCAGAACCACGGGAAAGCTGGCGGAGTGGAAGTTCTACAACTAGAAGGAAAGAGAAAAGAGCATTGAGACGTGCACGAGCGCAGAAAAGCTGAGGTACGGAGGCGCGCGAATCGGGCTGGCGGTTGGTGACTGGGTGCGCTGTTTCTTTCAACCCGAAGGGAGACACAGCTCCCCATTACTCTGAACTCCAGTTTCCGGCGAGACTCTGGGGACCCAGACCCCTACGGGGAGAAGCTGTACTGTCTGCCATCGGGTTGGAAAGTGAGGGTGGCTTTCTTGCAGAGCTGCATGCATAAATCATTGTTTACTGCACTGGGGCGCGGGGCGTGGGGACTTGGAAAAGCAGAGACGCAGAGACGGCTGGCTGGCAGCCATCACTGTTTGCCACTCCCTGAGACCTCGCCCCGTCCAATTTACAAACCCACCCAAACTGTGCGCAGCGGCTTTTGCATATAAATGGCCTGCCCTATTGCAGCTTAACCTAACAAACTGCAGCTCTGGTCAGACCAGGAGAAATCTGCAGACCTCACTATAGCTCCTGCTGGGTGGCCTCAGACAGTAGCTGACCTGCACCCCATTGGAGATCCGGAAGCCAGTGTACCTAGTGGTCAGTGTGAGACGACACCAGATTTCAACTCCTCACATCCATAAGTGACACACTCAAGAGGCAGACTCAGTGAGCACCAAAGGCCCACTGAAACAAGTCCTGCCCCATAAGCGTGTCTCCAGCACAGCAGTTCTTCCCTTATAGACACAGCAGGTCCTCACAGCCAGTTGGCCTGGAGGTCAATTCCTCCCAGTGCACCAACAGCAATCAAGGCTTAACTACACCAAGACTTTGCACTCAGCCCACAAAGGAGTGTACCAAGAGCATCCACCTCAGGTGATTGGGGACGCTGAACCACTGGCCCCTATAGGTCACCTACCACACAAAGCTACTCCATCAACACAGGGAAGCAGCCAAAATGCGGAGACAAAGAAACATGTCACAAATGAAAGAAATGGAGGAAAGCAAACTACTGGACGACATAGAGTTCAGAACCACATTTATAATGTTACTCAAGAATCTTCTAAAAACCTCTGAGGAACTTAGTGAGACCTTTAAAGATCTTAATGAGAATGCCAAAAAAATAGAAAAGGACCAGTCAGAAATTAAGCATACACTGTCTGAAATAAAGAATATACAGAAATTCAACAGTAGATCAACGGACCCCAGGAATCAAACCCAAGATCTGAAACATGAAGAAACAAAGAAACACCCAACCAGAAAAACAAAAAGAATCCAAAAATATGAAGATAGTGTAAGGAGCTTCTGGGATAACTTTAAGCGTACCAACATCCAAATTATGGGGGTGCCAGAAGAAGAGAGAGAGAGCAAAATATTGAAAACCTATTAGAAGAAATAATGACAGAAAACTTTCCCTACCTGGTGAAAGAAATAGACTTACAAGTCCAGGAAGTGCAGAGAATCCCAAACAAGAGAAATCCAAAAAGGACCACACCAAGACACATCATCATTAACATGCCAAGGGCAAAAGACAAAGAGAGAATCTTGAAAGCGGCAAGAGAAAAAGTTAGTTACCTACAAGGGAGTACCCATACGACTGTCAGCTGATTTCTCAACAGAAACTATGCAGGCCAGATGGGAGTGGCAAGAAATATTCAAAGTGATGAACAGCAAGAACCTACAACCAAGATTACTCTACCCAGCAAAGCTATCATTCAGAGTTGAAGGTCAGATAAAGAGCTTCACAGATAAGAAAAAGCTAAAGGAGTTCATCACCACCAAACCAGGATTATATGAAATGCTGAAAGGTATTCTTTAAGAAGAGAAAGAAGAAGTAAAGGTAAAGATAAAAATTATGAACAACAAATACATATCTATCAACAAGTGAATCTAAAAATCAAGTAAATAAAAAATCTGATGAACAGAATAACTGGTGAATATAATAGAAGCAGGGGCATAGAAAGGGAGTGGACTGACAATTCTCGGGGGGGAAAGGGTGTGGGGGGTGCGGGAAGAGACTGGACAAAAATCTTACACCTATGGATGAGGACAGTGGCGGGGTAAGGGCATGGGGTGGGGTGGGGAATCAGGTGGAGGGAGCTATGGGGGGAAAAAAGAGGAACATATGTAATCATCTGAACAATAAAGTTTAAAAAAAAAAAAGAAAAAGAAAAAGAACTGTGGCTGGGAGAGGTCAGCAGGGGCGGGGGCCACCGCAGGGGACCAGCTCCACGCAGGACGGCCCCTCCGCGTGTGCAGCCCCAGGCTGGCTGCAGGATGTAGCCTGCGCTTCATCACAGATCCGAACCCAGAGGGGACCGCTGGCCGCTCTCCCCTGGGCCCAGCGCCTGAGGAGAGAGTCGGGCTTCAGCAGGGGGAGGAGGGGCCCGCAGACAAGGGGCTGGGATGGAAAGTGTGTGTCAGCGGCTGCTGTGGTCTGAGGTCCTGCCCGAGCCACCAGCGCTTCCTCCCCGGGAGACAGTGACCTTGAGGAGGCAGTGACCTTGAGGAGGCCTCAGCGGAGACAATGGCAGGAAACGCCCCTCCCTTCGAGGGCTGGGCAGTCAGGAAGGAAGTGACCCCTCTGAGCCTCGGACCCTCCCCACGGCAAAGCTGGACGCTCTGCTCACCCACCCGCTCAGAAAGCAAACGTGTCCGACTGTGGGAGCCGGCCTGAGGGCAGAGGCTCGCCCCGCGGGAACCCCTCTTTGAGGCAGACCCTCTCTGCGACGGCCCTGCCCCTCACGGAGCGACTGCGGGCAGCTGGGCAGAGCTGAGAAAGGAATCCCAGCATCCGGCCCTGCACCCCCACCCCACCGCAGGAAGGAAGGGCTCTGAGCTGCACTGGAGCAAGAACCCCCTAAAAATAAACCCGCTCCTGCCGCCCTGCAGAGGCAATGGGAGAATCCCACGCTCAGCCCCTCTCCGCTGCGTGACTCTCGCCATCGGGGGCCCTGCACGGCCCCCACCTCCTAGGAGGAGCTCAGAGGCATTTCGGGGTGACCCTGACTTCCCCAGTGGGGCCCGCCGTGTTCCGGGGCTGGGCAGAGGTGAGAAGAGGGAAGCCGGGACTCTGGCACAGCCTAGGCCAAGCGCAGAGGTGAGAGGTGGAGAGCACGCCGGCCCACCCCAGGTCTCGCCGGTGGGGACTTCCGTCTGTTAGGGCCACAGCTGCGTCCCAGCTCCTGGAACCCTCCCGGCAGGTACTGAGGAGTCCATGAACATCTGCTGGATAAGCGTGTGCAGCTGAGGAATGCTGGGGGAGGACCCCTCCGTCCCCCAGGAAGGTGGGCTGTGAGGCCGCCCTCGGTGCCCCCTGAGCCCCAGACCCCAGGAGGCAGCTGTGAGGGAGGAAAGAACCCTCCTCCACAGAAGAGGGAGCCGGAAGCAAAGGCTCAGCAGGAGGAGGGCCCTCAGAGCACCACGCTGATGCCAGGGCTTGAGCCAGGGCTCAGGCCGTGGGCAGAGAAGTGCTCACTGCCCAGCAGGTGACCTTGGAGGGGCTAAGGCTTGGCGCCCAGCCAGCCGCCCCCACACCACCCCTCTCCCCGGAGACACCACCTTGGAGAGTAGATCAAAACAAAACGCAAAAGTACAAGGCAGCCCAGTCCCTCCTTAGCACCTGAGGCCTTTATGCAGCAACTGAAGAGAAGGAGCAGAGACGAAGACAGCCCGCCTTGCCAGCGCGCAACAAGGTGGTGAGCAGGGCGGAGAGGCCCAGGGTGCGGCCGACTCCCGGGAGGGAGGGAGGGAGGGGAGGCTGGAGCAGGCACCGGACCCACCTGGAGCCCCACCACCAGGAAGGCTGGGCCTGCCCCCCACCCCCACGGGGAAGTGCAGGCTGGGTCAGTAAACCAGGCCACACGCATCTGCATCTAGTTCTGGGGGCCAGTCCCCTGCCCAGCACTGACCCGCCTGTGACCCCGAGCCAGGTCCTTGGCATCTCTGAGCCTCAGCTTGCTTGAGTGACACGGGACTGTCATGGCTCCTGCCCGGGGTGCTGTGCGCTCAGCCCAGCCAGCGTGTCCCCACCCCCGCCTCGGCGCCCTGCTGGTTCGTTTCCCAGGCGGATCCCCCTCCTGAGTCCCCAAAGCTCAGTCTAGCCGGTCAGCACACAGGTAGAAGGTTCCTCGGAGTTTAGGAAGGAAAAGTATCACCCTCGCTGCTCTACCCGCCCAAGGCCCTGGGTGACGACGGGCCAGGGCGAGATCTGGGCCTGAGACGCGAGAGGTGAAATGGACCGGGATGGACGAGGGGGACCCGGGGCTCCTGCTCTTCCCTCGGGGCAGAGGGAGAGAAAGAGCAAATAAGCCCCCGAGATCCCACCTCTAGTCCCGAGGCCCCGGGACCCCCAGAGGACCTCCGCCTTGTCCCTCTCAGCTCCTCATCTGGGGAGCTGGTCATGTGAAAACACGCACGGCCTTTCCACGTCGCCGACCACGCCTGCCACGCTCGGTCACAGCCAGCTCCCGCCCACGGCAGAGGTTGGGGAGCCCCCACTCCTGTCCTGCCCCATTGGCTGGGGTGGGGATGCGAGGCTGAGCCAGGGGAGCCGAGAGGAGGGAGGCCCCGGGCGCCCTGGACGGAGCAGAGATAAAATGTGGAAGCGACCACTGCCGGATGGAACATCCGACCTCCCTTCTTCGTGAGGAGTCGTATCTGCACGAAGGCGGATGGATGCATCCGCTCCACCCCGTGGTAACCAGATAAAGTCAGAGGTAGGAAGGAAGCACATGGCAACAGAGCCCATGCACCCCCAAACTCCAAAGCCAGGGGCGGTCCTTACCTGCAGGTCTGCGTGAGAAGGCTCCCTCGACGTCCCAGGCGGGATGGCTTGGCTGACTAGGCCCGCAGAAGGGTGTCGGGGACCGGGACACACGGCCAGCATCCTGCAGGGAGAAGCCCACGGGTAGGCAGTGAGACTCCTGGTCGCTCTGACCACGCGGCGCCAACCCCACCCGGAAACCGCCGAAGCCGGGCCTCTTCCTGAGCAACGCCAGGGCCTGGGGACACGGATGTGCCCAGAGAACAGGGCAGGGGACGCCGGGCCCACACCTCCGACACCAGCCACAAGCGGGACGTGTCTGACTGCAAGAGGCCCAGCTCCCAGCTCGGCCTCAAACCCGAGGCTTCCCCATCGCCCCCGGGGACTGCAGGGCTCAGGCTGCCTCGGGGAGGCGGGTGGAAGAGGCGGGGAAGCAGCCCAGTGTTGGGGTCAGCAGCTGGGGTGCCCAGGGCAGGTCACGGTCAGCATCGTGGGGTGAAGCAAATGACAGACTCCCGCCTTCCCATCAACCCCCTGCACCCAGGCAGTGTGTGCCTGCAGACCCGGAGCCAGAGGAAAAGGTCCAGGCTGGGTCTCCAGGGAGTCCCGGTGCGATCAGCCTCAGACGGCAGGTCCACCGCCCCGGGCTCCCACAGAGACGCCAGGGCCCACGTCTGTGCGTGGCCCACGTCGGCCACTCCACACACATTGTCTGTCTGACCATGCGTGAGCCCCTGTTCCTGTCCCGGGAAGCAGGCAGCCACCCGGGAGGCCCTTCCAGGGACCAGGACCAGAAGGCAGCCCCTTCGAGCTGCAGGAGCAGGGACTGTTCCAGAAAGTCCCAACTCCAGAGCAACCTCCTCCAGGGCGGAGGCCAGCTGCGGGGGGGGGGGGGGGGGGGGGGGAGGGAGGGAGGGTCCGGGGACCAGCCCGTGCCCGCCAGGGGCCCCCACCAGGTGAAAGAGGAGGACCGTCCGTTGGCTACAGACTACAGCAGCGATGAACTGTGAGCGAGGACAGACAGTGCGAGTTCAGGGGAGGGAGCGTCTAATTGGGGAGGTGAGAAGGGAGGCGCAGCCGTGGGAGGTGTGGCTGCAAGCACAGGGACGGCTTTCACAGGTTGCCCACCACCCGGTGCAGCCCACACGCCCACTCCCGGGCGTCACCACCAAATTCTGCAAACTCCTCACCGGGACGGGACGGGCCTGCAGGAATCCAGCCCCCACCTCGGCCCTGCACCTGCCCCTCCCGTCCACGGCCACGGCCCCGACACACGCGGATCCGCGTGAACAGAACGCCCCGCGCCTCTCCGTCCACGCCCAAATCCACAGCTCCCCCGCACACACGCCCTGCTCTGCACGGCTGCTCCACGCGGCTTCTTAGCTTCGCCACAAACCACCCCCCCCCCCCGCCCATCCAGACCCCTCTTCGAGGTCCCTGCAAGTCTCCCCACGTTAGAGGTTTGGGTTGACCCTGGTAACACACCAACCAAGGCGGCCTGGCCTGCCCAGCACCGCTCCCAGGGTGAGAAGGTCCACGCTGACTCGCTGACTCACAGCCGCAGAATGAGATGGGCAGGGCCCAGGGAAAAGGCAGATCCCTGCGGCGAGGTAGAGGGGCACGCAGGGGATCGATGGTTCTGACAAAAGCGTTTCTGGTACAAAAAGTGAGCGAGGAGTCCGCTGCGGGAGGGAGCAGCTCCCTGGGGGCGGGGAGCGGGCAGAATGCGGCTGGAAAAAAATAGGAGACGCTGCCAGGTGACCCCACACGCTAGGGGCCAGAAGCAAATCAGCCCGCTCCCTGCAGGGGACGTGAGACAAAGCAGAACACGGTTCTGTACTGAGGTGTGTGCTCGCTGGGCAGTCGTGGGGTGGTGGTCCTGATACTAAATAACACACGAGTTTTGCTGTTTACTGGGAACCAAAAAAAAACACATTTTATTCCTTCACGCCCCCCCATTGTATTGAAGTATAATTGTAATATTGTACTATCTATAATAATAAAAGCATAGTATGCTAATTAGACCGGACATCCTTCCGGACGACCTTCCGGATGAAGCTGAGGCTGCCAGGGAAGCCCGGGTCCTGGGTGCCAGAGGGAAGCCGGTGCCGGCAGCCGGGGAAGGAAGGCCTACTCTTGCACGCATGTCGTGTATCAGGCCTCTAGTATTGTAATAAAATCGTAATAGATAGGGTGTCCCAGAAAATGTTTACACTACTTTGAGGAATGTTAAAGGCAGTGTTTATTAAAAAGCATTTCCTTGTCAAAATTGGGCTACCAGCTGTTACCGTGAGCGTGCATTTTGGGGGGGACGCCGTGCAGTTTGCCGTGCATAATGTGACGACTTGCCATCCATACACGCCCTGAAGAGACCCCTCCCATCCTTAGGGAGCACAACCATCACCCCCTATATTTACCTTTTTTTTGGGGGGAGCAAGGGAGGATTGGGACAAGCTCTGCTATTGGTAAACTCCACTTACGCAGCACAGCGCCACCCACTGGCATTACGTTACACACGAGACCCTCTCCTTTGAGCTTCCAACCTCCATCTTCCTCGCGGTTTGGGAAACTGCAGGGCGCAAACCAACCAACCAACGATGACAAAAGTCCAACGGACCTCTGGCGACGGGACGCCCGACTTCCTTCCTGAGGGTCTCCCCGTGACTCTGTTCCGATCAGCAGATGTGAGCGAGTCCAGGGAGTCTGTTTCTCCATGCCGCTTCTATGAATAGGATATCGGCCTCTCCCCAGCCCCCCTAAGTAAACGCCAAACACACACTTAATGAATGCCGTCCTGATGGGGTGCCAGTTCCCTGGCGTGCCCAGACGGGCATGTGTCTCAAGCTGGTGGAATGCCCGAGTTCCAAGCGAGCGGGTGGTGTGCCTGCAGTCAGACGTTTGTTTCCATCCTCCGTTGGCATGGAGACGGGAGGCAGGTGGCGAAAGCCTGGGCAGAGGGGGACGGAGCCAAATGCCAGTGGCCGTCCCCGCCAGCGACTGTCCGGGCTGCTGACGACAGGTGGGGCCGGCCGCACGGCCCTGGAAGGCCCGGCTGCTCACTTTGATTGAGATGTTTCGTGTCATGCAATCCACCGTTTTGCAGGGTACTGTTCAGAGGCATTTCGTCCGTTCATCACGTCGTACAGCCATCGCCAACATCCAGTCCCAGCACATGTCCCTCACCCCCCAAAAGAAACCCCCACCCCCATCAGCACCATTAGGCAGTCACTTCCCATGCCCCCTCTCCCCACGCCCCTGGCGACCCCTAACCTGCTTTCTGTCTCTGAGGGTTTTACCTGTTCTGGACTTTTTTTTAAAAAAATATATTTTATTGACTTTTTACAGAGAGGAAAGGGGAGGAATAGAGTTAGAAACATTGATGAGAGAGAAACATCGATCAGCTGCTTCCTGCATACCCCCTACTGGGGATGTGCCCGCAACCCAGGTACATGCCCTTGACCGGAATTGAACCTGGGACCCTTCAGTGCACAGGCCGACGCTCTATCCACTGAGTGAAACCGGTCAGGGCAAAAACCAGAAAATTTAAGAACCAGTATTTGTCTTTGTATTTCCTAGCTGCTTTCTGTGAAAAACTTGGGATCGAGCTTGCAACTGAGGTACATGCCCTTGACCGGAATCGAACCTGGGACCCTTCAGTCCGCAGGCCGACGCTCTATCCACTGAGCCACACCGATTAGGGCTGGACATTTCTCATCAATGGGATCACACACGTGTCCGCTTTGTGTCCGGCGTCACTCACGCAGCATCGTGTTCTCAAGGTTCATCCACGCTGAAGCAGGTGTCAGGATTCCGTTCCTTTTCACGGCTGAGTAATAGTCCTCTGTGGGGATGGACCCCCTTATCGAGTCATCCGTGGGTGCAGACGGGGGCTGTCTCCACTTTGGGGCCGTTGTGGATGATGCTGCTGTAAACATGTGTGTGCAAGGCCTGTGTGTTCTTATTCATCCTCACCCAAGGATATTGTTTCCATTGATTTTCAGAGAGTGGAAGGGAAGAGGCCAGAGAAAGAGGAACATTAACGTGATAGAGACACGTCGACGGGCTGCCCCCACACGCACCCGGACTGGGGCCAGGGATCGACCCTGCAACCCAGGTAAGTGCCCTTGACCAGCAATTGAACCCAACACCCTTCAGTGCGCGGGCCAGCGCACTAACCACTGAGTACACCGGCCAGGGCTGTGGACACGTTTTTTTGTGTGGACGTATGCTTTCAATTATTTGGGTATAAACCTAAGCATTCCTAGTTTTTCAATAAAATAACAGACAAGTAATACACCTGTATTTTTAAAAAGGTAAAAGGGTGCAGGGTGAACATGAGCCTCTCCCGTCCCTGTTCCCTGTCACCCAGCCCCCCTCCCAGCGACAGTCCACAGCCTGCTTTATCCTAGAGACAGCCTGTGGGGAGGAGGCCGGGCAACCGAGCGGCCAAGAGCAGGGGGCCTGGGGGTGGACAGGGTTTGACATGTGTTGTGGCCTCGAGCAATGTCCCGTGTGCTGGGACTCAGTTTCCTGTCCTGTCACAGAGCACGGTCACGCATCCCTGCTCCACGGGAGGGCCATGGAGAGCCTGGGAGCCGGGGGGAGTGAGCGCCGGCACCCGGCCAGGCACATGGTGAGCGCTCAATGGTTGCTGCTGCCTCGGCCCTGTTTCCCCCCAGGGGTGGTGGAGAACACTGGGGACCCCTGGGTGACACCCCGAGTGCTACCATTTCTGAGCAGCTGGGAGGAAGCGGGAATGGCTGCTCCAGGTCCCCCCCTCCACGGAGAGGCCAGGTCTCCGCACTCCGCCCACAGCCCAGAGTCCCCTGTACCTGCCCCTCACGGGCATCTTGGACCCCACGCCGTGGGCCGGCTGGCTGGATTCTTATTTCTTGTTCCTTTCCCGCCAACGCCCCCGCTCCCCACCCCCATTCTTCTCTGCTTTCTCGACAGACACTCTACACGGACTCCCTCCTGCTCTCTCGGAGCCTGCTGGAGGCAGCAGGAAACCCTGGAGACCAGAGCGGAGAGCCTCCAGCGAGGAAGGAAGCATTAGCCGGGCCATTAGAAGCTGTCAGAGCGATGTTTCCTCCCCGCGCTGGCTGGCCAGTGGCAAAGCAGAGCCCCAGGGAGCCCACGGCTCGGCCTCGGAGCGCGGGACGGGGAAGCGAACGGAGCCACGCTCCCCTGTGCGTGCAGAAGTTCACGGGGGAGACACCCCACACACAGGCACACACATGCCTAACAACACAGAGAAACGCGCAGCCCGCAGCAGTTGGTAGCATTATGTAAAATCCTAAGCGCACAAAAATATCATTTGGATGATAAAAAGTTAAATTTAGCCGAGTACAGAGTGACTAATACTATGAGGGAGAGGCAGCCCCCCCACTCCCCAGTTGCCTGGAGCTCCTACAGCTGGCTTCCAGAAACTTCTGACAAGTAACGGGCCTGGTGCGGCGCAGAATAACAGATTATGTAACCGGAGGCGCAGCCCCCCATCCC
Organism: Corynorhinus townsendii; assembly: GCA_026230045.1. NCBI lineage: Eukaryota > Metazoa > Chordata > Mammalia > Chiroptera > Vespertilionidae > Corynorhinus > Corynorhinus townsendii. The sequence continues at coordinate 12,726,083 of JAPDVU010000014.1, forward strand.
GGCAGCCTCCCCCAGGGAGGGCCACGGCCACTGGAGGGGGCTCGTCCAAGGGGCCCTGGCGTCCCGGGCACCTGGAGGTGGGGCCAGGCCTCAGATGGGCTGGGGCGAGGGTCCGCCTGGGTGCATCTGCGGAGACCTCCCAGCGTGGCTGTGGCGGACGGTGGCTTTGGTGACCTCCTCACCCCACCGTGAGCCACGGCCTGGGAATCCCATCTGGCCCTGCGGCCTGTCCTAACCCATGTGACACAGCAGAGGGGTCACCGTGCCAGGCGTGGACCCAGGTCTCGGGAAGGCAGGGGCTGGGACGGGTATTAGCACACGAGCGCCCACGTTCACAGCAGGACACGGGGAAACGCGTGTGTGTGTGTGCGCGCGCGCGCGTGTGTGAGTGTGTGTGCATGTGTGTCCATTGAGGGAGCATGGATCAACGGTGTGTGGCCTCCAGCCGCACCAGGGAATACTACGCAGCCCCGAAGAGAGAGGAAATCCTGTCTCATGGGTGACCCATGAGGGCTCTAGACCGAGTGAAAGAAACGAGACACAAGAACAGACGCTGTGTGGCTCCACTTACGTGAGGGACCCAGAGGATGCAACTGACAGAGGCCGAAAGCGGAATGTGGGCACCGGCGGTGGGGAGGGCCTGGCGCTCATGTTTCATGGGGACAGAGTGTCCGTTTTACAAGATAAAAATAAGAGTTCTGGGACGGACGGTGGTGACGGTTGCACAGCCAATGGGAAGGTACCCAACGACGCTGAACTGCGCCTTTAAAAAGGGCGACAGTGGTGCGTATTTTATGTGTATTTTACTACAATAAAACATTTCATTTAAAAAGGCCGATGCTCAACCACTGAGCCACACCGGCCGGGCAAAACAGAAGTGGGGCGGGGGTGGGAGGAGGAGATGGACGCTCCTGTGGTTTTTCTCTGGGGGAAGCAGCTTCCAGGTGAGAAGTCCAACCCCCTGGAGGTCAGCCAGCGGTGAGAAGCCCGTGGGGAGAGAGGGTACGGAGGGGGACCAACGCCCCAGCCGACAGCCCCCGCAGACACAGCCCAGCCCGCCCCGGCGTGCCGGCCACGGGAGGGGGGACACCCGGCAATGCATCTCCCACCCGCAGGGGACCAGCGAGCTGTCCCCAGTCCTGTCCACGCTGCCACATCACGCGCGAATCAATAAAATGGATGTGTTGAAGCCGAGAAGTCTGGGAGCAGAGGGCCGGTCAGGCTGGCCGGGTTTTGCGGAATTTCTCCGCCGAAGGTGACGCTGACCAAGAACTTCCACATCTCCCGTGCGAGCCACCAAGAGAAGGCGGTGCCCGAATGAGCCCGAAGGATCGTTTTCCGCACCCCAAATCCCTGCGGAATCAACGCCGACATCAAGCCTTGTGGGCCGTCCCCTGGGCTGTCCTGAAGGCTGGGGGCGTTTCTCCCCGGATCTGACCGGGCCATCGGGGACGGACCCGAGCTGTCCATCGCTGGACTTTCCATCCTCCCGTCCAGAGTGGGGTGTGGACGCCGTGGGCGCGGGTGCCCCTGGGGCTCTGCGTGCGGTGAAGCGATCCCAGGTGTGGGGGCCGAGGCGGGGGCTCCAGTTGGCTGACGCTGAGCAGGCTCGCCTCTCTGGCCTCAGTGTCCCCACCCGTAGGAGGAGGTTGATCTTCCGAGAGCCGCGGCAGTCAACGCCCACACCCTGCAATGCCATGGTTTTGAACGGCGTCCGAATGCCGCGCCGCAGATCCACGAGGCAGACAGACGTGTGGGATCCCTCTCCTCTGTCCCCTTGGAGCCCTCTCTCCTCCTCCGGTCCTTCCTACCCTTGTCCACGCGTTCCTCACCTGCCCTGGCGCGGTCTGGCTTGGTCCAAGGTCCTCTTCCTACATTACACGGGAGCCCCTGGGTTCCGGGAGGGGCTGTGTGACCAGTGCTCTGATAATAGAGGAATGCACACCCCTTCCAGGCCTGGCCCCTCCCTAAACGCCCCAAATCATCCTCCACAGCCCAGATCCAGTGGAGGACCCCGAGGGAGCCCCAGGGAGGGCAGAGACACAAAAGGAAAGGATTCGGGACCCGTGAGTCACCGTGTGGAGGCCACGGCCGGAACACGCAATGACAAGAGTGACAACAAGCCTTGATTGCCATGGGCCACTGCGAATAGGGGACTGTTTGTCACAGCAGCTAGCATTGCCTGTCCTAATACATTCACCAAACTGTTACAACGTGTCGGGTCTTGAGGGATACATGGGAGAATTAGGCCTACACCTAATATTGGCCCTGCTAGCACCCTGTCTACGTGGCAATTCCAGGACATCGGCTAGAGACGAGTCCTGCATCCTGCAATCACACACTAAGCTCATGATAGGTTCATGTTACTCATCCTACCTGCTTCCAAACACCTTACAACACAGCTTCCCCTCCCAGGAAGCTGGATGAGTAAAGAAAGAAAACCCACAAAGGCAGATGAAAGCCTCTACCGATGCTCCCGAGGACAATCTACAAGCAAATGAGTTAAAACATACAATTACGTGTGAAAGTCTCAGCTGTGTGCTTCCTGGTAGGCAAAGCAAAAAGGGAAATATGGGGAGGGGGAGCGGCAATGAGCTCTCACCGACAGTGGAAACGTCACCATGGTTCATGACGAGCAGCAGCACATGCTGTCCTTGCTAAGAGCTCCGAGGGAATGCTCCCCGGGGGTCACTGCGTGAGGGAGGCCGTGTCCGGGCAGGAGGTGGCCAACCGTGCCCCGAACGCTGTCCCCTCCATGACGCAGGGCCAGCGTTGCAGCCCTGCCTGCGCCCCGACTGGCTCTTGATGGCGAGATGCTCCGAGTAATTCCTCATCCTCGTTAATGTCAACACGGCAGCACCACGATAATGACGGGAAATATTTGCATACCATCCCGCTGACGGGTTGTTTAGACCATCTGGTGACCGGATGCGGGGAGGACTGTCACACACATGGCCCATCCACAAACTCTGTGCCTCGGCGCCAATGGGGGCCCGGCTCGGGGACACGGGCAGCACCCTCGGCCCGGCCCTGTCATGCTCTGGACCACGGGGACCCCGAGAGGCCATCGGCTGCCCGTGGTTCAGCCGGCCTGGGCGCAGCGTCGGCCTCGGGCCCCTGCCGGTGGGAGCAGAGGGTCCGCCTCCCACCTCTGCTCTGAGCGGGCTGCGCATCGGTGGTGACAGCCTCCCCCGCCCTGACCAAGGACCCCTTCGGGACAGAGTTGGGAGCACGCCTGCACTCCGTGAGGCAGCTACAGTCCCCTGACGCCTGGGGTGTCCCCGGTGAGCTCGCGGCACCGCTGGGCGTTCTGGGGGGCGCATTCAGCACAGTCCGCGTGTGTGTGAAGCCGCGTCCGCCCAGGCTCTGCCAGGGTCAGGAGGAGGCAGGACAAGCATCAGGTACCGCAGCCCCTGGAAGATAGAGGAGGACACCTGGCCTTGCCCGAGGGAGGTGCCGGCTTCCTTCTGTCCGCCTGGCGCTGCTGCGTCCTGATCCCAGGCTGGACACACGGACTTCGTGGGGGCTGATGTTAGACTTCTTTCCTTTCTTTTTCTTCAAGTAGCAATATTTTTAAATTTTATTTTATTGATTTGAGAGAGAGGGAGAGACAGAGAGAGAAACATCAGTCTGTTGCTCCACTCTGGATGCATTCATTGGTTGCTTCTTGTATGTGCCCTGACTGGGGATCGACCCACAACCGTGGCACACTGGGAATGCGCTCTAACCGACTGAGCTACCCGGCCAGGGGTCCTTTCTTTCTTTCTTCCTTCCTTCCTTTTTTCAAGTGGGGTGTTGAGTTATTATTTTCTTAACTTTAGTGAAAGCAAAAAAGTTCCGTTCAGAGCCTGTTCAAAAGCAGCGGCTTTCTTCAGGGGAAGCCCACGCCCGCCACCCACGCAGGGAGCGGCATCGGCTCGGCGATCGGGTGCCCTGAGAACATAGCAAGTCCTGTCCCCTTCTCGACGACCGTGAGTCAAATGGAAACTCTTAACAGGCGCCGGCCCGGCTGGCGCCGTGACACGGCCTGCAGAGGCGCTCACCTGGAGGGCAGGTGGGCCGTGCCTCCCTCACCTGGGAGCCACAGCGAGGCCGTCTCTTTGTCACTAAATGCCCTGACGGAGCGTCCCGCGCCCGGGCAGCACACAGGTCGATGCCAGGGCTGGCCGGCCTCCTCGGCCCCAGAGCCTGGGTTTCGGCTGTAAAATGAGAGGGGTGAGGCCACGTGGCTGGAAGCAGCTCCTGACAGCCATGAGCTCCCAGGATGCACTGGCCCAAGTCAGTGGTCTCCCCGGGGCCTCGGAACGTCTTTCCTGAGACCAGTCCCTCTCTCTCTCCCTCCCTCTCTCTCTCTGCGAGCAGCGTGAGGACCACAGACCCTGCACAGGAGGGAGGGGGACCGCGAGAAAGTCAGAACCCAGGCAGACACCGCCGGGGCCACCCACCTGCGCGAGGGTGGGCATGCGTGCATAGCCCCCCGAGAGGCACCGACAGCGGCCTGGGGTTCCTGACCATGGTTAGGGTTCGGGAAGCCGGGTGACCGTGCAGGGGCCCAGGACCCACCTCCGGGCAGCTCTCCCTTGCCGGTGAGTCCCTGCAGCCACACGGGCAGAGCTGTCCACTCCAAGGGCCTTTCAGACACCTGCTCCCTCACCCGCCTCCCGCCGGGGCGGGCAAAGGCTCTGCCTGCAGGCGTTATCTGACCACGAGGTCACAGGAACACAGTGACCTGCTCATCTCACAGGTGCCGGGCTCAGGAAACATCCGGCCGGAGACGCGACTCCCGTTTCAACACGGAGAGGTGAGACAGCCAGGGCGGTCCGGCCACTGGGACGGGGATCAGCCCCGGCCTCCAGGGACAGAGACGGGACCTTTTCTGGGACCACGAGGCCCTGAAGGCCCAGCCCCAGCTCCTTCCTGGGAACCACTCCGCCACCAGCCCACCGTCTCCCCCATCCCCATGAGCAGGACACCGCCAGGCCCTCTTCGGTTCAAGGCGAAATGACAGCCACACGGTGACTGGGGCCAGCCGTTCAACAGCCCATTCATTCTTGTTTCATTCTTAGATGAGGCCCTTCTTGCTTCCTAGTGTCGCTTTGCTCATGAGAGGATGGCTATCCTGAATGGCAGCCTTTCTGTGTGTGTGGTTAGATAACACGTAACATAAATGTTCCTGACCATGTTTAAGGGCTCAGCGTGCACGCTGGTGGAAACTCAGATACGGCTGCCAGTCAGCTCTGTGATGGGGAAGGTCCCAGCACAGGAATGACCCATGCGAGCACCTGTGTCTGGGAGAAAGCGGCCCCCGAGTTCCTGCCCAGACGCCAGACAATCCAGTTCCTCCCCATATGTCCCTGGATCCCCCCAAAGCCGCTGCCCGGCGCTGGAGCTCAGAGGAAGCGAGGCTGTGTAAATTCGTGGGCTGGCCCTTTAAGAGGAACACCTGGGACTCCAGCGGCCTGCGTGTCACCCCTGCTGGTTTTCACAGACTGAAGCTACAGGGACTTCTCTTCCCAGCTCTAGAACCCTGGGCTGGGGGGTCTGGTGTGCAGCTGGGACCCCCTGCTTCTCATGAGAGGCCCTGGAGAGATCCCTCCTGATTTAAAAAACCGTGGGTGTCGGACCAGCCCGCTCCGCGCCTCCACCCCTCCGGAAAAAAAGCGCACAGCTCGGTGGCATTAAGCACACTCACACTGTTGTGCAACCATGGGCGCCATCCACGTGCGGAACTTTTTCACCTTCCCAAACTGCGCCTCTGTCACCATTCCACGCGCGCTCCCCACCCGCTCCCCCGCCAGCCCTGGGGACATCTGTGAATGGCGACTCTTTAAAAATAACGTCCTTACTTGGCAACGTCATTTCGCAATTTTACAAGTCCTGGTGCAATTGTGATGGACAGGCGGGCGGCGGCGGAGGGCAAGGCAGCCGCCACCCCCACCCCCAACCCCGCCAGCGAGGAATCTTCCGGCCGGCCGCATGGCAACCTGGCGTCCTCACCCAGCTGTGCCAGGAACCGGCCGGAGCCGCCTCTGCGGTAGGAAAAGGCTCTCACACGGTTTTCTCCCGATTTTCATTTTACTTAAAAGCTCTCCCTTGCCTGGGGTTTTGAGGTTAAAAACCACGGCCTCGCACTCACATCCTAAGCGGGGGTGTGAACTGGCCCTACCTGGACGGAGATCGATTTGGCCACAGCCACTGAAATCGAAGGCGAGCTACACGAGTTCCGGGAATTATCCCACAGACGCGAGAGTAAATGTGCACGGAAACCGACGTCCCAGGGTGCCCTCCCCAGCACTGTCTGCTTCCAGTGCTCTGCCGTTAAAATCAAAGACGCCAGGCAAAAGGGAGCCATTGAATAAACGCCAGGCAAAAGGGAGCCATTGAATAAACGCCAGGCAAAAGGGGCTTCTGGCAGCCGAATGCTAAGAAGCCCATTGTTAAAGAGACCCGGCGATCGGCATGTACCGACAAAGGACCACCTCCAGTGGACCATCTCCAGGATTTACAAATTCTTAAGTCAAAAAAGCAGACGCAGCCCTGGCCTGGGTGGCTCGGTGGCCAGATCATCAGCCCTCGCCCTGAGGGTCTCTCTCGGGTTTGATTCCCAGTCAAGGGCATGTACCTGGGTTGCAGGTTTGTTCCCCCCGTCCTGGTTGAAGGAAATCAAGAGATGTGTGTGTGTCTCTCTCCCTTCCTCCCTCCCTCCCTTCCACTCTCTCTGAAAATCAATGGGGAAAAAAAATACCCTCGGGTGAGGATTAACGCCAACAACAAAACAAGCAGGTGCACAAGGTGGCAGCTATTGGCGGGTTTTCTTTGCGAAAATACATGCTCATCTATGCAGAGAAACGGAAAGAACAGACAGACACAAACACTAGCAACGGTGGTTGTCTGTCGGGAGCAGCGTGCAGACAAGGGTGCAAAGAGGTGTGTGTTTTCCGCCGACCCTTGGCCACTCGGTACCGAGTGTGTTATTACATAAACGCTGCCGCTGCCACTACCCAAGTGGCACGATCATTTTGTGTCCACAATTCACTCTGTATTTCCCGCGTTTTCCTGGTTTACACGGCACCTCTATCCGTACAGCGCAGGTAAACACTGAGATGCAATCCAGTGTCCACATTGTCTGACGTTTGGTAGATAGTGGTGCAGAGAGACGCATTTTTAAAAAGATGTTTCTATTGATCTCAGAGAGAGGAAGGGAGGGGGAGAGAGAGGTAGAAACATCGATGATGAGAGAGAACCACCGATGGGCCGTTTTCCTGCATGCTCCACGCTGGGGATCGAGACCGCAACCCGGGCACATGCCCTGACCGGGCATTGAACCGTGACCTCCTGGTTCATAGGTCGATGCCCAACCAGGGAGGGACACCGGCTGGGCAAGAGGTGTATTTTTAATCACTGTTTCACGTAAATCATCTCAGGTTAAAAAAGAAAATAAACCAACCGCTGAGGCGCTCTAAATCTCTAAGGGAGATGTCCCAATGTGCTCGCAGAAACGGCTCAGCGGCCACACTCGTCAGCAACGACTTCCACGTCCACACCCTCTTGCAGTTTCCGGACGGCTGGGTCTTCCGGCGGCTTCCTTCGCAAAGGGGGCCCGGGGGTGGTGTGTGGTTGCTGGACTCTGATGCCCTGAGCTTCCTGTCGTTCTTTATCGGTCTCCCACCTGCTCATCAGACATTTAGCTCGACGCGTTTAAATGCATTCTCCGCCGGGAGGGCTTCACCGGCCGGGCTGCTCGCGGGCCTGACCCCGCGAGGACCGCGCCTCTTGGTCAGGTTTCTCACGGCACTTGGACTGACAGGACCTGAACGCCTTGCCATCCTTGGGGACGAACATCGTGCCGTGGCCGGGGTCCCTGGGCCCGCACGGGAAAAACAGTTAGTTCTCCATCCGCATGTTGCACGCCACGTGGGGACCACCCCTGTCTTGTTACTTCTCAGGGCGCCTCTCTGGAGACCTAAGACGAACGCGGTTCCACTTAAAGACGTTAGTGTGCGCCCTCCTTTCCACGAGCCGGGCTCCATCCCGGCCCGGCTCCTGCCCTCGCCCGCCCCGGAGCGCTGCTTCACAGCGGTGAGCGCGCGGTATCATCGCCATGCCGCCGGCCGGCACTGAAGGGAGGGCCTCCCAGAGCCGTGTCTTCCCGATGCTGTCGGATCCCGTAATCCCTTTCTGACCGAGCCCGGGAGCACTGGGGCTCCACAGACACACTTTGAAAGCCGCTGCTGGAGTGCTTCACTGTGAAACCAGGATTATGCCCTGCTGACTGGGGACGTTCTTCATCGGGTGACATCTGAGCCTCACCCTCCGTCTCTGGGTTTCTAAGAGTAAGGGATGTTGGTTGGACTTTATCAAATGCTTTTCTGGCATCTGTTGAAAGAATACAGCCCTTTTTTTTCTTTTCCTTTTTCTTCTTCTTTTTTTTTTTTCTTTTTTCTTTTAGTAGTTCACCTGGTATTTAATCCCCTGCTTATGTTTTTAAGGCTGGTCCACACCTGGTGTCATGAACCCTGTGCTGGGTGCTGTACTGGGGGAGCACAGAGAGATACCCCAACCACATAGCTCCTGCCTGTTCAGAAAGGGAGAGGAGAGGAATCCAAGATGGCGGCATAGGTAAACACCTAAACTGCTGCCTCCCACAACAATTTAAACTGCAACTAAAAGATAAAACGTCTATCACCCAGAACCACGGGAAAGCTGGCTGAGTGGAAGTTCTACAACTAGAAGGAAAGAGAAAAGAGCATTGAGACGTGCACAAGCGCTGAAAAGCTGAGGTACGGAGGCGCGCGATCCGGGCTGGCGGCGGGCGACTGGGTGCGTTGCTTTTTTCAACCCCAACGGAGACAAGCCCCCGATTACTCTGAAATCCAGTCTCTGGGGAGACGCGGGGGACCCAAACTCCTACGGGGAGAAGCTGGACTGTCTGCCAGTGAGAGTGGCTTGCTAGCAGAGCTGCGCGCAGGAATAATTGTTTACAGCACTGGGGCACAGGATTCCAGGACACGGTCGGGACACAGAGCGGGCTTACTAGCAGCCATTGCTGTTTGCCACGCCCTAACCTAGTGAAGCCCTGAGACCCCGCCCCACACAACCTACAAACCCACCCAAGCTCCAAGCAGCTCAATTAGCATAAGAAAGCCTGCCCTATCGCAGCTTAACCTAGAAAACTTGCAGCCCGGGTCAGACAGCTCCAAAACCTCCAAACCCCAAGCAAAGAGGAGAAAACTGCAGCTCTCACTTTAGCTCCTGCTGAGTGGCCTCAGACAGTAGCTGACCTGCACCCCATTGGAGATCCAGAAGCCAGTGTACCTAGTGGTCAGTGTGAGACACCAGATTTCAACTCCTCACATCCATAAGTGACACATTCAAGAGGCAGACTCAGTGAGCACCAAAGCCCCACTGAAACAAGTCCTGCCCCATAAGCGTGTCTTCAGCGCAGCACTTCTTCCATTATAGACACAGGGAGTGCTCACAGCTAATTGGCCTGGAGGTCAATTCCTCCCAGCATACCAACAGCAATTCAGGCTTAACTACACCAAGACTTTGCACTCAGCCCACAAAGGGGTGTACCAAGAGCATCCACATCAGGTGATTGGGGAGGCTGAGCTACTGCCCCCTATAGGTCACCTACCACACAAAGCCACTCCATCAACACAGGGAAGAAGCCAAAATGCAGAAACAAAGAAACATGTCACGAATGAAAGAAACGGAGGAAAGCAAACTACTGGATGACATAGAGTTCAGAATCACATTTATAAGGTTACTCAAGAATCTTCTAAAAACTGCCGAGAAACTTGATGACACTTCTGAGGAGCTTAGTGAGACCTTCAAGGACCTTAATGAGAATGCCAAAAAAATGGAAAAGGATCAGTCAGAAATGAAGCATACACTGTCTGAAATAAAGAATATACAGAAACTCAACTGTAGATCAACATACCCCAAGAATCAAACCAAAGATCTGAAATATGTGGAAACAAAAAACATCCAACCAGAAAAACAAAAAGAAAAAAGAATCCAAAAATATGAAGATAATGTAAGGAGCCTCTGGGACAACTTTAAGCGAAACAACATCCGAATTTTTGGGGTGCCAGAAGAAGGGAGAGAGCAAAATATTGAAAACCTATTAGAAGAAATAATGACAGAAAACTTTCCCTACCTGGTGAAAGAAATAGACTTACAAGTTCAGGAAGCGCACAGAACCCCATACAAGAGGAACCCAAAGAGGACCACACCAAGACACATCATAATTAAAATGCCAAGGGCAAAAGACAAAGAGAGAATATTAAAAGCAGCAAGAGAAAAACAGTTAATTACCTACAAGGGAGTACTCATACGACTGTCAGCTGATTTCTCGGCAGAAACTATGCAGGCCAGAAGGGAGTGGCAAGAAATATTCAAAGTGATGAACAGCAAGAACCTACAACCAAGATTACTCTACCCAGCAAAGCTATCATTCAGAGTTGAAGGTCAGATAAAGAGCTTCACAGACAAGAAAAAGCTAAAGGAGTTCATCGCCACCAAACCAGGATTACATGAAATGCTGAAGGGCATTCTTTAAGAAGAAGAAGAAGAAGAAAAAGGTAAAGATAAAAATTATGAACAACAAAATGACATCAAATACATACCTACCAACAAGTGAATCTAAAAATCAAGTGAATAAAAAATCTGAAGAACAGAATGGACTGGTGAATATAATAGAATCAGGGACATAGAAAGGGAGTGGACTGACGATTCTCAGGGGAAGCAAGTGTGAGGGGTGCGGGAAGAGATTGGACAAAAATCTTACTCCTATGGATGAAGACAGTGGCGGGGGGTAAGGGCATGGGGTGGGGTGGGGAATCAGGTGGAGGGGAGCTATGGGGGGAAAAAAAGTGGAACACCTGTAATAATCTGAACAATAAAGATTTAATTAAGAAAAAAAAAAAAAAGAAAGGGAGAGGAAAGGAAGACAGAGAAAACACACACACACACACACACACCCCGGTCCTTGTCTCCCCCTCCCACACATACACATAACTATGCACCATCTGAACAGCAGGCTAGTATTTGTGAATTCATGTCACACCCAAGGCACAGAAAAGACCCAAGGAACCACACGATTCAGGTGAATCACAGAGGACTTCCTGCAGGAGGTGGCAGAGGCCTGACGGACAGGCTGGGAGGGTGGGCGTCTGGATTTGAGTCCCGCCTCCAGTGGAACCCGAAGGCCCCTCATTTTCTCAGCAGTAAAATGGAAATAACCATCGACCAACAGAGACCTTCAGGCACCCCCTGGGCCTCCTTCCCTAGCACAGGAGGCTAGGGTTCGACAAAGAGAGCTGACTTGCCCAAGGCCACCGAGCCACTCCACCTCCTTTCCTGGCTGCGAGGGAAGGGAGGAAGCGAAGGGAGCCGCGAGATCCTGGGCAGAAGGAAGCAGAGAGCCCCCAGCCTGTCGTGGCTTTCCCTGAAGCCAACGTCATGCTGCCACCGAAAGCCGGCCGGGTCAGGAGGTGGCCAGAGCGCTGGGCGCAGGCGCAGAGGCCAGTGGCCTGCTGGGAAGAGGAAATGACCCCGGAGCCCCCATGAGTCTCCTCCCGCCCCAGGTCTCCTGCACCCACACACGGATGGCTTTCCCAGTCCGCGCGGCCTCCCTCGTTCCCGCAGCAAGCACGGACCCTGACGGGTTGAAGGGTGTGCCCCTCCCCAAATCCAGGTCCTTCTTGAACCTCCAAATGTGACCTGATTGGGAAACAGGGTCTTTGCGGATGTAATGAGCTAAGATGAGGTCATGCTGGAGTCGGGTGGGGCCTGGATCCAAGGACTGGTGTCGGTTACGGAAGAGAGGAGACACAGACGTGCGCGCACAGAGAGGACAGAGGCAGGGCGGAGGACGGTGCGCCCACCCGTCTATGCACGAGAGGGAGGCGGCCCCCGCCAGAGCTGGAGAGGGCTGGTTCTCCCTCAGAGCCTCGGGGGAGCCCACTCTGAATGTGGGCTTATGGCCTCCTGAACCGTGAGAAAACACCACCGCGGCCCCGGAAGCCCTCTGTGAGTCGGTTCGGTCCAGAATCCCTCCAATCACACCACCACCACCACCACCACCACCACCCCCAGCCATACCTTCCACGCTTCCGGGACCCTCGGGGAGCCGGGGAACCTCTCCACCGCCCACGGGCCAGAGGCAAACGAGTCTAAGCGTGGCATAAGCCCCTCGAGGCGCCAGGCACCTTCACACACGTTCTCCGTTAAACCTCAGGGCCGGATGAGCCGGCAGGAGCTCCGGGAGGGCCCGCGACCTGCTGGGCCCGCGACAGGAGCCCCGTGCTGTCTGCGTGGGCCTCCGCCCCGCCACGTGGTCCATCCTCGGGCGGACCCGGGCGCAGCACCTGCCCACGGCAGAGCCGTCTCCCACGCACCTCACAGCGGTGAACGCCGGGGACCCGGGGCAGTTGGCATCTGCTCTTTGAAAAGGTATTTATCTTTCCACTCGCCCAGAGCAGGCGAGCGCCATAAAAGGACATGCCCCTCGTCAGGTGCAGGGCGCTCCATGGAGACACACCGCCACCGCCAGCGTCGTTAACTGTCAGGAACGCCCTCCCCGTGAGCAAGAGCAGCGGGGTGCACACAGGTGGCCTCGGCCAGGCCCAGGGGTGCGGGTGCCTCTCCCAAGGCCTGGGGCAGCCAGATGCTCTGCACACGCACAGGCAACGGCGATCCGCCAAGACCCCCTTGAGGTTCCAAGATGAGCCTGAGATTTTTTTTTTTTTTTTAATCTTCACCCAAGGAGCGAGGGTATTTTTTTTTCCCATTTATTTTTTGAGAGGGAGGGAGGGGGGAGAGAGAGAAACATCAGTGAGAGAGACACACATTGACTGGTTCCCTCCTGCACGTGCCCTGACTGGGGTGGGAATGGAACCTGCAACCCAGGTACGTGTCCTTGACCGGGAATTGAACCTGAGACCCTCCAGTGTACAGGCTGGTGCTCTAACCAATGAGCAACGCTGGCCAGCGAGGGCCTGAGAGTTCCTTTTTCTTGCCATTTTTTAAGTGTACAATTCAGGGGCATGAAGGATATCCTCAACGCTGTGCCCCTATGCCCAGAACATTTTCATCATCCCAAACAGAAGCTCTGCACCCAACCCCCCACCCCCAGACGCTGCTAACCAACCACGCTTCCATTTCTGCCTCTGTGGGGGGGGATCACACAACACCGTCCCTCGGCATGTTTCTGAGGTTCATCCATGGTGGAGCCTGTGCCAGAACCCACTTCCTTTTCACGGCCGAGTAACAGTCCACGCCGTGGGCCGGCCACACCCGGCTTCTCCGGCAGGGTCCGTCGGTGACCCTGCCTTTAACCACGTTACAGCCCCACCGCCCGTGCACAAGGGCTGCCACCTCTCCACATCCTCGCCGACACTTGTCGTTTTCCATTTTGGGGGTAACAGCCGTTTTGGAGATGTTAGAGGGAGGCTGGACACAAGTGCCACGGGCAGTGGCCGATCCCTGGCGTCCACCCCTTCCCACCCCCATTCTGTACAGAGCCCCGGAAAGAAGGCTGGCTGCGGAGTCTAGAAAGTTCCGTTCGGTCCCAGCGCCGGAGCGCACGGCTGGGCCGCTCTGGACAAATACCTGAACCGCCCTGAGCCCCGGCTGTGTCCACTGTAGGAACGGAGCTAAGGTGCCAAGTGCCCCTGCCTGCTGGGGGGTGTGGGGCAGTGAGTCCACAGCGGGAACGGAAGAGAGAGTATTTTCATCGACCCCACGGGGCGACACATGGGTGGTGGGAGGGAGGCCCTTTCCGCCTCCCTGGATCATACCTTTCGTGATACTGTATGACAAGGACTCCAATACGTTTCCCTCCAACCTCCTCACTCTCTGCCTTCGAATGGGGAAGCCAAAATACAGGGAAAAGCAGCAAGACAAAGAAGGAACGGAAAGTTCCTGGACCATCTACTGAGGGCCCCATGGATCAGAGTAACTAACGCACGGGGGCACACACAGCACTCAAACCTCGCCATAGACGCAAAGACTGCCCAACTCAGCTGATCCAGAGAAAAGGTGGGGGAGGAAAGGAAGGCAGAACCAGAGAGGTGAAGCAACCTGCCCAAGGTCACACAGCACAGCTTCAATCAGCATCTCTGTGTCTCTCTGACTCTGTTTCTCTTACACACACACACACACACACACACACACACACACACACACCCTGACTGAGGTCCTGGACCCTAACCGAGAGCCCAGGCTGCCCGGGGACCCACTTCCCTCACCGGCAGGAAAAGCCTAGAGCCTGGTGGCCCCGAGCCTGGTATCACCATAGAGACAGAATCACAGAGGCCGTGTGGCTAAAAATAAAACTTCTACCTCCCGAAACCCCGTCTGTTCAGCTCCAGCTGTGCTGTGCCAAGCGGGGAGAAAGGTGAAAACATACCCAGGGCACCACCTGTGCTCCGCAGGGGAGCTGGCCAAGATGGTCACCACAGGAGCCTGGACAATGGGCTCCCGGTGGGTAAGCACCAACAAGCGTGGGGCGCCCTGGCCTCCGGGCACGGATGTTCCTGCACACAAAGCTCCTTGGCAAGGGGAGGCCATTCTTCAGCCCGGAAGGGAGGAAGTGTCCCTTCTCCAGCTTCGCCCGGGGACACGTTTCCACACCGACAGCAGCTTTACGTAATGGGTTCTCGGAGGCCTCCTGGACTCCCAACCCACCCGGTGTCAGGTGATCTGTCTAAAACAGCAGTTTAGCCTCCAGCTCCAGAGCCAGAGAGTCTGGGCTTAAAGCCACTGGTCGTCCCTTTCCCCTCAGTTGGTCCCCTCTGGGCCTCAGTTTTCTCTTCTGTAAAATGGGGTTGCTGCAGAGGGCAGGTGAGGACCTGGCACAGAGTAAGGGCCCTAAAAGCTACTCATTCAGCTGCCTGGTGGGTGTGGTTTGGGTGGTGGACTAGCCTGAGACCCTAGAGGGGACAGCCATGCCACCGAAAATCACCAGCACTTTCCACATGCCGAACCCCCCCCCCCCGCCTTGCTCTCCATCCCCATGACCTTCTACAACTCTGCCCTCCATCTCCGCTTACCTTCTGAGTAACCTATGACCGACTTACACTCCTAGTACATACCAGCACATGTATGAACTGTATCACGGTTCCCTTTGAATGGCCTTAACTTTGGCAAACAAGGCATGAAGCATGCAACCCAGGATCCGCCACCCAGACCAGAGTTCATAATTAGGCCCCTTCATTGGTGGACAGGAAGCGGCCCCACGGACCCGCGCGGCCCTCGCCTGCCGGAGGACGCGTTTCCCAAGCCGGCTCGCGGAGCCGCTTCACAGCGAAAGGTAATTAGCCTAATGAAGGCAAGTGTGACTTAGCGAATCGCAGGCGGCTTTCTGCTCTGACTCAGCCACCCTCCTGGCTTCCAGTTCCTGGAGCATCGAGCCAACCAACCGGAGTCTGCGCAGCAGGCGGCCCTGTGCCCCCACCCCGGCCCCTCCCCTGCAGCTACACGGGCTGGAAGTCAGTGAGTGCTCAGACAACTGAGAGGCAGGACACACGCCTGCCACCTTCTCCGGGAGCCGCACCGCTGAGGGAGGGAACCTGCTGGCAGGTGGAAGTCACTCGGAGCCCCCGGCGGGTGGAAGGCCGTGTGCCACCCCGACTCCTGCCTGTGAGTGATGAAAACCCAGGCAGCCCCTGACGGCGGGCGCAGGGCAGGCACAGACAGGTCCCACAGCAACCCTCTCTCCGGCCTCTTGCTGCATCTGCATAGCATCCCTGGAGTTAGGATGAGCTGCCCCTAATCTCTGCTGCTTGGACATGTTTTCTGAGATATATCCTATATAATAAAAGCCTAATATGCAAATCGACCCAACGGCGGGACGACCGGTCACTACGATGCGCACTGACCACCAGGGGGCAGGCGCTCAGCGCAGGAGCTGCCCCCAGCCCACAGGCCCCAGGCCAGCCAAGGCGGGTGCCAGAGGGAGGCCCTGGATCGCCCCGCCGGTCGCCCCGCAGATGGGCCCTGATCGCCAGCCAGGCCTAGGGACCCTCCCCGTGCACAAGTTTCGTGCACTGGGCCTCTACTATTGTTATAAGGTCCCATAGCTTGGGGCAGACAGCCAGAGCCTGCAAAAGCAAGTTAAGAAGAACTCCCCTCCGTGTGACCCACCCGTGCACTCTGCTCTGCTTGACGGGCTTGCACACCCACACCCTGACCCTATATTGCACACTTATATCCTGTGTAAGGGGCCCTAACCACCCTCAGGGCTCACACCAACACACTGCATCTGCTATGAGAGAATGCAGTAACGTTTCTTAAACTCTCACAACCTCTCCTGTCGGTGCGGACCAAACCCCCGGGAAGGAGCACCGCGCAGCTCTGTGTGCACTGAGGGTTTATACAAAAACTGGGGCCTGGCCAGCGCGGCGCAGTGGTTGAGCATTGACCTATAAACCAGGAAGTCACGGTCTGATTCCTGGTCAGGGCACGTGCCCGGGTTGTGGGCTCGATCCCCAGTGTGGGGCATGCAGGAGGCAGCTGACCAATGATTCTCTCTCATCGTTGACATTTGTCTCTCTCTCTCTCCCTCTCTCTTCCTCTCTGAAATCAATAAAAATATATTTTAAAAAAACTCTCTGGGGGTAAGTCCCAGATATCAGGTTTTTAAAACAAACAAATAAGTAAATACATAAGTAAATAATAATTTTTTTTTTAAGCTGGGTAGACAAGACCCCTCCACTTCTGGGCCTGCTGCCACTGCCTCCTCCAAATGGTCACCGGGCCGCTGTGCTGGGCACCGGTGACTCAAAGACCAATAAGCCAGGGTCCCTCCGCTCACAGAGCAGCTGGGCCAGACGCGGGACCCCTGAGGTCGGACGTGGGAAGAGCTGCCTTCTCCCAGAGCAGGAATCTCAGCAGCCGGAAAAGTCCATCGTCAAGGTCACCTGCTTGGGTCACACGATTAGCCTAAAACCCTCTGAACACCGGCCCTGCAGCTACCAGGCCACCTGGACACCCAGAGTCTAGGAGCTACCAGGCCACCTGGACACCCAGAGTCTAGGAGCCGGCCTCCAGCTCACCAGTGGGGTCCAAGTCCTCGCGTCTCGTGCCCTGAACGCACAGCCCTGGGACGCCAGGCTTTCGGGGAAACAGAAAGCCCTTCCTCTGGGTGGAAAGAAAGGTCACACCCTTGGACTTGGTTTTTTCCAATGCTCCTTCCGGCTTGCCTACGCCTAAGCTTCTGGATTCCTTTCTCTCCCCCCTGCTGGAACGTCAGCGCGACATTCCTCAGGACCAGGCCCTTTTACAGAGTGGGGGTGAATAACACAGGTGAAAAGAAAAATGGGCCCATCCGGTGTGGTTCAGTGGTTGAGCATCATCCCGTGCACCACGAGGTCACCAGTTCGATTCCCGGTCAGGGCACATGCCTGGGTTGGGGGCTCCATCTCCAGTAGGGGACGAGCAGGAGGCAGCCGATCGGTGTTTCTCTCATCAATGTTTCTATCTCTGTCTCCCTCTCCTTTCAGAAAAGAAGAGGAAGAAAGAAAGAAAGAAAGAAAGAAAGAAAGAAAGAAAGAAAGAAAGAAAGAAAGAAAGAAAGAAAGAAAGAAAGAAAGAAAGATCAATAAAAACATATTAAAAAAGAAAAGAAAAATGGATGTCATCGGGGCTCTCCACCTCGGCACCCCGGGAGGGCAGGACAGACTGTGCCAGTGAGCAGCCATTCGAGTGAACTCCCGACACTGCAGTGAGTCACCCAAGGCTGGGAACCAAAATAAAAGCGGCCGTTCTCCTTCCATCAGGCGGGCGCTCAGCCGCATACTAATGCCCGCATCTGGGAACCGGGCCCTGGCGACTCCCGCCCACACACCCCCCCCCGCCCACACCCCCCCCCCGCCCCCAGGACAAATTAATGAGCTCCTTCCCAAGCTGGGTTCGTACAGACCGTGGTCCTGACCGAAACATGGCTCGCTGGGGGAAAATGTCCCACGCGGAGGGGGAAACGGGGCCTCAGGGATGCCTGTCCGACGGATGGCGAGCACGGAGGGCTCCGGACTCCCCAGGCTCTTGTTGCCCACAGGGTCTCCCCGTTGGGTTCCTAAGACACATCCAACAAGCCCCCTGTAAACCGTAGTACCCGCGGCTGCTGTGGGGAAGGCTGCAGGCCTCCCCGCTCCCAGGTGGCTCAGCCACACCATCACGTGCCGCGTGTCAGACACACAGCACCCGTCGGCTCGCTGAAATGCGCTCCCAGGAACACACCCCAATTAAACGTGACATCGCTGCCTCCTCGCCCCGCGCCCAGCGGCCTCCGTGCGGGACAGGCCCCGCTGGCAGAATGCTCCCCAACCCGCGCGCCTTGTGTGTGGTTTTCAAAGGGCTTCGAAATGGAGCCGTTGTGATTGCCCAAGAGGGAAATAGTCTAATTGCACAAAGTGTTTGGTTTTTCTCCCTCTTTATGAAACACACACACACACACACACACACAACCGCAAGTGAAAAGTTAACTCTCACAAAGTGCCGAGAAGAGCAATTAACGGCCCTTCAGCCGGGCCCCAGGGGCCAGACGGGCTGGACTAAGCTGGCCTTGATGCCTGCCAGGCCTGCCTCCGGGCCAGCCTCGGGCGGGTGGGTGGACGGGAGCTGTCCCCTGTTGAAATGGGAATGGTCATCTATTTTAACACCCACACCCCTGTCCTTAACCCCCCAACCCCCCACCACCACCCCCTTTCAGACGGCTTTTAAAGGGGCGGGAGGGACAGCCAGCAGTACCTGCTGAGCTGGCCCTTCCTCCACCAGCCTCACCCAGGACACTGGGGCCTGGTGGGCCTCCCCGGGGCTGGTGAGGCCAGCAGGCTGCAGGCCCTGACTCCCACTCCCCAGGGCAGCAGTGGGAAAGAGCTCACAGCCAGCCAGACCCTCAGGAGACCCGAGGTGAGGTGCGGGCAGCCCCAGCTCTCCAAAGAGAAAACTCCACCCTTGGCTTAGGAGGACAACGGAGCCTGGGAGAGAAGAGGAAGCGGGACCGTGCGTTCTCCGGCAGCGGCTCCGCCCGGGCACCGGAGCACAGCGTTTCTGGAAAGGCTCCCGGGAGGAAGGAGGCCAGGACTGGAGGCCCCAGGAAGCTGCAGGTTGGCCTTAAACGCCTCCTCCGGGGACCAGCGCCGTTAGAGGGGCCGACGCGGGGTGGCGGACTCTCCGCCAGGGGCACCTCCCGCCCGCCCGGCTCGTGGAGAGGAGAGGTGGCGGCCTTCCCGAGGGAGGGCGCGCGTGCCTGGATGCTTCTCCTTTTCCTGGAACCTCCAGCCAAGCAAACCCGACCATCCGCCGGCCGGGCCTCCTCAGCCCCAGGACTTCCTAAGCATCAATGAGGTGCCCTGTGCTAGACGCTGGAGTTACCCGAAGGGACAGACCCGAACGCAAAGGAGGCAGACGAGTCCCCTGGGCCGAGTCCCTGGCCGGGGGGAGACAGGAGGAGGGAAGAATCTACCACAAGGGCCGGGAGAGCTCAGGCGTTAGAGCCACACCTGGAACCCACCAGCGACAGGTGCACGTCTCGGCTCGGCCTGGTCCCTGTGCAAGCTCAAGTCACTGAACCCCTCTGAGCTGCTTCCTGGCCTCTGACTTAGGAGTGCTGCGAGCGTGAGGAAGCTCTGTGGATGGTCAGTCCTCATGACTCAGATCCCAGTTACCACTTCGCTGACTCACCGAAATTATCTGTAACCCCCCAAGTCAGGGCTCCCGGCGCTTTTGAGGTCATCTGTGGACGCGTGCAGAGAGGCAGAAATGTTGAGTCATTTCAGGTACCTGTTCCCAGCTGAGGCAGAGCCAGGGGACCCTGCTTGTTCCAGCTCAAATGGTCTGCTTAGTGCCACGATTTTCACACTTTTGTGGGTTTTTGTTGGTAATTTCAGTTTACAATGGCCCTCATGTACGGCCGGTGTGGCTCAGTGGTTGAGCGTTGCCCCATGAACCAGGAGATCAGGGTTCAATTCCCGATCAGGGCACATTGCCCAGGTTGCAGGCTCGATCCCCAGTCAGGGGCGTGCAGGAGGCAGCCGATCAATGATTCTCTCTCATCCTCGAAGTTTCTCTCTCTCTGTCTGTCTGTCTCTCTTTCTCTGAAATCAATAAAAATAAATTTAACATGGCCCCAAGTGCTATCGGGTGTCCCTGAGCACAGGATGGCCGTGATGTGCCTTTTGGAGAAAATACGCATGTTCCACGAGCTTCGCTCAGCTGCGTGAGTGACGGCGCTGTTGGCCGAGATCAAGGTGCCTGAATCAACAGTCCCTATGAAGTGAGGCGTCTTCACGCAGGAACACATCACACGAGGTTACGTAGCGATTGGCCGACAAACACGTTGTGCCCAAGGTCACAGGCCCCGCACCCCGAGTTCCCGCTGGGAGCCGGGCTCAGTGTTCACTCATTCAGGGTTCGTGGCCCTTTACGGAACTGAGCTGCCGTGAGTAACAAGGCTGGCTGTCCTACCTGGAGGTCTGCTCTGGGGGCCACCGGCTGCCCGACTCCCGGCCCCTCCCATGGGGAAAGACGGGGGGGGGGGGGGGCCTGGGGAAAGGTGGAGGGAAGGGTGCAGGACTCCGGCAAGGAGGCTGAGACGGCTGGCAGACACTCTGCTCCAAGGCTGCGGCTTGCGCTTGGACTGCCTGTTACCGGAACCTGCCCGTGGGCTCATTTCCTTCCCGGCTCCTGGCGAAGGCTAACATCAATAACGCAAGTGAACGCCAGCTCTCCTCCCGACAAGCAGGGGTTTGTCATGGTGTTTGCCGGGCTGAGCGTGAGGAAGTCAGGACCCCAAACCCATTTTACAGGGGGTGGGGGCAATGGACAGGGCTACTGCCCCCCTCGGCCTGAGCTGGCAATTAGGGACCCGGGTTCCAGGCCGAAGGGCGAGTCCCTTCTCCCCTGCTGGCCTCAGCTTCTCATCCTCCCCAACGGGGTGCAGCCCTCCCGTTCCATTGCCTCCAGGCCCTCCCTCATGACAGCAGAGGATCTGAAAAGGCATCGCCAGGCCCCCACTTTACCCCCCGGACCAGTTCTCTCCTTTCCCCAAAGAAAGACCTGTTCTGATGGTTTGGGACTTGGCCATAAACTCAGATTTTAGACTCTTAACTCCTACACCAGTGGTCGGCAAACCGCGGCTCGCGAGCCACATGCAGCTCTCAAGCCGCGGTTTGCCGCTCTGTTGACTAATGAGTTTGCCGACCACTGGACTAGACTAAATGTCAGCGTGTAGTTGGAAGCTGTGAGGATTAGGCAATTGTGGCATATTGTGTGCAAAGAGGTAAAGGGTAGTATATGACAGTGGTCGGCAAACTCATTAGTCAACAGAGCGGCAAACCGCGGCTTCCGAGCCGCATGTGGCTCGTGAGCCACCGTTTGCCGACCACTGTCCTACACCCTTTCCAGGTGCTCTGGCTGTCACGAGTCCAGCCATTCCTCGAGGCCTCTTCAAATCCCACCTCTTCCAGGAAGTCAACCCTGACTGCCTTTCCCAGAAAGGGTGGTTCCCTTCTGAGCTCTGCCTGCTGTTGGAGCAACACTTAGCACACACCCCGCGCCTGTCGCCTGTGGGGACGCACCTGCCTGACCACGCGCAGGCCTGACTGGTAGGTGCAACGTTACTTATCGGATTTAACGCGCGTGTCTGTCCAGTTCTCCAGAAATCTTTTGTGATGACTTGTAAAGAATACAGGCAGACAGATTTCCACGTAAACACACACGCCCACGTAGACAGACAGGACAGGGAAGTAGAAATGGGTAGGCTGACCATGAGGGTAAGTGAATACAGTCGCTAGATGGACTATTTGGCTGGACACTGAGCCTGCCCGCCAGGGGGAGGAGGTGAGGGAGAGGTCAGAAAAGAGAGTGGGGTGGGGCGGGGTGCGGTGGGGTGAGTACAAATCCAGACAGCCTTTGGGCGAATCGGTTCACCTCCTGGTGTCTCAACTTCCATCTCAGGGAGCATGGGGGAAGACTCCAACCTACCCCCTCGCAGGGCACGTGGGGCAGGCCACACGTGTGCTATGTGCACGGGACACAGATAATACACGGTTGTCTTTCATCCTCCAAGGAGGAAGCAACCTCGCTCCCCTAAACCCCAAACTAAGTTTTTCATAGGAGACTCTGTAAGAAGCCTCGCGCCCAGGGGCCAAGGAAGCACTTAATAAACGCCCCCGGACCGCCACGGAGCCGCTGAGCAAACACCACTTCGGGGCGCTGGTGCCGAGGCAGCGGGTCTGATAAGCAGTTTTCTGCAAAGGGCTGATGGCGGGGAAGCGAGGCTGAGACGTGGCGGCCCAGCGTGTGGCCGCTCACTGGGCACTGCCGGCCTCGCTGGCCCACGGCTACGTGGGACCGAGAGGGCTGCCCCTGCCTCACAGGACGTGCGGCCCCGAAAGCAGGATCTTGAAGCAGCAGAAGTTTCCTCTTCTCATCTCCTTGAGGCCAAGTCAGGGGCTTCACCGGATGCGAGACCATCTGCCTGGTGTTAACACAGGCCTCCAGGTCGGGAGGAAGGGAAGGGGGGCCCGCCCTCCCACCATGTAGCTGGCAGACACTTTCCTGAGCGCCCACCACAGGCCAGGCCACAGGGGGTGACTCGGCACCGACCCCCGGGATCCCAGTGTCAGGGGTGGCACCCCTAACTGCCATTCGGGCAGTTAGGGGCAAAAGGTGGAGGAATGCACTCTACCTGGGAAGGCAAGCCGGGTCTTGATAATGAAGCGCTGATAAGGGGGAGGAGGTGGGGCCCAGATCCTGAAGGGCCAACCAAGACCAAGAGAAACCAAGTGGCCTTGGCTGGTGTGCTCGGTGGTTAGGGCACTGCCCCATGCACCAAAAGGTCATGGGTTCAATTCCCAGTCAAGGGCATGTACCAGGGTTGCAAGTTCATTCCCAGCCCTGGTTGGGGTGCGTGTGGGAAGCAACCAATCCATATGTCTCTCTCACATCAATGTTTCTCTCTCTCTCCTCCCCCTTCCTCCCGCCCTTCCACTCTCTCTAAAAATCAACGGGAAAAATATCCTCAGGTGAGGATTAACAACAACAACAAACAAAAAAAAGAGGAGAGAGAAAGCAAGGGACTTAGTTCAGCGTGTACAGATGTTATGGAACAGCCAGGCCTGGAACCCTGACTCCCACAGTCCAGGCCTCTTCCCTCGCGACCCGAAGGCCAGAGAGAAGGCCCACTCCACACGCACCACCCTGGGGACCCAGGGCCTGTGCCTGCCTCCGAGCAGAGCATGTACTGTCCCCTTCCTTTCGCAAGTCACTCCCTACAGGAAACACAGCCCTGCCTAACTCCCTGCCTTCCCCCTGCCAAGGGAGAGGGAGGGCTGCGCATCTTCCCAGCACAGCATCCAGGCTCCTCACAGAAGAACGCCAGGGGGACAGCATCCAATAGCGTCCCCGTGGGTCGGCCCGAGAAGCCGGGGAGGGGCCCTACTCCATCTGGCCGCTGGCTGCGCCCAGGGCGCTGGCCCAGGGCGGGGACCAGGGATCAATGAAACACCTGTCCCGGGGAAGCTCACAATCCAGCCGGAAGATACACCAGCCACCAAAGTCCCCATCAAACCAGGAGGGCGGGTGCTGATAAGAGAAACAATGGCCTGGGACACAGCCCAGAGGGAGTGAGAGCAGAGAGGGCGTTGGGGGGAGATGCAGACCTGAAGGGGAGCGGTTACCACCTTCCCCCCCAGAAAAGGGGCGTCTGTCGGATCGGCGCCAGTGACTCCCAGTGGGGGTGGGGAGAGCTAGGAGTGGGCCGAGAAAGATGCTCAAAGGAGGCTTCTGAAGAATCCGGGGTGGGGAGAGGAAGGAGGCCGGAGACTGGGGAACCGCCCAGCCCGCACTTCAGAGGGAGGGGCAGGGGTGCAGCGGAGGGGCCCAGAATGTCTATCCAGGGACCACCCGTCCCTGAGAAGGGGGCAGAGCTGGGGAACTTGCGGAGCGAGGTCTCGGCAGCACGCCCACCGTGTTTACTTAGAAGGTCCCTGTGGGTTTCTCCGGGGATTAGTGCGCCTCGTGGGAGGGGGCGCCAAAGTTTCCCTCTCCCAGTCCCCCTGGGCCCGGTCCCTGGTAGGAAAGGGCGAGGCGTGGGTGGGCGAGAAGCAGGGGCTCTAGGCAGCTCAGGTTACAACAGGGATGGAAATGGGGCAGACTGTCCTCCAGCCCCCCGGGGGGAGGGGAGACACGGGGGGAGGGGAGACACCGGGGGGGGGGGGCTCATCTAAGTCCAGGCCCCACACCCACCCGCCGAGGCCAGGGCAGAAGGAGGGGGAAGCGGTGGAGCTGGGCCGAGGTTCTGCCCGCCGCTTCCTCCAGGCAGGCCCCGCGCTGCACGCACACCTGCCCTGACCGCGGCGACACTCGTCGCTGGGGGAGGGGAGTCCTCTGCACCCCAGCTGCCCCACGGAAAGGGGCACATGAGCACTGGGGGCCGGAATCCGGGGGTCCGGCGACCCCGCGGGCCGGGCTCGGGGCGACGTACTGAGCCGGGGTCCCCCGCGCCCGCCACACCCTCCCGCGCGGGCGGCCGGACCGGGCCTCTCCCCGTGCAGCCGGCGCTCGGGGTCCTCGCGGGCCGGGGACGCGCCTCCCTCCTGCTGGGCCGCGGAGACACTCACCCCTCGGCCGGCGTCGCTCCGTCCTCTCCGGTCGCGCTGGGCCGCTCACGCCGCCGGGGAGGCGTCGGCCCCGCGGCCCCGGCCGGGCCGCCTGCGCCCCGCGGCTCCGCGCGCCTTCGCCGCCGCCAGCTGCCCCCGCGCGAGCGGCCGGGACCCCGCGGGCATCTCCCGCCGGCGGGGCGGGGGCGGCGCACGTGCGGGCGGCCGGGGTCTGCGCGCTCCGGGCGGGCGGCTGGACAGCTCTCGGCGCGCCGTTCCCCGCGCGCCCCAGCGGCCGCTGTGCCCGAGCGCGCCCGGCCGCGGCGCATTCCCTCACTCGGCGGCGCTGCGCCTCCGTCAGGCCGCGCGGGGAGCGGCGCCGGGCCGGGCAGGGCCGCCTACGCCGGAAGGACCCGGCCGCGTGGGCTCCCGCGCGGGCTAAGCCGGCGCTGCCCGCGGTCCCCGTCCCCAGGGCCCAGCTCGCGGGGACACCTCGAGCGCAGGACTCACACCGTCAGCCGAGTCTGTCCGGGCCTTGCTAAGTACACCGGGGAAAGGAACAGCAGATTTGCGGACATTGTCACTCCATAGCTAAAATAACGATGATCATAATAATCATGTTCTACAGGAGTAAAATGAAAATCTAGGGGAACAAATGGCCCTGGACTCCTTAGGCAGTAGGGACGCTGCGGGCGAGCTAGATTGAAGCCGGGACCTAGATGTGGGGGCAGCTGTCAGCCACAGACCCGACTTAGACATGGCATCAAGTGTGTTCTAGACCAAAAAAGTGAAAAATGCAGGAGCAGAGAGGCTCAGCCCCAGCTCTAGAAGGAACTGGGATCGGATCAGAAACAGCTTCATCACCAGGTTCCCTCCTGGTCGGAGCCTCAATTGGAAAACAAAACGCTGGGGAGGGGACCTGGTGAAACGTGTGAGACTGGTGGTGTGGGGATTGGCAGGGAGGGGCCTGGTGGCCAAGAGCTGAGCAGGACACACCTACAGCCCAACAGCACTGGGCCTGTGTGGGGGCCTGCGTGGCGGCCTTGCAAACTCAGAGACCTAAAGTAACCACAAAGGATGGTGTGAGATTAAAACTTAAAAAAAAAAAACATTATTTTATATGTATATATTATTATTGATTTCGGAAAGGAAGGGGGAAGGGGTAGAAACATCAATGATGAGAGAATCATGGATTGGCTGCTTCCTGCACGACTCACACTGGGGATCGGCCCACAACCCGGGCATGTGCCCTGACAGGGAATTGAACAGTGACCTCCTGATTCATAGGTTGACACAACCACTTTTTTAACTAAAAGCAGTTTATGGTCGTGTCCTAGGCTGGTATCTTCCCTGATGAAGGTCTATCTTTACCTTATCTGAGCCTGACTGTTGTTTTTGCATCTACAATAACATATCGTTGGAATGTCAAAGTAATTTTCCCTTTCCTGGACCCCTCAAAATACAGGCAATGCTCTGGGGAGACTCCAAAGCCCCTCACTGTCATCGAGTTCATCGTTGACTGTGAGCTATCTTGCACCCACCTAGTAAAAGAAGTGTCTATCATTTAACTTTTTATCCAACCCCAGACGTTTCCTGTTTTGCTTTCTCCCTCCTCCCTGATCTATCACCAATGGATTTCATGTAGCCCACATACGCCTCCTCTTTTGATTAAAGTGTAAAACAAGGTGCGAAACTACGGTTCTCCGGAGTATTCTCTCAATCCGTTGCGTCTTCCCCGCAGTTGTTAGACAGGCTCAAAGAAACTCACAAAAATTCTTCACAAGTTTGCGTGTTTGTGACGTTGACATGTGTCCCTATCAGGCTGGAGTTCAAGGAGGCCAAGGTGAGTTCAGATGAAGGCGGGCAGGCCAAACCACCAGGGCTCTTCATCCACCTGGTGACTGCACTGGAATTGGAGACCCAACGGGCCAGGAAACCCTGGTGTGAAGATGATCAGAGACAAGTGAAGGTGTCCCAGCAAATCCTAAACCCTCAGCTCCTTCCAGCTACCGTGAGGGGCCCTCAGACCCAGTGAAGAGCTTCCAGAGCGCACACAGGTATGCGTGAGGCCTCTGCCTTGTCTGCCAGTCGGAACTGAGCACCTGGACAAGTGTCACCCTGACCCTGCCATGATTGCTCTCTCACTGGCAGTAACTCAGAGATCTTAACACCATTAAAAACTAGACCTTAGGCTCAGCTGGTGTAGCCAGGTGGTTGAGTGTCGACCTACGAACCAGGAGGCCGGGGTTCGATTCCCAGTCAGGGCACATGCCTGGGTTGCGGGAGGCAGCCAATCAACGATTCCCTCATCATTGATGTTTCTCTTCCTCTCCCTCTGAAATCGATATATTTTAAAAACACCCCATAGTTAGCTGACGTGAATAAATACAGTAATATCACCAGACAGTTCATTTCCACAAATATTTATTGAGTGCCTGTTTGCAAGAATGAAGAGATGGTGCCTGCTCTCGCGGAGCTTACAATTTCATCCCTCCAGTGTTCGATGACATTTAACAGCAGCTACAATGAGCACTTGGCTTTGTCTGTCAGTGGCACTCTGTGAAGAGAGTCTTTCTCATTATTCATCACTGTTACAGTGAAATTGTGAGTAAAACATAATTATCTCTGAAGTCTGCAGTCCAAGTGGTGACACAGTACATAATGTCCAGCCAGTGCAAACTTATGGCTTGATTCCTCCTCTTTGAGAGCAGTCTATTGAAATAAAAACACAAATCAGAGGGAAGAGCTTGGAAACGCAGGGCCTATGAACACTGGTGTAGTTTAATGTGTTATCAAACGCCTGCAAAATCTGTGCAACACAATCGGTTCCTTCAGACCCTGCGAATCTCACGACCCCTTGAGAGCCCCTAAGCGGGATTTACCTCTGACCCCCAAAGAGCTCTGGGTACACATTTATTTTTTAAAGCTTCTTAAAGACTCACAGCATGTTAAAATTTAGTGAAAAATATTTGAAATATCTAAAATGTTGAATTTTATTACATATATCAGTGCAGAGTTCAGAATCCAAACAACATTTAGCAAAGCACCTGGCTTTTCTTCTTCAAAAAGGGGAGCGTAAATAAATCTTCATTCATTCATGTGACGCGCAGTGGCCCTGCCTTACTGGCCGTCACCTTGAGATGCCGCATTATGGAACACTCCAAGGACCATGAGTTTCATTACATTGGCTTTTTTTTTTTTTTTTAGAACAGCCTATATTTATATCAAATAACCCTCAAGGCACCAAAGAAAAAGTGCTTTCTTTAATCTTACACTCAACAGCTTATCAAGTTTTTTATTAGTCATTTAAAAAAACACATACCAAAGGAAAGCTCATTTAAACTCCATGAAACCTCTTTTCTTTTTTTTTTTTGCTAAGAGGTCGAGAGAACATCTTGGACCACCTCATGGAGATGTCAACCAATCCAAGGTAGTTTTTAAGTCAAATGCTTAGAACACAATCTACTTTCCTATTTTAAAACGTACCCAATAGCCACTTGAAAGGCCAAAGCTGAAATGTGCTATTTACTGAAACACACTAAGCACCAGGCACTTGAAAGAAATCTCCTGGAATGGAAGTTTCATTCCACCACTAGTTGCTGAGGCAAGCACCCGGGTGTGGCCCAGGTCTGCCAGGCTCCGTCCCTTGCTGCCCAGTCCTACAGTTACTGAAGGGATAGGAGGGGGCGAGCCCACGTAGAGCTAATGATTTGCTTTTCAAAAGGCACTTGATTCTGTTACTGAGGGATTCTGAGTAGCTGGTCTTTACCTGGTGCAGGAGTGGGCTCTCAGAGGGAACTTGAGATCCTTGCCCGAGGGAGGAGGAGGAATACAGAGAGGGAGGGAAGGGGGGAGGATGGCAGGCTTGGTGCTTTATAACTAATTGCTACCAAGAGCCACGTGAGGCGGAGAAGCAGCTCAGAAGTAAACCAGAGTCTAATACCTGAGCATTTTTAAGGGGACTCAACTGTGAAAGCTTGGAATGAGTCTGTGTACAGATAGGAACCGAGTGTGAACATGTGGGCATGGGGTTCTGACTGGCCACCGAAAAGCGGGCAGCTGAGCAGCCTGGACTTGACCGGCCATCAGGACGCACAGTTGCCAGTGCTGCTGGTCAGAGCCCAGGCTCCTGCCCACAAGCTGCTCCTGGGCGCCAGGTCCTTCCTGGCGGAGCTGGAGCCATTCACACACTCCCTTCTGCTACTGGAGGCTGCTCTGACCTAGCCTGGCGCCCTCACAGCAGCCACTAGGGGAGTCCTTTTTCTTTTTGGCAGGGTTGGGGTGGAGGGGTCAAATCTATGCAGGATGACTGGCAGCTGCACCTGGGGAATGGAGGAAAGGGAGCTCCCTGTACAGCCTCACTGGGTGGTCCCTGAACTTCATCAAAGCTTATCTATCACTGACCGTCAAGGGCGGGACACAAGTTACATTCAGAATGATGGGCAGAGAGCTACAGCCCTCCAATTGTTTAACTTTCTCTGAAAAGCATTATATATGACAAAATTAGAAAATTATATCTGTTTTCTTTCCTTACAAATAATAGAGTTTAAGGCAGTGGTCGGCAAACTCATTAGTCAACAGAGCCAAATATCACCAGTACAACGATTGAAATTTCTTTTGAGAGCCAAATTTTTTAAAGTTAAGCTTCTTCTAACGCCACTTCTTCAAAATAGACTCGCCCAGGCTGTGGTATTTTGTGGAAGAGCCACACTCAAGGGGCCAAAGAGCCGCATGTGGCTCGCGAGCCGCAGTTTGCCGACCACTGGTTTAAGGGAAACAAAATGAGTGAGTTATCCATGCAGTTCTGAAAGCTTTCCAGCGTTCCATTATTGCTGATATTGCCGTTATGACTAATCTAATATTCACTCTAAGACAAATGTGTCAGACAGGAATTGCATTAGTGCTTTTAAAAGCTCAGAACAACTAAATCCAGGGTGTGCTGTAATTTTTTTGCATTCAGCGTGGATTAGCCTACCATGATGAAAACTGTTCTGAAGCATTTATTTAAAATTTAAAAAATCATATTCACAATGTTGAACAAATTTACAAAACTGGTGCGCAGGTACCTGTGAAAGGATAAACACTATTTGTTTAGAGACCAGCTGTCTCCCATGGTCACACTTCCTTATTCCTGATATAAACTGGAGACATATACTATTTAAAAATAACACTTTTTAAATAGTAAAATATACAAGATTCCTGAGCATAACAAAAATATCTTGGAAATATGTGGCCATCAGAAATATAAAAGAGCGAGTGTCATGATTGTAAAACTACGGTGGGAAGGGCTAGAAACAGTAGAAAACGCTCCGCCTTCCCGAGGACGTAATTACACGTCAATGCAAACGAAGCGGCTCGTTTAATGGCTACACGGGGCGGAGGTGCGCGGAGGAGCGCAGGACATGGAACTTCTTCAGTGTCATGCGCACGGAGCCCAGCTCGCGGTTAACCCGCTCCAGACGGTCCTCTAGGGCTTCCTAGGTGGAAAGACAGGAGAAGTGTCATTAGAATCTATGCCAGGTTCACTGACCATTACCACAAGATGGGCCTTCCTTTTGGCAAAAGAACAATCCTATATAATAAAAGGCTAATATGCAAATCAACCGAACAGCAGAACAACCAGTCGCTATGACGCACACTGACCACCAGGGGGCAGACGCTCAATGCAAGAGCTGCCCCCTGGTGGTCAGTGCGCTCCCACAGGGGCATTACCACTCAGCCAGAAGTGGTGGCGACAGCAGTCGGACATCCCCCGAGGGCTCCTGGGCTGCAAGAGGGCGCAGGCCGGGCTGAAGGACCCCCTGGAATGCACGAATTTCATGCACTGAGCCTCTAGTATAAACATAAAACTGACTATTTTGTTACATCTTTATGTCACTTCTTTTAAACTGCACAGTGTGAATCAACTTTTCCACCACCCCAGTAACTTCTGCACCATACCCTCAGCATGGTCACGATGTGGGGGTTCTAGCAACAGTGACACAGGGACGGGAGGGAGCCCTAACCTAACCATGCTGAGCTGAGAAAGCACAGCCCTCCCCGAGTTAACAGACACCCGGCGGGTGGGTGCCGGGTTCCAGGTGCTCACACAAACAAGTAACTTTCTTCTGACAAAAATGTCGAAGTTAAAAGGAAAAACAACATCTGGAGGAGACTTTTCCAAGGAACAGATTTCACAATGAGTCGATGAAACAACTGTGATTATTAGAAGTACCTGGAATATATAGGGTGTTCCCCCAAAATGTATCCACACTTTAGCAAAGGATAGCTCAATCCTGAAAAGGAAATATATTTTAATAAACACTGCCTTTAGAATTATTCAAAGTGTGGGTCTACATTTTGGGGTGACATCTATGTACTTATTATTTTCGATACTTTATTCAGTATTAACTCCAATGGTATCCTGCAATAAAACTTTAGGATTTTCTCATTAAAGACTTTAATTATAAAAGGACTACGTGTTCCTTATAGAGTATTTAGCAGACAGATGAGCAAAAAGCAAGAAGTGACTACTGTTCTCTTTATTCTTTTCCTGCAGATGTGCTCCCATCTTTAAGAAAATTTTAAAAAGAATTCATCTCTCTACTTCCAAATGTTTTTCAATCGAACTGGTCTTGTTATATCTTTTTACAACACTGTTTTAAATTAAGTGCAACATTCCATCAGATGGACCATATTTAACCTAGGATCTTCTAGTAGAAATGTAGGTGGCTTCTAATTTTAGCTATCACAAATAAGGCTGCCATAAATATCCTTAAGCCTATCTCCTTGCGTATATCTGTGAGTACTGCCTTAGGAACCATTTCCAGACATAAAAGTGCTAGGTCCAAAGGGAGGCAGAGTCCTACCACTTGGGACAGCTGTCAGCCGGTATCCAGGGACTGTGACACCTCCCACTGCACCTGCAGGGTGTGCCGACACGCTTTTCCCACCACCCAGGTACTGCTTTTAAAAAATACCTGCCAGTGTTGATGCTTTTGTTTGAATGTGTGGTTTTTTTATTCATTGCTGAGGCTGACTACTTTTCACACATTTTATTTTGTTGCCCAATTTAACTTTTTCACTTACGAACCAGACACAAGCATCCTCAGCCCCTTTTTGCTGCCATTTGGCTTCACATGGAACTGAAAGAGCTTTGACGTACAGGGTGGGCAAAAGGAGGCTTACAGTTGTTCAAATGGAAAATACAGTAACAATAATAAGAGAATAAGCTGCTCCGCACACCACCCGGTATATGAACAGGAACTAGAGCCCTTCGCGGCTCCCGTTAAGCGCTCACGACCACTGCATAAAAATACATTAAGCAAATATTTCAGGCAGAGTTAGGGTCGGAGCACCAACGCTTCTCCTGCCTTCCCAGCGCACTATTTTAAGAATAGTTTTGTGTGTTGTGTCTTACAAATTATTGAATAAGAACTTTCACAACAGCAAAACCAATAAAAAGACTTAAAAGTCAGATAAAAAGAGAAGTTAGGGCTCCAGGCCCTGGAAAGAGCCTGAGACTGTTCTGTGTCCGATTTTCCTCCTGGTGTCGCAGTGCAATATGGTGATGACCTTCCCCTGAAGCCAAGGCCCGGAGAAGCCGACAGGCCGCTCCAAAGAGACACACAGTTGCCGTTACGTTTAGATGTTACAACAAGAAGAGTTTAACTGTCCTGTGGCTTCATGCACTTCCACTCTTGGCCACGCGCCTGCCCCACTGCCTGCTCAGTGATGGAACCACCTTCCTCTGCAGCTAGGCCATGTGGTCCCACATTCGTTTCTCAAAAACATACATGTGTGTTTTTCTTGAAATGCAAAGGTAAAATCAGTTTTTAATACTGAAAGTTAGCATGCAGTTATGAAATACGCTATGGTCACCAAACGCTTCCTGCAAAGGCTGAGTTCTGACCACCTGTGTCCATGTGCCTAAAAGCAAGATTTAAAACCATCTGGTAAATGGGGAGGCCAGCCCCCGAAGCAGACTTAAGCTGAGACACCTCACCTGATTTAATCTCGTCTGCAAAGTGACTCGTCCTCCCATCGAAGGCATCCGACTGAGGGCAGCCTCAATCTGTCAACACAAAAGGCTTAAATAAGACCAGGAGAACTCGCATTGCTGGCAGGGTTCTATCACAGCGAAAGGCAAGACCTCAGTCTCCTACGTCCTTGTCCGTCTCTTCCCTAAGTCCCCCTGTCATGATGCGCAGCACCAGCTTGGCTCACATGTGTGGCTTTGGTGTGAAATGCCCAGCAACTTCCTGCGGTGGGTGTCACTCACTGACTCCTCTGACTAGACCTTAGCCACCAGCCTTAAGTTCAGAAAAAGAGGAAAACAATTTTTGTTGCTTTTACCTGGTCCTTTTCTTTTGTAAGTTCATCAAAAAACCGTTCCGTTTCTGCCAGGGTCCTGATTTTTGCGGTGTACTCGAAGTCGTGGGTGCGCGCTCCGGCAGCCGGACACTGCGCACTACCCAACTCGCCCGACCCCGCGGCGCTCCCCGAGGCGCCCTTCGCTCCGCTCGGCGGCAGTACAGGGGAAGAGCTATGACTAGCATGGGTGTCGGTGGCTTTTTCTGAGT
Source organism: Corynorhinus townsendii (assembly GCA_026230045.1). Lineage (NCBI taxonomy): Eukaryota > Metazoa > Chordata > Mammalia > Chiroptera > Vespertilionidae > Corynorhinus > Corynorhinus townsendii. Next base: position 12,759,255 of record JAPDVU010000014.1, read on the forward strand.
ATTTTTTTTCTGTCAGAGAGAAAAGAAATGCCTTTGATTTCTTATCAAGTTTTCGAATAGCTCGTATACACACTACATACATTACCCCCTTCACTTTCTGGAAAGAGCTGCTATAGGGCCAAACAGCAACGAGGAGCAAAACCCTCCACCACGGTTACTCAGAGCTGCTGCTCCACAGAAGCCAGAAGCTCTGCCCTCAGGGGGACAGTCCTCCCTAAATGAACCTCCGGAGACTCCCTGTAAACCTAAATTAACTTCAGTACTCTTCAGAAAAAAGTTTAAAACTAATCAGCACACATATAGCAACACGAAAGGGTTAACCTCTCAGTGGCCTACCCACATGACTTCATCTACACTATCTTACACCTTTAGTCCAAATTTAAGATATAAATGAGAAAAAGAAAAAGATTACCCAAAGCCAAAGCTGCCTTAAAACTCAAGAGACTATACGTGGAGAGAAAGTGATGACAGTTAACAGCCCCCATCCCTCCGTTTCCCAGCTTCTCACAGAGGATACCCATACTGACACAGGTGAATGCTGAGAACGCTTATCTTTACCAAAATACTTAAAGGCAGGATATTATCATATTTAGAACCTTGGAAAGATACCAGACACTCACAAAATGAATGACTAAAACCAAAACTAAGAATTTTGTAGGAAAAGATACCTTCCGAGTCATCTAGAGGAAGAAACTGGAGTTGTTTTCTTGGATTGGTACGTGGTAACGTAGACACGGGAACAGTATCTAAATCATCCAAAAGTATATCAAATCTATTGAATGAAGCAAGTTACTTGTGAGAAAACACTGTCAACTGATGTTCCCTATCGCCACTAGAGAGATGTGCTGGCATCCAGGTAACTCACACACTGACATATTTTCATAAAGAAACTGGTCATATAACTTTTCAGAATTGAAATCTAGTTTGTTTTCTAATACAAATCCTAGCTATAGACCAGAGACTTCCAGTATGGGTCTCCTGACTGATCTTTTTAACCCCCGCACGGAATAAGCAGGGCAGCTATTGTCATCCCTGTTCAAAGAGGAAGCAGGCCCACTGCGCTCGAGGAATTTCTCCAGGAGCCTCTGGGGCTGGCTCAGCAGTAGCCAGTGGCCGCCCCCGGAGCGCACCCTGCTGACCACATCAGTCTCAGGAGCCCAGGTAAACTGACGCCCAGTGCCAGGGCCACACCGGGACGGCCCACGATCTTGTACCATAAACCTCTTCAGGAAAACAAAGAAGTATCGTTCTACAGCCAAAGCCGGGAACAAGGGGCTGTGAGACGGTGTGAACTTAGGAGTAGCCAGTTCACACCGCTACCAAGTGTTTTCATTTATTATAGTATTTTTAATTTTTAGTATGACATTCATTGATATGATTTAAAGTCAGAGAGTTCCCATTAACTGAAAAATTAATGATAGCTAGAGGCATAAGTTGACATTATTTTTAAAAATTAGTAATATACATATTTTATGCTACAATTTTAGAGAACTTACCGAATTGGACTGCTTTCGGTTTTGCTAAGCAGATGGCTAAATCCTGGGGACAAATTTTCTTTAGGGGACCGCTTTGGACTATAAGCCACAGTCACTGGTGTTAACATAATCTCTCTTTTCGCTACAGAAGAAAACGAAGAGGAAATATTCTTTTCCTTCTCTATAATACATGTGTTATATTGGCAGAACATATTCTTCAAAGAAATATAATTTCATTGAAAGCTTTTTGAAAGACAAATAAGAGTACAGAGAATAAAAATAAAATAACTCCTAACTCTGACACCAAGAGGGGACCACAGCCAACATTTTATACAGCACACTGTAGCTGCGGCACGGGCTCAGAACTGGTTTTTCAGGATTTTAGAAGTGGACTGGAAATAAGATGGAAACGCCAGAGCCCCAGTGGACTTCCCTATAACATAGTCATATAGGACTCTCCTCAGCTGTTATGAAAGTGAAAAGTGAGGACACGGAAATCCAGTGTTCAGACTTAAAAACCAACCCTGCCATTGGCTGAAGAGAAAGGTGACTAGTGTGAGTAACCTTAGGTAAATGCATGCAAAGAAGCATTGCTCTGCAAGCTGGCTTCCATTCATGTTGGAGCTAATGTTTAATTAGATATTTATCAACTTTCTCAAAAACTGTGCAATGGTATTAGTTGCAAAAAATTTGCTGGACACACCAACAATCTCACGCAATAAACTTATCATTTTTTCAGTTACAGTCCGAGCATCTGTGCAGTCAGATCTGTTATTCTTGGAAAAGGTCATAGGTCATATTTAGGGCCCTATATTCAGAGCATCTCCGATGCAAGGGAGAGTGTAAAGGAGACGGGGAGTGTGTCCGAGTGTGCGGCTCGAGTGGCACCTGAGCTCGGAGGTGTGACGCTAGCTCTTACTTGGAGTGCTGGGCTTGCGGTTGGAAGGCGGCAGGGAGGACGACCTCTGTGCGGCACCGGTAAGCCTCCTGTGTCTCTGCTGGGCGCATTTCTCTGGGGACCGACTAGCACCAACAGTTGTTTCAGTTTGCCGAGGATTCGCTAGTTCTGAGACAAGAGTAAAAAAATCAGCAAGACAAACCCAGCTTCACTCATCTGCCTTTATTAACAGATGTTCACTGGCAAGCAATTCTTCTCACTGTGTAGGTTACAATGATTATTTGCAAAAGTACCACATTATAGATAACAATGCCTGATGAAGAAAAATGTGGGAATTTATAATGCATTCATTCTGGTTCCCTGTTTACAATTCAAGATGATTTTTCAAGAGTTTATTTTTAGAAAGCAGGTCACTAATTTATTTACAAGGAGATACAGTTTTGGATGTTACACCGAAGATGTTAATGATGTGATTACCAGGCCTGACCAAGTGAGCAGAGAGGAAGTATGAGAGGAGCTGCCCTAACCGGTTTGGCTCAGTGGATAAAGGGTCCCGGGTTTGATTCCGGTCAAGGGCATGTACCTTGGTTGCGGGCACTTCCCCAGTGGGGGATGTGCAGGAGGCAGCTGGTCAATGTTTCTCTCTCATCGATGTTTCTAACTCTATCCCTCTCCCTTCCTCTCTGTAAAAAAACAATAAAATATATATTTTAAAAAAAAAAAGTATGAGAGGAGCTGCAAGTACCTGGACCCATGAAAACCAGCATGAAGATGCTCTAGCCCAGTGGTCAGCAAACTCATTAGTCAACAGTACAACGATTGAAATTTCTTTTGAGAGCCAAATTTTTTAAATTTAAACTTCTTCTAATGCCACTTCTTCAAAATAGACTCGCCCAGGCCGTGGTATTTTGTGGAAGAGCCACACTCAAGAGGCCGAAGAGCCGCATGTGGCTCGTGAGCCACAGTTTGCCGACCACGGCTCTAGCTCCTCTGCTGGGTGCTCGGGAGCCTAGAAAGGCAGAGCAGGAATGGCCCCGCTCACTATGAACATCAGGCATCTGTCACAGCTTCCTGACGTGTGTAAGTAAGACAAATTGATGCAGAAATTTTCCACATATCATTAAGAATGCCACAGAAGCCCTAACCAGTTTGGCTCAGTGGATAGAGCATCAGCCTGCGGAATGGAAGGTCCCAGGTTCGATTCCTGTCAAAGGCATGTACCTTGGTTGCAGGCACATCCCCAGTGGGAAGTGTGCAGGAGGCAGCTGATCGATGTTTCTCTCTCATCGATGTTTCTCTCTATCCCTCTCCCTTCCTCTCTGTAAAAAATCAATAAAAATATATTTTTTAAAAAAAGAATGCCACAGAAATCTTTAATAATCAGAATGTAACACGTAACCTGCTTTTATAAAAGGCACATGTTATGCCATGACTGTGATAAATTATTCACTAGGGATTCAATTATCTATGAAATGGGGCTGGAGCAGCAATAAACTAAACTAACCTTTTATTTCATCACTGGGGGAATTCCATTTTAAAGAGAAAGTAATATAGTTACAAGGAAAGAGAAAAAACCTATATCTTTGTAATCTATCTATATATATAAAAGCCTAAGCAACCATTATGACCGGTTGATTGCTTGATCAGTCAACTGCTCGACTAATCGCTATGGCGATGCACTGACCACCAGGAGGCAGACACTCAATGCAGGAGCTGCCCCCTAATGGTCAGTGTGCTCCCCCAGCCAACCTCCCACGGCCCACCAACTACCTGCGGTCCCTCCCCGACACTGGCTGGCCCTGATGGGCCCCAATCACCGGCCAGGCCAAGGGACACCACCCGTGCACAAATTCATGCTCTGGGCCATTAGTATTAAATAAGAAATAAAATACTTACTATTTGAAGTGTCCTCTCTCTCTGTCTGTGTGCCCCAATGTTTAAATATTTTTTCTTCCTCAAGTTCTTTTAAAGCTCTCATGATTGGTGTGTCTGAAGCCTCTCTTTGTTTTTTGACCAGTAAGTTTTTTGGAGAACTTCCAGGTGAAGAATCCTTTTCCGGAGGAGAATGGTACCTTAAATAAAATTGTAAGACACATGGTGCTGTGGACAAATATTGTGCTCCCTCCCCCCAATTCATACAGAAGCCTCAGTCCTCAGTGTGATGCTATTTGGAGGTGGGGCCTTTGGGAGTTAACTGAGTTTAGATGAGACCAAGAGGGGGTTAGTGCCCCAATAAAAAGAGGAAGAGACAAAATCAATCTCTCTCATGTGCCAGGAGCACAAGAGGGGAAGCTCTTGCCGAAACCGGTTTGGCTCAGTGGATAGAGCGTCGGCCTGACGACTGAAGGGTCCAGGGTTCGATTCCGGTCAGGGGCATGTACCTTGGTTGCGGGCACATCCCCAGTAGGGGGTGTGCAGGAGGCAGCTGATCGATGTTTCTCTCTCATCGATGTTTCTAACTCTCTGTCCCTCTCCCTTCCTCTCTGTAAAAAAATCAATAAAATATATTTTTTAAAAAAACAAAAACAAGAGGGGAAGCTCTGCACAGCCTACAGAAGTGAACGGTCCAGAGAGCACTAGTCTCTCAAAGGAAGGTAAAAATCAGGGCCGTAACACTGAGACATTAGGAGACAAGGAGACGGCTCTAGGAAAACACTGCAGTCCCTACACATGACCTTCGACAGTCATCTCACCCAGGAACGCCTGTTTCCTCCGCTGCCGTCCTGGCAGGCTCGTCCAGGGGCTGGCCGGTGAAGATCGAATACTCCGCCCCCGGGATCAGCCACTTCCGCCTGCTGACGTCAGAGGTGGCCAGTGTGCTGTGAGGGTGAGGAGTGTTGTGGGCGTTACAAGGTTTGTGCTTCCATTTAAGCTGAGCACAGATGAAAACACCTGGCTTCAAAAGATTATTCCCATGCTTCCACAGAAACTTAAAAACAGCATGCAGCATCTCTCGATATGTGACTTCTACATCTCGGTTCTAAGATGATTTCACCTTTCTGTTACTGCTGATCATAACTGAGCCTCAGTTGAGACGCAGGGACTGATACACCCACACAGCTCCGCACACCCCCAGCAGACAGTGCCCTCTGCCTCCCACCAGCCCCATGACAGAATTTTCTGCTCATCACACACTGCTACTGAACACTTGAAACAGAGCTACTACAACTGAAGAACCAACTTTTAAATGTGTCTTCATTTTAATGAGTTAACTGGTCTCCTTTTCTCCACACCTTCTCTGCCCTCGTACTGGGAAGGCCACACGCACAGGCTGTCCCGGCCTCTCCGAGGACCTGCTCTGCTCCTCCAGCACCACCGGCCTGGTCTCAGCAGGAACCGATCCTCCAAAGACTCCTCTGGCACCCTGCGCAAGCTCGGCCTCTCCTCTCCTGCGTCTCAACCCCTCCCAGATTCTCTAGGCCCACTCTACCTACCTTGAGGTGCACCCCGACTCCCTTCCCAGCTCCCCCTCAGTCACAGCTGACGGGCAGCCAGCACCTCGGCCTGGGCGACGACACTGACTTCTTGATACGTGATATGTCGTTACAAAATCACTCTCGCCATCTCAGCCGGACACCCAACACGGCTGGCAACAGAGCTGTCTGTAATGGGTGACTGTCTCCTGCCTTCTCCTCTCTCCTTTAACTGTTCAGCCCAGCCCAGACCACCAGACATAACCTCGCATGACACTCCAGAGAGAACCCGACACCGAGGCCACGCCTGTCCTTCCTCTCTGCTCTCTTCCCTGCCACACTTTTTAGGAGTTGCCTCTTCTACCTATTTACATTTTAACCCCAGTCACTCCTTTTCCTCAACTTTTTAATATATCTATTTTTTACTGATTTCAGAAAGAAAAAGAGAGGAAGAGAGAGAGGAACATCAATGATGAGAGAGAATCATTGACTAGCTGCCTCCTGCACGCCCCACACTGGGGATTGAGCCCGTAACCTAGTCAGGCATTTGTCCTGACTGGGAATCAAACTGGGTCCTCCTGGTTCATAGGTCCATGTTCAACCACTGAGCCATGCCAGCTGGGCATCAACTTTTAAATTAAAAAACATGTCAAACAGTCTTAGAAGATTACGAAGAATACTATAACAAGCACCTGCCCACACTCAGTGTTAACAAATGCTAACATCTGCCCTAACCGGTTTGGCTCAGTGGATAGAGCATCGGCCTGCGGACTGAAAGGTCCCGGGTTCGATTATGGTCAAGGGCATGTACCTTGGTTGCGGGCACATCCCCAGTAGGAGGTGTGCAGGAAGCAGCTGATCAATGTTTCTCTCTCATCTATGTTCCTAGCTTTCTATCCCTCTACCTTCCTCTCTGTAAAAAAATCAATAAAATATATATTTTTTAAAATGCTAATGTCTTACCCTACTTGTTTGTAGTTGTAAAACACAGATACATGGTATGCTTGTATTTTTTAGGTTACATCCAAGTTATAATGCACAATCCCTGCAGTGCTGCTGTTGCTACTCAGCATCACCTTTGAGGCTGATCCCTGTGCTTCAGAAGGCACTATCGTCTTATTTACCCACAGTGTGAATGTACCGCAAGTCACGCATCCTCCCTCCTGGTGGTGGGTGCTTCCCTTCTCATGGGTTGCCCTTCAACAACGCTATAGTTAACAGTTGTAAGGATTCCTCTCGGGTAAGTCTGTAAGAGTGGAACATGGAGTTTGGGGTAGGTACACCCTCAGTCTCACTGGATACTGACGAATCACCCTCTTCAGGCTGAACCAATGGTCAGCCCAGCCAGCAGTGAGGTTCCTATTTCTTCACATCTTGGCCCAACTTCACCATGATTAGATCTGAAGGCTGGCTTGTCTGAGGGTGTGAGTGGCCTCCCATTGTTGTCCTCATTTGCATTTTTCGGATTACCAGTGAAATGAGCACTTTTTCATTTTTATTAGTCATTTAGGTTTCTTTTCTGTGAGCTGCTTGCTCATACTCTGTGATTGCTTTTCTACTGAGGAAGTTGTCTTTTTCTCATTGATTTATAGTTCTTTATATTCCGGATGCTAATCCTTTATTGGTTCCTATTCTCTTTAAAAACATAAACGATTTCCCGCCTGCAGACAGCACTCAGGCACCAACCATCCATATTAGAAACCCTTGCTTCTTCACTTCATCTCGCTCAGATTTTCAGAGTGGACACTCCAGATACAAGTGGGGTCCCCTGGTGCTTCTCCCGTCTCACTCTCCCCAAAGCTACTGCTTGTTCTCTCAACGTTCAATTTCAGTTATTTACATAATTCTTCTTTAATAATTTACTATGTTCTGCCAGCAAAGATCTAGGAAAAGCTTCTCATTTGACAATTGACTTAGGTTAAAATTCACAGTTTAACAATCTTTTTCAAGTAACCATAGTTACAAAGTTATGATCTACTCATTAATACTCTTTATTTACCCCAAAATCATAAAAACCAATTTTAACATGGGAAACGTATTTTGTAAATGTATCATCAAGACAATGCTGAGATGACAGCAAAGCTAATTTTGAAACACTACGAAGAAAAATTCACACAAGCTAATGAAAATCTACAGTCACAGGTCTCTCCACTAACGTGGGAAGAAAATACCTGGTCTTTTAGGGCTAAAAGACCATTTGAGATACTTCAGTCCAATTTCCTTGTTTCTACAGATAATAAAACTGGGCTCCAAAAAAATACAGAGATTTGCCTAAGGCAGTGGTCGGCAAACTGTGGCTCGCGAGCCACATGCGGCTCGTGAGCCGCGGTTTGCCACACTGTTGACTAATGAGTTTGCCGACCACTGTCATATACTACCCTTTACCTCTTTGCACACAATATGCCACAATTGCTTAATCCTCACAGCTTCCAACTACACACTAACATTTAGTCTAGTCCAGTGGTCGGCAAACTCATTAGTCAACAGAGCGGCAAACCGCGGCTCACGAGCCTCAGTTTGCCAACCACTGGCCTAAGGTAATGCAGCTGGGCAGAGTAAAACAAGAACACCCTCCTCTCCTCGCTCCCAGTCCGACTCTCCTCCTTCCCCTTCCAGGAAATGCCTCTGCAGGAGCTTGTGCGCTGGCTGAGAACGAGATGTTTTTACACATCAAATTCTCCGTGACATTAGCCCCAACGTTCTCATGATTCAGACAGAGGAGCTTCTGAGTTTGATAGAAGGGTGCACCTATTTCTAGCTTTGCAGAGATTAAACAAAGTAACTTACTTGGCACGTGAGGGTCCCAGGGGAGCTCTAGAATTATGACGAAGACTTAACATATTTTCATGCTCCACTTGCTTGACCTGAGCTTCAAGTTTTGAGATCGTTCTGATTCAAAGCAATAAAATAAATGTAAGTACATTGCAACAAATTTAAACAGCTCAATTACAAATTACTGATTTAACAGATCCTTCTAGAAAAGGGGAGAGACAAAGGAGCTGCAAGTCCATAAACCTTTCCCCAGTAAAATTCCATTGTTTAACTTTACAAAGCTGACAAAGTAAGGAAGAGTAAATAGAAAGGCAAGTGCATTCAATTCTACAGAGGAGCACTCATTCTACAGCTAAAGGAAAAGGAACAAAATAGATGGACTTAATCTAGCAAGTAAAAAATATATATATATAAATTTGACTATAGATCAAAACATACAACATATAAATTAAATATAAAATAAATTCAAATATTCAAATAAACTGCAATTCTAACATGTTTAATATGTACACATGCAAGCACATGAAATATATATATAGGTTAACACTTCCACAGAAGAGGAAGCAGGCTTAATTCCAAATAACATAGCCACTAAAAAGAACTCCCAGTTTTAAACTATGCACCTCATTGAATTTGTGCCATGTTCAGAATAAAAGCCCATTTTCAAGTTACCACCAGAAAATAAGTACTGTGGCCAATTAATTGTTTTGAACATGTCTTGCAGTCTTTGCTCTTGTAAACTGCACATGTCCTCATCTGATCTTTTTTTCTCTTTTTAATCCTCACCCAAGGATATTTTTCCATTGAATTTTAGAGAGAGTGGAAGAGAGGGAAAGACAGAGGGAAATATGTTTCTCTCACATCGACTGGTTGCCTCCTGCACATGCCCTGACCAGGGCCCAGGCCAGGGAGGAGCCTGCAACAGAGGCACATGCCCTTGACCTGAATCAAGAACAGGATCCTTCAGTCCACAGGCCAATGCTCTTTTTTTTTTTTCCCTTAAATAACATATTTTGCTCAAGAGCTTTTATTTTATTTATTTTATATATTTTTATTGATTTTAGAGCTAAAGAGAGATGGAGAGACAGATAGAAACATCAGTGATGAGAATCATTGATCGGCTGTCTTCTGCACGCCCCCTATTGGGGATTGAGCCCACAACCCAGGCATATGCCCTTGACTGGAACAGAACCTCAGAACCTTCAGTCCGCAGGCCGACACTCTATCCACTGAGCCAAACCAGCTAGGGCTGATCTTTTTTTTAAGGTAAGAGTTCCATACTTTTTTTTAATGCTTTTAGAGATAGAGGAATGAGAGGGAGAGAGATAGAAACATCAATGATGAGAGAGAAACATCAATCACCTGCCTCCTGCACACCCCCTATTGGACATCGAGCCCCCAAAACTGGGCATGTGCCCTGACTAGGAATCAAAACAGCGACCTCTTGGTGCATGGGTCAAAGCTCAACCACTGAGCCACACCGGTCTGGCCTCATCTCATCTTTTAAACTCAAATTCTTACCTTTCCCATTGCAAGGAAGGTTTGAAAAAAAGTTCAGATAAGGCCGCTAACACTGGAACTGAATGAGCAGAGAAAGTCAGACAGCAATCCTGTCCTCCCTACGGGAAGTCCTGAAGAGTGCGGTAAAAATCTCCAAATGAGGGACATTACTATCCCCAAATATAGAAACATGCTTAAAAGCCAATTAGAAATATGGAATCATTTGCCACTGGGACAATTTGACTCTATTTCTACCTAATTAAGCAAATCAGATCATGAATATAGTCCCCAAGACAGGTCTTTAAGAAAGCAGATGACCACAAATAGATAGGAATGCTGTTTTGGGGGGAGCATAAAAATATTCAAAGAACTAGACTGCTTCTTAAAACTCTTTTCAATGTTTTAGTATCATTTGGATGTTACCTATCCTGTGAAAATACGTAATGTTTGGGGAAATGCACACCTCTCGGGACCAACCACTGATAGATTCTAACCGTTTAAATATCTTCAGCTACCTCAGCCAGTGTGGCTCAGTGGTTGAGTGTCAACCTATGAACCAGGAGGTCACAGTTCGATTCCCGGCCAGGGCACATGCCCAGGATGTGGACTCCATCCCCGGTAGGGGGCATGTAGGAGGCAGCCATTCTCCATGTAGGAGAATCCATGATTCTCTCTCCTCATTGATGTTTCTATCTCTCTCTCTCCATCTTTCTTCTCTAAAATCAATTTTTTAAGAAAGTTTAAAAATCTTTGGCTAATATCAAATGTATTTCTATGTCAGAAAGATTAGGATAAAATCTAATCTCAAAATGCTTGCAAACCCTTAAGAAAAACTTTCATCACTTTCAATATAGACACTTATTTAAGTGCAAAAAAACAATTAGAGATGTTTGATTAGTAAGACAAGGCATTTACCTTTTCAAATCAGAAATCTGAGTCTGTGCATCAAGCAATTTGTTCTCAGTTTTATTTAAGGTATCCTATGAAAAAAAAGGAAAAGTTCAGAAAACTGAAGTATTCAAATGTAGTCCTTTTATTTAAAAATGCAAAATACAAAACCTAAGGCTGCACCAGAGAGCTACCAAGAAAATCATGCAGATGCTCAGCACATATGGCCTCCACCAAGCCACAGACAGAACTCCCGGAAGAGGATGGGTGAATGGATGCTGGTTCACAGACAGCTGTGGGGCCTGGAGGGCCATGTGCCCTGCTTGACTGGAAACGGTCCAGTGTTAAATGGACACATTTTAACCACAAACCTGACTGAGGTCTCAGTAAGTGGCAAAAAATCCCTGTGATGATGAGGTTTCCAAAGTAAGGCCTGGCCCCTGACCCCCAGAATTCCTGGTGGCCGGGCTGGGCAGGCCCTTTCACGAACCTTGACTAATCTCAAGCTGCACTTTACGTAGCAGAAATACTGGGGTCCCACTTACAGCATCATTGTGGGTTTCACTGCATGCAAATGGTAGGTTCCCAACAGAGCTTTAATCAAGAGTTCAAACATAGTAAGTTCAACCCCACAAAAAGCCAATGCTTTGAAAAACAAAACTTTATATTTAAATAGTATTAATTATTTGCATCTGCATGGTCTCTTTTCTAAAAATTTCATCTCACCTCAAATGCAACAGCCATTCAATAAATATTTGTTAAATGAACAAACCCACCAGACTGTGAGTTACAGGTAGATATCTAAAAATAAGCCTCCTGACCCAGAGAGGGTAAGTCAGCACCAACAGCTACGGGGGACAGGGCAAGGGAGCAGGGGGGAGGCCAGGGCCCTTGGCTTCCAGTCCAGTGCGCAGCCCAGAACATGAGCACTGAACCACTATTACCTTCACTCTTTCGTGTTCTCTTCCCAGGGACTCATACTCTCCTAAAAGCTGTAGGAAAAACAAAGAATTGCAATAGAAAATTAAACATAATATTCACCGAAGGATACGCTGTAACAGTGGCTCCCAATGTGGGATACACGCCCCACAGGGGGGCAATTTGGTTTTTAAGGGGCAATTTAATTTTAAGGGGGACAATTCGAGAATGAGTTATTAACAGTGATTTTTTTGCATTTCTTATGATTCTAGGGGCCTCATATAGAGTATATCTATATCTATCTATCTACCTATATATATATATATACACACACACACACTAGTAAAAGGCTAAGCAACCGTCTGACTGGTAGCTTTGACGTACAATGACCACCAGGGAGCAGACACTCAACGCAGGAGCTGCTGAGCTGTGGTGCCTTGGCAGTGGTGGTTCTTGGGTGACGCAACCCGGAACCAGAGAGGAGGGAGCCTGATTCCAGAGGCGGTACACAGAGACGATACCTGAGAACCACCCTCTAGCAATCCGGGACTCCTCAGGGGATGTCAGAGAGCCGGTTTCGGCCTGATCCCCAAGGGACCCCACCTGCCAGAGGGACCCCATTCACTCTGCAGACGCCCTTCGAGCCGCAGCACTGCCCCAGATGCCTATGGAAGGTTGGCTCCGGGGCCTATCTCTCCCGGTCCCACCCGGCCAGCCACCTTCTAATTAATTTCCTTTCAATGTGCATGAATCCATGCACCGGGACACTAATAAATATATACTGTGACATATTTATGCATTTCAGTTCTCTATTATGTTTTGAAACTTTACTTGCTATTTTTTCATATCACTTCATATTATTGTTTAAATATGTTTTTATTGATTTCAGAGAGAGGAAGGGAGAGGGAGAGAGATAGAAACTTCAATGATGAGAATCATTGATCAGTTGCCTCCTGCACGCCCCACCCTGGGGATTGAGCCCACAACCCAGCCATGTGCCCTTGACCAGAATCAAACCCGGGACCCTCTAGTCTTCAGGCCGACGCTCTATCCACTGAGCCAAAACGGCCAGGGCCGTATTATTATTGTTTTAACAATTTCTTAGTGATTTTTTTCCTCAATACTTCAACCGTTCTTTCGTTCTTTTATTTTTCTCTTTCATGGATGCCGTGTTCTCTGGAAGCTTGTTTAGACCAAGTTAATGGCCTTTTAGGCTTCCTCCACGTGAATAAGAGTTCACTTTTTGAATAATAAGAATTATATGTCACAGGGGCGCACCAGGATTTTAGAGATGCTTAGGTGGGGCATGGCAAAAAAAAAGGTTGGGAACCACTGCTCTATAAAATAACTGCCCATACTCTTCAAAAATGCCAAGTTACGCCCTAGCCAGTTTGGCTCAGTAGATATAGGGTGGGCCTGTGGACTGAAGGGTCCCAGGTTTGATTCTGGTCAAGGGCAAGTACCTCAATTGCAGGCTCCTCCCCGGCCTGGGCCCTGGTCGGGGCTTGTGCAGGAGGCAACAAATCGATGTATTTTTCTCACATTGATATTTCTCTCTGTCTTTCCCTCTCTCATCCACTCTCCCTAAAAATCAATGGGAAAATGTCCGTGAGTGAGGGTTAAAAAAAACCCAAGTCAGGACAGGAGAAGGTTGACACACAGTTTCAGATCAAAGGCAATTGAAAATCCAGGAGAAGTGAAGACAAGGCGTGGCCCTGGGCTGGGAACAAGGCCATGAAGGAACAGTCGGACGCGACTGCAGCATCTGGACTTCTGCGTTGTGCTGACTGCTCTGTGGCTATGAATGAGAAGTCCTCGTTCTCAGGAAATACACTCCGAAAGCTAGAGGCAAAGGGGCATGATGTCTACGACCTACTCTCCAATGGCCTGAGAGAAAAAAGATTTGTGTGAATGGCAAAGTAGAAATGGCAACATGTTCACATCTGATCCTAGGTGAAAGGAATGACAGTTATTGCAAGTTTTCTGTAAGCTTAAATTTATTTTTTTTTAAAAAAGTAGTATCAGTCAATACCCATTGATCAAAAGAGTAAAGTGTATTTGCATTGTTCTGCCTCGAACTGCTGCATACTATTCCTTGCTAAATTAGTTGCACAGAGTAAGGTACCATCCTGAAAGTATAATATAATTAGGTAACTTACTTAAAAATAGCTATGTGAGCCTCCTGGTTAAAGAAGACAGATTTGTCACAGTTTCCTTTTCATCCTGGTCCCACTATTAACAATGGAGCCAGTAAAGAGAACACAGAGGTAACAGCTCAGGTGGAAGGTTCAAAGGTTCAAATGAAGCCGTAGCAGGGCCTGAATAAGGGAAGCAAAGGGCAAGTAGGTGACCTCCTCACAACCCTGGGAGGCGCAGGCTGAATCCCAGGTCAGTAGTGGACAGGGTGGAAGCACAGGGCAGACACATGGACCTGGCCACAGTCCTCGGGTAGAGTGGTCAGAGTCCAGGTCCCTTCACATCCCACACAGTGGCCGACTGCCCAGCCTGACCACTGGACACAGGTGACAAGAACAGGAGAAAAATGCAACTCTGGAAACCCAAGTCTGACAGGGAAGGAGAGGCGACGGGGCGAAGAGAAAATGACTAAAGAGAAGTCTTCAAAACACCCAACCTGACTCCTCCCCCCACTGCCCTGGAGCCCACTGCTCACAGTTTTTGGTAAATCCGAAACTATTCTAAAAACTAAGTAAAATGTGACTAGAAACTAAAGTTTCCAGATACAGAAGGTCCCCAAAGGTGTCTCACATGCATTTCCTTTCTCAGATGTACTCTAGCAAAACAAGGATTTCACCCATGAGGGTCACGCAGGACCCATACAGCAGGGCGGATCCAAGGAAGGAAAGAAGCCAGGACCGGTCCCAGGAGGAGGCGGGACCCTGCACTCAGACCTCACAGGCACCAGTTCAGTCTGAAGTGCGGGTTGTGTGTGTGCAAGTGCTAGGCAGACAGAAAAACAGGGCAACTATCACTCCTAGGAAAAAGAAAGGTTGTAAGAGAAAGGAAATGTAACCACTGCACACGGCCGCTTAGCTCTAAACAGTATTTACAAAGATGTAGAAATGCTGAATACTGATCTAACTACAAACAACAACACACATATTTCAAATTAAAGACAGCTAACTAGAAACCATACCATCACTTCGTTTACTACAGGAGGAAAAATGCTGCCGCCGATTAAAATGCGACACTGTGGTGTAAAGCTGCCCCAATTCCAGAGCCGTTACAATGGGAAAGAGAAGGCGCCTTAGCATCAGTTCAATATGTGAACCACATTGGGAGCAAATGGTGTAAGAAAGCTAAACTATAACGGTGCACAGAAGGAAGTCATATACTGTCTGATTTGACAGGGGAAAAAGCAATAATGTACGTTTCCTATTTAGAAACATGGAGGAAAGTGCTGGAAGAAACAGCTAAAGAGCTGACGGTAATGGCCTCCAGGGGAGGGAACTCCAAGGTACAGAGAGGGGGGAGGACTTGTTTTTCATTTCCAATTTCGCTATTTAAACCATTTACCTGTGTTTCATGAAAATAAAATTTAAAATCAATTTGCAACAGCATGGATGGACCTGGAGAGCATTATGCTAAGCGAAATAAGTCAGTCGGAGAAAGATAAATATCACATGATCTCACTCATTGTGGAATATAATGAACAACATAAACTGATGAACATAAAAAGATCCAGAGACAGAGAAGCATCGATCAGACGGTCAAACCTCAGGGGGAAGGCAGGGGAGGGTGGGGGTAAGGGGAAGAGAGCAACCAAAGGACTTGTATGCATGCATATAAGCCCAACCAATGGACACAGACAACAGGGGGGTGAGGGCATGAGCGGGGGGAGAGGGAGGGGAATGGGGAGATAAGGACACATATGTAATACCTTAATCAATAAAGAAAATTAAAAAAAATTTTAAACCAAATCAACAAGCATCAAACCTAAAGCTACCAGGAAGAAGCTTTCAACAGTCAGAATACTTGGAGATTTTTAGGTACCATGACAAGGGATATTAAGAAAAACTTAGAGGGGAAAAATACAACCTGAAACCTACTCTCACATCAGTGCCACACAAATCCAATTTTAAGTGAAACCAGAGTGAAGAATTTCAGCAAACCGGTTCTCAATCTTTGCCCTGCCAGACAAACAGATGTTGGTGTCAGACTGCTCCCAAGTGGGCCTGGCAGAGACAAAGGCATGCGTGGGAGGGAGTGACAGCATGGTCTCAGAGCTCACTTCCTGCTTCGAGAAAGACCCACCCTACACCGTGGGAAGGTATATATTTGCAGCTACAGCAAAGTTATGTAAAATAAACTAAAATCCCAAGAGCTTGTAAAAGTACACAACCTAGTTACTTTAACTGAGCACATCACAAGTCGCTTACATCTTGAAACATTTTGTTTTCCTGTTTCAGTCTGGCGTCTTTGTCATCTGAGAGTTTGTACGCATTCTCAAACGCTTCCTCCAGATCCTGCAGCCTACACTTGAGTCGAATGATGGTGTTGTCTTTTTCTCTGTTATTTGTTCTCATTTCCTCGATCCGTTCCTGCAGAATTTTAGAGGCACTGCTGGCTGCACTGAGGCGCTCTCTGAAATCACTCTACAAAACAGACAGGATAATCAATTGTCTTTAATAAGAAATAGATGTCTCACCCGCCGGCGTAACTGTGGCTGAATGTCGACCTATGAACCAGGAGGTTACGGTTCGATTCTGGGTCAGGGCACATATGCCCAGGTTGTGGGCTTGATACCCAGTGTGAGGCATACAGGAGGCAGCCAATCACTGATTCTCTTTCATCATTAATGTTTCTATCTCTCTCTCCCTCTTCCTTTCTCTCTGATATATATATATATATATGTGTGTGTGTGTGTGTGTGTGTGTGTGTGTGTGTGTGTATATATATATGTCACTAAGAAAAAAAGAAATAGATGTTTCAATAGCAGCTAATAAACTGTGGGCATTAAAATATAATAAAGCAAAACATAAAATGGAAATCAGCAAATTTAATTTTTTAAAATATTTTTATTAATTTCAGAGAGGAAGGCAGAGGGGAGCGATATATAAACATTAATGAGAGAGAACTGTTGATCGACTGTCTCCTGAATGCCCACCACTGGGGATCAAGCCAGCAACCTGGGCATGTACCCTGACCGGGAATGGAACCTGACCCGCTGGTACACAGTTCAACACTCAACCACTGAGCCATGCTGGCTGGGCAGCAAACTTACTATTTTGCTATAGCCTGGGGTGGAGACCAGAAAGAATTATGCTACCATGATTTGATCATAAAATGTGAATTGAAAACCACTGTTCAAGGCATTCGGATTGTAGGACTCACTTGTGGATCGCTTTAGTGAGGAAAAATAACCATGGCTATTAGAGAAATGATTCTGAAAATATAGCTGGAATTTGTTGCCCTACATTCACATTTAAAGGTTAAAAAAATGCATTCCTTACTAGGAAAATAAAATTCAAGATGTATGTTAATATTCACTCGACATTTCTTGAATATCCACTAGGTACTTTGCACTAGGGTGGCTAGAAATGAAGATTAACGTGAAAGATAAGTTCTGACTTCATGAAGTTCAGAGTGTAGGAGGAGACAAAGATGACTAAAAAAACATCAAAAACAAAGAAACAGCGTATAAAACATAACTGACACTTTCCACCAAAATATTGTTTATAAGGTTGTGTGTAGAAGAACAGAACTTGGCACTACATGAAAAAAAAATGTATATAGTTAAAAGCAAAAGTTTATGCATTTCTTATTATTTACATAAGAAAATGGAACCCTGGACGGGTGGCTCAGTTGGTTGGAGCATCGACCCTGTACACCAAAAAAAGGCTATGGGTTTGATTTCGGGTCAGGGCACATATCCAGGTTGCAGGTTTGATCCCTGGTCAGGAGAGTAAGGAACACAACCAATCGATGTTTCTATCTCACACTGATGTCTGTCTGTCTATCTCTGTCTCTGTCTCTGTCTCTGTCGCTGTCTTTCTCTTTCCCCACCCCTCCTCTAAGCATGTCCTTAGATAAGGATTAAAAAAAAAAAAAAAAAAAAAAAAGGAGGAGAAACAAGATGGCAGCATAGGTAAACACCTAAACTGCTGCCTCGCACAACAATATCAAAACTACAACTAAAAGACAAAACAGACACCATCCAGAGCCACAGGAAAGCTGGCTGAGTGAAATTCTACAACTAGAAGAAAAGAGGAAAGCACATTGAGACTCAGAGGAGCTGCAAAAGGCTGAGGTACGGAGACTCGCATGCAGTTCTGAGGATGGGCGGCTGAGTACACGCCTGGCTTTCTAAAGTGGGATGGAGAAGGAAGCTCCTGACTGCACTGAACTCCAGTCCCGAGCGAGACACTGGGAAACCAGACTCATTCCGGGGAAATCTGGACTGTCAGAAAAAGAGAAAGCACACTGAGACTTGGGAGCTGTGGAAGGCAGAGGTCCAGAGGCGCGCGCACGCAGAGAGGACTGACTGCTGAATGCACGGGAGGCTGAGTGCGCGGCTGGCTTTCTAAAGTGGGAGGGAGACAGAAGCTCCCAAATGCACTGAACTCCAGTTCCGGGCAAGTTTCTGGGAACCCCGACTCATTTGGGGAGAAACTGGACTGTCTGGCAGCAGGCAGAACTCGAGGGCGGCTTTCTCTCAGAGGTCCTTGCAGCGATTACCACGGGACACTGAGACACAGAAGCCTCATAGGGCAGGGCTGACGGGAAACCAAGGCTGTCTGCTCCGCCCTGAAACTCCACCCCATCCAAGCTGAGCACAGAGGCTTTTGCAATTTTGCAAGTCTTGTCTCATAAGAGTGTCTCCAGCACAGAAGTTCTCCCAGCGCAGACACAGCTGATCCTCACAGCCAATTGGCCTGGAGGTCAATTCCTCCCAGTGATACCAACAACAATCAAGACTTAACTACAACAAGGCTGTACACACAGCCCACAAAGGGGTGCACCAAGAGTGTCCACCTCAGGTAACTGGGGAGGCTGAGCCACTGTGCCCTAGAGGACACCTACCACACAAAGCTACTCTACCAACTCAGGGAAGCAGCGAAAATGCGGAGACAAAGAAACAGATCACAAATGAAAGAAATGGAGGAAAGCAAATGACTGGATATAGAGGTCAAAACCATGGTTATAAGGTTTTTCAAGAATTTCCTAGAAAAGGCTGATAAATTTAGTGAGACCCTCGAGGATATGAAAAAGAACCAACTAGAAGTTAAACAAACACTGACTGAAATAAATATTATGCAGAGACAAAACAGCAGACTAGAGGTCCGCAAAAATCAAGTCAAAGATTTGAAATACAAAGAAGCAAAAAACACTCAGCCGGAAAAGCAAAATGAAAAAAAAAAAAATCCAAAAATTTGAAGATAGTGTAAGGAGCCTCTGGGACAATCTCAAGCGTACCAACATCCGAATTATGGGGGTGCCAGAAGAAGGGAGAGAGCAAGATACTGAAAACCTATTTGAAGAAATAATGACAGAAAACTTCCCCCGCCTGGTGAAAGAAATAGACTTACAAGTCCAGGAAGCACACAGAACCCCAAACAAAAGGAATCCAAAGAGGACCACATCAAGACACATCATAATAAAATGCCAAGGGCAAAAGACAAAGAGAGAATATTAAAAGCAGCAAGAGAAAATCAGTGAATTACCTACAAGGAAGCACCCATACAATTGTCAACCGATTTCTCAACAGAAACTATGCAGGCCAGACGGGAGTGGCAAGAAATATTCAAAGTGTTGAATAGCAAGAACCTACAACCAAGAGTACTCTACCCAGCAAAGCTATCATTCAGAATTGAAGGTCAGATAAAGAGCTTCACAGATAAGAAAAAGCTAAAGGTGTTCATTACCACAAAACCAGTATTATATGAAATGCTGAAAGGTATTAATACCTTTAAGAAGAGGAAGAAGAAGAAAAAGGTAAAGATAAAAATTATGAACAACAAATACATATGTCTATCAACAAGTGAATCTAAAAATCAAGTGAATAAAAAATCTGATGAACAGAATAAACTGGTGAATATAATAGAATCAGGGGCATAGATAGGGAGTGGACTGACAATTCTCAGGGGGAAAGGGGTGTGGGGGATGTGGGAAGAGACTGGACAAAAAGCGTACACCTATGGATGAGGACAGTGGGGGGAGGTAAGGGCAGAGGGTGGGGTGGAAACCGGGTGGAGGGGAGCTATGGGGGGAAAAAAAGAGGAACAATTGTAATAATCTGAACAATAAAGATTTATTAAATTAAAAAAAAATAGAAATAAAAAAAGACAGCCCTAGCCGATTTGGCTTTGTGGATAGAGCATCAGCCTGTGGTTGCTCTGGTTTTGGGACTCAATCCCCAGTAGGGGGCATGCAGGATGCAGCCAATCAATGATTCTCTTTCATCGCAGGATGCAGCCAATCAATGATTCTCTTTCATCATTGATGTTTCTATCTCTCTCCCTCTATCCCTCCCTCTCTGAAAGCAATAAAAATATATTTTCAAAAAAGACAATAGAACAACAAAAAATAGAATACTTAACTTACCACTTCTCTTTCTAGTAGGTTATTCTTATTTTCAAGTGTCCTCACACGGCTAGTGGCTTCATTCAGAGCACCATCTAATTGACCGCATCTAAGACCATAAATTGAAATGAAACAATTGGAAGGTCAAGCCCTCTCCCTGACAAGTGTTCTACACACCTAACCAGCTCCCTAGTACAGCACGTGACAAACACCAGCTCTCCACATCAGCCAAGACTCAGGATGCCGCTTTAGTAAAAATGCATCTGTGACCTGATGACAGCAGAGTGTCAGAGAAACTAATGATGTAAAAAGACCCCTAAGAAATATTAAGTCAACAAAGCAAGACATGAACAGATACCTCCTTGCACACCCATGTTCACAGCAGCATCTTTCACAGTACCAACAGGAGGAAGCAGCCCAAGTGTCCATCAGGGGATGGATGTAAAACTATCCCTAGTGCAGGGCCATTCTCCCGTGTTCCTATAGCAGTTTTAACAGGATCATTGTCTGGGCTGAGCACTGCCCAAGGGCACTAGGCATCCATCACCTTCTCATCAGGGATCCATGTGTAGCACTAATCTCCCATAAGTGACATTCCTTGACACACACAAGGTCTGCTCAACTGTTTCAGCATTCAGCCCATAGGACGCACCTGCGTGCATGTCAGTTATTAGTGTGTTCTAAGAGGATGGTTCAAGTCTGTAAAAATAATTACTTAGGAAAACATGTTTTTGGTATTAAAATTTTTAAATCTGCCCGGCCAGTGTGGTTCAGTGTTAAACACTGACCCATGAACCAAGAGGTCACTGGTTTGATTCCAGGTCAGGGCACATGCCCGTTTGTGAGCTCAATCCCCAGCAGGGGTTGTGCAAGAAGCAGCCAATAGATGATTCTCTCTCCTCAGTGATGTTTTGATCTCTCTCTCCCTCTTCCTTTCTCTCTGAAATCAATAAAAATAAATTTTTTTCAAATCTGAGGCACATGATTTAGAAGTGATTTATCATCACAATATATTATACTTTGAGGAAAATAATATATCCAAGTTAGAGAAGCACTAACAGTTAAATTATATTTTTAAAACTATAGTTAAACTTTAAGTTTTACCGGTCTACAAGAATTTGATTGGTTTTCTTCCAATCTTCAACTGCAGACACTTCTTTTGCCTCCAGCTTCTGTTTCAAGCTACTTATTTCTGATTCATAATAAGCTCGAAGATCTGCTATGTGCCGGGCCTGCTTTTCCTTCAGGTTCTGCCTGACGCTGTCGGCAGGAGGGAAAGGCTTGTTAGGAGAGTGTCTCCTCACTCTCTGTCCCAAAAGAGGAGCAAGAATAGTCATTCTCATGAGCAAAAACACAGCCTTTTCCCTTCGCACTCAGAAAATATAGACAATACACAAGGTGACCACTAACAAAGTAAAGAAGAAAACAGACACAGATTATTTAATTCTTAGATGGTCTACCTTAAAAATGCTATCTCTCTTTTTTTAACTTAAGATTTTATACATTACTGAAATTCAATAAAAATTACTTTCATCATTTAAGCAGACACTACAGAAAATCGATTAGCATTACAGGCCATCCACTGAAATACATACTTAGACAATAGCACAGGATCTTCCAGGGAAGTCAATGAAAGGCATTCTGGGACACTGTTGGCTGTACCTGGAAGCTGGGACTGACTGACTGAGGCTGCAGTTACCATGACAGTGTTTTCTTCTTCCACGGTGTTGACCGAGAGGTCGTTACTAGTGACAGTATAGACTGAGGGGAACGTGGAGCTGGTCCTGCTTTCATTCGGGAATGTGTGATTTTTCCAAGAGGCCACTGGTGAAGCTTTTGCACGTGAAGCGCATTTGGGGAACCCAGACAACTGAGAGGTGGCATTACTTGCTTGCGAGAACGAGTCTATGTCAGAGTGACTGGACACACTGGGCTCCAGGACAGAGTCTGGCGAGAAGGAGATCCTGTCCTGGAGGGCATTCAGAAAGGCCGGTGGCTGAGTCCCCGCCATCTGCTCACTTGGCTTCATGTGTAATGTTGGGTCCAGAGTCAGCACCTGGAAATGGGCAGACAGATAGCGTGGTTCTCCCTCCGCATGGGCTGCTGTGCAGGTGAGCGGCCTGACCTCCCGGGGAAACGCGCTAAAGCCCAGGCAGGGTCGGAAGCAGCTTCGCTCCACCCCGCAGAATGCTGACCACGTTACCTCGGGCGGATGGTTTGGGCTGGAAGAAGGGAGATTCCTCTCGGGTAACTGCTTGTTTTCCCTTTGCTTTTTATGATAAATATCCTTCAGTGACGGAAGCTTCATCTCATTACTAGTATTAGACTTGAAGACACGAAACAAAATTATTTCAATGCTATTAGCAAGGAAGAAAAAGTTTTCTGAAATCAAGATCAGCACCATAAGAGATTTTTTAAAGATTGTCAATAAATTGAGCTTTGTGCTGTCAGATTTATAACAAAGGTTTGGAAGTCAAAACCTATTACAATGAGTCTCCCTCACAATGAGAAAGTTTTCCTATACCCCCAACAATAAATATTAAGGTAATCATCTGAACCTAATTACTTACTGGCCTAGAATACTTTCAAAGAATAAAATAATTGGAAGTCCCCTCTCAAAATGAGAACGAGGTTCTGAGATAAGACAAGACTTCAGAAAGAAGGAATGAAGCAGGACAAGGACACTTGTCTCCAGATTGATTTCCTGTGACTCACGGGGAACAGCTGTCAAGAGGTGCAGCTCCTCATCTATATGGTTATGTCACGTTAGGAGCTGGTAGACAAGAAAAGGGTGTTTCTACAGCTTGACATCGGGGCTCCGCTGTGCTGGAAATAATGCACTGTGGTCTAAGCTCCAAGTGGAAAAACTTGGCGCTCAAATTATTTTGAGGGGGGAGCTACTATGGGGTGTGACAGGGGTACCATTTAATCTTGTCAAGTTTGAACTGTGGCCATTCTGTCAAATGAGACTAAATTCCAGGAGGGACACAATGCCAGGCAGTTCATCCTACAGCCTTAACTCACATCCCATTTCCAGGCCCAACGTGGCTGCAAGGCACCATGAATTATATTTTTAAATCAATTCTGTTACTAGCTTGTGAAAAAGAATTCATCATACCGTTGTGTGTGTACTGACGGTATTAACTTGTAAAATGCAAACCCTAAAACTTCCCCATATCCTGTTGTAAACTTCGATGGTTTATATACCCACGACCTAGAGGCCCTCAAGCCTTGCAGCCATGACAAGCAGCAGCGCGCCGGCTCCAGCCTGCGCCCTGCCCGGTGGCTGCAGCTATTCTCCTCAGAGCTCACGGTGGTACAAGCTCCCATGTGCCACCACCTTGGCGACTTCTCTTCTCTTCATATTGTAACACCTCTGAAATGAGGTCTTGTAACTGGCATCTTGTAACTACTGCCAGTCAAGTAGCAGTTGTGATATGTCATTGCCTGCTCATAAGCAAATATCAAAGCCATCAACATGGCCACATAGGTGAGCAGAGACTACAAGGAAGCCTGGGAGCCACTATGAAGGGATGGGAGCAGGCGTGCACAGCAGCAGTGCCATCTGGGAGTCAGAAGTAGGCCAGCCCTCACAACTGCTAAGCCAGGTCCCCGCAACATCAAGGCCTCCCGCCGCCTTTTAAAGGAATGCCATGTCACGAAGGAAACGGTAGGTAGGAAAACAGAAACGTGTGCTGGGATGAAAAAGGTGGGTGAGCCTCTGCAGGTGAGGAAATTTGAATCAATTTATTTCCCTTACATTTTCCTTTCTAAATATGTATAAGGCTTACATAATAACAATCTATGTTTAGCCCTATCTGGTTTGGCTCAGTGGATAGAGTGTTGGCCTGGGGACTGAAGGTTCCCGGGTTTCATTCCAGTCAAGGGCACATGCCCAGGTTGTGGGCTCAATCCCCAGTGGGGGGCGTGCAGGAGGCAGCCGATCAATGATTCTCTCTCATTATTGATGTTTCTAGCTCTCTCTCCCTCTCCCTTCCTCTCTGAAATCAATAAAAATATCTTTTTAAAAGAGTTTTTTTTTTTTAAAGAAAGCATTGCATTAGTCTAATTGATAAATTCTTTTCTTGATAGCCTATCATACAGAAAATCTTCAAATGGGTGACATCTTAGAGTCAACAAATACAGTGTTAATTACTGAGGGTGCAGATCAAGGAACACACAGGCAGCCCTGTGAGCAGAGCCCACTCGGCCTCCCAGGCCCTCAGTCACAAGTTCCCACCCTTCCTTCCTCCCTGGGGTATCTGGCTTTTTTGCTCCTTCCTCTGAAGATCCCGTCTGCCACAGCTGTCTATGGCTGTCACTCAGGCTCACAGCTCTCCTAATTACTTAATGGTATCTCTCCTTTTCCCAACCTACTCTTCTCTCATCACCCAATCAAGACAAGAAGTGAGGTATGTACCTCGCTGTGCACATATTGGAGAGTTGTATTTCTTTGCTCTGAAATAAACAAAGTATTTACATTTCTTGCTCAAAGAAAATTAATACCAATTAAATTGTTCAGAATTAGAATACAAATAGATTAGTGGAAGGGTGTAATAGGGTACAAAGTCAAACCAGGCCTGAAAGCAGGAGAAGTTTATCGATGGACCTACTGTATTTAAATAGTAGGCACAAAACCACTTCATTTAATTTCACAAAGCACTCACTGGGCTTTCTTTTTAATCCTCACCTGAGGACATGTTTTATTGATTTTTAGAGAGAGAGGAAGAGAAAGAGAGAGAAATATCAATTGGTTGCCTCCCACATGTGCCCCTACTAGGGATCAAACCCAAAACCTAGGTATATGCCCTGACCGGGAATGAACCCAGGACCCTTTGGTGTACCTGATGATACCCAATCAACTGAGCCACACCAACCAGGGTCACTGGGCATTTTAATCCCACTCTTTACTAACTTTCCTAAGATCACACAGGCAATGACAGACAGAATCTGAGAGCAGATGATAGTGACTTAATGCCCATGCTTTCTTCTCTGTATCGGACAGTGAAAAACACAAAGTGTATAATGAAACCGAGTACCTATCTACCATGTGACAATGCAAACACACATGTTTTGACTTACCGGGCTGGCTGACGCTTGGGGGGAGGAAGACGGGGCAAAGGGCTTGTCTGTGACCTCGGGCAGAGAGTGGTACGTGTCCTTCTCCTCCAGTCTCCAGTGCGTCAGGCCTCCGCAGGCACACAGAAGAGAAGCGAGAAGAGAGAGAACAAAAGTGTTTCTAGAGTAACATTTCTACCTCAAGAAAATGAAATGGGGGAAGTAACTAGCCTTTGACGGAAATGGTTCACATGAATGCCTTACCATGTAAGTCCTGCCTTCATGATCCAAGTATTTAAAGTTGAAATATATTACAAGTCAAGATCAACTAGCATAATTTAAGAAATTTAAAGACAACAATTTCTTCGTGAATAGTACAGGCTTATATGAAAGCAATGTAAAGAATTCAATAATTTAAATATTTATTGAGCATCTCCTGTGCCAGCTGCCTACAGGGACACTGAGACCCAAACAACAGGAAAGTTACAGGAAGTTAGAGGGTGGTGAGCCTCTAACTGGAAAACTTAAAAGTCAGCTAGAAGGGCATATGCAATTGGGGGAGGGGCAGGTGCTGGCTTTGGACAGGGTAGTCAGGGTTGGCTCACTTCAGAGTAACAATTAAGGAGTTGGGCATTTTAGCCACATATGAGGCAGTTTCCATACAGGGGGCAGAACATTCCAAGTTCAGGAAGCAACCCATGCAAAAAGCCCTCCAATGAGAACTTTGTGGACCAACAGCCTCCCTGCCCAAGAGGAGAAAGGCAAAGAGCTGCAGAGCGTGAGGTGAGGTCGGAGTGTGCAGGGCAGGCTCTCGCAGGCCTCCATAGGCCTCACAGACACTCCAAGGCTAACAGAGGTTAGAGCGAGGAGTCACGTGCTCTGGCTCATCTCTAACAAGGAGCAGGTGGCTGGCTGCTGCACTGAGCACAGATGGAAAGGTGAGTGCGGGGAGGCTGGGAAGAAGCTGCAGGAGCCCAGGTGACAGGTGATGGGGCTCCATTAGCGTAGAGGTGGTTGGGGTAGCACAGTTTTCAGAAGGCAAAGCTAATTCCTCCCGATGAACTGATGTAGGAGTGTGGAAACGGAGCCACTATGTCAAACCATTAGAACTAAAGTAAGGCTACCACAGCAAGCGGAGAATGGCTCCCAGACAGTTTGCATTTCATTCAGTTTGAGGCACCAGGAAAACGCTGAGGTCATTTCTGCGCTATTTGCAATACCTGCAGGCTCTTCCCCCGGCCCTAGGCACACGTGGCGTGTGTGGGAGGCAACCAATCCATGTGTGTCTCTCCCCTTCCCTTCCACTCTCTCTGAAAATCAATGGAAAAATATCCTCTGGTTAGGATTAACAACAAAACAACAACAAAAAAAGAAAGAAAGAAATACCTGCAGAAACACATCTATCCTGACAGCATGCAACCAAGTAAGGAAGCTACAGCTACCACCTGTTCACTTACAGAAACCACTCTAACCCACTGCACGTGAGTCTCCCCGCCGGGAAATGCAGTTGTTATTAAAAAGAAAAGAAAGTCTTTAAAAATGTAAGTTTCATACCTGCTCCTGAATCAGACATCCAAAAATTTGGGCTTTCATCTGGCTTACTGAGGTAAAAAGCACGAGGTGGTGTAGCAGCAGCAAACTCCAACTGCAATGCAAGAGGATAACTGTGAGCTGACAGCTAAACACCCCAGGCACACACTGCTGACCAAGGTCGAAGGGCACAGACACCTGCCAGGGGTCCGTGCACAACGCCTGGTTGGCCCTCTGGTTGCAAGAATGCAAAAAAATGGGAATTAAACAGCAAATAATTCTCTTTTCCTACATAATTTACAAACGTGAATTTGGGTTTTCTGTAGAGCTGAGAGAAACCTGGGAGCAGGTGTTAGTCAATGAGTTTGGAACGAAAATGTGTTAATAAGTTGCCGTCTACTTGCAAAAGAAATGTGAGGTGCCTAGTATTAAAGTCCTTTGGTATAAAAATGAATGTAAAAGCTATAATAATTCGTCTTATCATTCAAATTACATTAAATCAAATCAACTCTGAAAACCACAATAATTAATATGAACTTTAAATAGTAGACTACATCTTTTTTTAAAATATATTTTTATTGATTTCAGAGAGAGGAAGGGAGAGGGAACGAGAGATAGAAACACCCCTACTGGGGGATTGAGCCCACCAACTAGGAATGTGCCCTGACTGAGAATCAAACCGTGACCTCCAGGTTCATAGGTCGATGCTCAACCACTGAGCACACTGACCTGGCTGAGGGTTTTTGAAAAACAATTAAATGAATTACTCTGTTTAAATGTGACATTTGCAGTTGAAAAAGAATTAGGGCCTTTACAAACAGTTCATTTTTTCTAGTATTTTCTCCCTCATTAGTTTTGATTTCTGGGAAAGAAGCAAGACTTAGGGCCAATCACTGTTTCCACTCCTCTGTGCCACCAAAAGGCAGAGATGTCAATGGAACAAGCTGACCATGACATTTGTGCAGATGGGCAGGTAGGAAACCCAGAGTGACGTGACGCATCACCCACCTTCTCCACCGGCACTCTCTGGGGCTGCTCGGTTCCTTGCGTGGATCTGGGACACCCCTCTTCGGCATGGGCTCCCTTTGGGTGGTTCTGCTTCAGCTTCTGCGCCCATGATGTTATCGCTTTACTACTTAAAAAGAGAAAACCAAAATAACTCTTTAGATGTCATCCTTCCCATGTGAAACTAAATACACGCCAACCCCGCATCAGTGGAAAGGGCTTTGAGTTGTTTTCTAAGAGCAAAGAGCGGAGGGACATTATAGATTCACCTACATTTCTTTTTCCAATTTCTCATTCCCAAAGGCAAAATGAACTAAAGGCCAACAGCATCAGCAGTACACACAGTCTATAGCCGTCAACCAAAGCAAAACCACGTGACGCTTCAAGCTCTAAATCTATCTCTAGAGTGAGCACATTTATTCCCATGGACTAGTAACTACACTGTGTGTGCACAAGACTGGCTACTATGTCTGCACACCTTACTTTGAGGCACATTTCAGAAATACAAAACCGGAAATTGAGGGGAATCTACATAATTTTAAATGATTTTTTGTTTTACAAACATTCAGCTACAGTTTCCTTTACTAAAAAGTCCCTGGGTCAATCAAAATGTTGTTAAACTTACAAGTCTCTTCTTATATATAAAAAGACACACAAAAGCAAGTATGCTTGTGTATAGTTTTTTTAATAAGATATAAACTTTCTATCTTATATCATGCCTGGAAGTAAGATCTCAAACAGACTGAGAAAAATGCTTCTTGCTTGTGTATAATTTTTGATTTCCAATGACATGAACACGTGTAACAAAACCCCACTGTTGACACAGTCTTGTCCTGCCATTCGGACCAAGTGTATAGTGACCAGAAACCCTCAAAGGCATTTTTCTGGCAAGGCCTCCCTCCCACCTTACCAGTTGAGTCGTCTTATAACATTGCAAATGGGAAGGGCCCGGCCCGGGTGGCTCAGTGGTTGAGCATCAACCTATAAACCAGGAGGTCAGGGTTTGGTTCTCAGTCAGGACACATGCCGGGGTTGTGGGCTCAATCCCCAGTGTGGGGCGTGCAGGAGGCAGCCGATCAATGATTCTCTCTCATCATTGATGTTTCTCTCTCTCTCTCTCTCCCTCTCCCTTCCTCTCTGAAATCAATAAAAATATGCTTAAAGGAAATCATTAGTATATACTGTGCTTTGTTTATTCCAACTTCCACAGGCACTAAATGAAAGACTTTGGTAAAACAGATAAATGTTCAAATGCATCTCATTCTATTACAGTCCAACTAAAAGGAGCTTTATCTGCTAAGTGTATTAAACAAGTAAATGCCCCTCAAATGATGCAGAAACTCTACTTACCTATTTGTTTTTCCACTGTATACTTCCAAAATCTTACTTTCACCGAGAAACTTGTGTTCAAAATCACCAGGAAAAATGGAAATGTCTTCCTTCAACGTGTCACTGAACTCTTGGGGAGAATGGATGTAGAAACGCTTGTGTTTTCCACCACCCACAGGAGACGAGGTCTGCACGGCTGGCGCCCCGCACTGCCCCGCCGAAGCTTCTGTGTGCTCCATGAACTCCTGGGGGCCCTTAGACGTGTAGGCATTTAACTCTGAGACACAAAAGGTCCCATAGCCACTGCTCACTGAGCTGCTGTCCACATTGCAGTCTGGCTGTGACGGGGATGTTTCCTGCTGCATTTCAGGTTCTTTCGACTTTGGGTAACTGAGGACAGATTCATTTCTGTCACTGTTTTCAGAAAAGAACCCCATCTGCCTTTCTGAAGATAGGTGTTCACTTAGAGAACGTCTGTCATAGGAAGCCCATGAAGCATTGCTGCTCTGTAACTTGACTAAATTCTTTATTTCCTCCTGTACCCGCTAAAAATAAAAAGTAACAGGTTTAGGTAAGAAAGTATATTAAACATCACACTTTTATAAATGGTATGAAAATAGTGTTCAAAATACGATATTACTCTAAAGATAATCCATACGTTTTATCTTCAGTTTATAAACAAAGTTGATATAAAGAACTAATTGATTCTACAGATCTTACATCTCACAAGACACTCTAACAAGACACTCGGTGTAAATAACAACTTACTTGGACTTGGTTGTGGAACTGTTCCTGCTGGGCCGCTATCTGTTCTTGGCACTGTTTTTCCACCAAGTTGAATAGTTGTAACCACCTGGCCTAATAATCACACAATATTTTAGTTAAAGATCATTTTTAACCTAATATTTCACAGAAAAATTCCTCCAGTGGGAAAGGGTCTTTTTTTTTTAATGTAAAATTTGTAAGTTGAATTAAATAGTTGTAAAACCATATTTAATGCAAAAATACAAGTTCATAGGCTTGGGGACCCCTTTCTCATGGGGTAAATCTTAGTTTTCCAACTGGCATCTTAATCTGATGTTCTCTGTTATCATTTTAAACAAGAATGGGTAGGGGCACCTTACAGTTGTCTCATAATAACTAATGGTTTTCTTCAACAGTGACTTATACCCCCCAAAATGAATCCAACATCTTAAAACAATAAATTGTTTGGTATTATGAGATTTTAACCCCTAATGTATTTGTTCTTAAAGTAAAAACACTTTCTTAAAGTCAGGTATTGAAGAGTTTAAAGCTGTATAGCTGAAACAGGACTGAAAACCCCTGAGCTGGCCTGCAACCCCTTCCCAGCCTGTTTAGGTCCTGACGCACCCACCTCCGCAAGCAATTAGCACTCCTCTAACTGACCGGCCGCTGTTCAGTCACGGACTACACACAATAACCCACAATGTCACAGGAGCGGCCATGAACGTGGGCTGCTCTGGGTACAGCCTCCCAAAGTCTTTCCTACCATTCCTTCCCGGCCCTGCACGACCTGGCTCCCACACCTGCACCCTCCTCTCATCCACTCTGCCCCTTGCTCAATACACACCAAAGTCGCTAGCTTTTCTGTCTAATCACAAATATGTTGTTAAGACACACTTCTGGCCCTAGCTAGTTTGGCTCAGTGGCTAGAGCGTCGGCCTGCAGACTGAAGGGTCCCAGGTTCGATTCTGGTCAAGGGCATATGCCTGGGTTGTGGGCTCGATCCCTAGTGGGAGGAGTACAGGAGGCGGCCGATCGATGATCCTCTCTCATCATTGATGTTTGTATCTCTTTCCCTTCCTCTTTGAAATCAATAAAAATATATATATTTTTTAAAAGACACACTTCTGACCGTCTTTTTCACATTCATTCACTATCCAGTTAATATGTCTGGTCACTTTATTTTAGCACTAACTTCAGTGTCATGCTCTACAGGATATCCATTTCTAACAATTCAGACTTAAGTAGAGGCATGTTTATAGTTATTTTAAATTTCCAAAAAATAAAACAAAACTAAATACCTCACAGTTCTTCCAAAGTTCCGAATCAGTCCTTCCGCTGTGCTGTAGCTCTTGCATGAAAGAGGTGAGGACTTCACCTGTGCCTTGAATTACAGCCGTTCTGGTCTTCCCTGAGAAAGAGGATACCCCATTTGTACTAAGGTGGGGGCTACGTCTGTTGAAACATAAATAATTCAAATGGTTTTCCTCATTCTACCAGAGTGTTGAATAATTCAGCAATTCAAGATTTAGCAGAGCAGTACAAACCACTGATATTTAATCCTTCTTAATGGCACTTCATTTGTTGCAAATCTGATCACAAGTTTGCCCATGAAAGAAAAATAGCAGTAAAAAGACAGACAGCATTTAATTTTTTAAAAAGAACACAACAAAAAGGCCTTTTTCAAAAGCGAAAGGATACTCGGAAGTCCCAGCGGGAAACAAAAGTTTCTGCTAAACAATAATAAGCAACACCTCCAGCCCCTCTGATCTAAATTATTGCAGGACTGTTTGCCCCCTTTAAGAACAGCCCTTTAGTGTAATGAAATTCTTTCCCCGCTGTCCAGAATGACAGTGGAGTCTTGTTCATTGGATCCCTCTAATTTGGCGTGATAAGCTGATGCTTATCTTTGCACATCTTTGAATAAAAGTTCTGCCAAGCAAATTAGCACCCAATATCGAGGACGAATTGAGCCTATTCAGTGTGTAAAATACCACTGATTCTCTCCAGGAGGACTGCCTTTCCAAACTGGAGATGAGTTCATTTCAGATTTGTTTCAAACACAAAAAGCATAATTAAGGACATTAACATTTATTTAAATTCCAATGGCTGAAAGCCATTTTCATTTCTTCATTGGTACTCTGCTTTGTTTCACTAAGAATGTGTGAAAGAGAGGACACTAATGAAAATAACAGCAAAACAGAATTAGAAGCAGAGAAAATATTAATAAAAATTCAAAGGATAGAAGGACAGAATCTGCTGTCCATCGGGGATTTATATCAACCCAATTTAAATTTGGCCAGTTGAGCTGCAGTCACAGTGAAAAGAGGCAAGCGCGGCTGCGTAATTTTCACCAGAAAGGCACATGTAGGTTCCTGCAGCAAATCCAACACTAGGTTCTGGAAGTGGGCTGCCCAGGGGCCCGAGCAGCACAGGAAACTAGCACAGGGCCAGCTTTTGGCAGTGGGTCTAGATTATCAGGCAGACATCTCTCCTGGACCACCTCCCACGCCCGGTTTGTTTCCTTTCGCCCTCCTTTAATTTATGCTTCCTCCTATTGTGTGTGAAGGCATTTGCCCCTTTAACAGCAGGCACCAGACTGCCTTTTACACTTCATTGTGCCTGCTTTTTATAGCTGACCTCCTCTAACAGTCCCTGCCTCTTCGTTGGTTTTCAGCTACTGTGAATTTAGAAACCAAGTAATCAAGCTTGTCAGACTATGTACACAATCAGAGCGAACAGGCTCTGATTGAAAACAAACCAAACATGGGATCGTTTTAAAAATAAAATGCATTGTTTGACGGAATCTATTTTGTCGGCTTGGTATGAGGTTTTTTTGTTTGTTTTTTTCTTACTTCCTAGTATTCAACTTTAATTGCTACTTGCAGATTGGTGAGCTATTTCTGCAATATTGAACATTATTGATCATGTTAACTTAAAAATGTAGAAATAGCCCAGTCAGCATGGCTCAATGGTTTGAGCGTCAACCAATAAACCAGGAGGTCACGGTTCAATTCCTGGTCAGGGCACATGCCTGGGTTGAGGGTTTGATTCCCAGTGGGGGTCGTGCAGAAGGCAGCTGATCAATGATTCTCTCTTGTCATTGATGTTTCTATCTCTCTCTTCCTTCCTCTCTGAAATCAATTTTTTTTAATTGAAATAATATTTAGGCAACTAAATTTTAAAGATATTCTTGTAATTTACTGAAAACCAAAAAAAGGTATAAAGACCACTGCAACTAGCAAAAACAAGTTCTCACAGTTCCCCATGCAAAAGTACATACCTACCTCTGGCAAAAATAAAAAACATGGAAGCGCTAAAACCATTCTTACCTGTCCCTGCCCAGTTACTGATCATAATTCTGTTTTTTTTGTTTTTTTTTTAAATATATTTTATTGATTTTTTACAGAGAGGAAGGAAGAGGGATAGAGAGCTAGAAACATTGATGAGAGAGAAACATCAATCAGCTGCCTCCTGCACACCCCCCACTGGGGATGTGCCCGCAACCAAGGTACATGCCCTTGACCGGAATCGAACCCGGGACCCTTCAGTCCGCAGGCCGACGCTCTATCCACTGAGCCAAACCGGTTTCAGCCTGTTTTATTTTTTTAGTGCAAATCAGTAACTATGATACTATTTGGATAAATTGATAATCTATGCAAATAAATTTATTTTTATTTGTTAATACATTTTTTAAAAATCTATCTATCCCATTCTTACCTATTAGTACTTAAGTTCAGTCCAAGAGAGTAGGGAGAATTTTTTATATCAGATTCTACAGAAGGTGAAGTTTTTGGTAAGGGTTTCACCAGGTCAACATCTTCCATAGTGTACAGAAATTGTTATGCTCTCTCATTTGAAAGTGTAGGTTCTTTCACTGTCTGAAGAAACTGAATCCGGGTCATCTTCAGAAGCTTCATCGTCTATAGGCATTTTCAGTGGCTAACATTCAGAACTGTGAAATATCCTAAGTTCCCAAGACTCTGAAAATGAATGGGGGAAAAAATACTACTAAAAAGCCACTAAACCTAGCAACTATCTCTTCATGACTTTGGCAACTATGATCCTTTTACACAAGTCTACATTAAGGAGAGCAACATCATTTCCAATAGCCAAAATGCAGAAACAACTCAAATACCCGTCAACTGAGGAATGCATAAGCAAATGTGGTATATCCACATAAAGGAATCTTTGCAGCCATAAAAAGGAATGAAGTATGGAGATATGTTACAATGTGGATGAACGTGCTACAATGAAGATGAACATCCTACAATGTGAACCATGAAAACATTACGATAAGAAGCTCAGTAAAAGACCACATATTGTATGATTCCATCTATACAAAATATCTAGAATAGTCAAATCTACAGAGACAGAAAATAGATGAATGTTCGCCAGGAGCTGAGGAAAGAGGAGAATGGGAGTGACCAAAACAGGTATGGGTGTCTTTTGGGGGGCAATAAAAGTTCTGGAATTAGATAGTGGTGATAGTTACACAACTCTATGAATATACTAAAACCCAATGAATTGTATACTTTAAAAGAATGAACGTTATGGTATGTGAATTATATCTCAATAAAAATTTACAATAGGGGTGGATTTGCAAAATAGCATCATCTTTCCCAGGTAAGATTTCAGAATTGTATGTGTTTAATAATCAAGGTTCTAGACACAATGCTACTAGGTAACAACTTACATGTCCATTTGTTTAATAAATTCTATCCATGTTTGTTGATTTACACAGTGAGTAGATGAAAAAGAACTGCTTAGTATTTAACTTGGTATTAAAAAGGGCTGATTAAACGCCTCACCATGGTTGTTTCCCACCGGCTGGAAGGTGAGGTGGAAGGAAGGCATTTTGCACTCCACAGCCTCTTGTACCCTGTGCGTGCGTTACTTCTTTAAAAATAAACTATTTGCCAGATCAACTAAAACTGAGCTGACACTAGGTATATAGAGTCAAACAATATGCCTCCTTCTTGGGAAATTCACGTATTTTAAAAACACACAAGACAATAAGAAAACCTTGCTGCTTACAAAATGTTGAGGGAGTGAAATAGAGAAAAATGATCTAGTTATTCTGGTTCCTCTAGGTTCCCACTTCCTAGGAACCTGGTCTTTACAAAGCACCACCTCAAAAACATCATCTCATAGAGGAACCATGTCCTTCAGGGACAGGTGTGGAAGCCAAGGGTAACCGGACCTAACGCGGTGCATTTCTCCCCAGTGGCTTCGGCCCATCACCAACGAC
This sequence comes from Corynorhinus townsendii, assembly GCA_026230045.1. NCBI lineage: Eukaryota > Metazoa > Chordata > Mammalia > Chiroptera > Vespertilionidae > Corynorhinus > Corynorhinus townsendii. Next base: position 12,794,577 of record JAPDVU010000014.1, read on the forward strand.
AAATGGGGTATTGAAAACGTCAGGGGCCGCACCTTCCAACTGGCAACGAAAATACCTGGATTCAAATCACCTCGCTCTTCTACCAGGAAGAACCACAAGCTCTCTAGGGACGAGGACCTGCAACCCATCTATTCTTCCCCGGCTGAGGTCATCCGGATGCAGGAGATCCAGATGGAAAACCACTTTAAATGCGACGATGCTTCTCCACCAGCCAGGTGAGGGGTGAAGGTTAAGGGGGGGTGGGTGGGGGGGAGATACCCCGATATACAATGCAAAAAAATTTTTTTAAGAAAAACGTCATGGGGGATAGATAGTACAAAGACATTTTTATATTTCACAGCAACAAAGTATCATGCTTTTGGTCCCTCCGACCCCTAGCAAAAAAAGAAGAAAAAAAAGAGTTGGGGAGAAGGGAACGGCTGATGGGGGTCTGATGCTGCTATAAAAGTTAACGTGCAGTTTTGCTTTGCTGGGAGCCCGAGGGGGCAAGGAAGGGATGATTACAGAGGTCGGGAGGCCAGACCCCAGTGGCTGGTGCGGGCTCTCGGGTCAACGTGAGAAGGCGAGGGAGAACGCACGCAGTCGCCTGAATGCAAGACCATCGTCCCATCAACTACGACCGTGATTCCTCAAGTGAGCGGAGAAAAGGAAAAGAGGAATCCCCCAAGCCCCCAGGCCCTTGGGGAGGGGAGAGGCACTCTGCAATTGGGTCGCGCGGGTGTCACTCAAGGGCACCGAAGTAGAATAGGCGCCCGGCCGCAGGCAAAGCCCCCACACGCCCGAGGGCTGGGGGAGGGCTGCGGCGTGTGGCCGTCGTCTCCCTGGCCGTAGCCCATCAGCACGCGCAGGGCTCCTCTAAGGCTGTGTCTTCTAAGTCTCGTCCCCCTGTCCCCCGAGACCGGCAGCTCCCTGCAGGCGGACGGCCGCTTACCTGGCCGCCGATTCAATTCCGCGTAGGGCGAGCGGCCTCTCGCGACCGTTAAACTTCGGGGAGCGTGCGCGCGCCCGGCGCCTTGCCGGCGATTGGCCGCTCGGGAGGGGGCGGAGACACAGGGCGGCTGCGCGCGCCGCGACCTCCTTCCCTTCCCGCAGCTCACGCGGAAAACCGTGGTCCAACGCCTGGGAACTGGTGTCAAACCCTCTCGTCTGCTTGGTTCTCTGGCAGCTTTACCGCGACCCCGCGGGGAAGAGGCCTCAACTTCCCGCATGCGCAGTTGGTAAGGAGGAGGCTGGGAGCCTGGCTGAAGCACGGCGCATGCGCAGACGCGAGTTCGCGATTGCGATCCTTGCTCGGCGGTGATTCTGGTACCCACCAGAACTTTGGGGACGGAGGCCAATCGTGGGGTCGGGTAAGTGTCCGCGGAGAAATCAGGCACCCACACGGTTACCCACGATTGTCAAGGGCTCTGGAAAGGGGACTGCGAGCCCAGACGCCTTGAGTTTTCCGGTTTGCGACCCTGAGTCACGCAACCTGTTGACCTGAGGCCCTGCTGGCGGTGCGGTGGAGCCGGTCCAGACACCTGAGCTGTTTTTCCTGGACCTGGTGTACCCTAGGGTGCGGGGGATCGGCCTTGGCGGGGGAGGAGAGGAGAGGAAAGCCCACGTCCTAGAGAAAACAGAACAAATGGAACGATCCCCGTGGACTTGTTCAGCAGAGCCTTATAGCACCCGTAGCACGCAGCAGGGTTGTTTTAGGCCTGGCACATAGTAAGTGTCAGCGTCGCTCTTGTCAGATCTTTCAAAGGACTAGAGAGATACCTTGTCCCTCGCCGTGGGCCCCATATTCTTCAAGCTAGTTCAGCCTTTCAGGTACTTGCGGCTTTGAGATTTCCCTCCAGGTGTCCCGAGAACTGTACACAGTACAGGGACTTTGGCTGTCACTTAGAGGTGCCTGAGCAGGCAGGACTTCAGAGATGTGCTTGCCCTTGGCATGGGGCCGCCCATCGCATCCAGCCTCCCAAGAATCCCTAGCAATAATGTTTCAACTGTAAAGCATCAGTCTCTCTCCAAGACCTCATGCTTGCCTGGAAGATGTCAAGCTTAAATAAATCGAACCCTCCCACCCCAAATTGTGTTAATCCACAAGTCGATATTATGCCCATGTGATACCTAACCAAAGTCCAATTATTTTTTTAACTAGAGGCCTGTTGCACGATATTCGTGCAAGAAGAGGCCTTCCTTCTCCTGGCTTCGCTCCCTGACACCTGGGAGCCTGCAAGTCCTCCCTCCAGCGGAGCACCACTCCTGTAGCTCCCTCCACTTCCTCCCCCTCCTCCTCATAGTCCAGCCCCTCTTGGCACCTATTTGCCTGTATATGCAAATTAACCCAGCATTTTTGCCTGGTTTATTTGCATACTCACTCCTGATTGGCTGTGGGCATAGCAGAGTACAGTCAATTTACATGTTTGTCTATTATTAGGTAAGATGGTGCTTTTATTTCATTTTAAATATATTTTTCTTGATTTGGGAGAGAGAGGAAGGGAAAGGAAGAGATAGAAACATCGAGAGAGTAACATGGATCAGCTGCCTCCTGCACACCCCCCAGGTATGTGTGGGACTAGGAATGGACCCTGGTTCATGGGTCCATGCTCAACCGCTGAGCCACACTGGCAGGGCGAAGTCTTTAAATTGACAGCTTTATAGCCGAGATCTTTCCATCTTTTACGTTGACTGGGATAAGGTCAGGCTATTCAGTAACAGTGGCCACTAATAGCTTGAAAAAGTTAGTGCATATTAAACAGGGTTATTTTGTGTCTTTGGTTTTGATATATCGAGTTTGTCATTGGGGAACCAGTTCTCCACAGCAAAAGAGGAGGAACTTTAAAACTTTAAATCTAAAGTTTATCCATTAAATGTGGAAGGAAGTGATAAGGTATACATTTAAATACGGATTTTTTCATCTTTCCCGAGCTTTGTGACTTTTCTTACCATATTAGGTAATCCCTGCAGATCTCTAAGTTTGAAGCGGGACTTGTTTGATGAAAGTGGGTTTTTATCTTTCCATTTGAACCTGCCTGAAGTCCAGCTGTGCTCTTGGCATCATAATTTGTTCCTTGGCACCTGCTTTCATAGACCACAATTATGACCTCACCAAACAGTATGTCTTTGGCACTTTCAAGTTTACAAGTACTTCTTGAATGGGAGCATCCCCAGTAAAATAATTAGCAGGTCACTATTCTAGAAGCCTTTTCACTCTGAGCTCTAATCAAAGAAACGCCCATGAAATCCTAAGTTTGCAGAGTGTGTCTGTGCTCTGAAATCACAGTGTGTGTGGTGTGTCAGAGGTTCCTGAGCTCCGTAGTTTAGGGATCCGAAGTGCTCACTGCCTCACATGTGTGGCAACATGGGATTTTTCTCACCCCAGCTGCTATTACGACCTCCGTTTTACCGATGAGTAAATGTGGCCAGAGTTGCATAGAGCCGTGGTCGGCAGACTGCGGCTTGCGAGCCACATGCGGTTCTTTGGCCCCTTGAGTGTGGCTCTTCCACAAAATACCACGGCCTGGGCGAGTCAAGAAGTTTAAGTTTAAAAAATGTGGCTCTCAAAAGAAATTTCAGTCGTTTTACTGTTGCTATTTGGCTCTGTTGACTGAGTTTGCTGACCACTGGCATAGAGAGCTGAGACATTGACACAGGTCTCGTTGACTACAAAGCAATATAGCCTTTCAGGGACCAAGAAAATGAGAGGAAGAGTCAAGAAGAGAAAGTTGAGGAAAATGAGCTAACACTTAAGGAGCTGGGGAAAGGACGGGTCTGGAGATGTTACAAAGGTAAAGAAACAAGCTGTAGAAAGGACCGATTTAGTTTTAAAAATGGACCAGCTGCCCTGGCTGGTGTGCTCAGTGGTTAGAGTGTCGGCCTTTGAGCCCACTCGGGGTCGGGTTCGATTCCCGGTCAAGGGCACGTACCTGGGTTGCAGGCTCGATCTCCAGCCCTGGTCAGGGTTTTGCAGGAGGCAAACCAATCAATGTGTCTCTCTCACATTGATGTTTCTCTTTCTTCCTTCTCCCTCCCTTCCACTCTCTCTACAAAATCAATGGGAAAAGTAGCCTCCGGTGAGAATTGGGGGGAAAAGGGGGTGGGGAGGACCAGCTAATGTTCTTCCAAGATACGTCTGAAATAACCCACGTAATAGGCATCATTTTATTTGTATCAAGTGCACTCCTACTTGAAAATGCTTTGAAGACATTTGAGTCCCAGACAAACAGAAGCCATCATTATGGTAATAGAGGCGTTGAGAATTTTTTGGGAGAAAATGTAGATTGTTATTGCTGATTTTTCATGTGCTTCTGTCTCTTTCTAATAGCCTGGGTGTAAGTTATAAAGTTGCTGTCAGATGCCATAAATAGAAGACAGTCATGGTGATGCTCATGAATAGGACGGGTGGCATTCTCCATGGGCTCAGTTTTCTGTTTAGAAGAAAAACTGAACGGTGTTATGGGATGAATGGAAAGCTTTTCTCCTTAGCTGCTTCATTGTTGCCTCTTGAACTGTGCAGCAGGAAGCCTGTTAAGCTTCGACCAGACCTCTTTCCCCCCAAATCCAAGATAACAACTCTGCATTTCCTGCTCAACCCATTATGCTTGTCTTCTTGGAGAACCAAGTCTCCGTGAGCACTCACTGTGGGAGCGGTGCTTCATACTCGGGGTAAACCGAGCCGAGGAAAGGCCAGGGTCTGTTTCGGACCTGAGCCAGCCCAGTGGCTGCATTTGGGAGGGCTTCACTCTCAGAAGGTTCCAGGCAGCTAGAACAGGAGGATGAGCGTGGTGGGAAAGGCAGAGGAGGCTGCTTTATCTGACCTCCCATTCTGCAGGGAGCACACACCTTGGCAACATGAATTAGTATTAAGCATTTCTCAGAATCCTCCTCATGTAGCCTCTGGTGCCATCAGCTGGCCGTTTTGACGGTTTAAAGCTGCAAGGTTGCAATCAGCCTTTTCAAGCTCACTGGGCTAGGTCTTTGCCCATTGTTCTGAGACCTGTCTTCTTTCTTTCTTTCTTTTCTTTCTTTTTTCATTGATTTCAGAGAGGAAGGGAGAGAAATAGAGCAATAGAAACATCAATAATGAGAGAATCAATGATCAGCTGCCTCCTGCACGCCCCCTACTGGGGATCGAGCCTGCAACCCAGGCATGTGCCCCAGTGGGAAACCAAATGGCAACCTCCCCACTTCGGGCTATTTTAGTGTTTGTAATGGAACTGCTAGAAAATTTAGAATTTCACACGTGGCTTGCATTCTGTTTGTATCAGGCAACGCTGTGCTAGCACATGAATGCAAGGGGAGCCAGCATTTCAGGTTTTCATTCTTTAGGTGACCCAGCTTCATCCCCTGTTCCCATTTCACCTTCTCTGTGAACTCACATCAATATTCATTTCTTTCTTTTCTCTAAGTAGCTTCACCCAGCTCTCTCCTTTCCACCTCCTCCATCTCTTTAACGTCCTGATCCTGGGGTTTTCACCCCGCAAGTGGGACACTCCGACAAGCCTTGCTCAAAGCCCTCAGCTGGGCCCTCGAAGTGGGCCAGCAGCACAGCCTCCCCTGGGAGCTGGTTAGAAAGGCAGAGCCTCGCCCAGCCAGAGTGGCTCAGTAGTTGAGCATCAACCTATGAACCAAGAGATCACGGTTTGATTCCCAGTCAGGGTATATGCCCTGGCTTCGGACTCAATCCCCACTGTGGGATCAATGATTCTCTCTCATCATTGATGTTTCTCTCTCTCTCCCTCTCTGAAATCAAATAAGAAAATTTTTTTTAATACAGAGCCTTGGGCCCTGGTGAACAGTATCTCCTCTAACAAGGTCCCCAGGGGAGTGTGTGCCCCAACAGGCTGAGTGGTGAGAACCATAACCACAGTCTTTCCTAAAGCCCCCATCTTGGATCCTCTCCACATCTGCTCCTCCAGTTCGATTTGAGGACACTTCTGTGAGCACCCAATAGAAGCAGGTTCCAAGGCCCCATCGCAGGCCCTGCAGGTGACTTGGGCCATAGAAAACGTGTGAGAACCACAGCTCCGCAGCAGGTCATCCATTCGGGCCCACCCTGATGGACATCTTGCCTTATCTGTTATGCCACAGGCCCCTGGGGCTCCCCAGGCCCGCACCATGCTCCTGGTAGACATTGAAACTATTATTGAACAAATTACCATTCCCTTCTGTAAAGGCCTGGCACCTCTTATCTCTAACTTGGCCAAGTGGAAGGGACTGGGACAATGAGAGGCTTTAACCTGAACTGCAATCAGCAGTTATGCGCTGAAGCTGCCGGAAGTGAGGGTGGGAGCCAGCCCCGAACTGAAGCTGCCACTCCCAGGAAGGAATCAGAGCTACGCTCTCCCCACCCTGGTGTCCCCTTACTGGCACTTCTGTCACCTTTTTTTTTCTTTTTTAATGTCACAATGAGCTCTAATTTCACCTGCTCTCACTGTTCCCTGAAGATTTGGAGGTTCTCTGCGGGTATCACAAACACTGAAATCCAATCCGTAATCGTCACTGAGCTTGGGGAAGTGGAACCATGGGTGTGTTTGTCACTTTCAGCTGTCCTTGGAGTAGCGCCAGAGCCAGGAGGTACCAGAAGTATTCGGGCTCGCCGATTGGCTGCCGGGATTGGCTGTTAGACAAAGCAGCCAGTCACCGGGCACTGGGGACCTTCCTGAGCTCCAGTTGGTGGGAGCCTTCCAGTGGGCGAGTCGGCTCTGAAAGTGGGACGGAAAGGTAGAGATGTGAACCACACTGGCGTGACAAAGCAGCCCAGGAAAGCACCCTCCCCCCTTTGTCTGTGGGTTTCACCTCATCTCCCACTCGCTACCTTTCTTTGTCATTGGCCCCACCCCAGTGCTGTCCCACCCGGTCACATTCACTCACTCACGGCAGAGAAACCCCAAGAGACGCGCTGGGCTCCTGTCCCGTAAGGAATCTAACCCAGGGGCCAGAGGCACAAAGGAATCCTGTCCTGCGGGTTGAAAGCAGAAAGGAGGAAGGAAGGGGGAGTCTGGACAGGGACTTGGTCTCGCATCCTTTCTAGGAGGTGGGTTCTTTGTTCCGCGATGTCGGGCAGAGTGCCCAGTTTATGGTCTGTCGTTTTCTTTCCTGAGGAGACGCCTGAAACGTCGCACACACGATAGACAAAGGCAGTTGGTAAAGGAGCATTTGGTGGGCACACTGTTTCTAAACAAACCTCTTCGCAGCTATGGAGCCCTCACCGCCACACCTTCCTGTCGCCCACGGGCTGACCACGCTGAGCGCAGGCTTCTCACACGGTTCGAGGTGGACCACGCACAGCCATGGGAGTGAAAACTCGCACTGGCCTCAGCCTTGCAAAGTGTTCTCTGTAGAAAGAGTAGAGATAGAAAAGAAGACTATCACCCGACTCTGGCCAGGTAGCTCAGGTGGCTAGAGCATCGTCCCAATGCACCAAGGTTACAGGTTCGATCCCCAGTCAGTACGGAGAGGTATCAACAATGAATGCATCAGTAAGTGAGCCACAATGGATGTTTCTCTGTGTGTGTCTCCTCAAATGTTTCATTTCTTTTTGTTTTTTTCTTTTTCTACTCATCAATTTTTTAAAATATATATATTTCTATTGATTTCAGAGAGGAAGGGAGAGGGGGAGACGGAAACATCAATAATGAGAGAGAACCACCAACCAGCTGTCCCCCACATGCCCCAACCGGGGATCAAGCCCAAAACCCGGGCATGTGCCCCCATGGGGAACCAAACCTTTACCTCTCAGCTCATAGGTCAATGCTCAAACACTGAGCCACGCCCGTCAGGCTCAAATCAAGTGGCACAGTCATAGTTCTCATACTCCACTGGGCAACAGGGGTTTTGCTGGAAACCAATCTCACGCCTTCCAAGGGACCACAAAAGCGCCCCGCCCTCCGTGGCCTGCCCCCCCTCCCCCCCCCCCGCCAGCAATCTTTCCTTTGGCTCTGGTCCTGCCTGGGCGGGGGCGAAGGCTTGTTCTCCCATTCTCCAGATGAGAAGGCCGCCCAGGTTGTGACTTGCCCTGTCCACGCGTAGATCTTTGAAGTGATGACGCCTTTCAGATTCCTGCCTCCCTAGCCCTGGGAAGAAAAGGAAACCAGCGCCTGTGGGCTCACCGTGTCCTCACAGCTGTTATCCTCTGCACTTGTCAACTGAGGCAGGTCCGCTCGTGCTGCCTCCGGAGCAGTCCACCTCGCATGGGGTTAACCTGCCAGGCGCCTTCATGCAAGTTAGCTGGTTCGGTGGGCCCAACGCCGCGGAGCAGTTGGATCACGTCATTGGCTGTGCATCTGAGGCACAGGTGTTCCTATTCAGGCCCAAGAAACTGGAAACGTTGAAAACCACCACCATGACGTTGATGGATAGTGAGTTACTGTGTCCCACTGTCTGGGCTCAGCCATTCACAGGACTGCTCACTGTCCTATGTTTGGATTTCAGAGACTCCCCAACATTTACATGATGTCACCAGACTCAGCTCCCACTTGTGCCCTGATGTGCTGGTTAACACTTCATCAAATCACAGCTCTGTTGTTCTGAGCTTCACACTCAAACCCTCTCCTTCCTGAGAAAACAGCACCTCTGTGGGCCTTGAAGATATTTCTGGTCCAGCCCTGCCAGCGTGGCTCAGTAGTTGAGCATCAACCTATGAACCAGGAGGTCACAGTTTTATTTCCAGTCAGGGCACATGCCTGAGTTGTGGGCTCCATCCCCAGTGGGAGGTGTGCAGGAGGCACCCGATCGATGATTCTCCTCAGTGATGTTTCTGTCTCTTCCTCTCCCTTCCTCTCTGAAATCAATATATATATGTTTATGTGTATATATACACACACTGAGTGGCCCAGATTATTATGATCTCTGAACGCATAATAATCTGGCCACTCAGTGTATATCCTATATAATAAAATATCAGTATGCAAATTGTCCCCTCAACCAGGAGTTCAACCAGCAGGCAGGCCGGCCAACTGCCCATGTCCCTCCCCCTGGTCAGGCTGGCTGGACCCCACCCATGCACGAATTCATGCACCAGGCCTCTAATATATGTATACACACTGAGTAGCCAGATTATTATGCATTCAGAGATCATCATAATCTGGCCACTCAGTGTGTGTATATATATATATATATATATATATATATTTTAAAAGTCCATTACAAGGTATTTCTGGTCTGTTACAAGAAAATATTTACCGGTGGGCAGGGTACGGTCAAGTCATGTGTCTTCACTCCCTAATACCCTCCCTACGAGATGGGTCCTCATTGTCTGAACTGGTTTGTCAGAGTTGCCCTGGGACCTGAAGTGGACGTGGGAGCAGGGCCTCTCACTGAAGGGCTGTCTCCTTTGTCTGATCCAGGTCTTCGGCTGTCCATGGGCACCTCAGGATCATTTCGCTTTCCTGCCCCACTGACCAGAATGTGCCCCGTGCCTTGGGCACGCCAGCCCTGGGAGAAGCCGTCATTGCTGTCCCTGGTAGCAAGAGTCCCTCCGGTCCAGGTGGCAGGCAAGAAAGACCGCCCTGCCCTGCTCTCCCTGGAAGAGAGTGACCTTGAAGAGCAGTTTGTGAAAGGACATGGTCCAGGGGGCCAGGCAACCAACAAGACCAGCAACTGCGTGGTGCTGAAGCACGTGCCCTCAGGCCTGGTCGTCAAGGTAGGTGAAGAAGCTGGGTGGGATTTTGAGTTCACTAGAGGGCCTTGCACATCTCGTCCCCTGCTCTGAGCCCTCCCTCCCCGAGGCAGAGCCTCCTGTGCAGCCTCAGCAGCCTCCTCCCAGCCCCTCTGGAGCCAGGTGCTTACTGCCCTCCTTGAACTTGGCAGGCAGCAGAGTTCTCATAAAACCACGGCTGATGATGGCCCCAGCACTGCCGTGGGCACCACCTCCCTGAGGAGCCAGCAGGCCTGGAAGTCTGTGAGCATCCTCTGCCCTTAGGGGCCCGGCTGCTGCCCTCCATCTCCTTGGAAGCCAGTGACGCCCACCCTTCCGAGCATGAGGTCAGACCAGCCATTCTCGACGCTCAGGAGCACGTACGGCTGCCTGTGGGAGTCTCCCTTCCCTATAAAAACCAAGCTCCCATATGCCCAGCTGTCAGCACACCTGACCCTCTAGGAAATGGTGGCCTCAGGGCAGGGGGACTGCCCCTCCGCGCTGCGTGGCCAGAGGCCCAAGAGGCAGCCGAGCCTTAAGATACAGCCCAGCTGAGGGCCTCACGTGCTTTAGCTCAGCCTCACAAGCCTCTCCACGCCTTCCTCCTGGCAGGACAGGTAAGGACGGGAGGCACCGAGAGGCTAAGGCACCCGCCAGGCCCTGCCAGCTCTCCCCGCCGAGAGCACAGCACATCACTTAGTCTCACCACTTCTCCTCCCCCTTGACGACCTGTCATTCAGGAGCCACAGGAGGGAACCTCCTGAAACCTGGCATCCTTTTTGTTTAACCTGTTTTATATAACTTACTCCAAATCCTTTCTCAGTGCCGTTCTCTTACCGACATCTCAGAATTCCCATCAGCCAGCTTCGCCAGGCCTGGCCCCACGCTCAGGCATCACGTGCGAATGCTGGGCTGACTGATGGTAAAGAGCCCTTTCCCTCTGGGACAGAAGCTGACCTTTGCACACGAAGTGCTCGTGCCCTGCCCACAGCTAGACATTTCAGCTATGTCTTCAAAATTATTTTGGGACTAAGTTATTTAAAGGCTACCGTGGCTTCTAAACAAAACAGCACTCCCATCTATGAAACAGTCACTGCGAAAGCCACATCAGACCGGGTCACACCCTTGCTTTGTTACCCCTTCGCTGGGATCCTTGCCGGCGTCCTTGCCTCCTGGGCCCGCCCCCTGTGCTGAGTCCTGGGGTCCCGAGAACCAGCCTGCGGTCCTCAAGTCACGAACCTCCTCTCCCTCCTGCAGTGCCATCAGACAAGGTCCGTTGATCAGAACAGGAAGCTGGCTCGGAAAATCCTGCAAGAGAAAGTGGACAGTTTCTACCATGGGGAAAACAGTCTCGCCTACAGAGAAAGACGCGCAGCAGAGAAGAAAAAGCAGGAAAGGAAAAAGAGAGCAAAGGAAACCCTGGAAAAGAAGAGACTGCTGAAGCAACTCTGGGAATCAAGTAAGAACTCCATGGCGGGAACAGCAGGCTCTGAGTGAGGAGCCGCTGGAGCCTTTCAAGGAAGAACGTGGGGGACCCTCACCTGTGTGGCTGCAGAGCTTCAAAAGCTGTATTTGATGGTTTTAAAGTGTCAAATTGTTTTACATGGCAGACTAAATAAATTGGATAGAGATGTACTTAAAATAAACCTGAGAGAAACGCAGGTGGTCCTTGCGGGAGAACAGTGGCTGTTTAGGGGGGGTTGGGGGGGTGGGGGACTGCGTCAGCGTCATGAGAAGCAGCTCCAAGGGGCTGCAGGTGGCAGGCAGTTAGATTTCAGGGCCTGGGCTGTAGCAAGGGTGTCGCCTCTTTATGCTATACATTTGGGTACCGTATTTTATTATCAAAGGTTAGAAATAAAAAGGACTATTTTTTTAAAGTATGACTATTAAAAAGGTCCATTTCTATGGAGAACTGTGAAATTGAGACAAAGATTAATAATAACCTGTAGGGTAACCTTATCATCCACTGGGAGGTCACTGCTCAGTGATACTTAGGGGTCAGCTTAACGTCAGGTTAAGAGAATAAAAAACAAGATGGCGCCATAGCCGGTTTGGCTCAGTGGATAGAGCAAACTGAAAGGTCCCAGGTTCGATTCCAGTCAAGGGCACATGCCTGGGTTGTGGGCTCGATCCCCAGTGGGGGACTTGCAGGAGGCAGCCGATCCATGATTCTCTCTCATCATGGATGTTTCTATTTCTCTCCCTCTTCCTCTCTGAAATCATTAAAAATATATTTAAAAAATAAAAAGCAAGACTTCAAAGACACAGGTTAGTAAGTCACTAGCCCCACTAGCTGGTTACATCACATGACCAAGTAACCTCTCCGATGTGGAAGTAGGTGCATCATCCCGTGTGTGTGCATTTACAGGTAGGTCTATAAGGGATGAGCTTCCCGAAACCTGATTTGCTTGTGCGTTAGTTCGACACCATCACCATCCTTTGCCCTTACCATTGTTTGGGGCTGTTGAGGCAGGTCCATAGCCTGGCTTTTTGGAACGCTTCTCAGCTTCCCGTAGAAAACTGGCAGGGGAAAGACCCATACAGGGCTTCCCTCATTTCTGCATCCAAAGAAACTGACCTCTAAGGCAGTGACCTCGTCCAGAAGCTCAAGTGTCCTACGCAAGTCTCTCTAGACCTCTGGGTGCAGTGGGCAGGACCCTTCCCCACTCCAACTTCCACCCAAAGGTCGCCAGGTAAGGCACTGGAACTGCACAAGAAGCCGTAAGGGCGGGAGAGCTGCAGACAGGAGCTTCCATTTCCATCGCCTATCTCCTGGCATGTGCGTAACAGGGGTGCAGACAAGCTCACTCCCTAAAACCCTTCCTAGGGCTCAGACCTGTAAGGGCCGGACTGCCTCGAGCCTGCAAAACTGCCCACACCCCTGGCCAAAGAGTGCTCCCCCCGTGGGGATTCCTAGTACAAACTACCTCCACCACTCGGATCCTCACACGTCCAGCACCTCCTGGCGCTGTCCCACACCAGAGCAGCATGTGAACTGGCCACGTTGCATGGAAAACAGGTTCCTGTAGCACCCAGGAAATGCTTACAGGATTAGCACCTAAAAACTGAGAAGGTACTAATTGCGGGGGACGGGGAGGGTGCAGGGCAAAGTGAGGAACTGCTCTCACCGCTGTTCATACGTTCTTTCCTGGCACCCCCTGAAGTCCACTGCAATTAAAATGCACCACAACGCACCTTTGCAACTTCGCTGCATCCCTGCCTTGTGACCACAGCAAACCCTTCCCCCTGCCCATTGTGCTAATCATAATCACAACCTCCCATGACACTTGCGGGTCAGGTGGGAAAATGCCACCTTTGACAGGTCTCTCACCTCCCCTTGAGGAGCTGTTTTTAAAAATGCCACTTGAGCTGGCGGGTGGTGCTCAGTGGCTGAGCATTGACCTAGTAACCAGGAGGTCACAGTTCAATGCCCTCACAGGGCACCTGCCCAGGTTGTGAGCTCGATCCCCAGTAGGGGGCGTGCAGAAGGCAGCTGAACCATGCTTCTCTCTCATCATGGATGTTTCTCTATCCCTTCTCTGAAATCAATAAACAAAACCAACATTTTTTAAATGCCACTTGATTCAAGGAACCCACATCTTGATACCAGTTGTTAATGAAAATAAGCTTTATTACATCAAGTAATAAATACATACAAAGATGCAAACAGTATTAGTCACTTTCTTCCAGATGTTTGGATCCACTGATGGGAAAGGCGGAACTGAAATCTACATACATCCTTAGGGAAAATTTCAGGGGTCCTTGTCAGGCGAGGTTGGAGGTTCAGTAAGTTGCTCTTTCTTCTGTATTTATAACTTGTGCATTTTAAAGACTGACTTCAAAGTACTAATAGTCATGCAAATGCTTAAGCAAAAAAAAAAAAAAAGTTACATTGAGCAGAATTTATACTCTGTGGCAAATGGGCACTGGCTACTAAAGCGCTGCCTCTGGACTCACTGAAACAAACCCTCAGGGTTGGATCAGCTCAGAAGAGAAACAAAGAACCACGTGAGTAACAGAAATGTATCCAGAAGAGACACACGGCATCCGGGAGGTCATCTACGTTTGCTGTGATAGGTAACTGACGTGCACCATGTAAATCAATGCTGAGAAAAACACAAAACGCCCTGGGTAGTTCCTAACTAATATGTAAACCTAATAACTGCAAAACCTCTTCTCCATCGCAGCGACGGGAGGTTCGGAGCCTGACGAACCACGGGAGGGGCACGGGGAGGAGAAACCAAGCTGTTACCATTTTGAAACCAAGTTTCATCTGAACAGGGGGCATGAGCTGTCACTTCTTGGAAGAAGATGGAAAGCCTTCCACACTGACTCAGAGGCTAGGACCTGGCGTTCCGCTCCGTCTCGGCCAAGCACTCCCGAACCAGCCCTCTAGCGTGGATGATGCCTAGAAGAGAAGAGGCAGGGGCTGGGGACCATCCGCCGACCCGGTCCGGGAGAAGAACCCAGTCAGGGAGAGGAACCTGGTCCGGGAGAGGAACCCGGTCCAGGAGAGGAAGAGGACTTCGAAGGAGGAAGAGGGTCCTTTCACCACCAGCCAGAGAACCCTCACACTGAACTGGGACCCGCATTCAACCACCCAGGCCTCCACATGGGTTAAAAGGCACTAACGCCCTAGCCAGTTTGGCTCGGTGGATAGAGCGTTGGCCTGCAGACCAAAGGGTCCTGGGTTCGATTCCGATCAAGGCACATACCTCAGTTGCTGCCTGGGCCCTGGTTGGGGTGCGTGCAGAAGGCAACCAATCGATGTGTTTCTCTCACATCAATGTTTCTCTGTCTTTCCCTCTCTCTTCCACTCTCTCTCTCAAAGATCAATAGGAAAGGATTAACAAAAAAATGAAAAAAAATATATATATATGGCACTAACACTCCCTCGCCCCTCTCTTCTTTAAATGTTTTTATTAATTTATTCATTTCAGAGAGTGAGAGATAGAAACATCAATGATGAGAAAGAATCACTGATCAGCTGCCTCCTACAAGCCCCACACTGGGGATCAAGCCTGCACCCCGGGCATGTGCCCTGACCGGGAATTGAACTGTAAACTCCTGATTCATAGGTTGATGCTCAACCACTGAGCCACGCCTGCCCGGGCTCCTTCCCCCTCTCAAAGCCCTTCCCTACTGGGGTCTCCCTAACCCCTTCCTTCTGCACTCAAGGTGCCGGCCAGCCAGCTCTGCAAGCCGGGACTCTGCACCACTGCGTTCCCTAGTGGCACGAGTACCATCTTTAAGCCTGAATCACTTTGAAGATCCCACACCTTAAAGTTGTTGCTTTTCTCTTCTTTTTTTTAAAAAATATATTCATCTCAACCCTGACCAGTTTGGCTCAGTAGATAGAGTGTCAGCCTGCGGACTAAAGGGTCCCAGGTTTGATTCCGGTCAAGGGCATGTACCTTGGTTGCGGGCACATCCCGAGTAGGGGGTGTGCAGGAGGCAGCTGATTGATGTTTCTCTCTCATCGATGTTTCTAACTTTCTATCCCTTTTCCTTCCTCTCTGTAAAAAACCAATAAAATATATTTTTAAAAAATAAAATAAAATAAATAAATATATTGATCTCAGAGAGGACGAGAGAAAGGGAGAGACATAGAGACACCAATGATGAGAGAGTCTTCTGTACATCAAAAGGTTTTGGGTTGGAATGCTGATCAGGGCACATACCTAGGTTATAGGTTCAATCCCCAGTTGGGGCATCTATGGGGAAGCAACCAGTAGATGTTTCTCTCACATCAATGTTTCTCTTTCTCTCCCTCTCTCTCTCTCTCCTCCTCCCTCCCCTTCCTCTGACACTTAATGAAAGCATGTCCTCAGGTAAGGACTTTTCAAAACTCCATAAAACATTCTGAGCTCACTGGCTGTTGATCGCCGACCTATGGACAGTGGGCCACACTCCCTCGTGCCCACTGTGGCCCTCTCACCTGCTACCACATGAACTGGCCGCTGGGCAGGACCAGCTGCTCGCCCAGGCTGTACCCAGAGTGGTCACTGGGTGTGTCCACATGCTGACTTCACCACAGCTCTTGATTGCCTGCTGGACTCTCAGGTCCAGCATTGTCCCAGGGATTCCCCATTCAGGTAACCAGTGCCTCTGTCTGACTCTAACCGAGGCCCGGACGACAGGACGACGCCCACCTGGGATTCAGCGCCACACCCGCCCCAAACCCTCTCCAGGTCTAGCCTCTGACCGCCAGTCCCCTTCCCACAGTGCCATGCCTGTGCTCACCCAGCCCAACCCTGCCATCGGTCCTCACAAGGCTCCTAAGCACCAGGCGCCCTCAGCCAGCCCTGCCTGTCCTCGCGGAGCCGCGACCCCAACAGTGGCCCCCGCAGATGCCTCTGTTCATAACCCGGCTGCTCCTCTCTTCTCCTCCAAGGTTGCTTCCCGAACCCTCTGAAGATCCCCAAATCCCTCCTGAAATGAACTTCACACACGGGCCACTGGGCTCTGACTGCCACCTTCTAAAGTAGAAGTCCTCCCTCCTCCTCTCACTTCACAGGGCAGCCATTGCCTTTTCCCTTGCTATTACCTCCATCACAAAAGCACTCAATGCACCCCCGTCGCCTGCCGTGGACTAACACAGACCCCCCCACCCCGCCCCTCTGACCCGTGGCCACAGGAGGGCAGCTGGGAGGAGGCAGAGCTCCTGAGTCCTTTTCAAAGCAGATGGACCCTCCTGGCAGCCACAGGCAGGCAAGGCTCATGGCTGAGCTGCCCCTCGTAGAAGCCCCTTCCCATCAAACCCCAAAGTCGCTCACCTGCCCGATGCCTCCCCATCCCACGGCAACTCTTTAACAAACCAGGAGCCCCTGTGGCTCGGCGACCCCCACCCTCCCAGGGACCCCTAGAAAACTTTCACAGCAGTGATGGGCCTTGGGGTCCCTGCTAGACGCACCTCGTTTCAGTCTCTCCATCGCGCTCTTGCTGCCCGCGTACGTGGGTCGGATCTCTTTCCCCAGCTCTTCGATGATGGCCAGCAGCTCAGCATATTTGCTCTGGGGCACCTGGCTGTTCCCTGTTCCCTAGAATCAGAAAGCAGGTTCAGATGGACTGAAACCCACCCGACTCCGAGGCCAGTCAGGGCCACCACATGCCAGCGGCAGCAAGGACGGGATGTGGAGGGAGGGCGGCGGGCCCAGAGCGCTGTCCCCGCTGAGGGACACCTACAGAGCAGGGAGGTAGTCCGACTGGCCTCACGCTCCAGGAAGCCACCTGGCAGCTCCCAGAAAGCTTCCTGCATCTCCACGGCCTGTCTCCACAGCAAAGCCTTCACTAAGAACTTCCTAGGGCCCAGGGGGACGAGCAAGTATAACCCAGGGGCTGAGGGTGCAGAGCGAGTGGGTGAGACGGAGGCCACGCCTGGGGTGAGCAGGACTAGAAAAGTCACCAAGGCCATCTGGAAGGAGCCCACCCTCCCCCACTGGCAGGGCTCACCCCACAGAAACCCTTTTCTCCAGACACCTCAACAGCCCCCAAGCAGCACCCAGACCATGAGGCTGGGTTCCCCATGGGTCTCCCTCCTCCTCTTCCTCCTCCTCCTCCTTCTCCTCCTCCTCCTCCTCCATCTCCATCTTATCTTCCTCCTCCTCCTCCTCCATCTCCATCTCCTCCTGCTCCATCTCCTCTTCCTCCTCCTCCTGCTCGATCTCCTATCTCCTCCTCCTCCTCAGTGGCACCAGGACCGGCCTTCCCTCCTGGAGACCCTTGCCTGCTCCTCCCTCCTTCTCTGCTGCCTCTGCTGCTTAGTCTCAAGGTCCTTCCTCTTCTCCTGGTCCAGGTCCTCAGCATCCTGCCGGCGCCTCCTTGTGGCCCCGCACTCCTCCTTCCGCTGCTCCCGCCACCTCCTCATGGCCAGGGCATTGCGCTGCCTCTCCAGGCTGCGCTTCAGCCCATCCTCCCGCCGCCGCCGCTTCTTCAGGCGGTCCCTTTCCCGAGCCCGGGCCCGCTTCTCCTCCTGGGATAGGACGGCCTGGCGGGGCATGGCCAGGAAGCCGCCACCTCATCCCCAAGGACAGTGTCCATGGCGACTCAGAATGTGGCAAGTTCTGGCCATGAAAGAGAATCTTGCAGCTGGCAACCGTGGGTCCCTCCACAGGCCACGTTTCCCTGGCAGGTGCCACAGTGGCTGACGTGGCTGCCTCCACTATGCTCCTACCAGCCCGGGGAGCCCCACTTGACAGTGAGAAAACCAAGTCTCAGCAAGATTGCCAGGTAGGGGTCCTGTTTTCAGAAATGGCAGAACCAGAGCCCGGCCAGCATGGCTCAGTGGTTGAGCGTCGACCCATGAACCAGGTCATGGTTCGGTTCCAGATCAGGGCACATGCCCGGGTTGTGGGCTTGATCCCCAGTGTGGGGCGTGCAGAAAGCAGTCAATCAATGATTCTCTCTCATCATTGATATTTCTCTCTCTCTCCTTCTCCCTTCCTCTCTGAAATCAATAAATAAATATATATATATTTTTTAAATATATTTTATGATTTTTCACAGAGAGGAAGAGAGAGAGATAGAGAGTTAGAAACATCGATGAGAGAGAAACATCGACCAGCTGCCTCCTGCACACCCCCCACTGGGGATGTGCCCGCAACCCAGGTACATGCCCTTGACCAGAATCGAACCTGGGACCCTTCAGTCCACAGGCCGACGCTCTATCCACTGAGCCAAACCGGTTAGGGCTGTATATATATATTTTAAAAAGTGGCAGAACCAGGTGTAAACCCAAGTAGGCTTGCTCAGGAGCCACCAGCTCCTCACCACATGCTTCTCGACTCCTCTTTGCTAGGGCTGCGATCTCGTGGGGTGGGAGTGGGACCCGGACCTCTCCCCTCTGTTCCAGGTCAGACCCGGAGTCAGGTCAGGCCTTCTTCCCCAGGCATCAGGCACAAGAAGACCTCCTAGGGACATACATGGGGTGGTGGCCCCCCAACAGAACCGCGGCCCCCAGGGCTTCCATCTTTCCTTGCGCTCCCCCTCGCCCAGCCCAGCTCAGTGTCCCTATGAAACACCTTGCCACCCTCTGAGATGCCTCAGGTCCTGAACACGCGTCCAGCCGGGTCCTTGACCCGAGGAAGCTCTGATGACTTCCATCCATCATTTCTACGCCTTCGTCCCTCCCACCAAGTCCCTGGCCCCTCCCGTTGCGCATCACCCCCGCTGCCATACCTGCGTGTAGCCTAGAGATGGTGGTCCATAGTCATTCAACAGCTGGCGGTACTGGGAGGACGTCGCCATGCTGGTGGAAGGCGGGTGGACGCTCCCAGCTAGGGTGGAGGAGAGAGCAATCAGGAACCCCGTAGCTGTGACCAGCCGTCCCCGAGGCGAGGATTCGGGGCCTGCCACAGCGCCCCTGCCCGGGACCAATGCCGCCGACAGTGGCCGACCAGCTCCGCAGGACAGAGAACCCTGCTCCTGTCAACTCCAGTTTGGCCTCGGCCGACCCCTGGCCTCGACAACTGATCGGAAAATGTAACAGGCCACTGGGCTTTGCGCCCACCGCAGCAGCAGACACCACCCCTGTGGTCCATGACCGCCTTCCCATCCCTGCAGTCGGGAGTGGTCCCAAAGACGACCGGTGCCGCTCTGCTCGGCCCAACCCTCGCCAGTCTCCCTGTTCCCCAGGGGCCGATCACCTCGAGCCACATCACTGGCACAGCTGCCCTCTGCACCCGAGGCTGGCCCACCCCTGGGCTGCCATCCCGTGGGCAGCGAGTCGGGGCGGGGTTTGGATCTGAGCCCCATACCTGGCTGGAGATGGGTGCACGGGACACAAAGTCAGGAATCTGGAGTATACCACAGCCTGTGTGTCCTCAGACAAGCCCTCACCCTCTGAGACCATCACCCCCTCCCCAAAGAGGGGACAGGACTCTTGAGAGTCTGAGTCTACACCCAGATGACTTGCACCCAAAGAAGGGAGGGGTGGCCCCACTTAGGGATTGCAACTCTCGGAGACACTCTCTCTCGGCAGCGAGGGATCCCTGGGCCAGGGCCCAGCGCAGGAGGGCGTCTCCTGAACGGGGTGGACCGGCAGCAGGGAATTCCCCAGTTCCCGCTCAGGAGCCGGAAGCATGCAGACCTGTAATGGCGTCCGAGTGGCCATTAGCAGGGAAAGGATGTCCTGTGGAATTACAAACAGCGGTAACCATGGAGAATTTACCTAGCCCTCCTCAGCAGCTGCCCGCCTGCCTCCACGCCCGGCCAAGGAACAGCTCCGCCCCGGCCTGCCGCCTGCAGAGCCAAACGGTCTCTCTCACACGCAACAGAGCGGGCTCTGCAGACTTGGCCCCGGGGAGGGACAGCTGGTGCCAGGCTGGCCAAAGCGACCAGCTGCTCATCTAGTGTGGGCAAGGGGAGGGGCCGGGAGGGGGAAGTTCAGGAGCTCTGGCTGATGGGGCTGGAAGGGGCCCTCGAGAACCCGGGAGCTCCTTGCTGGAGAGAGAAACAGGCCAGAGAGGGTGGGCACTGCCCCAGGCCACACAGCACAGGGGAGGCTGACCCCAACGCCTGTCCCTCTGTCCAGGAGAGAGAGACAGCTCTATACGTTCACGCTCAGGCCTGCCCTGGATTGACCCACCGGGAGCCCAGGATTATGCTCAAGCATGGGACACTGGGCTGCCGGCGTGGATCAGTGGTTGAGCGTTGACCCATGAACCAGGAGGTCACGGTTCGATTCCCAGTCGAGGCCCATGCCTGGTTTGTGGGCTCGATCCCCAGTGTGGGGCCTGCAGGAGGCAGCCCATCGATGAGTCTCTCTCATCATTGGTGTTTCTCTCTGTCTCTCCCCCTTCCTCTAAAATCAATAAAAAGATTTTTTTTAAAGCATGGGATGCCCAGTCAGGACACATGGATACTGCCACTCCAAGAGGGCATCTGGGCACATCACTGGGCAGCTCTGAGCCTCTAAAGCGGGGAGGATAACGCACTGTGGGACAGTGCTGCTCAGCATGGTGGCTCACTACCCGCCACTGCGACCTCCACCCAGGGCACAGGATTGGGGCAGGATGGCTGCCCTGGTCTCCCCTCACCCTATCAGCCAAACCCCAATTTCCTGCACTTGCTGATGTGGGCACGGAGTGTGGTCTGATTAGCTCAGGCTTTGCAGCTCCAGAACTGGATTCTAAGCCTGACCACTACAGGTTAATGACACCTCCCAGGATGCTCAGGGTGAGGCGGGGGTCGGGTATGGATCATCCCACAGCACTAGAAGGCGTCCGGAAGATGCCAGCTCCCTGGCAGAGTTGGGCTGGCACCCCCAGGCATCCTCCTGGTCTTCTCTCCTACAGGCAAAGGACCGACGAGGAGCCAGCCCAGCTGTGCCACACCTGGCTGTGTGACCTCAGACAACCCCCTCCCCCCTCTAGGCCTCGGTTTCTCCATCTGTTTGAGGCAATGGTTCCCACCAGATCGTCTCATGGCTCTAGGTTGTGTATTAGGGGCTAAGGGAAGAGGGAGGAGAAATTGCTCGGTTTGGGTTGGGCGAGAGGGGAGTCAGGCAGTAGCTCAGGGCAGGTGACCCCCACTAGGTGCAGGTGCATCTCTTACTCTGTGTTGAAGGGGGGGGGGTTGTCTGTGGCTCTGGAGAGTTGGCAAATGGCCCTGAGTTCCACTCATGCCCACTGCTTCCTGCAGACCCTCAGGGTCAGGCCGCACGAGGCCAGGGAGAAAAGCTGACTGGGTGTGAGCGCGCTGCGTCTGAGCCGCAGACAATGCGCGCAGTGTGCGGGAACCAGGGAGGCCGAACCGGGGAGGGACTCAGAGGCCAGCAGCTCCTGGGGCCAGGCGCGGCTCCCCGCCCCCACAGCAGACAAAGAGCGGCCTGGGCCTGGGGAGCTGGCGGCCTTCCCGCCACTTGGGGCGCCTGGGGGGGGGGGGGGCTCTCCGGCAGGGAGGCGGAGGCTTTGTCTAACTCCGCCACTGCCACCGCGGGCCAGGCCGTGGCTTGGCAACCCATGCGCAGGAGGCAGGGCTGGAGGGCATGAGGGATGATGACAAGGAAGCCAGAGGAGCGGCAGTGGAGAGTCCATCTTGGATGCAAATGGCAGGGGGAGATGGGGCTCCGTAAAAGGGTCCACGGGCAGACAGGGGGTGGCCCCCACCGGAACCCCAGAGATCCGGGGACCTCGGCACTCCTCCTGGATCTCGCCATAGAAGAAGAAAACCCGTGCACAGGTGCTGGCAGCCCAGAACCGGCTTCAGGGCTCCTGAGTGGGTGCCTGTCACTCATGACCCCAGATCCCAAAGGTCCCAGTGTAGGGCCGGAGCCCTCGCTCACCCTCCCCACCCCCAGGATGACATGAAGGGGGGAGGGGGCGGGGGAGTAGGGAGGGAGGGAGAAACCCTGCCTGGCCCACACAAAGCCTGTCTCTCTGAGGTTTGAGACCCCAGAGCAGGTGAGGACATTTGAGAAAATAGTACTGTCTGCTCCAGAACCCACATTCAACCACACCCCCCCCCCAATCCATACCCTGAATCTTAACCCTTTTTAATCCCCAAGTCTGTATCCAAAAAGTTAAATACATATGTATTCACCTGTATGTATCTACGACTGCATATTGCTTTTCTGGGTCCCTCTGCAGAGTTTTGGAGTTAAGGAGTCAACATTTGGAGACAAGGCCCAAACCTGCGGCCAACTGCCAGCGCCAGCGTGGCATTTCTGACCGGGAGGCCAATCCGTCCCCGCGGGCCTCTGCCCCCTCCCCGCCCCCGCCCCACGAATGCGCCTAGCTTTTTGGGGAAGTCTGTTTCCAACCAACTGCCTGAAGGGGAAGGGCCTGGGGTGGGGACAAAGCCGGCCCCCTCCAAACTCCACCATTTCACAGGCCCCCTCCCGGTCTCCGCCGGTCCCTGGGGCGAGGCCCTGGGCGCAGCCTCAAGCTGCCTGACAACTTCTGGAGGAGTTTCCTGGGACCTCCCCGCTGCAGACCCAGGGGAGGGGAGAAGATGGCCCCTCCTGACTTGGGCTGGAGGAGGCCTTCTAGGTCCAGACTTGGGGGCCCCGAGATGTGAAGCCCGGCTCAGATGCACCCTCGCCACACACACACCCCGCCTGCAAGCACTCAGAGACGCCCGCCCCTCTCCAACTTCCTTCACACCGCGCACACAAGCGGGGACCTCCCACGTGCCCCGTTCGGAGGATCCTGCTCCCGCGCGCCAAACTGAGCCCCCATTCATTGAGTCCCCTGCACCGTGGGGGACCCCCGTCCCTGCCCAGCTGCCCTGTGCCCTCCCGGGCGGCTGCACTTGGCACGCCGCCGCCCCCAGCCCTGCCCCTGGCTGGTCTGGCCTCGCACGTGCGCCTCTGCAGCCCGGGCCCCCCAGCCTCGGCCTGCAACCCCGCTCCCCACCGGCGGCCCGAGCCCCGCGCCCCGCGCCCCGCGCCCGAAGCGGCCCGGCCGCTCCCGACTCCCGCCGGCAGGGGCCCTCGCCGAGCCGCCCAAAAGCTGGAGGAAAAAGGAGCCGAGGAAGCTTCCCCCGCCCTCGCCCGCCACGCTCCCCGCGAGCCCTCGGCCGCCGGCGTGGGGGGGACGGCGGCGGCCGCCCGCGCCCCGAGCCCCAGCCCAGCCCCGGCCCGAGGCCCAGCCCCGCGCGGGGCGCACCCGCCAACTTTGGCAGCGCGGGCGCCGGAATCATGGCGGCGGCGGCGGCGGCTGCGCTGCCCCCGGCCGGGACCCGGTGCCCGTCGCCCCCGGCCTCGCGGGGCCCCGGGAACCGTGCCCGGGCGTGCGGGCCCCCAACTTGGCGGCACTTGGGGCGCGACGCGCGCGGCCCGCGGGGCGCACTCACCGGCGTTGAGGGAGGCGGCGGGCATGTGCGCGGTCAAGTTCGGTTTGTAAGACATCCCCCCGGGCGGCGGGGCGCAGCGGGGCCCGGCCCGCGAGGCGGCGGCGGCGGCGAGGCCGGGCGGCGGTGAGGCGGGCCCGGCGTCCGTGCGCCCGTCCGTGCGCCCGCCGAGCTCCCGCGCACTTTTTGTTGTTGACGGCTCGGGCCGCACCGGCAAATATGGCCGTCCCTCACCCTGACACCGCCGCAGTATATCACCCATACATCGGGCGGGCGCAGGGGCGGCCGCAAACTTTGAGCCGAGCCAGCGGGGCCGGCCCGGGCCGGGAGGGGGCGGCCCGGCGTCAGGGGGCGGCTCCGCCCGCGGCCGCGCCCCGCGCCTCCCCGCGCGTTCGGCGCCCGCAACTTGGCAAAGTTTGGGGGGCTGGGGTCCAGGCGGCGCCGGTGGCCCGCGTGGGTTCCTTTCTTCTTCTTCGCGTCCAGCGCCTGGAGGTTTCTTATTTTACCGCTTAAAAAAAAATCCTTTCATTTTAAATAGCAAGATTGGATTTCAGAATTACTTTTCGTCCCCTTGCCTGTGGGGGCAGGGATGGAAAATTACCTGGAGAAAATGGTGGCGAATGGTATTTTTAAGCACGTAGATCCTTCCAGACGCCGAGGTCTGGCTCTTCCCCAGAATCAGAACAACCAATTCTTGACATTGATTTCAAATAAATTCCACATCCCTGTCTGTATTAAGTGGTTTTTAACCCTTTGGGGGCCTGCGACTCCTGACAAAAGCCAGGAATTTCCCCCTGGAAGATTTACCCCTGCATTTACATAATTGTGCCTCTTGACTAATTCAAATATTTAAGGAGCGCCTACTACGCGCCGGACACAGTTCCAGGCGCCAAGGGTACAGGAATGAATGTGGCCACGTTTCTCCTCCCCTGGAGTTTACCTTACAATTTTGGGCCCTCCGTCGACCCCAGCCCAGCCCAGCCCAGCCCATCCTCAAGTCTGACTGCATCCGATGTAGTTGAGACTAGGTGGTTAAGCTTTTGAAGGTACTCTTTCCTAGTGTTGTGCTTAAATAGTGAAGCTCATCAAAACACACAAGATGCCCACCCTTGGCCATCTTTTGGATAACAGTGGTTTGCAAATCTTTAAATTAGTCACAGACTTTCAGACATCTGGATCTACGTGAGGAAGGGTTATCACCCAAGCCTGCCTTCCTCCCCAGCCTAACCAGCACCCCTTGTGATCAATCTTAGGCTTGTCCAGCCAAGGATGCTCCGCGAAATTTTATTTCATCAAACAATGAATGACACCTTCTACCCTCCCCGCCATCCCCCAGGGATCCAATACTCAAAAGTAGCACTGTCGATTCCTAGCCACAATTCAATTGTTTCAGTAGTCACATTTTAGAAAGTAAGAAGAAACTGATGAAATGAATCTTTAATACATTTTAACACAATATATCCAGGCCACTATGTTTTCCATATGTAATACATGTAAAGAAATTAAGATACTTTGTATCATTTTTATCATACAAAGTCTTCAAAACGCAGCGTGTATCTTACACTCACAGTGTGTCAGAATTCGGACCCACCCCATTTCAAGCTCCTATTAACCACAAGGGCTGGCGGCTTTCCTATTGGACGGCGGTGCGGGGTGAGAGGCTACAAGCAGAGGGCTCATAGGGCAGACACACCTGGGCAGAAATCCTGGCTCCACTACCTGGGAGCTGTTTGTGCCTCCAAGGCCTCGGGGCGAGAACCCAGATCTCAGGGCGAGAACCCAGATCTCAGGGCGAGAACCCAGATCTCAGGGTGAGAATCCAGATCTCAGGGTAAGAACCCAGATCTCAGGGTGAGAATCCAGATCTCAGGGCATGGCTCCTCTCTTTCCATATTGTTGTGTTTTTACTGGGATGCCCACCCCCTCACTCTTAAGTCCTGATCGATAGTCATTGAAAAATATTTTTTCCTTTTGTTTTTCATTGAGATCCAATTCACTTAGCATCAAAGTCACCCATTTAAAGCATACAATTTACGGGCTTTTAGTGCGTTCACAGCACAGCGCTGTGCAAGCATTACCACCATCTAATTCTAGGTCAACCCAAAGAGAACCTCCATACCCAATACAGTCACTGCCCTTTTCCCACTACCCTTACTTTAGGCCGCCGCTAACCTACTTTCTGTCTCTGTGGATGTACCTACTCTGGGCGTTTCATATAAATGGAATGATGCAATATATGACCTTCTGTGCAGCTTCTTTCATTTAGCATCATGTTTTGTTTTGGTGGGTTGGTTTTTTTTTTTAGCCTTTTCACTTATTTTATTATATGTTTTAAATTTATTTGTTTTAGAGAGAGTGGAAGAGAGAGGGAGAGACAGGGAGAAATATCAAGGTGAGAGAAACACATCCATCGATTGGTTGCCTTCTGCACGTCCCCCTAACCAGGGCCCGGGGCAGAGAGGAGCCTGCAACCCAGGTATGTGCCCTTGACTGGAATCGAACCTGGGACCCTTCAGTTCGCAGACCAACGCTCTATCCACTAAGCCAAACCTGGTAGGGCTTTATTTATTTTTGGAGAAAGAAGGAACGAGAAAGAGAGAAACATGGATGTGAAAGAGAAACATCAATCAAATGGCTGCCTCCTGCACGCCCCTATCAGGGATCTAGCCCACAACCCAGGCATGTGCTCTGACCGGAATCGAACCAGCAACCCTTCAGTGCATGGGAGGACACCCAACCATCTGAGCCACACCGGCCAGGGCTATTTAGTGTCATATTTTCAAGGTTCATCCACATTGTAACATGTGTCAGTATTTTGCCACTCTCTTAGTCATGGCAAATGCTATTCCACTGGAGGGATAGGACACAGCACCAGTGGGTGGTAGTTGGATTGTTTCCGCTTTTTGGCTGTTAGAAGTACCGCTGCCATGAACATTTGTACACAATTTTTTCTAGACAACAGCTTTCCATGCTTTGGGGCATCTACCCAGGAATAGAATGGCTGAGTCTTACATTTCACTTTTTGGGGAACCACCAAACTGCTTTCCACAGTGGCTTCACCATGGTACATTCCCACTAGCAACGCCTGAGGCTTCCAGTTTCTCCATATCTTCACCGACACCTGTTACTATCTGACTTCTTTTTATTTTTCTAATGGGTGTGAACTAGTATTTCCTGGTTTTGATTTGCATTTTCCTAATGAGCAGTGATGTTGAGCATCTTTTTATGTATTTACTGGTCATTTGTATATATTCTTTAGAGAAATATCTATTATAATTTTTTGCCTATTTTTAAATTGAGTTTTCTTTTTGTATTAAATTGTAAGTTTTTTTAAGATATTCAGGATACTGGTTCCTTCTCAGATATATACAGGGTGTCCCAAAAAACTGCACATGGACTTTGAATGATTATAAAGTCAGTGCTTCTTAACACACAGTTCATTTTTTAAACGTAAAAGAATCTACAGAAATGAGTAAACATTTTGGTCAATGCCTATTTTCAAATTGATGACTGTTCTGGTCCACGCACTGCTGTGAACTCGAAGCAATGGAATTGCAAACATCAAGGATCACTTCGCTCAGTATTTGGGTACCCTCAATGCATCAACTGTTGCTGGTTTTAAACTTCATCTTTTTTTTTTTTTAATATATTTTATTGTTTTTTTACAGAGAGGAAGGGAGAGAGATAGTCAGAAACATCGATGAGAGAGAAACATCGATCAGCCGCCTCCTGCACATCCCCCACTAGGGATGTGCCCGCAACCCAGGCACACGCCCCCGACCGGAATCGAACCTGGGACCTCCCAGTCCGCAGGCCGACGTTCCATCCACTAGCCAAACCAGTTAGGGCTAAACTTTATCTTTTATGTATCCCCATAAAAAGAAAGTCTAGTGGCACTTTAGGATAAATTTCTTTTGTTCAAAGCTTAGTCTGGCTTCACCCATTATTCAAATCAGTTAAACCTGAAAAGGAGTGAGAATTAAGTGAGTTATCAGCTATTACATTGTATATACATTATTGGGGGACAACCTATTTTTTGCAAATAATTTCTCCCATTCTTTGGATGATCTTTTCATTTTTAAGATGGGCCACTTTGACACACACAAGTTTTTAATTTTCACAAAGTAAGTCCGGTGTTTCTCTTTTTTCTCTGATTTGCTGTGCTTTTGGTATTATACATACCTAGTCCAAGGTCATGATGATTTTCACCTATGTTTTTGTTGAAGAGTTTTTATTCTTACATTTAAGTCTTTGTTTTTTCGTTAACTTTTGTGTATGATGTGAGGTAGGCCCAAATTCATTCTTTGCACATGGATGTCCAGGTGTTGAAAAGACTGTTCTTTCTCCATGTAATGGTCTTGACACCCTTGTTGAAAATCAATTGAGGATAAATATAAGGGTGTATTCCTGGACTCAGTTCTATTCCACTGATCTATATGTCGGTTTTCTGCCAGTACCACACTGCTTTCATTACTGTGGCTTTGTAGTAATAAACTTTGAAAACAGGAAGTGTGAGTGCTCCAATTTTGCTTCTCTCTCTCAAGGTTGTTTTGGCTATTCTGGGTCCCATGAATTTCCATATGAGTTTTAGAATCTGCTTGTCCATTTTTACATTTTATTCATTTATTTTTGGTCACACAAGAAAAGGCAATTGGGATTTTGATAGGACTTGTATTATATTTGTGTATCAATTTTAGGCTCTCCAATTCACAACCCAGGATAGCTTTCCATCTATATAGGTTTTTGTGTGGGGTTTTTGTTGTTTTTTGTTTGTTTGTTTTTGCTTAATCCTCACCCGAGGACATTTTTCCATTGATTCTTAGAAAGAGTGGAAGGGAGCGGGGAGAAACAGAGAAATACCGATGTGAGACACACTGATGGGTTGCCTCCAGCATGTGCCCTGACTGGAGCAGGGATCCAGCCTGCAACCCAGGTATGTGCCCTTGACTGGAATCGAATCTCAAACCCTTCAGTCCACAGGCTGATGCTGTATCCACTGAACCAAATCAGCTAGGGCTAGGTCTTATTTCTTCTTAAAAATATATATTTTTATTGATTTCAGAGAGGAAGGGAGAGGGAGAGACAGAAACATCAATGATGAGAGAAAATATTGATCAGCTTCCTCCTGCATGCCCCACACAGGCCCCATACTGGAATGGAACCCACGACCCAGGCATATACCCTGACCAGGAATCGGACCTTGACCTCCTGGTTCATAGGTGGACACTCAACCACTGAGCCACGCTGGCCAGGCTAAGTCTTATTTCTTTAATTTCAACTATGTTTTCTAGTTTGCAGTGTGCAAGTCTTGTACTTCTTTTTTTTTTATTATTGTTTGAAGTATTACAAATAGTAGTACATATGTCTCCTTTTTTTCCCCCATTGACCTCCCCCCGGCCTCCCCTAACCCCCAGTAATGCCTTCACCTGCCCCCACCCCTGTACTTATTTACTTAAATTTATTCCTAAGCATTTCATTATCTTTGATGCTATTGTGAATGAAATTGTTTTCTTTTTTTTAATATATTTTATTGATTTTTTGTTTACAGAGAGGAAGGGGGAGAGAGAGAGAGTTA
The DNA here is from genome assembly GCA_026230045.1 of Corynorhinus townsendii. Lineage (NCBI taxonomy): Eukaryota > Metazoa > Chordata > Mammalia > Chiroptera > Vespertilionidae > Corynorhinus > Corynorhinus townsendii. The sequence goes on from JAPDVU010000014.1 coordinate 12,823,562, forward strand.
GAAACATGGATGAGAGAGAAACATCGATCAGCTGCTTCCTGCACACCTCCTACTGGGGATGTGTCTGCAACCAAGGTACATGCCCTTGACCAGAATCGAACCTGGGACCTTTCAGTCCACAGGCCAATGTTCTATCCACTGAGCCAAACCGGCTAGGGCTGAAATTGTTTTCTTTTTAAATTTTTTGTTTATTGATTTTTAGAGAGAGAGAGAAACATCCATTTGTTATTACACTTGTTTTTGCATTCATTGGTTGATTCTTGTATGTGCCCTGACTGGGGATCAAACCCACAACCATCAAAAACATAAAAAAAATTAAGCATTGCAAACTCCTTTAGCATCCACCCAACTCTTTGCCTGCCCTAAGCCGTGCAGCTACTTCTCCACAACAGTGACTTGGGAGCCATAGTGTGTCCCCTGCACCTCCTAACCCCACGGTGCACTTGCCACCCAGCGTGGGCAGCTTTCAGAGGACAAAGCCAACTTCCCGAGAATTGGACTCTAAAAATAAGCATTTCTGCACATTTTTAAAGCCTCCTTTCTCTCCCTAAAGGCCTCCCCAGATGGCTTCTTTACATCCTGCTCTCAAATGACTAGCTGATAAATATTCATATGTATGGAAATTGCATACACTCCACACCCCCAGCCAATTAACATTTGTACTTTCCGCATCTCAGGGGTGGTGCCCCTTGTCCCCGGGCCCTGTCCTCTGTTACACACACACACACTCGTGTGCAGGGACCCGTTCTTTGGCCTCCTTATGGCTAACTTGTCGAGGGCAGTGGTTCCCTACCAGGGGCGAGTTTGCTCCTCAGGAGAGAGTTGGCAATGCCTAGACATTGTGGGGGGGGTCCAGCTTGGGGGCGGTGCAGTGTGCCCTCTTGGCATCTAGTGGGTACAGGACAGGGGTGCTGCTAAATGTCCTCCAATGGCACCGGACGGACAGCCCCACCCTGCAAAGAATGGCCCGGCCCAAATGTCAATAGTGCAGGGACCCAGGGCACATGTGGCGAGGCTGACAGCAGACTTGAATACACAAAAAACAGGAAGAGAACAACTCAGGATGTGGAGGGTCTACAGGAAGTCTGGTCTCTCATGTCTTATTCAAACTACTACTCAACTTGTTAGTTATACATTTAAAAACAAGTTTCCCTTCAGTCCTCAAGCTGGAGGTACAAATATTTTAGCCAAAATGCAACACTCCCTTTTCACTTGCTCTTCAATTAATGCTCAGTTATCTTATGTATTTGACAAGATTAAAGCCCCCTGAACATTAACACCATTTACAAATGTGATTAAACTCCCTTAAGTGTTGTGTGCTACAAATAGAAGGGTTCGATGGAGCGTTTCAAACCCCACAGAGAGGACTCACAAACAAGCCAAACTCCGACCATTTCAGAAAACCCACCCTCCCTCCCTCCCACTGCCTCTCCAGGTCGGGGGCAGGGTGGGGAACATCTGGTCCTCCAGCTGGGTAAGGCCCTCGAAATCATTTGATCTGGCCTGGCCTGGCATTTGTGGTGAGTTAATTAAATGTCTAACGAAATACAGCAGGCTTTTTAAGTTGATAATTTTGTATGGCCTGGCAATGTTATATCCAAATGGCCCTTGGCAGCAAAAAGGTTCCCCACCCCTGGTCTAGAGGGAGCAGTCACTCCTGGCCCTGACCACCTTGGGGACAGGCCCCACCCCTTACTGGCTCCCTGACGTCAGTGCCTGTCACCTGTCTGTGAAGTGACAGTGAGGGTGCTCACTTATGGCAAAGGGATCTAGTCACTTCCTGGGCAGCTAACCCCTCTCCTTTTTGAGCTGTCTTCTGTCCCGTTTATTCCCAACTTCTCTCTTGTAAGGAGCTGACTGGGCTTCCTGGCCAAAACTCACTTTCTCCCCCAGTGAGCCCAGAGCTCAGCACTAGCATAGAATCACCCCACTCCTCTCCACCCACTCGTGTCCTCAGGGCCGTTGGGGCCCCCCAGGCCTCCACCCGTGGGCCACCTGCACAGCTGTCCTGAGTTTCCCACCGGGCTCCCAGGACCACTTGTTGACTGACTGTGACACTGGACTTACCCATGAGGAGTCACCTCCGGGGACAGCATGTGGCCTGACGCTAGACACCCAGCAGTTGCTTATTAAACACTCGCCGAATAAATGAATATTAAGTTCAGGCACCAAGTGCACAGAAATGAGAAGCTAAAAGGCCTGTCATAGCTTATGAGCAGAGTAACTTTACCTGAAAACTAGGGGACTGAAGGCTGTGGAAATGAATCCAGAAAGCAGTCGACTGCGACAGGCATACACCCAGCGGAGCGCTCGCCACTGCCTGCGGCTTGTCTGCCTTAGTTTCTGTTGTGTCGTCTCATGAGCAGAGCTTTAAGTCTTCGGGCCACAGGCTGGCTGGCTGGCTGCTCAACAGCAGGAATGGATTTTCAACAGAGAGCCTTGTGTTCCACATCCTCCACTCGTGGCTACCCTTGTTTTGTGGCCTCTTTCAGGAAAGACGCTGGGTGACCCGTCTCAGCAGTGGTGGGAGCAGGACCTCGGCCAGGCCTAGTCCTAACGGCTCCACCGCACCCTGGCCTCCATCTCACCCACATCCCGAGATGTCTCCTGCAACTCATTTTAGGGACACGGACACGTAAAAGCCGCTCTCCAGGTGAGCGTGTTGGCATGGATAAGGCCCAAAACCCAGACAAGGAAAACACGGAGAGAGAGGAAGTATATTAGCTGGTTTAATTTATTTAAGAATCTTACAAAGAAAGAAAACCAAAGGAAACAAAACAAAACAAGAAAACCCACAACAACGAGACACAGAATTTGTTAAGCTTCGTGGCTGATCGTTTTTCCTGGCGAGGGTCAGCCTCGCTCAATGCAGCCCGATACGTTTTTATTGCATGAGACCCAGTTTGGAGAGTTACACATCAGAGCGGTGGGAACAGTCGTTTCTGGACACCGGGTGGGTCCTGGTTACCACGAAGGCCGGGCAAAGCAGTGCAGTATCAGAACAGTGCGGACCTTCACGTACAGACGGACATTCACACGAAGTAGCCATATCAAAGGGGAGACTTAAAAAAAGAGGAGGAAAGAAAAACAATGCCAACAGTCTACATCCACCTTCATTTTCAAATTGTCTTTGGACTCCATCGTGTTGTCTCAAGACGCACCATGTCGGGTCAGCGAAGGAGGAAGGTCTACGCCTACGTATAAAAGTAGCCTTTGCTCAGCGGAGGTAGAACCTGGTGGAAGTTTTATTGCAGAGATACCACGGGCCTCTTCCCACCTCCCGGGGCTGGTTATTGAAAAATAACATCAGTAGTTTGCAAATTCAGTATAAACCATGGACAGGATGATTTTTGTGTCTGATGATGAGACGTCAACATGCTACGTAGAAAACAAGCTCTCTGCCCCCCAAGGTGGAGTCAGAAAGAAGGTCAAGCTTCTTTACCCTCTTCAGTGCCACATGCTGCCACAGCAAGAAAGGCCCGGGGCGGGGGCTGGGGGTGGGAAAGCCGGGGTGACCTTCAGGCCTTGGCTTCCCCAGGCTGGCCCCTTGGTTGACTACACTAACGGACAGCCTCAGGCTGCCTGCGCCCTGCCACGTGGCTGCAGAGGGCATGGCTGCTGCTGCAAAGCTCGGTTCAACCACTCGGCACCAGAGGAAGACAGCTAGCAGGTGGTTGAAGGGCATTCATGCTGGAGCATATCCCACAGGCCCTGCTCTAGGACACACTAAGTCTCCCAAGACTTAGCCAAATGCAGAGAACTCTGAAATTTTCAACAAGTCTACCAAGTTCAACAGTAATGAATGAAACGTGTTCACGAATGAAAGGCCCATGAAATGCTCATAAAAACCCACTGCTTGCCTCCTGGGTGATGGACCCTGCCACGTGGGTTCACGAGTCACCTGGCCTCCCTACTGGCAACACTAACTGTGAAGGAAGCCTTGATCCAGCTCACCCCCCAGGTCTGTGGCTCATTTAGTCAAGAGCAACTCACCAGCACAATGAGGGTGATAGGACGGCAGGAGACCCTATAGCCAGCCCTTCCTCAGGTAACTGCCTGGTTTACCCTCAGCACGGAATCCACCCATGAGCAGTTTCGTTGCTCTCGGTGGGAGGAGAACACGGTCCAATGCCACCTGTCACCATGGACACAGGCTGCACCGGGCTTGTCTCCCTGTCTGCTGTCAATCTCTCTAACAGGTTACCTGAGCTTACTGCAAAGTACATCTCTGATGTCCCCCATCAGTTAGAAAACAGGCCCAGATTCTTGGAGAAACACGGGGCATTTGCAGCAGCAGGACATACCTCAGTGTGCAGGTCTGCAGGCTCTTCCCCCAGAGGGAGGGCACAGGTGAGGCGTTTGGTGCAGGCCTGAAAAAGCGCAAGGCTGGAAACGGCTGGGTTTGCTGAGGAGCTAAACATTTGATCCCAATGCACTGAAGAAGTTAGAGGAGCTTAAAGGAAGTCTCGGGAAGAAATTTTTTTTTTTTAATGTGAAAATATCAGGCTCACTATAGCTTCCAAAGAGCAACATAAATGAGCATAACTAGTCATATAATGACAGTATCAGAAATTGCACTCAAGTTCACCCCTCCCCCAATACAATGCATTGCACACAGTAAATTTGTAATAAAAATGCAAAACACAATAGCATATTGGAAAATATTAACACAAAACACACACATTGGAATTCATAGCAAAGATGCAAAACTGAATTCTAAAATATGTGAATAAATTCAACTAAGAAGTTTTCATACTTTTCTACATTAAAAAAAAAAATTTTATACAATGCCCCGTTATAGGAAGTCAAGAAAAGAATAAATAGGATTGAAGGGAAAACCAGTTGGTAAGGGTCTCAATTTACAAGAAATATTTACATTCAGAATTCGAAAGAGCTCAACATTTCTATATATACACCCTTATGTACACACATGTAAGTATAACATAAAGTTAGAAGTGGGTATCGACTTCACCTCAAGGACTCAGGAAAGCATGACCAGCTAGCTTGAGTGGCAGGTGTCTAGATGTGCTTCCTCCACCTCCATGCCCTTAAAAGACACTGCGCTTTTGTATTAGACATTGGCAGCCAATGAGGAATTTCTGCCAATGAGGAATTTCTGCAAATGGATTTTGCTCACAGCTGCGGCCAGGTAGGTGTGGACTGTGAGCTGCATAGACTTTGAGTAGCCAAGTGTGCACAGTGTGTGTGCATGGGTGCGGTGTTAGCGGGGAGACCCCAGACACAGGGAGCAGAGTCAACAAGTGCCCATCATCCCAGTGGCGACCTCTGTCACCTCACGGCCTGAATTAACCAAACATGTGATAACTGGGTCCCAGCCTACCAGCGACTCTCACGCAGCACCATTCTCAGAAACTACTGACTACCCCTCAGGTCCATGTTAAAAACCAGAGGTTTCAGATAGGGACCTTCCTCTTTATCTCATCAAGAAAAGGACCCGAAGGGAAAATACTTGGCCTCTGCTCCTACTTTCATCACCTGGGAGGCACCCGTCATTTCTGTTCTATCGCTTTTCCCCCTCTTGCTCAACGGGAAAGTGGAGCGGGAGGGAAAAGGCTCCCGTTACACAACTGTAAAAGCTGAGCGGATACCTCTCCCCTCAAGCCTGCCACAAGCTGTCTAATAGCATCACAGCGATTAGCGAAGGAATGCCCAGGGGCTCCAGCCAGAAAACTGTCTCTAAGAGTCTATTTCTATTTCCTTGGAGTTTGGTATTCTAGACCTTTCACTTTTACAGATGAGGCAAAATAAAACGAAAAGGTGCATTTGCAACTCAAAAAGGTTTCTGAAGTGCTAGTTGGGCTGCAATAAATATATATACATACACGCACTACTACATTGCTTTGGATGCAGGATCTTGCTAACTTATATAATGGTGTAAAGATACTGACGAGGGGATCTGCAATTTAGCAGCAAAAAGGGAAAACTGCTTAAGACATTTACTTTTTGATCAAGTTGTGTTTAAAGTACTTGGTTAATACTTTTAGGAATTCACACCATTGACACCTATCTGGATAACCCACTAAACCGAAGATAGACCTTGTAGTGCGGGGGGTGCTAACTTAGGGGAACACTAATGCCCCCAAGGTACCATCTGAGCAGCTCTGGACACTGTAAACTCTGAATACACGCCCGTGATTTACAGGCCAATCTTTGTGCTCAGAGTCGTATTGCTAAAAAGGGAGAAAAGGCATTGCGGAGGCCGAGTGGGCTCACGCGGAGATCCACAGAGCCCCTGGGTTCAGACGGGGCATTCAGATCCTGAAATACACAGGCCTGCTTCAGACATGATGTTCTGGCAGAGGAGGACCTTGAATGCTGGGTTTTCCCATAGTTGGCCAACCTGAACTTGCTGACCTGGCTAAGGGCACAGTGTAAAGGTCATATGCTCGCCTCGAGGAAGGGGGATGGGCAGCAGGTTCTGGCACACCACCCTATGCAGGGGGTGCGAACGGCACCTCAGCCCCCTTCCACTTACGCTGAGTGCTGCCTTTTTGAGGTCTACTCTATTTGAGAGTTTTCAGAGGCCTTACTTCTGGACCTTATTTAAAAAGGAGAACAGATCATCTGACTGCCCCTTTGCATCAGTAGCTATTCCAAGAGCAAACATTACATCATGAACCGTGGGGCCACTAATTGCAGGCTAAAGAATCCTCATCCTGACGCTGCCTGGGAAGCACCGTGACCTGCTGGTACCCATACACAGAACAGGGAAGCTGGCCTACAGCCCAAGTCTCTCTTCCTCCCCAAGCCAGCAGTTCGGTCATACTGGAGGGGCTGGGTTGTTATGGTAGGCTTCCTGTCCCAGCTGTTTCACCTTAGCATGGGCGCCAGTTTAAAAACGACACCTGGGAAGCGCTGCTGCAGGTGAAACAATTCTGCTCCGGGCTGGGGGTTGATCCAGCCCTAACAAGGGATCGGCCGACATTCGTGTGGATCACTGCCTGAGATATAGGGACTAGACTGAAGATAAAAGTTGCATCCACTAGGCAAAATATGCCAAAGAACAGAAATTACTCTCCATTTGTCTCTTAAGCATCAGGAATAAATGAATCCAAAGAAAGCAAACCTGTGGTGAAGGCAACACAACTGAACTGACAACCACACTCAGGCGGGAAGAAACACAAGAGGACGAAAGCCCAGCTTTCCGCCACCATCACTACCTCCCCTGGCTCTGAGGCGTCTAAAAGGTCACAAAGGACAACAACTCAGCCGGAAGGATTCACAGGTACTGGCACCTCCGCCCTCAACACCTTCTCATTCTAAAACCCGAGACACGCTGAGCAGCACCCGAGTTCTGCAGAACCCCCGTCAGACTACCTCTGGAGGTGGTGGGGCCTAAACAAGAGTCCACTGCTGGTTCGGATAACAACTCTTTATTTGACATCTACAAGATGGTGGTATCTTGCAGCTTTTGACCAGGTTTATACAATCTCAGTTTTTCAATAGTGCAACCTGTGCAAGCAAAGAAAAAGGAAAGGAAAAAAAAAAAAAAGGAAACAAAAAGACCAATTGTCCCCTCACTTGTTTTTATAAAACATCTATTATAGGCGAAACAAAACTTACCCATATTATAGATAAGTGTCTATTCACATTTGTACATTACCATTTTTAACAGCTTGAGATAAACTCTACAATGTCTTACAATACATTAAACAATATTCAAGTTACTAGGTAACAATAACAAGAAATAAACATACAGCAGAAGCCTCAAGTGTTTCCTCATTGTCTACTTTACAGCTCAAGTATGGTTTCCTTTTTTATGAGCGACCAACATATTACGGTAATAAAGTAAAAAAAAAGATGATTTGCAAAATGGAAGCCGAGTTGTCCTTTTTTCTAAAACTATCTTAAGTTAAGGAAAATGGAATTTTGAGAAAAGCAGGCTTGTAGCCGTTTTTGCAGCACTCATTAGGAATACTATTAATACATTAAAATTAACTTTTAAGAGTTTTATCACACACAAAAGAATGTTTGTACTTATCACCTTAACAAGAAACCTGGGACAGGGAGGATGGGGGTGGGGAGGAGTCACGGGGTTAGAAGCAATACCCAGGTATAAACATTATAAAAATGCAGTGACCAATGCTATACACTTACAAATGTTTCTCTCCGTCACATGACATCTGTTAATCTTGTTTACGCATGCTTTCGAAGACATGCACTGTCAGAACAGAAACTAGAAAAGAACCTGAATGTGTGATGTGCAACCTTTCGTTTCATGCTTTAATAGACCTAGTGTTTAATAAGTTGGAAAAAGAAACCGATATATATTTTCAATATTTATAGACCCAAAACACATGCATCCGGGGAGAACTCCCACAGCAATGGCACGGATGACCTGCGTTAACCCTGAGCACTGTGGAACATTAAGTAAAGCCAGTTGGGAAGTTCCAAGCATTTTTAAACCAATTGTGGTTCGTAGCCTTTAACAAACTCACAAACAAACAAACAGACGGACACACGCACGCACACACACCCCTCCGCTCCCCCAAAGTAGGAGCATATGGGAAGTACCATGGGCAAAGCAAAAGGAAAGACATATGTACCACCATCGGCACTGTTGATTTTCAGTTTTGCTATCTATTCCAGGTTTGTCCTTATTCCCAAAAAAATTAACTAGAGAGAGCACAACTGAAAAAAATTATAATTCTTTGGAAACTGTCCCTGATTTTTATGCAAATGATATGCTTCACCAGCATTTCAGATACATCCATGTTGAAACCTGTCTGTTCTTATGCGTTGCTCAAGCTGGCAATGCTCTGGGGGTGACGCTGCTGCCAGAGCTGTTTCTGTTGGACCGCAAGCTGTTGAGACTGGTCTGAAGTTGACAGGAGATTTACAAGAGGAGCCACACAATTTGCAGGGATGATCAGACCTGCCATTAGAAACAAGAATTTTTAAAGGTTGCGTTCAGGAGCAACCACACAGTATTTTACACTGCACAGCAAATTCCAAGTGAGGCATAATATTAAGTGTAACAAACAACACTCCACACAAAACCTAACAAATACCTAACAACCAAAATGGCTCTTTCAGAAGAAACCTGATTCCTCGACAGTGTTACCCACAAATACCTGGGCATACACACGTGTCTTCACGTCACACTGTCTCTTTGGTGGAAGAACAGACAGTGACGTACCGGACCTTCCTATATATTATCTTTCACAGCTCCCCAAACACCGCCTTCTTTGGCAGGTACTAATGTAACAAAAAGACTACAGAGTTGTGGCCACAAACTCAAATGCTGACTGAAGCAGGCAGATGCTTGCAGACTGGACAGCAGATGCCCTGGGTAAGGAAACTCTAGACTTCTCCCGGTAGGAATGGGAGGGCTCAATATTCCAGAGAAGCTGCTGTGTGTTTTGAAAAGATGAAAATCCAGGCTTTTGGATTTTACACGTGGCAATTCAAATAAATGAAAACTTGTAACCAAAAATACTTTGTGAAAAAAATGTTCACAGCCCTAACCGGTTTGGCCCAGTGGATAGAGTGTCGGCCTGCAGACTGAAGGGTCCCAGGTTCGATTCTGGTCAAGGGCATGTACCTTGGCTGTGGGCACATCCCCAGTAGGGGGTATTGCAAGAGGCAGCTGATTGATGTTTCTAACTCTCTCTCTCCCTTCCTCTCTGTAAAAAATAAATAAAATATATATATACTTAAAAAAAAAAAGTTCACAGATTGCCTTTCGCCACAGGCTACGACCAATCTGCAGAGGAGAGGAAGGTTCCTGCAAATAACACAGAGACTAAGGAGCGGGAAAGGGAAAGAACTGGGGGAATCCCCAGAGAGCCTGGGACAGAGCAAGTGGTGGCAACAGCTAGCCCAGCCCTGCAGGACCTCATCCACCCTCTGGGGCAGTGGTCCCGAGTGCCATCATCTCAACCTGGATGTTAAACGTGACAGGGTGGACTTCAGACAACCCTGGGGCAAGAGGCTGGGAACCTGCACAGAGGACCAGTGAAGAAGAGGAGGAAGGAGAGCAAGAGCAGCATAAAATAAAAGACCATCCCAGAACTTTAACCAGAATCAGCAATGTCCATTCAAAGGTATAACTTCTGTTCAATTCTTTAAGAACATATAAAGCAAGTTCTACCCCAATACAAGAAGAGATGGTAAGATTCTAAGGTGTAAAAAGCAAAATAAGAAAAAAATGAGATTTTTCCCCCCAGAACTCAAACAAAAACAAAGAAAACTCACCTACAATCCGCTGTCCATCCTCTGTTCTCAGCCGAACTATCTGCATTTTCACGTTTGTGCCACTGACAGATGCTAGAACACCCTCAACTTTTGTCCAGACACTCAGTACGGAGCCACATAACACATAATACGTGCGGCAACGAAGACCTATTTCACAGACTAATCCCAAGCTTGCTTTTTTACAATTGCCACGCCTAGGAGAGAGGGGGAGGGGGATATTTATGAACACACACTCAAACAAAAAGCTTGCAAGGTCTACCCAAATTTCAAGTGGAAAATACCTTGCCTTTACTGGCAGTTCCTTAGAGTATAATCCTTTCAAAATACTGAATTGTCTTTCCAATGTGACCTACCACTACTGATTTTTAACATTAGTTATTTCTGGGACCTAACTCCCTATACAATGGCTGATTTACTGGTTTTATATCCACTTAAGCATTTGTCATTTTCTATCCATTAGTTTACTTTGGATATTACTATATTAATGCAAGCTTATAAAATAATCCTGCCAGTTATTTCTATAGTGTTTTGGGTAAGTGGAAAAAGTCTCAGCAAACAAAATAAAAGCATATAAATTTATTTTAAAAGCTATGAAAAAAAGACATACCAAAATTACTTTCACAATTCATTGATAAAAATATCTTTCCAGTATTAATTCAAGATGAATATACAGTATTGGCACTTTTCTTGCTAAACTCAAAGCAAATGTTTTAGAGAAGATTTTTATAGGCTAATCTTTAATATATTTTATCTTAAAGAGTTGTCCTAAGTTAATTTCTAACACCACTAATTTACTCTCAAAACAAGAACAAAAACACTGTTGCCTGGTTGGCATGGCTCAGTGGTTGAGCATCGACCTATGAAACCAGGAGGTCACAGTTCGGGCACATGCCCAGGTTGCAGGCTTGATCCCCAGTAGGGGGCGAGGGAGGCAGCCAACGATTCTCATCACTGATGTTTCTCTCCCTTTCTCTCTGAAATCAATACAAATATATTTATTTTTTTTTAAAAAAACTGCTCACATCAAAGCAAAAAAAAAAAAAAAAAAGCAAATTCATCTACCTATATATGTAAAAATAAAAAGTTTAAAAACCTAGGCATGGGTAGCTCAGTTAGTTAGAGATCGTGCTAATCCCCAAGGCTGCAGGTCAGGGCACATAAAAGAATTAACCAGGGGAGGGTCAATTGGGAAAAAGGGGGCATATGTAATACTTCAAACCAGTGGTCGGTAAACCCATTAGTCAACAGAGCCAAATGTCAACAGTACAATGATTGAAATTTCTTTTGAGAGCCAAATTTTTTAAACTTAAACTTCTTCTAACGCCACTTCTTCAAAATAGACTTGCCCAGGCCGTGGTATTTTGTGGAAGAGCCACACTCAAGGGGCCAGAGAGCCACATGTGGCTCGTGAGCCACAGTTGCCGACCACGGCTTTAAACAATTAAAAAAAAAAATCAACCATACACATTCTACAAGCATTGCTGACTGAGCGCCACACCAAACAGCAAATAATGTGCTCATATATTTATAGACAGCACTAGAGTAAAGGCATGTTTAATTAAATCTTGATGATACTGAAGAATGTCATAAGAAACATGAAATACTGACCAATAAGCATGAGTACAAGTGTCTGCAGATGAATTATACTGATCTAACCAGTGAACCAGGGCATCATCTGAGACGACCTGTAGAAAGTAAGACAAAAACTGTTGGAAAGAATTGTTTTACACAAACTGGTTGCCTAATCTGGTCTGTAAAGCCAACTTAAGGTAACCTCTATACAGAATACCTGACCCTTGCTACAGGCTGCATATGAGGGACATTATCAACTTCTGCCATGAGGACCTTCCTATGTAACACAGTTTTCAAATAGCTTAATTATAATTAGAGGCCTGATGCACAAAATTCGTGCAAGGGGCTCTGTCCTCACAGCCCCAGCTTTGTCTGGAAGGTCATTCAGCTGTCCGGTCTAATTAGCATATTACGCTTTTATTATTATAGAAGATTATTTTCAAGTGACAATGGACAAGAGAATAAAAGCTTAAGGTAACACTAATAACCTATCCTATATAATAAAAGACTAATATGCAACTAGATCGAAAAGCGGAACTGGAACCGAACATTGCTATGATGTGCGCTGGCCACCAGAGGGTGTGCACAGAACATGGTGGGCATCGGCAGCGGTGTGACGGTGGAGCAGGTGAGTGGGGGTGCCAGACCAAGGCAGGCGCCGATCACTGTCAGTCCCAAGCCTCTGGTGGTCACTGAAAATTATTTGCTCCTGTGTGCCACAGTCCCACCCAGTGCTCAAACCTGTGGCCAGCGCTGGCCCCGCTTGCACCCACTGCCGGTGCCCAGCACCAGTCCTGATCGCTGGGTGCCATCAGCAAGTGCAAGTGGCGGCTGACGGCCCTGATCGCCTGAGGGCTTCTCCACCTCCCCCTGCTCCTGAGGGGTGATTGGGGCAGCAGCTGCTGCTTGCACCCGCTGACCACGTCGGCCCAAATCACTCCGTGCTATCAGCGGGTGCAAGCAGGGCTGGTGCCTTCTGCATAAGGGAGCGCCTTCGGCATGTAGGAGTGCCTTCTGCGTGTGGGAGCAGCAGTGGCGGGAGCAGGGCTGCCGGCAGACAGAGGCAGACAGAGGACGGGGCTGCAGTGGGAGGGGCACGGAGGATGGGCCGAGACCCGCCCCTGTTCCTACTGCAGCCTCGTGGTCCACAGTTCCTTTCAAGGTGCACGAATTCGTGTACTGAGCCCCTAGTAATAGTAATGTTAGGAAAAACATAGTCATTCACTGTTTTTCTAGAAATCATTGCAAAATATAAACAGCAGCTCATAATGAAGCCAGAGTTGGTGGGAAGGGATTTCAGTCTTGCACATCTTTCCTTTATTTAAAAACTTCTAGTTTCACTGAAAGCTTTTTTTCTAACAACACAAGCTATTTTACATAATCACCTTACAGGTTTCTTAATAGCAGATAACATTAAAACTGGGTATAAACATACTTTCAATCTTATTATAAAACAAGTTATTTATAAATAGCATAGTGTACAAATGAAAAAAATACCTTCTTATATTTCTTCTTTAAATCAGCATAAATTTCTAATTTGAGTTGTTTCCCAGTATTTGGTCTATAGACTAAGAAAAGCTTCTTTTTTGGGTTCACTTCTTTAACTAAGATGGCAGTCTTCTTGTTGTTCCTTATCTATTAAAAAAGTGGGGAGACACAAAGACTGGTGACTGCTCACTCTGCAATACACTTGGTGTTTGGTGCCGCCATCACAACAGCAAGTGGAATCCCTTGACCGGAGCAAAACAAACACAGGAGCATGAACACGAAATGGAGAAGGATGACACGCTGCAGGACAGTTTCACACCTTCTCTCTAAAAAGAGGGCTCTGGGACCTGAATTCTGAGGAGGCTGCAGACTTTCCTTAGAAAATGGTTTGAATAAGCGTTAAAAGCATAAATGTCCAGTGGAGACACTTCACAAGTTCTAGTCCACATACCTGACTCAGAACCCAAACAGCCTAGAGACAAGTGAGGGAGGAGTCAAGGGAGTGGGTACGAAGGGACTTCATAGAAAAATTCTGTTACCTCTGCCATGTGGCTAAAATTTTCCATAACCGAATGCTGTAAAAAATGTCACTCTCCTTCAAGTTACAATAAAATATAACCTCAAAGATAATGATTTTGATTACCCACAGGCCTCTGAGTTCATTTCATCCTTTGGTGCCACCTACCCCTATGGCTGCCCCAGGGAGATCCAGTGCTGAGCAAGAACCACGTAACTACATATGCAGAAGTGGAAGAAAAGAATGCACCTGACAAATGACAGAACTTACATAAGTTTTTTAAAGTCAGAATTATGAGAGAAATCCTAGGAAGGAGGAGTTATAAGAAGCCCCATTTAATTCAAGGAAAAATAAGATTGGAGAATTAATATCTCCTTTAAAGCAGTGGTCGCCAACCTTTCAGGCCTCTTGGACCACCAGTGGTCCGCAGACCAACGGTTGGCGACCGCTGCTTTCAAGAATGGTTAACGATGACTAAGCAATAATATATGACGGAAAATTGAAAGAAAAAAACAGTTTCAAAGTGAAAACATTTCCCCAGCTGCTCTACAACATGAATGTCTTGCTGAGCAACTACGTTTTTATATTAAGGTCATTCTTACACTGATAAAAAGAGAACATTTTACTTTTCATGGATATTAAAGATCCTTTGTCTTTTACTGGCTCAAATGATTTGAAACATTGTTTATATAATTCTGCAAAGCCGGTAACAATGGTTAAAGTAAAAATTACATTTTCAAAATTTTTTAATTAGTTGAGGTAAAACACTTGATAAACTTATGAAAGTACAATGTTTCAAGCGAATAACAGTGTGATCTGACTTCGTAGAGTCAAGTAAGATCACACTGTTATTCGCTTGAAACATTGTACTTTCATAAGTACAATGTATTGTACTTATGAAATAAGTTCACTGTATTGTAGCCCCGTGTTTTAAATTCTGGCAGTAATTTAAAATGAAAAACAATAAGCAATACCCTTTGTGGACCAAGCAAAATTCATCTAAGGGAGAAATATGGATAAAATCTGGTGAACTGTATCAATATCCTGGTTGTGATATTATACTATAGTTCTGAAAACTGTTTTACCATTAGGGAAACTGGTGTACAAGAAATTTCTCTGTATTCTTTCTTATAACCTCATATGAATTTATAATGATCTAAGTAAGGTTTTCAAATAAGCAAGCAAGCAAACAAGGAGCCAGATCCAATTTAAGAGCTTTTGCTCTTGGATCAAGGATCAGTAAACCAGGCTTGTGGACCAAGTCTGGCCTGCAGCTGCCAAGTTTAACAGTGGCAGGAGGGGAGGGAGGTAGGAGGAAAAGCCAAAACAGGGACCATATATGGCCTGCAAAACCTGCAATATTTACTATCCGCCCCTTTACGGAAGGCAAGCAGGACTCCTGCTCTAGACAGTGTCCGTGTCTGGCCCTGCCTGCAGCATCACAGACAGTCCACTGCACAGTTACATCCTAAACCAGGCCATCACTGACAGCAGTCACTCCATAAACATCTTCTATATATATAAAAGGCTAAATGACCGGCCGATAAGTATGATGTGCACTGACCACCAGGGGGCAGACACTCAACACAGGAGCTGCCAAGCAACAGCAACTTTGCAGAGTGCCCTCTCACACTCTGGGACCTCTCAGGGGATGTTGGAATGCTGGTTTTGGCCCAATCCCTGCAGGCCAGGCAGAGGGACCCCACCTGCTGGAGGGACCCTACCCTGCTCACTCTGCAGACACCCTTTGAGCCCCAGCACCGCCCCAGGTACAGCTTGCTGAGGAGGGACTGCGGGAGGTTGGCTCTAGGGTGTGTACAGCCCATCTCGCCCAATCTTGCCCTGCTGGTCACCTTCTATTTAATTTCCTTTCAATGTGTATGAATCCGTGCACTGGACCTCTAGTTTACAAATAAAAAACAAGTGGTAAACCCACCCCGTGGAATATGATTCCACTACAAAAAGCAATGGACACAAAAGGACAAAGAATGCTTCCACTGAGATATGAAAATGCAGAGACAGAAATCAGACTAGAGGCTACCAGGCACTAGTCTGGGAATTATTGTTTAATGCTTATAGTTACTATTTTGGATGATGAAAAGGCTTTGGAAATAATGGTGATGGTTGTACAGCATTGTGAATATAATTAATGCCACTCAATTATACACTTAAACATGGTTAAAGTGGCAAATTTTGTTATATATACACAAGTGGATAAATTGTATGGTATATGAATTATCCTATATAATAAAGCATAATATGCTAAGTGTCCAACTGATTGGTCAACCATCAGCCGACTGCTTGACCAGTCGCTATGATGTGTACTGACCACCAGGGGGCAGATGCTCTGACCGGTAGGTTAGCTTGCTGCTGGGGTCCAGCCGATTGGGACTGGGTGAGAGGGCTGGACATGCCCTGGAGCCCTCCTGCAGTCCCTCCCTGGCCTGCCAGCCCTGATAGGCCCTGATAGCCAGCCAGGCGGAGGGATCCCACCTGTGCACAAATTCATGCACCAGGCCTCTAGTATTTTAATAAAGCTGTTAAAAAAAAAAGGAAAGAAAGATAATTCAAGAGAAGGTAAGTATTAGAAACAGGTAAAATCTGCCCTGGCCTAGGGAAGCTCAGTTGGTTAGTGTCATTAGGCATTCAATCCCTAGTCAGGGCATATACAAGAATCAACCAATGAATGCATAAACGAGTGGAACAAGTCGATGTCTCTCACTCTCAAAATCAATAAAATAGAATAAATTTAAAAATTGAATCTAATAACACCGCTTCAATATAGTAAATGAAATTGTACATGAATGGAAAAACCCACAATTATAGTGATAAATTATCAGACCAGAGAAAGCTAAATATAATTGGGAAATATGCTCAAAGCCAAGATGAGAACCACAATGCTGGCAATGAAAACACCTATCTGGATAGCTCACATGTAAAGGAAACAAGTCTTGCTGATGTGGCTCAGTGGGTGAGCATCAAACCATGAACAGGAGGTTCGATTCCTGGTTGGGGCATATGCCCAGTTTGTGGGCTCGATCCCCCAGTGTGGGGTGTGCAGGAGGCAATCAATGATTCTCTCTCATCATTGATGTTTCAATCTCTGTCACCCTTCCTTTCTGAAATAAATAAACAGACAGACAAACAAGTCTTACCTGCAGTGACAAGTAAAAGCCATCATCTGGTCCTGTGAGCTCAGCCCAAATCTTGGTAGCTTCCTCCCAGGACATCCCTCTCTCTACACTAATCTGTAAGAGAAACAGTAACAGTTAAATTCGACTCACTTCTGTGAGTGCCTATCACAGAAGGACAGCACACAAGTGTCACATGACTGCCAGACTTACTGTGTATAACTCTACATGACCAGAGGTTGAATATCCTGGAGTCAGAAACTTCTTAACATCACTTTTCCTCACTTTCTCATCTCCAGAACCAAGATCTTAAATAAGAAAAAAGCAGCATATAAATGTAAAAAGAACATTTTATCAGAAATACACGTTTAAAATTTTTCCCACTGCTCTGGCTGGTGTAGCTCAGTTGGTTGGGCACTGTCCTGTGCACCAAAAGGTTGCCGGTTTGGATCCTAGTCAGGGCACATGCCTGGGTTGTGGGTTCAATCCCCAGTAGGGGATGTGAAGGAAACAGCCAATCGATGTTTCTCTCTCCCTCTTCTTCTCCCTTACCCTTTTGAAAAATCAATTTAAAAAGAAAATTCCCCACTTACCTAAGATTCCCATATCGTATCTTCCATTTTTTTTGGCATTTTGAACAACTGCAGTGAGTGTGTCTGCAAAATACTGAAATAACGCATTCTGTTGGTGCACCTCCATGCCCAAAATTCTATTCAGGAATTTCCCGATGTTGTTATAATCTGCAATGACAAGATTATAGGAAACAATTTAATGCACAAAATTGGCAATTTAAAATTTGTTCATCTAAGCTTAGTTCAAATTCTCGCTTTCTCCTCAAAAGTTTTCATCACACCTCCTGCACTGTTCCCAAAACAGCTTTAATCAGACAATTTCTACCTCGAGCAATTAGCATGACCATAGTCCATGCTCAAAGGATGTTTGCTGAACTGAATTTTTGCATCTTCAACTTCACTTATTAAAAGTATGAACACAATTTAGCACGAAAATGTTCATTGTCCAACATCAAGTCTCAGCTAGTCAAGTGTTAAGTGCTACACGTCAGTGACGCTCAACTTTGGCCGCACAATTAGGATGTCTCAGAGCTTTGGCCCAGCTGGCATGGCTTGGTGGTTGAGTGTCGACCTATGGACCAGGAAAGGTCACATTTCAATTCCTGGTCAGGGCATATGCCCGGGTTGCAGGCTTAATCCCTAGTGTGGGGTGTGCAGGAGGCAGCTGATCAATGATTCTTTCTCATCACTGATGTTTCTCTCCCTCTCCCTCTCCTTTCCTCTCTGGAAGGCAACCATGGCTGAGCTCTAGCCCTGACTTCAGTATTTTTTAAGAGCTTGGCAGCTGATCATATGTGCAACCTGGGATGAGAACTGCTGCTGTTGAGACAGAATAGAAGTTGAACCTCTTTTGAATAACCAGAGGAGAAAGAAACCACCCAGAGTGCTTTGTGAGCACTCAGTAATGAGGAATTGAAAATTACAAACTTGAACCTTCCCCTCCAAGTTGATAAAGGCATAAATAACAAAATGGGCTTTACTAAAACAGCAACAGCTATGTATATATACAAAACTAATACCAGTACCTTTATCTAGAGTTAGAATTCCTGAGCGGTCTTCTACATTTATCAGGCCAACCCCTATCAGTCCTTGCCGAACATCTGTAAGAAAATAAATTAATAAAAAACCTCAAAACCCAAATGAACCGTCACCTGACTAATCAAACAAGATCAAGTCCTAGCACTAAGACACAAACTATGTATCTTCCACAGTTCCTATTAGCCAAAATAAATGGAATCAATAGACCCAAAGGTCATTAGACACTCAGAACTCCTACAGTACTCAAAAGCCTCACACTCTAGTTTAATATTTCATTAAATATCTTATGGCCCTGATTGGGTTAGTTAGAGCATCAGCCCAAAATACCAAGGTTGCTGATTCAATCCCTGGTCGGGGCACATATATACAAGAGTCAACCAATGAATGTATAAATAAGCGGAATTAAAAAATCGATGTTTCTCTCTCTAAAATAAATTTTTAAAAAATCTCATCTTTCCAACAGTAATCTTTGGCAGTGGATATCTTTGACTACCAGCTGTCACCCATAGAATTTGCAACAAAAAACAACATCTATAATAGTAAGCATGTTCTGTATTTTGTTACTAAGAGAGCAGTTTATGGAGCTTTAAAAAATACTGGTGTCTTACAGAATAAGGAAGTGAGAGAAAAGGGTCAACAGGAAGCATGATGACATTGTTTACACACTTTCATTTGCATGGTCAAAATTGTCTAGATTCTGCAGATGACAACTGTGTAGCCAAAAATCTCCGCTGCAAAAACGCCTCCTTTGGGAACCCTTCCTATGCCCATAAATTACTTGTATAGGGTGGGGCAAAAGTAGGTTTACAGTTGTTCGTATGAAAAATCATTAAATACAAAAATTAAGTACTCACAACTGTAAACCTACTTTTGCCACACCCTGAACACAAGGATATAATCCCAGCACTGTCTGTAATGGCAAAAACAGGAAAGTCCACTAAACGCCAGTTATTGAACTAGAGAAACTTACATGAGCTAGCTGTAGATCATTATGCAGCTACTAAAAAAGTATTATTACTATAGCTACTGGCTTGTAAGAGATGTTGGTAAGGTATTAAGTGAAAAGTACTTTGTAAAAGCAGTATTAACTACATTTAAAAGATAAGATGTGTTTAGATGAAAATGGAGAAAATATGCTGGAAGGCTGTCACTGTTCAGATTGTCAACATCTATAACCTGGGTGGTGGAAATGAAGGTGGGAGTTAAGGACAAGACTGACTCTTCACCATACTCTTTAGGTTTCTTTCATTACTTACGATGATTAAGTAACGTGTAATTTTAAAGAGAAAGGGAGAGGGAGAGAGACAACAACAAGGCCAAGACTATAGAACTGGAAAGGCCCTTCCAGTGAAAAATGCTAACTCTACAATGATACATCAAATATCTTACAGCTACTTCTTACATCCATTTTCCAAAATATGTTCATAGTTTCCTGAGCTACTAAAACCATCTGGACTACTTACATTTATGGGGTAGAGTCTATACTACAGATCTGCGAGACAGGTCTAAGAATTTCCTTAACACTACCTAGAATTTTCTTTTATTTAATACTAGTGGCCCGGTGCATGAAATTCGTGTACATTAAAAGGGAATTAGAGGAAATATTTTAATATTGCTATCTGCCCTTTCTCTATAATAGAAGGGTCAAAGAGATGAAAGAAAATTAGTAAAATGTAAATGAAAAATCTCTCTCCTGTCAGTGTCTGGGGTGCACCGTAGGACCCAGAGTCAAGTCCCTGCCCACTCACTTGCACCTTGAAATTGTGCAAGACCCAGGCCCAGCCGGCTCTACCCATCAAGCCCCACAGGGCAGGTCCCCCAGCCCCAGCCCCGGGGGGGCGTGGCTTCAGGTCCCCTGGCCCTGGTGCAAGGGCATAAAGACCATTTGCATATTATCTCTTTATTATATAGGTCTAGAGGCCCACTGCACGACATTCGTGCACTGGTGTGTGTGTGTGTGTGCGCGCGCGCGCGCGCGCGCGCACGCACCCTCCCACAGCCTGGGACCCCTTGCTCCTTACAGCCTGCCTGCAGCAGAGACAGGAGATGCTCCCGCCACCACCACTGCACTCACCAGCCATGAGCCTGGCTTCTGGCAGAGCGGAGCTCCCCCTGTGGGAGCACACTGACTGGTCATTCTGCCATTTGGTCTATTTGCATATTAAGCCTTTTATTAGATAGGATGAAAATTTCCAAAAATGTACAAATGTAAAGAAAATGCTGTGAATTACACACATTCTCATTACCCCATTTTAACAACTGTTAACACATGGCCAATTTTACTAATCCCATCCCCCCACCACCAATCTCCACAGATTATTAACCATGGTACTTTAACTTTCAAATTTAATTTTAAAAGCTATTGGACATAGTGATTTCAAATGAACCTAACAAACCACTTTCCTCCATGAATCTAGTAGTAACACGAGGTACACTATCAAGAGCAAAAACATCTTCACTTGAATGAAATTTAATAAATTGACTGCTTATTACAACTGATCAACTTAGGTGTCTATTCACTTTCAATTTCTAAGTTTTATAAAAAGTAAAACAACACTGCACGTTAGAACAGGTTTGAGTACCTCATCAGTACTCATTTTCCTTTGTTATGATTATTCTTAAAATTTACCTTTAAAGAATTCTCCAGGGTAGTCTGGAGGTGGTGATACCATAGGAGAATCTAGGTTTACAATGGATTTCATGACAATTTCTAATGCATTTCTTCCATACTGCAATAAAACAAATAAACAAACCAGTTTTAACATTTGGGTACTCTAATCACATGACCAAGTCAATACTATAAAAATTATAATTGTATCACAGAATCAAAAACAGCAGGAATAAGTTACCTTCTGCACTGCCTAATGCCTACGTCACACCTCTGCACATAGCAGACATTCAATCAAGAACTTCTGGGAACTCATACCTCATTCATTCACCAACATGTGTTATAGTCCTATTTTCAATAGGAATAAAAAGATAACGATATTGCAGGCTGATCACTGAAGTTCTCACCAACGTGTGAAATCTTGTCTTCCTATCTATGGGAAACCATGATTTTACAGCAAAATGCGAAGAGGTGGCATTGCTATGTTTTCGACAGCCCCCACTTCCACGAACCCAGCACACTACTGTGAGATCAGAGATGGAAATCTGAAATGTACCTTATTGTCAAAGTTGAACCTGCTCAAATCTCTGGATTCTGTTGCTCTTCTGTCACCATGTGTAAGTGCCCCCTATCAAAACATAAAATTTCCAATCAGAAAGGTAACATACACCAGCCTTTACATACATATATACAATTCCTAAACTTACCAAACTCTCAAGTCTTTTAGCAACAATAGATGCAAATCTTTGTTCTCCCGCCAATTCAGAAATTAGAAAGACATATTCGGGAGCAGTAACTTGGTTTGATCTATGAGTTCGTCCTGTAACCACATAAAAAAAAAATCAGATTGTGTTCACTAGAAACAGAGAATTCTGAGATCTATTCCTTACATTTAACACTAAGATGGGATTCAGAAACTCTGACACAAGAGAAAAAATATAAAACCGTTAAATGCGAAACATATCACTATTGCTACCCCAGTTTGGTTAACCACATTGTTGCTAATGCACAGCTGCTCTGGATTCTGTCCAGATGTTTTTTTATAATCACTGGGTCCCGAGGACGTGAAGATGGAAAGAGGGGAGGAGCGATGTGCCCTGAGTGAAGGCTGTGGGGACTGAAAGGGACGTGAGCAGCAGTTGCTCTGACATGCTTTGATCAACCTAAAGGTCTGTAATGAAGACACTCCTGAGAAACCTTGTTCTGGGAGAGAATGCCACAAGCCCAATAAAGCCCCAGTGCAGGTCTTTTACAACTTTTAAAACAGGTATGAAAGAAAAAAATATTAAATAAGTAAAACAGGAATGAATTCATGATGCAGTCACTATTTTAAGGTACATGCTACACACAACACTTCCAAAATATATATGTATGTGGAGTTTAAGATGTCTGACATTAAATACAGACTGCTATGCACACATTTCGGGACCTTACCAAACTGCTGAATGGCTCTGTCTGCGCTCCAGGGCAACTCCAAAGTCATGTGCACTCGCCGTCGTTGATTCTTGGCTCTCCGATCTGCTTGTAATGAAATACCTGAGCTGGCAGCTTCTGAGATGATAGCAATATTCTGTATCAAATATAAGAGAAACAAAGGTAGTCTTTGCACAAAGACAAGCAGGAAAGTGTAAATAAAGTTCTTAGGTAGATTACCGGGGATCCATCAATACCAACTCTCCTCTTCCTAAATTATAAAACCCCCAATTTTAGCTGGTGCATGGATGCCCAGAATGAAGATTACATTTGCCAGTCTCCCTTGAAGCTAAGTGTGGACATGCTCCTGCCAGTAGGTAGTAGTAATGTGAACAAGGTCCAGGAAATGTCCTGAAAGTTGAGAACATGCCAGTGTGGCTCAGTGGTTGAAAAACAACCACAGAGCCCATGCCCAGGTTGCGGGCTTGATCCCCAATAGGGGGTGTGCAGGAGGCAGCCCTTCGATGATTCTCTCTTATCATGGATGTTTCTATTTCTCTCCCTCTCCCTTCCTCCCTAAAACCAATTAAAAATATTTTAAAAAATATATAAAACATGTAAATGTTCATTGATTTTGTGCAATTACTAAAAAATTATAGGATAACAACATTCAACAGGGATAATTCATATTAGAAGAAAAAAACCTTCTAAAGATTAACGTAAATGTCTAACTATATGGACAGTATTCTTGTGGCTGAAAATCATCCCACAAAAGAAAGGAAAAAATGAAAGCATCCCAGAAAAACATACCTTATCTCCATCCATAAACCTTTGTTTTTCTGTGATATTTAATATTTCCACAGGGACGTCAAGTTCAGATCTTGACTCGTACGATATGCTTCCATCATCATTGCTTACAACTCTCCCCTTGCGGCCTGTCATCTGAAAAGCCAAACAAGCCGTGCCAGTTACAAACTGCCACTTACAATTAAGGTGCCTGATTCAGACCCAGGACTCCTTCACTGGAGAAACCTGGTGCGAGGCAAAAGGAATGATGAGCCAACTTGTGCTGCACAGCCTGCGCTGCACCAGGCACTGTGGGAGACATTGCTACATAGCCACTGGTTTTGAAAAGTTCAGATTCCAGTGGAGACAGCAGACATGTGGCAACGATCAGAGGCCGCCTGCGGCGCAGGGACAGAGGTGAGTGTCTCAGGGCAGACACGCAGATAGTAGGAGCTTGGGATGAGAACAGAGTAAGAACAAGGGCCCTAAGATCTGAGGAAACTAGACAGATCCTTGTGATGATAGCCAAAATAACACTCATTCTACAGGGTTTTAAAGGTGGCAAAAAAATTACCAAGGAGAGACACAGCCCTGCTCAAATCCTATATACCTCAGCAACATTCTCAGGGCCGCCGAGTTCATCAATCAGCTCATCCAGGGTATTAGGAGGGAGGTCTTCAGCTAATTTTTCTAGTTTATCAAGTAGGTCTTTCTTCATTTGCTGGGCCCTTTCCACGGCATCCTGACTTGTTATAAGGCTGCTGTTGCTGTTGGTGTTGCTGTTAGCTAGATAAAGTACATTTATTAAAAATCAATACAGAGTTTAAATATTTGTTCTGTTTAAATTAAAAGTACATTTCACAGACAAAAAGCAAGCTTTCACATGGATACCTGGTGCACTGTTAGGAGCAGGTGAAATAACTGGTGTGGACGAAAAACTAGGTCGTTTTGATCCAAGACCTGATGCTAATAAGGCACTTTGAATAGAATCTGGATCTATACTTTTCTTTCTTTTTTTATCTTTGTTTTTCTTGTGGTCTTTTCTGATTAACCAAGGGTCTGAAAGTTAAGAAAAGATAGGTGTCAAATCATTTGTTAAAACAAGTGGGAATCTTGAAAGGACAGGACCATTGAGCTTTTTTGTATTGTTAACGGATAACTTGTAAACGGTCGCCAACTACAGTGTCCAGTACAGCCACACACAAGTCCATGGTTTGAGGTTAAAATAACTGCACAAAACTAAGATCATCTCACATAAGTGAGCTAACCCTTCAGAAGACAGACAGGCTAGGAGCTCTCCACCAAGCAAAGACTAGGATCTGTGTCATGTGTTTACTTCACAGAGAATAAAGGTGTTAGTTACTACAATATCCCATGTCAAATACCCAGAAGGAATGACCCCTCAGCTTCCATTTAACACCCTGATGAACTCACCATCCTCATCGTCCTCACTGGACTCATCTCTAAATGGGTTGAAGTCATCGTCATCTCCAGAACTCAGGTTCTTGGAGCTCGCATAGTCACTCTCCTCATTATCAGAGGCATCGGATTCGCTCCCACTGTCGTCAGAGCTGCTCCCAGTGAGGCCGCCCACTTTCCGTGCTTTTTTGGCTTCTCGAGTTATTTCTTCACCTACCCTCAAACCCCGGACAAGACAGTCAGCCAAACGCACTGTTCTCAAAATCCAGGAAATCACATTTAGTTCATGAGTTAATTCAAATGAGACCGGTAGAAGAGAAGCATTTACATAAATATATAAGAACAAATAAAATTTACAAAAAAGCGCTAACCTTTTGGACTAACATAGAAATTAGGTTATGTTCAATTCTGTATCTAATTTATTCTTTTTTTAAAAATACATTTTATTGATTTTTTACAGAGAGGAAGGAAGAGAAACATCAATCAGCTGCCTCCTGCACACCCCCTACTGGGGATGTGCCCACATCCAAGGTACATGCCCTTGACCGGAATCGAACCTGGGACCCTTGAGTCCACAGGCCGATGCTCTATCCACTGAGCCAAACCGGTTAGGGCTATCTAATTTATTCTTAAGAAAAAATTAGATACATATATAAAAACTCAAGACTGCCTTCAAGTGCACAAGTTTCCAATGAAATCAGAACAGAGATAAAACAGAGTATCTGGTGCTGTCACAATTTAATTGTTTATCAGGCTGAGAGAAGAAGCCTAAATAATCATAGTTTTACAGAATACTTAAAAAAATATATTAAAGCCCTGGCCGGTTTGGCTCAGTGGATACTCCAGGGGTCCTCAAACTTTTTAAACGGGGGGCCAGTTCACTGTCCCTCAGACCATTGGAGGGCCGGACTATAGTTAAAAAAAAACAACAACTATGAACAAATTCCTATGCGCACTGCGGGCCTGGGACGAGTCGGCTGCTAAGCAGGACAGGCAGCGGCACCCAGCGGGCCAGCGGGCCGGCGTTTGAGGACCCCTGCATAGAGTGTCGCCTGCAGACTTAAGAATCATAGGTTGGATTCCGGTCAAGGGCACATGTCTGGGTTGTGAGCTTGATCCCTTGTAGGGTGGTGTGTGGGAGGCAGCCGATCGAAAAGACTTGCTGGAATACAGCTGACCCTTGACAGCATGGGTCTGAACTGCGTAAGTCCACTTATGTGCTGATCTTTTTCAATAAGTACTGTAAGTGTCATTTTTGCAATCTTATGATTTTTTAAAAAACATGTATTTTATTGATTTTTTTACAGAGAGGAAGGGGAAGAGACAGTTAGAAACATCGATGAGAGAGGAACATCGGTCAGCTGCCTCCTGCACGCCCCCCATTGGGGATGTGCCCACAACCCAGGTACATGCCCTTGACCGGAATCGAACCTGGGACCTTTCAGTCCACAGGCTGACGCTCTATCCACCGAGCAAAACCGGTTTCGGCACAATCTTATGATCTTAATAACATTTCCTTTTCTCTTAGTTTATTATAAAGATACAGTATATAATACACAGAATATAACACAAAAAATATGTGTTAACTGACTAGCCATGTTATAGGTAAGGCTTACAGTTAACAACAGGCTGTTAGTAGTTAAGTTTTGGGGGAGTCAAAAGTTGCACACAGATTTTCTGACTTGGGGGGTGCTGCTAACTCCCGTGTTGTTCAAGGTTCAACTGTACAAACAATAGATAAAACTGTTCTTTTAAAGCCACAGAAGGTGCTGATTTGAATTATGTTACTCAATATTCAGAAGATATCTGAAACAGCATTACTTTTCATGCCATGACACTAAGATAATAAACACTGTCAATTATACTATAATAATCAAGCCACTTTCAGGCATATTAGAAAATGTATTTCTTAGAATGAATGAAACAAGGTAAAAGTGTCAGGCACTGTGTTTTGAGTTCACAGCATCAGGTTTCAAAGTAAGTTATCATCACCCTTTATAAAGAGCCTGAGAAGGCAACTTCTCAAACAACTTAGTAAGCACCTTAACACAAACCCATGTTTGTATTACTATAAAATGTCTAACAAACATTGGCTCATGTATTTCAATAATGAAATAATAAACTAACAGAAGCCTCTTTAAATAAGACTATAAATACACGTATGTGCAGTTTTGACAACTCAAAGGCCTGGATTCTGCTTCCCATCTATCACCCACTAGCTATTGTGAACCTGGGAAAACTCCTTAACCTCTTTGTCTTCCTGTACCTTAATTTCCTGTTTACAAAACTGAAAACCTAAAACCTGCTTTCATATGGATGCCAGTGTTTATCACCATGCTAGCACTATTTTTTAAAAATACATTTTTATTGATTTCAGAGAAGAAGGGAGATGGAGAGATAGAAACATCAATGATGCGAATCACTGATCGGCTGCCTCCTGCATGCCCCACACCGGGGATCAAGCCCACAACCCGGGCATGTGCCCTGACCAGCAATTGAACCGTAACCTCCTGGTTCATAGGTCAATCACTGAGCCTCGCCAGCTGGGCCATGACAGAGTG
Organism: Corynorhinus townsendii; assembly: GCA_026230045.1. Classification (NCBI taxonomy): domain Eukaryota; kingdom Metazoa; phylum Chordata; class Mammalia; order Chiroptera; family Vespertilionidae; genus Corynorhinus; species Corynorhinus townsendii. Next base: position 12,850,885 of record JAPDVU010000014.1, read on the forward strand.
CTGACATGGTTCAAATGGTTCAAGCAATGATTTAAAAAGGATTTCTTGTGCACTGGAAACACCATGAGCGACACTGAAAATATGCAGCCACTTGCTGATTAAATGAAAGTAGTTAATTTCCAAAGTATAAAATTCTTCAAATCTACACCATTTTAAAAAACAACAACACACACACACACACACACACACACCTTTCCGCTTCTTTATTTTATTTTCTTTACAAGGACTGTCTCTTGGTGAACTGTTGTTACTTGGAGCTGTCAAATCGATTCCCAGCAAACTATAAAGCTTTTTCCTGTCTGGAGCAGGGAAGTGTTTTTCGATGAGTGACTGCAACACTCCTCTGTTTGTAGGAGAGAAAGTGACAATGAGCTGTTCAGTTATTTTTTTGTTTTGTTTCTTATTGATAATTAATATACTTTGTTCAATCTTACAAAATACTGATAATCCAGCTCAAATGAATTTAAATATTCTAGGCCAAGGCTGTCCAATTGCAATATAATGCAAGAAGAGCCAAATACATAATTTTTTACTTTCCAGTAGCTACATTAAAAAGTAAAAGAAAACGTAAAATTTTAACAATATATTTTACTTAATTCATTATATCACTTCAACATGTAATCAATTAATTATTTTATTATTTTATCTGAAATCTTTGAAACTTGGTGTATATTTTATACTTACAGCACAACTTAATTTGGACTAGCCAAGTCACCTGCTCAATATCCACACGTGACTAGTGACTATAATTTTAGAAAGGGCAGTACTAGGCACTCAAGCACAGAAAAACACAGATTAGCAAGGGCATGCTTTGCTTTTAAAAGTGGTTTTTATTTATATCTATTTTAAAAGGAGCCATTTGAATGTATACCCTAAAGCAAGAGATAGTATGGGGACAAAAGTCATTTTGCTAATTTTACTACCACAGTAGGAACTGGCAGAACAGGCAAACAAACCGAAATACAATGCCAAAACATTTTTCTGAAACTATTTCAATCTCATGACTATTTGCAATTATTAGAGCTTACTAAATTGGGACAAACTATACTTGTTGTTTATATACTTACTGAAATTGCAATTTCAAATACACAAATGCAAAAGTAAAACAGAAACTAGACCCAGCTGTCACATTTCCAAGAGGTGCAAAGCAAACAAATATCAAGCTCTTTTGTTAATCATCCAAACACTAGGAATAATACTGTCAAAATGCTTAACATTTCAGCATTTCTGTTTTTTTCCAATAGATAAAATGTATGGATCCACACAGAACTGCAAAAACTAAGATCAGAAAAACTTTAAAAGATGATATAGGTGAATCAAAAATTTTACCTCCAGGAAATGCCAACATTGAAGTTAATCTAAGCCAGTGATTTTCAACCAGTGTTCCGCAAGAATTTTTAAAACATCCAATACCAATTTTTAAAACGTAGGGGCACTGACCTCTTTTCCCTTAGATTGTCAAGTAAAAAAATTACAACAGCCAACACAAAAATAAGCATCCAGTATGAATCTATAAAAATTACACTTTTTTTTTTTTTTTTGGTCAGATTGGCAAAGAATATATTTTTTGGTGTGCCACAGAATTTTCATTAGTTTATGTGTGCCATGAGAAGAAAAAGGTTGACAATCACTGATCTAGTAAAAACTCAAAACTAAAAGCATTACTTGGCCGTTGAAACAAAATCATTCAGCTCTCCCCCGCCCTCTTCCAAGGCTTCTAATGTTCTGGCTTCTCCTGTAGACTGCAGGCCAATTACAACACACTGGAGAAAAAGAAAATATAGTGATTATAAATAAAAACATGCAGCACATGGTTTTAAAAGACATTTTACATACCTAGTAAAATAAAATACTTCAAACAAGAATGAGCATTACTGAAGAGGAGGATCCAAGATGGCGGCGTAGGTAAACACCTAAACTGCTGCGTCACACAACAATTTCAAAACTACCACTAAAAGACAAAACGTCCATCAACCAGAACCACAGGAAAGCTGGCTGAGTGGAAGTTCTACAACTAGAAGGAAAGAGAAAAGAGCATTGAGACGTGCACAAGCGCTGGAAAGCTGAGGTACGGAGGTGCGTGATGTGGGTGGGCGGGCGGCAGGCGTTGCTTTTCTCAACCTGAAGAGAGACAAGCCCCTGATTACTCTGAAATCCAGTTTCTGGGGAGACGCGGGGAACCCAAACTCCTATGGGGAGAAGCTGGACTGTCTGCCATCGGGTCGGAAAGTGAGGGGGGCTTGCTTGCAGAGCTGCGTGCAGGAATAATTGTTTACTGCGCTGGGGCGGAGGACAAGGTCAGAGACTCAGTGCCAGCTAACTGGCAGCCATCACTGTTTGCCACACCCTAGCCTAGTGATGCCCTGAGACCCCGCCCCACACAACCTACAAAACCACCCAAGCTCCAAGCAGCGGCTTCAGCATATGAATGGCCTGCCCTATCACAGCTTAACCTAGCAAACTTGCATCCTGGGTCAGACAGCTCCAAAACCTCCAAACCGCAAGCAAAGGAGAAAACTGTAGCTCTCGCTGTAGCTCCTGCTGGGTGGCCTCAGACAGTAGCTGACCTGCACCCCATTGGAGATCCAGAAGCCAGTGTACCTAGTGGTCAGTGTGAGACACTAGATTTCAACTCCTCACATCCATAAGTGACACATTCAAGAGGCAGACTCAGTGAGCACCAAAGCCCCACTGAAACAAATCCTGCCCCATAAGGGTGTCTCCAGTGCAGCAGTTCTTCCATTATAGACACAGTGAGTCCTCACAGCCGATTGGCCTGGAAGTCAATTCCTCTCAGTGTACCAACAGCAATCAAGGCTTACCTACACCAAGACTTTGCATTCAGCCCACAAAAGGGTGTACCAAGAGCGTCCACCTCAGGTGATTGGGGAGGCTGAGATACTGCCCCCTATAGGTCACCTACCACACAAAGCCACTCCATCAACACAGGGAAGCAGCCAGAATGCCGAGACAAAGAAACAGGTCACGAATGAAAGAAATGGAGGAAAGCAAACTACTGGACGACATAAGAGTTCAGAACCACATTTATAAGATTACTCAAGAATCTGCTAAAAACCTCTGAGGAACTTAGTGAGACCTTTGAGGATCTTAATGAGAATGCCAAAAAAATGGAAAAGGACCAGTGAGAAATTAAGCATACACTGTCTAAAATAAAGAATATACAAAAACTCAACTGTAGATCAACATATCCCAAGAATCAAACCAAAGATCTGAAATATGAGGAAACAAAAAACACCCAACCAGAAAAACAAAAAGAAAAAAGAATCCAAAAATATGAAGATAGTGTAAGGAGCCTCTGGGACAACCTCAAGCATACCAACATCCGAATTTTTGGAGTGCCAGAAGAAGAGAGAGAGCAAAATACTGAAAACCTATTAGAAGAAATAATGACAGAAAACTTTCCCTACCTGGTGAAAGAAATAGACTTTCAAATTCAGGAAGCGCACAGAACCCCATACAAGAGGAATCCAAAGAGGACCACACCAAGACACATCATAATAAAATGCCAAGGGCAAAAGACAAAGAGAGGATCTTGAAAGCAGCAAGAGAAAAACGGTTAGTTACCTACAAGGGAGTACCCATACGACCGTCAGCTGATTTCTCGGCAAAAACTATGCAGGCCAGAAGGGAGTGCCAAGAAATATTCAAAGTGATGAACAGCAAGAACCTACAACCAAGATTACTCTACCCAGCAAAGCTATCATTCAGAGTTGAAGGTCAGATAAAGAGCTTCACAGATAAGAAAAAGCTAAAGGAGTTCATCACCACCAAACCAGGATTACATGAAATGCTGAAGGGTATTCTTTAAGAAGAGGAAGAAGAAGAAAAAGGTAAAGATAAAAAATATGAAAAACAAAATGACATCAAATACATACCTACCAACAAGTGAATCTAAAAATCAAGTGAATAAAAAATCTGAAGAACAGAATGGACTGGTGAATATAATAGAATCAGGGACATAAAAAAGGAGTGGACTGACAATTCTCAGGGGGAAGGGGGTGTAAGGGGTGCGGGAAGAGATTGGACAAAAATCTTACACCTGTGGATGAAGACAGTGGCAGGGGTAAGGGAATGGGGTGGGGTGGGGAATCAGGTGGAGGGGAGCTATGGGGGCGGGAAAAAGAGAAACACCTGTAATAATCTGAACAATAAAGATTTATTAAAAGATAAATAAAATAAAATAACCAAAAAAGAAAGAAAAAAAAAGAATGAGCATTATTGTACATACATGTTCATTTATTTAGTCTACATGTATTTGAGAGATGCTACATGTGTATAAAAACTTAGCTAGGAAATAGCATACAGCAGTGGACATGCTGGAAGCCCTGCCCCAGTTCTTTGTGCTTTAGGTAGAGATATAGTCATCAAAAAGAAAAAAACCTTAATAAATATATATCCACATGTTATCAGCAGTTATATCAACAGATGGCCAAATTATAGTCATGGTTATTTCTTTACATTTTTGAATCATCTAAATTCTTTATAACCACACGTTGCTATTATTTTAAAACCTGTATTTTTTACAGTCTTAGCTGTATTAATACTTTTACTACTATCCTTTAAAAAGAGCAGGCTTTACAGGAAACCTCAACACTCAAAAGGTTTTTAAAAAAGCGAAACACATAACCAAAGAAGAAATCTCTTAATATGTTTTCTAACTTACTTTTCCATTCTTGATTTCCTCTCGAGCCAGCTGCACAACTCTCTTGACTTTGGATGCTATGCACAAGTATTTGAAAAACCTCTGGTGAGCAGACCAGAACTGACCCCACATGGACTTCTTCATGCGCTGCTCAGCATCAATAAGATCTGCAGCTTGCTGAAACCGCTCTCTTGCAATGACCCACTGAAGATGCACAACCAACATTTTAAGTACTTCTGAGTGCAAATTATTTTAAAATAACTGGTTCGATCAAATAATGTTACGGGAAAGACCATTTAACATTAATTTAAATAAGTATATTCAGTAATTTTGGGATCTCTAAAAAGTATTTTTAGGATGCTTACATAAAGCTGTCCCAAAATTCTTATGAACTGATAAAGGTATTTTAGGAAATAGTTACATTGTGATTTTTAAAACCATGCAACTTAAATAAATGGCTATTTTTAATAAATTAGGAAAGAGAAGGCTTGGAATATTAGGAAAATAAGGATATGGTAATGTGTGTTTTTTCTGGGAGAAATATACTCTCATGGGCTCACCCACATTACACTGAACAAAACTAACAGAAACATTAGCAGGTGCATTAAAAATACTAGAAATTAGGGGGGGAAATCTCACCAGCTTGACTGCTTTGTTGTACATTTTTACATAGCTCTGAGAAAGAAGAACTTCCTCAATTTTGAAGGTCACTCCAGTAAAGCTCAGCTGTCGAGCAATGTACATTCCTCTAAGCTTCATATCCATAGCAACTATTTCCATGGCACCAACACCTCTGAATAAAATTAAAACACACAGTAACTATCATTAAATATAGTAGGGCTTTAACATATGGGAGAGAGCTTTTAGCAATACACATCTTTTAGACTGCTTCTGAGAGCAAATAGTGTACACTGTCAGTTGCATTACCTCCGTTCCACTGCTTGAATAAAATCACTGAATTCTCTAAACGGAGTTCCTTCACCCCATATTCCAAGACGGTTCATATAGGCCATGTTTCGTGGTTCAGAGGCACCTGAAAAAGACCAAAATAAAACATATTACAACTGAAAAGGACCACAGCTATCTTTTAAATAAACAGCTACTCACCAGTGGCACTAGCATAAACAACTCTGGCTTTTGGCAATTTGTTCTGAAGCTCTAGAACTGCTAAGCCTGTCTTGGTTGGCTTTGAAGAACCAACAGGACATAAGTTTTTTGCTTTATGACACTCATCAAACACTATCTGTAAGGAATGAATTAAGGAATGTATCACATTGGTAGCATGTGTCTTCAATCTCCCAGGAAGTTAACTTTTATTTCTCCGGTAGCCTTTGGAAACATCCAGGATTTCTAGGGTGGTGGCCCTGGCGTAAAATTCATTATTAGGGGAAAGGATGTTGTTGATAACAAGCTCCTGGGTAATAACGTTTTAAAATAACAGCTACGTGCCTATCATCCAGCTTTGTCCAATCTTAACATTTTGCCCTGTTCAGATTGCTTTCTTTTTCATTATAACAAACATCAATGAAGCCCTCTATGTGACTCTCCTTGACTTCAAGGCCTCCCTCGGGCCTCAGAGGCACCCCCTGAATTTGGTATTCAACTTAACCGGATACTTAATTAGAATGAAGGAAAAGATCCATGCAGCAAGTCCACCACACAGATAATTTTGTCAAATTCTGTCCACAGAAGCACTATTAGTAACCCACTTAGTCGGCATGTGGAATACTGCTGTCCCCACTTAGGACAGTGAGGGTGAGCTGTGAGCAAATCAGTCAGGAAGGCACGGAGGCACCAATATCACCTGTCTTCTAAGGTACTTTGCCATGTGGACGTTCCATGTGGGTCCCCAAAAGGAAACAGCATTTCCCACACCTCCAAACACTTTCCTAATAGGGACTGCAATGCTGGCCTCCACAAAGCAGAGCCAACTTTCTGACCCACTGGACTCTGGGTAATCATTAAAGCTGATGTCCCAGCAATTTGTTTATTTAATCTCAGGATTCCTGTTTTCCAAATGTTCCTCCTTACATTAACTTTTGCGCCATTAAAAAATATGAAAACACTTGTTGCAAAGGATACCACACCGTCAAAGTCATCGCCACACCAATGCAGAAGCTGTTTTAGCCTCGTTTTGTATTTACCGCCGGACTGACTCTCTCCAATAAGGGAAGAATAGGTGGCAAAAATCACACCCTTTTTCACACTCCCATTATGTTTGGAAGAAATTTTTCCATACTTAAACTAAAAAAGGAAGAGAAGAATTTAATAAATACAATTTTGTCTCTGAAACATGAATCCCATCCCCATGTTTGATAGCAATCTGGTGGTCCACAGTGGGCTTCAGGGGAGTTAAGGACTTCCTAAGAGCATACACAAAATTTCTTACACATATGAATATACATACACACACCCCCACATATATGTGTACACAGCTTTATGCTACAAGGGTACAGTTTTCAAAGTCTAAAAAAATCTATCACACAAAAAAGATTACAAAGCAAACTCCCCTACAAAAGTCACAATATTCATTCTACAAATATTTATTGTGCACTTACTACTATATAGAAATTTTAAGTAATGAGGGAAATACAAGAATTGTGATTAATAGTTAATGCGCCCTTCTTCAATTACACTGTCTCAGAAATAAAAAAAAAAAAACATTTTCGGTGCCAGTTACATGTTTTTGTTTTGAACAGTTAGTAGTCATTCAAGCCCTCGCACTTTACCTGCCAATTCAGTCAGGAAGGCCCACCCTGAAAAGCACCGGGAGTAGGACAACACTGAGCCACCTGGGCTCCTGTGGCAGGTAGACTCCTGTGTACTTAACTGTCAAAGGGCTACAGGGAGAGGCGTGCAGGAATGAGGCCTGTCTCCTCCACCCTGTAACTGAGCAATTGGTGCAAAGCTGGAGGACAATGAAGATTTGCTAAAACCTAAGATTCTAATCCCATTGGACTGTACCATAGACGCTGAGACACATTTTCTTCCACTTGACAGAACTGTCTGAATATGAGCACAGGTCTGGTACACAGTCCACTGATGCACAAGGGTCTAAACCAGTCTCCAACGGCAGCACGCCTATATGCTGTGATGGGCACACCATCTGTCCAGCTTTATTACACTGTACCCTTTCAGAAGTTAATTCAGCACTCACTAGGTTTCCTGTGAAATAACTCACTGAATCCTTACAACAACCTTCTGAAAAAGAAACTTACTATTTCCGTATCACACGAGTCAATATTTAGTGAATGACCAACTGAATAGAAAACTTTCATACCTTGTTTAATGAATGGACCAAAATGTTTTTTGCTCCAATATCCCTCAAATCTCTTTCAGCATCATATTTCAAATCATTAGAAACACTGAACCTGCCACAAAAAGAAATAGTAAATACATACAAATTACATCATTCTGCCAGTTTTCAGAAATAAAGCCAGACCTTAACCCTTCAAAAACCATATACCTACTCATTAAATACCCTGCCCACACGAGAAAGTAACTATCCACATAGATAAGCTTCCACAGCCAGTCTTTAGCACTTACCACAATGCTCGTTTTCTACTCAACAAATAATTTTCATAGATGATTCCCGCTATTGTCCTTCCTTTCCCTACACCAGCACCATCGCCTATTAAGAAGCCAGCACGATCTCCATTAGGTAGGAATGTTTCATGTTGCTGGGAGGGGAAAAAAAAAAAAAAAAAAGGCAGGTAATTAGTACTTTTGATATTTTGGTGATCTGTCTTTCATACATTTTTTTAAGGTTATATTAACATGACCTATGTTTATGTAAATGGCATACAGCTTGGCTTGGCATGGATAGTTTCCTTTTATTTACTACATAGTCAATCTTGCTACCCTTGCATGTACCAGATTAACTAAAATTAACAATGTAACACGAATTCTTCCATGCCCCTTTCAACACTTGCACAACTTTCAGCCACTGGGGGGAAAAGCTGCAACAAATAGCCGTGTATGTTCTTATCCAATGGTTCTATAGGATAGAGTCCCAGCAATGGAATCGCTAGGTCAAAGGATATATGCATTTTCAGTTTTAAGACATAGTCCCACTGAATTCCAAAAAGGAATAGCGTTTGTCATTTCCACTAGCAATGCACTCCGCACATCCATGCTACCTTGTCATTTCCACTAGCAATGCACTCCGCACATCCATGCTACCCATTTAATTTCCTAACAAATAAAATTATTATAAATATTGCATTCACAAGTTTTTCATGCAAAGAAAACTTACCTCTGGACTGAAACAACGATATTATATAGACTAAGATTAAAGAATAAATACTGTATAAAACATTATTGCTTACCTGGGCTGCATATGTAATTGCCTCAAGCTGTAATGCTGACAACCAGCCATTGTCAATGGTTTCTTCAGAAATGGATGCTTTGTACCAAACATCCGGAGGAGTTACACTGGATAAAGAACTAGTTTCCACCACAGCATCAGGGTGACGTAGCCCAATTTTTACTAAATGAAAATTTAAAAATATTTCATTTTAATCATGCTAAGTAATAATACTTCCATTTATATTACAAGATATTGCAGTATTTTACCTATGACAGAAACTATAAGTAAATAAGTAACTATATAGAGTCACTGACTGATGGGAAAGTACTATTTAAGTTTGACTAAAATGACCAATTTATCAACTATCTATGTTTTAAATAGTGACTTGGTGATTTAAAAGACTTAGAAAAATAAACTTAGTGTACACACCAGGTTCTCCAGTAGTAACAGAACATAATCCTAGATTCAGAGGTTTAAGTGAATGGATCATTCACTTCAATTAGTGGAAAAGGTGTGCAATATAATCTTAACTTGAAAGATATTTCAAAAGAAATCCTGGCTATAAAATTAAACAATAACTAGTTCTCCAAAATGTAAAAAGTGAGTATAATTTCAAATAGGGGTCAGGCCCTAGCTGGTTTGGCTCAGTGGATAGAGCATTGGCCTGTGGACTGAACGGTCCCGGGTTCGATTCTGGTCAAAGGCATATACCCGGGTTGCGGGCTCGATCCCCAGTAGGGGGCAAGGAGGCAGCCAGTCAATGATTCTCTCTCATCATTGATGTTTCTATCTCTCTCTCCCTCTCCCTTCCTCTCTGAATTTAATAAAAATATATATTTTTTAAAAATAGGGGTTGGCAAACTTTTTCTATAAATGGTCAAGTAGTAAGTATTTTTGGCTTTGTGAGGCATCTGGTCTTTTCTACATCTACTGAACGTTGCTGTTGTAGCAGGGCTAAAACAGCTGAAGCCAATAAATAAACAATGGGCTTCGCTATGTTCCAAGAAACTTTATTTACTTATATACTTTTATTGGTTTCAGAGAGAAGGAGGGAGAGAGGGGGAGAGAGGGAGGAGGGAAGGGGGAGGGGGGGAGGGAGGGAGGGGGAGAGAGAGAGACAGACAGACAGACAGACAGACAGACAGACACATCAATGAGAATCATTGATCAGCTGCCTCCTGCACGCCCCCTACTGGTTACCGAGCTCACCACCTGGTCATTTGCCCTGACAGGGAATTGAGCCGTGACCTCCTGGTTCATAGGCTGACCTCCTGGTTCATAGGCTGACGCTCAACCACGGCAGCCAAGCCAAAACTTTATTTATAAAAATGAACAATGATCCAGATTTACTTTGCTGACCTTTGGTTTAAAGGACCATCGATAAGCTTTCAATCCTTCTGTGAAGACTATTATTGGAAAATTTCAGATACCACAACCCAAAGCCCATTTTAGATGAGCAGAAAAGTATGAGATCTTAGAACCCATACATGGATGGTAAACAGAAATTTTTAGTTTAAGTGGTTTTATTAGTGTCTTTTTATAGAAAAAGAGAGTATATAAAAGACAAGTAATTATTAATTTTCATGGTCATTATGGAAAAAAGAAATTATGTTAATGTAAGCCACTGTATTTAAATAGCACATTTTATCTTTAAGATCCCCATGTTGTTTGTTTTAAATAAGCTCTATAAACTACACAAAGTAAATATTTACATCTATGCAACTTATTGATTTTATATTCACTGCTAACTCAAAACAATATAAATCCGCTCTGGCTGGTTTGGCTCAGTAGATAAGAGTGTCGGCCTGTGGACTGAAGGGTCCCGGGTTTGATTCTGGTCGGGGGGCACATGCCCGGGTTGCTGGCTGGATCCCCAGTGTGGGGTGTGCAGGAGGCATCCGATTGGTGATTCTCTCTCATCATTGAGGTTTCTGTCTCTCCCTCTCCCTTCCTCTCTGAAATCAATAAAAATATATTTAAAAAAACAACAATGTAAACCCAAGCTTTTATTTATTTTTTTAAGTCTCTTTATTGATTTCAGAGAGGAAGGGAAAGGGAGAGAGAGATAGAAACATCAATGCGCCCCGATAGGGAATCGAACTGTGACCTCCTGGTTCAGAAGTCAACAGTAAACCACTGATCCACACTGGCTGGGCAAAGCTTTTATTCTTGATTTTAAAAGACTTCAACCTAAAACAAAGTTCTAACTTTGTACAGAAGAAAAAACGACACAGTATATATCTATATATTTTCAAACATATTCTAGTTTAAAACATTACAAAGCTGGTGCCCACACTGACAAACCCTAATAGATAATAACGTGTGTGGGAAAGTTTTTAAGTTCAAGAGGAACCTTTTAAGTTTAAGAGGAAGTCTTTCATTATTCTGGCAAATCCCAAAGACATACATTTTATTGGCATATACTCTGCGTAGGTTTCTGCATGACCCATTTCTTCTTCATCTTCTTCCTCCGGTTCATCTTCCTCTTTTACAACAGGAACCTTCTGTAACACAAAGATAGCATAATCAATTCTAATTCAAGAGACTAGAGGCCCGGCCAACACATAAAAACTCTTCTGCAGGAATACTCACCATCTTTAGTCCTAGAAACCTGAAATATCACTGCTACATTCTCTGACATCGGGATTCCTCATGGCTTCCCTGCTTCTCCAATGAGCACAGATCATCCATGACTTGCTCTCATCTCTGACACACAAAGGGGCCACCACAGGGCTCCACCTGCCTTTTATTTGTGTAGCCTCGGGCACATTAAAATTCTAAGTCCACCCACCTCCACTTTATCTCAACGATAACAGGAATGCATACTCTGCTAAATGACCAACCTCCTTCTGTCTCCCTCTACCTTAGCTCCCCTACTTAAATTTAATTAGAGGATAAGATGGTAATAGCAAAGGGTCACAAAGTCCAGGGACTACCCAGATAATATTTCTAAGCCAGTGGGATATACTAGTAAAATGGCAACTGCCACCAAGCTTAGGATACAGGAGACACACGGGAGGCACGGCGACTGTGGGACCTGGGCAATGCCTGCCCAACACACAAAGTAAATGTCCACTAGTCAACTCCAGGCACATTTTACTGGGTGAGGAATGTGGGCCTGGGGTTCTCAGGTACTCCTATTTTTTTAAGAGAAGCTAGAAATCAGGATTTTTATGTGTTAGCAAAAATTCAGTAATTTTCAAAAACTCGTGGAGGCCAAATAAAACACATGCACCCACTGGTTTTGGTCCATAGGCTACCAGTTTGCAATCTGTTGGATGTTCCCAAACTACAACACAATATAAACTTTCGCACATTATAAGGCAAACATGGGTTGACTGTGAACCTAAGCGCTAACTACATACAACATTTCTTGGAGAAAAATGCACTGTTAACTTTCCAGAAATCCGCTTAGGTAAGCTGTTGATGCACCAACATCAAGTCCCGGGACTGCCAGCACCTGTTCTCCAGGTCCCCGCACACAGCCTCAGGCACATTCTAATGCCGTCTAATTCCTACTCCATCCCCAAGTCCCATCAATCCTCTCATACTGTTATGTGCAGTTGTCTTGTATCGTTTTCCTTTTCCCTGTCCCCCTCATCCTTTCTAATGCCAAGTTTAGAATTACATAACCAACCTCCTCCAAGCTCTCTTCCCTACCCGAACTCATCCTGAATCATTATTAGCAGGTCCCTCCACTTCCAGGCTGCTGCACCCAGTCCAAGGTCCTTCAAATTCAATTCGGGACCCTCCACAAAGCCCAAATCAACCACTCCATCTTCTGCAAGCCACGTGTCTTGGCTTAGTGTCACCTAAGCACTTGGCTGCCACCACCTCCTCTGTGCCTATTAATGCTTTAATTTCGCTCCCTTCCAAAAATGCCCTCTTGAGGTCTCTCCATACCCAACACCCAAGCTCCATTATACCTCCTCTATAAAATGAAGTCTTCACATGCCCAGGAGATCTCACCTTCCTCCACACTCATAACCCTTGTTGTGAGAGCATCCCAATGTACCTTTTGCTGTACCTTGTTAAAACGTGTTTGTCACATTGCATGTTTATTCAAGGGGGAGCCATGCAATGCAGTACACTTCTGGTAGAAACCTACCACACACACTCAGTATTATACGTAGTGCAGTTTTTACATAAATTCTCTAGAATTGATGGACTCTGTACACTGGAAGCATACAGCATTCCCAAAATGTAAGAAAAAGATTATCGTATTAATTACTCATACCTAGACCATTATATGATCTGACAGCTCATAAACAGCTATACATTCATATTCAATCCTAAATGAACAGTTACCAAATACTTCCCTGGGTTCCACCCCCGCCCCCCCCCCCGCCCCGATTAGAAATCCTCTGGTGAGGAGTAACAAAACAAACAAACAAAAAAAAGTCAGTACTTCATATATCATTACATCCATCTTATCAACTATGCAAGTTTTAACCACCTTGTTCAGTATATATGTTTTTTTCCAGTGACGTTTAATGCTGTTTCATTAGTTTATGTAGCTGAGTAGCCCACCTTCACCCCAAAGAAGTTTCCTGAGGATAGTTCTAGAGCACTTTTAGGCAAGTGTCTTTCACATGACACAAAAATACAGATACAGCTTTGAAACTCACCATGGTTGGGGAAAAACTCCTCATCTTCATGTCATTTATCCATATTCTTGCTACTTCTTTATTAGAAGACTCTTTCTTTACTGTGCCGTTGCTTACATCAGCTGAAGGGGAGAGTCAATTTACATTTTAGAACAAAGTCTCAATTCCTTTTCCTACAGTTTTTAAAGAATTCAGTAAAGTTTACCCACTTCATAAACCAAATACACCCATCTGCTTATCAAACTAACTTAAAGTTTGTATAAGGATGAAAACATTCAAAACTGTGTCCCATTTTGGAAGAATTAACCTTAGAAAACAAGTAATTTAAAAGGAAATGTGCACAAAAAACTTGAAAGCTATTTATCAAAAAGAAAGCTTTAACCAGAACTATTTGATAGTTCATTTCAATACAAATGCCAAGGGCCAGCATTTCTTGAAGATACTTCACTTGGGGCCCTGGTTGGGGAACGCAGAGGTTACACAGTCATCCCGATATACCAAGGTTGTGGATTAGATCCCCAGCCAGAGCACATACAAGAAGCAATGAATGAATGCATAAATAAAGAAGCAATGAATGAATGCATAAATAAGTGGAACAACAAATTGACATCTTTCTCTGTCCCCCTCCCCTTTACTCTCTAGAATCAATTTTTAAAAAAGATACTTCACTTGGTTCATTAAAAACCAACAAAGAATCACCTAGATAGAATCAATCTCACTGGATCTGAAGGTACCTACTAACTTTCAAGGCAAAACAATTATTTCCAGAAAGGAAAAAAACAACAACTGGGGACTACCTTCCTCCTTTCCGCAGAATAAAAAAACAAGAAATTTAGGATGAACTTTTTCTTCTCTTGTACCGATGCTTTGCATACGTTTTAGATACAGCAACAGAAGCCCTCAATCCAAGTATCAAAGTAGAACTGCTTGGTCAGGGAGTCCAGAGCCCCTGTAACTAGCCTACATCTTTAAGTATTCAGGAAGCATCCTGGTACCTGGGATTCTGGAGATCACAGTGTGAAAATCACACCAAGGGCAATAATTAGCGTCTTATCTGTTCTACCAAAAGATGGTGAGTATTTAAGAGCCTGTCACAGGGCAGTCCAAAACAACTAGGATTAAAGTGCTGACAAAATAATGCTGAACAGTTACTTTGGGTCCCAATTTGTGTCACAGAACTGTAGGAAAGCCAGTGAACAGTTCTCAAAGTGGCAGGACTGGAGCTCAAGTGAGAGATGAGAACCCCTAAGGGCTAAGGGCTCCAAATAGGGCAACAGCCAGAGATAAGAAATACAAGAAGAACATGCAACACCTTGCTCTGTGCAGTTTCATACTTTTAATGGTCTTCCCTTTCAGTATAAACATGACTCTCTCCTGCAACACAAACATGTGCTTATCTTCAGCATTCACTTACTGTTTCTTTTTCAGCCCTGGCCTGGTCTGACAGAGTTGCTCAGGCTTCCACACAAGGACGGCCTTGATTTGCAGTCTTTTGTCTTTTAAAATTTCTGTACTGGATGCGGGAGTGTTACTGTACAGCTCCACTCAGGTTCCATTTCTCCTGTTTTCTGTTCTCTCTAAACTTTTTCCTCACATGGCATATACCCTCTCTTTTAAATTATGAAAGCACATGCTGAGTTGAAGGGTGGAGTGGAATACTCAGAGAGGAACTCACATAAAAGCAGCAATCTCTCTTCATTAAACCCAAAAACTTTAATGAAAAGCAGCTTCCACTAACTGTTAATCACTCCAAGTTCCCAGGAGCCATTCAGATGTTGCCCTGCACCTCAACTAGGTGCCATGGTCCTGCTCTCCACAGCAGAAAATAGAAATCAGTCCCAAGACAGTGAAAATAATTTATCAATGGGTATCTAGCTGCCAGATTACAGTTAGTTCAAGAGAGTGACGTTGAGAGTAAGACTATAGTGATAAAGCCACAATAATATAGACCCAAACATAAAGATTAGATTATCTAGTATCTTTTTTAAAAAATATATATTTTATTGATTTTTTTTACAGAGAGGAAGGAAGAGGGATAGAGAGCTAGAAACATCGATGGGAGAGAAACATCCATCAGCTGCCTTCTGCACACCCCCTACCGGGGATATGCCCGCAACCAAGGTACATGCCCTTGACCAGAATCGAACCCGGGACCCTTCAGTCTGCAGGCCAACGCTCTATCCACTGAGCCAAACCGGTTTCGGCTATCTAGTATCTTTAATTGCATTTGTCCCTGAAGACACAGTTAGTTCTACATCATCTTACAAACACTTTGCCCCTTCCTTTGGAATGTCTCTAGTCCTCTACTTTATAAACACAAGCACATTACAACTTCTAAGCTGTCAATTCTGCCACAAAATTATACATTAGTCTACAGCAGGTATTAAAACTTATCTCCTGCCTGGCTGGTGTGACTCAGTGGTTGAGCATTGACCTATGAACCACGATTCGATTCCCAATGAGGGCTAATACTATATAACATAGTGGTCAGCTCAGGATAGAACTGAAATGAAAGTTACCATCTCCATCAGTCAACATAGTTTGTTCATATATAAGACAGGGACTCAAATACTATTTAGTTCAATGGAGAAGACAAGGAAAAATATCCCTCTTAAGAATTCACATTTTTCCATTTCTAAAGATACACTACTAAAAAGTGATATAACCAAAATTAAAAAGAGACAGATTAATTCTATTTTACCTTTAAAAATGCCCATACTATACTAAATACGAAGCTTGAGTACTCCACTTAAAATTATAACCTCTTCCTGCCCTATACAACATTTTCAGTTTCTTTTCATCACACTTATCTCTGACATATTATGTAACTTACATACTATGAAACGCCACTAGAATGCAAGCTCCATGTGGGAAGTGATTTCAACAGTTTTCATCTCAGCGATAGCCTCAAAAATCCCAGAACAGTGCTTGACATATAGGCACTCAATAAATATTTGTTCAATGAATGAGCAACAACAAAAAAAAGCCACTCCAGAACAGAAAAACTAACAATAAAATCTACATTCTTTATGCATAAATGAATTCCTAAAAAGGTATGATCAAAATATTATTGGGCTGTTTCCCTTTAAATCTAAACCTATTGTTAAAGTATTATGGATTAGCTAGTGGTAATGATTGTACAATCCTGTGAATATATTAAAACCCACTGAATTGAAGTTTAAATGGGAAAATTTTATGGTATATAAATTGTATCTCAATAAAGCTGCTATAAAAAATTATTATAGGTGTTGACACATCAAAGAAAACATAGTGAGTTATTTTATAATGAGAATATATGTACTTTAAAGGAGAATTTACTAAAAACACAACTGTCCATAAGTAATGAAGCCAATGACAGGCAAAATCATAAAACTGTAAAGGTCAGAGTTAAAGTATCAGACTATCAGTTTAAAGCTTGTTCACCTCAAACATGGTCCAAGGACCACCAGCAACAGCACCTCCAAAAAGCTTAAAAATGCAGAATCTTGGGCCCCACCAGACCAGACCTACAGAATCTGATTCTGTTTTTAAACAAGATCCCCAGTGATTCACAGGCACATTAAATTTGAGAAGCACTGATTTAAAGGATTCAGAAAAATATTAACCAGTTATTCATCATATATAAAACTGAGGTCTCATGATGTCAATGAAACTACTTGACAATTCCATACCACATTTCAAAGTTTAATGCTAAATCTTCTAAATTTTTGCTTCACTTGAATTGTGTAAATACTGTAAGAATACAGTCATAAAGTTATTACCTCTTTCATGTCTAGTTCTTTGAAGACCCAAGAAACCCTTAAAAACACACTGATATATCTTATCAAAGGCAGACAACTGACACCACTGAAAGCAGACTTACTAGCTGCTGTTGCAACTGGCTGAGCGATATTAGCTGGTGGCTTCAGTTTCATGAGTTCATTCAGACTATTATTTTTCAGAAGGTCCTTCAGTTGAACCTGGTCTTTTGAAGGTGCAGAGGTCATGGCATTTCGTACTGTTGGTACTGAGACCGAAGGGCGTGTGTTTGCAGAGGTCTGGATAAACTTTGTTAAAGTGATGGTTTGCCTATTTGTTGTTACGGGTGGTGTTTTAGTCATTACAATTGTAGATCCCAAGGTCGGAAGTTGATTTATTTGATTCAGCACAAATGTTGTTGTTGATGGAGGCTGCTGCTAGAAAAGAAAACCATACACATCACACCACTGAAAAATGCTGTCTCCTCTAATGTAGCCACTATCATAAATGCAGTAGTCCAATTAAAACCTAAAGTTGACTGTTATTCTTACCTAACTACTGGCATTTCATTTTAAATTAAATTTGATTATAATAAATTATCAACTAGAACACACCATTTTGAGGAAAAGAAGGTACAGTAGTGCAACATTTTACATAACTGTTGGGGAGAGCAAACATAAAATGGGACTCTCCGTAGCAAGTTGTGATGTACAGTAACCTTGTAACACAAGGAACAGAAGAGAGAGTGTACACTCTCAGCACTGCCCCAGCTAGATACATCACTTCACCTCTGGAGGCCCAAGCTCTCTGAGGACCGTTTTCGGTTTCTAAGGTTCCAGGACTCCTGTCCAATGTTTGCTATCACACAGATTCTACTAATGTTTAGAACTTAACAAGATAAAACCACCAAGCAGAGCTCTAAATTCCCAAGTCACACAAATGGTCAGACAGGTACATTACAAATAATCGGTGATCATGTCACCAATTAAAAAAAGGTCAAGATTTGAGATAACAGTATGTCTGTGACTACATGCAACTAAAGTATAACTGAGATAACTTTTATAAATGTAAGTTATATTTCTACTTCCTTTTCACCTCAAACTATGTTATTTCTCCATGATTCCTGTAACAAGAATCTTCCAGATACTACTTATCACTTTTAAATAAAACTCAACAAGTTTATCACATTACCAAATTTTAAACAGTTTGTCCAATAATTTTATACCATTAGGCTCAAGTTAATAACTGCTATGTTTAAAGCACAATTATAATCACATAAAAATTACATACCAATGGATAATAACTTAAGTAAAAATGGAGAATAGTGGGATAATGCAGTTTATCTTTTACTTCATGAATTTTATATCATTTGCAAGAAATAAATTTCTTTTTTGTCCAAATTATCTTTTGACCAATATTAATAAGAATGAAACAAATGTTTTACAAAATAGGTGAGAGCAGAATATTGGGAAAGAAGTAGCAAAAATCAGAACTAGTGAGATAAAACTGTTTCGTATGAAAGGTTATTTCCTTACTACAGTCCTAAACTATTTCCGTAGTAATGCCAAATCTAAGTAATTCTTACCCTAACATTTAACAGTGCTGGAGTAGGTACCGTCTCTGGTTCTTGTTTAACAGGAACTGCTGCTTCAGTCTCCAAACCTAGTTCTAATGTACTAAGTGGCACTGACTGGAGAGAAAACAACATCGAGAAAAAGAATGACGCAGTGAATTCCGTTTCAAGAACAAGAGATGTATGTATTTTATTAAAACAAAAAATATTAAGCTTTACATTCAAATGGAATGTAAAATCTCTAGTGCCAAAAAGCTACAATCTCTGCAAGCATATCAGCCTCACAAAATTTCACTAACACCAGAATCTCACTTTTGCTTTCAGAAAATGTGTATAGTAAAACCTCAGAAAAATGCCCTATAAAGTACATAGAGACAACTAGTAAGGAGATTAACCATCCTCCCAGAAAAATAAACAATTCATCTCTTACTTTTATATATACAACGAATCAAAAAACGTTATGATTTTCATTGCAAATGTTTTCTACCTCATGAAGACTAATACTCAACATAAAAATAACCTTCACATACGTATTTAAGTTAGGCCTTAATATTACCGACTTTTATAAGTAGAAATTAAAATTAAGGAAATAAAATCTACTTTTTAGAGGCTTTGGAGGACTCTTACCTGGTGAACTGAAGGGTTAGGTGTTGGAGTTGCAAGCCCCGCATCTCCACCATCAATATCAAAGAGGTCATTCGGACTAATTCCACTTTCACTCAAAGCAGCAAGCAGTAAATCTTGTCCTGGCTCCACCATCTTTAGAACAAAATATTAAATATTAACATAAAAAAGTAAAATGATAATTAACTCTCTTCTAAATATAAACCAGCATTTCATTTTCTACCAGATCCATTCATTCAATGTTTATGAAGAACTGGCTGCATGTCAGGCAAAAAGGAGGTATAGTCTCTGATCCCCAAAAATTCAAATCTATAATAATAATAGCATATGCTAATTAGACTGGATGTCCTTCCTGGGCTGCAAGGGAAGCCCGGGTCCCAGGTGCCTGCCAGTGGCAAAAGGGAAGCCCAGGTCCCAGGTGCCAGAGGGAAGCCGATGCTGGCAGCTGGGGGAAGGAAGGCATACTTTTGCACGGATTTCATGCATCGAGCCTCTAGTTAAGATATAAAGGACAGCAAAGTATGTCAATCACAGCAAGAATACGTCCACAAAATGCTGTGGGAAAACCAAAGGAAATGCTGAACTTTGCTGAGGGAGAGGTTACAAAGATGACATTGGAGGTGAGAGTCAAGGAAAATCGCCAGGTGGACAAGGATCTCATAGACAGTGTATTCAAACCCATGGATGCATAAAAGACATTGGCACTCCTTAAGACCAGAAGCAGGGAGACACCGTAGGGAACTGCTGCAGCTAACCAGGAGAGCTGACGAGCGCAACAGCAGGAAATAAAGAAGCAGGTATGGATTCCAACATATTTAGGAAAAAGAATCCCTAAGACCAGGTTTAAATAAAAGCTCAAAATGGAAGGGAGAATATGAAGAAGAAATAAAAAATAAAAATAAAAAACCACAAGTTGATGGATAATTAAGAGTTAAGCCAAGAAAGAGTAATCAAAAGTTGAGCCCAGGAGACCTGAAAGATGCGTTATATGGATCTTAAAGGGGGAATGCCTATTTAGGAGCAAGCAAGTACATTTTAGATTGGGGTTTCCCAATTGAACTCTTAGGAGTGAGATCAAAGTATTCTAGCACCACATGCAACAAAAGCTTAACAGAACTTGCTCAATTTTAACTTTTCTCATTAATTTATCTGAAAGAACCAATTTATATATACAAACATGCTTATGGGAAATCTGTACTTGTTTTTCTCAGAAAGCTAATTTCATGTTATATAAACATACTAATTTTCAGCTAGTCCCATTTGTTCTCAAACTATGCAACAGAATTAAATGTCAATGTTTTGTTATGTCCTACAAAAAGATGTTAGCCAAGAATGCAATAAACATGACTTCCAACATATACTATTAAGAACTACTATTTTAGATGAAAGCAATATATTTAACAGAGAAATCTTTTCTTAGGTAGATCTATGCCACACAAGCATGTTATCACTTAGAAAGAAGCTCTAATGAACCCATGAATGAATATAAGGTAGAAAACTACAGACATCCAGAATTGAAACTAAGGGCAGACTCACAGTTCAAAGGATGGGAGGAAGGACAGAGAGTCCAAAGGAGACTTCCCAAAACTTTTCAGAAAAAGGAAAAGAAGACTACGAAAAAAACCAATTTGAGCAGGAAGGAGGAAGGGAAGGGAACTGACAGTGACTAAGTACCTTTCACAAGCCTGACATAGTGTTAGGTTCTCCATATACATCACAAGCCCACAACCCTAAGCAAGATGAAACTGAGGCTCAGAAAGCTTACTAGTAAATTCCTTGGTCAAGATCACCCATTCACATCTATATCTTCAAAGCCCATTTATTCTCTTTTCAACGAGTAGATAAAAAAATCAATGTTGGTAACCCTGAAAGTTTCAACACTTAAAATTGGAAGGGGATGGAGTATTAGACAGCAAGATGCACGGTACAAATATGTACTTTAAATGCTTTAAAAACATTTTCAATCCATAAATTACCTCATCCTAGGACCTGTGGGAATAGGGGTTATTGGCCCACTTACTATGGCTAATCTTGACCTAAATTAATAGAACTTGAGACTATCAAAATGCCATATTTTAAAAGTAATTACTGGAAATAGTTTATATACATTAGAAACAAAAGCATACTGGTTTAAGGCAGTGACTCCTAAACTACAGACCATAGAACCCTTGGAGGTTCCAGGGCCCTTTAACCCATCAGTTTTGCACCAAGCCTGGTCTACTTATACTCAGAAGTACAGAAACGTCATTAACTCAAGAAACAGAACAAAACAAAATCACCAAAAAGTGTCACTGAATGAGAGCTTTTTGAAATATACTTTCTGAACAATGAGCATCAAAAGCACAAAAATATGCCCACCTGGTGTTACTCAGTGGTTGAGTGTCAACCTATGAACCAGGAGGTCACAGTCAAGGCACATGCCTGGGTTTTGGCTGCATCCCCAGTAGGGGTGTACAGGAGACAGCGACCAATGATTCTCTCATCATTGATGTTTCTCTCTCTCCCCCTTCCTCTCTGAAATCAATAAAAAAAAACCTATTTTTTAAAAGTACAAAAATATCATGGAAGGGAAGAATTTGGGAGAGAAACTTGATGTTCAGACGGAAAATGATGGCAGAAGTTCAGTGACCTACTCAAAATTCATTCATAGGAATCACAATCTGAGACCTCTGATTTGAGTAGTGACCTAGTATTGACAATGCCTGTAAAAGGTATTTTCTCTTAGGAGCTATTAATAAAAGACATTTTAATTTTATATATACTTTACACACAAATCTAGGGATACTTTCTCTTAGCCAATTGAATACAAATTCTCTACTTGTACATTTTTGCAGTGAGGAGGAGGAAAAGGGATAGAGAGGGAACATCTGTGTCATTCTCTAACTGCATTAGGCAAACCCCTTAATATTTAATCATATTCCTATTCTGAAATTATTATAGACTCATGGAATTTCAGTGCTCAGCTGAGAGAGCCCTTAAAAGGCTATATTGTCCAATCTTCTCCTCGCTTTATAATACTAATAATTAGAATTTATTACTGAGAGGGAAAACATGTTCACTTTGAACCATCTAAATACAATACAAATGCAAATAGTGTTAGGTATAAGAGAGCTATGTTACATTGTGTCTATTAAGGATCACATAGACCTCAGATGACATGCAACATGTTGCAATCTAACAAACCCAAAAGTTATTAACAGCACTGATTCTCTCTCAGACAATGGACAACAAAATGGCTCCATTTTTATCATAAATACATTTCAAAATAATCACCTAGTTCAAAATAGTACACTATAAAAGCGACAATGATGAATAAGAAACAAGGACACAGTAGTAGAGAGAAACTAAGAGCCATCCTTGGCAGGAAGAGAATCCTGAGGAAACAATAGCCAATCCGAAGAATGAAGGATACAGTTCCCAGAGAGAATACCAACACTGAAACCTATCAAGGAGGACAAGGTTTCTCTTGTTGAGACCTAAAACAGATCTTTATAGCTTACAGTTCATGCCAGATACGAGGGATGTGTCTGCAGTGGCAGCCGCACACAACAGAGGTTGAAAAGACCATGGAGTCAAGCAGAATATCTGGGTTCAAATACTGGCTACATCACCCACTTAGTAAGTATAATATGGTCAAGTAATATACTATGACTCAGTTTCTTCATCTTCAAATAGGAATAAAATAGAACTTGCCTCATAGGAATTGCTGTACTACTTGAAACAAAAGTTAGCTACTATCATTTTGATAAACATTAGCATCATGTCCAAAATATCTTTTTTTCCTATATCACTGATGCAACACTTTATTTTCCAGAATACAAACTATTTGTTGAAAACCTATCCAATAATTAATTTTCAAATTAATTCTATTAAATACGAGTTCCCTTTTTACCGAAAGTGTCATGTATCCAGTTAATCAGAGTCTCAAGACACTGATAGATATCTTTTTTTTAAATATATTTTATTGATTTTTTTACAGAGAGGGAGATAGAGATTTAGAAACATCGATCAGCTGCCTCCTGCACGCCCCCAGGTACATGCCCTTTACCGGAATCGAACCTGGTACCTTTCAGTCCGCAGGCTGACGCTCTATCCACTGAGCCAAACCTGTTTTAGCCTGATAGATATCTTTAAGTGTGCACAAAAAATATCACTTAGTGATTTATCTTTGCCAGAACTAATAACAAAAAGGTTTATTTCTCCTTATTTAATAGTGCTAAGCATGTCTGATTTTTGACTCAGCTTCAATTTTGCTTTCATGCAGCCCAGCTGTGTGACTGACATACAGTTTAAGAATTTGGCCCTGTCCAGTGTTTTCAGTGGTTAGAGCATAAGCCCAGGAACTGAAGGGTCTCAGGTTCAATTCCTAGTCAAAGGCACATACCTGGGTTGCAGGTTCCATCCGCAGCCCCAGTCGGGGCACCTGCGGGGGAAACCAACTGATGTGTCTCTCTCTCTCCCTTCCCTTCCTCTCTCTCTGAAAATATTGGGTAAAGTATCCTTGGATGAGTATTAAAAAAATTTTTTTTAAGGATAATAAGCCACTTAGAATTTAGCAGATATAGTCTATCAACAAGTATTCATTTTTAAAATATATTTTTATTGATTTCTGAGATGAAGGGAGAAGGAGAGACAGAACCATCAACGATGAGAATAATTGATTAGCTGCCTCCTGCACGCCCCCTACTGAGGACCGAGCCCACCATCCAGACATGTGCCCTGACTGGGAATCGAACAGAGGATCCTTCAGTCCACAGGCGGATGCTCTATCCAATGAGCCAAACTGGCTAGGACAACAAGTATTTATTAAGTGTCTATTGAGTGGTTCATTAAGAATACAAGGAGAATCCTGGATGGTTTGGCTCAGTGGATAGAGCGTCGGCCTGCGGACTCAAGGGTCCTGGGTTTGGTTCTAGTCAAGGGCATGTACCTTGGTTGCGGGCACATCCCTAGTAGGGGTCGTGCAGGAGGCAGCTGATCAATGTTTCTCTCATAGATGTTTCTAGCTCTCTATCCCTCTCCCTTCCTTCCTGTAAAAAATCAATAAGATATATTTTTAAAAAAAAAGAATACAAGGAGAGCCCTAGCTGGTTTGGCTCAATAGATAAGAGTGTTGGCCTGTGGACTGAAGGGTCCCAGGTTCGATTCCAGTCAAGGGCACACACCTGAGTGGTGGGCTCGGTTCCCAGTAACGGGTGTACAGGAGGCAGCTGATCAATGATTCTCTCATTAATGATGTTTCTATTTCTCCCCCTTTCTTCCTCTCCAAAATAAAAAAATATGTACTTCAAAAAAAAAAAAGAACCCGAGGAGAAAAATGGTCAGTATAAAGAGAGTTTTCTTTACCTAAAAAGATATTACATTTTTTAAACACCTAATGCTCAAGGGAGCAACTGCTGAGTTAAAAAGCCCTTCTTCCCGTTCTCATTGCAAAACCTACAGGAAGAAAGGATTCACAAAGGAATCCTATCTAATAAGAGCGCAGTATGCAAACTGACCGTCACACCAAGACACAAGATGGCTGCCCCCCATGGGGCCAAAGATGGCTGCCCCATGTGGACACAAGATGGCCGCCACAAAATGGCCAGCAGGGGAGGGCAGTTGTGGGTGACCAGGCCGGCAGAGGAGGGCAGTTGGGGGAGACCAGACCAGCAAGGGAGGACAGACAGTTAGGGGGGGACCCAGGCCTGCAGGGGAGGGCAGTTGGAGGGGACCAGGCCTGCAGGGGAGGGCAGTTGGGGGGGGGGGACCAGGCCTGCAGGGGAGGGCAGTTAGGGGTGACCAGGCCAGCAGGGGAGGGCAGTTAGGAGCAATCAGGCTGGCAGTGGAGTGGTTAGGGGGTGATCAGGCTGGCAGGCAGAAGCGGTTAGGGGCAATCAGGTAGAGGCAGGTGAGCGGTTGGGAGCCAGCAGTCCTGGATTGTGAGAGGAATGTCCAACTGCCTTTTGGTTATTAGTAGCTATTTAATGTGAAAGCAATTTCTCCCAGAAATTGTCTTTACTTAGGCAGACAAAGCATGGGAACCCACAGAGCCTCATGAAAAGTCATGAGGTCGGACATCCCTCAAGGGGTCTCAGATTGGAGAGGTTGCAGGCTGGGCTGAGGGACACCCCTCCCCATGCACGAATTTTGTGCACTGGTCCTCTAGTCTGTAGATTATAAACAAAGTTTCAAGCCCTGGCTGGGTAGTTCAGTTGGTTAGAGCTTATCCAGATAAACCAAGGTTTTGGGTTTGATCCCTGGTCAGGGCACATGTAAGAAACAACCAATGAATTCATAAATAAGTGGAACAACAAATTGATGTTTCTCTCTCTCTCCATTCCTCCCCCTTTCCTCCCTCTCTGAAAAAAAGAAAAGAAAAACAAAGTTTCAAAAATCTTCACAAGAGAAAAAAAATGCTTCACAAAAGAAACCTAAGAATCAGGTGAGACCCTAGCCTGTGCTCAGTGGTTAGAGCATCCGCTCCCGGGTTAGGTTCTGATCAAGGACATGTACCTTGGTTGCAGGCTTGATCCTCAGCCCTGGTGAAGTGCCTTCAGGAGGCAACTAATTGATGTGTCTAATATTAATGTCTCTCTCTCTTCCCCCACCCCTTCCATTCTCTCTTAAAAAAAAAAAAATCAATGGGAAAATATCCTGTGAGGATTAAAAAAAAAGGGGGGGGGGAAATCAAATGCAGAAATGAAACTTTTTTTTTTAAATATATTTTATTGATTTTTTACAGAGAGGAAGGGAGAAACATCGATGAGAGAGAAACATCCATCAGCTGCCTTCTGCATACCTCCTACTGGGGATGTGCCCACAACCAAGGTACATACCCTTGACCGGAATCGAACCTGGGACCTTTCAGTCGCAGGCCGTCGCTCTATCCACTGAGCCAAACCAGTTAGGGCTGAAACAACTTTCTTGATTACCACCATCAAATTCACATAGCTAGCTTTATTTTAAATACATGGTTGGATTTTCTTTCTCTTTTAACCTTCAAAATAGTCCCTAAGCAAATGCTACCCATTATCTCCTTGTCACAGATGAGAAACTGAGGCCTAGGAGGAAGTGTAACAAGATAACAACAAAACCAGAGTGGAGCAGATTTACAAACCCAGGAGGTCTCACATCACATACCTCCAAGATTATGTACTCTTAACCTTATTCCAGTGTTTTTCAAACTGCTGGCCACAACACAGTGGGTTGTCCAATCAATTCAGTGCACCATAACCAGTATTTTAAACATCTCAGCACAGAACAGAAAATTTAAAAACATTACGTCATAAGACGAGTTTTTCAGTTCTATGTGTCTATATGCACTAGGTCACAATGTAAAATGTATTTCTTACTGTGGTATGCAGTAAAAAGGTTGGGGGGAGTGTTTCAGCACTATCCCAAGGTGGTCGTTAATATTTAGTAAATTCAACCACTTTTTTCAATTAGCACTGAAAAACAAAGACCATTCCAAAAACCTTAGGATGACACCATTTTGGTTAATTTGGTTATTAGTAGCTATTTAATGTGAAAGCAATTCCTCCCAGAAATTGTCTTTACTTAGGCAGACAAAGCATGGGAACCCACAGAGCCTCATGAAAAGTCAAATTACTTGGATCTGAGTGTTCATGTCCTTCACAGGTGGCAGCTCTGAAATCAAAGCTCAATTTAGAGACTAAGAAATGCCAAAATGTAGTTGTAGCTAGTCTTTGAGGTGAATCATTTTAAAAAGCATGTAAAGCTCTGGCTGGGCAGCTCAGTTGGTTAGAGCGTTGACCAGATATGCCACAGTTGTGGGTTCAATGCCCAGTCAGGGCACATACAAGAGCAACCAATGAATGCATAAATAAGTGGAACAAGTCGGTATTTCTCTCAAATCAAAATTTTTTAAGACTTAAAAAAAACCATATAAAGAATCTCCATACTGCCCATTTCTTGTTCTAATTTTAATTTATTGATTGAATGCAGAGAGAGAGAGGAAAAGGGAGGGAGGGAGGGGGGAGAGAGAAACATCCATTTTTGTTCCACTTACTCAGGCATTCATTGTTTGACCCTTGTATGTGCCCAGACTGGGGATCAAAACTGAAACTTTAGCATTACCGGAGACAACGCACTAACTAACTGAGCTATCCGGCCAGGGCCCATACTACCTATTTTTAATTAGTAATTTCAGCAAAGCCCTTAAAACATGTAAAATTGCCTGACATAGCAGCATTCAATGAATGAATGAACAGCAAGCTACTAAGCCTCCCTTTTTAATGCTTACCCAGCAACTAATGTAAAATTTATTTAAAATTCTGAAGAGAATTATGTGGCATAAAGTTAGATTGGGAGATAAAAAGAAGTGGGGAGGGGATGTCACTGCTCTGGTAAGGTAAAGCCTCTTTAAATATGAAAATAAAATGTTCCCTTGCTTGCAAAACGAATGTGCCACTCAAGGCACTAGTACAAGGCACTAGTAGCAAATCCTGCATTTTACCCTAAAAACTCTGGACAAACTATGTTTTGTGCAATAATTTGACGCCCCCCCCCCCAGGCCCCCAACCCGTCCCCCAGGTTGAAAACCAGTTCTGACTGCCCTAAGCAACTGGGGGAAGTGGAATCCGTCAGCGCTGGTAGCGGTTCCAGTGTGCCTGCAAGTGCCTTCAGTCAGTCGGCGCTGGTGCAAACTGGGGCTTTGACAGCGTTTGCGACCCTCCCGGCCAGCCCGTGAGAAGCCCCATTCCGTCTCTAATGCTGGTTGTCTAGAGAATATGAAACATTTAGCTTAACATAAACAGGCTAGTAATCCCCTTTCAAAGGTCAAAGGGGACCCAGGTTTTAACCTTCCCTCGTCAACACGTGTTCAGCACAAACTTCCGGGTGCAGTTACAATTGGCTGCGCAATTCAATGGACAAAAAACGTAGCTTCATTCGACTCTCGCTTTTCTTGCCCCGTCCTTTTCCCACGTTTCTCTACCGACGACTCCCCCCCAAAAAACAAAAGCCTCCCACAGTACACGGAGCACGGCCGGAGGGGGAAAAAAGAGCTTCTCTGTGCGAGGATCAAGTTAGTGGTCCGCAAACATTAACCCAACAGAGGCACAAAGCCGGGGTGGCAAGGGGAGGAGCTGGGTGCCTGGGTCAGGAAAGAAACAATCACTAACGCAGGAACATCCCAATCTCCTCGGCGGTTAAACAGACCCCAAACCACTTCTGGGAAACCACCGCGTACACCGGTTTGGGGAACTTTAGGTGCCAGTTACGCCAAACTCTCTCAAAGTATAAGCAAATTCCTCAACCGCCCTTTCCCTCCACAGACAGATGCTCCGGGAGACGGGCAGGATCGCTGGGAGTGAGATTAACCTCCAGACCGGGCGAGGCGTGAAGGTGGTCCCCACGTGTCCCGGACCTTCTCCACCACCCCGACAGCGAGGAAATTAGGCACTGCAAGTGCAGGGTCCGGTTTGGGGGCGACCCACTAGCCTCCCGCACTCGCCCTATAATACCGGGAGCAACCCTTGGGCGGGAGGACTTTTGAGGGATCGCGGAGCTCACTTTCCTACGGGTCCGGGACCTCGCAGCCCCGGTGTACAGCAGGGGCAAGCAAGGGAGGCGACCCCAGCGGAGCCAGCGCCGGCGTCCGCAAACCCTGCTTCCCCGCCCAAAGGGGTGCCTCTGGCCCGGGACAGCGAGGCCCCCGGGCCCGACAACCCCAAGCGCGGCGACCGCAGGGCCCGGCGCTGACGGGCGGAGGAAGCGAGCGCGGCGGGGCCGCCGCCGGGACCGTGCCCCCGAGGGCCCCGGGGCGAACAGCTCAGGGGGCGGCGAAGGAGGCCCCGAACTGGGGTGAGGTGGCGGCGCCCCCCCCCCCCACAGCCCGGCCCCACACGGCCCCCTGAGGAGGGTGGGAGTGGGAGGCTGTCCGGCAGAGCGAGTGTGGAAGCTGAAGAGGGTTCAGGGGAGGACTTACTTTCCTTGCGGGATGCGACGCCGGTACACCTTCTCCCGGGCGGCGAGAGTTTGGAGAACCACAGGCGACAGGAGCGGAGGCGGCGGTGGCGGCGGCAGCAGCGGCGTCCGGCTCTGCCTACCTCCCCGCCGCCATCTTGACGCCCCTCCCCCCTATCCCCCCGCCCCGCCGGGAGGGGCGGAGGCGGGGCGACGGAGAAGGCGCAGCGCGCGCAGCGCGCCCCACGTGACTTCCTCCCTCCCCCACCGCGCTCCCCGGCGCCCCTCTCCGCCCCGCCTCCCTCCTAGGTGAAAGAAGATGGTCTGCCCCCCCCATCTTGACCGCCCCCTGCCTTCGCCGCCAAGCACGGGCTCCGCTGGCTCCCGCCGACCCGGTACCAGTGGTTGGATCCAAGGGAATTCCGGAACCCAAACGGTCCATTACTGCGGCTCCGGGGTGGGCGAAGGGTGAGGGGGCCGGGTTTCCGAGAAGGGGGAGGGGGAAGCCGAAGGCCGCTTCGGAGAGTCACGTGTCTACTGCTTCCGCCGGCGCTCGAGAGACCTCGCGAGAATTCCGTTTCCCCTCCCTTTCTATCCCGCTGGTCGCCGGGAAGAAGGTCTGAGCTCTGTGTGCCAGGAGCAGGTCAACGGGTGGGCCGAGCGCATGCGTCCCACACCTGCTTTCAAAGTCGGGCTAGGAGGGGCCTGAAGCTGTTTTCAGATCCTTTTTAGTGTGTGGCTTCGGCCCAGGAAGTTACCTTGTGGCTTCTCTGGTACTTTGGAAAGCTCTTCATTACATATTGAATCCTAGAAGAAAATGTTCGCATATATATTGTTCGTTCACAGCACTTTATTCGATATGAAACCGCAAATAACTCGGAGCCCTTCGGCAGATCCAATGCTGTTATGAGTGTGAGCACCATCAGCCCCACTTTTTTCCGTGTACACACCCAATAACCCGAACAATCTATTGCAGAATAGGTCTGTCGCTACCACCTCTCACTTCCTTATATTAATATTATATGGCCTAACACAGAATAAATTAATTTATTGGTAACCCTTTTGTAAAGTCATTCTGAGAATGCTGTTTGACTCTGTTGCTTAGGTAATAGGCACGCCTGGTTGATTCTTGCCCCCTACTGGCGGCGCATCGCACTTGCCCAGTGCTGAAAGGAAACCTAGGAGTTGAAACGCTTGGAGGTTAAGGTGTGAGCTCAAGAGGAAGTGTAGGTCGGGGAGTAGCCATAGCAAAAATAATTATGAATCCTGCAACATAACATATTCATACATAAACGTGTATTATATATGTGTGTCCACATAAATAAACAATTTAAATTGCCAACTAATTGCTTTGTTAAAACTTCCATTGTTTCATTTAATTAAAAAAAACTATAAAGGCAAAAATATAAAAATAGTTCTATAAGAACAAGGCCTGTATCTGTCCTGTTCACTGCTACCCACTAGACTAGTTTATTGCCTAGAAGGTAATAACAAACAATTACAACTCGTGTCACATGAAAGGAGAAAAAAATATGGAAAAACGCAGCAAAGAAATCTAAGAATTGTAGTTAATACATCAGTATCTTTGGAGCTTGGTTGGAACAATTCAGAGTGGCCCCTACACTCTTGCTGTATATAAGGACTAGATGAGTACTAGATTCTGAATACAGGTCTGACCTAGAAACTCACACCCTTTGAGATATTTTCTGAGCATCCATGCCAGATCCTTGCATCTCTGCATAAGCTCTTTACCTTGAACCAATATAAAAGATGGTGTTTCAGCCGAAACCGGTTTGGCTCAGTGGATAGAGCGTCAGCCTGCGGACTGAAAGGTCCCAGGTTCGATTCCAGTTCAAGGGCATGTACCTTGGTTGCAGGCACATCCCCAGTAGGAGGTGTGCAGGAGGCAGCTGATCGATGTTTCTAACTCTCTCTCTCCCTTCCTCTCTGTAAAAAATCAATAAAAATAAAAAAATGGTGTTTCAATGGACAGTTATAATATAGCTGCCACACATATGTACACAAATGTTATGCACAAGGTTATTAGTCTCAGCATTGCTTAATGAAGCAAAAGATGGGAAACAACCTAAATGTCTTTGAAGAAAGGACTTGGTTAACTAAACTATGGGACTTTCTACAGTGAAACAGAATGAAGCACCTCTACCTATGAGGATATATGGGAATGTATTTTACTTGCATGTATATACGGAGAATCTCAGAATGACAACACTAGAAACAGTTATGTCTTGATGGGAACAGATGCTACGAGTTGTAATTGTTTGTTATTACCTTCCAGGGAATAAACTAGTCTAGTGGGTAGCAGTGAACAAGACAGATATAGGCCTTGTTCTTATAGAACTATTTTTATATTTTTGCCTTTATAGTTTTTTTTAAAGCTTTTTCTGAAGCAGGTGATTCAGAAAAATCCCTGTTCAGGCATGGTATTGACTTCCCCTTGGCCATTTACACATATACTTCTTACTCCATTCAACAAATATTTACTGAGCCCCTACTTTGTGCCAGCTACTACGTTAGAAGTTAGGGATACAAGTTTAAGAAAAACAGATCAGCCCTAACCGGTTTGGCTCAGTGGATAGAGCGTCGGCCTGCGGACTGAAGAGTCCCAGGTTTAATTCCGGTCAAGGGCACATACCTTGGTCGCGAGCACATCCCCAGTGGGGGGTGTGCAGGAGGCAGCTGGTTGATGTTTCTCTCTCATGGATGTTTCTAACTCTCTATCTTTCTCCCTTCCTCTCTGTTAAAAAATCAATAAAAGCCGAAACCGGTTTGGCTCAGTGAATAGAGCTTGGGGCTGTGGACTCAAGGGTCCCAGGTTCGATCCCGGTCAAGGGCATGTACCTTGGTTGCGGGCACAACCCCAGTTGGGGGTGTGCAGGAGGTAGCTGATCGATGTTTCTCTCTCATCGATGTTTCTAGCTCTCTATCCCTCTTCCTTCCTCTCTGTAAAAAATCAATAAAATATATTTTTAAAAAATCAATAAAATATATTAAAAAAAAAAAAAAAGAAAAACAGATCAAGGGAGGAGCATTGGATACTCCCTGCCCTTAAGATAAATGCCCTTGCCGTAACCAGTTTGGCTCAGTGGATAGAGCGCCGGCCTGCAGAGTGAAGGGTCCCAGGTTCTATTCTGGTCAAGGGCAATGTACCTTGGTTGTGGGCACATCCCCAGTAGGGGGTGTGCAGGAGGCAGCTGATCGATGTTTCTCTCTCATCGATGTTTCTAACTCTGTCCCTCTCCCTTCCTCTCTGTAAAAAATCAATTTAAAAAAAAGAAGATAAAATGCCCTTGCCCAACCAGCCGGGCTCAGTGGTTGAGCATTGGCCTATGAACCAGGAGGTCACGGTTCAATTCCCGGTCAGGGCACATGCCCAGGTTGCAAATTCGATTCCCAGTGTGGGGCATGGAGGAGGCAGCCGATCAATGCATTCCTTATTGATGTTTCTATCTCTCTCTCCCCCTCTCCCTTCCTTTCTAAAATCAATAAAAAATATATATTTTGAGAAGACAAATGCCCTTACATTCTAGTGGGCACTAATAAAAAATTCCACAAAGTGTAAACTCGGAAGTGTGCCAATATTACAAAGAAGCTAACAGAGCCTGTTATAAAGGCATCTGACCTCATCAGGGAAGTCCAAGAAGGCTTCCTCGAGGCAGTGATAACTGAGCTGAAATGCAGGTGTTATCTAGGCAAAGGGAAGAGGCAACTGCATTTCTGGGAGAGGAAACAGCACTTCCTGAAAGGGGCTCTAGCAAAGTAAGGAGAAGGCACAGTAACAAGGCAAGTCCATCCCTTACCAAGATAGTGTTTCTCAGCTCCAACCTCAGCTTCCCTCCCTGCTTTGCAATGCACTGCAAAGCTACATTCTGCTCTGCCAGCTGTCTCAGTGGGAACTGCCACAGTGAGTGCTCCAGAGAGACTGCAAGGCTGGAGGAGGAGAAAGTTGCTTGTGAACTTGTGCACGAGGATCAGACCCACAATTTATAGCCAACTGCACCACCTGGCCAGGGCAGCACCTATTTTGTTTTTTGTTGTTTTAATAGTTTTTTAAAATTGATTTTTAGAGAAATAGGAACATCGATGAGAGAAAGAGAAACATCGATTGGCCGCCTCCTGCAGGCCTCCTCCTGGGGATCCAGCCTGAAACCCAGCATGTGCATCCAGATGGCCCCTGATGGGGAAATCAAACCAGCAACCTCTAGGTTCATGGGCCGACACTCAACCACTGAGTCACACCCGCTGGGCTCACCTGTTCCTTTTTTTTAAATTAAAAATTTTAAAAGTTTTTATTATGATAACACTTAATATGAGAGCTCAATAATATTTTTATGTGTACAAATGTAGTATCGTCATCTATAGGCACAGTCTTGTACAGTGGAGCTCTGGAATTTATTCATCTTGCATAACTGAAATTTTATACTCATTGGCTAGTGAGTACCCATTTTTCCTTTTCTACAGCTCCGACCATCACCCGTTTCTTAATATAGATTTCCAGGATGTTCTGGCAACTAGTCACACAAACTACATGTTTGTAGTCATTATCTGTTTGGACCATTACACCGACCCTATCTCTACCTTCCCTAAGTTGATGGTAGCATATGCATAGGATAGTCCTGCCGGTGATGGCTTGAGTTAAGGAGGTAGAGAGTGTCTGCCTGACATTTTCATGTATGTATTCACTTTAAAAATGGTGACGATTAACAACAACAAAAACACTTTATATTTTTATGGACACCCTGCTATTTATTTTTGTAAACTCTCCCTTGGTAGCATTTAAGATATCTAAAATGTTTGATCGCCTGCCTCCTGCAGGTCCCCTACTGGGGATCGAGCCCGCCATCTGGGCAAGTGCCCTGACTGGAAATGGAATTAGCCACCCATCTTCCGTGCACAGGACAATGCTTAGCCAGCTGAGCCAGGGCTAGGGTATAACTTAAAGCCACCAAGTCCAAAAGAATTTCTCTCACTTCACCAATCTCTTCCCACTATTTTACCCCATTTTCATTGTACTTATAGCATTACTCACTACGTAATATTATCTTCTAAAAAGTGGCCTCTTGTTTGTTTCTTCCCTAAAAAATATGGATGTGTGTCTTATTTGCCACTGTATTATCCTGGAGGGATCAGACAATGCCAGGTAAACAGCTCAAGAAATGTTGAATTTGTAAACTTTAGAGAAAGTAAAAACCTCAGTATATTTGTGGAAGCTGGAAGAAACCTTGTAGATCACTCTGCCCAACTCCAAAATCATTTGACAGCTTGAGGAAATTGAGGGCCAAAGAGCTGAAATGATACGCCAATGCCATACAGCAACTTAGCAACTACTTTTCCCGGTGCTTTCATATACCTCACTTTATTTTGCTTTCCTACTTTCCTGGTGCACTGGTAGGCTCCTTGGGCAATGGTGGGGTCTCTAAAATCTTCTTGGGGACCAAAGGGAGAATGCCTGAGTGAGTGACTGTATTTGCCCACATCCCCAGGGAAGAGCTGTAAGTGGATACTGTCCCTTCTTTCAAAGCAAAGAATACCCAGGACACCCATGCTTCTCTGGGACCACACCCATAGTGGCTTCCCTGAGTGGGGAACACTATAGAGTGTTTCCCTGGGATTAAAGTAATTATCTAATGGACTAACAGTCCAAAGATTGATCCAGGCCCTGCAATTAAACTGCTGGGTGACCATGGGCCAAGTAAGTTACCTGTTCCCTCTGGTCCTCTGTTTCTGTGAAATGGGTGGGTATGGTGGGCTAGATCTCTGAGGTTCTAAGTTTACCTACTGACCCAGTTGGTAGGAGCTATGCCAGCGGTGTTCACTACTGGAATAATAGACTATTCCAATAAACCTTTCGAACCTAGGAATGAATGGATTAAACTGCTGGAGGAGGTCATGGTATTGGAGATGCCAAACTTCTGGGAGTGAGGCTTCCCAGGTCATAAGGGGAGGTCGCGGGTCAAAGGTCGGGTTCCAGTCAAGTTGGAGAAAAAAATGGTCCGCTCTGAGCTGAGTCCTCTAACCACGTGACTAAACCTCCCGAGGCGGAGCTTCAGCGCCGTGAGGGGGCGGAGTTTGGGGCCTCCAACGGGAACGCGGATGTCCTTCCACCGTAGCCAATCAGCGCAGAGAGACGGTACAATTTAAACACCCCCTCTTTCCACCTCCTCCACAGGGACCTGTCCCGCTAGCGTTTGTAGAAAGTGCGGCCGCTCGCCCCGCCCCCAGCCAGGGAGGCGGGAGAAGGGCGGGCTTTTCCTCCCACGTTCGCCTATCACGGCGCGTGACCAGGGGAGAGGCGGGCGGCGGCGCCAATCAGGGCAGCAACCGGTGCTCCGTGCAGCAGTTGGCTACAGTTGTTGTAACTTTTTTCGAAAGCTGCGTTTCCCGGGAGATCCCAGGCGGTGACACACCGGGACCATGGGTAGAGGTATGTGCCCAGATGGCCAGAGCCTGGGCGGCTAGGGTGGGAGGTCGCGCTGGAGGAGGGACTGGGTGGCGGGAGCGACGGTGGAGAGGCACCCTCCTGCGGGCTGCTCCCGCGGGGCGCGGGGTCGGAGTGGGGGTGGGGGGTGGGGGTGAGGGACGCTGCGGAACCTTCCATGCCCCGCAACCTATCCCCTCCCGAAGCATTCAGAAGCCCCTCCCGCACCTCGGTTTCCCCTCTCTCTAAGTGTTGCCACCAACTGACCTGCCTCTCCAGAGGCAAGGGATCCATATGTCAAAGCTTTTTGGATATTAAAGCACAGGTCACCTCCAGGGAATGGTTGTTATTCATGATAAAGATGGGTGAGGGCGAGGCTTTGCCCTATTCGGGACTCCCTCTCGTTGTGAAGGGAGGTGACCCCGAGGCGAGGGCGCGGATCGGTAACCCACATTGTGCAGAGCGCGTCCGAGTGGACCGCACGGCAGGCGCCTTCCTTCCTTCCCCACGCCTTGAGCCAGCTCAGCGCCGCCGGGGCAGAGGG
The DNA here is from genome assembly GCA_026230045.1 of Corynorhinus townsendii. NCBI lineage: Eukaryota > Metazoa > Chordata > Mammalia > Chiroptera > Vespertilionidae > Corynorhinus > Corynorhinus townsendii. The sequence continues at coordinate 12,887,288 of JAPDVU010000014.1, forward strand.
CAGGGACCCGGGCCCGCTGGCCAAGTTTGGGGTGAGACGGGTCCCCTGGCACCTTCTGGGGCAGCTCTTAGTCCCACAGATGGTCAGGACCCCTGCCCATCAGAGAGGCCGGGGTGGGATAGCACAGCCACGGGAGGCGATGTCCCTGCCCGGAGTCCTTTGCACACTTGGTTCGCTGTCAGGACAGTAAGATCCATGTTTTGCGGCAAAGTGATCTGCTGGTCATTTCCAGCTGCTGTGTCTCCTTCATGCAAAAACTTGAGCGTGACGTTTGACTAACATTATAATTTTTAAAAACTAAGCTGAGGTTTTACATTTTTCTCTATATCCCAAGGCACTGCATTTTAGTAGGAATTTGCCTTAATGTAGTATGCTCCCAATAGCAATAATAATGAATAAAATAAGGATTCATTCAGCAAATATTTATTGGGCCCCTTTGTTTTCAGTTCCTGCACCCAACTGCATCATTTATTCTCCCAGCATCCCTCTAGGGTCTTTAGGGACAAGACTTACCCAGATTCTGATTTAAAAATGAGGCACAGTGAACTTCAAGTTAAAGAGCTTAATAACTCAATCCACAGAGGAAATTAAGATGAATATTTTTCTTCAGAAAAGTGTTAAACATCTAAAAGTATATTAATAGTATCTGACTAATTTATCTGACAAATCTTAAAGGTATGCTTCCCTGATTCATTTTACCATCACGCAAACTAATGTAAACTACCTATTTCAACCGTAGTGCATTAAAAAAAAAAAAAGTTTGCTTTAACTAATCAATGGGGGGGGGGCGCAAAACTAAGCACTTTGCCATTGAATTACTTAAATACTTAATAATTACCATTAAGGGCCAGGCACTTTATTATTTCAGTTAATCTTTACAAATTGTTATTTCCATTTTTAAAAAATATGTTTTTTAAGTCATTTCAGAGAGGACTAAATTCATTTCAGGGAGATAGAAACATCTATGATGCCCCTTACTGGTACATGAGCCATAACTAGGAATCTAACCCTGACCTCCTGGTTCATAGGTCTATGCCCAACCACTGAGCCACACCGACTGGGCTGTTTTTTCCATTTTTCAGAGGTGGAATCTGAAGTCCAAAGTCACTGTCTAGACTCTGGCCATGCTGTCTTCGCTGGTTCCACTGTACCTCTCCTATCATGGCAGGCTTACACATCACCTTGTGGTTTATTGGTTAGTGACTGTCACTGTTTCACCTGACCCCCACGTTAGTACTTATTTCTTAGGCTACATTATTCTTGCAGACTATTAAATTGGGCATTTGGTATCGTAAATATCAAGTTATTTACAGGCCTTGAAAGGAGGAGTCAGTTTTTTGTTTTGTTTTTCTTCTAGAAAAGTGGTCTTTGTTCCAAACTTGTAGTTCACTTGGGGAGGCTTGCTGGGTCACGCGACCCAAAGGTTAAACACCAGGTGACTCCTCCCTGGTTTTGAAGTTTTACAATCACGTGAATATTTTCAACCTTGTTTGTTTGTTTGAGGATCAGTCCATTTCTACTGCCACTGTCAGATGGCCTCCTAATTGGTCTCTTTCCACTTTTGCCGTCTCCAATTTACTAGCCCTCAACTGCTAGAATGGTCCCCAAGAACACAGGTTTTTATCATATGACCTTCACTATTCCCCCTGCCCCCAACTTCCCCTTTGCTCTTAGGATCAAATCCTCAGTCCTCACCATGGCCTCTAGGGCCCTACTAACCCCAGTCCTCACTGTGATCCCATCGGCCTCTGTGTCCACTATTGTGTCCTTACCACAGGGCCTGACGCAAAGTAGGTGTTCAATAAATGTTTGTGGAATGAATGCATTGTTATGGTAGTGTCTGAGTTCCATATATATTCTTCATTGCAAAGTACCCTCATATAGCAGAACTGGGTTCAGAAACCTTCGGCAAGTGAGGGTCCTCTTCCCTGAGCCTCAATTTCTACATCTGTAAAATGGGAATAGTACCGTCTCATAAATGGTTGGGAAGGTTCAATGTAACAATGCCTTATTATAGGGCCCAACTCATAGTAAACAGTCAATAAGGGTTAGCTCTTGGTATCGCTGCTGTTGAATACTGTTGCTAGGAGATCTAGGAGTTTCTGCTGATGGGTGTATTTGTTATAAGTATATGTGAACACCTTACGAACAGAGAAATGAAAGACTGTTTTGAAACTTACACGGAAGGATTTATGTTACAGTTTCTAGGTACTAGAGCTGCAGAGTTGAGAGGAGCAGGGTGCTAGACTTGTACTTCAATGTATCCCCTGCACTTGCCTAAAATAGAGAACACTGTGGCCATGAGGAGGTGTGTGTAGGGTGGGGGATTAACGTGCTCTGTGACGTGGATAAGGTGGTCTGAGCAGCTGCTCTCAAACCCGTGAGAGTTTGGCAACTGCAAACCTCTGCCCTGCCGATGTGACGGACACTGTCATGAATGACTCCTCCACCTGGGTGTCAGAGTGTCCTTTTACAGTCCTCTTTCACTCCCCGCATGGCCTCTTGGTGTTCAAGTGGGCAGAGTTAGCGATGGGGAGGGTGGGGGCGGGATGGGATAGGGGAGCCCTGAAGGGTGCTAAAGCCTGAGCTGGTTTGAGAGGCTTTTCCTGAGCTGGGTCCTGCCATTTAATCCTATTCAGTCTTATTTCTTTGAAGGAAAGGTAGCTACTTAAAGTGACAGTCGGTTGTTGAATCTGTGGATGTTGGAAGGTGCCCTGGGTGGATTATGGAATTCAAGGGTCTTGCTTTTCATCCGTGAGGACACGGAGGCCCTAGACTGGGAAAGTGACTTGGCCATGGTCACAAAACACGGCGGGCCTGATGCCCTGAGAGAAACCTAATCCTTGCTCCCAGGTCATGACCCAAGTAGCGGGAGTGAGTTGCCCCAAGGTGTCTTGTTTACATCTGACTTTGCACAAACACAGGGACTCTTTGCCCTCGTCCCTCAAACCCTGATGACTACAGTAGAGTGAGACTGGGCACTGAGCTCTGCGGAGTAAGACACCACAGTTCCTGGAACCCTGCCTGGCTAGTGCCTTTCCTCATAGGGGTGGGGTTGGGGGTGGGGACAGGAGCCCCTGGTGACTTGCTTAAAAAACCCTTCTGCAACGCCATTTGCTCCTCCCAGCTGTAATTTCCTCATCTGTAACCCGGAGGGGTAGTGGCCGGGGGTGTAGACTCTGGGGTCACCTGCCTGGAAATCCATTTCTAGTTTTGAGAACTTGGGCAGCCTCCTCACGTTTCTGGTCCTCAGTTTTGCCATCTGTGAAAAAGAGATAATAATATCTATCTTCCTAGGGTTTGTGAGGTTTGAATGAGATAGTCTATGCAAGAAAAGCACCCAGCGAACTTCCCATTATAACCCTGGCTCTATCTCTCGCCCGGGTTTCTCACTTTCCAGTTCTATGGCCTTGGGTAAGCCCCTCACCTCCCTTGAGCTTCAGTATCCTCATCTTAAACGGCTTTGCTACAGGACCTGCGCCCCACGGGCTTGCGAGAAGGGTTAAATGCCCATTAAAACGCTTTGTGAGCCCAGGCTCGGGCACACCGCTGCTGATCGCGCCTGGCACGGACAGGTCTCCCAAAATATCCGTGAGCCAGCGAGAGCCGGAGCCCGGCGGGGGAGAGCCGGGGCTGTCATTATCATGTTTCCCACCCGGTCCTCGGCGAGTGGCTGAGGACGCGCGCGAGGGGGCGCGCCCGAGTCGGGATTCGTCGCAGCCGCGCGGCCGGCCCTGCCTCCCTCCCTGCGGAGGAGCCTCGCAGCGCCGCCCCTACCAGCCCCTCCCCGCGCCGGGAGCTGGACGGTGGGCGGCGGCGAGCGGGCGGGCCGCGGAGGAAGCGCCGCCAGCGCCTCCTTCCCTGCGTCCTCGGTCCCGGGCCGAGGGCGCGCGGGTGCCGGGCCCTGCCTCGCAGGCCATGGGGGAAGGGGGCGCCGTGGGGCGCCGCCGGCCCTTCCCCGGGGCGCCGCGGCGGCGCTGGTGGCGGCGGCAGCAGCAGCAGCAGCGGCAGCGGCAGCGGTGGTGGCCGGGCCGCGGCGGCGGCGGCGAGGGCGCGGGGCGCGCCGCCATGGGCCTGGCGGGGCTGCAGGTGGGTGTGTCGGGCCCGGCCGCGCGGGGGGCGGGCGGCGCGCGGGGCCCGGCGGGAGGGCGACGAGGGCCCCGGCCAGGCTCGGCCGGCCGGCCCCTGCCTCCCGGCGGTGCGGGCGGCCCATCGCCGCCGGGCCCTCGGAACATGGCTGCGGCGGGAGGCGCCGTCGCGGCGCCCGGCCCGGGCGGCCCCGCTCCCCGCCCCGCCGCGCCCTGAGCGCCCCCTCCCCCGCTTCCCCCGGGTCCCCCTCTCCAGGCAGGAAGATGTCCAAGCCCCGCGCGGTGGAGGCGGCGGCGGCGGCGGCGGCGGTGGCGGTGGCAGCGACGGCCCCGGGCCCGGACATGGTGGAGCGGAGGGGCCCGGGGAGGCCCCGCGCCAACGGGGTAAGCAGGCACCCTCCCCGCACTAACTCAGCGCGCCCCGAGGGCCGGGCGCCCCGCCGGCCCCGCGCCGTGAGCACGTGGGCTCGCCCCACGGCCCCCGCCCGCCGCCCTGGGGCAGGGATGCGGGCGGGACGCCCGGCCGGGCAGCTTCCTTTTCTGTTGCCTGCCTGGGAGTGGCGTCCACACCCGCTCCGCCATGACCCTGGCAGTATCTGACCTCGGAAAAGTTTGTGTCTTTATGGCATTTCCACCCGAGACCCAGCTACCCCGGAGGTGGCTGCCTTCCCAGGGGTGCGGGGCCTACCCGGGCCTCGCTGAGTCGGTGTTTAATGGCTCATCAGGCAGAAAGGCTCTAGCAGTGTTTCTGGGGAAGCCTCCTCCTGTATGCTTACTCACTGGGGAGGCCCCACACCCAGAAGCACCAGCAGTGACCTGGGCTACCCTACCAGCCTGCCCATCCTATACCATTTGCAATAGAGGGACCACCCTAAATGTGCTGGCATTGGGCCCTGCTTTTATGAGCTCTCCACCCCCACCCACCCAGATACCCCCGGGAGTCCTCCCACCTGCAGCCAGCCCAAGGTCCTGGGAGGCTGCTGGGCTGCTTTCATTTGAGAGGAGCCAGGCTTGGGCACACACAAGGCTTAGACAGTAGTGACAAGTCCTACCCGCTGACCTTGGGGCCCAGAAGTGGTTAATCAGGTTCCCTGAGGCCTGCAGCTCCTGCCAGAGTTAGCCCCTACCCCCTACCCACCGGCCTTTCAGAGTCCAGGCCTTTCAGAGTCCGCATTTGTTTCCTCCCGGCCATTCCCAGCCCAACTTCCCTGCTGTGGTAGGTGCACGCCTGCTTATGTAGACCTTTGTGTGCAGCTGGTCCTCCGGCTGGCCAGGTGTCCCCTTAGTGACCAGAGCTAGAGATTACACGTGTTCACGAAACGGGCAACAGGGACCTGGGAGAGCTGCAGCCTTCCACTGCTCTCCTGGGGCTAGCACCCCGGGCAGCCCTGCTGTGGAGAGATGACGATGATGGGTTCTTTGTCTTTTGCGGTCTGCTCGTTCCTTCTCCGCTAGATGCTGTGGGGTTGTCTTCTTCCAGCCTCTCAGAGTGTGCGTTTGTCGTTCTAGGAGAATGTGTTTACCGGGCAGTCCAAGATCTACGCCTACATGAGCCCGAACAAATGCTCTGGCATGCGTTCCCCCCTTCAGGAAGAGAACTCAGTTGCACATCACGAAGTCAAATGCCAGGGGAAGCCATTAGCCGGAATCTACAGGAAACGGGAAGGTAAGCCTCGGAAACAGCCCTGCGCTGACCACAGCGGCTTGGGCCACAGAAGCCTCTCTCCTCCATAATTATGCACCTCTACTAGGTTTTTATCCAGCCTTTTCATACCCAAGTGCGAAAGGAGCCACAGTCTGTCTTGCTGCTAAGAAACACAGACACGGGAACCGGCGGCCTATCCCAGGGCGTGTGCCCTGTCGGCCTAACAGGTTCTGCTGCTTTCAAAAGAGTTGGCGTGTCCTTCGGGCTTGATTATCTTGCTGGATTGCAAAAATAATGCCCCTGATTTGCAAGGAAAGAGGCTCACAGGTGCCAAATGCGCAGAAATTATGAGTCTGGCTTGTTCAGAGCAGCTGCTTGCAGGCCTGTTGTGTGAGCACCAGGCCCTGACTTCCTTCCCTTTCATGAGCTGGCCTTGACCTCATTTCTAAAGTTTCTTTCCACTCAAGTGTTCAGAGCTCCTCTCTCACGTAGCATAATCTGCAGTGAGTTTAAATACTGAACACGAAAAGTGTACGGTTCGTGAAAATTCTGTCTGGACCCGCAGAACAAGCGGAAATCCTGCTCTAATCCAAACATCCGCTTTCCACGTGGCATGGGGGCAGGGGAGCGTGTCCCAGTTCACCGTGCTCCCTTCTAGTAACAGTTGCCTTAAAACAGCAGAACTCTGACCACCAGCAGCTCCATGGTAACACAAAGTACCGCAAATGGTGGGTTAGCCCCGCCTCTGGTGCCAGAGCTGAGAGCCAGGGGCAGGAGCCAGCCCAGTCTTTCTTTTATTTTATTTTTTAATACGTTTTTATTGATTTCAGAGAAGAAGGGAGAGGGGCAGAGAGAGAGAAACATCAATGATGAGAAAGAAGCATTGATCGGCTGCCTCCTGCACGCTCCCCCACTGGTGGCCGGGCCCATAACCCGGGCATGTGCCCCTGACTGGACTCGAACCTGGGACCTTTCAGTCCACAGGTTGACGCTCTATCTACTGAGCCAAGACAGCTAGGGCGCCAGCCCGGTCTGGATCCATCCCAGTGCACAGGGCCATGCTATTTTGTTGCTCTTCAAATGACCTGGGTTCTAACCCTCATCCGTCAGTTACGTGGAGGAGGCTCGGGCAGATTTCTCCTCTTTTCTGAGCCTCGGTTCTCCCATCTGTAACGTGGGAGAAAACGTGGCTGCTCTGAAGATCAGTTAGAGCATGGGTGCCAAAGGGCCTTGTGAAATGCTCCCTCCGACAGTCCTTCCGCTGCTGGACCTCCAGTGTCCCAGCCTGCTCCTCCCTGTATAGCCAGCACTTAGGGTAGCAGTGGCCACGGAGGGATGGGCAGAGGGTTCTCTCTATGTGTGGTCAGCCTGTCTCATGTCCCTTCTGGAATGGGGCAAGAGTAAAAGGTTCTCAGTGGTGGCACGGCACCCAAGCAAGTGTGTTTGGCTCATAGTGTCACTAAATGGCAGTGAACAGAATTTGGGGCCAGATATTCTTAGGAGGAGAGCCCACAGGCCGGGCTCCTATTGTTGATTTTCAGCCTTGATGCGATAGCTGGTGTTCACGGGCTCCCTGTGCTCCTGGCCTTACCTCCCTCTGGTTCCGCTCAAAAAGGCCTGTGAGGGAGCGAGAGTGGCCCGGAGGGGTTTTGATGTGTGTATTTTTTCATCGCCCCCAAAAGAAACCCAGTATTAGTCACACCCCATTCCTCCTCCCTCCTCTAGTCCCAGGCAACTGCCAGTCTACTTCCTGTCTCTATGGATTTGCTTGTTCTGGACATTGCCTGTAAATGGAATCATATAATACGTAGCCTTTTGTGCCTGGCCTCTTTCCCTCAGCATTTTTAAAAACATATATATTTTATTAATTTTTTATAGCGAGGAAGGGAGAGGGATAGAGAGTTAGAAACATCGATGAGAGGAACATCGATCAGCTGCCTCCTGCACGCCCCCCACTGGGGATGTGCCCGCAACCCAGGTACATGCCCTTAACCGGAATCCAACCCAGGACCTTTCAGTCCGCAGGCTGACGCTCTATCCACTGAGCCAAACCGGTCAGGGCTCCCTCAGCATTTTTAAGGTTCATCCACGTTGTTGAGTGGATCAGTACTTTATTCTTTTATGTGACTAAATAATATTCCCTCATCTGGCTAGACCACATTTTATTTACCATCCATCAGTTGATGGACGTGTGGGTTGTTTGCACTTGTTGGCTATTATGAATAAGCTGCTATAAACATTCATATACAGGTTTTTATGTAGACACATGTTTTTAATTCTTTTCATAGATGCCTAGGAGTGGAATTGCTGGGTCAGATGGTAACCCAATGTTTAACTTTTTAAAAAACTGCCGGCCTCTTATGCACCATTTTACATTCCTACCACCCATGTATTATTTACTTTAAAAAAGTTAATTATTTTATTGTTGAGAGTATTATAGATGTCCCGCTTTATTTTAAAAATATTTTAACTTATTTATTTACTTTTATATATCTTTATTGATTTCAGAGAGGAATGGAGAGGGAGAGAGAGATGGAAACATCAATGATGAGAGAGAAGCTCATTGATCGCCTGCCTCCTGCACGTCCCACACTGGGGATCAAGCCCACAACCTGGGCATATGCCCTACCAGAATCGAACTGTGACTTCCTGGTTCATAGGTCGACGCTCAGCCACTGAGTCATGATGGCTGGTATAATTTATTGATTTTAGAGAGAGGAGGGGAGAGAGAGAAACATCTATTTGTTCTTCCACTTATTTATTTATTCATTGATTGATTCTTGTATGTGTTCTGATTGGCGATCAAACCTGCACCCTTTACATAGCAGGACAAGGCTCTAACCAACAGAGCTACCCAGTCAATTACAGCTCAGTAAAGCTGAGAAAAGTGCAGAAGACCAAAAGCTCTGCCCAGTGTGTCTGTCAAACAGGAAAGCCAGGTGACTCACCTGGTAGCCATTCATGGACATGGGGCTTAACAGGCAAGGGCACACACCCATTCCCTCCTCTTTCTCAAAGCCTGTCTTCGAATGCATCGGGAGATCTAATGGGGCGTCTAGACTAAACCTCTCTCTCTCCCCTCTGCCTGCAGAGAAAAGAAACACTGGGAACGCAATACGAAGCACCATGAAGTCCGAGGAACTCAAGATCAAAGACGCCAGGAGAGGTCCCCTGGCACCTTTTCCAAACCAAAAATCCGAAGTAGCAGAACCTCCAAAAACTCCGACCTCGTCTTGTGATTCCTCCGGTGCAGCCATCGCCAAGCAAGCCCTGAAGAAGCCCGTCAAGGGCAAGCAGGCACCTCGGAAAAAGTAAGCACCTCCCAGACCTCCCCCGCCCCCCCTCACGCACTGCAGTTTGGTTTCTCTGGCCTCCGGGAGCTGGTTAGGGTTAAGCAGGCCACCCCCTCCCAGCTTCACTCACACTGAGGCTCACATCAGCCTCTCTCACACTGAGGCCACACCCCTTGCGTCACCCCCCAGGGACCCCATCGTTGGCCAGCATCTCGGTCTGCCATGTGTGCAGAGCTCAGGAGCCCTCCCCTCCCCCGCATGGCGCCCCCTCCAGCCCCACCCCCCACAGAGAACAGCCTGCTTCTGATACTCTCTCTGAGGCCCCCAGGAGCAGGTGAGCCTATGACCACAGGCTGCGGTGCACTCAGGTGTTTAAGCAACCTGGTTTCCAGGAAGCTGCCCCTCAGGAGTTGTGTGCCCCCCTGGGTGCTAATGTGGTTTTTTCTTCTTCCCCCTCCCTCCAGAGCTCAAGGAAAAACGCAACAGAATCGCAAACTCACAGATTTCTACCCTGTGCGAAGGAGCTCCAGGAAGAGCAAGGCCGAGCTGCAGGTAGCGTCCTGTGGTTTTAATTCCAGCTCCTGGAGGGGCACAGCTGCCTGGTGGGCAGTGCTCAGCATGTGGACCCAAGCTTTCTGTGTCTCCTGGGGCAAGTCTCTGCCTCGGTATCCTCCAGTATTCTCTTTGGCCTAGTGGGGATCCTCATAACGCTCGGTCACATTAGGGCTTGGTTCAGAAGCCTCTGGGAAGGGGCCTCGGAGCCTGTGGCACGGGGGCAGGGAAAGTCAGGCGTGACCCTGAAGGCGGCTTTTCCAGGGCTTGCTGGCAGGGCCATTGGAACCTGCCACTCTGGGGAAGAAGGCCATACACGCATTCAGAGGCTGGTCTGTCTGCTGCCCAGAAGGTCCCATGTCGTGTCTCGAGGTGGTCAGCAGCAGTGGCTTGGGAGCCACTTACTGGGTGTATCTCCTCCGGCCAGGAACTTAACCACTCTGTGCCTCGGCTGCCCTATCGGTAAAATGGGGTAATGGAGCATCTTATGGGGTAGCTGGGAGGATTAATCACCTTAACACACATAGAACAATTAGAACCAGGCCTGGCACACAGTAGGTGCTGTGTTTCCCCGGCCTTGTCCCTTCCCAAGGCTCCTCTCTGCTCTTTGCCACCCAGCCATGGTCCCTCAGCCCCTGTGAAAAGCGACAGGCTGGCCAGCTGGACTGGGGCCTCTGCCCGCTGAGTTGGCAGATGCTGAGCTGTGCGGCCGTCTAGTGGGTCAATATTTGATGCAGTGGGTGTGGTTACTGCCTTTCTGAGAAGGAAAGCCGGGCGTGCTCTGTCCCTGCAGCCCACTGGCTGCTTCCCTCACCCTACACTCAGGGGCCCCTGAGCTGAGGAAAACTGGGACCTGGCAGCCCCCCTGCTCTTTCGCACCCCAAAGCAGCCTGAGGGAAGAGGGCCTGTGCTAAGGATTGCCGCCCCACTGAGAGGTGGGGGACCCCTGCTGCAATAGTCCACTCCAGCATTTTTTATGTTAAATCTCTAAGTACAGAGAAGGTAATTAGTATATTCGCTGAATTGATGAGGCTTCTTTATAAGAAAAACAAAATAAGGGGTCCACTTTCCCTTCCGGAGAGAAGCTTTGGCTTGATTTCCTGAGAAAGGCAGTGTCTTTCGGCCAAGAAGGAGCTGTTGTAAGATGTTTGCCTGCAGTGAGAGGCCGTGCTGGGTCACTGTGAAAGACAGCATTGCAGAGGGCAAGGCGGTGCCAGGCCCAGCACGCAGATACTCCCCGCCTCCCCGTGCGGTCGGAGCTGCAGTGCGCCCACACAGGGAGGCCGCAGGCTGCAGGGTGGGGCAGCCAAGTTGGCCTTAATAAAAACCGGGCTGGTCTATCTGGGGGAGTGAAGGCTGCAACAGGCTGGGCTGTGATGCTTGTCTGCTGAGCCTGGCACCAGGCGTGGGGAGGGGAAGGGACGCTTGCTTCCCCAAAGCTTGGCCCGCAGCAGGTGGATCGGCTCAGTCACTGGATCGAGAGCCACGCTGTGTCCCTCATGTTTGCATTGGCGCTGCTGAGTGAACACCGTGGCCAGGTGGAGGCTGGCCGGGCGGTGGGCCAGGGTGGTGTCTTGTCCTGCCTGCCCTTCTGGGCAGCAGAACCCGGGACCTAGGTGGGTGAGCCATAAGAGAGGGGTGTGGGGAGTCAGGGGTGAAACAAATTAAAAGCCTGGCAGCCACGTCATTGAGTTTGAAGACAGCGTGGGCAGGGCCGGTCCAGGGTCCAGGCAGGAGGGTGGGAACTGGGCCTTTGAGACATGCCCCAAACAGTTCATTGCTTCCCTGTGGCTGGTTGGCCTAGTTGTGGGTGGGGTGACGGCCAGCACTGGGGCAGGGACTGTGCTAGTTGGCAATGCCCTGGCTTCATGCCCAGCCCAGCCCTGGGCCTGCTGTGCACACACAGCTTGCTGACTCCAGTTCAGGGAGATCTCCTCCTGTTCAGTCTGCCTAGGAGACCCCTGTGGGCCCAGGAAGCCTCGAGCTGGTTGGTTGTGTGCCCCAAACCATGCAGCCTTCAGAATGAAACTCAATCTCTTTGGCTCTGCATTCGAGGCATCAAGCTGGTCCTCGTTTTCCTCAGCTCCTCTCCTCGGTGCCATGTTCCCCACCGCAGGAAAATCCTGTCACCTGCCCGTTTTCCTGCGAATATTCCCACTGACTCAGCCCACTGTGCCTCTCCTCCCTGGGCTGCATGCTTATTAGCTAATGATTCCGCGTGGTGGTTTTGTGTGTGTGTATACGCGTGCGTGCATGTGTACGCGTGTGTGTGCATTTGTGTGTTGTTGCTTTGAGGGCTTACTAATGTGCCAGGCACTGTTCTGGGCCAGGAGATTCCACAGTAAACCAGCCCAGTACTCATGGAGCTTATGAACACATAACCAAAAAACAACATGACTTTGGCCAGCGCTTTCACATGAATAAACAGAGTAGTCTGATAGTGCAGCCAGGCCAAGGCTCCATTAGCCATAGTAGTCAGGGAAATTTCTCCGCGGAGGTGCCTTGGGGGTTTTGGGGGGCTTGGGCATCCCTGGGAACCGATGTCATGGAGGCCGACTATGGGTGACCTTGCGGCATGGTCCAGAGTGTCCTGGGAGGAAGGCTGATGCGCCCTATGTCTTCTTCCCAGTTTGAAGAAAGGAGAAGAATAGATGAATTGATTGAAAGTGGAAAGGAAGAAGGCATGAAGGTAAGGTGGCGGGCTACGGGCTAAGGTCAGAGTGACATCTCATTGCTTCAATCCTTTCATGGTTACTGACTAGTGGCACTGTTAGTTGGTCGAGGGGCCAAATGCCAAAACCGTTGTCAAGGGTGAGACTCATGCGGAAACATAGTGGACTCTGTGAAATGTTAGCCCAAGGAAACGCTTTTATTTTTTATTTATTTTTTAATTTTTAAAAAATATATTTTATTGATTTTTTACAGAGAAGAAGAGAGAGAGAGAGATAGTGAGAAACATCGATCAGCTGCCTCCTGCACGCCCCCCACTGGGGATGTGCCCGCAACCCAGGTACAGGCCCTTGACCGGAATCGAACCTGGGACCCTTCAGTCCGCAGGCTGACACTCTATCCACTGAGCCAAACCGGTTTTGACCCAAGGAAATGCTTTTAAAATTATGGTGAGCCCCAGCTGGCTTGGCTCAGTGGATAGAGTGTCAGCCTGTGGACTGAAGGGTCCCGGGTTCGATTCCAGTCAAGGGCACATGCCCAGGTTGCGGGCTCGATCCCCAGTAGGGGATGTGCAGGAGGCAGCCGAGCAATGATTCTCTCATCATTGATGTTTCTAACACTCTCTCTCCCTCTCTCTTCCTCTCTGAAATCAATAAAAATATATTTAAAAAAATTTTTTTTAAATAAAATAAATTTATGGTGAAATACGTATGGCATGAAGTTTAGGATTTTAGCCATTTCAAAGTGCACCATTAAGTGGCATTGCGTGCACTCACAGTGTTGTGCACTGATCACCCCTGTCCACTTCCGAACCTTTTTATCTTCCCAAATGGAACTGGAAACCCCGTCCCCATTAGCAGGCGTGCCCCAGCCCCTGGCTCCCATCAGTCAGCTTTCTGTCTCTCTGGACCTGCCTGTGCCGGACAGTCCTACAGACAGGATCGTAGAACAGGGAGCTGCTGTGTCTGTCTTCCTCCATTTAGCACCATGTCTAGGGCAACTTTTAAAAGGAGAAACAAATGCATTTTTCCTAAACTCTGTTTTTGCCCTAGCCGGTTTGACTCAGTGGGTAGAGCATCGGCCTGCGGACCGAAGGGTCTCAAGTTCGATTCATGTCGAGGGCACATGCCTGGGTTTCGGGCTTGATCCCCAGTAGGGGGCGTGCAGGAGGCAGCCAATCAATGATTCTCTCTCATCATTGATGTTTCTATCTCCTTTTCCCTTCCTCTCTGAAATCAATAAAAATATGATTAAAAAAATTTAAACTCTGTTTTCCTGGGAAGTGGCAATGCCCAAGAAACTTGCTTTTCTCCTGGTATTTTTCAAACACATTTGGGTGGATGAGAGGAGAGGTGGCCAGACGGTCTGGGTTGGGATTCAGGGGCAGAAAGCTGTAGTCTCCACCCACTATCTAGGGAGATCTGGACTTAAGTCTGGGCCCCTGAAGGAGAGACCCAGAATGCTGGGTCCTTCTGCTCTCCCGAAGAGGCTAGCTGTGTGGATTTGAGTCCATGCTACACCACTTCCTAGTCACATGGCCTTGGACGTGGGTCTGCCCCTCTGAGCCTCCGTTTTCTCTCCCGCAAAATGGGGCAACACCCACCTAGCAGATTTCTCGGGAGACATGGGACACTGCTCTGCAAATGGGCACAGGGGACCTTCTGAGGTGATGGATCGTGGCGATAGTTGCACCCCTGTGTACATTTTAATATACTTCGAACTGAACTCTGTGGCATTCCTGAAGAAAGCTGTTCAGACGAAGGTAATCCCCAGGCCTCCTGAGATTACGAACTAACCCTCTCTTTCATCACCTCCCAACAGATTGACCTCATCGATGGCAAAGGCAGGGGCGTGATCGCCACCAAGCAGTTCTCCCGGGGCGATTTTGTGGTGGAATACCACGGGGACCTCATCGAGATCACGGACGCCAAGAAGCGGGAGGCTCTGTATGCGCAAGACCCCTCCACCGGCTGCTACATGTACTATTTCCAGTATTTGAGCAAAACCTACTGGTAAGTCCACGGGTGCTGCGCATGGCGGAGAGGACGGGCCACACGGCCGAGGCCAGGACACCTGATTCTGTGGCTCTGGCTTCCTGTGGAGTTCTCGCTGCCTCTTCTCAAAGCTGCGAAGCCGCTCGCCCCACCCCCTTCTCATTTTCCTCACGGGAACACTGCTCCGAGGCTCACCTGCCGCCTCCTCTCAGGGCGTTTGGCCAGGGCAGCTCTGGAAATTGCTGGCTGCTCCGCTCTCCAGACGGCCCGGGTAGTGGATTGCTTTTTGTTGTGTGTTGTTTTTTAATAGACTATTTTTTAGAGCAGGTTTAGGTACCAGCAAAACCTAGTGGAAGGTACAGAGAGTTCCCATACTCCCCCCCCCCCCCCACGGCCTCCCTCATTCCCAGCACGGTTGACTTATATTCATTTCTTGATTGTGCCTGCTTCCCCAGCCTCCACAAAGAGCCCTTTGCATTCCTGTCTCCTCCCACCCCCTGCCTGAGACACCCCACCTGGTGCCTCTCTTGGCTCTTGAGGTTTTTTTTTTTTTAGTTGAATTGTTTTCCCAAAAGGCGTGGCCATAAATTGACATCCTACCAGAGTTGAGAGCACCTGGGACTCTGAGTGGCTGGGTTCAAAAGCCTCTTTATCAAACTAATAATCCTCTGTTGCCCTCCCTCCCCGCCAGCGTGGATGCAACTAGAGAGACCAATCGCCTGGGAAGACTGATCAATCACAGTAAATGTGGGAACTGCCAAACCAAACTGCACGACATCGACGGCGTGCCTCACCTCATCCTCATCGCCTCCCGCGACATCGAGGCGGGGGAGGAGCTCCTGTATGACTATGGGGACCGCAGCAGGGCCTCCATCGAGGCCTACCCCTGGCTGAAGCATTAACCACCCGCCTCCCCCCTTCAGTGGACAAAGTGCCCTCCAAGGGAATTGATTTTTTTTTTTACACACACTTAATATTAGCAGATTACTTCAGATGTTTTTAAAAAGTATATTAAGATGCCTTTTCACTGTAGTATTTAAATATCTGTTACAGGTTTCCACAGTGGACTTGAACAGATGGCCTTATATTACCAAAACTTTTATATTCTAGTTGTTTTTGTACCTTTTTTGCATACAAGCCGAACGTTTGTGCTTCCCGCGCTTGCGTGCATGCAGTCAGGCCCGGCACAGGTTTCAGAGGAGAGTCTTCGGACGGGAACCAAGGAAGTGGGGGGCGGCGGAGCCAGGACTCTTCCCCACACCCCGACGCGCACCCAGACATTGAGCAGCACGGGGCGGCAGAGAAGACGCCCGCCACCTCCCGACGGCCCCCACGGGATGTTCCCAAGCTCTTGTTTTCCTGCCGTCTGGACAGGCGCACACGGAAGTGTGTGAATATTTTTTAAAAGGGTTTCGCAGTAAGTTCGTCTTCCCCCTCTGCTTTCTTGAAAGCTTGCTGACCCGGTGGCCCGTGGGCACGGGCCAGGCCTAGGTTTACTCTTCCACGGGCTGCCGCGTTTCTGGGCACCTCGAAGCATCAGGGCGGGTAATGAGTAGATGTGGGCAGGGAGAAGCATTGCTTAGCCAGCCCCGCCAGGGCAGCGCTTCCCGAAACGGGGGTAATTCTTTATAGAAATGTGAACACTGAATTTATTTTAAAAAATAATAATAAAAATCAAAAAACACAAAAGGCAAAAAAAAATAAGAGAAAAACCACAGAAAACAACTTACATGTACATAGCTCATAAAGTGAGTGGAGTGGCTGCATTTTTTTCCTTTTTTTTTTCTTTTACTTTGGGTTTGTTTTTTTTTGTTTTTTTTATAGAAGAGATTTGAGATGGTACTCTATTCTAATAAAAAATAAAGTTTTGTAGTGGGACCAGAAATTACTTATCCAATCCTCCCCCCGAAATAGCCACCCTCACCCCTGCCCTGACCTGATTCTGCTGGGTTGAAAGGTCCAGACCTGCTGTCATGCTGTTTGTCAGACCACCTGGTGTTCTTCCTGCGACACGCAGAATGCACAGCCACAAACCAAGGGTGAGCCCACGAGCCCTGGAGTGTAGGCCCCACCCCAAGGGGAGGGGGCAGGTGCAGCACCCAGGGATCAAGGCTAAGGGTAAAGTTTTCACCTTGACTGTGATGACTGTGACGGCAGGAGGCGTAGGTAGCTGCCCCCTCCCTCCCGAAGGGGGACCGATTCTCACTCTCTCCACCTGCGGTCCAGGGGGCCTGGGCTCTGGAACCACCACCTGGGGTCTCCTGACGCCCTGGTCCCAGGTAAATGTGAATGGAGACAGGTGTGAGAGCCTGTCCTCAACCTTGGTGCCCCCCAGCCCCCACCCCACGCACCCCAGCCTCATGACGGTGCTACCTAGGAAAGTCTTCCCCCCGCCCCACACTTGCCTGGTCAGTGGTCAGCCAATTGGAGGAGGATCCGACGGAGCGTGTCAATGTGAAGTAAAATGTCTCGGTTGTACCTGTTTGTGGTTTAGCTTTGTATTTAAAAAACAAAAGGAAATAAACTTGAAAATTATTTGTCATCATAAAAATGAAACAAAAATTAAAATATTTATTGCCAGGCGAGGCCACCTGTGTGTGTGTTTCTTACGAGGCGGAGGTGTGGGTTTTCGGGGTTTTACAGAAGGGTCACCCCTCCCCCCCCCCCCCCCCCCAGTCGTCGGTTTCAGTGCATGTCTCCCTGCGGGACAGTTGCTTCATTTGTAGAAGCAGTCACGGGAGCCTAAAGATATGTTTGTGCACGTTGGGCCCTTACATCGACAATGCCTGGCATGGAGTGAGCACAAGCTGGAGCCTGTGATTGTCACTCTGAGGGCCTGGGTTTGATGTCGGACCAGCCTCGCCTGCCTCGTGCTGGAAGCCCCTCCTGCCAGCCCTGGATGGGGTGTTGGTTCGTGTAGCAGAGTGGAACTGTGGCTAGTGTCCTGGCTTACAAGCAGAACACTGCTTCCAGCACCGTCTGGGAGAGGTGGTCAGCCGGCCCCTTGGACAGATCCTCTCTGAAGCTTGTCTGAGTGGGAACCACCTCGCCTGCCTGCTTTGCAGGGTTCCACTCCATGGATTGTTACAGCTTTGGCTTGGAGGTCAACGGTGCAGTCGGGGCTCGGGGATGTCAGGCTGATGCCGCCCCGTGGAGGATGGGTCTGCCCATGGAGGATGGATCTCGGCTGGACTCCACACTCAGTCCCAGGAGCCGCCCCTCCCCCCTCTCCTCTCACTGCCCCTTGGTCTGGCCCAGGTGGTTCTGAAGTCAAGACTCCGATTTGTTTCCCAGGTTGGCCCTCACCCCCAAGGTGCAGGAATCCCCCTCCACACTAAGAGGGGAGCACTCAGTCCGGGTGGCGGTGTCATACGGAGTTCAGAGTTGGGGCCCTGACCTCAGACTGCTGAGATGGCCTTCTCGACCAGACTCTTAAAGGTTGCTGACTTTTCTCAGGAAGCCAAGGGGTTGAGGCCTGGGCTGGGAAGTCTGCACCTGGGCTCAAGCCCCTTTTCCACCACTGTTAAGCTGAGATCTTGGACAAGTCCCTCAGCCCCCCAGTGCTGGGACCTAGGAGTGCCATGGGAATAACTACCCAGCCCGCAGGGGCACTCGAACGGCACAGGCGAGGCCCGCCATGAACTGCGTTGGCGATTAATGTTAGTGACTTTTGGAGAACTGGGCTTGCTTGCACAGCTCCACGGATAAGAACCAGGCCTCAGGCATTTACAGCCTGGGCAGCCGCCTCCTAGCTATATGACCTGTGACCTACTTTAGCCTTTCGGAGTCTCCGTTTCCAGTTCTGTAAATGGGGTGGGGAGGTTGGGAGGGTGAGTACCAGCCTCCCTCTCCCCAACTTGTTACAGAATGAAGGAGAAGGTCCCTGCAGCAGTGCGCCAGCGGCCTTTACTAAGGACACAGGCTCCCCAGGCTCATTAATTTCTTTGCAAAGTGCAGGCACCCACTATCTACATCCTGTATTTCATCAATTCCTAAATGTACATCTTTTTCACATGTAACATCTCTGACATCAGAATGAACCTTAAAATCAATAGTGTCTCAGTGTTATAATTTGTAGCATTTCTTCTCTTACACCGACACACAAAATAATGGTACATTACTTAGATTCAATGCAGCAAAGATCCACCAGATATTCATATACACACAGTTCACAGATGTGGAAACCGAGACCCTGAACGGTGAAAGTACCTTACACAAGGTCACGCAAGCTAAGAGACAACTCTAAAATACTTAAAGCAGGGAAGTAATTTTACTTTAATACAAAAATCTCCTCGTAAAGAAAGTCATGTTAGCAAAGTCAGATAGTCACTAAATATCACTGAAGTCCCCGGAAGGTCGATACCACACTTTCCAGCTTTCTCTGCGCTCCCTTTGGGCTGGTGCATGGCTGCGAGGGCTGCTACACAGTGAAGAGCAAGGTCAAGTGGTGAAGAGCAAGGTCAAGTGTGGGACCAGAGAGGCAGAGCCTGAGATCCCTCGACGGCTGACGTGGGCAGGTGGTGGCCACCCTGCACTTCCCTCCTGCTTTCGTTTTTTTATTTTCTGTTGTGTTTTTTTCCTTCTGCTTTCTTTTCTTTTTTTCCTTTTCCTTCTGCTTTCTTGATTTCTGGGTGCACTTGCCCTGGTCCGGCCAAGCCTTCGGGGGTGTCCAGTTCTGCAGCCAGGAGACAGTGATCAAGAGAGAACCTCACCTCCTCGCTCCTCAGATGGCATTGAGGGGAAACACATGAGCGAGTGCAGTGGGTCAGCGTGGCACTGAGCAGACTGGGAAGTCTTCCTGGTGGGGTGTCTTCTAGAATCTGAGGACCACCGCCTTAGATCTATGTCTGCTTCCCAGATCGGAAGGAGAACCTGGGTGGAGAGAGAGGGGTCAGAGGGAACAGACAAACAAGGCAGGGGCATAGGACCCGCGGCTGAACCCCCTGAAGCAGGCCTCTGGCTCAAATAATTACTCAGGTCTCATGGTGAACAGGCTCTGCTCGGGGGCTTTTCGTCCATCGGCTCATTTCACACTCATAACAACTTGAGGAGGTGAGCACAACCAATATCCCCATTTTATGTTTGTTTGTTTATTTTAAAATATATTTTTATTGATTTCAGAGAAGAAGGGTGAGGGAGACAGAGATAGAAACATCAATGATGAGAATCACTGATGGGCTGCCTCTGCACATTCCCTACTGGGGATCGAGCCCGCAACCTGCGCATGTGCCCTTGACCGGAATCAAACCTGGAACCCTTCAGTCCGCAGGCCAATGCTCTATTCACTGAGCCAAACCAGCTAGGTCATCCCCATTTTAGAGATGAGCAAACTGAGGTTCTAGGAAGTCAAGTCACAGGCCCAAGGTCATGCAGAAAGTTGCGAGCCCAGGGCCCACTAACCACTGCGCATACTAACAGATGGACTCGGCCACCTTTTTTAAAAAATTTTAGGTGGTTTTATTGCAGAGGAAGCATTAGCTTCTCAATGCTACCTACAACTGTAAAACGGATCTTTGCAGAAAATAGAGATTAGCATGTGAATTCTTAGATAAGACATAAAACACACAAAGCTATCTGAATACCAAACTTTCAGTGTTTTCCTGCAAGTTTGGAAAAGGAACAATGATGTCTGGGGTTGATCAGAAAGCACAATCTCGGTGCTATTTCCAGTTATGAGAACGAAGCAAAGATCGCCAGGGTTGGGGGTTGTAGGGGGGTGGGAGGCTGAGAGGTCAGGATGGGATCTAGGCTCTTGCTTCTTATCAAAGAAGAACTCCCTGAGTGCTGCTGGCAGCCCTGCCAGCAATGGCTGGTGTGAGCCCTGAGCTGGTTTGGATCCAGGCCCTAGGGCTCTGCCATCCTCCCCTCCCCCACCCCAGTGCCCTCTCTCAGGAAGTGACATCATCCCTGCCCAGTCATTCGAGCCTGGGAGTTTTTCTCAAGTCCTCCCGCGCCCACCCCCTCCCCCATCTGCTACATCTTAGTCATCGTGCCCCAAATAAGTCCCTAACCCCACCACGTTCATCTCCCCCGCTGCCACCCCCAGTCCAGACCTCAACAGCCTCCCTGCCACCCCCTACAATCCATGCATAGCAACCAAATGTCTCTGTCACTATGTAGAGCTGTCTTCCCCCGCTTCAGCCCTTCCATGGCTCCCCATCGGCTCTATGCACTGAACGAAGACAAACACCCAGATACTGTGTGATCCCACTAAGATGAGGTGCCTAGAGTAGTTAAATTCAGAAAGTAGAATAGCCAGCCAGTGTGGCTCAGGGACTGAGCGTCGACCCAGGAACCAAGAGGTAGCCGGTTGTTTCACGGTCAGGGCACATGCCCGGGTTGGAGGCTCGATCCCCAGTAGAGGTTGTGCAGGAGGCAGCCGATCAGTGATGTTCCTCTCTCATTGATGTTTCTATCCTTTCCATTCCTCTCTCTCTCAAAATCAATAAAAACATTTTTAAAAAGGAAGTAGATTCGTGCTTGCCAGGGGCTGGCTAGAAGAAGGATGAATTGATAAGTTAGTGTTTACTTATTTATTTTTATAATCTTTTTTTTATTGGTATCAGAGAGGAAGGGAGAGGGAGAGAGAGATAGAAACATCAATGATGAGAGAGAATCACCGATTGGCTGCCGCCTGCACACCCCTCACTGGGCATTGAGCCCGCAACCTAGGCATGTGCTCCCCACCGGAACCGAACCCAGGACCCTTGAGTCCACAGGCCAACGCTCTATCCACTGAGCCAAACCAGCCAGGGCGATAAGTTAGTGTTTAATGAGCCCAGAATTTAAAGATGGGATGATGAAAAAATTCTGGGAATGGGTAATGGTGATGGTTGCACTGACCGATTTGGCTCAGTGGATAGAGCGTCGGCCTGCGGACTGAAGGGTCCCAGGTTGGATCCTGGTCAAGGGCATGTATCTTGGTTGCGGGCACATCCCCAGTGGAGGGTGTGCAGAAGGCAGCTGATCGATGTTTCTAACTCTCTATCCCTCCCCTTTCTCTCTGTAAAAAATCAATAAAATATATTTAAAAACAAAACAAAACCAAAAAAAAACCCCACAATGTAAATGTACTTACTACGACTAAACTGTACACTTACAAATAGTTAAAATCATAAATTTTGTGTATATTTTATCATGACTTTAAAAAATTTAAATCACTTGAACTCAGTTCTTTGTCAACGACAGAGGATCTCATTATGTACTGGCTAAAGCCCTGATACCCAATATGGTGGCCACTAGCTACACGTCGCTTTTGAGCCCTTGGCACATGGCTGGTCTCACTGAAATGTGCTGCAAGTGCAAAAATATACATCAGATTTCGAGGGCTCATGTATGTTTTTAAATTTTATTTATTGATTTTAGAGAGAGGAAGGGAAGAGAGAGTGAAGCATCAATTGGTTGCCTCCCGCACACACCCCGAGAAGGGTCAGGGATGCACCCAGGTATGTGCCCTTGACCAGGAATCGAACCTGAGATCCTTTGGTCCTCAGGCTGACACTCTAACCACTGAGAAACACTGGCCAGGGCTGGAACTGAGTTTTCTTATTGGCTGTGGCACTATCACCGGGAGAGTGGGACCTATCACCCGGGGTAGCTGGCCAGCCGCCCTTTGCCCCTTCACCCCCACTGGTTCAGTGGCAGTGGCGGGCAGCGAGGTGACTCACAGCTTCCTTATGATGGTCTTCTCCTCTTTGCTTCTGCTGGCGTTGCTGCCCCTGGCACCCACAGAGTCCTTTCCTCTTCTTCCTTCTGGGCCTTCTCTTGCTGGAATCAGGCCACTGGAAAAAGGGGGCGGACAAATGGGTTGTTTTATTGTGGACCTCTTATTGGTGCAGTTTTCAAAGTAAAGAACCTTAATCATTATTAATATATTAATAATGTCAGCATGGAAAGCTCTGGAGTCAGAAAGATTCTGACCCAGATAATTTGACTTCTCTCCACATTTCCAATGCTGAAACCTCTTCTTTCCTTCTCTTGTCTAATTACTTTGGCTACCAGTTCAAGCTTCTCCACTTTGTAGGAATATGACCATGGGTAAATTCTTTAACTTAGGCCTTGGTTTCCTAAATGGTAAAATGAGGATAACAGAAGTGCCTACCTCCTAGGATTAAGGGATTAAGTGAGACAATAATACATGGCACTCATTCAACAAATATTTATTAAGCGATGTACTGTGCCATGGTGCTGTAGATACAGCAACAAACAAAACAGAAAATATCTTCTCTCATGCAAGTTACATTCCTGTGGGGAAGGGAATGGTCAGAAAAAATATAAGTAAAATAAAAAGTATATATAGTAAGTCGGATGATGATATATAGATCTAGATTGCTAGTGATTGACAAGATATGGAGGTCAGGTGATCCCAGGAGGGCCAGAGTATTTCCCTGGACTTGATGGACAGAAGCTGGAAGAAGGCTGTTCTGCCAGCAGTCATGCTTCCTAAGACTCAGAGAAGGACTGTCCGTAATGCAAGATAATGAGGAGATACAAAGAGAAGCAAAGAGGAAAGAGGCACCGATCCCTGGTGCCCACCCTGAGGCCTTCGTTGCAGTTTTTCTTTATTTCTGAGAGCAATTCCAGGATCCTTCCCAGCTGCGTGGGCCAATCAATTGGGAGAAGAGACACCAGAGGGCTTGCACATGTGCTCTCACGCTCTCTCTCTCTCAGGCCCTGTGAGGACACAGCCAGAAGGAAGTTGCCGAGGAGTCAGGAAATGTCAGCACCAACCTTACTGGCACCTGGATCTGGGACTCACGCATCCAGAACCGTGAGAAAAGACACTTCTCTTGTTGAAGCCCCAGTCTAGGATATTTTGTTACAGCAGCCTGAGCTGACCGAAACACCCCTTTACATATGAACTTCAGAAAGCAGAACCCACCCTTCTCTCTCTGTTGCAAAGAGTGGACTCTTATAAGTTACTCTAATCCTATATAATAAAGAGGTAATATGCAAATTAACCCTTACTTCCTCACAAGATGGCTGCCTATGACCAGGCTGGCGGGGGGTTAGTGAGGGACGACCCAACAACTGAACAAGCAGGCTACATGGGGCAACCAGGCCGGCAGGGGGGTGAGGACTGACCAAATGACTGAACAGCAGGCTGCATGGGGCAACCAGGCCAGCGGGGGGGCCGTGAAGGGCAACCAGACCGGCAGGGGAGGGCTGTTGGGGGTGACCAAGCCACCAAGCGGGCAGTTGGGGTGACTAGGTCGGCAAGGGGGGGGCATTTGGGAGCAATTAGACTGGCAGGGGGGGCAGTGAGGAGCAACTAGGCCAGCAGGGGGCAGTTGGGGGAGATTAGGATGGCAGGGGGGGGGGGCAGTGAGAGGCAACCAGGCCAGCAGAGGGAGGCAGTTAGGGGCGACCAGGCCGGCATCCAGAGGCAGTGAGGGGCGATCAGGCCAGCAATGGGGAGACAGTTGGGGGCGACCGGAAGGCAGGCAGGCAGATGAGCGATTAGGAGCCCGTGGTCCAGGACTGAGAGAGGGATGTCCGACTGCTGGTTTAAGCCCAATCCCCGGGATTGAGCCTAAACCGGCAGTTCAACATCCCCCAAGGGGTCCCAGATTGGAGAGGGTGCAGACTGTGCTGAGGGGACCCCCCCATGCACAAATTTTGTGCACCAGGCCTCTAGTAATATTATATTTTTATTATAATATTAATATTTCATAAGAGGCATAATCTTTACAACAGGGTGGCTTATGAGTCTCAGGATGGCTGTCCTGCTTAGGGTTGGCCTGGTGGCTCTCAAGCAGCTGCACTGAATTGGTGGAAGAGCTGGGGGCTGGGGCACGTTGGTTCTCCTTCATGTGACCTCTCTTTGTGACTGCCTTGAGCTTCTTCACAACATGGCAGTCTCAAGGCAGCATTCCAAGAGCATAAAAAATGGAAGCCTGGAGGTCTCTTAGATCCTAAGCCAGGAAGCCAAATGGCACGTTCCATTGATCAAAGCCAAGTCATAGGGCCGCCCTGATTCAGGGGGAGGGAAGTCTCTACCGCTTGATGAGAGGAGAGGAAAAGTCTCCTTGCAAAAAGCTTGCAGGATGGAGACAACAGTTGTGGCCCGCTATGGAAATAGCCTACCATAGCTGCCTTCAATCTAAAATGATCTTTAGGCCTGACCTGCATGGCTCATGGTTGAGCGTCACCCTACGTTCTGGGAGGTCAGGGTTTGATTCCCGATCGGGGCACACGCCCTGGCTGTGAGCTCGAGCCCCACTGGGGGCGTGCAGGACATAGCTGATCAATGATTCTCTCATCATTGATGTTTCTATCTCTGTTTCCTGCTCCTTCTCTCTCTGAAATCAATAAAAATATATTTTAAAAATATAATGATCATTAGTAGGAGCTTGGGCCTCCAGATGCCATTGCTAAGAGAACACCTCAGTTGACATGCTCGTTTCTCCAGGATAGAGAGCGCAAGACCAAGCCGAACCCTGCTGTCTCTCAGCCTGCACCAGATGGGAAGCGCACATGTGCTGTTTGCTGGGAATTCATCACTGGGAACAAAGGGCGTTGCTTTATTCACTCACAAGCTGCCAGTCTAGCGGCTCCTGGTTTTAACTACCTGTGTCTGAAACAGTTATCCAGCGAGACCAAGACAGGTCTTTCCATGAACGTGGTTCCAACCTCGGCAGAAGGCAGACAATGAAACGTCTGTTGACAGAACTCAGCCCTCTTGGATTTGGCTTCCTAGAACACTTTTGCTTTGCCACTGCTGTCGTAATGATGCTCCGTGGAAAGAATAACATCACGCGGGGCTTTGTTCGGAATCAGGATCTGCCCTGACTTCCCAGAGTGCAGGGTCCAAAGGTGGCCTGACCATGAAAAGTGCAGGCTCTGCGCT
Organism: Corynorhinus townsendii; assembly: GCA_026230045.1. NCBI lineage: Eukaryota > Metazoa > Chordata > Mammalia > Chiroptera > Vespertilionidae > Corynorhinus > Corynorhinus townsendii. The sequence continues at coordinate 12,912,379 of JAPDVU010000014.1, forward strand.
CAGGCTGCCTGAGGACGCGCCTCCCTGCTGCCACCATCAGCCGTGGACTTCAAGCAGGTACTTGACCACACAGGCCTGCAGTGAGCACTAAATGAAATGATGCCTGGGATACACTTAGCCGAGTGCTGACACGTGGCAGCACTGCTAATCACTAGCGGGCTCTGTGTTTTTATTCGCTTGCTCTTACCCTCTTCTGCCTCTAAAGAAACCTACCTTGTGTAACTCAGTGTTTCCCAGAGTTCTTCGACCACACAGCCCTCCTGCCCCCCTTTTTAAGAAACACCAACATGAAAGACAACATTTAGGGGAAGAGAGGCTCAGGTGGATACAGCAAAGTCCAAACCTGATATGTCAACAATTTCCTTATTTCCTCTTTCCTTTGTCCTATAGTCCCTCCGTTCACATATTATTGTGATCTCTTTTTTTTTTTTATTGTCTAAAGTTTTACATATGTCTCTTTTTTCCCTGATTGACCCCCCCATATTATGACCTTTTATAACTTTTTATTTTTATACTAGAGGCCCGGTGCACGAAATTCGTGGAAGTGGGGGGGTCCCCTCAGTCCAATCTGCACCCTCTCCAATCTGGGACCCCTCGGGGGATGTCCAACTGCCGGTTTAGGCCCGATCCCCGGTTCTCACAATCCAGGACCACTGGCTCCTAACTGCTCACCTGCCTGCCTGCCTGATCGCCCCTAACTGTCCCCCCTGCTGGCCTGGTCACCCCCAAGTGCCCACCCCCGCCAGCCTGGTAGCCCCTTACTGCCCCCCTGCTGGCCTGGTCGCCCATAACTGCCCCCCCCCTGCAGGCCTGGTTGCCCCACACAGCCTGCTGTTTGGTCGTTTGGTCGCCCCGTACTGACCCCCCGCCAGCCTGGTCACCCCATGCAGCCTGCTGCTCAGTCGTTTGGTCGCCCCTCACTGCACCCCGCCGCCCTCCCCCCGCTGGCCTGGTTGCCCCCAACTGCCCCCCCCCCGGACCTGGTTGCCCCACACAGCCTGCTGCTCAGTCGTTTGGTCGCCCCTCACTAACCCCCCTGCTGGCCTAGTCGCCCCACACAGCCTGTTCGGTTGTCTGTTTGGTTACAATGGTCACTTAGGCTTTTATTATTATAGATAATTTCAAACTTCCAGAAAAGTTGTAAGATTAGTAAAAAAGACTTCCCAAATAGTTTATCCCAGATCCCCCAATTATTTATGTTTATCCCATCTTACCTTATCTTTCTTTATCTTAGCTTTCCATCCACCCCCCACCCCACCCTTCATGCATCTACCTTCTTTCTGAACCAATTGAGAGTAAGTTGGAGACATCTTACTCCTTTATTCCTAAAGAATTCAGTGTATATTTCCAAAGGACAATGATATCCTCTCAATAACCAAATAGTTCAGTTATCAAAATCACCTCATTGATCCTTTAAAAGGGTACATCAGACTTGTCATTCCCTCGATTAAACCTCCCCTACTTACAATAAAATCGGAGCTCTTGCCTGTGGCAGACAAGGCATCACTCCCCAGTCTCTTCCGGACCACCCTTCCCTGCGTTTCAGGTTCCCCCCTGATGGGTCTCTTTAACTGGCCACGCTGGTTCCCATCTCCAGTCTTTGAACTTCTCTGAACTTCCCTCTCCATTCTGGTCCTACTGAATCTATACATGGTTGTCTGCTTCCTGTCATGCACCTCAGAGGGGTTGTCCCTAACTACCCAATCTAAAACAAGTCCCTCCCTGCCCCACCAGGGTGGCTCTGTGGCTGAGTATCGACCCAAGAACCAAGAGGTCACAGTTCTATTCCAGGTCAGGGCACACATGCCTGGAGTGTGGGCTTGATCCCCAGTGTGGGACGTGCAGGAGGCAGCCAATCAATAATTCTCTTTCATCGTTAATGTTTCTATCTCTCTCTTCCTCTTCCTTCCTCTCAAATCCATAAAAAAGTATTTTGCCCTAGCTGGTTTGGCTCAGTGGATAGAGCGTCAGCTTGAGGACTGAAAGGTCCCTGGGTTGGATTCCTGTCAAGGGCACATGCTGCAGGAGGCAGCTGATCAATGATTCTCTCTCATCGTTGATATTTCTATCTTTCTCTCCCTCTCCCTTCCTCTCTGAAATCAATAAAAATATGTATTTAAAAAAATAAAAAATAATAAATAAATAAAACAAGTCCCTTCCCCCACCTCCCTCAGCACTTGGGTCTCTGTCACATCCCTGATTTTATCTTCTGTAGAGCACTGATACCAGGATCCTGAGTGCTTATTTCAGGCTTCCTTGCTGCCAGCCTGTCTCCCTTGATGAGCATGCACTTGCTCTGTTTGGGTCATGGCCACACCCCCACCGCTGGGCACCATGGGGCTTGGATCAGTGGTTGAATGGCCATAGGGACAAATACGGGACATTTGAAGGCGCCCTCGCGGGCGGCAAAGCCCACCTCTTGTAGCACTGCAGCTCCTCCTGCGCCAGCAGCAGCTGCGCCTTGAGCTTGTTGCGCTCCTGCAGCACGTCCCTCAGCTCCTGCAGAGTGAAGCGCGGCCTGTTGGGGTCGGTCAGGTCAACCACCATCTTGTCTGGTCCCAGGCTTCCCTGGAGAAAAGATGTCACTGATGCAGCATCCCTCAGGAGGAAGGGCTGTCCACCCCAGAAAGCAACGTTCTCTGGCTTGGTTACTCCCAGGGGCTCTGACGGGAGGGGGTGTTGCCGGTGGGAGTGTCTGACTGGTGGTAAAGAAGCAAAGGTGCCATCCTCCAAGAAAAGTGCCAGGGCTCCTTTGGCTCAGTGGATAGGACGTCGGCCCGTGGACTAAAGGGTCCCGGGTCTGATTCCCGTCAAAGGCATGTCCCTTGGTTGCAGGCTTGCACCGTGGCCTAGGTCAGGGCGCATATGGGAAGCAACCAATCTCACATCCATGTTTCTCTCTCTCTCTCTCTCTCTCTCTCTCTCAGCATGTCATCCAATGAGGATTTAAAAAACAGGAAGAAGATTGTGACACATGGATGACCCTTAAAGACATTATGCTAAGTGAAAGATGCCAGTCACAAAAGGACAACTATTATATGAGTCTACTTACAGGAAGCACCTAAAATAGGCAAATTCATAGAGATAGAAAGTAGAACGGAAGTTACCAAAGGCTGGGGGGAGGGAGAAACGGGGAGCTCTTGTTTCATGGGCACAGAGTTTCAGTTTTGCAAGATGAAGAGTTGTGGAGAGGACGGTGTGATGGTTGCACAACCATGTGAATGTACTTAATGCTACTGATTTTTGAAATGGTTAAAGCGGTGAATTGTATGTGCACGTGATCACAGTTAAAATGATAATTTAGAAGAATAAATAAAAAATAACGCCTATTTGTATGAACTATCTAATGGAACTAAACATTCATTCTCTCTGCCTTTTCCCCACCCCCCGTTCTGAAGACTGTGGTTTGGGAGGAAAATGTGCCATCTCAACTGCTGGCTGATGAGGCCTGTCCACTGTGCCCCATGGGAAGTCACACTGTTCATGGTCCCTGGTGGGGCCTCCTCCGTGTCCTTGTGCCTGGAATTGAAGGTGATGGGAGGAGGGCAAAGGGCGTGAGCTGTGATGCTGGGTGAGTCACTGAACTGCCCTTGAGCCTCAAAAGCCAGGCTGCTCATCATGATATTCAACCACCTCCTATGATGATACAAAAGTAGAGCCTTGCCCTAGCCCAGTGGTTGGCAAACTCATTAGTCAACAGAGCCAAATATCAACAGGACAACGACTGAAATTTCTTTTGAGAGCCAAATTTTTTAAACTTAAACTTCTTCTAACGCCACTTCTTCAAAATAGACTCGCCCAGGCCATGGTATTTTGTAGAAGAGCCACACTCAAGGGGCCAAAGAGCCACATGTGGCTTGCAAGCCACAGTTTGCTGACCACGGCCCTAGCCAGATTGGCTCAGTGGATAGAGCGTCGGCCTGCAGAGCAAAGGGTCCCGGGTTCGATTAAGGCCAAGGGCACGTACCTTGGTCGCAGGCTCCTCCCCAGCCCAGGCCCTGTTCGGGGCTCGTGCAGGAAGCAACCAATCGATGTACTTCTCTCACATCAATGTTTCTCTCTGTCTTTCCCTCTCTCTTCTACTCTCTCTAAAAATCAATGGGAAAATATCTTCAGGTGAGGATTAACAATAAGATATATATATATATATATATATATATATATATATATATATATATATATATGATACAGCCTTATCTGCAAATGTCATTGCTCCTGTGACTAAGGAGTAGGTGAAATTCGAGTGTGGCAGGAGAGCTACCAGAAACCTTCACTCTTCCCTGGGAATTTCAGTGACCCTGGCCGTTGGGCTTCCAGGGCTCGCTCCTCAGTCTGTGATCTTGGATCCGAGTTCTGGAGGAATGTGTGTCTTACCCCTCCCACTAGCTGTGAGCCTCCAGAACGCAGGGCCCTTGTCTGATTTACCTCCATGGCTCCAGAGCGCATTAAGTGCAGTCACTCAACTAATGTTGGTACAGCATAAGGTCCAAAGACCATCTTAGTATGGATGGTTAAAACCAGCATCTCTGAGCTCAGACCCTACCTCCACCTCCTACTTGCTCTAAGTCCTTAATAAATTATTTGCCTGTTCTATGCCTCCATTTCTGTAAAATGGGTCTATTCCTTTATAATAAAAGGCTAATATGCAAATTGACTGAACGGTGGAATGACTGGTCGCTATGACATGCACTGGCCACCAGTGGGCAGATGCTCACCACAGGAGCTGTCCCTGGTGGTCAGCGCTACTCAGCCAGAAGTCAGGCTCACGGCTGGCGAGCACAGCGGCAGTGGCAGGAGCTTTTCCCGCCTCCACAGCAGCGCTAAACATGTCCAACTGCCGGCTTAGGCATGGGGAGTGGGCTCCCGGACTGCGACCGGGCACAGGCCAGGCTGAGGGACTCCCCACAGTGCACAAATGTCATGCACCGGGCCTCTAGTATAGTATAAAGATTAAGTGAGAGAGCCCACTTAGGGCAGATCTTATTTTTAAAACTGTGGCTGAAGACCCTGTACTGAGTATGATATTAACTTAGTGAGTTGCAACAAGAATTTAAAAACTCATAAAGTAGGAAATATGACTGTGCATCATGTTGAGTTGGGTAAATTGCTTCTTGAAATGTAATCTTGTAAAATGGAGGTATAACATACATACAGTAGAACATACTACTCTTGAGTTTATGGCTTGATGATCTTTGCCATATGTATATACCCACATAGCCACAGTACATTTCCTTCCTGCTCCCTCTTGCTGTCCCCTCCCTGGGGTTAGGTTAGCACCAATCTGTCTTCTATAAGTAAAGATTATTCTGCTGTTCTTGAATCTCACATAGGGTAGGCTGTCTTTTGTGCCTAGCTCCTGTCTCTCAATGCAGCACCTGTGAGGGTCATCCACACAGTTGTGTCTATCAGCACTCGGTTCTTTTTCAGAGCTGTGGAGTGTTCCATTGTATGGATATACCGCCATTTAAAAACCCACCCAGTCCTCTGGTGCATTTGGATTCTTCCCAGTTTTAGCACAATTATGAATAACGCTACTCTGATTAGTCTCACACGGGTCTTCTTTGTGGTCACAAACACTAGTTTCTCTTTAGTCAAACTACTTCTTAATCTAGGTCAAAGACACTCACAGTGTGATGCCTGGACCAGTAGCATCAGCATTATCTGGAAGCTCGCTGGAGACGCATATTCTCAGGTCCCAGTCCTGACCTACTGAATCAGAACCTCTGGGGCTGGGGCCCTGCAGTCTGTCTTTTAAAGAACACCCAGGTGATGGTGATGCCTGCTAAAGCTTGAGAACCACTGCTCTAGGGCATGGTAAAAAATGCTAGCGGCCACAGATTTAGAACTACCTAGGACAGGGCCCAGCACCTAGTAACTGCTCCGTCAATGTTTACTATGGCAGTGTTTCCAGTCTGAAGGCTGGATACTCGCAGCGCTCTGCTTGGCGGGGCTTGGATACTCAAGAGAGGAAAGGGGCCCGGCCAGTGTTGCTCAGTGGTTGAACGTCGACCTATGACCCAAAAAAATCATGATTCCTGGTCAGGGCATAAGCCCGGTTTGTGTGGGTCGTGCAGGAGGCAGACAATCAATGATTCACTTTCATCATTGATGTTTCTATCTCTCCCTCTCACTTCCTCTCTAAAATCAATTTTAAAAACATATTTTAAGAGAGAGGAAAGGGGCCTCCGTGCCAGCGGGCATTGCCCCATGCGCCCCTGCCTCGCGCACTCACCTCGGGGCTGGCCGTGGCGCCCTCTCTCCGCAGCCCCTCCACCTCCTTCCGGAGGCTGTCCCGCTCCATCCTCAGCTCCTCCGCCGCCAGGCTGCCCTCGTTCACCAGCGCCTCCAGCATCTCCAGCACGCGGACGATTTTGAACTGCAGCTGTGTCACCCGGGGGTCGCTGCCCAGCGCCATCAGCTCGCGGCCCACCACGTAGGAGATGTCATACACATCCTCGGCGGTCAGCTGGAAGGGGCTCTTGCCCAGAGCCCCCTCGGGCCCAGCCTCGTCTTCCTCCTCTTCCTCCTCCTCCTCCTCCTCTCGCAAAGGGGGCTCCTCCATGGCCGCGCAGAGCCTCGCAGCCTCGGGAACTGCTGTCTCCGAGTCTCCAAAGGTCCAACTTCCTCCAGACACAGAAAACTTTCCGCTGGGCAGTGGAGCCCGCCTGCCCGCGGCAGGGAATGGCCCCGGAGCGGCCAATCAGCGCAGCCGAGGGGGAGCCGTGAGGATCGGGAGGCAGCGCGCGGCTCTCAGGCCCCGACGCCCGGTGCGCCCTCCGGGCTGAGGCCCCGGCAGAAGAGCGCCTCCAGGATGTGGTTTGGGGAACGAACGTCGACGGGAAGGGAGGGCAGCCAAGAAGAGGAACGGAGAGGATACGGGGTGACAGTGGTTGCTCCCCACCTGGGAGCCGTGGCAAACTCGGGGAGGAGCTGCGGCTCGGAGCTCCGCCCCTGGTGACTGCGGCTACGGACGCCGGGTTTCCACGGAGACGGGGCGGAATTTCCGAAGTCAGGAGGTGAGAGAGAGTAAAAAAAAGCACCCAACTTTTTCCTTTCTACACTCAAGCTTTCCAGCCTCAGAATTGGCATTGCACCTGGAGGGAGATCTGGGTCTGTGTGATATTTGCTGAAGTCTGCGACAAGACAGAAAGCAGTCGTTGGGGGCCACGCGCCGGTGTGTCCAGGAGCCTGGGCTGCGAGAAGCTCCCAGGCCAATGGTCGCCAGGGCCTGGGGCATCTGACCCTCAGTAAAGGGGAGAATCCCTGCTCTGTGCGCTTTGCCGCTTCCTGGGCTCCTCCAGGCAACCAGCGTTGTGGCCTTGGCCAAGTTACTTAACTCCTCCGAGCCTCAGTTTCCTCCCCAGTGAATAACAGTACCGAAGTGGAGGGGTTGCTGCGAAGAATATACCAGATGAGATCATGAGATAATGCGTGTGACAAAAAGCACCGAGGAAACGCTCAAAAACGTCAGCTGGTATTCTCCTTCCTTTCCAGAGACAAACATGAAGCTTGTGTGCCAGACGGACACTTGGTACATGGGTTGGGGTGGGCACATTCTCCAGATATACTAGTAGAGGGTATTACTGAGCAATCAGCAGTGGGGATTGCAAAATGAATTACTTTTGTTTTGCTGAGAGGTTTGTAACAGAGGGAGAAAGCTCAGCAACCGAGCTTGCCTTTCCCGGGAATACACTGCCAGCTTTCTTTGTAAGCAAGCAAAATAGACACTGTTTCCGGAGGGCATGATGTTCTGATGAGCAAAGGGAGGGTCCTAGGCAAGGGCTCAGATGTTACAATGCCCAGTGATTAAATACCGAGATAAAGTATAAATAAAAATGTTACAGCCACATAATGGAATAGTGTTCAGCCATAAAAGCAATAAAGGAATAGGGAGCTCAGAAATAAAACCTACCATATACAGTCAAATGGTTTTCAACAAAGGTGCCAAGGCCATTCACTGGGGAAAGGGCAGTCTTTTCAACAAATGGTGCTGGGAAAATCGGATACCCACATGCAAAAGTATGAACTTGGGTCCATACCTTACACCATACACAAAAATTAACTCAGCATGCCCTAACCTGTTTGGCTCAGTGGATAGAGTGTTGGCCTGCAGACTGAAGGGTCCCAGGTTCGATTTCGATCAAGGGCATGTACCTTGGTTGCGGGCACATCCCCGGTGGGGGGTGTGCAGGAGGCAGCTGATAGATGTTTCTCTCTCATCGATGTTTCTAACTCTCTATCCCTCTTCCTTCCTTTCTGTAAAAAATCAATAAAACATAAAAAAATTAACAGGGATTAAAGACCTAAACTTAACAAACTCTTAGAAGAAAACACGACATAAAGCTTATGTCATTAGACTTGGCAATTTCTTCAAAAGCACAGGCAGCAAAAGGAAGATACATTGGATTACACCAACATTTAGAACTTGTGCATCCAAGAACACAATTAACAGACTGAAAAGGCAATCTACAGAAGGGGAAATATTTGCAAATTATATCTGATAAGGGGTTAATATCCAGAATATATGTAGAATGCCTACAATGCATCATCAACAACAACAAAAAACCCAAGTTATGGGCAAAGTAAAAATCAAGGCAAAATCCTTTGCAAGATATAGCAAACAGAATTTGACACAACATAAAAAGTGTGATATACTTACTATTAGAGGCCCAATGCATGAAGTTCATGCAAGAGTAGGCTTTTTTTCCCCCGGCTGCCAGCACCAGCTTCCCTCTGGCACCCGGACCCGGGCTTCCCTCGCAGCCCCGGCTTTGTCTGGAAGGACGTCTGGTCTAATTAGCATATTATGCTTTTATTATTATAGATTACCAAGAGGGGTTTATTCCAGGGATGCAAGACTAGTAAAAAAAATAATACTATTCTTGGCCAGACAGCTCAGTTGGTTAGAGCATCCTCTGACAGGCCAAGGTTGCAGGGGTGATGCCTGCTCAGGGCACATACAGGAATCAACCAATGAATTCACAAAATACGTGGAACTACAAGTGGATGTCAAGGCACATACTCTGATTGTGGGTTCGATCCCCAGCTGTGGCGCTTGTAGGAGGCAACCGATGTTTCTCTCTCGCTCTCAAAACCAATTTGAAAAAAAAAGATAAATTTTATCTTATGTGCTCTTGACCAAAAAATATTAAAAATACTTATTTTTACTGCGTTCAGAGAGGGAGAGAAACATTAATGATGAGAGAGAGAGTCACTGATCAGCTGCCTCCTGTGTGCCCCAAAAAGGGATCAAACAACTGTGATTTCCTGGTTCATAGGTCGACACTCAACCACTGAGCCACATCAGCCAGGCTCAGCTCCACAACGTTTGACCTGTGTATATACTTGTTTGACCTCCACTGAGATCAAGATATAGCATGTTTTCAGCACTCCAGAGAGCTCTCTTAAAATTCTGGTCAAGAACTGCTCAGCTGACCTGGCTCAGTGGTTGAGCATGGACCTATGAACCAGGAGGTCACCATTCCATTCCCAGACATACCCAGGCTGCAGACTCAACTGCCAGTAGGGGGCGTGCAGGAGGCAGCTGATCAGTGATTCGCATTCTCTCTTATCATTGATGTTTCTCTCTCCCTCTCCCTTCTTCTCTGAAATCAATAAAAATACATTTTTTTAAAAAAACATTGTGGAGCTGTACACAATATTTGTGCATTTCCTTTAGGTAAATCATACCTTGATAAAGTGCTGGGGCTGGGGTGGGAAGGGAAGGAATGAAGCACTGACACTCACTACAATGAGGATGATCTCTGGCAACACTTTGCTAAATGAAAAAGCCACAAAAGACCACGAATTGTACAATTCCATTTACGTGAAATGTGCAGAACAGCAAATCTATTCTGTAGAGAGAGACAGTAGATCAGTCGTCTAGAGCTGAGGGAGCAAGTGTCTGTGAATGTAGACAGGATTTCTTTTTGGGGTGATGAAAACGTTCTAAAGTTAGATGTGGTGATGCTTGCACAATTCTGTGAATACACCACAAACCACCGAATTGTACACCTGAAGTGGGTTAATTTTGTGATTTGTGAATTATGTTCCAGTGCTGTTAAGTGGAAGTAGCCTTCCCAGAGCAACACTGTCAAAAAGAACTTAATGTTGTTGAGTTTCTTTTTTTACCTCCAGTATCCCCAGCCACCACTGCAGGTGTCAATCTCTTCCACACCATTGTGGCTGTCAAAAGTCTGCTTGAAATTTCCCTAGAAATTCACCTTCTAAGGCACTGTATCTTCCTTCCTTCGTGCTTTACACCCTTTGCTTCACAGTGAAACCTAGTGACTCATGCCTTTAAAATGTCAAGAGGTCTTCCACTGAGTAGCTATGCTTTTGATAAAAAAGCATCTTTTGATCATTTATTTACTGAACATTTACTGTGCAAAGTCTGTAGTGTCTTAGTCAACAGGGCTATTGAGTTCAAGTAGTCTTTTTTTTTTTTTTACTCTTGAAAAGAGGAAAGGAGAGGAGAAACCAAGATGGCGGCATAAGTAAACACCTAAACTGCTGCCTCGCACAACAATTTCAAAACTACAACTAAAAGACAAAATGGACATCATCCAGAACCACAGGAAAGCTGGCTGAGTGGAAATTCTACAACTAGAAGGAAAGAGAAAAGCTCACTGAGACCAGAGGAGCTGCAGAAGGCAGAGGTACTGAGACGCACGCATGGAGAGGGCGGGCAACTGAGTACGGGGCTGGCTTTCTGAAGTGGGAGGGAGACAAAAGTCCTGACTGCGCTGAACTCCAGTTCCAGATGAGACTCTGGGGACGCAGACTCATACGGGGTGAAACTGGACTGTCTGGAAAGAGAAAAGCACACTGAGACTCAGAGGAACTGCGGAAGGCAGAGGTACTGAGGCGCGCGCACGTGGAGAGGGCGGGCAACTGAGTATGGGGCTGACTTTCTCAAGCGGGAGGGAGACAAAAGCTCCCAACTGCTCTGAACTCCAGCTCCAAGTGAGACTCTGGGGACCCAGACTCATTCGGGGAGAAACTGGACTGTCTGGCAGCGGGCAGAACTTGAGGGGGGCTTTCTCTCAGAGGTGCTTGCAGTGATTACCACAGGACACTGAGACACAGGGGCCTATTAGGGCAGGGCTGATGGGAAACCAATGCTGTCTGCTCTGCCCTGAGACTCCGCTCCATCCAAGCTGAGCACAGAGGCTTTTGCAAGTCTTGTCTCATAAGGGTGTCTCCAGCACAGAAATTCTCCCAGCGTAGACACAACTGATCCTCACAGCCAATTGGCCTGCAGGTCAATTCCTCACAGTGATACCAACAACAACCAAGGCTTAACTACAACAAGACTGTGCAAGCAGCCCACAAAGGGTTGCACCAAGAGTGTCCACCTCAGGTAACTGGGGAGGCTGAGCCACTGGGCCCTATAGGACACCTAGCACACAAATCCACTCTATCAACTCAGGGAAGCAGCCAAAATGCGAAGACAAAGAAACAGATCACAAATTAAAGAAATGGAGGAAAGCAAACGACTGGATATAGAGTTCAAAACCACGGTTATAAGGTTTTTCAAGAATTTTCTAGAAAAGGCCAATAAATTTAGTGAGACCCTTGAGGATATGAAAAAGGACCAACTAGAAATTAAGCATACACAGACTGAAATAAAAAATAATATACAGAGACCTAACAGCAGACTAGAGGACTGCAAAAATCAAGTAAAAGATCTGAAATACAAAGAAGAAAAAAACACTCAACCAGAAAAGCAAAAAGAAAAAAGAATCCAAAAATATGAAGATAGTGTAAGGAGCCTCTGGGACAACCTCAAGTGTACCAACATCTGAATTATGGGGGTGCCAGAAGAAGAGAGACAGCGAGATACTGAAAACCTACTTGAAGAAATAATGACAGAAAACTTCCCCCACCTGGTGAAAGAAATAGATTTACAAGTCCAGGAGGTGCAGAAAAACCCAAACAAAAGGAATACAAAAAGGACCACACCAAGACACATCATAATTAAAAGGCCAAGGGCAAAAGACAAAGAGAGAATATTAAAAGCAGCAAGAGAAAAACAGTTAGTTACCTACAAGGGAGCAACCATATGACTGTCAGCTGATTTCTCAACAGAAACTATATAGGCCAGACAGGAGTGGCAAGAAATATTCAAAGTAATGAATAGCAAGAACCTACAACCAAGATTACTCTACCCAGCAAAGCTATCATTCAGAATTGAAGGGCAGATAAAGAGCTTCACAGATAAGAAAAAGCTAAAGGAGTTCATCACTGCCAAACCAGTATTATATGAAATGCTGAAAGGTATTCTTTAAGAAGAGGAAGAAGAAAAAGGTAAAGATAAAAATTATGAACAACAAATACATATCTACCAACAAGTGAATCTAAAAATCAAGTGAATAAAAAATCTGATGAACAGAATAAACTGGTGAATATAATAGAATCAGGGGCATAGAAAGGGAGTGGACTGACGATTCTTGGGGGGAAAGGGGTGTGGGGGGTATGGGAAGAGACTGGACAAAAATCCACACCTATGGATGAGGACAGTGTGGGGGGGGTAAGGGCAGAGGGTGGGGTGGGAACCGGGTGGAGGGGAGCTATGGGGGAAAAAAGAGGAACAATTGTAATAATCTGAGCAATAAATATTTATTAAATTTTAAAAAAGAGGAAGTAAGAAAGACAGAGAAACATCGATTAATTGTTCCACTCATTTATGCATTCATTTATTGATTCTTGTAGGTGCCCTGACTGGGGATCGAACCCACAGCCTTGGCGTATTGGGATGATGATCTAACCAATTGAGCAACCAGGCCAGGAATTCAAGTGTGACTTGGACCTCACAAATTCCTACTAGCTGGTATATAAGTTGGATCAAATTCCCTAATCTCTCCAAATCCCCATTTTCTCACTGTAACCGGGGGGAAAGTAGTCCTTAAGACTGGTATAAGGATTGGATGAGATAAGGCACAGAAAGTGCCTATTCCAGTGTCCAGCACATCAGAAGAACCAATGGATGTTGCTCATTATTACAATGCGTTAATGACTCTTAGATTCCTCCTACAATTAATTGCAAAATCTGTTGGCAGGTAATCATGACCCTTCTTTCTCCGTTGGGAAATTATGAAAACAATTATGAGTTTGTTTGTTTTTTAATATATTTTTTAATTGATTTGAGAGAGGAAAGGAGAGAGATAGCAACATTAGTGATGAGAGAGAATCATCGATCGGCTGCCTCCTGCACCCCCCCTATTGGGGATCAAGCTCGCAACCCAGGTATATGCCCTTGGCCAGAATTGAACCTGGGACCCTTCAGTGGGCTTCAGGCGGATGCTCTATCCACTGAGCCCAACCGGCTAGGGCACAATTATGAGTTATTGTAGAGGTTCTTAAAAGTGTGCTCCATTCATTCACAGTAGCCAAAAGGTGGAAATAACCCAAATGTCCACCCACGGAAGAATGAATAAACAAAATGGCTCCAGACCAGCCACGGAGGCATCACCTGGAAACTTTTTAGAAATGCAAATCCTTGACCCACTGAATCAGAAACTTTGGGGGTGGGACCCAGCCACCTGTGTTTTGACAAGCCCTCTAGGGAATTGTGATGCACACTCAAGTTTGAAAAGCAATGAGTGGTAGCACAGTGTTCAAAAGGGCGGGTTCTAGACCGGACCACAAATGCTCAAACCTTGACTGCCTCTTGCAAGCTGTTATGTTAGACGAATAAATTAGGCCTCTCTCTACTCCAAGCTGTTTTCCCAGTTGTAAAATGGGGCTGAGGACAGAATAGACTTCCTAAGATTGTTGTGTCGAGCTTTACAACAGCGTCTGGCACATAGTAAGTGCTCAGTAGACGGAGGCTATTTTAAACTCTTTTAAATGAGAAATGTAAGAAATTTCCCAAGTTCATATCATTACATGGGAACAAGATACAGAAAGTTAGATCAGTAACACCCATAGCATGTCTACAAAAAGTTTTTTAAAAAATCCCAATTGCCCTGACCGGTTTGGCTCAGTGGATAGAGCGTCGGCCTGCGCACTGAAGGGTTCCGGGTTCGATTCCAGTCAAGGGCATGTACCTTGGTTTCGGGCACATCCCCAATAGGGGGTGTGCAGGAGGCAGCTGATCGATGTTTTTAACTCTCTATCCCTCTCCCTTCTTCTCTGTAAAAAAAATCAATAAAATATATATATTTTAAAAATCCCAATGAGCCCCAGCTGGTTTGGCTCAGTGGATAGAGCATCAGCTTGTGGACTGAAGGGTCCCAGATTCGATTCTGGTCAAGAGCACATGCCTGGGTTGTGGGCTTGATCCCCAGTAGGGGGCGTGCAGGAGGCAGCTGGTCAATGATTCTCTCTTACCATTGATGTTTCTCTCTCTCCCTTCATCTCTGAAACCATAAAAATAAAAAGTCCCAATTAACCCTGCTGGTGTGGCTCAGTGTTTGAACGCTGACCTATGAACCAGGAGGTCATGGTTGGATTCCTGATCAGGGCACATGCCCGGGTTTTGGCTGCATTCCCAGTGTGGGGTGTGCAGGAGGCAGCCAATCAATGATTCTCTCTCATCATTGGTGTTTCTCTCTCTCTCTGAAATCAATTGGGGAAAAAAAATGTGTGTGTGTGTGTGTGTATATATATATACATATATATATGTGTGTGTATATATATATATGTGTGTGTGTTTAAAAGTCCCAATGATACGTCATGGTAACGAGGTTTTAAAAATAATTTCAAAACCAACTTTTCCCCAGAGATTTAAGATGGGCATGCAGCCATGGGCAGCTTTTTTTTCTTTTTCTTTTTTGTAGGACTATATAAGTGAGTATAAAGTTAGGTCATACCTTACTCATGGTTAAACTACGGAAAATGTGAACTGGGAACCAAAAAGAAGTGGGTGGGTCACACTTAATAAAAATGGAAGCAAAATGTTTGGGGACTAAATTAGTCCATCAGTAGGAAAGTTCCACTGTCTGCTAACTGGTGGTCCTGTGTTGGTACATCAAGCACAGTAAGTCTGATGCCCTTCTGTGGCACCCTTTATTTCCTGAAGGGCCCATTCACTCAATATGGCCTTCTTCCTGTTCTCTAAATTATTTTCTGGTCTTGTTACCCTTCAACCCTGCAGGGACACAGCAAGGATTTTGGAGATGTTCCAAGTTTGGGTTAAATGCATACAATCCTGGGTCAGTGACTTCATGTCTTGGAGTGAAAGGTATTTAGAAAAGAATCTGGTTTCAGGGAAGAATCCAAGATGGCGGCGTAGGTAAACACCTAAACTGCTGCCTCACGCAACAATTTCAAAAATACAACTAAAAGACAAAACATCTATCACCCAGAACCACGGAAAAGCTGGCTGAGTGTAAGTTCTACAACTAGAAGGAAAGAGAAAAGAGCATTGAGACGTGCACGAGCGCTGAAAAGCTGAGGTACGGAGGCGCGTGATCCGGGCTGGCGGCAAGCGTTGCTTTTTTCAACCCAAAGGGAGACAAGCCCCCAATTACTCTGAAATACAGTTTCTGGGGAGACGCGGGGGACCCAAACTCCTATGGGGAGAAGCTGGACTGTCTGCCAGTGTCTTGCAGAGCTGCGCGCAGGAATAATTGTTTACGGCGCTGGGGCATGGGACGCCGACAGGGACGCAGAGCCGGCTAACTAGCAGCCATTGCTGTTTGCCACACCCTAGCCTAGTGACACCCTGAGACCCCACCCTGCACAACCTACAAACCCACCCAAGCTCCAAGCAGTGGATTTAGCATAAGAAAGCCCTGCTCTATCGCAGCTTAACCTAGCAAACTTGCAGCCCGGGTCAGACAGCTCCAAAACCTCCAAACCACAAGCAAAGAGGAGAAAACTGTAGCTCTCACTGTAGCTCCTGCTGGGTGGCCTCAGACAGTAGCTGACCTGCACCCCATTGGAGATCCAGAAGCCAGTGTACCTAGTGGTCAGTGTGAGACACCAGATTTCAACTCCTCACATCCATAAGTGACACATTCAAGAGGCAGACTCAGTGAGCACCAAAGCCCCACTGAAACAAGTCCTGCCCCATAAGTGTGTCTTCAGCGCAGCAGTTCTTCCATTATAGACACAGGGAGTGCTCACAGCTAATTGGCCTGGAGGTCAATTCCTCCCAGTGTACCAACAGCAATTAAGTCTTAACTACACCAAGACTTTGCACTCAGCCCACAAAGGGGTGTACCAAGAGCATCCACCTCATGTGATTGAGGAGGCTGAGCTACTGCCCCCTATAGATCACCTACCACACAAAGCTACTCCATCAACACAGGGAAGCAGCCAAAATGTGGAGACAAAGAAACATGTCACGAATGAAAGAAACGGAGGAAAGCAAACTACTGGATGACATAGAGTTCAGAACCACATTTATAAGGTTACTCAAGAATCTTCTTAAAACCGCTGAGAAACTTGATGAGACCTTTAAGGGTATTAATGAGAATGCCAAAAAAATGGAAAAGGACCAGTCAGAAATGAAGCATACACTGTCTGAAATAAAGAATATACAGAAACTCAACTGTAGATCAACGAACCCCAAGAATCAAACCAAAGATCTGAAATATGTGGAAACAAAAAACATCCAACCAGAAAAACAAAAAGAAAAAAGAATCCAAAAATATGAAGATAGTGTAAAGAGCCTCTGGGACAACTTTAAGCGAACCAACATCCGAATTTTTGGGGTGCCAGAAGAAGGGAGAGAGCAAAATATTGAAAATGTATTAGAAGAAATAATGACAGAAAACTTTCCCTACCTGGAGAAAGAAATAGACTTACAAGTTCAGGAAGTGCACAGAACCCCATACAAGAGGAATCCAAAGAGGACCACACCAAGACACATCATAATTAAAATGCCAAGGGCAAAAGACAAAGAGAGAATATTAAAAGCAGCAAGAAAAAAACAGTTAATTACCTACAAGGGAGTACCCATACGACTGTCAGCTGATTTCTCAACAGAAACTATGCAGGCCAGAAGGGAGTGGCAAGAAATATTCAAAGTGATGAACAGCAAGAACCTACAACCAAGATTACTCTACCCAGCAAAGCTATCATTCAGAGTTGAAGGTCAGATAAAGAGCTTCACAGACAAGAAAAAGCTAAAGGAGTTCATCGCCACCAAACCAGGATTACATGAAATGCTGAAGGGTATTCTTTAAGAAGAGGAAGAAGAAGAAAAAGGTAAAGATAAAAATTATGAACAACAAAATGACATCAAATACATACCTACCAACAAGTGAATCTAAAAATCAAGTGAATAAAAAATCTGAAGAACAGAATGGACTGGTGAATATAATAGAATCAGGGACATAGAAAGGGAGTGGACTGACGATTCTCAGGGGAAGCAGGTGTGAGTGGTGCGGGAAGAGATTGGACAAAAATCTTACTCCTATGGATGAAGACAGTGGCGGGGGTAAGGGTATGGGGTGGGGTGGGTAATCAGGTGGAGGGGAGTTATGGGGGAAAAAAAGAGGAACACCTGTAATAATCTGAACAATAAAGATTTATTAAAAAAAAAAAAAGAATCTGGTTTCAGGAAGGGTGGTGCCCAGGGCACTTTTTTTTGAGTTCCTGTTTGCATAAGAGCATACTTAAAAACTCACACACAACTTAGGGGATGCCCTAGCCCTGAGGTCGGCAAACTGCGGCTCTTGAGCCACATGCGGCTCGTTGGCCCCTTGAGTGTGGCTCTTCCACAAAATACCATGTGCGGGCGCGCACGTACAGTGCGATTGAAACTTTGTGGCCCATGCGCGGAAGTCGGTTTTTGGCTCTCAAAAGAAATTTCAATCGTACTGTTGATATTTGGCTCTGTTGACTAATGAGTTTGCCGACCACTGCCCTAGCCAGTTTGGCTCAGTGGATAGAGCATTGGCCTGTGGACTGAAGGGTCCTGGGTTCGATTCCTGTCAAGGACATATGCCCAGGTTTTGAGCTCAGTTCCCAGTGTGGGTGGGGGAGGCGCATGCAGGAGGCAGCCAATCAATAATTCTCTCTCATCATTGATGTTTCTATCCCTCCCTTCCTCTCTGAAATCAATACAAATATGTTAAAAACAAAAAACATACAATTAGGTGAAATGTTTATTCACCGTAAACAGTTGGGGGAGCAATAAAGATGATGGTGGTCCTTCTGTCACCACCCTACCCTCCATGCCTACTGGTGCTCCACCATGGAATGTAGCAATACACTCCTCCAAGAGTGGTTAAGAGAATTAAATGAGCTTAGCTCAGTGCCCAATGCTCAGTGGTTGCTTTAATACCAATCAGAAAGAATGTATTAACACCTATGTTCATAGCATAGCTTTTTTAAAAATACTTTTTTTATTGGTTTCAGAGAGGAAGGGAGAGGGAGAGAGACGGAAACATCAGTGATGAGAGAGAATCATTGACCGGCTACTTCCTGCACTCCCCACACTGGGGATTGAGCCCACAACCCGGGTATGTGCCCTGACTGGGAATTGAACTGTGACATCGGTTCATAGGTGGATGCTCACCCACTGAGCCACGCGGGCCAGGCAGCATTACTATTTACAATAGTTAATTAAGATTTAGAAACAGCCCAAATGCCCTTCAGTAGGTGAGTTGATGTACCGTTGTGTGGTACATTTACACAATGGAATACTGTGCAGCTATGAAAAAGAAGGATCTCTTAACCTCCGAGACAGCATGGAGGGACAGAGAATATTATGCTAAGCGAAATACATCAGTCAGAGAAAGACAAATACCATATGATCTCACTAATATGTGGAATCTAATGAACAAAAGAAACTGATGAGCAAAATAGATTCAGAGACAGAAGCATGGAACAGACAGTCAAATCTCAGAGGGAAGGGGGGTGGGGTGGGAAGAGATTACTCAATGAACTTATATACATATATCCATAACCCACAGACACAGACAATAGTTGGGTGAAGGCCTGGGGGGCAGTGTTGGGTTGGTTGGGGTCATCGGGAAGGAAAGGAACACCTGTGATACCGTCAATGATAAAGACACATTAAAAAAAAAAAACACTATTAGTCTGAAACTCCTAGAGAAATCTCTAGTAGAGTAGGCCATGTTGCCCTCCAGACCTTCTGCTTAGTTTATAAGGTGTTTTGTTAAGTAATTAATTTTGTATATAGTTTTTATTTGGAACAGGGTGTCTCCAAAAATGTATACACACTTCATCAGCTGAGGGCTCAATTTTGAAAGTGAAATCTACTTTAATAAACACTGCCTTTATAATCAAAGTGTGCGTATACATTTTGGGGGGGGGCACCCTATAGATGTGAGTCATGGGGATGCCTTTCAGATGACCCTTCGAGAGGCTAATATGCATAAGCAAAGATGCTCAACATCACTGGAGAAATGCAAATCAAACCTCCAAGGAGATGTCCCCTTGCACCCATTAGGAAACCTCACTGTAACAAATTCCCACGCGACTCTCAAGTTTGGTTTGTGTGAAACGGGGACTTATCAAATCTAGGGGTTAGGGCAACTCTGGGAAAACGTACCAAATTCCACTCGACCCAGCATAGGCATTTCCAGAAGAAGCCATAATATAAAGTTGAAACTATATTTAATGGTCAAAGGGAGTCTAAAAATAAACTCTCCAGACGCTGACGGAGCCCAATGCGGCGCATAGAAAGTCCTCGGCTCTCAGACACCTAATTGCAGATTCGATAGTCTTTGAATTCAACGGTGCAACTGAACAGGTCTTGTCTTCGTGGGGAAAAAAAATATTAGAAATTTCATTTTGCTCGTAAACAATACGCCTTCGATGCTCAACACAATGGATTACAGTTTTTTTCCCCTAACAAAAACAATAGCGGAAACGGCGCCCGTGACGAATCTGCTGTTGCCAATATAAAGGTCCGGTCGGAGTCGGCACCAAGAATCTTCCATCCTTAGGAACCCGGCGCCGGTGTCCGTGGGAGGGAGCGCCCGAGCCTAGGTGAGGTGTGTGGGAGCGGCGTGGCGAGAGCGGCGCCCACCTGGCGGGAAGGACTTAGTTAATTCCGACTGGACGGCCTGTCCGCGCGCGCGTGTGGGCCGCCATGTTGGAACCTGGCAAAGGGGGAGATCTTTCGGGGTGGTGTCTAGAGGAGCTGGGGCGATAGCTGGGTTGGAAAGAGTGCCCTTTCCTCTCTACGTCCACCCGGAAAGTGAGGGGCCGACGGCCAAGGCGGAGGCGCTTCGGGGTTTGAGGGGCGCTTCGGGGTTTGAGGGGTGCTTCGGGGTTTGAGGGGTACAGGCCTTTCCAGGGACACCGCTGCCTTAGCGTCAGCGTGCCACTGCGCATGCTCGGCTCCACTGCGCATGCTCCGCAGGACTGCGGGTCCCGCCTTAAGTCCACCTGGGTGGGAAGCGCGGGAATGTGCTTTCAGACTCAGTGAGGTCAGAAGTGCTTTGATTGCTTAATAAGAACTTTATTTGTGTAATAATTTATAATTGTAAAGCAGCTTCAGAGATATTTATTTAATCTTCGCCGGTAAAGTGGCGTTTAGCTACATTTTGTAGATGATTTACATTTTGCCCAACATAGGATGAGGTCTTAAATGCAGATGAAATGTTTACAGATGAGTGGTGTTCCTGATTCCCAGTCTCATGCTCTTTTTTCACTTTCCACGCCTTTATCTCTAATGGTTAACTGCCCCACCCACCTCCACATAACACCATTCATCTCTCACATCCTATCCCCATTTATGCAATAATGACGAATCTAAAACTCCTGAGGGTACAATGCAAGTTAACCATGGTTATAATGGTCTTTGTTTTTCCCCCTGCAACCTTGTGATGGAGGTTAGAATCTAAGAATTTGAGGGCCAGTAGAATTGATGTAGAGAATAGTAGAGCAGAGATTCAAACAACATCATGGTATCTTTTTTCTTCTTAACATGTGGAGAAATTGCAGCCACCAGAGGGAAAAGAGATGATGTGCCTTAGAGGCCGAGCCCGGGCCCGAATGAAATAGCCTCACCTGTGTCCGGTGCTCCTCCTGTAGCTCCAGCTGTTTACCAGCCTTTTACCTTGAGGATTCCAGAGGTGCCTCCTCCAAAGGGGCTTGTTAATGATGACAGATATCCAAGCCCTCCTTTTACAAAGCAGTGACAGCGTCACGTCCTGCCTCTCTGTCCTCAATGAAGTGGTCCTTTTCACCTGATTTGGACCAAAAGAAGTTCAGCGAATTATGATTGCAGTTGGTTCAGTTCCCCAGCATATACCGGGAAGGGTCCTAAGATCGAGGTGAAGTGAGGCACACCTTGGACTGAAAAGTGTTTCCTGTGCGTTGGGGGCAAAAAGGTGATAGGTCTGACCGAGGAGCTAGGTGAGCTGTGCGAGAGGCAAATTTGCTTCATGGGGCGGAGGCTGGGAGCTGGACTTGGAATGGCCAGTAGAATGTCCACAGTGGAGATGTGGGAGGCGGAAAGGAAGAGAACATTCCCAGCAGAGGAAACTGCGCTGAGAGAGTCATGGGCTGGGGGAACTCGGGCACATTCAAGGCACGAGGCGCAATCCCGGGTAGAACAGGTTTTGCAGTGGAATATGGTGATAGGCTAAGCCAGGGTCAGGGGGCTTGCGTCTGTTGACTTTGGATTTTATTCTGAGGGTGTTAGGCTTTTTACTGGGGGAAAACTCCACAGTGTACCTGCCAAACAATCACTCTTCCTACATAAGCCATGAGCTGAAGAAGAAGAAAAGCAAAAAGGTTCTGGAGGGAAATTTGAGGAGGGGAACATTGTGCGTATCATTTTAACAAGTAGGACGGGAAGGTGCTGTTAGCAAAGAGAGCCCTGGGTTTTAAGTAACACATTTCAGCATTGGCTCTAAAGAGGTGGTCACCTGGTTATCAGCAGTGTCTGAAACGTTGGCAAGCACCGTATTATTCCGGCAGGTTCCCCTGCATCAATGATTAGGTCTCAGACGTGCATTTTCCCACCCATTTTTCAAAAACAGTGGTCATGTATTGGGGTGAGTGACAATTGCAGTGTGCTTGCTGGATTAAAATGATCATTGCAACCAGCTCTTGTGCTCCAAGGCATAAGCAGGTTATCTATCAGCTAGGGAACTGGGAAGGAATCTCCTATTCCTTTAGACCCGAAGAGCCCACCGCTGGGTGACTGTTGTTTTAGCTTTGTTATCTGCGCACCGACAAATGCAAAACACTGCATTCCAAGCACCGTTTTCCCTGGTCGTTTGGCTTTTGAAAGAAGCCCTTATCTTGTAGGGACGCAGATGAAATGTTTACAGATGAGTGATGTAAACGTCTAGAATTTGCTTCAGAATCATCGGGGAGTGGTGATGTGAGTGGAAGCATAGAGCAAACAAGACCGGCCCCGTGTTGGTCACAGTAGAAGCCAGGCAAGGAATTCGTGGAAAGTTATGCTATGCTCTGCATTGGTATGTTTGCAATTCTTGGTAGTAGAGTTAAAAAAGTTTTTTAAAAAAATGTTTTTATTGATTTTAGAGAGAGAAGAGAGAGGGAGAAACATCCAAGTGGGAGAGAAACATCTAGCAGCTGGCTCCTGCACACCCCTGATGGGGAAATTGAACCAGTGACCTCTCAGTGCATGTTTTGATGCTCAACCAACTGAACCACACTGGCCAGGGCCTTGGTAGTCAAGTTTGTGTGTGTGTGTGTGTGTGTGTGTGTTTTTTACAGAGAGGAAGGGAGAGGGATAGAGAGTTAGAAACATCGATGGGAGAGAAACATCAATCAGCTGCCTCCTGCACACCCCCTACTGGGGATGTGCCCGCAACCAACGTACATGCCCTTGACCGGAATTGAACCTGGGACCCTTGAGTCCGCAAGCCGATGCTCTATCCACTGAGCCAAACCAGTTAGGGTGGTAGTCAAGTTTTTGAAAATGACATTTCTGTAGCAGTTCCCAGGCTGGTTTTCCTGACCATTTTAAAGTCTCTAAAAGGTGAACCTTGCCCTGACCGGTCCCAGGTTCGATTCCGGGCAAGGGCATGTACCTTGGTTGCAGGCACATCCCCAGGGGGTGGGTACGCAGGAGGCAGCTGATCAGTGTTCTCTCTCATTGATGTTTCTAACTCTATCCCTCTGTAACAAATCAATAAAATATATTTTAAAAATAAATAGATAAAAATAAAAGGTGAACCTTGCTGTTGATCCTCGATTTTGATTCATTCTCTACGTTACAGTTAGTTCTCTGTGGAGGTTAAGCTGGAGGATAATACAGATCTCAAACTCAGGTGAGATTGCCCTCTGCCTCCTCCTGGGAGGGGCGGTGGGGAATGTGGGGGAGAGCATCTCAGAGCCCCACTGCCTGGCTCTGATGCTGTTTCCCCCACTTTCTAGCTGGGAGGCCTCAGCCTCTGGGAATCCACTCCTTTCCCTATTAAAGAAGGGGTGAATGATGGTGTCTGCTGCGTGGGGTTGTTGTAAGGATCAAATGAGTAGCGCACAGTAGGTGCTACATAAATGCTTGCTGTGGTCCTTCCTAGAACATGAACGATTGGATGCCCATCGCCAAGGAGTATGACCCCCTTAAAGCTGGCAGCATCGATGGCACAGATGAGGACCCCCACGACCGCGCAGTCTGGAGAGCAATGCTGGCACAGTACACCCCCAACAAAGGCGTCACGGGAGACCCCCTCCTCACCCTGTTCGTGGCAAGGCTAAACTTGCAGACCAAAGAGGAGAAGTTAAAGGAAGTATTTTCCCGCTACGGGGACATCCGGCGGCTTCGGCTGGTGAGGGACTTGGTCACAGGCTTTTCCAAGGGCTATGCTTTCATCGAGTACAAAGAGGAGCGTTCCCTGCTCAAAGCCTACCGGGACGCTGACGGCCTGGTCATCGACCAGCATGAGATCTTCGTGGACTACGAACTGGAAAGGACTCTCAAGGGGTGGATCCCTCGGCGGCTTGGAGGAGGGCTGGGGGGGAAGAAGGAATCTGGGCAACTGAGATTTGGGGGGCGGGATCGGCCTTTCCGAAAACCCATTAATTTGCCCGTTATTAAAAGCGAGCAGTATAGAGAGGGGAAAAGGGAAAAGAGGGAGCGATCTCGATCCCGAGAGAGATACTGGGAGTCGAGGACAAGGGCGCGAGACCATGACCGGGGCAGGGAGAAGAGGCGGCAGGAAAGAGAGCCGGCCAGGGCGTGGCCTGGAAATGACTGGGAGAGAGAGAGGGATTTCAGGGATGACAGGGCCAAGGGGAGGGAGCGGAGGGACAGAAGCAAGTAGAGGCTCAGCACCACCGCCAGCAGAGCCCAGAAGAAGGTAGAATGGAAGTGAAAGCACAGAGAGGCCTGCATCGCCGTTATACAAAGGCAGCCAGTGCTCAGCCAAGTCCCTGATGGTGCTCCGGCTCAGGTGGCGCAGTCCGTTGGGCGTCGTCCCGTGCACGGAAAGGTGCTGGTTCGAATCCTGGTCAGGCCACATGCCCGGGGTGATCCATGTTTTGCTCTCACATCGATGTTTCTCTTTCTCTCTCCCTCCCTTCCCTCTAAAAAATCAATTAAAAAATATTTAAGAACAAACAAACGTACTGATGATAAGGTGGTTTGGGCAAGTTTCCTTTCTAATGTGAAACCCAGGTTTAAGCTGAGCACACTGATGTCATGAATTTCTCTTCTTCATCTTAGTGTTCTGAGGGCATGTTATTTAATGAGCTTGAGAAACAACTTTGTCCCCGCCAGCCTCCGTACCGAAGGGTGTGTGCAAGGAGCCACCGGTCTTTCGTTTGGCCATAGGGGATTGGTTTTGAGAATCTTATTTTCTCCCCTCCATTAGAAATGACCATTTTGAGGGCCTGGCAAAAAGAGGTGATGGCCCCAAATCATTTGTGTTGACCTGTGACTCCTGGGAACCCGGATCTGGTCAGAATATGTTGTATCTTTTCCATCCTTAGGTCTATAGCACAAGGAGTTGCTGAATTGAAATAAAAATGGGATAGAAAAGTGAATCTGGGGAAAATTTCCAGGGACTTAATGCTAACCACATCACTCCTTCCTGCCCAAACAACCCAGCAGCCCCTGGCCCCTGGCCCTGTGTCCTTTGTACTGAATGTGGTAAAAGTCACAGCAGAGATAAGCAAAGATATCCCACCCCCCTCTAGTCATAGTGGAAGAAGACCTGGGGGGTCATCACCCCTGCTGGTGTCTTCCAGGCAAGCCCTGGAGTCTCCAACGACAATGAGGAGGTCTCCCAGGCTCTTGAGGAAGAAGAGCAGAGGCCCGCTGGAGCACCCAGGCACAGGCGGCTGGCCAGAAATAGGGGCCAGGCCTGTGGGCCACCCAGAAGCTACCTGGGGAGACAGGAGAGACTGGGCCAGATGCCTCCTTGCAAAAGCCCTGTACCTGCCTCCCTGTCCCCCTGAGGGCAGAGGCGCTGCATGTCCTAAGCCTCTTCCTAACCAGCTCTGGGTCAAGAGGTTTGCCCAGGGGGAGACCCAAAAGAGGGCCGAGTTGGGGAGGGAGCTCCTCGCTCACAGAGGACATACCATTCCCCCAGGGGCCTAGACAAGACTCTCACTGTCTCTCAATAACCAGGCTCTGAGGCTGGCACCCTCCGACCCCCCACCACAGGCAGAACACAGGATTTTTAGGGCAGTGAAACCACTCTATGGTACCTTATGGTGGGTACATAGAATTAGACATTTGTTCAAACCCATAGACTCTACAACCCCCAAACTGAACCCTGATGTGCATTATAGACTTTGGGTGACAGTGCTATGTAGGTTCATTGATTGTAACAATTGTCCCATTCTGGTGAGAGATGTTGATAATGGGGGAGGTGCTGGGGGGTGGGGGGGCATGCAGGAGGCATATGGGAAATCTCTACCTTTCAAATTTGCTGTGAACTTAAAACTGCTCTAAAAATGAAATCTTAAAAAATAGACAAAATATTTGAACAGATTCTTCACAAGAGAAGATAGATGAATGGCCATACTGAACAGATGAAAAGATGCTCAACATTGTGAGTCATCAGGGAAATACCTCAGTTAAACCACAATGAGACACTGTTATACATTCACTAGAATGGCTCAGTTAAAAAGATTACCAGTACCAAGTGCTGATAAGGATTTGGAACATCTGGAATTCTCACACATTGCCAGTGGGAATGTCCAACAGTATAATCACTTTGAAAAGGTTTTTTCTACAGCTAAACATACCTTCATTATTTTGTGTGTGTGTGTGTTTTTAATCCTCACCCAAGGACATGCTTATAGAGAGGAAGGAAGGGAGGGGAGGCGGTGAGAGAGAGAGAGAGAACATCGATCGGTTGCCTTTTGTATATGCCCCAACCAGTGATTGAGCCTGAAACCCAGGTATGTGCCCAAATGGGAATCGAACCAGCAACCTTTCAGTGCACAGGACAACAATCAACCTACTGAGTCACTCTGGCTGGGCAACCTTCATTATTAAACTCAGCAATTTACCCAAAAGAAATGCAAACGTTGTCTACACAACAGCCTGTGCAGGGATGTTCACAGCAGTTTTATTCATGGTGGCCACGAATCAGAAACAGCTCAAATGTCCACCCGCAGGTAAATGGGTAAGCAAATTGTGTTATATTCATACAGTGGAATACTACTCAGAAATACAAAGGAGTATATATTAATACATGCAACAACATGCATGAATTTTTAAAATATATATTTTATTGATATTTTACAGAGAGGAAGGGAGAGAGATAGTTAGAAACATCGATGAGAGAGAAACATCGATCAGCTGCCTCCTGCACGCCCCCGACTGGGGATGTGCCCGCAACCCAGGTACATGCCCTTGACCAGAATCGAACCTGGGACCCTTCAGTCCGCAGACCAACGCTCTATCCACTGAGCCAAACCGGTTTCGGCTGCATGAATTTTTAAAACTTTTATCTGGAGCAATGCATACATACAGCATGGATTTATGTCAAATTCAATATAGAAAAGGCCAATCTGGGCTATAGTGACAGAAAACGGGTTAGTGTTTGCTTGCGGCTGGGAAGGGGTGGGTTATTGATCGCAAAGGGAGATTTTGGGGTGATGTGAATGTTCTACCTTGATTGTAGTGGTTTGATGGTTTCATGGGTGGATAAATCTGTCAAAACTCATCAAATGTATACTTAATGTGGATACATTTTATTGTATGCAAATTATACCTCAATAAAGTTTATTTTAATTTTATTTTTTATTGAGTTTTAGAGAGAGAAACATCAATTTGTTGTTCCACTTATTTATGCATTCATTGGTTGATTCTTGTATGTGCCCTGACCGGGGATCGAACCCACAACTTTGGCGTATCAGGACGACACTTGAACCAACTGAGCTTCCCAGCCAGAGCCAATAAAGTTCATTTAAAAAAAAATCAGTTCCTCAGAAAATTCTTTTCTGACCATGCATGCCCCTCAAACTAGGTCAGCTCCACCTGCACCTCCACCCCTGGGCTATGCACACCTTTCACAGCCTGTATTTTTCTTCCACTGCATTTCCCTGAGTTTGTAGTTGCGTTTTTATTGGTTTCCTGTTTGTTAACGGCCTCTAGGTGGGGAACACCAAGAGGCCCAGGATCCCATCTCTCTGGCTCACCACTATTGCTAGGCACCTGGCACCGTTCCTGCACACAGTAGGTGCTCATTTAATAAGCACTCATTAAATGAACAAATACAGGAGCTAGTAAATGGAGAGGAAGCAAAGGGTGGAGTGGAAGCTAGATCTGGGCCCCAGCCACCAGTGTGGGGCTACAGCTCTGTGGACTGGGTGACCTTAGGGCCCCTCCACGTGGGGCCCTGGCTCCGCCTGGGGAAGTTGAGTCTGTGCAATTCTTCGGAGATCTCCAGGAAGGTCTTGCCTTTGGTCTCAGGAAGGAAGAAGCCAGTGTAGATGGCCCCACAGACACAGACAACGAGGAAAGGCACATAGAGGAAGTAGGACAATCCCTCCTAGAGGTTAAAAAGACCCTGAGACCCAGTGTGGCTCTATTCGGCCCCAAGATGCAAGGCCCCATGACAGGTCTGAAAGAGGGACTTGTCTTTCTTTGCTTGGAAAAGCCCCATCCCCTTTAGTCTCCGTCTCCTTGGGTGGAGGCCTCCCACTGGGGTTCTCATGCGGACAGGGACAAAACTTAGGGTAGCTCCCCCTGGGGGGAGGGGCAGGCCTACCATGATGAAGGGGAACCCCAGCCCAACCAGGAAGAGCATGGTCCACATGAGCGCCCCGCAGACCATGTAGGCAGCAGGCCGGGCCATCTGGTCAAACAGCTCCGTGGCCAGGATCCCTGTCACTCCAGCTGAAAGGAGGGGGGGACAGGGGGCTGCCAGCTAGGGAAAGTCCCAGATATGGCAGTGGGGACCCCTGGGTGTTCTTCCATAAGCTTCGGTACAGGTGGGGGTGGGGCATGCGGGTGATATTGCATTCACATCTACCCATCTTTCACCCAGGTACCCATGTTCCTTCAGCAAGTCCCAGAGCCCCTTGAGCCCACTCACCGGGGCCGATGCCAAAGCTGAGGATGAAGGCAAAGATGCAGGACATGGCCAGGTAGGGCATCCAGGGGACGGAGCTCTGCAGCAGGGGGCTGGGGTGAGGTGGGGATCGGCTGGCACCCGGCCACCCTCCTCATCCCCGCCATCTACCTGCAGGCACAGGGCCACGGTGAAGATGCTCCCCCAGCAGGTCATCAGGCAGTATCCCCCTATGAGCAACACCCGCCGGCCTACCCTCTCAATGACCATACACTGCAAAGGAAAGGGGCCTCAGTAACTGCCTGGGACCCTAGGCCAAGATCCCCTTGGTTTGGGGTGAGCAGTGGGGAGAGGCCGCCTGAGGAAGCGGATGGTGGGGCAGGGAGCAGTTATTGCTTCAGTTGATTAAGAAATTAATTTCCCACAGCCACCCAACTTCACTGAGTTCCCTCATCTCAAAATAGTGGTTTGGGTGCCCAGCAGATAGTAGGTGCTCAATAAATGCTGGCTAACTCCCCGTATTTGAACAGAGTGACCCGGAGTGGGAAATGGCTTAAAGAAGAGGACTGAAGCCCTCAGGGTGTCAGCACCCCCGACCCCCCCTCTTCCACAGGGCGGGGGGAGGCCAGGCCAGAGCCAGACTCACACTGATACACGCTGTGAGCAGCTCGCAGCACCCGGTCCCGATGATGGCATACTGGACCTTCTCCTGGGGGACTCCCGCCTCCCCGAACACGGAGGAAGCATAGGCGTACATCTGGGAGGCGGGCACAGGGCCGGCTCTGGGCACTGGCTCCCTGCAGCCTCCCGTGGCTCCCAGGGTCCTGCAGCACACAGTCCGGAGGGGGGCGGGGCAGGGGCAGGGCGGGGGGGGTCTCACCGAGTCGTTCCCGCAGAGCTCCATGGCGCTGCCCAGAACCACGAGGCTCACCACCTGCCTCCGCAGGGTGCGGTCCTGGAACAGCTCCCAGGGGCGCCACGCTCGCAGGCCCTGACAGGCCGCACGCTCCTCCTCCAGCTCCGCCAGCTCCGCCGCCAAGTCCTCGGTGCCACGCAGCCGCTGCAGCGCTGGGACAGAAGAGGGGGTGCTGAGCTCTCTTTCCCCTGGCCTCTCTTTGGTCCCCCACAATGAGCTTCCTCTCCCCAGCTCCCCTCTCTCTCTCTGGGTCCCCGGTGGTCCGATGGGATGACCTTCCTGGCCCTGTCAGTTCACAGCCTCATGGACCAGAAAGGACTGCAGAACCTGGGGGTTCGGTGGGTCCATTCAACAAAACGCAGCGACTGGACGAGTCTGCAGGGGGGGCATGGCCCTGTTCCAGGGACCTGGCTCCGTTCTATTTCGCCATCATTCTAAAAACTCGCGAGGCTAGCCCAAGGGTCCCAGAAGGAGCCGAGATGGCCCAGCTGGTACCGCACTGATCGGCCGATGCCCAGTAGACCTGTGTGAGTGACTGAAGGGGGCCGAGCCACCAGCCAGAGACAGCCCCACATCGGCCAACCCCAGGGAACTCACAGAGGCTCGAGCCACGCAGCTGCTTCTGTGGTTGGCCACTGAGGTGCAGCGGTTGTTAGGCAGAAATAGAAAACCGATCAATAAACTGGTACAAGGAGTGGGTGCCACCATAACTAAGACCTGTGACTTACGGGATTGGTTCCAAGACCAGACAGAGAATGGTGAGGAGGCCAGACAAGCACATACCTCGGTTGCAGGCTCCTCCCCCACCCAGGCCCTGGTTGGGGCTCCTGCAGGAGGCAACCAATACATGTGTTTCTCTCACATCGATATTTCTCTCTGTCTTTCCCTCTCTCTTCCACTCTCTCTAAAAATCAATGGAAAAATATCCTCGGGTGAGGATTGAAAAAAACAAACACATGAGCACAAAAAGACCTTCAGAGGGAACAAATTGTAATTAAATTTAACTTATTCCAAACTTGCTAGGTTAGTTTAATAAAAAACACAAACAAACCTCTTTCTTTTATTTTTTTAGTATATTTTTATTGATTTTGGAGAGGAGGGGAGAGGGGAAGAGAGATAGAGACATCAATGATGAGAGAGAATTATCGATCGGCTGCCTCCTGCACGCCCCCTACTGGGGATCAAGCTGGTAACCCAGGCATATACCCTTAACCAGAATCAAACCCGGGACCCTTCAGTCCACAGGCTGACACTCTATCCACTGAGCCAAACCAGCGAGGGCTATAAACACATTTTTAAAGAGAGAAAGAGAGACAGAGACACAGAGAGAGAGGCATGTGCAGCAGAGCTGAACTGCCCCAGCCCAGGCCAGCCTGGACTGGCCAATCCTCAGCTGCCTCTGACACCAGAGCTGTGCAGCCAGCCCAGTGAGTCAATGAGCAGAAAGTAAAGTAAATGATTGTTGTTGTTTTCAATCCTTACCCGAGGATCTGTTTGTTAATTTTTAGAGAGAGAGGAAGGGGGACAGAAAGGGAGAGAGGGAGGGAGGGAGGGAGGGAGGGAGAAGCACTGATCGGTTGCCTCCCTGACAAGAATCGAATCGAACCTGCAACCTTTCTGGTGTACGGGACGATGCTTCAACCAGCTGAGCCCCCCGGCTGGGGTAAGTGATTGTGTTTTAAGCCAAAGATGTGGGGATCGTTCCTGGGGCATCATGACTGTGGCCATAGCTAATGAGGAAGACCGTCAGCACCCTGCTGGCCTTGGGCCAGAGAAGTCATACATGGCATTTCATCCTGCATGTGTGTGGGAGCTTTCTCTGCACCGCCCTGGGGTTTTGAAGGGATTGACAGATGGCACAAAGAGAGGGACAACCTTTCCCTGAGAAAAGGGGACCCACATGCTCTGAGCAGATGTGCCCATTGGTCGAGAGTGGTCTAGGGACCTGGGGTCAGAGACTCACCTGCCAGGCAGGCCTCAGTGTCGCCACGGTCAATGAGGAGGTAGCGCGGGCTCTCGGGGAGCAGGGGCAGGGAGGCCAGCTGCAACACCCCAGGCACCAGGCAGCTGGCCAACAGCAGGGGCCAGGCCTGCCGGCCACCCAGGAGCTCCCTGGAGAGGCGGAGGAGAGGCCAGCCAGACACCTCCTTGCCAGAGCCCTGCCCCATATCCACCTGCTCCCCACCCCCCAACTTGCCTGCCTGCCCTTTGAGGGCAGAGGGTCTGCGTGGCTCTGTGCTTCTTCCTAACCAGCTCTGGGCCTGGACACCAAGCCCCCTCCCACCAGGTAAGGACCCAGCCCGGGCAGGGCCGTGGCCCCGCCTTCTCCCTAACAACTCCTTTCCCAGGACTCCCAGGACGCCAGGCTTTGCCTTCTCCTCTCTTTTTCTGGAATGACCAAGGCAAGCTCCCCTTCAAAGCCCAAACCTCCCCCTTTTGTCTGTCAAGACCTGCTTTCTGCTTCCTGATCTGGAGAGGATGAGAAGTGTGATTCACACTGAAGTGTGGCTCACTGAGGCCCATTTTGTGTACTGGCAGATGGAAGTGGACAGGTTTCACTTCCTTTGTATTCACTTCGCAATACAAAGAAGCAATGATATGCCTTAGCATATCATTAGCATATTACACTTTGATTGGTTACTCTTTCGTTTGGTCTATTTGCATATTACCCTTTTATTATATAGGATTATTATATAGGATTGGTGGTCACCTGGCCCAGATGTAGCCTCACCACATGATTGGTCTAGGGGTAGGCATGTGAGTCAACCAGATGTGAGGGAATATGTCAGCCTAATCTACATCATAGGTGGGGAGGAGTCTAGGCAAAGAAGGGCTTTTACTGGCACATGGGGGGCACTTACCTGAGTCCCACCACTTGTCCCATCACGATCCCCAGGGCAGTGAAGATGGCTGAGGTCATGGCCACAGCTCCTCGGAACTCCTTGGGGGCACTCTCCCCCAGGTACATGGGCTGGATGCTCATGCTCACACCTGGCCATGTGCACGCAGACAGTCAGACAGCAGGCTGGACCCCCTCCCCCAATGCCCGGGCCTGCCTCCCCACCTCCTGGCACCTCATCTACTGGGTCCTGGCACAGAGCTGCTCCCTCACCCCGTACGCTTAAAGGCCACCCCCCCTCACCTGCTGTAGGGCCAGCAGGACCCCAGGTCCCCCCCACCCCCGCCCCCAGGACCTCTGATGATGGAAAGAAGTCTTTCTCAGATCAGCCCCCTCCTGTCCCCTCGCCACAGTCCACTCTGGTCATCGAATCTCTCTAGACCCCGTCACTGGGATGAATGTAAAGGGCTCCCAGGGGGCTGAGCGGGCGGTGGGAGACGGGAAGGGCAGCATCTGATGCCCACCCGCTGCCCGGCTCTCACAGCGACACTGTCATTGGCCACTACTGCTGTCGTGCTCACCTGGTCCTGACTTCTCCAGAGACACCGGGCACGTAGGCAACCAGCGGGGAAACAGACTGGACAGCACTCCCCCTGCCCACCCCAGATGGCGACCGCTGCCAAACGCTAGGAGGCCAGTATTTGAGCATCCTCTTCCTGCTGGGAGTGCTGGTCCCTCCCTCCCTGGCCTGGGATCAGGAACCGGGTCTGATCAAGGGCCTGCGTCTCTCTGAGCACTGGGTGCAGGGAGCTGGGAAGAAGGTGATGCGTCGATGGCCAGAGCCTCAGAGGGGCCCTGCTCTCCCTCCGAACAGGTAGGGACCTAGCCTTTGTGTTGGGTCCTCGTCCTCGGGGCACAAAGACAAAGCCTGACTGAGTTCCTTTTCCCTGGAGTGTGGGCTGTTCCTAGTGACTCACTTCTCACACGTAGACCGTGGCAAACCTAACCGGGTATGACTTCTGAGATTAGGACATAAAAAACAGCCCAGCCGGCGTGACTCAGTGGTTGAGCATTGACCTATGAAGGTAATGGTTCTATTCTCGGTCAGGGCACATGCCTGGACTGCAGGCTCAATCCCCAGGAGGGGGCATGCAGGAGGCAGCCAATCAATGATTCTCTCTCATCATTGATGTTTCTCTCTCTCCTTTCCTCTCTGAAGTCAATAAAATATTACTGTATATATTTTTAAACTGAGACTCCCTCCTTGAGCATACACACATCCACACACATACTCATCTTTCTCTTTGATCACCTACGCTGGAGGAAACCAGCCACCACGTGTGAGACCCCTGCCGACAGTCACGTTGGAAGCAGATCCTCCAGCCTCGTCAAACCCTGAGTGACTGCAGCCCTGCCTGACAGCGTGATCCCAGCCTCAAGAGGGCCCAGCCAGAGCCACCCGGCTAAAACACTCCCAGGTCCCAACCCACAGGCACCATCAGACAAGAAGCGTTGGCTGCTTTAAGCCACTACATTTTTACATACTTTGTTTTACTGGACTGGATCCCTAATATACACATTTACACCTGGCTGTTTACCCAGTAGGGAGTCAAGAGGGGATTTGCTGATGGGAACCCCTAAGAGCCCAGATGGATGTGCTCAAAATTCTGCTCCCTCGCATGACAGGCCTCCCCCCCCCAAAACTGAGGAGCCCCTCACAGGCTATTCTGCCTCTGTCTGGAAGACCAGAGAACTCATCTTAGATGCCTTTACACCTTGGCTGCCAGGAAGCTCATGTCTACCTAGCACGTTACTCAAACACAGGACCCCTGTTAGTGTAGGTCTGGGAATGGTGGTCCTCACCTCCCTATACAACTTTTTTGATTTTCCTGTACCCACTCTCAATGTCTAGTTATATGAGCCTTTTAAGATAAACCATACTTAATCATTTTGCAAAATTAAGGTAGGCATGCGTGAAAAGTAAATCAATGGATAACGAGAATAAATTAATGAATGAAGAGAATAAATGAATGAGCAGGAACGGAGAGGCAGGTGAGATGCCCCCCACCCCCATACCTGCGCTGACTCCCACGAGCAGCCGTCCCAGCATGATCATCTCAAAGGAGCCCGCTCTGTGGCTGAAGCCAAACAGGATCGCCGCGGCCACCACGAAGACGTTGTTCACCAGGAGGGACTTCTTCCTTGGGGGAGAGGGACACAGGCAAGAGAGGCTCAGGTGAGTCCAGAGGGACGATCCCTGGGGACCCCTCTGCAACCCCAGGCAGCCCTAATCAGACCCGGGTGTGTGTGTGTGAACTGTGCTAAGGGCTTTAAGCGACTGGGTGGAAATGATCACTAGCCATTGTACCTGGGTCACACGTGGCATGCCCCAACGCACTTCAAACCATTCTCCTTCCTGCCTGTCCCACAGCTTGAAATGACAGATTTATATGTATGGCTTTATCCCTCAGATTAAGCACCCCTCTCCTCAAAATCCTTTGTAAAAAGCAGGGACCAGGCCCTGACTGGTTTGGCTCAGTGGATAGAGCGTCGGCCTGCGGACTGAAGGGTCCTGGGTTCGATTCGGGTCAAGGGCATGTACCTTGGTTGCGGGCACATCCCCAATAGGGGGTGTGCAGGAGGCAGCTGATCGATGTTTCTCTCTCAGCGATGTTTCTAGCTCTCTACCCCTCTCCCTTCCTCTCTGTAAAAAAAAAAAAAAAAAAAAAAAAAAAAATCAATAAAATATATTTTTTAAAAAAAGAAAAAAGAAGGGACCCGTAGCCCTACTGGGGTGTCTCAGTGGTTGAGCATTGACCTATGAACCAGGAGGTCACAGTTCTATTCCTGGTCAGAGCACATGCCCGGGTTGTGGCCTCGATCCCCATTGTGGGTGTACAGGAGGCAGCCGATCAATGTTTCTCTCTCCACGGTTGATGTTCCTATCTCTCGCTCCCTCTCCCTTCCTCTCTGAAATCAGTAAAAATGTATTTAAAACAAAAGGGCAGATTGGTTACAAAGGGGGAAATGAGGCTATTGTTTACAAATGGCATTTGCTGGCAGATGTGGAACTAGAACCCCGGGTCCTCCCTCTCACACAGCAGACTCCTCCCTCTGCCAAATCCGCTTGGAACTGGGACTCTCATGGTGAAACTACAGGCAGAGTAGGAGGCTGGGGCCTGCAGACAGACCGGGGTGACCCTCAGTAAAGGTCACTGGGGACACACAGGAAGCACTTACCTTCCCAGCATAACGGCCAGGGGCCCTGCCAGCAGCGCTCCAAAGAGGCCCCCCAGGGGGTACAGAGACACGATGAGGGACCACATTATCAGGATCAGGTGGTCAGGCAGTGGCTGGCCAGTCCTCGCCTGCCACGTCTGATTGGTGAATTCTTGAATGTGCTGTGAACAGAGATGCCAGTCAGCCTCCCAGGGAGGGGACTACACACGCTAGGCCTTCTCCCCACAGAGAGAATGAAACTACAGACAGAGTAGGAGGCCAAAGGTCACCGTCACTTTCAAGGGGGTCTGCACCACCTGGCCCCCCTTCCGTGCTACTAAGCCTGCATTGCTAGGACTGCACTCCCTCTGGCCCGTGTGCTCTCCACGCCCCCCTCAATCCTTTGTGGCACCTAAACCTACTCGACCTCTCCGGAGTGTGCTGCGTGTCTCCTTGGGACCCCGACTGTGGCAAGTACCGTCGGTGAGAACACGTGCCTGTGCATTGGTAAGACTGGGAATTAGGCCTAAAGAGGTGAAATGACTTGCCCACCGCCTGAGCCACAGGTCAGGGCTGCTGCCCCGCACGCAGTTCAGACACCCTGGAACCCCACCCCAGAGCTGCCACTCAGGAAACTGAACAGAGGCCACGTGATGAGGAATGACTGTGCTTGGGAAAGACCCCGACACCCTCTTCCCTTGGGTAGAGATGAAATGTCGGTGTCTGGTGGATCTTAGGCCTCCCATCCTGATGTGAGGGAGGAAGTCAGGAGGGCAGTGGATTTAGGGTCGGGCCTGGTTCCCACTAGGTCCCCCTGGAGGAAGGACCTGCCCAGAAGAGCCAACCTTGACGGGAACTCCTCAGGAGTGACCATTCAGTGAGGTCAGGGAGGCTCCGAGGCCAAGAAAGTCCCATTGGAGGGGAGGGGGTTAGTGATGGCCCACAGGAGACAAGACGTGAGAGTGCCCACAAGGAAGTCTGCACTGGTGGGCACTCACATCCTTGTTGAGTGAGCAAATAAACAAGGGAGGTCTGAGCAGCTGGTTCAGACCTCCCTTCCGAAAGCCAGCCATTCTCCCTTTCTTTAAGAGGCTGGCGGCTAGAATTGTTTCTGCCCAGAATGTACTCCCAGCCCGGGCTTCTGCTGCCCACTTCTTCCTTTGGAGGAGTTCTCTTCCATTGTCAGTCATAGCCCCTACTAGAGGCCTGGTGCACGAATTTGTGCAATGGTGGGGTCCCTCTGGGTGGCCTGCAGGGATCGGGCTGAAACCCGCAGTCCACACTGCCTGCAGCTCCTACCTGCAGCTCCCGTTCATCCCGGCCCCACACTGCCTGCTGAGGGCTCGCGCCCAATCAGTCCCGATCTGGAGAGGCTGGTGCTGCAGCAGCACTCAGCCATGAGCCCTGCGTCTGGTGCCCTCCCAAGGGGAGTGGCCCGTGGAATCAGGCTGAAACTAGCTCTCCGACATACCCCGAGGGGTCCCGGATTTCGAGAGGGCTCAGGCCAGGCTGAGGGACCCCACTGGTGCACGATGGGGTTGGGGAGGGACCATGGAAGGGCTCCAGGACATGTCACTCAGTCCCGAGATGGGCCAGACCCCAGCAGCAAGCTAACCTACCCGTCAACTTTCTGCCCCCTGGTAATCAGTGCACATCATAGTGAGAGGTTGAACAGCCTTAGCATTATCATTAGCATATTACACTTTAATTGGTTGTTCGGGTGTTCTGCCATTCGGTCTATTTGCATATTACCTTTTTATTATATAGGATTGGTGGTCACCTGACCCAGATGTAGCCAATGGAAGTGCTCTGCCCTCCTCACCACATGATTGGTCTAGGGGTGGGCATGTGATCCAAGCCAGTTAATCACTCTTTCCAGGCCTCTCTGTGGAGAGCTACCAGGGAGGACTTTTATTTGGGGATTCCCAGCTGATAAAAAGTGAGTCTGGCCTGGCCAGTGTAGCTCAATGGTTGAGCATTGATCTATGAACTAGGAGGTCAGGGTTCAATTCCTGGCCAGGGTTTGATTCCTGATCAGGGCACATGCCCGGGTTTTGGGCTTGATCCCCAGTAGGGGGAGTGCAGGAGGCAGCCAATTAATGATTCTAATCATTGATGTTTCTATATCTCTCTCCCTCTCCCTTCCTCTCTGAAATCAATAATATATATATATATATATATATATTTTTTTTTTTTTTTTTAATTGAGTCTGGTGACAGCTGCTGTCTTGTCACTGGGTAGAGGATGAGGCCAGAGGCCAGGCAGAGCCCCAGTTCCATCCTAGGGCTTGGTTCCTGCAGCTCTTCTCCTCCCCCCTCCAACACACGGTTTACAGCCCCACATCTTTCCCAGCCAAGTGACAGGACACTTGCCCTTCTTACTTAAGCAAGTTAGAGGCCGCTTCTATCACTGGGGCTCACCGACTCATCCTTTCCACAGGCCCAAAATGAACACGGACAGGGGCCAGGCCAGCATCAGCTGCTGGGGATTCACAGATGGTCCAACACTGAGAGCAAGCCAGCAGGAGGAAGAGATGGGCCCCAGACAACCAACACACAGCCCGTGTGCTGACAGCCACACCCAGGGCAGAGGAGGGAGGGGAGACGTCCAGTGGGGTTTGGTGAGGGAAGGCATCAGGAAGGTGATGGCATTTGGGTGGTTCCTGAGGGGCTTCTGCAAGTGGTGGGGGGTGGGGGGGAGGGGGATTCTCAGCAAAAGGAGGGTCTAGGAAGGGCTGTGTGCATTCAGGAGGTTGCATAACCTGCTTGGTAGTGGGGCTGGGCAATGAAGGTGGGAGCCATGAAGGTGGGAGCTCTGATCCCAGGAGGCCTTGGATTTCAGGCGGCTGTGTCTGTCTTTATTCCTATAGGCACTAGGAAGACACAGAATGTTCTGGGCTTGATCAAAGTTGAGAGGATCTAGAAGGGGAAAAGCTGAAGGTAGGAGGCCAGTGAGGAGGCTGGGCCAGCAATCCAGACAGGAGAGAGGGGTCTGAACCGGAGTCCTGGCGGAGACATGGGGAGAAATGGCTGGCTGCTAGAGGTAGTTAAGAAGGACTTGTGTCAGAGTAAAGGCTGACCGCTGGTCACTGGGTGGACGGTGGAGTCATCAGGGATTCAGGAGGAGTGCCGGTGAAGGGGGAGGATGCAGAGCTGGATTTGAACCCGAAGTACCTGTGGGACATCCCAGTGGGGGCGGATGCGTGGGAGAAAGTGCCACCAAGTGGATGCTGGTCTGAACACCACTGGGGACAACTGTCAGCCCTCACCCAGCACCCACTCAGCTGGTGATCGTAGGCACAGAAGGTACATACCACGGTTGGGGCATTGATGATGGAGAGGTTATAGCCAAATTGAAAAGTCCCACCAATGCCAGCTGCACAGATGGTCTGGAGCAGGACCCTGCCCTGAGGCTAAGGAGAGAAGGGAGGACACCGAGTGAGTAGCAACAGCCTCCACCGCCCTCCCAGGACCAGAACCTACCAATTAGAACGCTGCAATGCGTGTGAACCAGGCAATGCGAGGAAACCGAGGACAGAGGAGAGGAGTTACCTAGGTCACGTGGCTGGCAGAGAGCAGAACCCCACCCAGTCTTCTGCTCTGAAAACTCAGTGTATGCTGAAAGCTCTCTACTCCTCCAAGGTATAACCGTGAACTTCTTCCCTCAGCTGTCTTCCTAGGCATTCACAAAGTAGCTGACTGTGTAAAAATCAAGTCATTGATCTTTTCCCAGGAAATCATACTGCCTTTCTTGTTTTGGCAAATTCGTCTACAAACTGAAAGTGCTACAAATCAAATTTATCATTATTTTTTTAAAATCAGTAGACGTTTCATGGCAGAAGGATATTTGGCTAAAGGAGTTTCTGAAGACTTTCCCGAGGACTACTTATTCACTCATCAGTCCAATTCCAAGTGCCTGCCCCATCAGGCACTGCGCTGAGGACAGATACAGCCAGGGAAGAGACAAGCATACATTCACCATTTGGCGAGATACTGTGCGGGGAGTGGTGGTGGGGAGGGTGGGTGGCTCTAGAGGGCAGGATTCTGCCAGAGATCTTGCCACAGGTCTGCTGACAGATCCATGACAGGCACCCTGCCTGCCCACAGCTCCTAAAAGGCCTACGTAGCTTCCTGCGTAGCCAGGTGAGGACCCAGGGGTTCCGTCTCACTGCAGTCACATCACAGCCCCAGACGGGCTGCAAGAGACACAGTGCCTGATGATGACAAGTGAGCCGTGTGGCAGGAGATGCTGGCAGGCCTCCAAGACCGCAGGACGTGGTTTAGTCCGCTGAGATGGTCAGTGGAGACTGCCTAGAGCAGCGGTTCTCAACCTGCGGGTCGCGACCCCTTTGGGGGTCGAACGACCCTTTCACAGGGGTCGCCTAAGGCCGTCAGAAAACACAGATATGTACATTATGATTCATAACAGTAGCAAACTTACAGTTATGAAGTAGCAACGAAAGTAATTTTATGGTTGGGGGTCACCACAACATGAACTGCATTAAAGGGTCGCGGCATTAGGAAGGTTGAGAACCACTGGCCTAGAGCAAGCACGTCAAACTCGCAGTCCGCGGGCTGCATGCGGCCCACAATGAATATTTTTTGCGGCCCAGCCAATACAACGGTATGTAAGAAACGTTTTAACAAAAATGTCGTAACTTAACTTTTACAATATCCTGCTATACATAATTATTAATAACGAACTACAACGTTCACTAATGACTGATTTGTGTTGCATTCATTTCCCTTACGCACCTTACGCGCAGACGCACTATTTCTTCCCACTAACACTAGCAGCGAATATTTTAACAGCCAATTGCCACGTCATTCGTCTTGGACGGACTTGTTTGGTGTGCGCAACAGGAAATATTTCGCTTCCGGAGAACAAGAAAAACAGGTTTATTTGTGTTACGCTTATTAATTTGGGCAGTTATTCAGTGTCTGGTAAGTTTATGTTGAAGAAAAAATATTAACTTTTATTAAAATGTTCTATTATTTCATGTTAACAATGACTAATTTATCTCAGCCCTTTGTATTCAGCATGTCTCTATCGAAATAAGCCTACGTTTCTATGAAAATGGAAGCTTTTTTTTTTTTGCGGCCCACATAAACGTAAACCTTGTTTATTTGTTCCGCGTTCGCCTTTGAGTTTGCCATGAAAAGCAGTCAGACACGAACTATGATGGTGATTATTAATTCAGTGAACAAATATTTCTTGCCTCCCTATTATGGACCATAAACTTACTGCTCTGGGTGCTGGGAATGTCGCAGTGAACAAGAGAGACAACATCTGTGACCTCACGGAGGTTTTCTTCCAGTGTGGGAGACAGGCAGTAACAAAACCAACAAGGAAAGTGTATAGTAGGCCAGCTGGGGCGACTGAGACAGCAAGCAGAGAAGGTGAGAGGGGGTGTTTGGAGAGGGTGGTCAAGGATATGCCCCGAGAAGGTGACATGTGCATAGACTGAAAGGAGATAAGGGGAAGCCCCATGCAGAGAGCTCATGGAAATCAGCGCAGGTTGGGGGAAACCCAGAGATGAGCGCTGTGGGCTGCCCCCATTCTCTCTGTGAAGCAGGGCAAGACAGGGTTTTATAGGAGATGGAGGAGATGAAGCTTGGGGAGTGAGGTGAGGATGGGAAACAGTCAAAGAAGGGGCTGAGGTAGCCAGAATGGGGCGTGTGCGGCCCGCGTGAGGACACAAGATAGCGCAGGCATCACGAGGGAGGCTAGCCTGGGCGGCTGGGGTCCGCAGGTCCTGCAGATGTGTGACCACATGCAACCCTGCACTAGCCCCCAGGCCATACCTGCGCATGAACACCTGCATGCTCTTCTGAGCCCACACACCTAACTCCACTGTACAAGCAAGCACGGGATAGTTTTTGTACATCTGACGTCTCCGTTAAGCCTTCCAGAGTGGCTACGCCTGTGCAGTTCACGCCGAGCTGCAATTCCTCATCTGAAACGCCAGGGCCAGGCGGGTTTTGGAATGTCGACCTTTCCAGATCGCAGGAGGGCATCGGGCACGTACACATTTCTCCCGCATTCAGGAGAAGAGCGGCCTGCAGGGCGGGCTTTGCCCCGCGAGGGAAGCAAGCGCGGGCGCGGCGCGGAGCAAGGGCGCGCGCGTAGAGGGAGGGCTGTGCAACCATTCCTGCGGGAAGCCGGCAGCGCCGCTGAGCCCGGCGGAGGCGCATGCGCAGTGGGGCCTGGAGAAGTGCAAATCATGACCGAAGCCGAGGCGGACGCGCAGGGGCACAGGGTACTAAGGGGAGGGGGTGTCCCGCCAGCAGGTCACCTGCGTCCGAGGCTGTAAGGGTGGCTCCTGGTCGTCTTCCATCCCTCCCTTTGCGCAGCTCTGAGGTTGAAAGGCCACTCGCTCCTCCTTACTCAGCCGAGCCTGGGGCCCACCTCTGCAGACCGGAAAGGGTTCTGGTCCAAGGTACCCGGGCCAAGCCCCTGCATTCGTCCCCGCTGGTCGCAGCGGATGGCTCAGATCACCGCGCTGCAGACTCGCCCGAAATCCGGCCCGGGCTCCTCGTCCGCCTCCCCCGCCGCGGCCTCCCGGGAGGTTCCTGCCTCACTTCCTCTCGAACCCCCGTCCCTCCCAGCCCGTCTGCCCGGCTCCGTTTTATCCTGATCGGGCGCCCCTGAGTCCCCTCTCCCCGGGAGGCCCTGTCCCCGGGCCACTCTCTGAGGGCCCAGCCCTTGATTGTAAACAGACATCCCCACGCTCACCCAGTTCAGCTTGTCCAGCGCTCTCCCCAGAGGAGGGGAGGACGTAGGAGGGCCCCAAGGCAGACCCACCGGTCTCTGGAGCACTGTCATCAGTCCGTCCTGGCAGAGCTGGCGACTCTGAATGCGGAGAACCCGTCTCGGGTTGCCGCCAGGAGATTTATTACGTGAGAGGCCGGTGCGGCCTCGGTCCCGGTCCCGACGCGCTCCGAGGTGTGGAGCCACAGGGCTCGCGGGGCTGGATTAATCTTTTCTTTCTCTGGCCCAGCGTGGAACTAGGCCAAACCGAAATCAGACTTGCCCATGACCACTCCTCGTGGTCATGGAAACGCAGACGGTACAGTAACCTTAGCAAGTCAGCAAAGCCTGTGGTGGACGTGCCCTGGGCATACACCGAACGGATCCCGCAGCGTCTCTACTGCTCAGGCTTCGCTTGTGTTTGCTTCTTGCTGCCCTGAATTTTAAAAAGCATGCGGTGAGCCAGTGCTGATATTTTACCATGAGGGTTTTCTTTAGGAGCTCAGTTACCTCAGCAGAGTTTCTAACGGTAAACTATCCTTGAATTCTTGGGGTAAACAACAACTTGCTCATAATGTTGTATTAACACATCGTTGGTTTCAGTTGCGAATATCTTACTTAGGTAGATTTATTGTTTCAAAGCAACTCTTGTGTGTTCTTTCTCAAAAATTAGTGGAGAGCCGGGCTGGGCTGGCTCAGTGGTTGAGTGTCAACCTATGAACCAGGGGGTCACATGCCTGGGGGTTCAGGCTTGATCCCCAGGAGGGAGGGCAGGAGGCAGCTGATCAATGATTCTCTCTCATTATTGATGTTGTTCTCTCTCCCTCGCTCCAAAATCAATACAAATGTATTAAAAAAAATCAGTGGAGAAACAATGCGCTAACAACTGGAAGTTGGACAATTGATTGTCTCTGTCGGCGGGAATGAAAACGGATCCCTGCCTCACCCCATCCAAACAAAATTATTCCAGGGACACACACATCTACTGCAAAAAAAGCAAAGCTTAAACATTTTAGAAGAAAATAAAGAACACCTTTATAACTGCAGGATAAATAAGGACAAGCCACATGGATTCCCTCTGAAGATTTCATATCATTAAAATTAAAACTATTGCCCTGGCTGGTTTGGCTTAGTGATTAGAGCATCTGCCCAAGGACCAAAGGGTCTCGGGTTCGATTTCCAGGCAAGGGCATGTACCTCGGTGACAGGTTCGGTCCCTGGCCCAGTCAGGGCGCATGCAGGATGCAACCAATCGATGTTTCTCTCTCTCCCTTTTCTCCCTCTCCCCCGCTCCTCCCTCCCTTCCACTCACTCTGAGAATCAATGGAAAAAATATTTTCGGGGGAGGATTTAAAAAAAATTAAAACTCTGTGTTAAAAGACACCAGAAAAGGTGAAGCTAAAAGCTACCAGCTGGTGCCCTGGCTGGTGTGGCTCAGGTGGTTGGAGCCTCACCCCGTGCACTGAAGGGTCAAGGGTTCGATTCCAGGTCAGGGCACATACCCAGGTTTCAGTTCGACCCCCTGGTCAGTGCGCCTGTGATTCTCTCTCTCCCTCTCCCTTTCTCTCTGAAATTACTTTTTCAAAAAGAGAGCGAGATAAAAGCTACCAACTAGGAGGTGCCCACAGGCTCAGGACCAAAGAAGTATAGTTGTAATAAAACATACATAAAGAATTCCTACACATCAATAAAGAAAACGGGCAAAGGCTATGAACAGGGAATTTACAGAAGAGGAAACTGACGTGGCAGCCAACAACAACGAATAAAAAGATTAAAAAGATGCTCACTTGGTATCAGGCATCAGGAAATGCGAATTGAATCCACAACAGGGGACTGTTTCGCACTCCGCAGGCTGGCAGTGTAACTCCGGTAAAATATTAAGGTGGGAAGAAGCAGCTGGAATGCTCGTATGGCTGATGAAAATATAAATTGGCGCAGTAACTGGAGAGCACTTTGGGCGTGTCTGGCACATGGAAGCTCCACTCCCGGGTTTGCCTCAGAGAAACGCTGAATCCCATGCCCAGGAACGTCTTCTGTTCACAAAGGCAACACAGTTTCTATCAGAAAACTGTCAGCCACCCCAAGTCCATATTCAGGAAAACGGAGAAGTAAATGGTTAACATACATTCGAAGGCCATTCGTTGGGGGAAAGCAATGAAGTAGAGGAACCATATTAACACAGGTAGACCATAACGCTGTGTGGATAAAGATGTAGAAAATGTCATAGACGATAAAGCCTTTATATTAAGCTTGGAAATATCCCAAGCCACACTTATGTCTTACATTGGGTAGGAATATATACATATGTAGCAAAAACTAGAGAGTGTGCATGGGAGGATAAATGCCAAATTCAGAACTGCGCCCAGGACTCTGCCACGCTGTATGTACCCCACCCGGGATCACTGCTGTGGACATCCAGGCTGGCCCTCCCCTCCTCCTCGGTTCTCCCTGAAATGCCACCT
Organism: Corynorhinus townsendii; assembly: GCA_026230045.1. Classification (NCBI taxonomy): domain Eukaryota; kingdom Metazoa; phylum Chordata; class Mammalia; order Chiroptera; family Vespertilionidae; genus Corynorhinus; species Corynorhinus townsendii. The sequence continues at coordinate 12,956,947 of JAPDVU010000014.1, forward strand.
GGGCACCTTGATGGCTCAGTCCCGCCCTGGTGGGTGGGTTTTCCCTTCATTATCCTCAAGCTGGGAAGCTTGAGGTTTCTCTTCGGCAAATAGTAGCGTGAGTATCTGAAAGTCATGGTTGTATTTGTGGACCCAGTGCTGTTAATCTTTCAACCCACAAGTGGGTGGCTTCAGCCTCCTGTAACAGAGGAGTCCCTGAGACTCTGCAAGGTCAAGCATGTGCCCGCGTCCACCTGCCTGCAACCCCCCTGCTGGAAGTCGGAGCCGGTCTTTCTCAGATTTCCAAATCCAGCAGGCATAGGCTGCAGGATGCGGACCTGAGCCTGCCCAACCCCCCGAGCGCTGCCAAACCACACAGGAGTTGGGGAAGTGTTGAAAGGACCGCCACAGACTCTTCCAGCCCTGGGCGGGTCAGGGGAGGAGGGGTGACGTGCCACCAGCTGCTCGGGGACTGCGTGGCCTGTGGCCAGTCCTGGGTGGTGACACCCCTCCCTCGTGAGAGGCCACGCCCCCATGCTCCTTCCTACACGCTAGGGCCTCTCACTCTGCAGATGGGGAAACCGAGGCCCGGGAGCGGGAGGAATCTGCCCCTGGAACCCAACAGGAAGCAGGGCTCACATTAAAAATAAAATAAAATAGCAAAGCGGCTGGCGCTGACTCTCACCGAGTCTGCCCCCACCCCCAGGCCGGCCGGCTCTTCTGCTCCCTACACCTGCAGAAGTAGGGGTCCGCCTCCCGGACCTGGGCTTAAAAATGCCTCTGCTGTTACCCGGGCCTGGAGACCCGGGCTCGAGCGAGGGGCGTCCCAGAGATTCGGTCTTCAGATCCTCGGGAGTCCCATTCGGTCCGCCCCCAGACTCCACCCCCACCCCCACGCGCACCCCTCAGTTTCCCGCAATCTATCCGACGCCACCGAGACCGGCTCCGGCCACGAGGGGGCGACAAAGCCCAGGTTCTGAAGGATTCTGCTCCGCCGAGCGCCGCCGCCTCCCCGGGGAACAAAGGGGCCTGTGCCAGCGCTGCCCAGCGCAGAGGAGGGCTGCCCCGCAGCCCCGGGCTCAAGTGCCTCCGCTCCACCCGCCGCAGGCGATTTCACTTCCTCTGTCCAGCGCAGCCAGCCGGTTAGGCGCCAGGTAGGCTGGGAGGCCTGGCGTCCAGGCCCACCATGCCTCTGCTCCATGGGGGGTGCGACACGGGTCTCCGGAGGTGCCTTCCCCTACATCCAAGGCTCAGGCTGGACTCAAGGCCCCTAGCATCACCTCCAGGCTCAGCCTATAGCAGCAGGCCAGTCCATCACCGCGGTGAGTGGTGGGTAGGCCCCTACCACGGAATGGGGTACCTAGCACCTGACACCAGTAGGCTGAGTTGCTCCGGGCTGCCTCTGCCTCTCTACGCCTCCGTTTTCTCATCTGTCAGCTGTGGCTCCATGGGCAAGCTGCTCAAAGGCCCTGCGTGCAGCCATGTCCCTCCCACTTGGGCCGGCACCAGGATCCTCCCCAGGCACACCTTGGTGGAGGTCAGGAGGCCTCTGACCTTAGGCACCGGGCTACCAGAGTGGGCGGTGGGCTACCTCCAAGCCCAGCAGCCCGGCTGCGGCCGACACCAAAGAGGCTCCCGCAGTTCTACAGGTACGTCCCCTCTCTGAGCCTCCAGTTGCTCACCTGTAAGATGAGGACATCACACCTTCATGGGCTGTGCCCTCAGCCCCCTGTGAGTCTGTGCCCTCAGCCCCCTGTTGACCCTCCAGCACTGAGCATCCTGAGGGCAGGCATAGGCTCTCTCTTGATCCCCAGACAGAGCCTACCCTTGGGTGGGGGAACATGGGGGGGCTATAGTCTAGTTGAACATCCTCAGCCCAGGCAGGGGTGCAGGGCGCAAGGCCCTGGAGCAGCTCCTGCAGGCTCCACCCCAAATCCTGCTTTGCCCTCCCCCCACCCCAGAGCTGGCATTTACTCCAGTTCTGGGTCACATTTCCAACTTAATGGTTCAAAAGAAAGAAAGAAACCCAACCTACAGCCAGCTGAGGCGGCCCCTCCTGACCACCCTTTGATATTTGAGGACTGAGTAATGGGGCTGATTGCGGAGAGGAGACTTGAAGTCATCTTAATTAGAAGGAAAGAATGTCCTCGCGGTTGGCTGTTCTAAAAATACAGCTGCACCCACATCTGGAAGGGAAAGGGGGGGGCGGCGGTTAGTCCGGAGTCTGAAGTGCTGATGCCTGCATTCCGTGGTTGGGGGGAGGCCCCTCCGAGCAAGGCCCGTGGCCCGGGAGAGGGGAGGACCCCGGCAGTCCGTCCTCCCGGCTGGACCACCTGGGGGATCTGTGGGATGGAGTTGAACGGGCAGCCCATCCTTTCTTGGGTCCGCCTTCCCCCCTTCCCCAAGGGGTTCCCACACCGCAGACTCAGTTTCCTCCACTGTACAGAGGGGCTCTCAGGGGCCTGGTGGCCCGGGCACAGTGGGCATCCAGCCACAGGCTTTAGACCAGGGAGGCCATTTTTTTCTGGATTTTATGATTTGGGGTAGTATTTGTCAGCTTTTATGAACCTTTTTAAAAAAATATTGTTTTCAGAGAGGAAGGGAGAGGGAGAGAGAGAAAAACATCAATGATGAGAGAATCATCGGTCGGCTGCCTCTTGCACCCCCCACACTGGGGATGGAGCCTGTCACCCGGGCATGTGCCCTGACCAGGAATCGAACCGTTCGTAGGTTGGTTCTCAATCACTGAGCAATCACTGAGCCATGCCAGCCAGGTTCTCGACGTTTGTTTTATTCTTATTCTAAGAATATATTCACTTTTGTACCTAATCTTGCATTTGTTTTCTTTTTTAAATATATTTTATTGATTTTTTACAGAGAGGAAGGAAGAGGGATAGAGAGCTAGAAACATCGATCAGCTGCCTCCTGCACACCCCCTACTGGGGATGTGCCCGCAACCCAGGTACATGCCCTTGACCGGAATCGAACCTGGGACCCCTCAGTCCGCAGGCTGATGCTGTATCTACTGAGCCAAACCGGTTTCGGCTGCAATTGCTTTCTTAAAGAGGCCATTAATACCTCATGAAAGTGAAAGGCCTGTGAGGGGTAGCATTTCTTGAATGAAATGTGCAGGCAGGAATTCTAGTGGTGTCATCAGAGGCGGACAAGGACGCCTGGGTTTCTGTCGCAGCCACTTGTATAAGCTTCCCGTCCCAGCGGGCGGGTGGGCAAGCACCTGGCATGGGGAGACCCCACCCCGGCTGTGTGAGCAGGGCCTGGGCTGCTTGGCAGATGTCGGTGATGAACACCAGGTGGGAGGTGAGTGGAAACCCTGGACCTCTCTGAGCCTCTCCATCCGCCTGCCCAGAGCTCCGAGCCACTCGTCCTGGGCAGGGAGGGACTCCCAGCGTCGTGGCCCCTGTCATTCCAGGTCCCTGCCCGGCCTCAGGTCAGAACTGCCTGAGAATCTGGCCAGTAGGTGACGAGTCGGAAGACCGTAGGAGAGTGTGGCCTCAAGTCCCACAGGGGCACCCCCGGGCCACACAGCCCAGGCCCAGTGTGCAGCAGACTTGCGGGCCTCTCTCCGTGTCTGGCATTCTGGCCCGGCCATTGGCCGAGTCGGCCAAGCAGATCATCTGCTTCTCCCAAAACATAGCCGCGTGCTGAGCCCCAAAATAGCTGAGGCGGGGGAGGGAGAGGCCCGCTGGACACGGGACTCAGGGGACAGGCTGAGGTGGCTTTGACATTCTGGCCACGGCAGGAGCGGGAACAAGGAGCAGTTGCTGAGGGCGGTGAGAGGCCCAGGCTCAGGCTCAGCTGGCAGCTGGGGATGGGAAGGGACCGTCGCGTCCAGGCATCAAGGGTCAGAGACAGGGAAATCGAGGCTCACACAGGGGCCGCGCGCCCAAGCTGCTCAGCAGAGGAGCATCAAGGGAGCAGAGCCTTTAAAAAAATACATTTTTATTGATTTCAGAGAGGAAGGTAGAGGGAGAGAGAGATAGAAGCATCAATAATGAGAGAGAATCATCGAGCGGCTGCCTCCCGCATACCCCACACTGGGGATTGAGCCTGCCACCCGGGGAATGCGTGCGACCTGGAATCGCACTGTGACCTCCTGGTCAGGCAAGGGAGCAGAGTCTTAAGTCAGAGACACTCCAGGAGCCCAGCGGTGGCAGAGAAATTTGGCCTCCAAACCACAGTTGGAGAAGTGTCTGAGTCTGCTTGGTGCCCGCTGGTTGGTGATGCCCCCGGGGCTCAGGCAGGTGGTGAATCCCCTGTGTGCCCCAGCAGTAGGGGGGAAGCACCTTGCCCCCTCCCCACTGACTCCATCCATCACCCTTGTGGTGGCAAAGCCCGGGTTGGCACACTGGCATCTTGGTACCTCTCTGGCTGTGTGTCCTCAGGTTTGTCACTCTAACCTCTCGGAGCCTGTTTCCTCATCTGTGAGGCTTAAGTAAGGTTAGCAAAACCTGTGGTACCCGGCACGCATGGCTCGGTGGTTGAGCGTCAAGCTATGAACCAGAAGGTCACGGCTCCATGCCTAGTCAGGGCATGTGCCCGGGTTGTGGGCTCGATCCCCAGTGTGGGGCGTGCAGGAGGCAACGGATTGATGATTCTCTCTCATCATTGATATTTTCCTTGCTCTCCCTCTCCCTTCCTCTCTGAAATCAATAAAAAATATATTTAAAAAACACACACCTGGCCCTGACCGGTTTGGCTCAGTGGATAGAGCATCGGCCTGTGGACTGAAGGGTCCCAGGTTCGATTCCGGTCAAGGGCATGTACCTTGGTTGCGGGCACATCCCCAGTAGAGGGTGTGCAGGAGGCAGCTGATCGATGTTTCTCTCTCATCAGTGTTTCTAACTCTCTATCCCTCTCCCTTCCTCTCTGTAAAAAAAAATCAATAAAGTATATTTTAAAAAATAATACATAAATAAAACACACACCTGTGGTGCAGAGTCTGGTGAGAGGCCACTGGCAGCTGTTATCACCGTAGGGACTGGCTCTGAGCACCCCCACTCTGCAGTGGCCCTTCCTCCCCCATGAGACAGAGTTCATTCCTGCCTCCACACCTTGGCTCAAGCCTCTCTCCCTGCCTAGCGTGCCCCTCCTCTTTCCATCCCACCACTGTCCTTGTCAAGAGCCTCCTGCGTGCCCGGCAGCCCCGCAGAGGGCCTGTGGTTCTTTGTCCTTGGACCCCTCACCAGTCAAGCTCCCCTCCCTGCTCAGAGTAAGAGTCTGAGTCCCCCTGGCCAGAGGAGGGACTCCTGCAGGACAGGGGAGCCCCACCGCCGCCCTCCCATGCCCTTCCAGCTTCCAGGGGTGTTCCTGACCCCAGGCAGGTGAGAGCTGGGGATCAGGAGGAGGCAGGCGAGGACACAGGCTCGGGAGACAGTGCTTCCCAGTGCATCCTCCCTCACAGGCCTTCGCTCATTCACAGCGGAGCCTGGCCTTGGAGGGGCGGGTTAGCCATGGCTGTCACAGGAAGGGACCCCTGCCCAGAAATCTCCAATGTCCCCATCGTAGAGTACAGCCTTTAAGCTAGAGGAAACTCTATCGACTCTTCCAACTGACCCACTGCACTGGAGGAGGGGCGTGGGGAGTGCCCGGGCCCACCGCCAGCCTAAGGCGGCCGATCCAGCTCTGGAGTCCAGGTCCGAGGCTTGCCTGGGCCCCGCACTGAGCAGGCAGGGATAGAGAGAACATGGCACAGAGCTGCGGGCATGGCAAGAGCCACAGGGGGCAAGGAGCTGGGGGGACTGGACTGAGGTGGCCAGGGAGCGCTCCCCTGAGGTGGTCATGTCCCCACTGCACCCCAAACTCGGCCTGCCCCAAACCAATGGGTGGTCTCCCTCCCACACCGGGCCTCTATCCCATGTCTCAGCCTTCTCTCTGCCAAGTGCTAAGGTCTGTGGCTTCATCTCCTTGACCCATTCATTCCCTGTCTGTCACGTGCCCGACACTGTCCACTGCCCTGGGGACAGAGGCCACAGCCTGCATGGCCCTGTGCGGCCTGGTCCCAGCCTTCTCCAGCCTCACATCACACGCAGCTCCTTCTCATGGCCCCTGCCTTCCCCGTCCTTCCATGCCATCTCAGGACCTTTGCACATGCCATTCCCCTGGTTGGGTCTGGCTAATGCCTACTCAGCCTCTGCCTCCTTCCTGCCCATACCACCCAGAGTTGCCCTAATTCTCGCCAAGTCCAGATTTTGCTACCAGGCTCAGAGGGCCAGGCTCAGTCGCTCAGTCGCCCACTCGGCTGCGCAGGCCTGACGCAGCCCACCTGGACCGTTTATTATTCTTGCACTCGGCCACAAGCAGCTGCTGCCGAGTGGGTTCCGGATTCGGTGCTAAAAATATCCCATGACCTAGACAGGAAGGGCCAACGGCCTCACAGCTGCTCCTGGGAGGGGCTGGCGGAAGCTGCAGTAGAGGCCCACCCACCGTGGGTTTGGGGGGTCCATGTGCTGGAAGGGAGTGGGCACAGAGCTCACAGCCCCTGAAGAAAGGCCCTGGAGAGAGGATGTTCAGGGCCAGCAAGGGGGACCAGGTGTTGTCAAAAGGAAGTGCAGCTGCCTCCAACATGCACACGAAAATACCTGGTTTCCGATTCTTCTGGTTCATTACCACAGGCGTGTGTTGCCTTTGGAATAAATGACATTTAGAAATGAAGTGTGTGGGGCTAACAGAAGATAGATGGGCTCTGGTCCCTTCCGGGAGGGCTTCCTGGAGTAGGAGGCATTTCTACCACCCTCCCTTGCTCTCCTCTTATTTATTTTATTTTATTTTAAAAAATTAGGTTTATTCTCTTTTTTAAAAAAAACATGTTATTTATTTTTTGTTAATCCTCACCTGAGTATATTTTCCCCAATGATTTCTAGAGAGAGTGGAAGGGAGGAGGAGAGACAGAGAGAGAGAAACATCAATGTGAGAGACACAATGATTGGCTGCCTCCACACACACCCCAGTCAGGGCTGGGCATCAATTCTGCAACTGAGGTAGATGCCCTTAACTGGAATTGAACCCAGGACCCTTCAGACTGCAGGCCAACGCTCTATCCACGGAGCCAAACCAGCTAGGGCAATTTTATTTAAAAATATATATTTTTATTGATTTCAGGGAGGAAGGGAGTGAGAGATAGAAACATCAGTGATGACAGAGAATCGTTGATCGGCTGCCTCCTGCTCTTCCCCCAGTGGGGATCAAGCCCGCAACCAGGCAAGTGCCCTGACCAGGAATCGAACCGTGATCTCTTGGTTCCTAAGTCGATGCTCAACCACTGAGCTATGCTGGCTGGGCTTGCTCGCCTCTTTTAACGGAACATATAGGCTGATAGGAGGAATGAATGAATGAGCCGGAGATCTGGGCCAGTCCCGGAAGTGCGAGGCTGAGGCCTGAATGAGAGGTGGTGGTGCCATGAGGTGTGCTGGAGGGGAGGGGAAGGACTGGAGAGTTCCATGGGAGCATCAGCTTCAATGTGGGGCTGGGAATGGGACAGCGGTGGCTCCGGTTTCCGGATAGTCACCGACTGGCAAGGGTCTCTCCTGGTGTGTGAGGCCAGTGAGGAGGAAGCCAGGCTTGGTGGGCACTCGGGGTACTGTACTGCCTGTAGGCACTGGGCAGCCTGGACAGGGGATTTAGGAGTCCTCTGGGTGTCTCCAGACCTGGGGATCCCGGGGCCCCTTGCCCTGCAGCAGCAGCAGGTTCACAAGGCCAGAGAGGCAGCTTGGGGGCAGGCCCATTGTCACCTTGTCAAGGAAACACAGGCCTCCTCTTGCCACAGACCTCACACAGGAGAGGAGGTGGCCAGCCGGCAGGCTTAGGACAGACAGCTAAATTAGCATCCAGCACATTGCCTGCCTTCTCCTCTAGGCCGCCGGGAACATGTGGTACCCAGGGCTCCTTTCCATAAATAACTGTCTAAAGGTGCCAGAGGGTCAGAGAAGAAGTAGACCTGGTGTCTCTAGACTTGCCTGTCCTAGGCCTGGAGACTGGACGGGAGAAGCCTGGATTGGACCCCAGGCCCTGCTCTGCCTCCTGCTGGGCCTCAGTTTCCCTATGTGAGGATATCCCAAAGTTCTGAGACGGGAGAGTCTGCAGTAGAACCCAGCAGTTGCTCCCTAGATGTCTAGCCAGCTGGCTGCCCCCACCCTGGGCTCCAGGAATGTGTTTCTCCACCCCCAAACTGGGCGCCTGCCTTATCAGCCCAGTCTCAGGAGAGACAGACCCCCCTGTTGATTATGACAGCCCCTTCTGTTAGCCCCGGCCTGACCCTGAGTGGAGGGCCAGCCAGCGCCTGCTAAGTGCCTGGAGGCAGGAATACCTCCCCTTCCCCATGCAGACAAGAAATCCGACCTCCCTCGCTGGCTCCCTCCTGACAGGGAGGTGCCCGCCCTGGCGTCAGAGGCCCTGGATCCTCCCCCTCCCCCCTGCTGCCATGCCTCCACCTTGATGGCATCTGCTCTGTCCAGACCCCCTCAAACATAACCTTGGCCTGCTTTGCTGGACAATGGAGGCTGACTGAGGGGGGCTCCCAGCCCCTTCCTTGGTCCCATTCCTGCTGTATCAAGCCGGTTCTCTCTTCACTCCTGAACCAAATGAACATCTCCCTTCAGTGCTCCCAGTGTCTCCTCCGGAGTGGGGGGCTCCCTGAGCCACGCTCCAGGGGTCCCTCCACTTGGGATCCACCGGTGATAACTTTCTCGGCTGGTATGCCCCAATCTACTTTCTTCAGGGACCTCGGGTCCTGTCCAGAGCACCCCTCACCTTCCACACTTACATCTAAGGCTGAGGTCCCCACAGTGATGAAGGCACATTGGTCTGGCCATCTTCCTTTCCCTCCGGCCTGCTATTATCCTGGCCACCAGGAACCTTGGCATGGCTGCATCCCATAGTCCCTTCCTAGTCTCTGGGGACTTCTCACTGCTTTGCTTCCGAAGCCCTTTCCTGGCTGGGTTCTTGCCCACCCCCACACTCCCAGCCTCCCCTAGCCTCCCAGCTGGGTCTGCCTCTCTCTCTGCCCAGGCCTGGACTCTCTTCTCTCAGTCTAGCCGTGCCCCTTGGACATATCACACAGGCCCAGGGCTACGAATGCCATTGATTTTCTGATGAATAATACCCATGTCTAGATCCCTTGCCTGACCTCTTCCCCAACACCACACTTGGATTTTTCCTGGATGTCACACAAGCTCAATGAGGCCAGAACAGATCTCCATTTACCTGCTAGTGGACCCCATTTGGTGCTCAATAAACAGTTGACTTTCTTTTTAAAAAAACTCAACACGTTTAAAAATATATTTTTTTAATTGATTGCAGAGAGGAAGGGAAAGGGAGAGAAATAGAAACATTAATGATGAGAATAATTGATCAGCTGCCTTCTGCATGCCCCACACCGGGGAATTGAGCCCATAACCAGGGCATATGGCCTGATCGGGAATCTAACCGTGACCTCCTGGTTCATAGGTCCACGCTCAACTACTGAGCCACGGCTGGTCAAACAGTTGGCTGTCTTCATTAGAATGAATAATGGAATTCTCTTTCCCACCAAAATAACGAGGCCTTCTCCAGCCCGTCCACTTGCTCCAGTCCATCTTGGCATCCTCAGGTCCCATGGGGTCTGCAAGTCCCCAACCTGGCCCCTCCTCCCGCGGGCCCCCAGGAAGACTCCCCACAGGAGCTGACGTGTTCTGGCAAGGCCCTGGACGCGCGGAGAGATTTGGCCATGCTGCCGAGCGCCTTCCCTGCTGTGGGTGAAGTGGTACCACCTCTGGTTGTCAGGACCGCGGCCAGCCCAATGTGGACTCCAGAGCCGCAAAGCCAGACTCTTGGTTCCCGCCCCGCCCCACCACGCCCACACTCTATACTCCCGCCCCTTCCAGTGTGGCTGTGCCTGGATCCCGTCTTTTCTCCACTAACAAGTAATCTCAGCCCCGGTCCTAGAATGTCCCCGTGGGCCTTCGCTATTGGTCTTCCCCGCGGCTGAGAAGCGACCAGCTCTTCATTGGCGGCACATTCTCCCGCGCGCACTGCAACCATCACAACAACCGCCACGTGCTCAACTGTGGGGCCTGCTCATTGGCCCAAAGCCTACACCCGCCCCATTCCCGTTCCGCCCCCAGCTCCCCGCTTCCTCCTCCTACTGGTTATCTGGCCGCAGGCCCCACCCCAAGGGCCTGGGCACAAAGTGTCTTCCACGCGGATTGGTCGAAGGCGGGAAGGCGGGGCTTGGAGGCGGGTTAAAGAGCGCGCAGTAGTTGGGGCCACGTGTACCTGAGAAGGCTCAATGGCGTGGCGGGGGCTGGCGGCTGAGTTCCTGCAGGTGCCGGCAGTGACCCGAGCTTACACCGCTGCCTGCGTCCTAACCACAGCTGCCGTGGTGAGCCTACTAGGCGGGTAGGGCGTTGCCATGGTTACAACTGAAGGAGGGGGTGCACAGTGGTTAGGGTTGGATCCCGCGGGCAGCACCTGACACTCCCCTGGCTCCGCAGCAATTGGATCTCCTTAGCCCCTTCCAGCTCTACTTCAACCCGCACCTCGTGTTCCGGAAGTTCCAGGTGAGGTCGCCCCGCCCTTGCTCCCTGTTGGCCCAGCCCTGCCCACCCCGCGCCTGACCGCCTGTCCCTCGCAGGTCTGGAGGCTCCTCACCAACTTCCTCTTCTTCGGGCCCCTGGGATTCAGCTTCTTCTTCAACATGCTCTTCGTGTATCCTGTGCCTGACAGACCCAGGAGGGGAGTGGGCGGGCCTGCCGGGCTAAGGCGGCCGGGAGCGGGGAAACTGAGACCCTGCCCAGTGGCACTTCCTATACAGACGCTGCAGGTTCCGCTACTGCCGCATGTTGGAGGAGGGTTCCTTCCGCGGCCGCACGGCTGACTTCGTCTTCATGTTTCTCTTTGGGGGCGTCCTTATGATTGTATCCTTCCTAGGCTCCGGGACCTCAGGCCAGGCACTTCTGCGCCCAGCCTGTGTTGGTCCTGGGGCACGACATGAGTGCCCAGGCTGGGAGGGACAGAGAGGTTTACTCTGGCTTAGGATGAGCATGCATGGTGTGCTCAGCCCCACGTGCTGATCAAAGCTAGATCTTCAGGTTTGTATAAGAACAACAACAAAACAACAAAAAACCCCACACCATAGGATGATGTGAAGGAGAGCCAGGTGGGGGGCTTGGGGCTGAGCCCTGAATGCCAGCAGCAGGAGAAAATGGGGCGAGGATGGGCAGTGGTAGGAGGATGAGGTGAGGTGGAGAGCCAGGGCTGGACACGTGGGGCCTGAAGGCCACAATGTGGCCTTAGATTGAGAAGGGCACACTTTGAAGGCAGGGAAACCAGTAGGATTTCAGGGATTTAGCAAGTCAGAGGAGCCCTGGGCAGGGCTGAGGCCTGCACCAGAGGGCCTTCTAGCACCTTGACTCTGGCCCAGCTGCTGGGGCTCCTGGGCAGCCTGTTCTTCCTGGGCCAGGCCCTCACAGTCATGCTGGTGTACGTGTGGAGCCGCCGCAGCCCTCAAGTGAGGGTCAACTTCTTCGGCCTCCTCACCTTCCAGGCGCCGTTCCTGCCCTGGGCACTTATGGGCTTCTCAATGCTACTGGGCAACTCGATCCTTGTGGACCTGCTGGGTGAGCCTGCCTGTCCAGCCCATCAAAGCTGGCTGCTCTGCCAGAGCCCCCCCCCCCCCCCCACCGGACCTCTCATTTGTCCCCCTTCCTCCAGCATCTCTGTTCTTATAGCCCAGTGGTTCTCAACCTTCCCAGTGCCGCGACCCTTTAATACAGTTCCTCAGGTTGTGGTGACCCCCAACCATAACATTATTTTCGTTGCTACTTCATAACTGTAATTTTGCTACTGTTATGAATCGTAATGTCGGAAAACACAGATATGTACATTACGATTCATAACAGTAGCAAAATTACAGTTATGAAGTAGCAACGAAAATAATGTTATGGTTGGGGGTCACCACAACCTGAGGAACTGTATGAAAGGGTCGCGGCACTGGGAAGGTTGAGAACCATTGTTATAGCCCCTTGAACAAGCCAGCAGGCCTACAGGCTTCACATCTTCAGGCCTCATCTGCTGATGCTTGTGAGTCCTGACTGGGGTGGGATGGGCAAGTCAGCGTTCCAGCCATGGTGCTCACTCCGCTGTTCTCAGGTCCTGGGTCCTGGAACACTCCTTCAGGGCCAACCCCAGCCCCATCCTGGGCTGGCAGTCTGGGCAGAGCATTGGGCACTCATGTGCTGAGGCCTGAGGTTTCTCTGGGCCTGGCTAGGCCTCCAGAGCTGCACATGGAAGCCCAGGACAGGCTGTGTTGGCCCTGGGCTCTGGACCATGGAGGCAGTGGCCCTGGCAGTCCTCCGCTCTCCCACAGGCATTGCTGTGGGACACATCTACTACTTCCTGGAAGATGTCTTTCCCCACCAGCCTGGAGGCAAGAGGCTGCTGCTGACCCCCGGCTTCCTGTGAGTACTGGAGGTGACAACCCTGTGACTACTCTCCTTCACACAGCTCTTAACTTCCTGGTGGACCCACGTTGGCCTCAGCTCAACCTGGGCCCCTCCCCACAGAAAGCTGCTACTGGATGCCCCAGAAGAGGACCCCAATTACCTGCCCCTCCCTGAGGAACAGCCAGGACCCCTGCAGCAGTGACCCCACCCAGGGCAGGGCCAGCCCCAGGAGCCCATTTCCCCAACATCTGTCAAGCCTGCATCCCACCCCTAACTCCTGCTTGCAGCAGAGCAACCTGTTCTGGAGGCTGGCCATCCAAATAAACAACAGCTTGCAGCCTCTTTGACCACAGCACTGGCTCCCCTTGCCTTGCCTGGCCACACCCTTCCATGCCTGGGCAGATGCTGCTAGCCCTGACCTAGGGCCGCCAAGCCTGGACCGCCCTGCCCACCCTTTGCCCAGGACTGCTCTCTCAGACCAACTGTAGGTGGTAGGATGGGAGGCTCAGAGGGTCACAAACCTGCCCACAGCTGCCCAGCAGAGCGTTGAGCTCACAGATGGTAGACACGGGGTTTTCATCCCAGCCTCTCCTGTGCCTCAGGGGACACTTGAACAAACTCCACCTGTGGTGAGCCTCTGTTCTCTGCCAGCCAGAGGGGTTAGCCAGATCTTGGTGGCAGGGACCAGTACCAGGCTGTCTCTGGTTGTGCCAAGCCTGGTTTTGAGGGGATGAGGGACTCCTGCCTGTGGTGCTCTCACTAACAACCAACAAGTGGACCTTTGCCCCATTTTCCAGCTGAGCAACGAACAGCCAAGTAACTGACAGATGCAGCCAAGGCTCCGTGAGGTCAGGTGCAGAGGAGAGCCAGGCTGGGCTCGGTCCTTCTGTGACTCCAAAGCCTTGAGAAGTTTTCACCTCAGCACTCGCTGAGGCTGAGAACTCTGGGGAGTCCTGTCCCTGCCTTTGTCTGAGGACCACAGGAGCCTTATCCAACCCCACAGCTCACTTTTCTCTTTGCAAAGTGGGCACCAGATGACCTGGCCAGCTTTCTTGGTTGCTCTAGACCAGTCTGCGTTACGGTTTATTCCTAGATGTTGAGAAGCACAGGGCTGGCCATGTTCATGGAAGACAGAAATGTTCGCGACAGAGGGACCTCGTGGAGCAGCAGCCGACCCTGCAGCAGCGTGGGCTCAGCCCTGGGCCTGGCGCGCGGGCCCTCCCCAGCCTCTCCCAGGCAGGTGGGCTCCCACCCAGTGGGAGTGAGGCAGGCAGCGTTTGTTCCATCCCACTAGTTGTGGAGCCCCAGGGCTGTCTCCTGCACCACAGACCAAGCGAACACCTTATTAATGGAGCCACTAGTTTCTAAGGCCAACTGGGCCTAGAACCTTCTTTGTCAGAGCCTTCCAATGAAGCCCAGCTGGCCCCTTGCTCCAGCAAGTTCCACCCCTGGAGGAAGGGCAGGCGCTTGTGGACAAGCCCCTGGGAGCTGTCACATCCTGGAACATGCTCACAGGGACCCAGCCCAGACAGCAAGGCCTACCTTACCCTACATCCTGGCAACCCAGGACCCAATCCCTACTCAGGCTAGGAACTAAGTGCCACGGGGCCTCTGTCACGCTCCTGGGGAGCAGAGCAGTACTAACCTTCAGCCCTGCCCTGGCTGGGGAAGGATGTGCCAGCAACTAAAGGTGGCACCAGCCCAGTGCTGGGGTCTGGCCCACTGTCTTCAGTAAGTGCAGCTGTGTGCCCAGTTCACCAAGCAGTGATTGACTGGGTGAGACCCACTCGCACCCCATGTCCCTTCTGTAGAGCGGGAACATCTCCACGTTAAAGACAAGGTGAGGATGCAGAGGCGATGACAAACTCACTGAGGGCAGAGCTGGGAAGAGGCCCAGGGCGTGCCTCCTCTCCACATAACCCACCCCACAAGCCAGCACCCGGCCAGGTGTGCTGCTCCACATGCTATCATCCTCACAACGAGCCTGGGAAGGAGAAGCTGCCCCAGGCCATGTGCCAGCCAGGGGTGGAGATGGGTCCCAGGCCACCTGTTACATGCACACTACTGGGAGTTGTAGCTAGGGTGCTGCACACCTGCTGGAGCCGGAGTAGCTGGGCACGGGCACCCAGGCTGGGGATGCCCCTGCAGTGTCTACATAGGATGGGGCCTCTGCAAGGGACTCCAGAGAAGCAATGTCCTGGCTGGGCTGGCCTGATCACCTTGACCCAGCAGAGCGAAGGGTATGGGGGAGGGGCTGCCCACTGAGCCTCATGACCACACCTTTCATTTCTCCTGCTCTACAAAGATCCAAGCATGGGTGAAGGTGGGGAAGCTGGAGGGCCCAACGAAAAGCAAGGATTATACTCTGACTCAGTCTTGCAGGGGCTGGGGTGGCTGAGAGTAGAGCCAGAGTCCCATCAACAGTCACCTGGGGTGAGGCCTGGCGTGCCAGCCTTGGCCACACCACACCCAACAGGCCCTGCTTCCTGCTCTTCATTCTTATTTTTATGCAGCCACTTTGAAGAAATGGAACATGACCTGTGCCTTTTATTTAAAAAGTATTGCTAGCCCTTCCTGGGGCTCCTATGCAAAAACAAAACACAACCCAAAATGAAGCCTCTTCCTGACCAGAGATGGGGGGTGGACGAGGGCTCAGCAAATGGAAAGTGTGCTGGGGGAGGGTGACCTGGAAGGCCTCCCCACCTGCCCATGCTCCTCAGGATGGCCCTGGGCTGCCCCCTCGCCTCCCTCTTTGCCAGAAGATGGAGAGGCAGGTTGGTCTTCTGAACGCTGTGTGGGAGCCGAGCACTGATGGGCTGGTTACCAGGCTGGGGCAGTGTTGGCGAGACGCCTCATACGCCTGCAGAGAGGAAAGGGTGGTGACCCAGGGCCAGCTCCCAGCCTTGGACCACTGCCATCCCCCAGGGCTCTCTAGGGCAGCCGGGGAGTGGAAACAGAGACAGGACATGGTGGGTGGGATTCCGAGTCCCTCCCCTTCTGTGACCTTGACCATGTGCTGCCTGGGCCCTGAAACTGTCCTCTCAACTGCCTGCTCAGGCCCTGCCCACCTCCTCAGGGGTCCTGAAACTTGGGTCTGGGCTGAGGTCAGACCCAATCTCAGGGCTTGCTTTTGCTCCGTGCAGGGTTTGAAACCTGCATCCTAGGGGCACACAGGTGCCTTCCCAGAAAGAAACTGGGTCACGGGGGAAGTGATGGTTCTGTCCTGCCTGGAAGATGGTGCCTGTGGGCAGAGCCAGCTGCAGAGGTTCTGGGGGGCAGGGGAGAGTACCTCGTGTTCCTGTCCTGGTCACGGATCTTCTTTTCCATCTCGGCATCCGTCAGGGTCTCCAGCAGCGGGCACCACTGGTCAGCATCCCCTGTGTTCCGGATAGCAATCTCCACCGTGGGCAGGGGGTTCTCACTGGGATGGTGAGGGGAGAAAAAAGTGCTAGTTCACACAACAGCTAGAAAGGCCCCCAAAGGACTGTCTACCTCTTGCCCACCAATAGATGGAAAGCTGGGGCCAGGGCATGGTGGTAAGGCTGGGCCTTTCCTGCTTCTTCCCCCTCCTCCTCCCAGCTGGGCCCATTTCCACGCTCAGGTCCTTAAAGCAGCACTCCTGATGGGATGCTCCTGTCACCCACGCCACAAGGCAGAGATGCCAGGAACCTCCCCTGGCCACAGCGTGCTGCCCCCATGACCCTGGGCTTCTCTTCAAAGCAGCAGGCTCTTGGCTGCCGCCTTAGTGTCTCTGGGTCTGTGAGACTGAAGCGGGTGTTCACTATGGAGGAGGTTCCCTTGACAGAACGGTGTGGCTAGGCCAGCTGCTAACACTGGGCTGCGGGAAAGGGAGGGCTGTTTGCACTGCTCAGGACCCACCAATCAGGAAGACAGATGGAGGGTGAAAGAGAAAAAGCAGGGGGCTACCCAAGAGTCCTGGACACCCCTCACTGCAGGTCCGCTGGGCCAGCCTGCTCCTGAATGTTGCCTCTCAGCCCACTTCACGGGTGAAATCAACTCCAGAGCTGGACTATTTGCTGAGGGCAGAGAGCTAGGCCCCAAACCCACATCCCCGTCCACCTTACCCTGGGGTACCTCACCCCAGGGCCACCTGTGCACCCTTTTCTAAGTGGACAAAGCGGGGGGGGGGGGAGGGGAGTTCAGCCTAGGCAAAGGCTATGAAGGCACGAAGTGGGGAGAGGAGGGGAGGCGCAGGAGCACCAGAGGAGGGAGGGTGTGGGGACAGGAGTCTGAGGAGGCTTGGAGGCCACAACTGCCAGGACTGTGTGTGCCTCCTACCTTCAGGGCAGACAGCCCAAACCCCTGGACTGGCGGACAAGCTTCAGAGCGTGGCCCTAACTGTAATCCTCTCCCGCCCCTTCCCCATGGCACCGATCCGGCCTCCCAGACCCTCTTCTCTCTCCTCCAGCTGGGTGGCTGCACCTTTCCCGAGGCTCAGCCCCAGCAAAGGCCTGCCCTGCTCTCCCGCAGCCTGTCAGGAGCCTGCTCACCAAAGCCTGGAGCCCTCCAGAGCACCACCAGCTCCGGGAGGGGCGAGGGGGCAGGCGAGGCCCAGGGAGAGGCCTGGTGAATAGGGATGGGATAAAACAGGATAGGCCCCTGAGGGCAGCCATGGTTTTGATATCTCATCTGGAATATAGGAAAGATATCAGGAGGGATTTCCAGAGGATTTTGCTTATTAAAGCAGCCAGCATACATTCCCTGAGGGAGCTTCCTAGGGGCCAGGGGCCTTCTTACACAGCTCCCTGAAGCCTGTGCCCAAGGTCATAGAGAGGAGCATCCACCAAGGCCTGACTGCAGAGCCCCCAGCCTCGCGATGGGACAGCCTGGGGTCGACCTCCCTATGCTGCTCTCCTGCCTGGGGTCTCAGACAGCAGGCGCACAAACGACACAGCTCAGGGTGCAGGCTGAGGCTGGCACCGCAGCCCAGAGCTGGCCCTGGCTCCCCTGAAAAAGTGGGCTCACCTCTTGAATCAGGCCCAGAAGCCTGAGCTCCTGCTGGTGACTCTAAAGCCAGCGACAGCAGCGCCAGCCCCCACCCCTTGGTACCCTGGGGCCAATCTCTCCTAATCACTCCTGACAGCTGTTGTCCAGCCTGAGCTGGTGGTTTGACAATCCAGGAACCACCAGTCACAGACCCAAACATCATTCCTCACCTCGTGGGCTACCAACTGCCTTTCTCCGGGGGGCAGACATGAAAGGCGCCAAGCCCACACAGCGGGGAAGAAAACATGCTTTCCTCTTAATTCAAACAAGAGCTGGTGCGTGGGTCCTGGAGTCCCTGTGTTTACCCCCTGGGCTCTGGGAAGATTCCACTCCAGTGGTTGTTCTAAAATAAGAACTGCTCAAAACAGGAATGGGCCAGGAGCCAGCAGCCTGACTCCGGTTTGGGGGAGGACACACAGACACAGACCCCCGCTGCCTCCCACCCCTCTAAGGGAACTATGACTCATGGGTCCTAACACCCCACAGTGTCCAGGTGGGGACCAAGAATCCGGGGGGACAAGGCCATGTTTGAGGTCACAGAGGGACCAGGACTGATGATAGACCAGGACTGATGACACAGGATCTTGAGTTAATTTTCAATGTGATCGCACTTTTATGACCTCACGTGACACAACAGACCAGCTGAGAAGCATTTCTATGCCCACTGTGTAAATGAGACAGAGGGAAACGGCCTGCCCGCAGCCACTCAACTGGGAGGGGGAGGAGGACACAGAACTTGATGTCACCCTCCTGTTCAAGATCAACTGACTGTTGACAAGGGTGCCACTCAATGAGGAAAAAGCAGTCTTTCCCACAAATGGTGCGGAGACAACAAGACCTTGGGTTAGGCAATGGTTTCTTACGTGTGACACTAAAAGCACAACAAAAGGAAAAATAGATAAAATGTAAAACTTGTGTACTTCAGAGCACAATAATACAAGTGAACAGAAAAGCTACAAAACGGGAGAAAATATTTGTAAATCATGTATCTGATGAGGGACTTGTATCTAGGCTACATAAAGAACTCTTAAAGCACAGTTATAAAAACAACAACAAAAAACAACTGGAACGGAAACAAATGACTGGCACAGCCATTTTCCCAAAGAAGATACACAAATGCCAATCGTCTGAAAAGATGCTCAAGAGCACCAGTCATGAGGGCAATGCAAATCAAAACCACCTCACCCCACCAACAGGATGGTTAGAATAAACAAGTCAGATAACCCTGGCCGGTGTGGCTCCGTTGGTTGAGAGTTGTCCCATGCACTAAGAGGTTGCCTGTTAGATTCCCAATCAGGGTACATGCCCAGGTTGTGGCTCAATCCCCAGTAGGGGGCGTGCAGGAGGCAACTGATTGATCTTTCTCTCACTGATCTTTCTTTCATTGATATTTCTTTCTCTCTCCCTCTCCCTTCCTCTCTCTCTAAAATCAGTAAAGTCAATAAAAACTTTTTTTTAAAAAGTCAGATAAACGTTGGTGAAGATGTAGGGAAGCTGCGACCCTCATACTGCTGATGGGAAAGGAAAATGGTGCAACTACTTTGGAAAGCTGTCCGACAGTTCCTCAAAATGCTAACATAGTCACATGACCCAGTAATTCCGTGCTCACATACAGACTCCGCTGCCATGGCAGGTGAGCAGAGCTCTAGGAGTAACCTCAGTGGCTCATAGTCAACCAATCCCAAGTGACTCTGGTGTCTCCAACCCTGATGCTGCTCCAGTAACTATCTGTCTCCCATCAGGCCTAGCTGCCAGGTCCCGCCTATTTACCTGTCCTGACTTCCTCTTGCCAGCACCTCACCCTAGTTCTGCACCTCCCACCACCTCCCAGCCCCTCCCTCCCTCCCTGCGCATGCAGCCTCTGGCGCCTCATGACCATGCACACAAGTTTCCTCTGTTAGGGCACCTTTCTTCGGTGTCCAGCCTGGGGCACAGGGCCGGCCTGGAGGTGCCAGTAACTGTGCTAGAGGCAACTCGCCTCACATGTCTCGGTGAATGTCTGACACCCTCACATGCTGTTCAGCCCAGCCCCCTCTCGATGAAGCCCTGTCCCCTTCCTGTTACTCACGGTCTCTTCGTCCCCATTCCGCTGGCTTCCAACATCTATGACAACCTAGTTTGGCTGTCCTCTAGGAGCTCAGGGGCCCCAACCATCTGCCACACACCCGTGTTCCCCACGCCCCCACTCCACGTTCACCCGCATCAGGCCAGCCCATCCCACTTGCTGAAGGGAAGCAGCCTGTTCTCTGCCCTGTTCCCAACTGTGGGCATCTTGCCCTGCTCTACCACGGACACGACTCAATGCCATCACTGAGAAGGGCACCACAGCCAGGCACTGGCAGGAGGCCAGGACTCTCCTGGCTCATTGCAGTTCTGTCCTGAGCGAGGAAGCCTGTGACAAGCCAGCCCTGACCAAAGGCAATCCTTCCTGTCTGAGCTCTCTGCACACTAACCAACAGGCTGGGCCCAAGATGAAGAGCTCACAGGCCTGGTCAGCTGGGAAAACACACCAGGCCATACCCCTCCTGCCTGGCTGACCCAGGCTGCTGCAGAGGAAATGTGCTCCCCCTGGTCCCCAGTGGGTGGCCTTGCCTTCAATCCCGAGGATGTGAAATTTGCACCCTAAGCACTAGAGACTGAGGTGGGACAGAGGTCTGTGACGCTCCCCATCCACAAAACCGGAATCCATTAACTGGCTGCTGAGATAAGGGAGGGATCTGTCTGTCAGTCCTGACCTGCCACCACCACGGGCTCCCGAGGCGCACCTGTTCTGGAGCTACTTGGCATCCTGCTGATGTCCTGTGGCTCAAGGGCTCGGTTCACCTGGAGGTCAGAGCAGGAGGATGGCGCAACATGTGTCAACACCCTCAGGGTCCTGCTGCTGAGAGCGTGACACCCCTACCCCTGCACCTGCCAGTCAGAACGTGTGTTCTGACTCAATCAGCATGTGGGGAATGAGGTACTCGGTGTTGATGTCACTCCTAAGACCTGCAAAATGTCACTACCTCCCAGGACCTCAGGGTCGGCTCTGGGAAGCAAGGCCGTGCCAAACTGGTCTGAGACCCAGTGGCCTTGGTTCCAGCAAAGAGTAGAGACATGCACTGACACACCTCGAGCAGGCCTCCCACAGGAAGCGGGAGATGTGGGCAGACACCACCTCCCCTCTCCTCTCTGGGCCAGGACCACCTGGTTGGCAGGGCTGCTGGAGGGTTACAGGAGGTGACGGATGTGCCGTGTCAGCCTGGATGCTAGGAGCACAGACCCCCATGGGGCTCAGAGTTTCCAAGGCCTAGAACCTCAAGTCCTGTGGTGTACGATCATTCCTTCTCTCTTGCTCAGATTTACAGGAAGTCATAAGAAAGCTGTCTCTTGGGAATTCTGGGAGAACCAGCTGACACACAAACATACTCACGAGCCCCATTAATTGTTATGTCTTTGCAGAAAGACCTTCATACTTGCTCCTCATGCAGCAGTTTAAGCTCAGTCTCCAAGTAATGACCACCACATGTGGATGATGACAGTTTCATGAGCAGAATAAATTCTAACATCCTGTTTTGATGCAGGGATACTTAGGCCCCCCACCCCCCACCCACACACCATCCAAATGTGAAAGAGGAGCTCAAGGGATGGGGTTGGTTGACGGCACAGTCCTGAGGCAGGCAAGCATCACTACTTAGTTAAGGCTCCCCAAGTCCTACCTCCTGCCAGGCCTGTTTCTCACTGCAGGGCCAAAACCAGCAGGAAGGCCATGTCTGTCCACCCCCCACCCTAGCACATAGGACCCTGGACTGGAATGTTCTCTTTACACTTCCACCTTCGCAGGCAGCCTGAAGTTGGCTCTTTATCTTCCATGGCACCAGGATGGGGTCCAGCTAGCGTGGGTGCTCACCAACTGGCCTCTGACTGCATGATGGCGAGATGCAACAGTGGAAGCAGCAGCTGGAGGATTCCCTGGCTCTGTGAGCCAGGAGGGCAGTATGGAAGAGCCCGTGTTTGAGACAGAACGCAAGTCCATCAGATGAAGAATTCTGGGGTGCAACCCTAACAGAGGTAGTGTGAGCAAGAGTGCAGAGAGGAGGACGGAGGTTTATGAGGGCCGCAGAGGGGCTGAAGACTCCTGGAGTGCGGGCCAGGGCAGTACGAGGTGGGTAGAGGACAAAGGGGGCAGATACCCCATCTCCTTAGATCCCCCCTCCATGATGGGCAGGGCTTGGGGGAAGCCCGGCTTATGGGACATAAGAGGTGGCAGAGGGAGTGAGGTTGTCCAAGGCCAAACCGTACTGCGAAGCTCCAGAAAATCCCACTCATCACCATGCACAGGGAGAGAAGTCTTTTCCCAAAAACAGGTTTGCAGAGGAATGACAGAGAGACTCATCGGGATCCTACCTGAAGGCATAGGTCTTCTGATGCCAACTCAGCTGTCCTCGAATGCTGTAGGCGATGGTGGTGACAAACTCCCCGCCTAGTCCCAGTTCCGAGCACAGCTTCAGGGCGAACTTCTCGGGCGAGTTCTCCTTCTCTGACATGTCCCACTCAAACTGGTCCACCAGGGAGATGTTCCCCACATGGATGTTCAGCTGGGGCCAGAACCAAAGAACCCAAGTTAGAACAGTCAGAACCTGCCCAACAGAGGCACTGTGAGAAGGGGGACAGCTCGCTCTGAGCCAACTGTGTCTGACCCCAGAGCAGACAAGCCTTCACCACCAAGCCAGGCAGGAAACCCAATCTGGGGAAAGACTCCCAATAGCCCACCAGATGATGGCATCCCGTGGGTAGGGATCACAGTGGGGTGGAGCACCTGAAGCGCTCCCACAGCTGACAACTGCCCAGTCACCAAGAAAGCCCCCAGTCAGGGGAGCAGGCGGCAGCCCCAGTGGAGTTTGAACTGCCTGACAACTTTCTGTATGGCTGCCTACAAGCCCCATCAGGACAACAACAAGGCACTCAACTCTGAGAAATATACCAGGGAAGCCAGCTGGTCAGACTCATGAGGACCCTGTGGGGGGCTGACCCTGGCCACTTGGAGCCATGTGGTTGGATGTGGCTAACTCTGAAAGGCCATATCCTCACTAAAGTTATAGGACAAAGATGCTGCACAGAGCAGGGTCCTCAGGGCCATGCTCCAAAGGTAACAGGCTACACAAAGGAACATGGGAGAGGCTCCTACTACTATACCCAACTCTCCCATTTCTCTCCCATGACACCCCCTTTCCCCAACTCTGCCCTTTTTCTGGTAGTTGGCCATAATGTGAAACTGAAACAGGCTAAGAACAACAAATTCTCTCCAAAGTAATTAACTAGCAAGGAGACTGAATCCATAATCAAAACCCTAACAAGGAAAAGCCCTGGACCTAATGGCTTCACTGGTGAATTCTTAAATAAGAACTACCATCAATCCTTCTCAAATTCTGCCAAAAAAAGTGAAGAGCTGGCAACACTTTATAATTCATTGCCCTAATGCCAAAGCCAGACATTGCAAGAAAGGGGAACTTTAGAGCAATATTCCTTATGAACACCGATGCAATAATCCTCAACAAAATCCTTGCCAATTGAATTCAGCAGCATATTAGAAGGATTATATACCACCACCACATGGAATTTATTCCTGCAGTACAAGGATGGTTCAATACGAAAACCGATCAATGAGAATATACCACATTAACAGATGAAGAATAAAACCACATGATCATCTCAATGGATACAGAAAAAAAAATTTGGCAAAATTCAACACCCGTTCAGGATAAAAACACTCAAGGAACTAGAAATAGAAGGAAACCACTTTTTTGTCGTTGTTGTTAACCCTCACCAGAGGATATTTTCCCATTGTTTTTCAGAGAGAGTAGAGGAGAGGGGTAGTGACAGAAAGAGAAGAACATCGATGTGAGAGAGACATATCAGTTGGTTGCCTCCCACACACGCCAAATGGTTGTCAACCAGGGTCAGGGGTTGAGCCTTCAACCAAAGTACGTGCCCTTGACCAGAATCGAACCTAGGACCCTTCAATCCTTGGGCTGATGCTCTAATCACTAAGCAAAACCAGCTAGGGCAGAAGGAAACTAGTTTAACATAATAAAATCCACACATGGAAAACCCACAGTGAATATGTATTCAACAGTGAAAGACTAAAAGTTTTTCCTCTAAGACCAGGAACTAGACAAGATGCCTGCTCTTACAATTTCTAGACAGAGCAAGTAGCAAGAAAAAGAAACAAAAGGCACCCAATGCCCGAGCCGGTTTGGTTCGGTGGATAGTGTCGGCCCGGAAACTGAGGGCTCCCAGGTTCGATTCCGGTTAAGGGCACATGCCCGGGTTGTGGACTCGATCCTCAGTGGGGAATTTGCAGGAGGCAGCTGATCAATGATTCTCTCTCACCATGGATGTTTCTATATCTCTCTCTCTCTTCCTTCCTCTCTGAAATCAATAAAAATGTATTTTTTTAAAAAGCACCCAAATTGTAAAGGAAGAAGTTATCTCTGTTCACAGATGATATAATCTCATATGTAAAAAACCCTAGATTACATTAAAAAAGTTAGAGCTAATTAGTAAATTCAGCAAAGTAGCAGAATATAAAGTCAAAACACAAAAATCAGCTACATTTCTATACACTAACAATGAACAATCTGGAAAGAAAATTAAGAAAACAAATCCATTTAAAAAGAACAAAATACTTAGGAATTAACTTAACCAAGGAGATAAGACTTGTACAATGAAAACTACAAAACAATGCTGAAAGCAATTAAAGAAGTCATAATTAAAAGACATCCCAACAATTTACTTTTATAGAAGTAGAAAAAAATCCATCCTAAAATTCATATGAAATCTAAGCCCTGAACAGCCAAAACAATCTTGAAAAAGAACAACAAAGACTCACACTTCCTGATTGTAAAGCTACAGTAATCAAAACAGTGTGATACTGACACAGAGACAGACATGTAAACCAATGGAATAGAGAACCCAAAAATAAACCTTTGCATATATGGTCAAGTGATTTTCAATAAGAGCACCAAGACCACTGAACAGGAGAAAAAAATAGTCTTTAACAAACAATGCTGGAAAAACAGGATATCCACATGCAAAAGAATGAAGCTGGACCCTAACCTTACATCAAGCATGTCAAACTCAAAGGCTAACATGGGCCAAATAAACAAGGTTTAAGTTTATGTGGGCCACAAAAAAACAAAAGCTTCAATTTTCATAGAAACATAGGTTTATTTCAATAGAGACATGCTGAATACAAAGGGCTAAAATAAGTGAGTCATCATTAATATAATAGAACATTTTAATAAAAATTAATACTTGTTCTTAAACATTAACTTACCAGATACTGAATAAGTGCACAAAATAATAAGCATAACGCAAATAAACCTATTTTTCTTGTTCTCCGAAAGCGAAATATTTCCTGTTGCGCACACCAAACAAGTCAGTACAAGACTAATGACATGGCAATCAGCTGCTAAAATATTCGCTGCTAGTAATACTGGAGAAAAATGATGCACCTGCGTGTAAGGTGCGTAAGGGAAAGAATGCAACACAATTATAGTATTCAGTCACTAGCAAACATTGTAGTCCGTTATTAATAACTAGAGGCTCAGTGCACGAAATCCATGCACTGGTAGGCTATCAGCTGCTGGCAAGGTACTCCCTCCCTTCCCCCGGCCAGCCCCGCCCCCTGGTTAAACTCCCGGATGAACCCTCGGTTGAGGGGACAATTTGCATACTATGCTTTTATTATATAGGATTATGTATAACAGGAGACTGTAAAAATTAAGTTATGAAATTTTTATTAAAACGTTTCTTACAACCGTTATATTGGCTGAGCCGCAAAAATACTCGTTTGGGCCACATGCAGCCCGTGGGCCGCGAGTCTGACATGCTTGCCTTACACCATATACAAAAGTTAACCCAAGGGAGAGAATCCAAGATGGCGGCGTAGGTAAACACCTAAACTGCTGCCTCCCACAACAATTTAAACTGCATCTAAAAGACAAAATGTCTATCACCCAGAACCATGGGAAAGCTGGCTGAGTGGAAGTTCTACAACTAGAAGGAAAGGGAAAAGAGCATTGAGACGTGCACGAGCGCTGAAAAGCTGAGGTACGGAGGCGCGTGATCTGGGCTGGCTGCGGGCGACTGGGTGCGTTGCTTTTTTCAACCCGAAGGGAGACAAGCCCCCGATTACTCTGAAATCCAGTCTCTGGGGAGACGCGGGGGACCCAAACTCCTACGGAGAGAAGCTGGACTGTCTGCCAGTGAGGGTGGCTTGCTTGCAGAGCTGCGCGCAGGAATAATTATTTACTGCACTGGGGCATGGGACTCGCGGATGCCATTGGAGACTCAGAGCCAGCTAACTAGCAGGCATTGCTGTTTGCCACGCCCTAACCTAGTGACACCCTGAGGCCCCGCCCTGCACAACCTACAAACCCACCCAAGCTCCAAGCAGCTCAATTAGCATAAGAAAGGCCCGCTCTATCACAGCTTAACCTAGCAAACTTACAGCCTGGGTCAGACAGCTCCAAAACCTCCAAACCCCAAGCAAAGAGGAGAAAACTGCAGCTCTCACAGTAGCTGACCTGCACCCCATTGGAGATCCAGAAGCCAGTGTACCTAGTGGTCAGTGTGAGACACCAGATTTCAACTCTTCACATCCATAAGTGACACATTCAAGAGGCAGACTCAGTGAGCACCAAAGCCCCACTGAAACAAGTCCTGCCCCATAAGCATGTCTCCAGCGCAGCAGTTCTTCCATTATAGACACAGGGAGTGCTCACAGCTAATTGGCCTGGAGGTCAATTCCTCCCAGTGTACCAACAGAAATTAAGGCTTAACTACACCAAGACTTTGCACTCAGCCCACAAAGGGGTGTACCAAGAGCATCCACCTCATGTGATTGGGGAGGCTGAGCTACTGCCCCCTATAGATCACCTACCACACAAAGCTACTCCATCAACACAGGGAAGCAACCAAAATGTGGAGACAAAGAAACATGTCACGAATGAAAGAAATGGAGGAAAGCAAACTACTGGATGACATAGAGTTCAGAACCACATTTATAAGGTTACCCAAGAATCTTCTTAAAACCGCTGAGAAACTTGATGAGACCTTCAAGGGGCTTAATGAGAATGCCAAAAAAATGGAAAAGGATCAGTCAGAAATGAAGCATACACTGTCTGAAATAAAGAATACGCAGAAACTCAACTGTAGATCAACGTACCCCAAGAATCAAACCAAAGATCTGAAATATGTGGAAACAAAAAACATCCAACCAGAAAAACAAAAAGAAAAAAGAATCCAAAAATATGAAGATAGTGTAAGGAGCCTCTGGGACAACTTTAAGCGAACCAACATCCGAATTTTTGGGGTGCCAGAAGAAGGGAGAGAGCAAAATATTGAAAACCTATTAGAAGAAATAATGACAGAAAACTTTCCCTACCTGGTGAAAGAAATAGACTTACAAGTTCAGGAAGCACACAGAACCCCATACAAGAGGAATCCAAAGAGGACCACACCAAGACACATCATAATTAAAATGCCAAGGGCAAAAGACAAAGAGAGAATATTAAAAGCAGCAAGAGAAAAACAGTTAATTAACTACAAGGGAGTACCCATACGACTGTCAGCTGATTTCTCAACAGAAACTATGCAGGCCAGAAGGGAGTGGCAAGAAATATTCAAAGTGATGAACAGCAAGAACCTACAACCAAGATTACTCTATCCAGCAAAGCTATCATTCAGAGTTGAAGGTCAGATAAAGAGCTTCACAGACAAGAAAAAGCTAAAGGAGTTCATCACCACCAAACCAGGATTACACAAAATGCTGAAGGGTATCCTTTAAGAAGAGGAAGAAGAAGAAAAAGGTAAAGATAAAAATTATGAACAACAAAATGACATCAAATACATACCTACCAACAAGTGAATCTAAAAATCAAGTGAATGAAAAATCTGAAGAACAGAATGGACTGGTGAATATAATAGAATCAGGGACATAGAAAGGGAGTGGACTGACGATTCTCAGGGGAAGCAGGTGTGAGGGGTGCGGGAAGAGACTGGACAAAAATCTTACTCCTATGGATGAAGACAGTGGCGGGGGGTAAGGGCATGGGGTGGGGTGGGGAATCAGGTGGAGGGGAGCTATGGGGAAAAATAAAAGAGGAACACCTGTAATAATCTGAACAATAAAGATTAAAAAAAAAAAAAAAGTTAACCCAAAATTGATGAAAGACATAAATGTAAGAACTAAAATTATAAAACTTGTAGAAAAAATAGATGAAACAGGCAACAAGTGAGAAAAATAGAAAAATTGGACTTCATCAAAAAAATGAAAAGGTAACTCACAGAATGTGAGTAAATACTCGCAAATCACATATCTGATAAGAGATTGATATGTAGAAGATATAGAGAACTCGTAAAACACATCAAAAGAACAAACCTGATTAAAAGTTGAGCAAAGGCCTTAAATAGACATTTCTCTAAAGAAGATATACAAATGGCCAATAAGCACATGAAAAAATATTCAGCATCACTAAACAAAAGGGAAACGCAAATCAAAACCACAATATCACTTCACACCAAGCAAGCTTTGTAGCAGGCAGGTTGGCCCCAAATCCCAAGTCTACCACTTCTCAACTGGGCAGTTTGGGGCAGATGGCTTAACCTTTCCATGTGCCCACTTCTTCTTCTTCTTTTTTTTTTTTTTAATGTATTTTTATTGATTTCAGAGAGAAAGGGAGAGGGAGAGATAGAAACATCAATGATGAGAGAGAATCATTGATCAGCTGCCTCCTGCATTCTCCCCACTAGGGATCAAGCCCGCAACCCAGGCACGTGCCCTTGACTGGAATTGAACCTGGGACCCATCCGTGCACAGGCCGATGCTCTATCCATGGAGCCAAACCGGCCAGGGCTATGTGCCCACTTCACCTGTAACACAGCAGATAAGGCAGCATCTACCCCAGGACTGTGGCGGGTTACTGAGACAGAAAGGGGTGTGCTCGACCCAACCAGCCTCTGGGAAGAGTATGGCAGTGTGCTCATCTGTGGGCTTCCCCTCTCTGCCCATCAGCTGGCTTCATCTCCTTTGAATACGCCTAGAATGTGGTACCTTACTCAGAGAAGTCAGGCCCACCCTTCTTGGGGTAGTAAGCAGAGCCATGTGCTGTCTCAAAGACCGCTTTCCAGGAGCACTGTCCCACGGGCTTCACTGACGGCTCCATGTACTATCAGTGTCCCATGCCCCACCACACACAGGATAAGGAAGGCCCTGGCACATGGAGAGGAGTGGCCTACCTTGATGATAACACGCTGGTCTGACTGGTCCTCCAGGATGCTGTCCGTGGGATAGGACTCAATCTGCTGTCTGATGGCAGAGGCGATAGCTGGCACGAACGTCAATGGGTTCAAATCTAGATCATCACAGAGGATTTCTGAAAACATCTCAGGAGTCATCAGCTTCTCTGTAATCAGGTATGAGGGCAGAGGTTGTCAACAAATTGCAGGGCCTAATCTCAGCATTCTCAGCTCTGACCTCCCCCTACTCCTTCCTACTCTGCCAAACCTCGGATGAAGATGAGGATAAAGATGAGGACGGGTGCCCTCCCTGACATGTCAGAGAAAGGAGCAGAGGATGAACACTCCTTTCTGTCCATCGTTCCACATACACTACCTCCTTCACACCCCCAGGGTGGTCAAGGGCCTAAGTGTTCCCCCATACCAGGTGCTCCCCGCTCCCATGGACCACTACACCGCTACACACTCGATTAGTTCTAACCAATGAGATGTTTGGGAAGAGGGGAAGCAAAGGCACTTCAGAGCTGATGTGTCATGTCCACACTCTCCTCTCCTCTTGACCCAGCAAGCAGGGCAGCCCCAGGTGAAGAGAAGACAGCTATCTACACACCAAAGAGAGGCCTCAGAGGAAACCAATGCTGCCAACACCTTGATCTTAAACTTCTAGCTTCCAGATCTGGGAGGAAATACATTTCTGTTGTTTAAGCCCCCATGTGTGGGACTTTATGGCAGCCCAGCAAACGAACACAGGTTCCTTCTGCATAAGGCACTTTGAGGCCAGTTCCCACTGGAGGATGGAGCAGATACTCGTCCATCCACCTCTTCCTCACCAGTAGAAATATCCCTGAGAGATAGTATTAGGCTGCGTATGGCTTTTTACAGACCTTCCCTCCGTTTCTACTCTATGGGTAGCATATACACTCAACAAGGTGATAAGCACAGAGGTGTGTGTGGATCCTGGAAACATAACTGTACCAGGCATGAGCTCACAGGGACTATCTGTGACTGGTCAGGCTATAGCAAGGTACTGTGCAATTAAATGTTTTTCTCCCCATTCTGCCTCATTCTCATAACCCAAACCTTAATGATCATACAAAACTCTGGGATGAGCCATAGACAAAAAAAGCCAAGAATGAATTCCCTCATGAGCAAATAGCATGATTCCATTATCAAGAAACAGCTCTGCCTAACAGATACTCGACCCCACTATTTCCTCACCAGCCCAGGAGAAGTGCTAGAGACCAAGTGTCCTAACGGCACCATCAGGACAAGCCTGGAACACTGAGCCAACCTATGTTCAATAACTCAAAAAAAAGCAAATGCAGTTTACTTTGAAGATCGCAGCAGAAAGCTAAAGTGCTCAGGCTACGTAATCTATGAGTACATTGTCCATAGTATTTAAAAAAATTAACCTTTTGCCCCACCAGTGTGGCTCAGTGGTTGAGCATCAATCTATGAACCAGGAGGTCACAGTTCTCTTCCTGGTCAGGGCATACGCCTGGGTTGCAGGCTCGATCCCCAGTAGGGGGCGTGCAGGAGGCAGCCGATGGATGATTCTCTCTCATCAGTGATGTTTCTATCTCTTCCCCCTCTCCCTTCTTCTCTGAAATCAATAAAAAATAAACAAAAATAAACTGTGGTCTAAGCAGAATTTGAACCCAAAGTCCACACCTTCTAAAAGCCACAATACTTTGATTGTTGTGCTCAGAATCCACAACCCGCCCAAAAGGCATCAGGCATGAAAGCGCAGTGTTTGTACAGTGGCTTGTCTGGGCTGTACAGAGCCCCATATACCATTCATATTCCAGGTGAAGGCATCCCTTAGCTTCTGCCCATCAATCTCCATGTCCAGCCGGATGGGGACCAGCACCTCAGGCTGGGACGCATTCTCGTGGATCACTGCTGGGTCGTGGTCATCAAAGCTGGAAGTAAATGGCAGCAAAGTCAGCAAAGGGTGCTATGAGTCCCCCTGGGGCTCTCTCTCTACACCATGGATCACTGCAAACCTGGCCAAGGGGGAAGCCCACTTCTTAGGGGGCTTGTCAACTAAGGGCTGAGTCAGCAGAGACCAGGGCAGCAGGGGTCACGAGCCACAGGGCAGAGCTCCACACTTCATGAACACCCAGGAAGGAGAGGGAAAGCTGCTGGCTTGGGTAGTGGACAAGACCTAGGCATACTCTGAAAGAAGGAGACTGAAGCCCCAAAGCAGGCAGGACCTTTACAGAAAGCTGTGGGAAAGGACAGGTATTTCCAAAAGAGGAAATACCTGAGCAAAGGTCAAGAACAAGGAGAAGCAAGGAGCTGCTGGGGTAGTAGCAGCCAGAACACAGAAGGTGGGGGAGAGGTTAGATGGGGGAGCAGCTTGTGAGGCACTGGGAAACTACGGGGCCAAGGTGCCAACAGTTGAGCACCTTGGCTGTGGAATCCAGCCTCTACCTAAGGGAGTTCCAGGAGGACTGAGCAAGGGCTTTCCATGGTCATGTCTGGATTTTAAGAAGCAAAGAGAAAGAGATGTGGGGATGTTGGAGGACATGGGAAGCCTAAGGGCATGTGCGGAATACACAGGGCTGAGAACTGCTCTCAGAGCTTGGGGCAGGACCACAAACGAGAAAAGCATACCATATGCCAGACAAATGCTCTGGGAAACACAGAAAAGGGACGGGGAGGAGTGGCCATTCTAAGGGTGGAAGGCAGCCCTGAGAAAGTGACATTCAAATGGAAATGGGAAGGATGGAAAAGGAGGGAGGGAAGGAGGAGAGGAGAAGAAAAGATACTGGCAAGAGGGGAATGAGGCTGGGCTGTAGAGATGAATGTGGGGATGGTGTTTGAAAAATAACCCCCAAAAGATAGCTATGTCCTAATCCTTGGAACCTTGACCATTACCTTATATGGCAAAAGGGGTGTGTGTGTGTGCTTTGCATAGTGATTAAGTTAAGGATCTTGAGAGGAGATTAATTATCCTAGAGGGCCTAAATTATAGCAGGAGTGTCCTTATAAGAGATGGACAGGGAGAGATTTCACACACACACACCCAGAAGGCCATGGGACCACGCAAGCAGAGACTGGTACTGTGGCTATAAGCCAAGGAATGCCAGCAGCCACCATGAGCTGGAAGAGGCAGAAACAGATTCTCATCCAGAGGCCCCAGAATTGCAACCCAGCCAACACCTTGATTCTGGCTCAATTAAACTCCTGGCCTCCAAAACTATGAGAGAATAAATTTGTGTTGTATTAAGCCACTCAGTTTGTTGTGATTTGTTCCAGCAGTCACAGGGAACGAACACAGCAGGAGTCACGTGAATGGCATCTGAAACCATGAGAAAAGGTCCAAGAACTACGGCCCTGGGAATTCTACTCAAGGTCCTGGGGAAAACACGAGACTGGTGAGACTTAAACAGGCAAAGTTGGGGGGCTGGAGCAAGCTAGAGACTAGTACCCTGCAAGCCGAGGGGAAACAGTTTCATGGAGAAGGCAGTATGGCATTTTGGGGAACACAAAGTAAGAGTGTTTTTCAGGGGAGGAGGAGATGAAAATACATTCGAGCACTAAGGCGGACTCAGTGCAAAGGGGGAAGCACGCTCACCAGAGAGGGAAGGTTCTCTTCTTGTCGCGGCCCATGCGGTTCCTGTTGATGGTCGTGGAGCACGGTACAGCATCTAGGTGGTGGGAGCTATTGGGCAGGGTGGGCACCCACTGACTGTTCCTCTTTGCTTTCTGTTCCCTGGAAAGACATGGGAAATCTCCCCCTCAGTCTCTGAGCCCAATACCACCACCAGGTAGCAAGTCATGGTCAGCTGATGCCCTCTGCACCCCTGCTGGGCTCCAGGCCTCAGTGGGAGCTTCTGTGCACCCCAGACTCTGCAGGTGTCTGTTCCCTAGGCTCCCACCAGCACCTGCTTGGAGGTAACCAAGTTAGAAGAAGGGTGCAAAGGGGCCCCAACATGGCAGAGCAGCACCCGGCCCAGGGCATGAGCCATAATTTAGCATGCTATGTGCTCGGCATGGCTCCAGGGAAGCACTGTAAGGAGGCTTTTCAGAGGAGTGGAGCCTTAAACAATGAGTCGGGGTTCACTGGGGTGGGGATGACTGGAGGGGAGAAAGCATTTCAGGAGGAACAGACAGCAGCAGGGAAGAGGCAGCAAGCTGCGGGCCTGACGGGGGCTGGAAACATGGGACACAGACAGGATCCCAAATACAGGGGCTGACGTGTTCTGTGCGAGACTGACTGTCCTCAGCAGATGGCTGGGAGTCCCCAGGGGTTTGTAACAGGAAGAGACATGATCAGACTATTATTTAAACATGCAGGCTAGCATGAGATGGCCTTGGCAACCCTGCTGGCCTCTAAGCTTCCAGACCAGCAGACCCTCAAAATAACTTAAGCAGCCCATGTCTTCCAGAAGGCTGAGTGCTCGGGTTCCCACTATGCTCTGAGTCCCTTTATCATCCTCGGGGCAGCCTTCCCCAATGAGGTGATGAGCAAGGTGAGGGCAGCGACTGTGTGTGTAATTCATCCATAGGAACACCTGCACCAATCTTCTTCAACAACGGCTACAACTCAGAGAACACGGCAACCGCTGGATTTCCTGCTGCTTTGCCAGTGCCCTCTGAGGAGGGCCAGAGACACAGCTGGCAGCCCTTCCCCTCCTCATGGGTTGTGGAGTGCAGAGGTGGTGGCCATGACCTGCTTGGGCCTGGGCCCTTTAACCCTTTTATCTTCTGAAACTGGGGCCACTCACACTCAGATGCTGAGGTCCAGGAACATCCCTGATTGAGGGCAGGGCCAGAGAGGGATTCACAGCACCTTGGCCAGGACTCCACCAAGTCTCCCGTACCCAGGTCTTGCTTAGATCTAACGATCAGCCTTCACCTTATATGAGAGACCTGGGGAAATGGAAACACGGAACTAATCTGGGCAGGGCTTAGAGCTGGGGCAACAAGACCAGGATCCCCACCACAGCCCATCTGGGCCCACTGGCCACCCAGACTCACTTAGAGCACAAAAATTTAAGTAATGGATTTCTGAATCCCACCCAGATCCAACAATTCCCTTCTCTGGGGAGAGCCTGGGAATATGAATTCTTAACAACATCCATGGGCAATGCTGGTGCCATTGGGCCTGTACTTGGGAGCCTTGGGTCTAGCACACCACCTCTTTTCTGAGCCTCCTAGAGCCAAATCCTACCCTAACTCAGTAGCAATCTCACTCATTTCCAGTCTGGGCTGCTCTGCCAAGTTATGTCACAGACACAGTGAGCATGAATCCACAGCCATGCACAGAATCTGAGGCTATGAGCCATGTAATTCAAGCTTCTTCCACTGCCAGGAGGTCTGCCTGAGAGGGGGCAGCCAGCCTCTGCCTGACCTGCTCAGTGAGGTGGGGGGGAGGTGCCAGTCCTCTCATGGGGCTGACTAGACAGTGAGAAGGCACTTCCTGAGCATAAAGCCTGACAAAGCACAAAGCAGCCTCCTTCAAACCTTTACCTCCCCCCTACCCCCTAATTCTTCCTCCCTCAGCTGTTCCTCAAATGACACGATCATTAAGAAAGTGTTTATCGCCCCATAAAAGTTTCCCAGCTGATGTGTGCAGACTTGAAAGTCCCATCCATATGTACTTAATTTCCTTCTGCCACTTCCCTGGGAAAGTCTAGCCATCCTTATGTTTTACCACATCCCTGGGGGTGGGAGCAGGGGGCAGAAATCTGTAGAGCACACATCGATAACGCTGGCCAGGTTGGATGTGTGCCACCATTTTCCAGGGGCAATGGGGAGGGAGGATTATATAAACAATCCAATAGGAAAGTTGAGAGCAAATTGGAAAAGAAAACCGTATCACACAAAACAATCCAGCCCTGCCAGTGTGGTTCAGTGGTTGAGCATCAACCTATGAACCAGGAGGTTAGGGTTAGATTCCGGGTCAGGACACATGCCTGGGTTGCAGGCTTGATCCCCAGTGTGGGGCGTGCCAGGAGGCAGCCAATCAATGATTCTCATCATTGATGTTTCTCTCTCTCTCCCTCTCCCTTCCTTTCTAAAATCAATAAAAAATATATTTAAAAAACAAATAAAATAACACTCTCCAACTCCATTAGTGCTTCTGGGATTTGGTGCATATGAATGCAGGTTTGCTTGAGAACTGAAAGCACAGGGCAGGCATCCGTGGGGTTCAGGCATGTGAACCCCGTCTTTGGTTGCTGCAGTCTACTTAATTACGATATACAGTTACATCATAGTTCATTCCAGTGAGCACCTTCACTCACTCAGCCTCTGCCTAAGGCTGGATACTCTAGTGGCTCCATATTTCCCATTATCTCTCTCAAGGGTATCTCTGTATATATATATGGTTTTTGTTGGTAGAGGTGTTCTTTTAAGTTATTTCTCTGGGACAAATTCCCAGTGGTGAAATTAACAGGCCAGACACACACAAAAAAGGTTGATGTACAATGCTTTACAAAAAGATCATGCTGAGCCCTATCTGGTTTGGCTCAGTGGATAAGAGCATTGGCCTGTGGACTGAAGGGTCCCGGGTTCAATTCCAGTCAAGGGCACGTTCCTTGGTTGCAGACTCAATCCCTAGCCCTGATCAGTCTCTCTCACATCAATGTTTCTCTCTGTCTCCCCCCCCCCGCCCCCCGTCCCTTCCACTCTCTCTAAAAATCAATGGAAAAATAGCCTCGGTGAGGATTAACAACAACAACAACAACAAAAAAATCCTATCTAATAAAGAGGGAACATGCTAATTGACCATCACTCCATCACAAAGATGGCTGCTCCCACAGCTGAGGCCAAGTTCCCATAAGGAGCCTTACTGAGCAATCAGCAGGGACCTGAGGCTACGCCCTCCCCCTCTCCGTGGGGCTTGACAGGGGACCTCAGGCCGTGCCCCCCACATGGCAGGGCTTGACAGGGGACCTCAAGGTGCGCTTCCCATCCTGGTGCTGGGCTAGGGGACTTCAGGCTGCTCCCCTGCCCCAGCGCCAGGCTGGGGGACCTCAGGCTGTGCCCTCCACCAGGTGCAGCTTGACAGGGGACCTCAAGGTGCGCTTCCCATCCTGGTGCTGGGCTAGGGGACTTCAGGCTGCTCCCCTGCCCCAGCACCAGGCTGGGGGACCTCAGGCTGTGCCCCCCACCCAGCAGGGCTTGACAGGGGACCTCAGGCTGCGTCCCCCACCCGGCGGGGCTTGACGGGGATCTCAAGGTGCGCTTCCCATCCTGGTGCTGGGCTAGGGGACCTCAGGCTGCTCCCCCGCCCCAGCGCCAAGCTGGGGGAACTCAGGCCATGTCCTCTACGCCCCCCCGGCAGGGCTTGACAGGGGACCTCAGGCCAGGGGACCAGCACCAGGCCAGGGGACCTGAGGCTGCACCTCCTGCCTGGCTGGGCTTGACAGGGGACCACAGGCCATGCCCCCCACCCAGTGGGGCTTGACAGGGGACCTCAAGGTGCACCTCCAGTGCTGGGTCAGGGGAACTCAGGCTGCGCCCCCGCCCAGCAGGGCTTGATGGGGAACCTGAGGCTGCGCCGCCCCCCGCTCCCCCCGCCTGGCGGGGCTTGACGGGGGACCTCAGGCCATGCCCCCCACCCAGCGGGGCTTGACAGGGGATCTCAGGCCATGTTCCCCACCTGGCAGGGCTTGATGGAGGACCTCAAGGCATGTTCCCCACCCCGGTCTGGGCTGGGGGACCTCAGGCCACGCCCCCCATCCTGGTGCCAGGCCAGGGGACCTGAGGCTACGCCCCCTGCCCGGCAGGGCTTGACAAGGGTGGGAATGGCCGGGTCTGGATCTAGCCCAATTGGGAGGGAGGTGGCCAGCTGGGTCTGGGTCACACAAGATTTTGAGGTGCATGTGGGTGGGCGGGGACTTGACTCTGGGTCCCCTGGTGAGCCCCAGACTCTGACAGGAGGAAGATTTTCATATACATTTTACTAATTTTCTTTCATCTCTGACACTTCTATTATAGAGAAAGAGCAAATAGCAATATTAAATTATTTCCTCTAACTAATCCCCTTTTAAAAATGTGCACGAATTTCGTGCACCAGGTCACTAGTGTGTGTGTGTGTGTGTGTGTGTGTGTGTGTGTATATATATATATATTTATTTATTTATTTAAATTTAGAGAGAGGAAAGGTGTGAAACATCAATGAGAGAGCACAACATCAACTGACCGCCTCCCACATGCCCCT
This sequence comes from Corynorhinus townsendii, assembly GCA_026230045.1. Taxonomy (NCBI): domain Eukaryota; kingdom Metazoa; phylum Chordata; class Mammalia; order Chiroptera; family Vespertilionidae; genus Corynorhinus; species Corynorhinus townsendii. Next base: position 12,993,832 of record JAPDVU010000014.1, read on the forward strand.
CACAGGGCATTGAGCCCAAAACCCAGGCATGTGCCCTGACCAGAATTTCGAAGCAGCAACCTCCTGGTGCATGGGACAACACCCAACCACCTGAGCCACACCAGCCAGGGTGTGATTTTATTTTTTTACTTTGAATTTTTAAAATTACACACGAGGACAAACATCTTTCTGTGTTTGTTTATTCTTTGTACTTCCAGTGTGGACCACCATTTACCTATCTATCTATTGGGGTATTCAAGTTTCCTTATAAATCTGAATGAATAGAGTCTTTCTACAACATAACAACTTTCTGATTACTTTCTTGTTTAAATGTTACCATAAACACTCTTTTAAAGGTTCTAAATTTATACATTCAAGTCTATTGTTTGTTTGTTTTGTGACTTTGTCTGGATCACTAATTTTTCTGACAGATGAGTCCCACTTTTAAAGCATTCTTAGCCCCCTCCAGAATACAAGACTTGGCTTAGGTTTTTTAGAAATTCCAAAGACAAAGAAGAAGCCTAAAAACCCAGCCAGGATGATTTGTAAGCACAGTGGGTAAAGTGTTGAAAAGTATTTCGGTACCTGGCTGGCGTGGCTCAGTGATTGAGCGTCGACCTATGAACCAGGAGGTCACAGTTTAATTCCTGGTCTGGGCACATGCCCATGTTGCGGGCTCCTTCCCCAGGGTGGGGCACGCAGGAGGCAGCCGATCAATGATTTTCTCTCATCATAGATGTTTCTATCTCTCTCTCTCCTTCTCCCTTCCTCTCTGAAATCAATAAAATATGTATTAAAGAAAGAAAAGCATTGTGGTTTGACTTAACACCAACTAGTTCAGGAGTTTGAGAAAAATAGTACCCGCAGGTGTCGCACGAACACGCCTGGCCAGGGGTTTGGTACCTGAGGTAGGTGGGGGGCTCCGTGCTGATGGACACGGCCTTGTACTTCTCGTCATTGCCGTCCAGAATCTCTTCTACCTCTGAGGCTTTTAACAGAGTCACGCTGGTGGCCAGGGTTGTGTATCCATGATCTGTAACCAGAGACACAGCTGTGGTCACGCCGCTGGTGGGGCAGTGACCAGCAGTAGCCAGTAGATGCAGCACATCAAGATCCTCACATGCAGGAGGTGAGAAAAGCAGGTGTCAACCTTACTACTGCTGAATGCGGGCCTCTTCCAAAAGGGCAGTCTGGACTGAGCGCTTTCCTTAGAGGTCCTACTGGATAAACACTCTGAGGATTTCTTTGGACACATGAGTCCCAGGAGCACCGGCTCCAGGCACAGAGGAAAAGCGGCGGCAGGTGCAGCGCAGCACAGCCAGCAGGGGCTCTCAGGAAGAAGAAGGCTCCAGAGTATAACACCAGTGGGAAGAGGTCTGACACCACTGCAGTCACAACACGAAGCAAAGTGGAGAGATGGAATGAAAGATGAAAAAGACTTTTCTTTTAAAACAAGAGCCCAGAGGGTTGGAAAGAGCTGCTTCACACCGAACATGAACTCCTGGCCCTGGGCCAGTCAATACTGTCTGGGAAGCGGGATAGATTCTAGGCAACTCGACTCAGAGCTCTCCTAGGAAACCTGGGTCAAGAGCTGCTATCTGTCTGCGGGTCCAGCCTGGCTTCTCCTGGAGAAACAAAGCAGTTATGGGGGAGGTGTTTCCAAAGCACAAGGCGGAAGAGCCACCGAGACTTCCTTTGAGATTGGCGGAGGGCAAAGCAAAGCTGGGACTCGCTGCGTTAGTGACTGGTACTCCACTGGGGGCGGAGGGAGGACAAAAAGGAGACTTTTTAAAGTGAGTGGAAATGTTATAGCAGCAGATTAAAAAAAAGCTCCGGCTCCTGCATTAAAAGAACCACTACAGTTGACAAGACCACAGCAGCACCTATAGACACACCAAACAGGACAGACTGCAAAGCATGCTCTCGTTCTCTCTATCTCTCTCTCTCTCACATACACACACACACACACACACACACACACACACACACACACACACACACACACTTACACACATATACACATGCACACGCAGCTCTACAAGGGGCCACTGCCAAGTGGGAAGCACTTTCACCATCTGCTGAACGTTGTCCAAACCCAAATGGACCGTGAGCCTTTCCTGGTAGATCGAAGAGCATCCTTTCACCCTGCACAGAGCTGCCACGGCTGAAGCACGCCAGTGCCTCTACCGTCACTAGAGTCGGCTGCTCACCTCACCAGCCGCAGGCACACCTCAGGCACAACAAGCAGAGACATGCACGTGAGCTCTAGCACACTGGCTGCCAGATGAAATGCTATGGAATGGATGTGCTCTAAGAAGCGAAGCGGTGAAAGCCCCAGAGGGGAGTGGGAGCTGGGGTCACCACCCGCCGCTCGGGCTGCATGAAGGATGACTATGGCGGTACGCCACGGCAGATGGCAGAGCATCACAGCATTCCTAAAACGTTTTGAGACCAACATGTCTTCACAGCACCCACTATTGTTCCGGCCCGACCCCCGTAATACACCCTCTGGTCCCATTAGAAATACCTGGTAAAGGACCGCCACGGGCTCCCTGGAGCCACTTTCTTGCCTGAGCTGCACGTGTGCCCTGCCCCTAGGATGCTCCTTGCCACGCTAAGGTCAGGGCTGCAGTGAAGACACTCTGGAGTGAAAACGTTTTATCTTCATGACATAAGCGAGTGGTTTTGAAACAGGTTTACAAACCCTCGTGAAGACGCACCCTTAGTGTTAGGTTTTGTTTTTTTACCATGTGACGATGCAACTATTTTCTTCCTCTCTTCCACAGTGGCTAGTCGCCTCCAGAGTGAGGGATATCTCTTGTACAGAGAACCTCGGAACATACGGAGGTAGTTTCCCACCTATGAGTAAAGCAAGAAGGCTCATTATGAGGGTCACGTCTCCACACAGAGGGCAGGATCCTGGTGCAGAGGCTCCGCTGCATCAAGTGATGGACAAACAGGCCTTGAGTTGGCCATCAGGCACCAGGCTTTCGGCAGCAGTAAAAACAGATCCTGCTGACATCAAGGGTTCAACAGCAGTGCACATCTGGCCCACAGCTGGCCCCCTCCAGGCGGGGACAAGAACATCTGCATCCTGACGACAGGACCAAAGCTCATGAGGCAGGCCCCCCGTGCTCACCAAGAAGCCCCCAGAGCTCATGGAGAAGCTTGCCGTGATTTTGATTTTGGATCGGGCGCTCTGGCACTTTCCAGAAATGTAAAACCTCTCTGACTTTCTTTTATCTTTAAAACAAGACTTTGATATTTTTACGATGTAATAAACACCAAAAAGGTCTCTTAATTTTAGACAGATGCAGGATAATTTCCCCCATGACCCCTGTTGCTTTGTTTAGTAACAAAACTCAAACCAGGGATGCCAAAGGAATTTTCCGAAGAGTTTAAAAAGCACTTATCGGCAATCACCAGTGTGCTATATAAATTATTACTTTCCCAGACAATAGCTTCAGATTGCTTGTACCAAATACTCAAAGAATGACTTCCTTGATAAAGGAAAAAAATCTAGTCCTAAAGTTTTTATAAAGAAACCCAATGTCTCACTGACTTGTCCAAAATGATCACTTGAATCACATGGCAAGAGATGGCCAGTGGAGTGAGCGCCAGGTGCTGGCTCCACCTGACTAGGAGTCACATTCCCTTTATGGGACAACTTACTTATCTGTCAAATGCTCAGCAACTCTGTACCCCACAAAGGACCACATCTATTATTTTCCCATTTACCTACCCATCACAGTACATTTATTAAATAAAAATGGTTTCTCCATTTTTCATGAATCAAAGATTTCTATGAGTGACAACCAGAGCTGCTGAACAGCGTGAGAGTAGGTAACCACACGTCCTCATGTGCCACACAGTAGGCACAGACCCCTGCGCATTATTTGGCTTGAGTGTTGTTACCATCCAAGAGTAAACGTAGTTTCCATTAGGTTTTGAAAAGACGTTGACGATAACTCCCCCCACTACCACCTTGCAGGTCCTGCGGAGTTCCAGGACTCCTAGACTCTTCCTGAGGCCCCTTTAGAACACAGAGGGCGCCCTGACCGGTTTGGCTCAGTGGATGGAGCGTCGGCCTGCGGACTGAAAGGTCGCAGGTTCGATTCCGGTCAAGGGCATGTACCTTGGTTGCGGGCACATCCCCAGTAGGGGGTATGCAGAAGGCAGCTGATCGATGTTTCTCTCTCATCGATATTTCTAACTCTCTATCCCTCTCCCTTCATCTCTGTAAAAAATCAATAAAATATATTAAAAAAAAAAAAAAAAAGAACACAGAGGGCAGGGCTTGCCTTTCTGGGTGTTTCCTGAAACCAACCTTGGTCTGCTCTGGACCTGGTTTTCCAAATGTAAAATGAAAACATAGACTTGCGAATTTCCTAGAGTCCTCTCAGGTCTGTGACTCTAACTTGGTGGATACAGCTGCCAGCAGATGGCAGAACAGTGGCACACTCACTACAACTGCAGACGCTGTTCCAAGGCCACATCACAAACGTGGAGTGGCCAGCCCACCTCTCTGAATATGGTACCTGTTTCCCACGGGAAAGGGGTCTGGAGCCACCCACCCAAAGCTGTCACAGTAGCGACAGAATATGAAAGAACAGCATTCTATCTTGAACCTTTCCCAGACCTCCAAAGATCCAACGACTATTCAGCCAGGCCCCAGAAAGCAAACTGCCTCTCCCCTCTTCCTTCTGGGTGTCTACTGACTCAGTCTCAGGACAGTGTTCTCACGCAACAGGGCTGAAAGAGAAGACTGCCGTTAACTTTCTAGAAACTAAAATGTATCACGGAAAAGATCTTAGAGGCCAGCTAGTCTAAGCACCTGATTATACACGAGAAACGTGACACAGAGGCAGAGCAGAGCTGGGACCTGACATTCTTCCCACCTGGCTGCAAACTTCTTCTCAATTTGCTTCACCTAATAAATGAAAGCTTGCTTTTCAAAAGTACCGCCCATTCACTCAGAGTCAAGGCCAAACCGACTGCTTTTCCTGCCCAGGAGACCAGGTAGAGGTTTCTTTAAACAACCTGCCCGTTGTCACATACGGAAACTCCTCGACTGCCTTTTGTATCCTGCACTTCCTGGCTCCATTTCCCCAGCACAGCTATGTTGGAAGAGCAGCATTTACGTGAGAATGTGAAAAATTGATTGCATCCTGCCCTTTCTGTCTGATAAAAATTGGTGGAAAATGATAACACTATGTTCTGATGCTGACAACATTGGTGTCATAATTCAATACAACTAAGATAAGCCAGGAATCATAGGGTGTCCTGAAAGCCTCAGTGTGACCATCATGAGGCTTAATTCATGTTCAAGTGTCAAGAAAAGCAACAAAAATTGTAAAAACAGGAATGGAATGTTGGCATCTGATACTAACATCTGTTACAAGAGGTAGTAACCCTTGGCATTTTGTAACTGCTTTAGCTCTCCAAGATTAGCACTTACCTTGTTACCATGTTACTCGAAAGAGGCTCTACAGCAGCAGTTCTCAACCTGTGGGTTGAGAACCGCTAGCAGGGTCGCCTAAGACCATCGGAAAACACAGATATTTACATTACAATTCATAACAGTAGCAAAATTAGTTATGAAGTAGCAACGAAAATAATTTTATGGTTGGGGGTCACCACAACATGAGGAACTGTATTAAAGGGTCGCGGCATTAGAAAGGTTGAGAACCACTGCTCTACTGCTTGGGATATGCACATCTGAATTGCATAGCCATGATTTTTTCTTTTTAAAAAGAAATATACACTATCAGGGGACTTTCTTTAGACCAAAACAGGCTAGTTTGAGGTAATCTGGAAAAACAATATACTTAGTACAAACTACCACTGAAGGACCAGTTGTAGGGTTTTCCTAAAGTCAGTGGTCCAGCTGATTCAACAAAGTGCTGTCACTTCTAGTAAGAATTAAAGATCTTTAGGATTGCCCTGGCCAAGTGGCTCAGTTGACTGGAGCAAAGTCCAGTACACCAAAAGGTTGTGGGTTCGATTCCGGGTCAGGACACATATCTAGGTTTTGCATTCAATCCCTGGTCCAGAAAGTACAGGAAGCAACTGATCCATCTTTCACATCGATGTTTCTCTTTCTCTCTCCCTTCCTCTTTCTCTAAAATCAATAGAAACATATTCCTGGGTGAGGATTGAAAAAAAAATCTTTAGCCCTAACTGGTTTGGCTCAGTGGATAGAGCGTCGGCCTGCAGACCGAAGGGTCCCAGGTTCGATTCCGGTCAAGGGCATGTACCTTGGTTGCGGGCACATCCTCAGTGGGGGGTGTGCAGGAGGCAGCTGATTGATGTTTTTCTCTCATCAATGTTTCTAACTCTCTAAGCTCTCTCCCTTCCTCTCTGTAAAAACTCAATAAAATATGTTTAAATAAAAATAAATCTTTAGGCTCTTTCTCCTGTAATAATAATTCAATCAGTTCAAGATATGCAAAGCATCGATTGCTTCTGAACTGCTGCTAGACCTAGCTCAGGGACTAGGGCCTTATCCACCCAAAGGAAATAGGATGTCCTTATCCACCCAAAAGCAAGCATCCTCCTCCCAACCTATTTCCTCCCTGGTAAACTGGTAAACAAAGGTCCCTCCCACCTCAAAGCTACGAACACAGTGGATGAGCCCTCACTAAGCCTCCCCTCTACAACCTGCCATTTCGGGATCCCAGATATACCAATGGGGGAAGGGTGCTTGTGAGATTTCCAACATCTCCCTCCAAGAGTCGCACGGGCTAACCATGACACCCAGTTTCTTTCCGTTTGCCTCGTGTTGCACCAACTTAGCGCGAAACCAGTGGTTCATCGGGCAGCCCTAGCCCTGACAGCAAGGTGCGACCCCGACCACCAAGAAAAGGGTAGGCAAGTAAACTCAAAATCTCAGGGGTACCAGGGGCGGGGCCTAGTCGATCCCGCCCTCCAGGCCCCGCCCCCGCGCGTGCCTGCGCGCGTGCCCGCCGCGATGAATGGAGTCGCGCGTTCCCAGCGCGCAGACCCGCCCTGAGGCTCCCCCGGGCGAGGGCCTGGAAGGAGGGCGCGCTGCACGGTACCTCGGAGCCGATCATGTAGAACTCGCCGTCGTCCTCTAGTTGGAACTTGACGGGCTTTTGCCCAAAGGTCTTGCTCAGCGCCATCATCATCATTGCGGCGGTGGAGGCGGGCGGCAAAGGCCGGAATGAGAGGGATCGGGAGGGCTGAGGCGTGTCCGGGGCGCGCCCAATCGAGGGAAGTCGAAGCCGGGAGGCGAAGGGCGGGCCGGGCCAGGCGCTCGCGCCGCCGTCGCCGCCGCCGGGAACCTCAGCTACCGCAGCCGACGACGACCAGGCCGCCCTCGGTGCGCATGCGCCAGCGTTGACGCTGACGCGCGCGCTTCCGCCGCCCAAACAAAAGGCCCGGGCGCGTGCCCGCGAGTCTCTTAAAGGATCCTAGACCCGTTTCTCTTCCAGACTGCTTCCCAAACCGAGATACCGAGGGAAATTCTCACAGATGGGAATAGTAACCGAGGCCCAGACTCAGGCAGTGGCCTTCTCAGTCTCACAGCTGGGACTGGCACTCTGTCCAGTGGAGGAGAAAGGAAGTGAGGCCTGAAGACTGGGAGGAGGCCCGAGGTACCTATGCCTCAGTTTCCCCACCTAGAAAACAGTGCCGCTGAGCACATAAGAGGGCACCTAGGGCCCACAGCTGTTCCTGTTGTGGGAATGGGCAGCATGGCATCACTGAGTGGTGTTGGCATGAGCAAAGGCTCCCTGGCTTGGCAGGATCCACAATCCAGGCGGTTATTTGGTTTGGCTGGTGCATCAGATGAGTGTTGGAGGGGAAGGATCCTTCTCCTTTCCTTCCTTAACTTTTCGATTTGTGCCTGACAATAAGCTGAGCCCTGTGGTGAAACTAGACAGCCCTCCCACCTCCCTAGCCTAGCTCTGTCCCCAGCCTAGCCTCCCCATCAAAGAGAAACCCCGGCAAGCAGGTAGAAAATTATCATGACCATGTTTAATGAGAAACCTCAATTTAAAAAAAAAAAAAGGCTTTGTACACATATTTACATGGCTTTGGAAGGTCTCAGTGCTAGGATGAGGGGGATGGGGAGAATCTGGCCCATGAGAGGATTGAGGTATGTTGGGGCCTTCAGGGCCCTGGGTCTCCAGCAGGAAGCACCCCACTCCCCAGCTGACTCTGGACCTTCTGGCCTGGATCTTGGGGAACAGATCTCCAGGATCACCAACTGGAAGGCAGCCAGTTCCAAGCTGACGTCTCAGGAAAGGGCAGAAGGCCATGGGGCCCCAGGATCCATGTGCTAGCACCCTGCAGGAACCTCGAGGCAGGGACAGAGCAGGGGCTTCAGCCCCCGCCAATCTACTGAGGTCCTTTCCTGAGGGACAGGGATAGAGAGCGAGGACAGCTCTCTGAGGTTTGATTGTGACCTGCACAGGTTGGGTAGAGCAGGCCCAGTCCCACCCCACCTCTAATGCCAAAGCCTCCCTGCCCAGTCTGAGACAGTTGCTGGCAGGTGACCACGACCTGCATGGCCTTCCCTGCAGTTGTCATGGTGGTAGGACCCCTCCCCACCCCTGACAAGACACAGGCTCTGTCTCGTGCCTGATGCCCACAGTCACAAAGATGGCCACAGGTCTCTTGGTGAAGTCAGTGGCTGGGCAAAGGTCAGGGGCCCGGAGGGCATCCAAGCCATGGTTAGTGGAAAGTGTTGGCAGGTTCTGCACAGCCGAAGAAATCTGGGCCCACAAGACGGGGAAAGCCTTCCAGGACCTTCACCTTCACAGGGTCAAACTTCCAGTAGAGGCGACCGTGCAGGAAATAGGCATAACCTGAGGAGAAAGGACGGTCAGGCCTGGGTGAGTAGACACTGGGCCTCACACCTGCTATCAGGCTGTGCCAAGGGATGGGCACGGGGGAGGTCCAGGTGGGCAGGCCTTGGCCACTGCTGAGTTCCTTGAAACCTGCAGTCCTCCAGAACCTCTTTTCCCTTGGGGGAGCCCTTCAGCCTGAAAGATGGGGGTGCTTTGGAGACCCAGTTCCTTCCTGCCAGGAAAGCAAGTCCCACTCCGCTCGCTGGCCCTCCCTCCACATCACTCCACTCCTACACCCACCAGCCAGATATGTATGGGTATCTTGAGTTCTGTGGGTGCTACAGGCAACCTAGCGTCCGAGGCCACCACATGATAGTTCTCCCAACAGGTCCCACTGTGGGAGAGCACAGAAGCAAGGGGAGAGCACGAGAGAGAGCACTGGACTGTGAGTCCCCAACCTAGTCCTTGGAGATGGCAAGAGGCCAGATGGCTCAATGGTTGGAGCAGGGATTGCCTGGGTGGTGGTCCTAGCTGCCCACTGTCCACCTGGGTGGCCTCAGTTAGGGAACCTCGTCACCTCAACCTCTGATTGCTCCTCTGGAAACTGGGTTCCTAACGGGTACAACACCCGAGAAGTGCATGACACATTCAGGGAGCTTAGGTGCCTAGAGCATCATCAGTGTGCAATGGGCATTCTTACCAGCCACGACCAAGGGGCCTGGGCAAGTCCTTGCACCTTTCTGACTCTCAATCTTATCTGCAACCCTAGTGGTGTAGCACTGCCCTGGCATGAGAAGGGGGCTTGCTGGGGAAGGTGCTGGACAAAGGACCCATGATGAAAAACTGATGCTCAGGCCCCACAGGGTGGGAGATGGAGCTGCCGCACCGCTTCCCCCAGCCACCCCATCACCAACGCACCATCCGCATCCTGGAAGGCGGCATCGACCTCAGAGGGTACTCCTCGCCAGTCCGTGGCCCGGCGGGGCACTTGGTTGTTCACACGGCGGGTGCTGGCGTGGAAGCGCCAGTAGTATCCATTTCGGAAGAAGTAGATCTTGTTCTTCTCAGAGCCCCAGACCAAGGCTGCATGGACCGGGGACCACAGCAGGCCCAGCTCAGAGAGGGGGGCAGGGCCTACAACTGGCTTCTCACCATCATACATCCAGTACTGAGCCCCTGCGGAGAAGGGAGGCTACGATGGGGCTGTGCAGCAGCCACACTGCAGCCATCATGGGCCTTCCCAGCGGCCACCGCCGCAGACTTCCCCAGCCTGTTTCATTGTCCTGCTTGGCACCCTCGGTGCGGGGGAAGTTGGAGCCAGCAGGAATAAGCTGGGCTGGTGCAGGCTCTGGGACGTACCACGTGAGAAAGGTTATTCTAAGTAGCAGAGAGATGCCGGGGCACCCGTTCCTTCCCCTGGCATCTGACTGCTCACCAGCCCCTGGGCCTTAGCTCTGTCACGGCAGGTCCTGGCTGGGCCTTAGTTTATGAAGTCCCTGCCACCTGGAATGCTCCAGGCTCTCTGCCAGTTCACATTTAACATCACCGGCTCCAGGGTCGCCAGACCTAGATCAAATCCCTGCTTTACCTTTTCCAAGCTGTGTCTTTAGGTGAATCATTTCACTCCCTCTGCGCTGGAGGCCAATGCGTGGCCCACTGTGCAATACCTTCTATTCCTCGCCCACCTTGAGAGCCACGCCCTCCGGGAGGCTCCCAGCTGTGTCCAGAACAGTGAGCCTTGCTCTCCCTTGACCCTGAGGATTCCGAGCACCCTCTACCTGCCCACATTTGTCTGTCTGTCCCGACCCTTGGCCATGGCACTCCTGGCTCTTGGAAATCTCCTGAGCATAGCCCTCACTCACCCTGGAAGAACCAGATGTGGCCCTGGGCATCCTCAAAGGCTGCGTCCACGGGGCTGGGCAATCCCTGCCAGTGGCGAGAGGCCAGCGCAGGGTAGCCAGGCTGCAGCTGGCCCCCGCGCAGCCGCCACACAAAGCCTGCCTTGAAGAAGAAGAGCTCACCACGGATGGTGGCTGCCGCGTCAAAGGAGACCTCGCAGACATCTGGTGGAGCTTCGGGCTGGCAGTTGGGGGGAGAGGGCCAGAAACGAGTCCACATTGGAGCCATAGAGGCCAGGGGTTGGGAGAGCTGGTGCAGGGCCTCACCTCCTGTCTTCCCACCCTCCGGCACCTCACCTCCAGTGGTGCAATCTCGTTGGTGTCCACCCCAGCCTGGGGGCCCAGAGCCGGAGGCCTGGAGCTGGGAGTTGGCCGGGGCCGGCCGTACAGGTGCTGGATGCCCCTGCGGTCATCTGGGCTGAGGCTCGGGGGGTAGCCGAAGGTGTAGAAAGGGGCCATAAGGGCCTTAGCAGCCGTCGTGTGCTGTAACCCGAGTATGTGACCAAATTCATGGGCTGCCACAAGCAGGAGGTCTGTGCCTAGAAAAGGGAAATGGCCTCCTGCAGCAGGTACCCCAGCTCAGGGACTCGGAGAGTTCCCGTTCTCTCTGATCTTCAGCTGCCCATTCTGGAAAGTGGTCCCCAGGCCATACCCTGGTCGTCCCCAATAGTCCAGGTCTCATCATAGTCGAAGTGGACATCCCCTTCTCGGTTGGTCTTTGGGAAGAAGGCATGGGCCAGGACACCCCCAGGTCCATCAAATGGCAGGTCATCCCCATGCCAGTACCTAAGGGGGCAGAAGAGGGGTGCAGAGTCAGCAGCTGCTGACAGCTAGGGCTGTCCCCAGAGGGCTTCCAGGCCACCGGTTTACCTGGTGAAGTCAATCATGATGTCAGCGTGGCCCTCATGTACTTCAGTAAAGGTGAGTGGTGTCACCTCGCTCCACACCTTTAGGGCCTCAGCCATCGTCCGCTGCACCTGCTCCCGCACCAGCTGCCACGGGTACCGAAGGATCCTGGGGGAGAAGGAGGAGCTGGGCCTCACTCAGGGCAGGGTCAGCCCCTGATGGCACTGGGCCAGCATCGCTTAGCGGGGGTGGCAGGCATGCAGGACACAGGCCAGGTGAGCCTCAGGTGTGGTGCACTGATGTGGGTTTGTGTCCTGGGTGCACACAGGTGTCTGCATTCAGTGGGAAGAACACAGGACCAGGGGCCCCAAGACCCACCTTGTAGACCTGACTGTACCGCTCACTGTGGGGAGAACTTGACCCTTTGACCTGCCCCCCTCAGTTCCCAGTTCCCACCCAAGACATTTCTGAGGCCCCCAGCAGTCTCAGCTCCCAGGCCATGTGATAGCACAGTAGTCTTCATGTGCCTTCTCTCCCCAAACAAGTCCCCATCTGCATGAGGCAGCCGTTTCAGCTTCTGCATCACTCCCAGGGGCCTCAGGTCACCTGAGCTATTACCTGTCCCCTCACCCCTGTTCCCCACCTGCATGGATCCCGAATTAGGGTGCTAGATTGGAACAACAGCAAGGTCAATGCCCAGCTTCCCCAGAGGACAGGTGGTGGCCGCCTCATTGCCCATGGAGTCCCAGGGCCTGGTCCTTAGTAGGTGCCCATAGAAGCTGCCTGTATACACTGAGCTGTGCGCCAGCAGGTCTGCGGGCGGCCAGGCACAGGTTGACAGAGGCACTGTCCCTCTGCCATGGGAGGGCATATGTGTGGAGGGGTGCTGTTTGTGTGTACATCTAAGTTTGGGTTCAGGAGTGTTGGCCCATGGCTGGCTCAGGGGCCAGTGGACACACAGGTTTGTTAGCCATGGAGAGCTGGCGTGCCTCAAGAAGCAGGGGTAAGGGTGGCGGGGCTCACACGGACAGACACACAGTGTTCTAAAGTTTGCTCATGGCTGAGGGCCCTACCTGTAGGTGAGGTCAGTCTTCTCCCAGCGCCCACCCGACAGCACGAACCGCTTTTGTCTGTTGCGGGCATTCAGCCCGTCAGGTGGGTCAGGCACACCACAGCGGGGCGGTCTGGGGCCCCCAGCAGGACCAGGAGCCTCCTGGGCAGCGGGGGCAGGTGCCAGGCTGCTTGGAGGAGTTGCATGCCAGGCCTGTGGTCCCCTCCTCACCAGGTGGTGGTGGTGGGTGTCCTGGGCAGGAGAAAGGATGGGGGGGGGGGGGAGGCGGGGCAGGTCAGGCCTCTACTCCTCATGGCTCACTGTTAGGGCTGTAGGCTGTCAGCACCCGTGCTCAGCCCCAGGCCGCTGTGCCTCTGGGCAAGCGGAGGGCAAGAGAAGGCATGCTCACTGTCGCACTGCAGGCCCTTTGGCATGAGCGGACTGGTTTCCTGATGACTTGTTGCAAGGCCTCCTACTGCCTGCCACTCCCGCCTGGAAGGACCCAGGGCTGCCTGTCACCTGTTCTGGCCATTTGGGCTGATGAGGTCTGAGTGGGGGCACAGAGACTATACTCTCCACACACCCCCAGCAATGGACCCCACAACGCTTCTGAGGAGAGGCCAGGCAGTGCCTCCTAATGCCCCACCTCCCCCCCCCCCGCTAAGCCCCCCAGCCCCGCTCCAGTAAATACTATCTACCTCCCTTTCTTCCTGAGTCCCCTCCCTTCCAGTCCCAGCTCCCACGTCATGTAAGCTACCCCTGCCCAGGACTCCCACCGCAGACACTCTTCAGTGTAGAGGGGCTGCAGCTCTGCCTCGATTTGCTTACCTGACAAATGGGGCTAATTCCTCCCCATAGTGTTGATCTGAGGATGAGCCAAGGTAATGCATTTAATGCACATAGCCTGGGGCCGGGTACCCAGTAAGGGCACCCAGTCTGGAAAATGGGTCTGATATCTGAGGGCAGTTTTGCTCACACTTCACCAGGGCTGGGTGCACAGCAGGGCTAGATGTGATGTGGTCTGCCTCCCCCTCCATGCCTGAATGTGTGTGTGTGTGTGTGTGTGTGTGTGTGTGTGTGTGTGTGTGTGAGAGAGAGATAGAGAGAGAGGGAGCAGTTACCAGCTCCCCAGCCCCAGCCAGAGCCCCAGGTGATTCTGACCTGGAGCTGCCACCCTCTGAAAGTCCCCGGGTTCATAAAAAAGTTCTAGTTCATGAAAAAAGCGGAAGCTCCGAAAGGTTGGGAGACCCTGTGAAATCCTCCAGCAAGAGCGTGGCAGGGCCAGGTGAGGACTCCGAGGCCAAGGCTGGCTGTGGACACTGTGCAAAGCTGGAGGAGAGGCATGTGGCGCTGTTTGCTGAGATACTCGGTGCCTGTCCGGTCTGGGCAGCTGTGGCCTCCCCACGGCCATATTTGGGGTGGGAGCCGGGCCACCCAGGCCCCACCCTCAGCCTTGGCCTCAGCCTCTGGCAGTTCTCCCAGGCCCCGGGCTCCTGATCAGTGTCTTTGCCCCCCTCCTTCAAGCTCCCAATTATGGAGCTACCAACAACTCAATCCCCCAGAGCCGCCCAGACTCAACCCCCCAGAACACCCCACTATGAAGGGGTCTTCTGAACCCCTAGGCAGGCGGCTACGGAGCTACTTGGTATGTGGGGCCCAGAACCATTTTCCCTCGGTCTGAGCTTGCTTATTGAATGGCCGGCTCCTGGGTTGTGGGTTCCAGCCGATACTGGGCTTCCTGCTATTAAGTACTCATCACTGTTGCAGTTCACCTGCATGGAGGCCAGGACCCTGCCCATAGCTCCATGGGCACGCTCTTAGCCCCTGATGGGACCTCTCACCCACCCCACCTGCATCATGCCCATTTCTCAGACGAGGAAATGGAGCCCAAAGAAGTTCAGCGATTTGCCCAGGTAACAGCTGGCAGGTGGCAGGCTGTTGGTGCTCGCAGCCCGTTCTACCTGCTACCTCTGCTCTACTCTTTGGGCTGGAGTCACCCATCTCCTGGAGGAGGGACCCCGCTGGCCTTGCCTTGGTGAAGAAGAGAAGGAGTGGGAAAATATTAAGCACCTGCTACTTCCCAAGCGCTTTGCAGGCAGGCTCATTGGACCTCCCCCCTCCTCCCATAAGGTGGGGATGATACATATGCAAGGTCTCACACTGAGGATGTGGCCCCCGGTTTGTGTGACCAGCCATGAAGGCCTGCCCCTTCCCCTCCCCACACCACCCCCATGACCTTCAGGGTACAGTTTCCTTCCCTACCCTGGGGCAGGGGTAAAGGACCCTCCCGGGGAAGGGCGTGGCCAGCTCTGTTTATGTCCCTGGGCAGAAATTTCTCCTCCTCTCTCTCTCTGCTCCCAGTGAGGCCTGGAGCAGCCAGCCATGGAGGGAGGATGGGTAATGGACACACATACCATCCTTTCCTCTCCTACCACCACAAGGCACCAAGTCCACCCCCAGAGACTGTACTCTCAGTGCAGTAGAAAGAGCCACAGACTGAGAGTCAGAAGACCCAGTTCTATGCCACAGCACCCCTGGACAGAGTGGCCCTGGGCAAGTCACTGTCCTCTCTTAGCCTTGATTTCCCCAGCTATCAAAGGGGAATAGTGCCATGGCAACGGGCGACATGGCCTCCTTCTGTAGTGCCTCCTGCAGCATCTGGCAGAACTTCTTCCCTGGCTCTGCTTCTTGCCTCTGTGAGCCCTCCTGTCCAACACCTGGGAATCTGCTGTCACCAAATTTCCCAGCGCTCCCACCACCCACCTGGCATCAGTTCCCCCAAAGTCTCCAGACTTTAAATCGTAAAACAGGAGTTGCAGTCAGAAGGGAGCTTGCAAACCCAGAGAAGAAGAGCGACTTCTGCAGGGTCTCCCCACAAGCAAAGGCCTCCTGCTCCCTCTCTGTGTCACCTGCATGGGTCTTGGAAAGAGAGTGAGCAGAAGGCACTAGAAAGAAGGCCTCCAGCCAGTAGGATCTTTTGGGGGAAGCCCATCACTTAATAGCTCTTGGCCTCTTTTTCCCCATTACTGGGATGGGACACATGCTCCCTGCCCCGCTGACCTCCCACACTTCATCTTTCTGATTCCTTCCTGGCCTGGGGCCACATGGCTTAGCTATAAGGCCTGGCACCAGGCAGCCCACTGATTCCTCAGATGGGTATGCTGGTCCTCCCAAGGCTGCTGGGATTCAGTGAGCTGGGTGGTGGGCCCTGGGGGTCAGGGAGCAAGCATTTTCCAGAGCCCAGAGAGGTCAAGGACTTTACCTAGGGTCACACAGCAAGTGGGGCAAGAGCTGGTCCTAGATCCAGAGCTCACACTTCCCCACCCAGAGCTCTCCTCGCACCCCCTTAGCTCTTGGCTTGTCTCCAAACCCCACATTGCTGAGAAATGTTTCTTCTTCTGGTGCTCTCCCTCCTCCTGCGTTAGTACCCGCCCTTGGCCAGCCTGTGTGCTGGGAGTCCAGCTCGCTCACCCCGTCCTCTGGCCGGCACTAAGCCACAGCCTCAAACATCCTCGAGGAATTTCTTGGCTGACTCAATCTCTTGGCTGAGCTAGAGGCTCAAGGTCAGCCTCTGGGACAACTTCCAATCAGGAAAATGGGAGGCATCCGGTAGAGGGGAGATAAAGGAGGACCCCAGACTAGGCGACTGCTGGATAAAGCCAGACTAGCTGAGCCCCTCTGTGGGCCTCAGTTTGCTCTTGGTCCAATAGAGATCATTAATCATAGCTATGCCTTCCGCTGTTGGCAGGCAGTAACCCTGACAGGAGGCTGTGAGGAAGACAGGGGAGCATCATCATGCCATTCTATTTAGCATCAAGCCTCTCTGAGGCTCAGAGAGGCCAAGCAACCTGGCCAAGTCACACAGCCAGTCGGCAGGCAGGTCCGTCTTCTCCCCTATGCTGCAGCCTAATCTTCCCCTTCTCAACTCGCCCCCCCACGCCCCCCCAGCTGGTCCCAGGGGCTTCGGGGCTTTCATCAACCCTGAAAACTGCTGAACTGCGATGGATAAATATTTACATAGCTTTCCTGGCCCTGCCAACAGCAGCCTGGGGATAAACACATCAGGGCGACCCCAAATGCTCTCTGCATATCTGCAGTGACAGACAACAGCCCAGCTCAGACCTGGCCCCAACTGACCCTGCACAAATATCAACGGGGCAGCTACAGGTGACGGAATGTCTCCAGTGTGCCTGGCTGTACCACTCCTCACATTACCTCATTTAATAATCCTCAAGGCCCAGCAGTGGGCACTGTTATCTCCCACCCACTTCTGACAAGACCGAGAGGCTGAGGTTCAGAGGCACAAGAGGGCTCACCTCAAGTCACATGGTTCAAACCCATTTCTGAACCCGTGGGTTCGACTGCCCCAAAATCTAGGGGACTTGGGAGGGGCTGGGGAAGAGGCAAAGCTTCCAGACTGAGGTGCCTCACACTCACCCTATCTCCTCAGCCAGTGAGGGCAAGGCTGGCCAGGGCAGAGCTGGGGTGGCTGGACAGAGGGGCCCAGCCTGGTCAGACCTCCCTCCTCACCAGACCACACTCCTGCTTATCACACCTCCTAATGGTTTCCTACCTGCCTGAGCTGACTGGATGGCTCAGCTGCCAGTAGGGGTGGAATGGGCTCCCAGGGGCCCACAGGCCTGCAGTTGCCCAGGCTCTGACTCCAGGCTCTGCCTGGCCACCCCTGTTACTGGTCCCTCAAAGCCCCAGCTTGAGGGGAGCATTCAGCTTTCTGGGCACATGCAGGCTGTCACCCCTCCCCCCCAGGACTGGCCCTTCTCTTCTCTCTCACATGGACTCCCTTCTTCTTTAGCTCACACATTCTTCCCCCTTCCCTTGCTCTCCCACCTCTTTGCTCCCTGAGGTTCTCAATTCTCCACCCTTGGCCCCCCTCCTTTCTCACTGTCTCACAGTCACACACACACTGCAGCTCTCAGGCTCATGCTGTCCTGGCTTCAAGCCTCCCACACTTGCCACTGGCAGGTGCCTAGGCTCAGACACCATTTCCCCCAGCCCAGCCGCTGGCCTCCCCGGTTCTTCCTGAGCCCTCCAGCCCACTGCACACCTGGTGGCGCGCTCACGGAGGCCACACGCCTAGAGGCTGACACCAGCCTGAGACCTGCTCTGCTTTGTCCCTGATAGAGGGCCCTGTAACCACTCCCTCTGCTACTGCCCTTGGCACACCCCAACATCTGCGGCTGGGGCGCCGAGAAGCGGGTTCCCACGCTGATAGGGGGCGTGTGTCCAGCGCCGAGTCCCGCCTCACCAGCCCGGGCGATCCCCATGCAGGCTCCACTTGCACACCTCCTGGGACAGGCAGCTCACTATCTATCACGCCCACAGGGAACCAGAAGAGGTTTTGGATAACGGGCGGCTCCGTCTCTGGGCCCAGCCCGCGTGCCCGGCACCCCCTGGCTAGGAGCGGCCGGCCGGCGGCGGGCACTCACCGGCGGCCGCGGGGCCCACGCTAGCAGCGGCGGCGGCAAGAGCAGCAGGAGCAAAGGAAGCAGGAGGGCGCGCCATGCCGCGCCGCGGAGCCGAGTGGCCCGAGCCATCCGCCCCAGGGCTGCTGGGCCTGCTGGGCCGCTCCGGGCCACCGCCCCTTATAGCCTCCGCTCCGCCCCAGCCCCGCCCCCCGCGCCTTTTGTTCTAAACTCTCCCCGCCGCGCCGCGACGGCGGCCGCCCGGTTGGGGGAGGTGGAAAGGGAACTGCTTGCTGGCCGGGTAGGGGCCTGGGGCCCGGAGACCCCGTACTAACCAGGGGCGGGCTGAGCCTGTGGTCTGAGGCCTGATGCTGGGTGACCCTGGCCAAGTGGTACTGCTCTGGGCCTCAGTTTCCCCAAAGTGCGGTGGGGAGTCTGAGAGAAGTCGCGGTTCACTCCTCCTGGTGCCTACCCCCATCTTTGGAAGGCGCATCCCCAGCTGGTCTCCCTGGTGGCCTGGCCTCTGATCTCCTGTTAGCCTATGACAGGTGGTTGTACCCATGGGCAAGTCACTCCTCAGAGCCTTGCTGAGAAAAGGAATAGTAAAATATGTCCCAGGGGAAACTGAGTCATATGGAGACCGGCCAGCCCCCCAGCTTGGAACATAGACAATTGATATCGATGGGGAAGTTAAAGTCCCATGAGTTCTCCATACCAGCAGGCAATGGAGTGTGAGCAGGAGTTCCTCTAGTCCAGCTGGCCAGCGGGAGGGAGGGTGCTGATAGAGGAGAGTGGGGCCCTGGGGGTGGACCAACAGGCTCCTGGGGCTCCTGAGACCGAAAGCAGGGGGTGGTGTCCACATGCTGGAAGAGATTGGCCGGTCTTACGTTCCCTGTGATGACCAGAGCCTTACCATCTCACCAGGCAGTCTGCTCCATCACGGGCAACACTGCCGAGCCAAAAAGCAGGCAGTGGCTTTTGTCCTGGTGGGCAGGGTCCTGGGTGTCACAAGGTGAGGCTGTGGGCACCCAGCCTAGGCCTGGGAAGTGAGGGAAGCTGGGAGGGAGCATTGGACAAGCTGATTGATTCAACCCTCGGTCCTGGTCCCAGCCGCCGCGGAGCCTTCACAGCTTCCCCAGGAAGGCTCCACAGCGACGCCTAGAGGACGAGGAGATGGCTGACAGCAGTGCGTTTTACTTACCTAAACGGTTAGCAACTTTTTATTTAAAGTGATTCACTTTTAAAAATTGAAATACCTACTTCAGCCTCCTTCTTAGCAACCCTGGTCAAGAAATCATGGATTTGGTGAGAGAATGATACATGTCCCTGATATACATGAAAAGATAACTGTTTCAATAAAAACGTTTATTAAGTGGTCTCCAGGGTAGCATGGGCGTGCATTCGGGACCCTGAAGTGCACCATTCATGAGAGCGGAAGTAGCAGCCACCTGCAGGGCAGGCCCAGGGAGGAGGGCCATGGTCACAAGCTAACCATGCTACTCAGTAAGGCGGCCTGGTCACTGAGGGCTTCCTGCCAGAGGAGTACCCTGATAAGCCTAGAAGGATGGGCCAATTTGGCATATTCGAACAGGTGGGCAGGGACTGCAAGAGCAACGGAGTAGAGGCTGGACCAGGACTGGCATGTCTGTGAGGATAAAATGGCCCAACCTTCACGCGCTTACCTCACCTTGAACTGGGTGGTCAACTCCACTCAAGAGAGGAGAAAACTGGTCCTTGCGCGCGGAGTCGAGCGGCTATGGTGTCCCGAGTGTGGTCGATGATGAGGTTCCTCATCAAGGGGAGTGTGGCTGGGGGAGTGGTCTACCTGGTGTACGACCAGGAGCCGCTGGGGCCCAGCGACAAGAGCCAGGCAGCCCTTCAGAGGGCGGAGGAGGTTGTCCCCCCTGCCATGTACCAGTTCAGCCAGTACATGTGTGAGCCGACGGGCCTGAAGATACCCCAGCTCCCAGCCCCTCCAAAGTTTAACTTTCACATCCGTGAGACCTGGAATTCGGGCATCATGACGGTGATGTAGTCCCTGTCGGTGGCCCCTTCCAAGGCCTGTGAATACACCAAGGAGGGCTGGGAATACCTGAAGGAACGAATCAAGTAGCCTATCAGAGGAGGCTGTCTCCCCAGTCGGAAATGGGCATGGACCTCAAGCCTCTGGAATGGGACCCTAATCTAAGGGCAGCTCCTGGCCTTGCAGCCCAAAAAAGGACTTTGGAAGGGAAAAAAAAAAAAAAAAAAAGGAGAAAACTGAGGCCCAGGTCCAGACAAGGGTCAGGGGAGGGCCCTGCTCCACAGGCTGCCTGAGAGGTAAGAACACAGTAGTGCATATGACTTGCAGGTATATGTGGTCTAGAAGTAACTGCATATGCCAGGCATATTCCCTTCCTCCTTCTCCTCACAGGGGGGTCGCCTTTCCCCACTTGGATCAACCTTCCTCTCCCCACCACCCAGTGCTTTGGCTCTGGGTGATTTCATCCTCCTCACAACCCTTGTGCCACCAGGCCTCAGTTTCCTCTCCCAGGGCACAAGGAAGAGTGTTGGGGGGAGGGGGCACAGTAAAGAAGTCAGCTCTGCCCTAGCTGGTTTGGCTCAGTGGATAGAGCATCCCAGGTTCAATTCCAGTCAAAGGCACGTGGTTTCAGGCTCCATCCCTAGTAGGGGACGAGCGAGCAGGAGGCAGCCGATCAATGATTCTCTCTCATCATTGATGTTTCTGTCTTTCTCTCCTTCTCCCTTTCTCTCTGAAATCAATAAAAATATATTAAAAGAAAAAAAGTCAGCTCCTCTTCCCAGGGTAATAATATGACCGTTGCGAAGTCACACAGAAAAGACCATAAAACCTGGAGTCCCCGAGGGGCTGGGAAGCATCCTAAATCCCCCCCCCCCGCCTGCTACCCCCACCTCCACCCCTGCCTGAGACCAAGGTCGTAAAATCCAGAGGCCACAGGATCCAAACAGGTGCAACCGCCTCTAGGCACTCAGCACAGCCTTTGGGATGGGCACGCTGTTTGCATGTCGTGTAAACCCTGTCAGTGTCCGGCGTTGCATTCGTGGGGGCAGGGTGTCGCGGGGGGGGGGGGGGTGTGGAGGGCCACGCTGGGGGCCTCATCGCACCCCAGGCGGTGCTGTCCTAGGCTGCCCGTGCCTGCAGAGCATTTTGGCCAGGAAGGAGTCGAAGACGGGTTCCGGACGCCCCCTGGCGGGGCTTCTGGATTCGGGTCCCGCCAGGCCTTCCCCCACGCACCTCTTCTTGGCTCTAGTCCGATCCCCATCCCCACCCCCGCGACCCTGAGACCACACAGAAGTCCGAAAACCCTGTCTGATTGGAAGGAGAGGAGCACAGCCCGGCTGGCGCCCCGTGCCCCCTCCCAGTCGGGCCTCCACCGGTCGCCTCTCTGCGTCCTCTGCCTTGCAGCACCGGACAGCACCCAACTCCATTCCCTGCGCCTCGCGATCGCCCCGCGAAACCCTCTGCGCTCGGCGACATTGGCTCCTGTGCCCGGGGCCCACACAGCTCGGGACAGGCGCAGGGAGGGCGCAGAGTCATGTTTCCAGCTGAAACGGCGGCGGAGAGCGGGGCCAGGCTGCAAGAGGTGAGCCCGGGCCCCGCGGGAGCTAGGTGCCGCCGCGCGCCCCGCCCCGCCCGCTGGGGGCGTGTCCCCGAGGCCCCGCCCCTTGCGCAGCAGTGACAAGCGGTGTCGCGTCGGTCGCGGAGACAGAATCGCCACCAGCGTTGCGGTCTCTGGTCAGCTCGGCCGAGTCCCACCGCCACGACCATGCCCCGAGGGAGCCGCAGCGTGGCCGCCCGGCCGGCCAGGTGAGAGCGGGACTGGGGCCTCTTGTGGAGGAGGCTGGGGAAGCGCGTGCTCTCCAAGGACGCGATAGCGTGACCTTGGGGACGACTTCGCCATCTTAGCGGGGGTGCGGGTGGGGTGGGCGTAAGGGAATGCCACAACCACGTGTCTAAGACGGTGGTCACCCACCCTACGGAGGAGGGAAAGGGGGAACAGGTCCAGGGGCTGCTGGCCCCTCGGGCCTCTGGCCTGGGCTCCCGCCAGGATTAACCCTGCGACTCCTCCACCCCGCAGCCGCTCTGCCGCACCTTCTGCCCACCCGCCCGCCCACCCTCCGCCCTCGGCCGCCGCGCCGGCTCCCGCCCCGTCGGGCCAGCCGGGCTTGATGGCGCAGATGGCGTCCACGGCCGCTGGGGTAGCCGTGGGCTCGGCTGTAGGACATGTCATGGGCAGCGCCCTGACTGGAGCCTTCAGCGGGGGGAGCTCAGAGCCAGCCCAGCCTGCCGCTCAGCAGGTGAGCAATGGGGCCCCGAGAAACTGAGGCCCACTTCTCTGAAGGCCACAGAGCAGGGAGTCCAGCTGGAATGTCCACCGAGTTGTGTCCAGGCATTTCCTGAGCTGCCTCAGGCCCAGGACTTTGCCCAACCAGGTTCCTATTTCTCACTCCGCTGTTGCCCTTCTATCGCTCACAGGCTGGCTCTCCCAGACCCTCCCCCCAGGCCAAGGTCCCTGGACTCCCAGGGACAGACGCCAACCAGCCCTTTAGAGATGGGGAACCTCGTGACTTTAGGGCCCAAGGTCACCGAACACTAGTATAAAGGAGGGATGTGGAAATTTCCAAGTCTTCTCTCTCCCCACCCTACGTCATGCACTGTAGCTGGTGACTCTGGGGCCTGCTCCCTGCTGACCCGTCACCCACTGGGCACCCCACCAGTCCTGAGCCAAATGCAGATTTCGTGGCAGGGTCAGGGGTCATGAGGATCAGTGTGGCTGTGCCAGGAAATTGCTGGAACTTATGGGGGTGGGGCTCATACTCACTGGGCCTTTCGAGATTCTTCTCCTGCCCCTCCTACCTGCCCCACGTGCCCATTACCAGGCAGCAGGGAGACGCTGTCTAGCATCAGCTGAGTGGCTCTGAGAGGGCTGTGGGGCTCACCCTGTTTAACAGATGGAGCAGCTGAGTCTGCTGGTCCTGGGTCAGTCAGCCTGCCTGGAGCTTTGGGGCTCCCAGGCTGGGGTTGTGGGGAGGGGAAGGGGGCATCCAGCTTTGGAACCCACTTCTCATTACCACCCTTGAGCTGACCTTGCTGCCTCCTGTGCTGCCACCGCAGGCCCCTGCCCATGCCACCTCACAGCCCCTGCAGATGGGGCCCTGCGCCTATGAGATCAAGCAGTTCCTGGACTGCTCCACCACGCAGAGGGACCTGACCCTGTGTGAGGGCTTCAGCGAGGCCCTGAAGCAGTGCAAATACAACCACGGTGAGCAAGCGGCCCCCGTCCCAGGCCCGGGCTGGGAGGGACATCTCCTCTCCCTATACCTTCGGGCTGACCACCAGCCCGTACTACCCCTCCCTCCACAGGTCTGAGCTCCTTGCCCTGAAGAGACCGGGCACAGTGGTGCGGATTGGAGCAGATTTGGGTCCAGCTCTGCACTCAACTCCACCCCTTCACCGACAGCCAGACCAAAATGCCAGAATGTACCTATGTAGCCAGGATTTTGTGGGTTCCTCACCCCATAGATGACCTGAGACACAAATGTGCAATTAAAAGTTTATCTTAGACCAGAGCCTGCTGTGTGCCATCTCACTGGCCTGTCTGCCGGG
The DNA here is from genome assembly GCA_026230045.1 of Corynorhinus townsendii. NCBI lineage: Eukaryota > Metazoa > Chordata > Mammalia > Chiroptera > Vespertilionidae > Corynorhinus > Corynorhinus townsendii. Next base: position 13,017,471 of record JAPDVU010000014.1, read on the forward strand.
AGCACGGTGGTTGAAACGGGGGGTGGATGACTCACCACGCTGCCTCCTGGATGGAAGGGAGGAGCCCTGTTATAATCTCACAGCCTTGAGCCGTCAGAGCGGGCAGTGAGGCATTAGCAGGTGACTTAAAAGGCGTCTGACTCTGGGGGCTGGAATTCCTAGTTGTCTACTCTCTCAGGGATGCCTGCCCCTCCACCTTTCTTTCTTTTTTAAAAATTTTTAAATATATTTTTATTGATTTCAGAGAGGAAGGGAGAGAGATAGAGAGAGAGAGAAACACCAATGATGAGAGAGAATCATTGACTGGCTGCCTCCTGCTTGCCCCCTACTGGGGGTGATCGAGCCCGCAACCCTGGCATGTGCCCTTGGCCGGAATTGAACTGGGGACCCTTCAGTTCACAGACCAATGCTCTATCCACTGAGCCAAACCAGCTAGGGCCCTCCACCTTTCTTGTCTCTGCACCCACATCTGAGGAGTCCCCAGCAGCCTCGCAGCCTGTCTGTGATCTTGCTCCTCTTGCTGATACAACTCAATAATTCCAGGTTTCATAAGAGGAATGCTGCCGGGCTGCTGTCTGTTTGGGCCTGATCACACAAGGCAGAGGTCACGGCCAGCCCCTTTGGATCTGAGTCTAGCTGGGCCACTAGGTTGTGGTGGGCCTCGTCACGGGGCCGCTGGGACAGGACCACAAGCCCCGTCACACGTGCTGTGCTGTTGCCGTCTGGGAATTCATTTGGCAGCTCTGTGTGGAGCATTTACTGAATGCCAGGCCTTATGCCACAGCCCCTGGGCACTGAGGATGTTCTTGCCCTTGGGTACTTACACACCAGTGGGGTGGTGGGTGCCCGCCTCTGGGTACAGTGTGTTCAGTCTTTCAGGTGTATCTGTGTATGTGATGGGGGTTGAAATTGGGGGCCTGTTTACCTCTCTCAGTACATGGGCGTCTGTCTCTTGGGAAAGGGTCCCACTTCTGGGTGTGAATGTCCCCCCAGGTATCCATGTCTCTTCCTTACCTGGCGTCTGGCCCCAGCTAGCGGGTCCTGGACAGCAGGGAGCCCAGCCTTTGGGACCTTGAAGGAGGGCCTTGGTCCTGGTGGCCACGCCGAGTGCCAGTACGAGTGCCGGTACGTCTCCTCCGACTGTTGCCCAGTGGGGATAGGCCCGACAGGCAGCGCAGCGCCTCTGAAAGGCCCAGGAAGCCCTGCCTGTCAGGCCTGGAAGAAGATGCTACCTCCCCACCCCAGGGCTCTGCCATGATACTCACCTCCCAGCTCTGGACACTGGTCATCCAGGTTCTCCAGGAGGGACTCATAGCGAGTGGGGACCCCTCCCTCCCCATCTGTGGACGGAGGAGAAATGGCTCCTGACTGGCCCCTGCTTCTCACTGGCTCAGGCTGGGGTCAGGACAGGTTACTGGATAAAAGGGTCAAGGCTAGGTTTTGGCCAAAGCGGGTAGTTGGGTGAGGCCTTGGGTGGTCCCCCTCTTACATTCCAACATAACTGCAGGGGGAGGGGAGCAAGTCGTAGGCCCCACTTACTGATGATCCGCACGAGGACATAGGTCCCACGCTCCTGCAGCAGGGGGCCGCCTGAAGAGGGGGCCTGGGAAGTCCCCTCCTCCAGGTCATCACCCAGACTCACCAGGTGCCCATCCTCAGCCAGGAGGGCGATAGTTGCTGGGAGGGCAGGGAGGGAGGCAGGGCAGGGCTGGTAACCATGTCTGCAGCCCTGGGCCCCCACCTCATCACCCCTCCTTGCCCCTCACCATCTGGAGGCACCCGCCCCCGCTGCCGTAGGTGGGCAGTGAGAGTCACCAGGCTGCACCAGGGGTTCACCAGCTCCCGGCAGCCAGCTGTGGGGGAGGGGCAGAGGTGAGTGAACGAGACCCTCTACTTTCCTCCACTCGGGGACCCTCTGCCTCTCCCATTTCTCTCTCTTTTTTAAGTGATTTGTTTTATTGAGATAAAATGTACATCATTAAATCCACCATTTTAACCAAACTACGGTTCAGTGGCATTTAGTACATTCAGAGTTGTTCGACCATCACCGCTGTTGTGTGTGTGTGTTTTTTTAAACCTCACGTGAGAATATGTCTTACAGATTTTAGAGAGAGGGGACAGGAGAGAGAGAAAGAAAGAGAAACATGGATATATGAGAGAAACATTGATGGGCTGCCTCCTGCACGCCCCCTACTGGGGACCAAGCCCACAACTGGGGCATGTGCCCTTGACTGGAATCGAACCCGGGACCTTTCAATCCACAGGGCGACGCTCTATCCACTGAGCCAAACCAGCTGGGGCTTTTCTTTTCAATTATAGTTTACATTCATTATTATTTTGGGTTAGTTTCAGGTGTACAGCATAGTGGTTCTCCCATCTCTTAACCAGAGCAGGGACCAGGACGGTACCCCACCCGCACCCATCTCCGGAGATGTCAGTGATGGGTGCACAACGCATGTCACTTGCACCGGCCCCCCTCCCACCACAGAGCTGGGAACCTGCCGCTGTGGCTAGAGCATCAGGTGCCTGCTGCACCCTGACCTAGAGGACCACTGACAATCAATAGCCGAGGAACCATCGTTTAAAAACATCCTCCATGATAGCATGGCAGGTGTCCTAGGAGAGGGGTAGGGTGAATTTCCTGGTGCCCAGCCAGGGTTTTCCCCTCAAGGGACTCACTCCAGGCACTAGCTCTGCTTCCTCACAGAGCTTCTTCCCCCAAAATCCCCACCCCCTTCCCTCCACTGCCTCCCCCCTCCCCAGGGCAGAGGGAAGCAAGCTGAGTGTACCATTCCCTGACCCATCTGCAGGGACAGGGGACCCCACTTACCTCCAAACATCACCGTGATAAACATGGTTGCAGGGGGGTACTCTGACTTCTGACTAAGGAAGGGACTGGGGCTGAGATCTAGTCAGGGTTCAGGCCCTGCTGGGAGGTGCAGTGTGTGGGGGTGGGTCCGTGGGTGATGGGTAGGTGGGCCCAGGCGGAGGTCCCTACTTGGCCATCCTTGGGGCTGGGCTCCTGCAGTTGTCCAGGCCCTTGGCCTCCTCTCCTCCCGCTGGCTGGGGCAGAGCATTGGGAGGGGACGGAGGCCCTCCCAGCTTCCACGCTGGTCTCCATGGCCATGGGAGCTGCCAAGACCTCCATGCAGGAAATGCCTTCCCCCCAGTCTCCTGGTAACGGGAGCTGAGGCAGGGCTGTGGTGGGACCTGGAGCCTCCGTTTCCAGGGATGTCCAGAGACCACATTCTCCTACAAGTAGAAACAGCTCCCAGATTGAAAGTGGGGGAGGTTCCTGGGGTGGGGCACTGGCCCTGTGAGCTGGTAGCTGGCAGCCGGCCCGGGGCCCTGACAAAGCATAGGGTCCTCACCAGCCTTGCAGACTCCCCTCCAACTCAAAGCCTCACATTCTTTCCTCTCCCTCTGTCTTCCTCCTCATTCCCAGTCTCTCCTTTTCTTCTGACCTTGTTTCTTTCTTTTTAAAAAAAAAAAAATATTTTATTGATTTTTTACAGAGAGGAAGGGAGAGTTAGAAACATCGAGGAGAGAGAAACATCAATCAGCTGTCTCCTGCACACCTCCTACTGAGGATGTGCCCCCAACCAAGGTACATGCCCTTGACCGGAATCGAACCTGGGACCTTTCAGTCCGCAGGCCAACACTCTATCCACTGAGCCAAACCGGTTAGGGCTGTTTCTTTTTTTTTTTTTAAACTATGTTTTTATTGATTTCAGAGAGGAAGGAGAGGGAGAGAGATAGAAACATCCATGATGAGAGAGAATCATCGATCAGCTGCCTCCTGCACGCAACCTGGGCATGTGCCTGACCGGGAATCGAACTGTGACCTGGTTCATGGGTCGACACTCAACCACTGAGCCACACCTGCCAGGCTTCCTTTCTTGTAAGTTTATTGAGGTAAAATTTACGTACAGTAACATGTACCCTTTTTAGTGTTTTGAGTTTTGACAAATCTCATATAGCCACCACCACAGTCAGGATACAGGCCATCTCTATCACTTCCCACGATTTCTTTATGCCCCTTTGTAGTCGACTCCAGTCCCTGGGAACCACTGCCTTCTCCAGAATGTTCTATAAAGGGAATCATACAGTATGGGACCTTCTGAGTCTGGCTTCTTTCACTCAGCATAATGTATATGAGATTCCCCCAGATTGACCTATGCCCATGTATCAAGAGTTTGTTCTGAGAGAGGGGGGCCTGGATGAAAGAAGGTAAAGGCATTAGCCAAAGGACAAACTTGTAACCCAGAGACACAGACAACAGCGTGGTGACGGCCAGAGGGAATGGGGCTGGGTAGAGGTGGGCAAAGGGGGAGGGGAATGTGGACATCTGTAATAGTGTCAACAATAAAAATAAAGTTAAAAATAGTTCCCTCCTTTGAAAAAATATAAGATATATAATATATAGTATATACACAGTTTGTTGCTTTTTATCACTGAAGGGGGTCCCATTCTCTGGGCGTACCATCTTTGTTTGTTTGTTAAATATATTTTTATTGATTTCAGAGAGGAAGAGGGAGAGAGAGATAGAAACATCCATGATGAGAGAGGATCATGGATCGGCTGCCTCCTGCAAGTCCCCCACTGGGGATGGAGCCCACAACCCGGGCATGTGCCCTTGACCTGAATCGAACCTGGGACCTTTCAGTTCACAGGCCGATGCTCTATCCACTGAGCCAAACAGGCTAGGGCTGTTTTTAATATATTTTTATTGATTTCAGACCAGAAGGGAGAGAGAGAGAGAAACATCAATGATGAGAGAGAATCATTGACGGGCTGTCTCCTGCACGCCCCACACTGGGGATGCAGCCTGCACCCTGGGCATGTGCCCTGACCAGGAATCGAACCTTGACCTCCACTATGTACCATGTTTGTTGATCCATTCGCCTGCTGTTGTTTTGGGTTGTTTTCAGTTTTGGGCAATTATGAATAAAGCCACATAGACATTCACCTACAGGTTTTAGTGTGACTGGAAGTTTTCATTTCTCTAGGATAAATACCATGAGAGGAAGTTCTGGGTCAGATGATGAGAGTATGTTTAACTTGACCAGAAACTGCCACTGTTTTCCAGGCTGGCAGCACCATGTTTCCTCACGCCTCTTTCTGTTTATGGCCAGGCCGCTCCAATTCACGGCTGGTCCTCTCATCAGCGCTCTCTCTCTCCTCCTCCTGTCTCATATTTGTTTGTCTTTCCTTCTCTCTCGCTGCTTTCTGCCTCTCCCTGGTTCTCTTTCTTTCTCTGTGTTCTCACATGAACAGTTTCTCTGCCTCTCCATCTGCCTTTTTCTCTCTCCCTTTCCCGCTCCCGTCCTCATCCTGCCTCTTTCCGTCTCCCTTATCACCTTCCCTTTCTCTTCTCTGCAGTTCTGTCTCCTGCCCCCTCTGCATGAGCCCCAGCAGACCCCTCCAGCCAGGGTGCCCAACCTTTGCCAGCTCCTTTTCCCCCAAGGTTTTAGAAATGCCTTGCACCCTCCCCCACCCCATGATTAGGCAGTCAGAGCTCTGGGTGGCCGGGGACCAGGCAGGAGGAGGAGGAGGACGGATCCTCCTCAAAGCTTGCCTGCTCAGTCTGCCTCTGAATAAGCATGATCCTCAGGGAGTGAGAACATGACACTTGTGAGGATTAAATTCGATGACTCATTACAGTGCTCAGCAGTAGCAAGTGCTCAGGATCAATACTGTGCAAATAGACAACTTATCTGAAAGTGCAGGGCACTTTATTCCGGGGACACCACTGTATCTGGGGACCTGAGGCCTGCAGAACACAGCTCAGGAGTGGCTGCAGCCAGATTCTGAAGAAATGGCCTGAATGCAGAGGGGCTTGTCTTCAGTGCATGTGTGGATTTCGGCTCCTGTTCTCAGAAGGCTCTGGGGGGTCAGGACTCTCACATTTGGGGAGATGGGGCCTGGCAGTTGGGTCCCAGCCACTGCCTCCCCCACCAGTCAATGGGCTGATTTGCATGCCCTGTTGTGGTCCAGTAGCCTCCCCAGCCCCGTGCCTGAAGCACCTGGAGCACACCCAACAGAAAAGCGCCCGCCTGCCTCCCTGCTGCTGCCATGGCCTGGCAGCGCCTGGCCCTCCTTCTGATTGGAGCCCTCCTGGCAGGTGAGCTCTCGCTGGGCCTGACTCACCTGGGGGTGGGCTAGGGGACAGCACTGGCTCCAGAAGGCCCCTGCAAAGAAGCAAATTTAGATGAGCAGTGGGAGGTTCTGGAAGGGGCACTGAGGTGAAGGGGAGAACTGGCTACCTAGGGTTGGCTGTGCCCTAGACCTGGAACAAGCCACTTCTCTGTGTGGGCCTCAGTTTCTCCATTTCTGATTGACCAGATCACTAGAGTCCCTTTGAACGTTGACTCCTTAGGGTCTGAGAAGGGGCTGGAGACGGTTACCTTTTGAGTTTTTCCACAGGAAAAGCTGGTGTGGGCTGATCCCTACCTCACAGGGCCTCAGGAACAACCTAATTCCAAGAAGGTCCTCAGCATCCAGTTTGCTTGAGGCTGAGCTGATGGGTGGGACAGCCCAGAAGCTTCCTGGAGGTGGTTAGTCTGTAGCCAGGGTTTGGAAGAGCCAGTGTGACTGAGGGGATAGGGATCTTCAGGGCAAGGGGTGGGAATGAGCAACAGAGGCCACCAGTCCCACCTTTTAAACTTGAGGCCTTCCACTGAACACAGGTCCTTGGGAACATGGCACTAATGGGGCTTTAGGAGTCACCAACGCAGTACCCCATCCTGTGCCAATCCCATGGCACCAGGTCATGAGCCCTCTAGGAACAGGAGTTGTTTGGTTAGGGAGTCTGACCACGTCTTCATTAAGGCAAAGATGGGACAACAGGGGCCCAGGCCAGGCCTGAGCAGGTCTGTCTCTTTCAGTCTCCCAGCCAGTACTGACCCAGCCAGATGCATTGTTGGTGTTCCCAGGCCAAGTGGTCCAAATCTCCTGCATGCTCAACCCCCGCCATGCCACCATCGGGGACTATGGCGTGTCTTGGTACCAGCAGCGGGCAGGAAGCGCCCCCCGCTACCTCCTCTACTACCGCTCAAAGGAGGATCACCACCGTTCCCCAGACATCCCTGACCGCTTCTCAGCAGCCACAGACGCAGCCCAAAATGCCTGCATCCTGATCATCAGCCCCGTGCAGCCTGAGGACGACGCAGATTATTACTGCTCTGTTGGTTACATATCCTAGGGGTGGGGTGTGGGATGAATGCCTCCTGTCTCCCACATCTGTGTCTGACCTTAGGCCTCTCTCTAACTTTCTCTGAGTCTTGATTTTCCTCCTCTGTAAAATGGGCTAATAATATCCAACATGTCAATATTGGCCATGAGATCTCTGCTGAAAAAGTGACTATGGTTGGTCGGGGAGGGTGGAGGGGGCTAGGGATTCTGGGGATTGGTGCATAAGAGGAAGCACCTGAGACCCTTGGGACAGGGCCCAGCCTCTCCACTGGCCCCCAGGGGTTTCAGACTGGTCGCTTGGCCTTCCTGCGACCTAAGGAGCTGTAGAAAAAAAGGAACCAGCCCTGCCACTCCCAGCTCTGCATGGCTGGTTGTGGTCCAATGCTCACTGGTTGACAACTGGGTACCCAAGGAACCCAGGCTGCTAGGTAGGGTAGGGGCAGTCCCTGCCTACTCCTTGATGGAGCAGGGAGACAGCTGTGAGCGTTTGTGTGTGTGTGGCACCTGAGGGCCAGGGTGGAGGGTGTGAAGGCGGTGGGCAGATGGCAGGGGCTGGCTGAGTGGCCAGCATCCCCCTCTCTCAGGAACACGTGTTCTATTGGTCTCCCATGAGCGGTCTGTGCCCCCACTCTCCCCAGGGAGGCTCTCCCACAGGCAGGTGGGCCCAGCGGGAAGCATAGGGGGCGGGCAAGTCTTGCCATCAGAAGCAGAGCTGAGAGTCTGGGAGTGGGGTGGGGGGTTCAAGAACACATCCCTCTTCCCTCCCGGTTCCCTTAGGAGGCGTCTCATGCCTGGAGGTCATCCCTCAAATGTACTGAGTCCAGAGAGGGTCCAGCCAACACTCGCAGCCATCTGCGGGCGGGGGGAGCCTTCTTCTCATTCCCGTCTCTGGGGGCTAGGCAGAACCAGGAAGGGATGACGAATCCCCAGGGCTCCTGGTCCTATGAGAGGTGATGGGCTCCACTCTGGAATCCCCTTCTCCTCTTGAAGACCCCAGACGCCTGACGGCCCCTGGCTGCGCCCATCCCCAGGGCAAGTGCAGCCGGCCTGCCCCTCCCGGCCTCAGTTTCCTCCCCTGCACTCCTGCCAACGACTGCCAGCTCTGTTCTCCTCCCAGCCGGACTCACTCGGGGGGCAGCCCAGAGCCACTGCGTCGAACAGGAGAGACTCCCGATCCCTGTCCTGGAGTCCGGAGCCCCGCGGCAGCGCGCCCGAACACCAGGCACGGCGGGACCACCGAGACGCGAGGACCTCCGCGCGGCCTAGAGCAGTCCCGGAAGTGCCCGCGGGCGGGGGAGGGGTACGGGGGGCGGGGCTCCGGCTCTTGGGCCACCACGGGCTCCGCGTCAGCAGCAGCCCAGGAGCCAGGCCGGGTCCGCCGCGGGTTGGAGCAGCTCAGGTGCGGCCCCGCCCCGGCCTCCGGCGGCCCCGCCCCGGCCCAGGTGAGCGGCTCCGCCCCGGCCCAGGTGAGTGGCTCCGCGGCAGCCTGTGTGCCCAACTGTCCCTCCGGTGGTCCGCGGTGCCAGCGTCTCCATTGGTGGGAAGCATGTTGGGCACAGGCATCGCCGCCCGGCCGGCGTGTGCCTGTCCGCGGCTGCTCTCTGGCCTCCAGCCAGAAAGCCCTGACCGGAGCGAGGGTCTGCCAGGTGCCGGGCCGTGTGGGCTTCCTGGAGGATGGGGTGACGGATGCAGGAGCAGCCTGGGAAGGCCCTGAGAGAAGTGAGAAGCATGGGATTTCATACCTTTGGCTTTTTGGTCCAAAAACGTTTAAAACATTGTTGGGGACAGATAAAGGTTTGCCAAGTTTGTAAACAGAGTGGAGACTTCAGGTGTAGGTGGTACATAGCGGGAACGGAAAATTCCTAAGGAGGAAACGTTGGAAACACCAGGATTTAACAGGTGGGTGGAAGAAGAGTTGCAATACACAGAAGGAGGGATCCCAGGCCATGAAAATTGGGGCGGGGCGGGGGGGGGGAATCTTTCAAAAATAAAGGGAATAAGGCAGGATGTGGGAATGGGGCGATTTGTCCAGCAAGCTCAAAGCCTTGAGGCGTCCAGGTAGGCAAGGTAGGTTTAGGAAAGGGATGAACCCATATTGTCACATCTTTAGTTTTTTCAAGAGAAGGCCAGAAACCTACTGAGTTTTCCATGTTGGCAGCTAAGCCAAACAAAAAGGAAAAGCCCAGCTCTTTTGAGAGCCAGACAAAACGTGTCTATGGCAGGATCCCCAGGCTGCCAATTTTCATCCTCTAAAATGAAGGGTTTTGAGAAGGAGGTATTGGTGAGCGGTGCCAGAAGGGGTAGGGAAGGGGACAGAGAAGAGAGGATTGGCAGTAAGGAGGTCATTAGGTGCTGGAGCTGAGTGCTGAAGTCCCAGCTGAAACTGGAAACTGGAAATCTGTCTCGGTGCCATACACAGTCGTATGATTTTCCTTGGCAGCATTTAACATTTCATGAGGAATTGGCAGAGGAGGAGTTAGTGGCCGGTTGCAGCGGGGCAAGGAATTGAGGAATGTGATGCTGGTCAGAGAGTTAGCTGAAGTGATGTTTATAGTTAGACCCACTATAGAAGGAGGGGATCTAAGCTAGATGGGAGTGGGTAGAACTAGAAGAGGAGAATGAAGTGAAAATGGGGAAATATTAGCGCTAGCCGGTTTGGCTCAGTGGAGACAGCACTGGCCTATGAACTGAAGGGTCCTGGGTTGGATTTTGGTCAAAGGCACATGCCTGGGTTGCAGGCTCAATCCCTAGTAGGAGGCATGCAGGAGGCAGCCAATCAATGATTCTCATCATTGATGTTTCTCTCTCTCTCTCTCTCTCTCTCTCCTCCCTCCCTCCCTCCCTCTCCCTTCCTCTCTGAAATCAATAAAAAAAATAAAAATGGAGAGCTATTAGATTTGGTGCATTTGAGTGAGAGAACTGAAAGGATTGGAGATTATGGTTGCTGAAGAGGAGGGTAAGAGGAGGTAAAATGAGCAAAGACAATTCATTAAAGTGGCTGAAATTCATTAAGAAGATATTTCCAAATAGAAGTGGGCTTCATCATGACTGTTCTGATTAATATGTATATTTTGATTCAGTTACTCTCTAAGGTTCAAGGTAAGGATAGTAATAGTAGTACCTTTGTATAGAGTTGTGAAGATTAAGTGAGAAACACGTGTAAAGGTCTAGTAGTGTCTAGCACAGAGCAGATACTCAATAAACATGACCTGTTATCATTATGGTAGCTGGGGAGTTTCCCTTTAGCTGCACAGAAGTTTCTGAATGGGGTCCTGAGAGGTTCCCTCAGGCCAGCGGGGCTGAGTGGGGGTGTTCTAGTTTCCTCCTTTGTTCCTACAGAAACACCCTCCTTCAACTGCAGCAGTCATGCTTTTGTCTGTTTATTTGTTTACTAGAGGCCCAATGCACGAGTTTGTGCATGGTGGGGTCAGGCTGGCCCACCCAGATCCTGGGGGCTGATCGAGGTGGGGCAGGCCAGGGGGAGGGGCCGTGGGAGGTTGGCCAGCTGGCCCTGCTCCCTGGCCGAATTCCCAGTCGAGGGGACAATTTGCATATTAGCCTTTTATTATATAGGATATCTCCCAGAGAATTGATTTTTTTGGATAAAGAGTTCAAGTGTGACAATCAGTTCTAGCACAAAACCAGATGGCTTTTCCTCCATTCAATTATATATTAATTCAACAAATGTATGTGTAGAGATTGTCCTGTTGTGCTGGGGCTCAGGGTTTTAAAATGAAGGAGCACACGGCTTGCCCTTAAGAAGCTCACAGGTAGTGGTGGGGAGAGTCCTGTCAACCCATGTTTGCCATTGAGGGTGGTGAGTGCTTGATGGATGTGTGCACCAAGCTCCATGGGTCATGGAGGGGTGTGCCTGAGATAGTTAACCTGAGGGTGAAAGAAGAGGGGACATTTGGACTGAGTCTGGAAGGATGAGCCAGTGACAGGATGAGGAAGGGGAGGGACCTGGTAGGCAGAAGAAACAGCAGCACAAATGAAATGGAAGGTTAGGGGTGTGTGAAAGGAAGGCAGGAGATGGGCTGGCAGGGCCATGCATGAGGGCCTTGTGAATGAGTTGAGCTGTCACAGGCTCCTAAGAAGAGAAATGACACGATCAGGCCTGTATTTGGGGTATTTCACACTGGTGTCAATGCAGGGGACGGACCAGAGGGAGGAATAGACGTTGGAGACAGGCAGCCATTTTGGAGGTGAGTACTGAAATAATCTTGGGGATTGGTACTGAGGCTTGAGCTCCAGAATCGCAGCAAGGACAGAGAGGCAGAGACAGACCCCTCCAATAAAGCCTCAGGAAATGGAAGGACAGGCCATGCAGGTAAGAGAGGAAGAAGGTCTAGGCTGACTCCCAGAGTTGCGGCTGGGGCACCAGAAGGAAGAAAGTGCACTCTCTTTCCCAACAAAACCCCATTCCCAACATCCTCCAGAAGGTGGAGTATTGTGCCTTTTCCACATGGCTCCACTTCCTGCTCTAACCCACCTTTCTGAACATCCTCAGCCTTCAGAGTCTAGACACTATGGTGTGGTGTTTGATTCTGTAATTTCTCTGTCTTTTTTGCAGTTGTTTCTGATAAATCAAACTTCTGTCTAACCCAGTGGGGATCAAAGCAAAGGGCAAGATTGTGACTTTTTGTTTTGTTTTATTTTGTTGATCCTCACCTGAGGATATTTTTTCATTGATTTTTTTGGGGGGAGGGGAGAGAGAAAAACAGAAACAGAGTAAGAACAAGAGCGAGAAAGAGAGAGATGTGAGAGAGACACATTGATTGGTTATCTCCTGCAAGTGTCCCAACTGGGCTGGGGATCAAACCTGCAACCCAGTTATGTGCCCTTGACCTGGAATCCAACCCAAGATCCTTCAGTGTATGGGCTGTCACTCTAACCACTGAGCACACCGGCCAGGGCCAAGGTTGTATCTTATACTTTTGTTATTATCTACCATTGATTCTGGCACAGGAAGAAGGCACATACTAAGTGCTTGGCTTGTCTGCTTGACAATGTCCCTTTTCTTTTTAGATTGTAAGAACAGTAAGTGTGTCCCAAAGAAGAACATCTTTCAAGAAATACTGTCATTGGGGGTGATACCAGATCCACAATGGAGGTCCCCCCGGCATCCAAGCTTGGTGAGACCTTTGTGTTTGAAGATGGGTTAGAGATGCAACAAGGACTTTTCCCAGAGGAGGACGTAGGGGATTCATTTCTTCAGGAAAGAGGTTTAGAGCAAATGGCTGTTATCTATAAGGAGATCCCTCTTGGGGAGCCAAACGAGGAACATGATGATTATGAGGGGAATTTTAGTCTGTGCTCAAGCCCTGATCAGCATCAGAGTATCCCCCAAGTAAACAAACCCCAGGATGATGACATATTTGGCCAAACCTTCCTCCAGAAATCAGACCTCAGTATGTGTCAGTTAATCCATGGCGGAGAAGAACCCAGCAAACACGACTATGAGCTGGTGGGTAGGGGGGACTCGGGACCTAATGAACCTCACAGAACTGCACAACCACCAAAACCCTATGCGTGTCGGGAATGTGGGAAGGCCTTCAGCCAGAGCTCACACCTTCTTAGGCACCTGGTAATCCACACTGGGGAGAAGCCCTATGAGTGCTGTGAGTGTGGGAAGGCCTTCAGCCAGAGCTCGCACCTTCTCAGACATCAGATAATCCACACGGGGGAAAAGCCCTACGAATGTCCAGAATGTGGAAAAGCCTTTCGCCAGAGCTCAGCCCTCACACAACATCAGAAAACCCACACTGGGAAGAGACCCTATGAATGTAGGGAATGCGGGAAAGATTTCAGTCGGAGCTCAAGTCTGAGAAAACATGAGAGAATTCATACTGGAGAAAAACCTTATCAGTGTAAGGAATGTGGGAAATCCTTCAACCAGAGTTCAGGCCTGAGCCAGCATCGGAAAATCCACACCCTAAAGAAACCTCACCAGTGCGATCTCTGCGGAAAGGCCTTTTGTCACAGGTCCCACCTCATTCGGCACCAGAGGATTCACACTGGGAAGAAACCGTACAAATGTGAAGAGTGTGGGAAGGCCTTCAGCCAGAGCTCCAACCTCATCGAGCATCGGAAGACCCACACCGGTGAGAAACCCTACAAATGCCATAAGTGTGGGAAAGCCTTCAGCCAGAGTTCCTCCCTCATTGAGCACCAGCGGATTCACACTGGGGAGAAGCCTTACGAGTGTGGCCAGTGCGGCAAGGCCTTCTGCCACAGCTCCGCACTGATTCAGCACCAGAGAATCCACACTGGGAAGAAACCCTACGCATGCAATGAGTGTGGCAAAGCCTTCCGGCACAGGTCGGCCCTTATCGAACATTATAAAACCCACACCAGAGAGAAACCCTATGAGTGTAACAAATGTGGCAAGTCCTTCAGGGGGAGCTCACACCTTATTCGGCATCAGAAAATCCATGCTGGGGAGAAGCTCTAGAAGGAGGAGCTCACACCAAAGCTTGAAAGCCTTTCCCAGATGGAGCCCACGCCCAGTTGCTTTATCTGCAAGGCTCTATCCACCTGCCCCCTAACAGAGTTGAACCTAGGTGCTCCTGAGCACCACACCAGCAGCAAGGGCCCCTCTTGGCCAGGTGCCCTGTGACCAGCAGGTTTTCTGAGCACAAGGGAGGGTGGGAGGATAGAAAGGCTGCCAGAATGGCTGAGCACCTGAAAAGAGAGTGGGCCTTCAATTTTCTCATTCTCACATTTGACTTCCAAGCCTGTGAGGTTCAGTTCTGCCCTCTATTCCAGAATCCGGAAGAGAAATGACTGTAAGAGGGAGAACGTTGAGTTAAACCCATGAGAATGTCAGGTGAGAACTCTACATCAGGCGACAGTCTGGCACTTTCCGTAGAAGTAACCATTCTCACAGTTCAAATTAGCTAAAGAAAAATGAATCCAAAAAATAGATACCTCAGCCACAAAATGGAATCTTCTGCCTAGTTTGGGTACTTGTAGGGACAACCCAAACAGGTTACAGAACAAAGGGAGTGTCTGGAAGGATTAGGTTTGGGACTGGGAGTGAGAGTGCGAGTCCCTGGTGTGGTCTCTTAATCCTGTTCAGTGTTCGAGTGAGAGTAGTCTCTTTCAAGGAGAGGAGAGGTTTGGTCCCGCAGGCCAGAGGACATTTTACGCCCAGCTCTGGCTCAGCCCAGGCCCAAGGCAGCAGTGCCCTCCAGGAGTAGCCCCTCTACAAGAGCCAGGGCTCCTCAAACCACAGCGTGCCTTGGACATCAGCAGGGCCCCTTTCTGGTCCGGCAGCTATGCAGCCTCTCCACCTTCCAGTGCAGGGGCGGGCAGGGTGGGGGGATGTTGGAAGCAGGGTGATTCAATCAGAGATCTGGGTTCAAATCTCAGGTCCGTCCCTCCTACCTATGTGTCCTTGAGGAAGCCCCAAGGCTCAGTTTTCCTACCCGTGAAATGGAGATAGTGGGATCTGGCCCCATACTTCTAAGCTTTGGTGCAAGGCTCCCGTTCAGAATGAGAGCACATATGAAAGTGCTGTGACAACTGGAGATTGAGTATGGATACCCAGAGTGACCTCTGGCCCCCCTGGAAACACTGTCCCTGAAACCTGGAGAGGCATCCTCCTCTGCTTCCTGAAATGGCAGAGCTGGCAGCAGGGCCTCATTAAACCAGGCTTTCCCATACTCCCTCAGGCTTGTACCCTGGGCTGGGGTGCCCTGTGTTTATCTTACAGATGTTTCCTGGAAACCATCCTGAGCCTCCCTGTGGTGGTCAGTCCACGTCCCGTACTTCTCTCTGTTCTCTCCCCTGCCAACTGGTGTTCATCTGGGACCAATTCAGTGGGCATCCCCAGAGCTGGGGCTCAGTGGTGTGTGTTTTAAAGCTGCCAGGTGGTTATAATGTCCCAGAATGCATCCGGGCTGTGAGCCCTGTGCTGGGCACCCATGCAACCCCACATCTCCCAAATGTCAGGCCTGCTTGCCCTGACTGAGCAGAGCTTGAAGGGGGCCCAGGAACCACACACTGACAGGTCTGGCTAGTTGGTCATTGTTTGTCCCAGACCCTCAGGCCTTCGTGTGCCCATAGGGATCTAGTACTGGCATTCCCCGCAGGTTTCTCAGCTAGTGTGGGAGGAGGCAGTCTGGAATCCCATGAACCTAACATGGTAAAGCTGGTTATTTCAGCCAGTCAGAAGCTCAGCTTGGCAGATATGGGTAGTTTTGATGAATAAAACGGGAGAGCCGCCCTGGCTAGTTTTCTCAGTGGTTAGAGAGTCTGCCCTCAGACCAAAGGATCACAGGTTCAATTCTGGTCAAGGGCACATATCTCAGTTGTAGGCTCAATCCCTGGGCCCCCAGGCTGTGCATGCGGGAGGCAACCAATCCATGTGTCTCTCTTACATAGATGATTCTCTGTGTCTCTCCCCCTCCAACACTTTCTCAAAATCAACGGGAAAAAAATATTCTCGGGTGAGGATTAACAAAAAATAAAAAAAATGGGAGAGCCATAATTGTCACTGAGTACGTGGAGCTGGGTAGCCAGAGATTTTAAAAGGATTGGTCTGATGGTCTGGGAAGATCACTTCTGTCCAGTCCCTCTTTGCTATGTGAAACATTTAACCAGCACCCCAGGCTCCCCCAGAACCTCCTGTACCACAGCTGGACTGGTCAGGTGGCGCCTGGGCGTTGTTGGCAGGAGGCCTGCAGCCAGGCTCTAGTCATTTACCAGACGTGAGGAGAGAATGCTGAGACTCCTGCTTGGTGTGGGTGACAGCAGCCACCAACTCCCACCAGGTCTACCTCCTGGCACCCCCCTCATTCTGTGTCTCTCAGGCAGTCATCCGTTTCCTTCCCACCTTTAATGTCTCCCTCCCTCCACATCCTGTACACCCCAACCAAATTGATTTTTTTCTTTAAAGCATCACTTTGCACATGTCACCACTCTCCTTAAAACCAACCTTTGGGGGTATTTCTGCACATAAACCCCCATTTCAGCCAATCTGCTTCACCCCCCTCTAAACAAGTCACATGGAGTTCATGCCAGCCTCTGCCCTCAGCTCATCCCCCAGCTTCTCTCAACTCAGTTTGTGCCGTTCCCACGTTTTGAAATATGCACTTTCTCTCCCCTGTACCCTCTGCAGCCCATCTCCTTTCTCCCTTTTGACAACTTATGTAACAGGATTGAACCCCTTTCTGAAGGGCTGACAGATACTCAGATAACCGTGGTTAAGACCAGGTACTTTTCATTTTTGGAAGTGTAAGTAAAACTAGTTCTCTGTTCAACGTATTTCATGGTTTAACTCTGTGTTTAAATTCCTTTCACGTTGTTTAGGATCTCAGTGTAATGTTATAAGGGATTGCCCTGGTAACACTTAATCGTCCTTGAATTTAGTTGTTTTTGTTGTCTTGTGTTTTTCCCCTGATGGCAGGTGTTGAGTGTGTAAAGCTCCCACTCATGATTTTGTTTATTAGTTGGATTGTTGTGTCAAAGTATATGTATTCTGGTGGGTTGTTGTTGGTGTTTTAGCTTAATACTTTATGTTTCTAAGATTAATTATTAGTTAAAGATATTGATTTTAGAGAGGAAGGGAGAGAGAGAAACATCAATTGGCTGCCTTCTGCACATGCCCTGACCAGGGATCAAACCCTCAACCTGCCTCTGTGCCCTGACTGGGAATCAGAATCGAACCTGCAGCCTTTTGGTGCATGGGATGATGCTCCAACCAACTGAGCCACACAGGCCAGGGCATTAGTTAATCATATTTTTACTATTTCTAGCAAATGTAGGTAATTTAGTCTGATTTTTTAAAATAGTTAGAGCTTTTTCTGCACTCCATAAGTTTGACATGTGGTATTTCTTGTTATTATATTATTAACTTCCTTTTGGCCCAAGTGTTATTATTACTTTTTTATATTTCCAAGTGATGAATGCTTAAGTCATTATTGTTATTTCTTACTTAGGTGGTTTCAACATTTCAAAGTGTCCACAGAATTTCTTTGGGCCTGAATATATTATCCGTTTTTATGAAGCATCTGTGCACTCTTAAGAAACGTGCTTTTACTCCATCAGTTCTATTTGTTAGCTCCGTTTTTAAACTATCTTATACAAATTAACATTTTCTCTAATTTTGTTTACTTCCGAGTTCTGAACCTGGGGTCCATGGACTGGCCAGGGGTCTTTTGGCACACGGGTTTTACAAGGTTGTGGACCCCTAGGGACCGAACAAAGCTGTGTGGGCATATGTATGGGTGAACAGTCCTGGGTCTGTAGCATTCTCCTTATTTTGGAAGGGCTCTGTGACCCCAAAAGAATTAAGAACACTCATTTACCTGATTTAATTGTAGTCTGATTTTGTGTTTTTTTCTTTATGTTGTTTCTGTTCCTTTTTTATGTGTGTTGCTATGTTAGTCATGCAATTATCTCAACTCTTTTTGGAGGAATAGGCAGGGTATATGTTGTCAATAAGTAAATACCATGGTGTTTGGGATATATATGTACATATATGCTTAATAGTGATATATTGAAAACCTGTGCCTTTTAGTGCCCTATTTGCCTCTTCATGCTTCTAGCTGAAACTCCTCTCTTCCAAATATTATGATTGAAGCCCTTTGCTTTTCTTGCATTTGCATGGGAGTTTATTTAGCTCAGCATTTTAATTTTTCTTCTTTAATAGTAACTCTATACTTGTTTAAGCTGTCGAGGTAGATGATCTGATTTGTCAGGTTTCTGGTCCATGAACTGTGATTTCTGCTTTAGCTCCCATTACGATTTCCAGCAGCTGTTCGAGCCTTTTCCATTCCAGTAACGGGCTGCCCAAATTGCTCAGTTGGGTTGTCGACACCTTGCGCCTGTCGTCAGTTGTCTTTTTGAGCTCATCTGCTGTTACGTTATACAATGTTCGAAGGTCATGGAAGTCAATCTCTCTTAATGTGTTTCTCTTGAATGGTGGCTCAGCAACAGCATCTTCCACTTCTTTGTCGCTAAGAAGAGACAGAGAGCCCTTTGTTGACCTGCAGTCTTTAAATGTACCGTCCAGTCGCCTCTTCCTTGAAGTGGCTGCTTTGAAAAGATTTGGATAATTGGCAGGAGAAATTGTGTCATGATCTTCAAGTTTTAGCACCTTAATACAGGGAAACGACGATTGAGAGTGTTTCTCTCCCAAGGCTTTTTCTGCTTCTCCAAGCAGTACAGCCTCACGGGCTACATATGGAAGAAGCCTAGCATCTGATAATCCTTCATAGATCCGGGCTTTCCTGGTCACATATGGTGTCATTTCTGCATACGCTGCAAACAATTTTAATCGGGTAACGAAACCTCTTGATGTTGGTCCTGGTAATTTCTTGCTTTCTGTAAATAGCGGGGCATGTAAAACAGTAACGTCAAGCCCTTCGGAGCTCATCCAAGCAGCTGCTTCGCGGAAATCAAGGGCTGGGTCCAAGTCAATTACGGGTGCTTGGACTCCGGGGAATAAAGTAGCATGGAGAGCGTTGAACCTCTTTGTTATTTGAGATGTGGGATTTTGTTGTGCTCTACGAACGACATAATAAATGAGCGCTAATGCAGTTTTGTTCAGCGTTTTGATTCCGATGTTTTTAACTTGATAATCTTCAGGTCCCCACTTGACAAACTCGCCCTTGGTATCCTTTTTCCCACGGTGATCATGAAGGTATTTCTTCCATGGATTTTCGGGAAGTTCATACAGACTTGGAAATGTTGCTAAGAGGCAGGTGGTTGTCATTGAAATCCTTCCTCCCACTGTCACTGGCTTCATCTTAGGCACATTCACGAGGCCACATGCTGCCGCCGACAGTACTATGCCGCGAGGAGGTAAATAAACATCTATTTGATCACTACTGACCATCTCCGCATATTTCGCCATTGTGTCCAGCATTTTAATTTGTAAATGTGTGTATATATTTTGCTATATATCTGTAACTTACAAACACACCAAATTCTTGGATTTGATTTTCTGATTCTTGACGATAATCCTTTTCCTTCTTGTGTAAGAAGTTCTGTCATTAACATTATTGTTTAGAGTAAGGTAGAAAATTGCATTTTAACATTTTAGTATCTGGTAATTCATTTAATCCACAAAGGCCATGCTCACTCCTGTGTGGAGTCTCATTTTGGGGGAGACTAGAAGCCTGCCATTGGGCGTACCTGTGCCTTGCCTTCATCAGTGTCAGGCTCTGTCTTAAGCCCACTCTTCAAGTCCCACGCTCTGTTGTCAGTATCCTTGGCTGCAGTGTGGGGGAATGATGCCACCTCACAGCCTCGTGGAGCCCAGAGGACTACGGAAAACAAACCTGCATGGCAAACAGCGGGCACAGGTGATTACTACACTATTAGTATTTTGAATATTTAATTTTCTGTTCTTACTCCTAAAGTTCTTGGAACATAAAACATTGCCTTGTGCTTTACTTTTTAGAGAATCCTACTAGATGTAGCAAAGAATTACGTAGACGTCACAGATCCATCCCGCCCTCCCAGAGTGAACCCACAGTCATTTGAAGAGAGGTGGGGACTGGTCTCATAACCCCCATCCCCACCCCTCCTGTGGTGGGGGAAGGGAACACTGCAAAGACTCAAGAAGACGGCCCCTTATGGCCACTCCTGTTACAGTGGGGAAACAGGCCAGTGACTTAGCGGAAGTGCGATTCAGCGTCAGACCCACCGGGCAGTCGCGGGGAAGAATACTCTGGGTGCTGCCCTGGAGCCCAGCCAGTCGCTGCCAGGGTTTATCGGGCGGCAGGCGGGGTCAGTCCGCGGGCCAAGGCGAAACCAAATGGCCTCAGTGTGTTGAGAGTCGCCCAACTCTTGGGGGTAATTGGACATTTGCAAACATCACACAACATGGATATATTTACTAGGATGCCGATGCCTCGATTTACCGGGGTGGGGAAAGAGAACCCCTTTTCTTATTGGAGAACCCCATCTTTAGTATCTGGTAACCCAGAAACCAAGGTGGGTGTGAAGTTGGGGTGTCTCTCTCACATTGATGTTTCTCTTTCTCTCTCTCCTGCCCTCTCTCTAAAAATCAGTAGGAAAAATATCCTCTGGTGAGGATTACCAAAGAACAAAACGAAGACTGATTCTGCTGGCGTGTCCTGACCCCGTGGGGGAGGGGGGTGTCCAGCCTGATGGGGTAAAAGGGAGGGGGCGTGGGTGGGCAGGAGCTGAGCTGGGCATGGAGGGAGCAGGGCATCCCAAGGGGCGAGGGCCAGGAACAGGGCATCTGCAACAGGGCAGGGAGTGAGAGCTTATCTGGCGATCACCAGCCATGGCCAGCTCCGTCTGACCAGGAGGGAGGGACATCATGGGCTGGAGGAGGGACCGGGGGAAGGAGAGGGCGGAGGGACTGAGTGGTGACCGGACTCCTTGCGTCCTGGCCAGGTTCCTGCGAGGTGCCCCAGGAAACTCCTGCGGGCACCAAGGATCCTCCCACCCCGAGAACCAGGGAAAGCCACAAATTAAATAGGAGACCAGAAAAGAACGAGCAGAGAGCCCGAGTTCTGATTGACAAGAAGAATGTTTTGAGAATTGATTGGGTTCAGGGAGCAGGGCTGGGGATGACTCCGGTGGAAGGGGAGACCCTCCCAGAGGTCCCAAGGCTCCAGACCCCGAGGGTGGGGGGCTCAGGGCCCTAGGAACACTCTGTGGGGACCACTGCCTTCTCCACGGTGCCCCCCTCGTGTGTGACCTGGCAGCTGTAGCTGCCGCCAGATCTCCACTTGTCGGGTGTCAGGCTCAGGTAGCTGCTGGCCGCATACTTGTTGTTGCTCTGTTTCGAGGGCTTGGTGGTCTCCACGCCCTGGGTGATGGGGGTGCCATTTGCCTTCCAGGCCACTGTCACGCTGCCCGGGTAGAAGTCACTGATGAGACACACCAGCGTGGCCTTGTTGGTGTGGAGCTCCTCAGGGGAGGGCGGGAACAGAGTGACCGAGGGTGCGGACTTGGGCTGACCTAGGTGGACAGAGAAGGGGCGTGAGACGCAGAGGGAGAGTGGGTGTGGGTGCAGCCCCCCTGCCGATCTACATCCTCTGTGACCTGTCCGTTGTGTCCATGGTTGTTCACCCAGGGGACCCTCCTTCCTTCCTTTGTCTCCTCCTTTCCTCTCAGCCCCTGGACAGCAGACAGCCGCCCCCCACCCCACCCCCGTCCAGAAGCCTTCCAAGTCACCTCCCAGTGATCTGGTCAAGCTCCTCCACCTGTAGCCTCAGTTTCCCCAAGTGTAAGCAGGGCAGGCTGACCTCCCTCCTCCCAGTCTCCAGAGTCTGAGTGTGAGGTCCGGCTCCGAACTCCCGAGCCCTCAGCCCAGCATCAGGCCCCACCTCACTTCGTTCTTCTGGAGCCCCAGGCCTCTGTGATCTGGGCTCCCCCAACCGGCCTGATGGTATGTCGGGGGGCCCCAAGCCTGAGCCCAGCATACACAGGGGCCTGGAGCCCCTGTCGCCTTTGGGCACCCAGCGTGGCCCCAGCCTGGCCCCAGCTCTCCAATGAGAGCCTCCCGCCCCTTGTGCCCTGACCCAGGACCCTTCACCTCAGCTGCATTTTTGGCACTGCTCCCCCAGATGATGGGCACTGTGGCCCCACGCCACCCCAGGACCTCTGACAACTGACTTCATGGGGCAGTTTGTAGCTCTGAGCACCCCATCCACTCCCCACTCTGTCTCCTGAGTCTAATGCACCCTAGAGGAAGGTGGGTGGCCCACCCTTGGACAGAGATTATGGGGCTCCAGGGACAGATGAGTCTGTGCTTCCCAGAACCTGCTCCTTTCTGACTACTGTCCTGGGACGCTGAGCTGCTGGCCACCTTACCTGTCCCACCTGTGTCTTTGCCTCCCCATGTCCTCACAGCCCAGGCAGCTTTAGCTCCGCCTTCCACAGGCCTCCCCTCAGGTGACCCTGTGCCCCTGGAGGTTGGGGTCACAGCCTCAGCCCTGTCCCCAGACTACTGTATGGCTCTCCCTGCTTGGATGGGCATCAAGCCCTCAGCCCAAACCCCAGGGCCTCCCAACTGTCTAGTCCCCTTGTGGGTATCTGACCTGGAAGAGAGAAAGGAGCCCCATTCCTAGGCCAAACCCCAGCTTCGGCCCCCGGGACCCAGCCACATCAAGCTGTCAGACTCTGGAGGTGGCTACTCCTGCTGTTGGGTCCTCCCTGCTGGTTACCCTGAGACCAACCCATCTCCCCCAGATCTTATAGAGGGAGGTGGGGATTGGCTATTTTTTCCCCATTAGATATTTTTATGGATTTTGGAGGGAGAGGTGGAGGGAGAGGAAGTGAGAGGGAGACAAAGAGAAACATCGAAATGGCTCCAGACCAGGAATCAAGCCAGCAACCTTTTGGTGCCCAGGATGCCGATGCCCAATCAACTGAGCCACCCAGCCAGGGTCTGGGCACAGGTTCTGAAGGCTGGGAGGGCAGAGGGGAAGCAGCCTACAGAGAGAGAAGGTGAGTTTCTCAAGACAGCAGAGGGTTGGGACACCAGGGAAAAGGTGATGAGAGCCACTTACCTAGGACGATGAGCTGGGTCCCGCTGCTGAAGACATACCACGGTGACTGACGATCGGACCAAAACCCGCCGGGCCAGCACCTGGGGCCTGTCCCCTGGGGGCCGGTCCTGAGCAGGAACCTGCTGGGTATGATGGGCATAAGGCTGCAGCAGGAGGGAGGGGAAGGTGGGCGGCCAGGCCCTGAAAGGTCAGGGCACACCTGGGTGTCCCGGTACCTGGCTCCCTTTCTGAGACAGGTACCACCTGTGCTTTGGAGTCACCTAGTGTGTGAGCCCCCTGAGGCTGCCTGGTCACTGAATCCTTAGTGCTGATGGAGACACTGAGTACTGTGTCCCTTCAGGCAGCTGTGTGGTACAGCCGAATGATCCTGAACTTGATTGATCTGCTTGACCTCTCCTGGCCTCCTTCTAGGGACTCTGAGAATTCCTTCCCCACAATTTCCCACGGTCCAGCCAGGTGGGCTTCTTCCCTGGGCCCAGGACACCGGGTCATTCCTGACTCACCGTGTTCCCATGTAGAGAACCCCTTTCGCTTTGTCTCCACACATCAAGACACGATTCAGTTCTCTTTATGAAGCCTTCTCCGATCTCTTGGACCGCCGTCTTTCTGTCCACCTACCCATTAATTCCTCCATCCACCACCCATCCATCATCCAACCATCCATTTAATAATGGCCCCCAAGCCCTTGTCTGCCAGTAACTGTTTCATGTGCTGAGACATGGCAGGGCCCCCGGTTCTCATCTCCCTCTCTCCTGAAACCTCCTGGTCAGGGCCAACAAGTCCCTCTTCCCTGTCAAGGCTGAGATTCCCCTCCCCAGCTCCTGCTGTGCCTTAAGTTCTTGCTGGATGCAACGCAGAGTTGGGTCCTCTTTCCGGTGACTCTCTTCCCCTGGGTACCTGAGACCTCTCGCTCTTTTCCTCCTCTGGCTCTCCTTCCTTTATGGCCCATACATGGCCACTGACCCATTCCTTGCCATCTCACACTGGATTCCCACTACTGCCTGGATGGCGAGGCTCAAGTCTGTCCAGCTCCAAGCCTTCTCTCTCCACGGCTCTGCCCAAATTGCCTAGTGAGCGTCTCCAGCTGGATGGCCACAGGAATCTCAACTCACCACATCCAACGGAGACTGGCCACCCTTCTCCCAACCCAGTTCTTCTCTGTCTTCATCTTGTCACACGTGATCATGAGTGTTCTCACCCCTGCTCACCCCCAGGCCCGAAGCCTGTGTTCTTAAATTCAGCATAGAAATATTCCTTTGTAAAGTTAAAACTAGAAGCCCCAGATTGTGTTTTGCTGATTTTAACTTCCCACTCATACAAGAATGTGGCATTGAGTTGGGCCTTATTAGTTGTAAGCATTTCTGCATTTTCACCTTAGAAGCTGGTCCAGTCAGCCGTGGTTGGTTTTGTGATGCAAATATAAGATTTTTTTTTTGGCGTTAATATTTTTTATTGTTTTAAAATTACATATATAACACAATGAAGCAATATAGAAGTGCACTTTAAAAAGTACACAATATTTATCTATCTAGGTAGTGCCATTTTTTTTTTTATTGTGGTAAAATATACATAGCAAAGAATTTCCCACTTTAACTCATTCTATGAGGCTGGTATTACCCTAATACCAAAAGCAGAGCAAGACATTATAAGAAAACTAAAGACATCTCTCTCATGAATATAGATGCAAAAATCCTCAAAAAATATTTACAAATCAAATCCAACAATGTATG
Organism: Corynorhinus townsendii; assembly: GCA_026230045.1. Classification (NCBI taxonomy): domain Eukaryota; kingdom Metazoa; phylum Chordata; class Mammalia; order Chiroptera; family Vespertilionidae; genus Corynorhinus; species Corynorhinus townsendii. The sequence continues at coordinate 13,041,895 of JAPDVU010000014.1, forward strand.
AAAAGAATTATGCACCATGATCAAATGGGATTTATCTCAGGCATGCAAGACTGGTTCAACATTTGAAAATCAATTAATGTAATCTATCACATCAACAGGCTAAAGAAGAAAAATCACATGATTATGTTACTAGATGCAGAAAAAACAGTTGACAAATTCAACACCCATTCATGATAAAACTCTCACAGGAGAACTTACTTAACGTGCTAAAAGATGTCTACAAAAACCCTATAGCTAGCCCTGGCTGATAGGTCAGTTGGTAGAGCATCATCCCAACACACCAAGGTGTAGGTTCGATCCCCAATGAGGGCACATACAAGACAACCAATGAATGCATGAATAAGTGGTACAAGTCAATGTTTCTCTCTCTCTCCCTCTCTCTCCCAAAAAAAAAAATCAATTAAAAAGAAAAAACAAAAAACCTATAGCTAACATCATAATTAATAGTGAGAAACTTGAAGCTTTCCTGCTAGGTCAGTAACAAGGTAAAGATGTTTCTTCTCACCACTGCTTTTCAATATTGTACTGAAAATTGAAGAGCAGTGGCTAATGCAATAAGATAGGGAAATAAAAGGTATACAGATTGGGAGAGAAGAAATAAATGGATAATCCAAAAGAATTCACACACACACACACACACACACACACACACAAAAATCCAGTTTGCTCAGTGGTTAGATTGTTGGCCTGCGAACAGATTCTGGTCAAGAGCATCTGTTGCAGGTTTGATCCCTGGCCCTGGTTGGGGCACCTGTGGGAGGCAACCAAGCAATGTGTCTCTCTCACATCTATGTTTCTCTCTCCTTCTCTCTCTCTCTCTCTCTCTCTCTCCCCCCCCCCACCTCCTCCCTCCTTTCCACTTTCTCTAAAATCAATAGGAAAAAGAAATATCCTCAGGTGAGGATTAAGAAAAAAACACACACCCTCCTGGAACTAATAAGCAATTATAGCAAGGTCTCAAGATACGAAATTAATGTACAAGTCAAATACTTATACCAGCAATGACAGTAGAATTTGAAATGAAAAACAATACCTCCCCCTTTCCTGGGTCTGCCTCTCCCATCCCTTCCCCCAGCTCCCTGCCTCATCTGCACTCCTCCCTTTCCTCTTGGCCGCGGCTGCTCTCTGCCTGGAGCATTCCCATCATGGGTCAGCACCCTCCATCTGTAAGACCAGCCTTGGCATGCCCCCTGCCACTTTACTGCTCCTAAAGTGTCCATGGGTCTGTCCCCATGACTGGACATGACCTTCTTGGTTCAGGCTGACCCTCTTGTGTCCCCCAGCCCTGAGTGGCCCCTCAGTGAGTGGATGTTCTTGGGGAAGAGGAACTCTTTGCAGACCACCCCTTCTCTTGGACCATTTTGTTGAGATACAGGACACACTGACGCAGTCACCATGTTCTCTTAACTGTCTATCAAAAAAGGCAGGGGGTGCCCTGGCTGATTCTGCTCAGTGGTCAGAGTGTCAGCCCATGGACCAATGGGTTTCAGGTTCAATTCTCAGTCAAGGGCATATGGTCAAGGACACGAGTACCTGGGTTGCAGGATCCCCACCCCATGGTGTGCATGTGGGAAGCAACCCATCCATGTGTCTTTCTCACATCGATGTTTCTCTCTCTCTCTTCCCCTTCCTCCCTCCCTTCCACTCTAAAAATCAATGGAAGAAGAAAAGAAACAACAACAAAAACCCAAAAAATCTTTCTCTTAGCTGATGTGGCTCATCAGCTAAGAGAAGGAGGCCCAGCTCCCTGGGACAACAGCACCCACACCCATGGGGATGTCCTGCCCCTGCCTCCGTTTCTGCCCCACCCAGAAGACCAGGTGAGGCACTAGTCTTGGGTGCAAAATTTAAGGGGTGCCAAAAAAAGTAAATAAGATAAATACGTTTTAATACAATATTAAAAAGTAAAAATCAATGCAAACAAATCCACACTGAACAAAATGTCAACTCTTTAAATAAAGCCAGCGTCTGCCCAGGCCCCTGCTCTCCAGCTGACCCTCCCTTCTCTCCCCTTGCCCCTCATTGCCACTCTCTGTCCCCCACTCCCAGTGTGGGCTCAGGGACCCTCAGGTCCCCCACATGACACACTCAGCCCCTTACCTGCCCCACAGGCTCCTAGGGCTGCTCCTTGTCGGGGCTCCAGAGCTTGGACCCTTGCTGCGAGGTGCCGTGGTAGAGGACAGCAGGCCATGGGTGCCCACGGCCAGGCCCAGCAGCATCAGGGGCCAGTGCTGCCTAAAGCCAGGCCTCTGCCCACTGCGGGCCTCATAGCCCACCTGCTCTATCCTGGGCCTCATCAGCACTCAGGGTCAAAGGCGCCTCTGGCTGACCTGCTGATGTACGCTTCCAGTGGGGAGGGTTAGGTTGGCAGGTGCCTCTGGTCCCTCTCGCTGATAGCGACTGTCCCAGGGTGCCCGGGCTATGGCCCTGTCATCTGCCTGGGTCTTGTCTGGTCCCTGTCCCCAGTGCCCCGCCCTCTCCAGGGCCATGGCCGTTACTCCTGAGGGTTTCTCCCAGCGAGGCATCTGCCAACTGCCATGCTGTGGTCAGGATCCAGGGTTCCACTGCCCCCCCACCACAGCTGCCAGCCTGGCTGGGCCCCTGGGGCCTTGCATGGTGCACACCTGCTCCTGCCCAGTGTACTGTGGACCAGGGGTCACCTGAGTTCAGTTGGAGCCGGGGGCTGGGGCTCCTCTTCTGACCACACCTGGGCGGTAGTGGTGACAGGGGAGGAAATAGGCGCTGGTTTAGGAAGAAGCCAATGTTCAAGTCGGGGATTGTGATCTAATTATAAAAATGGTGTTGGGTGTGCCACATCCAGCTCATGTTGGCAACCGCCCTTTGCTTCAGAGCTTGTGTTCCCATCCACGCAGACCCCATGTGTCCCAGACAGAGCCATGCCCATGGCTTGTCCATCTCTGTGAGGCTCTTCCCAGGGCCCCCGAGTGGATTTCATGGCTGCCACGTGCCCTGGTGGAGTTGGGTCATCCAGGCCTCCTGCTGGTGTCTCTCTAGCCATGGTCACGGTGCTGTAACAGACTGACTTGCTGATGTCTCAGGGTATGGAGCACCCCCTGGGACGCCCCTCATCCAGTCCACCTTCTCCCTTTTGCGGTGCTTAGCCCACTTGTGCCTCTGACTTGGGCTCCCCTGGGGAGCTGTCCCAGGGGTCCAAGCTGAAGCGGCTCCATCCCAGAACCCCTGTGTGTGTGTGACACTCACCAGTGCCCAGGACCCACAAGTGGTGCTTCCTCTGGGGACAGCCCCAGGGCTTGGAGAGGAGAAAGGACTCTCTCTAAGCTTAGGGATCCCAGCTGCTCCCTCCACCTTAGCCCCTATGCCTGCCTCAGTCTCTGGACAACGGCTGCTGGAGACCACATCCTCTTGTGGTGGCCACGGTCAGAAAGCCAGACCTGGCTGGACACTGAGGGATGGGGCTGCGCTGGGCCTGCCCAGGCCTGCTTCCTCCAACCCGTGCTGAGACGAGCTTAGGGCTGGACTCAGCCGGGCCAGAAAGGTCTGGGTCCAGCTGCCCTTGGCTCCTCTGTGCCCTGTCCTACCTTCCCTCCTGGAGCAGAGGGGTGTGTCCCTGTCCAGTCACTTCTGCCCTGCTCCGTGTCAAGGGGCACCCTCCCTCCTGCAGCCTCCTGCTGGTTACTCCCCTGCCCACTCTCCATCTCACAGGCCCGAGTCTCTGCCTGCAGCCACCATGGACTCCTCTCTCCCAGGCCATCACTGGAGCAGGGATGTGGACCGCCTTCCTGAGGTCCCAGGTGCAAATTTTCTAGAAAATCCCAGGTTCACTGGACCTGCTGGATGGCTCCTGAGCCGTCTTTGAGGTAGTTGCTGCTATTTTGGAAGGTTCAAAACATCTACAAAGCCGGGAGGTTTCATTCAACATGAGGGTGATGATGTAGCTGCTATTGTTTATTTAAGGCCAGGGTGATGGTTAATTTTATGTGTCAACTTGGCTGGTCACAGTATCCTATATAATAAAAGGCTAATATGCAAATCAACAGAACGACTGGTCGCTATGACGCTCACTGACCACCAGGGGGCAGACGCTCAATGCAAGAGCTGCCCCCTGGTGGTCAGTGTGCTCCCACAGGGCGAGCGCTTGCTCAGCCAGAAGCTGGGCTCACAGCTGGTGAGCACAGCGGCAGTGGCTGACAGCTCCCAGACTGCAAGAGGGCATAGGCCAGGCTGAGGGACCCCACCCTGAGTGTATGAATTTTGTGCACCAGGCCTCTAGTATATATATATACTCTGCTTCTTTTATTTTTTAAAATTAAAAAAGAATGTTTTTATTGATTTGAGAGAGAAAGATAGACATCAATGATGAGAGAGAAACGTTGATCGGCTGCCTCCTGCACACACACTAATGGGGATCAAGCCCACAACCAGGCATGTGCCCTGAAGGGTAATTGAACCATGACCTCCTGGTTCATAGGTCAACATTCAACCACTGAGCCACTCCAGCCGGGTTATACTATTTTTGACACATCAACATGGTCTTGGTTAGAGACCGATTTTACTGGGCTTGAACTGACCAAAGATAGAATACTTATAATAATTGCCATGGATTTAAATACCTCAAATATGCTTATACCCATGAACTTTCAATGATACTAACAAACTCAAGTTGTGTGATGCTGGCACAGTGACTTGTTATTTTGATAGTTGGTAAATAAAGAAGAAAAATATCAAACACTGATCTTGCCTTTACTATATAGAAGCAGTCCCTCAGGTGACTAAATCATTGATGAGTGGAAGTGTTCTTTGTAGAAGTTTCCTAATTCATAAGTGAAGAAGGAGAAATGCTAGAAGGAAAATACCCCATTTTGCATCCCATAATGAACCAATGGATTTGAGTGTTGTGCGTACATCACAAAAATGCAACCTTGAATGAAATGCCAGAGTTCTTTGTGTCCCAACGGGCCTCCACGTGTTAATTCCGCCCTCCCTCTTTCCGTGGGGTCACGCCCTGTACGTAGCTCGTCTTGCCAACTCATGTCACAACCACACGGGCCTTGAGTAGGCGCAGAGAGCCCTTGCATTTCACTCTATCTGGTTGGCATGCTCCATCCCCGCAGACCCCTGGTTCTTCCTCAGGTACCCTCCCAGGGCCTCAGAGTCTAACTCAGGTCAGAATGTTTGGGCCCCTCGTCTTTAGTACCACTGGTGACCTGTCTGAGCCCATAGGGTTCCATGTTTCTGTGTAAAACTTGGGAGCTCCATCAAGCATTTATATGCACAAACCACAGCTCTTAGCACCCTGCACTCTTTTTTAAAAAAAAAAAAATATATATATATATTTTATTGATATTTTACAGAGAGGAAGGGAGAGGGAGGGTTAGAAGCATCGATGAGAAACATCAGCTGCCTCCTGCACACTCCCTACTGGGGATATGCCCGCAACCAAGGTACATGCCCTTGACCAGACTCAAACCTGGGACCCTTGAGTCAGCAGAGCGGCGCTCTATCCACTGAGCCAAACTGGTTAGGGTAGCACCCCACACTCTTGTTCCGTATCACAGTCAGGAACCCTGTTGACACTTTGCTATACCAGGCAACAGCCTGGGAATCCCACCTTCTCCAATATCTCTCTTGTCCCTTACCAATACAGAGCATGTCCCAAGTGTTCCTGTCCCTGCATTATCTCTTTCAAGCTTTTCCTTTCCTCACCACTTCTGCTTGCTGACTCTAATCACCAGTGTCACACTCCAGGAATCAAAGGGTGTGTGTGTGTGTGTGTGTGTGTGTGTGTGTGTGTGAGAGAGAGAGAGAGAGAGAGAGAGAGAGAGAGAGAGAGAGAGAATTGTGACAGAGCTTTCCCTTCTTAGAGAATCACAATGACCCCAGACATCTAATGGGATCCTGGAATGGCAGGGTCTTTGGGATCCAAGACTTCATTCAGTTATGCACTCATTTACTCCTTCATCTATTCACCCCAACTCTATTATCACCTAGTGTCCATCACACATACAGTGAGATGAACAGATCTTGCCCACTGAGCATGTGCAGATTAGAGGAGGAGAGAGACTTGCAAAATAAACTTAGAGCTGTGTGGCAGGTGCTAAATATAGTTAGGAAAACACATGTCTGCACATCGCAGGAAGTCAGTAACGGAATAAACAGGTCAGGGGAATCTTGCCCAAGGAGTGAGATTTGAGGCAATTGTGGGACCCTGAGTCCGTGCAGCCGGCTGGAGGTCACTGACAAGGGACAGCAAGGACACACCCTGAGCAAAGATTTGAAGGCAACCAAAAGAAGCGAGTGTCGGGTCAATTGTAGGGCTTCACATGACTCAGACAGTGAGGGGGGCGCACAAGCCATGGGACTGGGTACAGAGCTGGGCCACCTCCAAAGGCTGTGTCCCGATAAGGAGTCGGAATTTCCTTCCTTCATCCTGTACGGTCCTGTCCCAAGCCATTGGCAGCTGTCGCTCCCTGGGAGTGTGGCTGGTCCGAACGGAGATGGGCCACAGTGTAAAATACACACTGGATTTTGAAGATTAAAAAGAAAGAGTTTAAACCATCTTATAACTAATTTTATTATTTTATTTTTTTCTTATAACTAATTCTATATTGATTGCATGTTGAAATGACAGTATCTGGACTATATTGGGGTAAAACTAATTTCACCTGTTTCCTTTTTTTAAAAATATATTTTATTGATTTTTTACAGAGAGGAAGGGAGAAGGATAGAGAGCTAGAAACATCGATGAGAGAGAAACATCCATCAGCTGCCTCCTGCACACCCCCTACTAGGGATGTGCCCGCAACCAAGGTACATGCCCTTGACCGGAATTGAACCCGGGACCCTTCAGTCCACAGGCCGACGCTCTGTCCACTGAGCCACACCGGTTTCGGCACACCTGTTTCCTTTTTAAAAAATGTAGTCAGCGGAAAATTGGAAATGACAGAAATGGCTTGCTTACGTGCTTTGGAGAGCGGGAGACAATCCAAGGTTAGAGAGAAGGAGTGCAGGCAAGTCTGGATCTGGGAATAATGAGGGGATTGGACTAGGGAGAAGGCCAGGCCTGGTGACTGATGAAGAAGGAATGATACTACTATTTCGTTGAGCACCCATTATAGTTAAGCCCAGGTAAGCACTTCATATAAATTTATGGGTGCTATTATTATACTCTTCACATACAACGTTGGAAATGCCGGCCTAGATTTCAACTGACCCTGGCAAGGCTGACCAGAGCTAAGACTCACACTCTGCCTGGCCCGAGGCCTGAGGCCAGGGTCTCGCCCTGCAGGAATCTGGTGAGGCAGGGGCATTAAGATGATGGAGGAGCCCAGTACAACTCTGGTTCTCTGGGTTTGTTGTCGCAGCACGGAATGCCGGAATCACGAAGGATGGACGCAGAAGGGCAGGTTACAGGCAGAGACGGGGTCCTTTGGGACCGCCTGCCTGGCCTTTAAAAACATGAGTCTGCCCTGGCTGGTTGGCTCAGTGGTTGGAGCGTGGTCCCATACACCAAAAGGTTGTGGGTTGGATTCAGGTCAGAGCACATACCTAGGCTTGGGGTTACCTAGGCTGAGGGTTTGGTCCCTGGTCAGGGCACGTACCGGAGGCAACCAATCCGTGTTTCTCACTCTCTGTCTCCCTTCCTTTCTCTCTAAAAATCAATAAAAACATAGTCTAGCATCTCTCTCCATGTAGCATGCCCACACCTTTCCCCATCCCTTTTCACACCCTTTTCCCCAGGGCATGCCTCTCTCTCTTTCCCTCTCTCTCTCCCCACCCCCCCACCGCCCCGAAAGTCCAAGGGCCCTTCTTTTGCTGTAACTTGTTTCTGAGCCCATTGCTTCTACAACTCACTTCCTAAATAAAAAACACCCCCCAAAACCAAAAACATGAGCCTGGAGTCTCCTCCTCAGGAACAAAGGCCTGGTGCAGGAAGAACTCTGTGCATTTGAGGAAGTGAGAGTTCAAAGGGCACCTGAAATATGCTGTGAGCTGAGGCCATTGTTTTACAAAAGAGACTCAGGCACAGGTGCCTGCCTTTCTGGGGGGACCCCCCTGGGTCATTTTAGCCTTGATAAATGGGTGTTCTCAGCCAAGTTTGGGGGCCCAGGGGAGATGGTTTGCCTGGCACCTCTCTGTGCACAGTATGTGACCCACCACTCAGGGCTCAGGGTGCTGCGCTGTGGGTCAGGGTTGCAGGAACTCACCTGTGTCCTCGTCCCCCAACAAGCTAATTGGGGAGACTGTGCCCCTCCCGCCTCCAGGTCCTTCCGTGGGTCCAGAGGGTTAGTGTCCCTGGCATCATCAGGCAGGAGGATGTGAGGGCAACTTGATCACCACACCTGGCATGGCTTGTTTAAAACCTGGAGGCAGGAACTGGGGTGCTTCTTTGGGACAGAGGTTGGCAAACTGTGGCCCAGGTACCACATCCGGCCCAGCCCCCTCTGCTTCCGTGAATGAAGTTGAATAGGAAAGGCCATGCGCATTTGTTTACATGTTGTCTGTGGCTGCTTTCCCGCTGTAAGGACAGACTTCAGCAGCTGAGAGAATGTATAATCATTGGCCCAGAAAACCAAAATTATTTGCTGCCTGGCCCTTTACAGAAAATATAATTGCCAGCCCTGCTGTTCTCCTGCACAGAAGAAAAAATGCATTTCTCTCACCCTGACCAGTGATTCTCAACTGGGGTGATTTTGCCACGACGGGGACATCTGGCAACGCCCGGAGACATTCTTGTTGTCATAACCAGGGGCGTGAAGGCGCAGGGGCTGGCATTTAGTGGGCAGAGGCCAGGGATGCTGCTCAACTTCCTGCAGTGCACAGGACGGCCCCCAACAAAGGACTGTCTGGCCCCAATGTCAATAGCACTGCAGTGGAGGCCCCGCTCTAGACCTGTCACTCAGCATCCACTCTCCCCAGAGGCCCAGTGAAGGCATCTCTAAGCTGACTTACCCTGTACCTTCTGCGAATAACCAGGGAACGGCAGAGGGTCCTGTCCTTGGCCAGAGAGTCCGCCCCAAAGGTGCTATGTCAGCCCCCTGCCCCCAGAACCCACAGGAGTCCGTCTCTCGGTACCTTCGTTATTTCTTGGGTGCGTCCTACCCATTTTGACCTCACACAGAACCCCGGGGGCCAGCACCCCAGTCAGACCAAACAACTTCCCAGGACACAAGCAGCTTTAATTCCCCAACCCAGCCTCCCACACGGCCCAGCAGGACAAGGAGCGACTCCGCTCTGCACAACCCACGGCCCGCCCTCCTCCTCGCCCTCTCTGTGGGGCTGCGCGCCCTTCTGTCTTCAGTTCCCGGTGAGTGTGTCCGGGGGTGCCTGGGACACTGGAGCAGCAGGCTCCTTTTCTTCCTCGTTCTCCATCTCCATCTTCTCCCTCTCCAAGCTCTGGGTCCCCACAGCACAGTAGTACGTAGCCTCATCCTCAGGCTGCAGCTCAGAGATGCTCAAATACCCCGTGTTCTCGGCCACATCTTTGGATCCAGAGAAGCGTGGAGGGACCTTGGGGCCCTGTTTCTTGTCCAAATGGGAGAAATATCTCAGCAAGAATCTGGGAGGGCGTCCGGGCCTCTGCTGGTACCAGTAGATGCTATAAATGCTGACATCATGGTCGCTGCTTAACGTGCAGGCCAGACGGATTGTGGTTCCAAGGGGCGAGGACACAGAAGGTGGCTGATCCAGCACTGGCTGAGGGCCACAACCTGGGGACATAGAAGAACATGGACACCCAGGGCAGGGCAGGGCAAGGGAAGGGGCCCGCGCCTGTGAGCTCTGGGGAGTTCTCACCTGTGAGGGAAGTGAGGAGCGCCAGCAGGACAGGAGCCCAGAACATGTTGCAGACGTGCCGAGCTCTGCCTCCTGAATTGTGCAGCCCCCACTCCTGGGGCGCTCTGGGGTCTGGGCAGCAGCCTCCTCCACCCTCCCAGGGGTGGGGCCCTTGCACACCCAGTTCCAGCCACCGTCATCCCAAACTTTCTTGGGTTTGCGGCATCCGTTAGGGGAATGGTCCCAGGGTGGCCTTTGTGGCTCTTGCCTTGTCCTCATGAAGCATTCAGGGAGGAAACACCTGCTGGAGGCTCACACTCCAGCGCCCAGCAGGCCAGCCTGCAGGCTTGGGTCCCTGAGGGAGAGTGACCTCAACGTCCCCTTGAGAAAGCCGAGCCCCACAGAAACAAGATTCTTATCCAAATTTACACGCCTGGTGAACTGGGAAGAGGACACATCCTGAAGGTGGTGAAACACCTGCTCTGAGCAACAGTGTTGGGCCCGGATGGTGAGTGAGACACTGTTCCCTTCCACACTCCTAGCACTCGCTACCCACAAACCCGGAGCAACTCTTCCCCCTCACCATGGTCCAACACAGGCCCTGCCCCTGCCCTGCTGACTGCTCCTCTCCACCACCGTCCACCTAAGGGTCCACAGGAGGGCTGACCCGCTGTTCCCAGGGAGGCCTGTGTGGAGGGCTCAGCTGCAGGGCTCTCGGGGCAGAGAGCACTGGCAGAGCTGAGAACACTCTTGAGACCCTCAGGCTTCCTCCTGCTATGCAGAACGAACTCCTGAGCTGGATTAAATGAGCAGTGGGGTTCTGGTTTTGCTTCTCTGCCAACTGGTTGCACCACTTAGATCCAACCTAAGCCATGGCTACTAGATACAACTGGGGGCTGTGTGGAGAACAGACTCTAGGGTGGCAGGGTGGCGGCCAGGGGGATCAATGTGGAGGCAGCTGAGGCAGAGAGAATTGATTGGGTCTGAAATATATTTTTAAGACAGTGATGGATAGCGAGTGAGATGGGGGGAATCCAGAATGCTTTCAAGGCATAGGCTTTGAGCGAAAAGGAAGATGGCGTTGCAGTTTTGGAGACAGAGAGCCTGCCAAGGAGCGGGTTCAGAATCAGAAGTTCTCTTTTGAAAGGGAAATCTCATTGTGATTCTTAATTTTTGGCATTTCCCAGCCTTAGTTTGACCATTGAACTTTTTTTTCTTAAAGATCATCTATCAGGGCTAGTATTCCCAAAAAAAGCAAGTTAGGAAAGTGTCTACAAGGTCCAAATGAAATGTGTATATACTATTGTTTAAAATATATTAAAATATGGTCATGAAAGTTATTTTAATTTTTACATAACCCTAGTGCTCTAACACAAAAAAATTACTTTTATTTTCCAATTCATCTTCCAGATATGTTTTACACAGTTCATTCATTCATTCCACAAATGTTTATAGTATTGAAAGAAGCCAGCTATACACACATGTGTAGTTTTAATTAATTATTAACAGCATATATGCTTTCATGCTTATCATCCAGTTTTTTCATAATTATTGTAATGATTATTGTCATTATTGCTTTCCCACGGCGGGAAAGAATGCGAACCGCCAAGAAATTTGCGATGTCCAAGACCACCCCCCCACCCCCCTCCACTCCCCAGGGCCGGAACGCACAAAGCACGGAACCCATGGAGGGAGACGTGCGGGTGCCGGAGGGCAGACGCAGGGACGCCAGCAGCTGCCGGACCCGGAAGTAGGGGTTGCAAGTGACCGCCCGGGGAGCGGGACTGAAGCGGGAGCCGCTCGGGGCTGCGGGTGAGAGGCAGGCGGCGGGTGCTGCGCTGGGCGGCTCAGGGATGTGGGAAGCGCGGGCCTTTCTTGAGCATGTTTCCCGAATGCTGGCCGGGCACCGAGGGGCCGCAGCCTGACGGCTGGAGATAGGGTACCGGGCTGGGCTCTTTGAATTCTCTCCGCCTCTCCCCTGGAGGGGATGGACCCCCTCCCCAGGGCTTGTTGTGGGAGTTCGGGGGGGTGTGATGGGCCAGCTAGTTTAGCCCGGTGTCTGGAGGAGCAGGCGCTGCAGTTAATTATCTTCTTCATGGCACCCGCCTGCGGTTCTTCAGGTTGGGTCTGCTGTGCAGCAGTCGGGCCAGGGTTGGGCCCGGGTCGGCTGGGCTCCACTCACAGGCAGGTTCTACTCGCAACCACCTGGGCCCCCGCTCAGTCTTGAGGGCGTCCGGGCGTTCCCGGAGTTGTTCATTAGATGCCGGAGAGTACTTTAACTGGAACAAATGAACTAGAATCCAGGTGCAGAGGAAGGCAGTGGCTTGTCTTACCTGTTTATCACGCAGCCTGTGGGAACAGCACGCGAGGAGTCAGGCGAATGTGGACCAATGGCCAGTGAGCCCTGGGGTTCCTAGAGCCTTTGCAAAGGTCATCTGACGCTAGTCTCCACCTCAGTTTACCCGTCGTTTAAAAAGTTACACCATCAGCCTCGTAGAGTTGTTGGCAAGAGCAAATAAAGGTTTATAGCAATGGTGTGCGTAGTACAGGGAAGGAGCTTAAGAAATGGTTGTTTCTTTCCCTCTTTTTCTGACTCCACAGGTATTCGGTGAGGTTACTAAGGTGGGAAATCGTAGGGCTCTAACTGCTGCTCAGACCACTGCTGGGCCTTTTCTCCCAAGCTCTGTCCACTTGTCTATAAGACACTGACAGGAAAAGACTTTCTCTAAAACAGTGTCTCCCGCCCTAGCTGCTTTGGCTCTGGATAGAGCGTTGGCCTGCGGACTGAAGGGTCCCAGGTTTGATTGGCCAAGGGCACATGCCCGGGTTGCAGGCTTGATCCCCAGTAGGGGGCGTGCAGGAGGCAGCCAATCAATGATTCTCTCTCATCATTGTTGTTTCTATCACTCTCTCCCTCTTCCTTCCTCTCTAAAATCAATAAAATGTATTTTTAAAAAATAAAACAGTGTCTCCCAGAGGACACGTCCCATTGTGGTATTGCTGGTGAGAGTTGACAGGGTAATAACAGGCTGGCCTGCTACTCCCTTGCACTTTCAGCCCTTCTAATTACAGCCGTAAGTTGGAGAGTTTGCTGTCAGCACCCCCTTAGCACTTGCTAATCTCCCTTTTTAAAATAAAAGGACAAGCATCAGGCTCAGAGCTTTGGCAGGCAACAAAATTAAACTGGATATACCATGTAGGTTACTGGAAAAAACCTAGTTCTGGTCATTGATTACAACCGTTAGTTCCTGTGGGGCTATAAAATTTCCCTTTTTTGTATCTATTTAAACTTTTTAAAAAAGCAAAACTTAAGTGAATAATAATGTTTTGCCAGTAAGGCAAAGGCATTAGAATGGCAGCCCTAGCTGGTTGGGCTCAGTGGATAGAGCATCGGCCTGTGGACTGGAGGGTCCTGGGTTCGATTCCGAGCAAGGGCACATGCCCAGGTTGTGGGCTCGATCCCTGGTAGGGAGCGTGCAGGAGGCAGCTGATCAATGATTCTCTCTCATCACTGATGTTTCTATCTCCCTATCCCTTCCTCTCTGAAGTCAATAAAAATATTTTTTTAAAAGAAGCATTAGGTTGGTATATAAATGAAGTTTGCAAACCATTGCTTTGAACTTTTGTTCTCATTGGCTTCCGTTTTGAAATGGGAGATGTGCCTTAATGGAAAAATAGGGAAGCCCTAAGATTAATCACAGAAAATTAATCACTGCTGAAATCTTTTAAGAGTTGGAAGGAACCTGATATAGTTTTTTAAAAATGTTCCCAGCTGGAAATAAGGAACATGAATTTCACCCCATCTCAACCAACTTCCTTGGTTATCTTTGGAAAATCCTTTCTCTGAGTCTTAGTTTGTTCTTCCTGCTTGAGATGCCTTTACCAGATCATCACCAAGGCCCTTTCCCCAGGATTTCACATCCTGAAAGGAAGTGATACTCTTTTTCCTACTAAAACAGTGATATTCAGAACATTGCAAAGTGCTTATGCAGTATTGAGGTATAAACTGTTGAGTTAGAATATGTGTTTCTTTAGAGCAGGGGTGGGGAACCTTTTTCCTGCCAAGGGCCATTTGGATATTTATAACATCAGTGATCAACTTAAACATTAGCCTGCTATATTTGGTGAAACATTTAATTAACTCACCCCTAATGCCTTAGCAGGGCCAGACCAAGTTATTTCGAGGGCTTCATACGGCCCGTAGGCTGGACGTTCCCCACCCCTGCTTTGGAGCCAGAGTTGCTGAAGATTGGCACAGGTCAAAAGTAGATTAGCAATTGCACAGTCTTGACTGGGGTTTGCTTTTTTTTTTTTTTTTTAAATCCTCACTGAGGATATGTTTCCATTGATTTGAGAGCATCTGGAAGAGAGAGGGAAAGACTGAAGCATCAATGTGAGAGAATCACATCAGTTGGTTGCCCCTGTGTGTGCCCCAACGAGGGCCTGGGTTAGGGAGGAGCCTGCAACTGAGGTACGAGATACGTGCCCTTGACCTGAATCAAACCCGGGACCCTTTAGTCAATAGACCCACGCTTTAGCCACTGAGCCAAATCCGCTAGGGCTGCTGTTTGCTTTTTTCAAATATATTTTTACTAGTGGCCTTGTGCAAGGAAATTAATTCGAAGAAATATTTTAATATCGCTATTCACCCTTTCTCTATAATAGAGAACCAAATTCACGATTGACAATGACAGATCGAAACCAAATTCACAATTGACAATGTTTCAATCTGTCATTGTCAATCGTGAATTTGGTTGACACTTCTATTGTGATTGGTGCCAGTGAGAACTTTATATGTATTGCGAGTGAGAGTCAACTTAGCCTTGTATAGAACAAACTTGCTTAATTAGACCTGCTTTCTGATGTAGCTAAACTTTTTCCAGCCCAGTGAAGCACCCCAACTTCTCTTTCGGTTAATTGTCAGCAACACAGCAGTAAATATCAACACAAAGCAGATTATTGTACATCATGCAGGGAGAACAAAGGGTTAAAATATTTAACTGCAGCAGTGTTTGACTATATTCTGTGCAGTGAGAAAACCTGAAGTCATTTTCAAGGTCCACCATTTCTTTTCAGTTGGGTCAAGTTTCTAAGCTTTCTAAATCTCCATTTTATGGCTAATGGAAAGAAAATAGGTTTCCATCGAGTCTCCTATCTACCTACTCCAGGACTTCCGTGAGGATCAAATGAGATGAGGCACGGGAAAATGCTTTACAGACATTTGGTTACAGTGTAAAGTGTTTCCACCTGGCTAAAGTGTTTCTGGGCTGAAGAAATTGCAAGGAGGCTAGTCACTAGGGAGAGGAAGCCAGGTGTTGCTACGTGATGTCATTACCTGGATGGAGGGAAGGACACTTAGCATGTTAGACTTTTATATATATAGATTGATTTCAGAGGGGAAGAGAGAGAGATAAATATCA
This sequence comes from Corynorhinus townsendii, assembly GCA_026230045.1. Taxonomy (NCBI): domain Eukaryota; kingdom Metazoa; phylum Chordata; class Mammalia; order Chiroptera; family Vespertilionidae; genus Corynorhinus; species Corynorhinus townsendii. The sequence goes on from JAPDVU010000014.1 coordinate 13,057,068, forward strand.
ATGATGAGAGAGAATCATTGATCGGCTGCCTCCTGCATACTTCCTACTGGGGATCGAGCCCAAAATCCGGCCCTGTGCCTTGGCCACGAATTGAACTGTGACCTCCTGGTTCATAGGTTGACACTCAACCACTGAGCCACAACAGCTGGGTGATTTTTTTTTGTCTTTTTAAGTTGAGTTTCCTTGTTAGCAAGCAGTATAGGTTCCATTGGAAGCATTGCTATTTTCTGTGTGTCTTTTTTTCTCTTTAGGAGTCAGCATTGATAGTAGTGTTGGGCTGCTGAACTTCTTCATTGCCATTTCCCTGAAACTGGCGCCAACTTTAAGACAAGATGAAGACTGTGCTCATGGTTGCAGAAAAGCCATCTTTGGCCCAGTCCATTGCCAAAATCCTCTCTCGAGGTAGGGAAGACTCTGGCTTAGATCTGTAAGCATGGTCATTCCTGTGTTACACATCGCTTCTTTCTTTTTCCAAAGTGTGACTCCAGCCCCCTGGAGTAGACTCGGTTCAGGACAGCAGGCATTCACGAAGCACCTTGGTGTTGGTCACTGTGGGATGCATTTTCTGCCTCAGCCAGCATGAGCCAGGGCTGGGGCTCCCGGAAGGCACAGGCGCTGTTCACAGCGTAGCAGCAGGTGCAGACAGGCCACTGGGAGAGCGCTGCGCTGGCCAGGGTTGTTGGTCACAAGCAGCAGGAACCAGCCCTGGTAACTTACATCAAAAGGGAATTTACTGGAAGGAGGAAGAAATAGCCAGAACCACACCCCGGTCTAAGTCTGATAGGGCCATGCCACAGGCATCATCACCACAAGACCCTTGTTACTACCCTTGACCTCTGACTGCTACAGTTCAGCCCACAGCCTCATGCCACTCCAGAGCAGCCACTAGCTGAGACTTGGCCCTCCCAGGACAGCAGAGCTCTGAGAAACGGAGCATCTGCCCTCACCCCTTCTCTGGCTACTGAGGTGATCAGTGCTGCTTCCCCTCCTATCTCTGAATTCCCTCCAAAGAGGAAGGGTATTTGGATGCTGGGGACCCAGAAATGGCATACGTCCACCCTGACCTCCCCTTGCTCCCCAGGCTGAGGGAGGAAGAGACCCTGAAACACTGGGCTAAGAAGTCCTGGTCTGAAGAGCAGTGCTTGGTCCTAGAGGCTGGGGAAGATTGGCCGAGAGGCAATCAGTGGGGAGCGTGAGATGACACTGCGGGATTCACTATCTAGGAGGTTCCTGGGGACTTGAGTACAGTCGAGAGGAGCGAGGCAGAAACCAGATCAAGAGTGAACTCAGAAATGCAGAGAGAGAGCTGCGAGGGTCTGCTCCTGAGAGTTCGGAGGGTGCTCCCGGCCCCCAGCCCCCCGGGGCTCTGTGTGGTGAGCGCGCTGTGCCAGTTGGTTACCAGTGGCGTTTTCCCTGTGACCCGTGAGAGCTCAGCACCTAGTGCCCCGCGGTGGTCTGAGGACCGTCGTCACTGACTGCTCTGGGGAGGGGGTCTCCTCCGAGAGGCAGCTGCAGCTCGTGGAGCAGCCATCACTGTGCTTCTGTGCAGGGAACATGTCCTCACACAAAGGGCTGAATGGCACGTGCTCTGTGCACGAGTACACAGGGACCTTTGCTGGCCAGCCAGTCCGCTTCAAGATGACGTCCGTCTGTGGTCATGTGATGACCCTGGATTTCCTGGGTGAGTCCCCCACCCCCTGCCCACCCTCCATCCTACTGAGGGGAGCCCAGCATGGTGCTTCCCAGGGTCCAGTTGGAACCAGAGGAGGACTCCAGGCACGGAGTCCTGACGTCAGCGGGTCGTGGAGAAGGGACCTGGGGTCCCTGGGTGAGGCACCCAGAACTCAGGTTTTGGAGGTCAACACCTGTGGATCCCCATTCTAGCAGCGCTTAGTCACTGCATGCACTGTGCACCCTCCTGTGCAGACTGGAGCCGGTGCCCACCTCAGGGGGCCTGGCCTGAACAGGTCCTTGGGAGAGGGCTGCTGTTCCTGGTGAGGGTCGCTGTCGTCCAGTGGTCACTTGGTGGCTGTCATCTTCCTCCTTGATATTATCCATCATCTTGGAATGGCCAGCATGAGTGTCACACTGGGGCGAGGTGCCGGGCCGTCTCTTAACCACACTATGCTGGCTCACAGGCTGGGACTAGGGCAGTGACCGGGCCTCCATGAGTTTCTGCCCCTCATGTGTGAAATGAGTCTTATGACAGGGCCACCCACTCCCAGGACCGTCTGTGGACTGAATGTGACAGTGATGGTAGAGTGCTTAGCAGGGCCGGGCGCATAGCAAAGTCTCAGTAGTTCTCGCTGCTCAGGGACATCGATTCACTCGTGTGGCTGAGCATTCAGACCCTGAATTTTAACACCAGCCTGCAGGGGGGGAGCTGGGATTTGAACTTGACTCTGTCTGACCCCAGTCTCCCAGGCTGCAGGAAATGGGGCCTAAAGGAAAGCCCGAGTGCTGAACATGTGAGTGCCAAGCCCTGAACAATGAAGTAGATGGAGGTGTCCCACCTGAGGTGCAAAGAGATTGATTCTCCCCTGGCATCAGCTGAGCGCCCATCGGGTGCCTGGTCAATGCGGGGCGTGGGAGAGGGTCACAGCATCCAGGCTGGAAGAGAAGACGAGGGCATGTGTGGTAGTTCAGGGCTCTGGCAGCAAGCCAGGCTAGAGCAGCAGCCCTGCCCTGTGGGGCTCCCATGGGTGGCCCTGCCCTGTGGGGCTCCCGTGGGTGGCCCCTGCCCTGTGGGGCTCCTGTGGGTGGCCCCTGCCCTGTGGGACTGCCGTGGGTGGCCGAGGTGTGGTGTCAACTCAGCAGCCAGGAGGAGGAAGGCCCTGGGCAAATCCTTTTTCTAGCCTTCCCCTCCCTATTTGTGAGACAAGACCACAGTATGACAGTCATGGAGGCCAAGCTCTGAGACGTGGTTCAGGTGTCATTGTGTCTGTGGTTTATAGGAAAGTACAACAAATGGGACAAAGTGGACCCCGCAGAGCTGTTCAGCCAAGCCCCGACGGAGAAGAAGGAAGCCAACCCCAAGCTGAACATGGTGAAGTTCCTGCAGGTGTGTGGGGCAGGCGGGCACAGGCAGGCAGGGCGGCCCTTCCTCTGGTTCCCTGCCCCTCCCCTTCTTCTTCCCCAACAAGGTGGTATTTGACCAGCCCTGGGGCAGGCCTCACAGCCTTCTCTGTAAGCAACCCCAGCTGACCCAGGAGGCACCTTTCAGTCTTGCTCCTCCCCCCACTACACTGTCAGCCACTGGAATTAAAAAACAATAGTTTGGTGGTGGTAGTTGTTTTTCTTTTTCTTTTCTTCTTTTTAAATATATTTTTACCGATTTCAGAGAGGAAGGGAGAGGGGAGAGAGCGAGAGAAACATCAATGATGAGAGAGAACCACCGATTGGCTGCCTTCTGCACGCCCCCCACTGAGCTGGCAACCCCAGGCATGTGCCCTTGGCCGTAATCGAACCCGGGACCCTCCAGTCCACAAGCCGACACTCTATCCACTGAGCCAAATCAGCCAGGGCTGTTTTTCTAATTTTAAAATAAATGTATATACATTATGGAAAATTAGAATATATAAATAAGTATAAAGAAGGAAAATTACTTATAATCACACTACCCAAGACAACCACTATTGACATTTAGGGTTATTTCATTTCTGTCCTTTTTCTGTGCAATTAAGATCTTATTGCATTTTTAACATTTTTTTTTTTGTCCACAAAACAGTAGTTCTGAAGTAAATTCTTTCCTGACTAAGCCAGTCTAACTAGTTCTTCTGCTTAGCCTGGGCCCCTGCTCTGGGCACCAGGCTCCTGAACAGCTGAGGGTGGGGAGGGGGAGGGGGGACGACTGCTCTGCTCCCTGAGTCAGGTGGGAGAGCCATGGGCACTGCAGGGCTGGGCTGTCGGAGGTACTAGTCACCTGTGCTCTGTGGCAGGTGGAGGGCAAAGGCTGCGACTACATCGTGCTATGGCTGGACTGCGACAAGGAAGGGGAGAACATCTGCTTCGAGGTGAGGGTGACCCCACTGTGGCCTCATTTTTGGCCTTCCTGCCATCTGCCCCAATCCATTCCTGAGCCCAGAGTAGGGAATCCACTACATTGGCTTAAAAATGCCTTTTATTCTCCTTTATTTTGGAAATTATCTAGACACTTTAAAATACATAGACTCTACTGCGGGTCATGGAGCGTTTCTTCGCCTGCTGGGGCCCATTGTGTGCGCAGCGGTAAAAGGGCAGCTTTTCTAGGTGGGTTTGAGTTTCAGCATGGGGCTGTCTCAAGGAGAGAGTTGGTTTCAGCATTTCGGGCCCCTCGGCACCTTTTAGGGACCTTAGATCAATGCTGGTTGACACCTGGCGATCCTCCTTCCCCATGCCTCATTCTTCTCATCTCCCACCTTCAGGCAGAATGCCCTGCCCTGGCCATGGTGCCCTCGCACTGGGTGCAGCTACAGGTGTCACCTTGTGCCCCTCAGGCTGTGACTCTATAGGTTGCCCTTCTGCCTCTGCACCCAGGGCCTGGCATGCCTCAGGGCTCAGGAAGTGCTTCAGCACGAGAGGGGCACATGGGACACCCGCCTTCCAGCACCGAAGGGGTATCCCTTCCAGATACCCCTCTCCCGCTCCTCCCCTGCTGGCTTGCTCCTCCCTGGGGGATCTTTGCGGCTGGGGCTAAAGAATGGTGGCAGCTCATGGGGCTTTCTCCCTTCAGAATCGAAGCCACCTCTTCCCTGTAAAGAAGCTGCATGCCAGGCTCCAGCATGACTCCCCTCCCACTGCACGGCCTTCTTAGTGAGTCTCCAGGACCCCTGCTGTGCCTGATCCCTGAGCCACCCACGTCCCCCACAGGGGAGGTCATCAGGGCCTTCCCATTCCTGCCCGTTGCCTTTTCCTCTTCATCCGTTTTCCCTCCCTGTCTTTTCTCCAGTCTCTGAAAAATCCCACCCACCCCTCCTAGCACTCCCTCCTCTAGAAGGAGGGGAAATGGTCAAGTGGGGTGATTTGGCAACTCTGAGTTCCCTTGCGTCCTTGGCAGTAGCATCTCTTGGTTTGGTGAGGATGGAAGCAGGAGATAGAGAGAGGGTGGCAGCTTGCAGAATGGTAATAAGAAGGGGGTGTTGGAATAAATTTGTAGACAAAAGGAAGGAAGCCATGTGGCAGGAGTATGTGGAGAGACGGAGGCTTCTGGAAGGGGAGAGACATAGAGGAGGGTCTGTCTAGAGTGAAGAGGGGATCGCACACATGGCTGGGAGGCTCAGTCCTGGAGAGGAGTTGGGCCACAGGTGGGGTGTAGAGCAGGAGGTGGAGACCTTGGGAGTCAGGCGGGATCACAGCCAGCCACCTCCCCCAGGTCTTGGATGCCGTGCTGCCCGCCATGAATCCGGCCCGTGGTGGTGAAAAGACAGTGTTCCGGGCCAGGTTCAGCTCCATCACAGACACAGACATCTGCAATGCCATGGCCCGCCTGGGCGAGCCTGACCACAACGAGGCGCTCTCAGTGGATGCCCGGCAGGAGCTAGACCTGCGCATTGGCTGTGCCTTCACCAGGTGCTGCTGCCCTCCCTTTGGCCAGAGCCCTCACCCTTGCTGGTCCCCATCCTTGGTTCCTGGGCCTGATCAGCCACCCCAATGGTCAACATTTTAAAAACCCTAACGATAACTGTCTAAGTAAACCACCGCGTGAAAAGCAGTGTCTTGGGGAGAGAGGGAAGGGGATGGAATGTAATGGAAGGGCTTCCTCGCCTGGCGTGGTCAGATGTCTGCTCTTCTTTCCCACCTTCTCGGTTATGTGTGCGCACACACCTCCCTGGCCCCATGCTGAGCATGTCCTCTGACCCTGTCTCCTGAGCCGGGAGCAGCCAGCCACCTTGGCCTCCTCCCTGCGCCAGCCAACTAACCCAGTGGTCGGCAAACTCATTAGTTAAGAGGGCCAAGTATCAACAGTACAACGACTGAAATTTCTTTTGAGAGCTGAAAACCGAATTCTGCGCATGGGCCACGAAGTTTCAGTCCCACTGTACGTCCACGCCCGCACGTGGTATTTTGTGGAAGAGCCACACTCAAGGGGCCAAAGAGCTGCATGTGGCTCGCGAGCCGCAGTTTGCCGACCACTGAACTAACCCATCCCAGACTCCCACTAGGGGTTAATGATGGTTTCTTGAGCAAATGCATGACTGAAATATCTTTCCTCACCCTTCCTTGTAGGTTTCAGACTAAGTACTTCCAGGGGAAATACGGCGATTTAGACAGCTCTCTCATCTCCTTTGGGCCATGTCAGACCCCTACCCTGGGATTCTGCGTGGAGAGACATGACAAAATCCAGTCCTTCAAACCAGAGACCTACTGGGTGCTGCAGGCCAAGGTTCTCTTTCCCTTCTCCGTTCCCGCTGGGTCTTTTCAGGTTTGGGTGTGGATTCTGAGAGTTCCCATCATCATCACTGTCATCATCATAGTCCTACAGGCCCCTGAGGTCGAGGGCACAATTGTGGATAGCAGTACAAAGGAGGGAGGCCAGAGAGGAGTCTGCGGGGCCCCGAAGGAGGGATCTCAGCTTTCATGCCTAGGTGCACTGAATTTCAATAATTGGAAATGAACTCAGCTTTGGTGGGGTGGGGGGAGGTCATCCCTTGGGGCCATCAGCTGCCACAGTCATATCCAAGGATTGACTTTCAGACTTTTAAGATTTTGGAACCCCTTCTCCAAATAAAGACTCCATTGTAAGATTTAAATTGTGTGTTTTTTTAAATTGATTTCAGAGAGGAAGAGAGAGAGAGAAACATCAATGATGAGAGAGAATCATTGATTGGCGGCCTCCTACCCGCCCCACACTGGGGATTGAGCTCGCAACCCAGGCATATGCTCTGACCGGGAATTGAACCGGTGACCTCTTGGCTCCTGGGTAGATGCTCAGCCGATGAGCCACACCTGGCTGGGCACTTCTCGTAAGATTTAGAACAAAATGCAGAGCTGCTCCAGTTGACATGGGCCAGGGGCCCCAGGGTGAGGCCACACCTAGTGTTGGCCGGGCATTAGGACATGGGCAGGGAGGGTGTGAGAGGTGGAGGCTCGAACACTCCTTACGGACACATCAGCCTCAGCTTTGTGCTCTCCTCGTGAGACCATCTGCCTAATCTCAGGGGAGGCCAGCTGTCAGAGCAGCTTCCACTGCGTATTGGCACGCCTGCCCAGGTACAGCTGTGAGACTTTATTTTCTTTATTGACTTTTATAGAAAGGGTGAGAGAGGGGGAGAAAGAAACACCAATGTGAGAGCAAAACATCAATCCACTGTCTCTTGCACACCCGCTACCAGGGATCCAGCCCTGCCTGGAATTGAACTGGCAACCTTTCAGTGCATGCGATGAGCCCAGCCAGCTGAGCAATACGGGCCAGGGCATGGCTGTGAGACTTTTTGCCAGGGCCATTTTGCTCCCAGGCAAGGACCAGCTTCATCTGCCCCAATCCTCTTCTCTGGCAACAGATTCACCTGGCTCCTTGCCTTTTGTCCTTCCTGCAGGTTAACGCTGACAAAGACAGATCTCTCCTTTTGGACTGGGACCGAGTGCGAGTGTTTGACCGGGAGATTGCGCAGATGTTTTTAAACATGACCAAGCAGGAGAAGGAAGCCCAGGTGGGCCTGCTCCACCCACGTCTGTCACTTTTGCCGGGTCTGGGTAGGAGTGGGATACCTCTGGCTGGAGGAATAGCTATGATCTAGGTCACGTCTTTCTCCCCCTTTCTGAAAATGACATTTTGGGGAAAGAACAGTTACGCACACACTCCCACTGGAATAGTTCTGCCCGCTGCAGTAACTGCTGCATGCTGCACATGTACTCTGTATTGTGCACTGCCCCACTCCCGTGACCCGCCAGGCCCCTTCCACACTTCCCTTTCCACGTGACCCTGTGGGCCTCATCTCCTTTTGACAGGACTTAGTTTCACACAGACGTCCCTTTTCTGTGACGTCCAAAGCTGACAACTCCAGAGAGCTCTATGTGCATGGCCATGAACCTGCCCAAGGTCTAGCACAGACGGGTCTGAGAGCCCAATGTCAGTCAGCTTCCATGGCCTTGGTGGGGCTGTGTTTCTTACTCGGGGCTTTATGAATTGGAAGGACGAGCTGCTTGGCCGTTAGGAAGGAGGTGATGCCACGTGGAAAGGGGCTGGCTTCAGTGGGAGCAGAGGTGGGGGCGGGAGCAGGCCCAAGTCATTGCAGCAAATGCCCTGCAGCTGTGACAGCTGCCAAAGCCACTGAGGGGCCTTCTCTTGTCCTTCTAGAGCCTTCGTAGGTGCCCTCTTCCCCACCCGTGCAGGTGACTCAGGCTTCCAGAACTTCTAAAGCTGCGCCATGCCTTTATCCTTGATCACGTTCCTGCGAGACACCACTGCTGCTGTCTCAGGCTCTCAGCCTAGTGATCCAGTGTTCATGGCTGCACATGACAAGCTAGCCTCACCTTGTCTGTCTGGAATCAGAGGGCCCTGCCCTGGCCAGGTCTACATGGAATTCAGGGATGAGCTGTCGGGTTGAGTTGTTTGGGTTGTTTCTGCCACAGGTAAAGCAGAGCCATCGCTTCTGACAGCTGTTCCGTTTAGAGGTTGAAAGTAATCACTCACCGGGATTTTATTTAAACTGCATGGTGTTTACAAAAGTTTCAAAATAGTTACCAACATTTAAAAATTATGAGGTTTTTATATTAAAATCCTGATTTCCAGCTTTTCTTGACAAATCAGAAGGTATAGCAGTACTAGCAGGCCCTGATGGAGCACTCAGGCTCACTGAGGGGCAAGCAGCTGCCCTGAGACAGCCTGCATCCTGGGCCTCCTGCTCCCACTGCCACCCCCAGGGTCGCGCTGAGCTGGCTTCTGTCTGATTTTGAATTTGCAATTCCTTCTCTTGCCTCTTCCCCATTCCTCCAGTTTTTCTTCTCCCTGGAAAATTCTTTAGAAAATTATCATCTCTTTTTCCTTCTTGGGCCTGAATAAATATTCAAGTCTTAAGTGCGCTGTGAGGAGTGAACTTGAGACAAAATGTATGAAACTAGACCCTTTGCCCACCTATGCTGATTCTGCTTTGTTGTCTTTCTCCTTCCCCTACCTCCACGTCACTGACTCCGTTCTGTTTTCTAGGTGGAAGCCACAAGCAAAAAAGAGAAGGCCAAGCAGAGGCCACTGGCCCTCAACACTGTGGAGATGCTTCGTGTGGCCAGCTCTTCTCTGGGTATGAGGGAATTTCTCTAAAGCCCCGAAAGGACTTCTTGGGGCAGGCATGCAGCTACCCCGTTCAACCCCAGAGTTCCTGGGGGTGTAGGGCAGTGCCAACCTTCTTAACCTTGCCAGCATTTCCCCCTCTGTTCACCTGTGTCAGTATGCACCCCCTCCCATGTGCTCACCTGTGCTGGCACCCTGTTTCTGTTCAGTGTTACCTGAGGCTTAGAGGGAATCTGAGGATTCCATTTCACAGGATTGTTGGTTAATACTCAGTGGCTTCTCTGAATTTATGTGGGGAAAACACAGACCACGTCATTTTACTAAATGTCTGAGGAGCCCCTGTTAGGATTGAACACGTGGAAGGCCATCAGCAGGGCCACCCACAAAGCAGGCCCTCATGCCCCTCAGAAGCATTAAACCATGGAGTTCAAGCTCCAGGTACAAACTCCGGTCCAAATCCCAGCTCCTCACATCCTTCCTTGTCCCAGAGCTTCAATTTCCTCATGAGAAAGGAGGGGACCATAGTTAGTACCTATCTCTCTGGGTTGTAAGGATTAAGTGATTGAAATAGCGCATCCTAACGATAGCAGTGGTAATGGTGGTCACCACCCGAGAGGGACATGCTGACATCAGCGTCCCAGAGCAGCTTCCCTGCTGCAGGGAGAGGTCAAGACCCATCTCTCCTGCCTGTCCTGGGACAGGTGTGTGTAGTCTGTCTGAGCCTTGTTTCCATAGCAGCAAGAAGGTTGGGCTGGAAAGTTGGTGGCCTCAAGGCATTGATGACGCATCAGCGGCCTCTGGAACCATGAGCAGTGTGCTCTCGAGTGTTTTCAGGGGTCCTTGGAGGGCAACAATGACATTGAGTGACCAGTAGCCGAGTGCCAGCCTTTGCTGATCAGGGAGGAGCAGGAAGACAAGCCCTCCTAGTAGCCCTGGAGCGCTGTAAGGACAGAAACATCCAAGGGGCTCACATCGGAGGGAGGGCATGTGCTAATTCTGTCACAGCAAGCTATCAGCAGACCCTGAGGATAGTGTGGTTCCATGCCAGAGGGTGAGAGGCAGGCCGTCTGAAGGCCTACCAACATCAGGAGGGTGACACTGAGCATCCCTGTCCTGCGTCCGCCCTCATAGGTTGAGGACCTCAGCCTTGGACATGGCACAGGCACCTGGGCAGAAGCTCTGCTCTGGCCCTTGCCTGCTCAGGTTCATCGTCACCCCACAGGAGGCCCTGTCCGCCTTCGGGGGAGCCTGAGTGCCCAGGCATTCCGGGCCGACTGAGCCTCCTGTCTCTCGCAGGCATGGGGCCACAGCATGCCATGCAGACCGCTGAGCGGCTCTACACCCAAGGCTACATCAGCTACCCACGAACCGAGACCACCCACTACCCCGAGAACTTTGACCTGAAGGGCCCTTTACGGCAGCAGGCCAACCACCCCTACTGGGCCGACACGGTGAGCAGAGCCAGGCCCTGCCCGCTCCCCCCCCAACCCCCAGCTCCCCATATACCCTGTTGCCAAGGTCTTGAGACCCAGCTCAGAACTGGCCAAATCCAGGACTGGCAGCAGCTCCCTGCAGGTGGGAGGGCAGCCGTGCCCAGACTCACGCTCTGCTTTGTCTCTCTCCCTCAGGTGAAGCAGTTGCTGGCAGAAGGTATCAACCGGCCACGGAAAGGTCACGATGCTGGCGACCATCCCCCCATCACCCCCATGAGGTCTGCCACAGAGGCCGAATTAGGTATCAGGTGATTCCCTCCCCCACCATTCTCCCTCTCACATTCATGCACGCGCGCGCGCGCGCGCGCGCGCGCGCACACACACACACACACACACACACACACATACTCACACACTTCAAGCTTCTGGGGGAGGGAAGGGTAACATGGTGTCGGGCCCCAGTGGCAATGTGGGGACTCGCTCCTGCCCCCATCTGCCCCCGGTTGTGGCACAGGAGGTCATCTGAAAGTGTGCTCCCTCCCCATGGGACAGGACAGGAGTGAGTGGTGATAGCAGTGTGTCTCAGTGCAGGGTGCAGGCACTGTTGTTGGAGACCCTAGAACAGAGAGGGCCAGGCAGGAGGTGGCAGGGGAGGTGAGTGGGTGGGTGGCTGTGGACAGAACAGGATGACCCTGACACAGAGAGTGACAGGCTCGGTCATCGGGCCGATGCAGTGCTGGTGGCCACATGCCAGGAGAGGGCAGAGGGAGGTGGAGCCATGTGGGTGGAGGCGGAAGCTGCTTGTGTGAAGTGATGGTGGCATATCACTAGGTAGGGACAGACCACGTACCTGAACAGTAGTCCTACCTGGAGGCAGGGCAGGAGATGGGAGCCACGGCTGTGAAGGAACCACCAGGGAGCAAGAGACTCACTTTCCTTGCTGTGCGTTCCTCGTTTCTCGGCGTCCTGTGGCTCTGCTGCCTGAGCAGGAGCCAGAGGGTCCCTAGAGCCAGAGTCCTGGCTGGTGACCAGCGTCTGTGCTTACGCAGGGAGCGAGGCGTGGCGGCTCTATGAGTACATCACTAGGCACTTCATTGCCACGGTGAGCTATGACTGCAAGTACCTCCAGAACACCATTTCCTTCCGCATCGGGCCCGAGCACTTCACCTGCACCGTGAAGACCGTCATCTCACCAGGTAAACCTGCAGGCTCGGCCTCGCTCCTCCTCACCTCCACAGATAAATGGAACGTCCTCCGTGGGACCTGGGATGCAGGCCCAGGGTCTGAGGCAGCGCCCTGTCTCTCCAGGCTTTACGGAGATCATGCCCTGGCAGAGCGTGCCCCTGGAGGAGAGCCTGCCCACCTGCCAGAGGGGCGACACTTTCCCTGTGGGCGAGGTGAAGCTGCTGGAGAAGCAGACGAGCCCCCCTGACTACCTGACGGAGGCCGAGCTCATCACGCTCATGGAGAAGCATGGCATCGGTGGGTACACCTGCCCGGGACCCAGGGCTGAGGGTTCCCATCCCAAGACCAGCCCAGGAAGCAATGCGTCCAGAGCTGCCCATGCGTGAATGCCAAGTGGTGCGGTGTCTGGCACAGAGCTGGCTGGAACCAGGGGCCCGTGACAGGTGGGGGTGAAAGGGAGCCCACAGTCCGATGGGGAGTGTTGGCAGGCCGAGGGACACTAGGGCCTTGCTGTGTGTTGCAGGGACCGACGCCAGCATCCCCGTGCACATCAACAACATCTGCCAGCGCAACTATGTGGTCGTGGAGAGTGGGCGGCGGCTCAAGCCCACCAACCTTGGCATCGTCCTGGTGCACGGCTACTATAAGATCGGTGAGTTCAGCCCCCGGGCTCCCTGGGCTGCAGCTCTGCCTTTGTCAGCCCAGAGCCTCCCTACAAAACCCTGCGGTGAGCCCCCCGCTCCCGCAGCAAGGTGCTGCACCCGCCACCCCAGGACCTGCCCCAGCAGGGGCTCGGCACGGTGGGTGATGAACGGACAAGTGCGAAGGATCCAGAAGGAGAGGCGAGGGCTCTTCCCCAGACCAGCTACCAGCCAGGCCTTGATCCTCACTGCAGTGCTGGCTGCTCTGTCCCCTTAAGGCCCGAGGGACCGAGATGTGGCCCAGGGACTGCCAGGAGCACATCTGTGATGCGTTCTGGAGACAGGGGTCCCTGGTGGCTCCACACAGGATTTTGTGGGTGGGAAATCAGGAAAGGTCTTGGCATGTGGGGGTCAGCCACGTGGCGGAGCTGCCACAGGGACCATGAGCCTCAGGTGGAGTGCTCACAGCGGCTGCCCTCCCCCAGATGCGGAGCTGGTGCTCCCCACCATCCGCAGCGCCGTGGAGAAGCAGCTGAACCTCATTGCCCAGGGCAAGGCCGACTACCGCCAGGTCCTGGGCCACACCCTGGACATCTTCAAGAGGAAGTTCCACTACTTCGTTGACTCCATTGCAGGTAAGGTCTGCCTCTTCTCTTCCCCGGGGCCAGGGCCGTGGCCACTCGGGGTGCCAAGTGCCCCCATGTGAGACCAGCCCCCAGATCTGGGCTCCAGGCCTCTGTTGGAGGATGGGGTGATGATGAGTCATCACTGGGCCTTTGCCAGAATTAAAGGCCAGTGTATTAATACCACACGCAGCCCTGCCTGGTGCGCTCAATGGTTAGAGTGTCAGCCTGTGCACCAAAGGGTCGCGGATTCGATTCCTGGTCAAGGGCACATGACATTGTTTCCAGCACTGCCCAGGCATACCAGGGTCTCCTATCTTAGCACCAGCAGCATGGGACAGCCCAGGGTAGGGATACCCACAAAGGCCAGTGATGTCAGGCAGGGAGTGGTGCTGAATAGAGACCACAGATACCCGGGGGGACGAGGGCAGCCCAGCCGGGAGTTAGCCGAAGCCCAGGGAGAGGTGCTCTCACCTTTCTTCATGTCCCGGAAGGGCGGGTGGTTAGAGTGTCAGCACTGGAAACAAATATCCCCGGGTGACACATGGGGCTGCAGCTCTGCCGTTCCCGTCACTGACATGGAAACCCCACCACCCTCAGGGCCAGGGATGTTTCCATTCACAGATCCTCTGCCTCATGTGGTGGCCTCCCCTGCAGCCCGCCCGGTGGCACCTGTAGGGAGGTGACCCTCCTGCACTGCTTCCTTTCAGGCATGGATGAGCTGATGGAGGTGTCCTTTTCACCTCTGGCAGCCACAGGCAAACCCCTCTCCCGCTGCGGGAAGTGCCACCGGTTCATGAAGTACATCCAGGTAGGTGGTGCCTGAGGGCTGTGCCCACTCCTGCTGGCCTGCAGTGCCCTGTGCACAGACTCGGGCAAGTCTTGTCACCTCTGAAGGCCCTGCCTTATCCTCAGTCATACAACGTCCTCTTTGTCCCAGTTGCCACCCAAGGATGACTAAGGCCCAAAGCAGCCTTGCCAGCAAACACCCAGTGTCCCTAGGACCCCAGGAGCACATCAGCTATTAGGCCACCTAAACGCCTGTCACATGTCTGTGTTTCCTATCCACACGTCCTTGCTATCGTGGGCATTAACATACATGCTGGGATTTTAGAACTGCCTTTCTTCATGCGTAGAGCAAGTGTCCTGAGACTCGTGGCCTGGGTCCTTGCCTAGCAACGCATTACATATTATGTATTACACATTACATATTCTATATGTGTATTAAGGGTGATGTACATATTATATGTTACATAGTAGTGTGTACATGTGTGTACATATGTGTTAGTGTGTATTATATTTTATGTGTTACGTATTATGTATTACATTGTTATATGTTACATGCTAACATTTATGATTCTCTATTATGGGGAGAGTGAGGGTTGGCTGGGAACTCAGCTGGCCTAGCCTCCCTGTGCCTCTCCCCTGGCATTGCTGTAGGCCAAGCCGAGTCGCCTGCACTGCTCCCACTGTGACGAGACCTACACCCTCCCCCAGAACGGCACCATCAAGCTCTACAAGGAGCTCCGGTGCCCGCTGGATGACTTCGAGCTGGTCCTGTGGTCATCGGGCTCTCGGGGCAAGAGCTACCCACTGTGCCCCTATTGCTACAACCACCCGCCCTTCCGGGACATGAAGAAAGGTGAGAGCACCTCTCGCTGGGCTTTGGCTAACTCCTGGCTGGGCTGCCCTCGTCCCCTTGGGTATCTGTGGTCTATTCAGCACCACTCCCTGCCTGACAATCACTGGCCTTTGTGGGTATCCCTACCCTGGGCTGTCCCATGCTACTGGTGCTAAGATAGGAGACCCCGGTGTGCCTGGGCAGTGGTCAGGCGTCAGTCAGACCGCCTGCCACTCTCATCGTAATTGTGCCATTGACTGTGGTAAGCTCACCTAGGATCTGGTATTGGTGGCTGCACCCTCTCCTGGGCTGGGTGAGTGGGAGGATGCAGTGGGTGGGGGTGCCCTGGGTCAGCACCATCAGAGTTCTCCATCCTCATGCTTATTCCTGGAGAAAGGAGAGCATGTATTCAGGTGAGACCGAGCCGGGAGTCTGAGGAGGGCTGGGACACAGTGCTCACCCTCAGCTGTGCCATCTCCTCATCACCTCACCCAGGCCCCGGGGTGTCATCACCCCATACCACAGACAGGAACGAGACACAGTGAGAGTGAGGCATCCACCCACATCCCAGGGGACTTGGGGGGCCCTCAGGGTCTTAGTTTACCCCTCCTGACTCAGGCCTGGCCTATGGGGCAGACACAGGCTCATCCCTGCCCTCCAGCAGCTTCCAGGGCAGCCGATGGCCCCATGTGGCCACTAGAATGAGGGCCGCACAGAGCTGCCTATAATAGGCTGCGGAAGCGAAGTGAAGGGCAGGGACTGGCTGGAGGCCACCAGGAAGGCCTGCTGGAAATGATGTGAGCCCAGGGAGAGGGGGCCTTAAAGGGTGAGGAGTTCCCGATAAGCAGAGCACGGGAGCGCCCTGGGACAGCAAAGCCGAGAGGAGCACTTTGCTGGGACGCTGGACTGCGAAGCGCTGAGAGGGCCTGGGAGGGGTGGGCAGCACCGGGTGACCATCAGGTGTGCCTCACAGCTGCCCTCTCCCCACCAGGCATGGGCTGCAATGAGTGCACGCACCCTACCTGCCAGCACTCCCTGAGCATGCTGGGCATCGGCCAGTGCGTGGAGTGCGAGAGTGGCGTGCTGGTGCTGGACCCCACCTCGGGCCCCAAGTGGAAGGTGGCCTGCAACAAGTGCAACGTGGTGGCACACTGCTTTGAGAACGCCCACCGCGTGCGGGTGTCCCCCGAGACCTGCAGCTCCTGTGAGGCCGCCCTGCTCGACGTGGACTTCAACAAGGCCAAGTCCCCACTCCTGGGCGATGAGACGCAGCACACGGGCTGTGTCTTCTGCGACCCCGTCTTCCAGGAGCTAGTGGAGCTGCGGCACGCGGCCTCCTGCCACCCCATGCACCGGGGCGGGCCAGGGAGGAGACAGGGCCGAGGGCGCGCCCGGGGCCGCCGGCCTGCCGGGAAGCCTGGGGCCAGGCGACCAAAGGACAAGATGTCAGCCCTGGCCGCCTACTTTGTATGACGGCCCCGTTGTTCCTCACCCAGGCTCCAGGTGGTTGTCCTTGGGGCCACAGAAATCATTAAAATGGATTTTGTCTTCTCCAGAGCAAGCAGCTGGGGATCTGCTGGTGTCAGGGTTGCTGTGTCCTCCCCACCCATCTCATCACCCCTCCCATCCCTGTCCCCTTGCCTCTCCCTTCCCTCTGCAAACACCTCCTAAGTGCCTGCTCTTCCCACACCCAGCAGTGCCTTCAGGGAGGATACCTCGTGTGGAAATGGCAGCTTTGTGTATGGCAGGAGGTGTCCCTGATGCCTGTTGGGAGAGGCAGGCCGGTGTTGTAGGAGGGAGCCCAGGGAGATCAGGCTAGGAGAAGTGTTCTCTGGACTCAGCCCTCTGTGAGGGTGAGACCCCACACTCCAGGCTCAGCGGCTCTGAGCAGATCTGTGTGATGCCTCAGGCACCTGACAGTCTCTGGGCCCTGTTCTGATTCCAGTTCTCAAGCCCTGATTGTCTCAGACAGGCAGCCAGTAACTTATTGGGGAGGAAGGGGGGCAGGGGTGCCATGGTGAGCCATTCATTCACATGCCAGGCATAGAAAATAGCCCATAAGCCATAGTGGCTGGGTGCAAGCAGTAGGCTGCTTGCCTGCCTGCTGTCCCTGTCCCCCCACTCCAGCCCCGAGGAGGAGCACCTGCTTAGGCAGCCTCAGAGCTTTGGCTACTCCCCTGGCCATGTGACAGCAGGAGCTTCAGGCTGTTCAGTGGGACATTTGTACAAGGAGCAGATCCATGTTTCACAAGGGGCCCCCTGTTAGGTAGGTTCGCAGTTTACACCAGAACATACAAGGCCCTGAGAAAAGCCTCCGTAAAAACCTGTGGCTTCGCCTAGCATTCCAGAGAGGAGCTGTGCCCCAGGCTCCCTCTTTCTGGAGGCTCCAACGAGCCAACGTGGTGTTCCATGGAACACAGTTTGGGAAACTAGAAGCTTTTGAAAGACTGCCTCTGCAAGCAGGCTCCCTGGGAAGCTGTGCTGTCGTGGCCTGATTCTGGAGCACTGACAAGGCCACATCTGCGAGTGGGTAGGTCCCCGGCACAGGGCTGTGACTGCTTGGCCACCACATAGGCCCCTCACATGGTGAGCAGAGTGGGGACCTGCTCCTGATGTTCTAGGACCCCTCCAGGGAGAACGCCGCGGAGAGGCCTCAAACCCAAAGCACCCATTCCTTACCAGGATTCTGTGCTGAGTTTCCAGGGCTCATCTTAAAGGGTTCCTTTCTTTTTCTCTGCACATGTCCTTTGTTGATGAATCTTTGAGACCCTTGGCTTTCAAAGCTGGACTCTGCCTTCAGGAACCATTCACCTCACCCACCCAACAGCATCCAAACCCCCCTGTTACTGGCAGTGACGCTGCAGAAGCAAGAAGAACAAGGAAGAGATGAGGTCTGCTTTAGGCCAGAACCGCCCCCTGTGCTCCTTGGGACTGTACCTCCTGCCTGTGAGGCTGGCAGTTCAGTTAAGGAGCTTCTGTAAAGTCCAGACGAGATGTGGCAGCTTGGATCAAGGTGGTGGTTGTGAAGGTATGAAGGGTGATTTATTATGTTTTATTGTGGAAAACGTCAAAAAAAGTGGAATAATAAAATGAACTTCCAGGTCCCGGCCCATTAACTCGGTTGGTTAGAGCCTCATCCCAATACGCCAAGGTTGCAGGTCCAATCCCATCTGGGTAAATACAGGAATCAAATGATGAATGCGTAAATAAGTGGGACAACAAATTGATGTTTCTCTCTTCCTCTCTCCCTCTCTCTAAAATCAATAAAAACAAATAAAATGAACCTCCATATACCATCACCAATTAACAATTAAGTTTCAACACTTAACCTGTAGCCCTGGCTGGTTTGGCTCAGTGGATAGAGTGCTGGCAGATTAAAGGGTCCCAGGTTTCATTCTGCTCAAGAGCATGTACCTCAGTTTCAGGCTCAGTCCCGACCCTGAGCAGACTACATGTGGGAGGCAATCAATCGATGTTTCTGTCTCTCAAAGTCAATGGGAAAAATCTTTGGGTGAGGATTAAAAAAAAAGAGATGGAGCCCTAACCGGTTTGGCTCAGTAGATAAGAGTGTCGGCTTACAGACTGAAGGGTCCCAGGTTCGATTCCGGTCAAGGGCATGTATCTTGGTTGTGGGCACATCCCCAGTGGGGAGTGTGTAGGATGCAGCTGATGTTTCTATCTCTCTATCCCTCTCCCTTTCTGGAAAAAATCGATAAAATATATTTTTTTTAAAAAAAGAGAGATGGACTTTTTTTAAAAAGTGTTTTACTAATTTTTAAAAATTTTTTAAATATATTTTTATTGATTTCAGAGAGGAAGGGAAAAGGAGAGAGAGAAACTTCAATGATGAGAATCATTGATTGGCTGCCTCCTGCATGCCCACACTGGGATCCGTGGGCATTGAGCCTGAAACCTGGGCATGTGTCCTGATCAGGAATTGAACTTTGACTTCCTGGTTCATAGGTCGACACTCAACCACTAAGTCAAACTAGCTGGACGGGACTCTTATTTTTGTTAGTTTCTAGAAAGTTGCTGGAGACTCTTGCTCCCACTGTAACAAAGAGAATATATGGGTTAGGCAACAAAACCATATGCACAAACCTTCAATATACAAGTATACAAAGTTTATATAATACCTATTTAGCTATTTACAGATCAGTTGTAGAATACTTCCAACATTGCAGAAGACACGTTTCCATTCAATACCTATTCCTTGAAATAACTTATTTTTTAATCTTCAACCAAAGATATTTTTCCATTGATTTTTAGATAGAAGGGAGGGAGGAGGGGAAGAGAGAGAGAGAGAGAGAGAAACATCGATGTGAGAAACATGAATTGCCTCCTGCACGCTCCCTGACCCAGGCAAGGGATCAAGCCTGGGACCAAGGCACATGCTCTTGACCGGGAATTAAACCCGTGACCTTTTGGTCTGTGGGCCAACCTCTAACCACTGAGCAAACTGGCTGAGCAGTAATTATCATTGTTACTTTTATCAACACATTATTTTGCCTGTTATTAATGGGTTAATAGGGCATACAATCTTTGTGGCTGGTTTCTTTCAGTTATTATTTCCATGAGATCCTCTATGATGTGTTTGCATATAGTTATTTTTTTATTTCTATGTAGTAGTCCATTTTGTGTAAAAATCATAATTTATTCTCCAATTGATATATGGGCAATTGGGTTATTTCAAAATTTTCTTTATTAATAAAGTTTCTATCAACATTTTGGACAGGCCTTTTGCTAGGAAACCATATATTTTTAAAGCTGTCACAGAGCCAACAGATTCTCAATTAAATTTATGTTTTGTATTTTGGGCAGGAACAGCACAGAAGTGATACTATGTTCTTTTCATCATATCAGGAGGCACATAATGTAAATTTGTCAATCCTAGAGAATGATCATTAATTGACTTACCTGGTAGGTCTCTGGAAGACCCCACTTCTACTGTATTTAATCTGACTTTAACCTTGCCCAAACAGCTTTTAAAAAAAAAATATATATATATATATATATATATATATATATATATATATATATGGGCAATGGTTTTGCTTGTAGTTGCTTGAAGTGGAGAATGACTGTTGGAGTAAACAATAGACTAACAAAAACTTAAAGGAGAGCTGGGCCCTGGCCAGTGTTGCCCAGTGGTTGGAGAGTTAGCCCGAGCACTGAAAGGTCACAGGTTCATTTCCTGGTCAGGGGCATGTCCTGGGTTGCAGGTTGGTGTGTGAGAGGCAACCAGTCAATGTTCCTCTCTCTTTCCCTCTCCCTTCCCTCTTTCCTATGTTCTCTACAAAATCGGTGGGAAAATATCCTCAGTGAGGATTAACCAAGAGAGAGAGAGAGAGGGGAGCTCTGGCCAGTGTGGCTCAGAGTGTCGTCCTGTGCACCAAAGGTCACCAGTATGATTCCTGGTCATGCATGGCACATGCCCAGGTTTCAGGCTCGGTCCCCAGTCCAGGTGTGTACAGGAGACAGACGATCAGTGTTTCTCACATTGATGTTTTTCTCTTCCTCTCCCTCCTCCCTCTCTCTCTAAAAAAAATCAATATAAACATATTTTAAAAAATAAGATGTCCATGGGGGCTTTGCAAAGCTCTATCTTACTCCTGGGAACCTAAAAGAGCACACAGAAGTGCAGGGCTGTGGGCATAGTCAGGGCTGTGCACGTGCTCAGGAAAGGTCTGAGAAGGCCCAAAGTTCTCACTTCTGGCTGAGCTGATGGTCTCCAAAAGCAGGCAGTGAAGGCTATGCCAGAATTTCCAGCTGCCTGGCCGAGTGTTGAAGACTTGATGCAACATGCTCATAAAACCCCTCCGCAAAGACTGGTGACTTCTTGATTCAGGCTGTTAATGAAATCTCTATGAAATAGTTGATCACCAGGTAACGGAGAAGGGACTACGTGGTCACACACAATACTAGTACAGTAGAAAATTAGTTTAGAAAAGCCAGTAACAATGAAGTAACTACAAAAAATAGCAAAAACAATAAATCATGGGGTGGGGAGAGAATCTGATTCCCAGAGTTGCCATATCTATACTAATAAAAGGGTAATATGCTAATTAGACCAGACATCCTTCCAGACAAAGCCACAGTGGCAGGGGCTGAGGCAGAGGCAGTTAGGGGCGATCAGGCCAGCAGGGGAGCAGTTAGGGGCGATCAGGCCAGCAGGGGAGCAGTTAGGGGCGATCAGGCCAGCAGGGGAGCAGTTAGGGGCGATCAGGCCAGCAGGGGAGCAGTTAGGGGGCAACCAGGCCAGCAGGGAGGCAGGGGGCAATCAAGCTGGCCAGGGGGCAGTTAGGAGGCAGCCAGGCCAGCAGGGGGCCAGCTAGGGGGCGATCAGGCCGGCAAGCAGAGGCAGAGGCGATGAGGCAGGCAGGCAGGTGAGCAGTTAGGAGCCAGTGGTCCCACAGGATCATGCCTAAACCAGCAGTCGGACATCCCCTGAGGGATCCCGATTGGAAAGAGTGCAGGCCAGGCTGAGGGACCCCAGCCCATGCACCAATTTTGTGCACCGGGCCTCTAGTTATATTATAAATGTCCAGTTTACAACAACAACAAAAGTAAGAGACCTGCAAGGAGTAAAGAAAGCATAATTCTGTGCAGAAAAGCGTTGACATAGCGGGACAGACAGCTTTCCTTTGTAAGGTCTGTCTGCTAGATTGGTCCTTGGCTAACTCTGGGAAGTTCACATTGGAAGGGGCGCTACTGTTCTCTGACAAGAGTGGCTGACTCACTGCGCCTAGACTTTCTGTAAACACTCTTGGTCTGTGGAATCCCCCTTTTCTTTTGGAATTCGTGAATTTAGGTATGTGCTAGGCAGAGGGTGCCTAAAGGACCAGTGCCCGACAAAAACCTCTGGTCACGGCCTCTAATGAGCTTCCCTGGCAGACAACATTTCACGTGTTTTCACAAGCTGCTGCTAGAGGAATTAAGTGTCCCTGTGTGACTCCATTGGAACGGAATTCTAGAAAGCTTCTGCCTGGTTTCCTCTGGACCTCCCTTCATGCATCTCCCTTTCCCTTTGCTTATTTTGCTCAGTGTGCTTTTACTGTAATAAATCGTAGCAATGAATATGACTATTTACTGAGTTCAGTGATTCCTCCTAGAGAATCACAGAACCTGGGGGCCCTTAGCGCCCCCCCCCCCCCCAACACAGGCTGGTACATAAGAAAAATATGTAATACACACCATTACATATATGTAAAAATAACCAATACACACTGTTCCCGAGAAAAGTACAGACACTGGACTTATTAGCAGCTAATTTAAATATGTCCAATGAGTTAAAGAAAATACTTTTAATAGATTTTTATTGATTTCAGAGAGGAAGGGCAAGGGGAGGGGGTGGGGAGAGAAACATCAATAATGAGAATCACTGATCAGCCGCCTCCTGCACACCCCACACTGAGGATCAAGCCTGCAACCTGGCATGTGCCCCGACTGAGAATCAAACCTGACCTCTGGCTCATAGCTCGACGCTCAGCCACTGAGCCACGCCGCCAGGCAAGGAAATCATATTTAAAGAACTAAATGATAGTATGAGTACTATGTTTCTCCAAGTAGAAAATAACAAAATAAATATAAGAGAGAACCAAATAGAATTTCTGAAGATGAAAAATACAGTAACTGAGAAATTCGACATGCGGACTTTTATTCATTTCCCAAGGCTGCTGTAACAAAGCACTACAAACACAGAGCTCAAAATAACAGCAATGCATTGTTTCACACTTCTGAAGGCTGGGAGCCTGGGGTCAAGCTGCAGGTGGGATGTGCTCCCTATGAAAAATCCAGCCCATTAGACTTCCTGGCTTCTTTCTAGCTTTTAGTATTTTCTGGAAACCCTTGGTTTTCCTTGGCTTGCAGCTGCCATCACTCCAATCCATGCCTCCGCCATCACATGGCCTTCTCCCTCTGTGTCTCTGTGTCCAAACTTTGTGCTCTTATAAGGACAATTGTCGTTGAAGAAGGGCCCACCCGAATCCGGTATGACCTGATCTTAACTTGAGTGTGCCTGCAAAGGCCTCATTTTCAAGTAAGATAATGTGGAGTTAGAGCTGTAATGTGTATTTGGGGGTAGTGGTGGGGGGACACAATTTAACCTGCAACAGGGCCGAAGAGCAGACTTGAGCAGGAGAAAACAGCAAATTTGAAGCGAAGTCAATGCAGTCTGACAAACAGTTTAAATGAAAGGGTTGGGGAGAAAAATAAACAGAGCCTCAGAGATCTGAGTAATACTAACACACCAGCATACGCATAAACGGTTTCAGAAAGACAGAGAGAGGGAAAGAGACAGTAGGCTATGTGAAATAGCCAAAATTTTCACCAAATTTGATGAAAAGAATCTCAATCAAAATATTCAAGAAGTTAAATGAACACCAAGGAGAATAAACTGACATTATAATAAAATGGTTCAAGGCCAAAGACAGAATCATGAAAGCAACAAGGGAGAAGTGAATAATCATGTACCCACTAAGATTAATGGCTGATTTTCATCAGCAACCACAGAGGTCAGAAGGCAGTGGGATAACAGATTGAAAGTGCTATATCTCGCAGAAATGCCCAGAGTTGTAACTCCAGAACTTATCTAAAAGGGCCTTGTCCTGTTTCTAATGAGATACTAAGCTGTTCTTCAAAGACAGCAGCAGAAGCCCGTGAATCAAGAAGTGGGACAGTTAGACATGCGCACTTGAGAAGAATTCGCTCTAGAATAACCTTTCAACTCGCTGAGACAAAAGCCACCGTGACTCCATACTGACACCCTCCCCCCAAAGTCAAACATGCCATCTAAGAAAAGCCTTGATCCCCAAGCATCTGGACACTAAGCTCTCATTGAAACAATGTAACCCTATAGCATACCCACAGCCTCCCCCACTTCCTTCTTTAAATGTAGCCCCCAAACCCTCCCTCAGGGAGACAAATTTCAGCCCTGCCTCCTGTCTCCTTGCTGTTCCATTTAGCAATAAAAGCCTCTTCTTTTTTCAAAAGCCAGTGCTAGAGTATCGGCTTCCGTGTGTGACGTGCGTGAAGCCCTTGCTCCGTATCAGTCACAGCACTGATGAGTGATGGGTCTGAGGCGAGGCCTATAGATTGTTCCCTGGGGACAGAGACCCCTGAACACCTGGACGTGAGATCATGTCCCGGACACCCACACCCAGAGCTCTCCTCACTCCCTACATCCTCCTGCTCCCAAGTTGCTGAGGGAGACAGCTGGTGCCTGGAGCAGGTGCCTCGCCCATTTGAGAGAATGGCTCAAATCCAGACACAGCTCCTGCCTGCTTCAGTCCTTGACTGGAGATACAATGCCTTTCCTCCGAATGAAGACCGTCCCCCCTCGATGGACTGGGGGGTCCACGCATGTGCCCATGTCCCCTCACTTGTCTCCTCCCCCCAGCACTTGATTCTATGAACTGCCTTGCAGTGAGACTTCCTGGTGGTCAGGTGACCACCCTGAATGACCAGTAATCTGTTTGGCCCCCAACTGGCTCAGAACCCAGGACATTCCAAACCAACGGCCCATGTGACAGTTGCATAATTAGCTTCTTCAACTGACCATACCTGGACCACGAGCAGTTAACACTTAGGCCTGGCTGAGCGTGGGCAGTGGTTCTAACTGTGCAGAGTCCCTTTCCTTTCTTTCCTTTAAAAAGAATCATTTAAAGAATATGTTTTTATTGATTTCTTATAGAAAGAGAGGAAGGGAGAGGAATAGTGAGAAACATCATCCATCGGCTGCCTCCTGCACGCCCCCTCCTGGGGATTGAGCCCTGACCGGGAATTGAACCGGTGCCCTCTTGGTTCATGGGTGGATGCTCAACCACTGAGACATGTGGGCTGGGCTGCAGAGGCCTTTTTCATCAAAACCCAGCCTCTGCTGTACAAACTACCGTCCAAAGACTAGATTCTGCCGCTGTGATTCCCATGACACCTTCAATGGAGTGGGTTCAGGGAAGACATTGGTGCCTCTACCCGTGGTTGGGATAGATGCCAATTTTCATGCTGCGGGACCACTGCTGGGGACGCCAGTAGATTTTCGTGAGCGGAGATGATCTCCTATTGAATCCTTTGGATGGATCCCTCATGTTCAGGCCCCAAGGGGCTCACTATTGAACTGAGGAGCTGGCGTCTGCTGACCTGTATCAAATCACCCTGGAAACCACAGGGACCTGGGAGAGTGACTTAACGCCACTTTGTCGCAGGTCTCTGTTCTGTAACATGGGGCCTCCTTCAGTAATAAGAGGCTAATTATAAGAAAATTCAGATAGAATCTGAAGAAAAAAAAAATGACTGGTGCTTCCTAGTTGCTACACAAGTGTTCAAATATTAAATGTCTGGGAGAAGAAGCATGAAATGAGAGAGTAGCTGCCTCCAGAGAGGGCACTTGGGTGGCTACGGGACAGGGGAGGGTGGGGAGTTACTTTTCAATCCATATGTGAGTGGGATGCTTTGTAGCAGCTCATGGAAAGTATCTAATAACCTGTGGACTCCACATGAGCCCTGCGGGGTGGGCAGAGGGGGCTGTGGCCCACCTTTTCTGGTTCAGGGCTCTGGGATTTAGAGGCGTTCATTGACTTGAGCATAGTCACAACACTGATGAGTGCTGGATCTGAGACAGGAATGTAGTTGGTTCCTTGGGGGCAGAGATCCCAGAACCCCTAAGACCGAGAGATCGTGCCTTGAACCACTGACCCAATAGCTCACTCCCTTTCCCACACCCTCCTGCCCCATTGCTTTGGGGAAATGGCTAGTGCCCCGAAGAGGGGGTACCAGACCCAAGAGAAGGGTACATGCCTGACCCACCCCCTGCCTCCAAAACTGTGCCGTTTCCCCAATCAAAGGCCATCTAAATCCAGTCTGTTCCCCTCCTCCCTCAGCATCTTCATATCACCAGAGCCTCCCTGGTGTCCAATCACAACCCTGAATGACCGACCAGCCACCTGTGTGACTCCCCACTGTCTGAGAACCCAGGGATTCCCAAACCAACTGCCCTAAGAACTGGCTTCATCTCCAACTGGCCAAACGGTTGGAGATGAAGCTAGTTAACAACGAGCCGTTAACATTTAATAACAGTTCATGCCCCTGGGCTGGGGCTTTCGTGGCTCGGTGGGTGACGTCTCCACGTCCCCAGGGACTCGCTGACTATGGAACTGAGCAGCCTGCGCTTAGGCCTGGCTGCGCGTGGGCAGTGGCCACACGGGCTCTGAGTGTACAGGGTCCTTGTTCATCAAAGCCTAGTCTCCGCTGTGCAAACTCCAGTCCAGAGACTGGACTCTACCGCCGTTATTTCCATAGCACCTTCGGTGGAGTGGGCGGGGGTGGGGGGCATTTGTGCTTCTCCCTGTCGTTTGGGCCCATGCCCATTTCCATGCCGCTGAACCGCTGCTGGGGACCACAGGGGGTTCTCTTACCCGCAGATGATTCCTATCGCGTCCTCTGTGTGAATCCCTTACGTTCATCCTTTTTTATAAGCTGAGTCATGATCCTGGAAATTTCGTTCAAAATGAACGCATGACTCCTGACATGTTGCTTGCAGAAGGCCATGTTGACTAGCTCGTTCGTTTCCAGAGGGCACTCCCTTTCCCCTTGTTCACCAGCTGCCGGGAGGGGGCCGGGGGGGGGGGGGCGGCGCAGCGGATTCTGAGTTGGACTTAGGAGAGGCACGCTGCGGTGGGGTGTGTGGATTTGACACACACAGCTCGCTGATCTCGCAGGGGCCTGCGCTTCCGTGGGTGACACAATATGGAAAGCCAGCCCAGCACAGTGACTGAGCATAAGAGCTGGTGTCTGATGACCCGCCTCGGATCATCCAGGAAGCCACTCCACCCCGCTCTGTCCTCAGCTCTCTGTTCTGTGACATGGGGCCTACTTCACCCTCGGAGGCTCGACATAAGAAACTCCAGGTAGAAAAATGGCTGCAGTGAAATGACTGGTTCTTCATGGGTGCCATATGAATGTCCCAATACGAAATGTCTGGAAGAAGAAGCATGACACGAGGCAGTGACTGCCTCCAGGGCAGGGCACGCGGGTGGCTGCAGGGCAGGGCAACGGTGGGCGGTCACTTTTCAGTCCACACTGGGGTGCGGTGCTGTGGAACAGCTCACGGAGAGCACCTGCCATTTCCTGTGAGGATCCAGCTAACCCTACCGGGTGGGAAGAGGCAGGGTTGTGACCCCTATTTCCAGGGTCCTGGCACTAAAGTTTGGAGGTTTTCAGTGACTTACCTAGAGTCACAACACGGATGACAGGTGGGTCTAGGACAGGGAAGCAGTGGGATACCTGAGGGCAGAGACCCCTGAACCCCCCAAGTCTTCTACATCAAGGCCTGGGCTCCTCAAAAAAGGGCCACCCTCCCTCCGTCCCCCACATCCTCCTGCCCCCAAGTTTACAAGGGGGAGACGGGTGGTGTCTGAGCCAAGGGAAGGGCACATGCCTCACCCAGCTTCCACCTGTCCGTTTCCATTCCAGACCCACAAAGTTAGGACGTTTTCTTGAAGCCCCTTGAAGGGCCAGGGGATCCCACCTGTATCCCCCCTTCCCCAGCGTCTTCACGCGTTGGCACCTTAAGGCGCACCTCCTGAGGGTGAACAGTTAGCTCCCTGGGGCTGCGAGCCCAGGCTTTTCCAGCCAACGGTCCCCATGGCAGCTCTGGAAGGAATGAGCTTGGCCTTCAGTGACCAGCCTGGATGAGCAGTTGGTGCTAATTCACGAGGAGGGGCGCTGCTGGGCCGGTGCCTTGGTGGTTTAACGGACGAAAGTTGGCACCCCTCCAGGCCCGGCTGACTGCTGATGCGCGCAGCCACCCGAGCAGCCTGGGCCGAGACCTGGCTGAGAGTGGGCACCTCCCCCGCTCATTCCTTCCTCACTACAATCCAGTGTGTCCAAACCTCTCGTCCCTCCCCCGGACCCTGCAGTGGCTGGGGACAGAGACCCATGTTCTCATAGAGGGACCCTCCTCACCCACAGCTGGTGAGCCCAGCTCAGGACCCCCTCTGATAATCACCCAACCTCTTACCAGATGTCTATCCCGCCTTCTCGATGGCACTGTGCTTTCTCACCCCTCTCCCGGGCAGCACTCCAGCACCCAGCGGTCCCGGGCACGTCTGCCCATAGAAGCCCTGCCGTGAGGTGCCAGAGATCCCTGGGTCTAGACTGTGCCTTTTGGTTTCCGATTTTGACATTCACAGCAGAGAGGGCTGCCTGCCTGGTTTGGGGCGGGGAAAGCAGCGTGGGTGTCCCTCTGCAGCTCTTCTCTGGAAGACTGTGTAGGAGACTGGCATTATTTCTGAAATACTTGGTAGAAATCAGAGAAAGCTACCTGGGCCTGAAGTTGACTTTGGGGGGGGGGGTTTCCTTTTGCATTTTTATTGTTGTTCTCACCGCAGAACCGCGACCCTACGGGTGCTGGGGGGGTCGGGGGGGGGCGCACGTGCAGCGCTCTAACACACTGAGCAACACTGGCCAGGGCTGCATTTCTTGTTTGTGTTTTTAAATTGATGCTTATTGTAAAGTACCCAAATCTTAAGTGTAAAGCTTTGTGGTTCCTTATAAATACCAGCACGGTCAACAACCAGCTCCACCCAGGGAGCCTGGCAGCTTCCTGAGGAGGGAAATGAGATAAGGCCCCAACTTCGTAGGTTCCAAGAATGAAATCAGTTACTCCATGTCCACTCCAAGCACAATGATTGTACCTCAGCACTGCCATATTAGTGTGGCAGCACCCCTCAAAGCTAGAGAGCTAGGGAAGCCCGAGGAGGACGCCCTTAGGGACTGGCTATGGAAGTGGGGGTGGGGGGTGGACAGGGCCAGGAAGACAAAACGCTTCCAGAAGCATTTGGGCTTCGACCGTGGAACATGACTGCACAAAGCGAGGTGCCCCCCGTGTTACTCCCCCGCCGGCCCCTCCGTTACGGGTGCGTTCTGTATTTGTGTTTTATTTTACATCGGATAGATCCTCCCTTCCCCCAGCTGGTGGGCGGAGTGTGCGGTGACCTGCGGCCTGGACGTACCTGAGTACCTAACCATGTGCACGATACACTGAACCGCCAATCAACACCTGCCAAATACCCTAAGCCCTTGTCCCTAGGTGGGCCATACATTAAAGCACCAATCAGAGCGTGCCGAGTACCCTAAGCCCCCCGCTCCTTCCCATTCCTCCCCTCCAGAGGCGCGTTCACCTCTGCACGTGTTGCTGCTCTCCGCTTGCAAGACAGCCCGGCAGGTCTCTCTCCCCTAATAAAGCCTGTGATTCTGGTTTTGGGCTTCCGATGGATTTTCTCAACATTGAAATGTTTAAAACATAAAACCAGTAAGGAGATAAATGTTTAATGTAAAAACCTCTCTCTGAGCCTAAATCTATACAATTATACAATGCACACAGTGAAATTGAGAAGGCTAAAAGGCTGATTCCAATGTAACCCTGATGTTTTGGGCGGGGGGGTGGGGGGGGGGCGCGGCTGGCAATCTGAATCTGTGCAGTAACCTAATGTACACTCTTGACAACCTATGGTGAAGTCACTGCCCCTTTCTCCACAATCTGGTCTTACAAGACCTGTTACCTAAATGCTCACATTTTACAGAGGCCATAAACCATGAACAATACACAACCCCCCTCAACCCCCTGCTCCCCCATGTGACAACAAAATAACTGGCAGCAAATTTCCTCACTTGGGAGAGGAGCAGCATGGAGGCAGCTCTTGATTCTTGGGCTCTCACCTCATGCCCTGGAGGCCCAGGCTGAGGCCTCCCCCAGGTCCCAGCATTCACGGGTATCAAGCAGAACCTGCACCTCAAATGCAGGTGAGAAACCCCCGGGGAGGCCCAGACACAGATGCAGAAGGGCCTCCCTGGAGTGGGGACCTTCCGTAGGTCCCAGGAGGGACCTTAGGCCCCGACATCCCCCGGGGGCCCGAGCCACAAGGCCCTGGGGCCTTGTTTGCTGCTCTCTCTCGGCTGCTGCCAGTGCCATCTGTCTGCTGAGTGTCTAGAAATGTTCTACAGGAGTGATTGAACCTGACTGAGCATTTGGCTGGGCAGCCTTCAGGTGGCTGGTCTCCTGGACAGTAAAGGTGATGCAGAGAAAGGGGGTTCTAAGACTCCAGGGGAAAAAAGAAGGCTGAGTCCCTCTCCCCTGAGCCCTGTGAGGAGCATGTCTGGTGAGCACAACCCAGTCATGAGACCTTCACAGTAAAAATGGACAGAGACCTGGAGCGTTTGTATTTCCCCCTAATAACCCCCTCCCCCAGCCCCACCCCCAAGCAGCCTCACCCTTTGCCCGTGTGCCTTTCCATTTAAAAACCATTATGCTCTGGTAATTGAAAAAAATAAGTTGTATGGTTTCATGTATTCCGGTGTGGAAAGATTACAGAAGACACTGCTGTTTAAAATGACGTGAAATCCATTTGATTTGATTTATTTACAAATTAGGTGAGGTGTGTATGTAGGTGATTTACCTAAGACTTAAACAAAAAGAAAAGCCAATGAAATTGTGACATTAGAGAAGACTGAATTGTGTGGAGTGTGGACCCGGGGCGTCCACCAGGCTGGTCCGGCTCATTCCAGGTCAGAGATGTGGGCGAGAAGCAGCAGCAGCAACACGGCAAGGGTGACCCTTCCCGGTTTCCCCGCCCCGGGGCCCCTTAGTCCTGGGCTGCAGCGTCGAAGCTCAAAACTCACTTTTCATCTCCCAGGGTCTGTCCTCGTAGCCACCGCGTTGTGCCCCTCGCCGTTCCCCACTGGCTGGGCCCCAGGGCCCTCCGACAGGCCTGGCTTTCCCACATGGCCGCTTGTGGATGAGTTAGTGCTACAGACAGACGCGCGGATTTATGCAAAGAAACGAGAACAGACTTTATTACAACTTACGGAGAAGACAAAAGAGTTCTGGGCCGTAAATGGGGAGAGGGGCCCAGTCAGCTGGAGGCAGGATGGGGAGGCTGGGGAGGTGGGGGGTAGGGGAAGGGGGGGTAAGGGTTCCCACCTGCTTGAGGACTGCAGGGAGGCTGGCTAAGAGCTCTGTCAACTGTCCTGAGGCTCAGACCACTGTGATGGGACACCAGCCTCAAACCCCTGGCTCTGGGGGAAACCACAGGGCAGGGCAGGGCAGAGCAGGGCAGGGCAGGCCAGGGCTGGCAATGGGATGCTTTATCTCTGACCGCCCGGCTTGCTCCTGGGTCGCAGAAGGCAAAGCTAGACGTGCACTGTACATCTACACACAGCCCAGCCTGGGAGGCGGGGGGCAGGGCTGTTTCTGGAGAAAGCTGTTTTTTTCAGGCCAGCATTTGCTGCTTGGACGTAGAGGAAAACGACTTGGTTGATGGCTAACCGGTTTTGTGTCCAACCAACCCCTGGACAGGCGATGAGAGGGCCCTACCTAACAGCAAGGATCTTCCTTAGTGTGCCCACCCCAGAGGCAGGGTGCTGGGGGTGGAGGCCGAGGCGGACACCCTGCCAGAGGCAGCCTTGCTGGCAGTGGTGCTGGGCTTGGGCTGGAAGGAAGGGGGCTCTTCTTGGGGGCACCTCCGAGGATGGGACTTAAGGTGGAAGCTGTAGCTCCTCCAAACACATGGCGGTTCTTCGTGCTGGGGCTCATGGCCGCCAGGGGGAGCTCTGGGGAGGGCCGCCCCAGAGAGCTCTTGCCCAAGCTCCCCCCGGGTGGTGGGTGGTGGGTGGTGCCGGGGCCCCACTAGCTTCCGCAGTCATGCTGAGTGTTGCAAAGGTGCAGCTCAGACCCAGGGGAGCTGCTCTGCTCCCAGGGCCCGCAGGTGCTGCCCCAAACCCCAACCAAAAGTGGGCGGGGCTTGTGCAGCCCACCTTTGGGCAGGGCGCTACCTTTGGTTCCAGCATCAGTGACACCTGGGCCTGTGGGTGGCAGCTGCAAAGCCAGAGGCGGTGGCTATGCCAGAGGCAGTGGCTATGCCAGAGGGGACTACATCTGGGTTGGCAGCAAAGACTGGCCGGATGCTGGCGTGGGTACCCCAGGGGATAATGAGCCTGCAAGAGTCGTCTGGGTGCTGCTGCCCAAGGCTAGCCGGCCAGGAGCAGGGGCTGGAGCCTGGGCTGGGGCTAGAGCTCCCCGCTTTCCACCCTGGACAGAGCTGTCAAAGGTGCTGGCTCTGAGCTGCTGCCCATCAGGGGGCCCAACACGGTCTGTGCGGTGGCTCCAGGGTTCATGGGCAGTTTCAGAGTTGAGGTGGGGCTGCAGAAACAGTGCAGGCAGGCTGGAGGCCCTGTGACCACGGCTGGACTGTCACTGGAAGGCCCCTGAAGGGCCTGGGAAGGCGGGAAGAAACCCAGGGGGTGCCCCCGAGAGGAGAGACTAGGTAGGTGGGTGATGTCCATGGTGGTGAACTCACTGTCAGAGGAGCCAAGCCTGCGGGTGTGCTGGTTGACCTGCGGCACTGAGGAAGAAGGCATTGGCCAACTGGCGGAGGGAGGGGCACTGGGAACAGTGATGGGAGCGTGGCTTTGTGAGGAGACAGGAGTATCTACAGACATGGGGGTGGGGGACTCCATTGTGGGAGCAGGGGAGGGAAGGGGGAAGTAGAACCTGTGTATCCGGCAGCTGAGATTGATGCCTGGGGCTGCAAAAGACCTCCTCCCCCCATCCAGTGGGGGCTTCAACATGACGTGAGGAGCAGACGCCCAGTAGCTGCAGGAGTGGGCCAGGCAGCAGTTGAGCTGGGTTTGCACTGCCCATGCCTGCTGCGGGGAGGGAGCATGGGTGGAAGGCCTGCACACCCACCTCCTGCCCCCCCCCGTACCCCCCCACCCTCCCACCCCCGACACACACACACGTCAGCCCTGCTGAGACCTGGGAGGAAGCAGGGGTCATCAGGCACCAGGGCTGGGGCAGTGAGTGTGAAGAGTGCCTGGCAAGGGCTCCGACAGGGAGAAGAGGGGGCGGCGGGCTGTGCCTCCCGGGATACAAAGGGTGCACAGCGGTGTCCCCTCCAGCAGATCCCAGGACGGCCACTGGGCCTGGGCGGGCGTCCTGCTCCCTCCCGCCTCGCACCAGTGTGGGCTCACGCTGGGGGGCTGGAGGGGGGTGTGGAGCAGCTGGCGCAGGATCAGGCCTTGCAGTCGGCTAGGGGGCAGGGATGTGAACGCTCTGAGCCCCGCAGCCCAAGGTGGCCTGGGTCTCACCCTGAAAAGCGCCGCTGGTGCCCAGGAACGCGGTTTCCTTCTCTGCATCGAGGTCCTTGGCAATGACTCAGAAGCCCACCCAGAGGCTCCCCTCACCTGGCCTGCGCGGCAGCAGGGAAGCTTGCGTTTTCGGGGCCTAGAACTGTCAGAGGCCGTGGAGCTATTCTTTGGGGATTGTTCAGCCCCGCGCCCCCACCCCCCCCCACCCCACCCCCGGCTGCATTTTCGTCCTTTTTGCGCTGGCTCTTCCTCTGGGAAAACAGGGAAGCTTAGGCGGCAGCCTGAGGGCCCTCCTGTCTCACTGTCTTTGAGGACCTCTGAGCCAGCCTGGCGCCACCCCCCTCCTCTGCACTGGCGGGAAACCTCGAAAGAAGCTGCAGGAGCTAGTGATGGCGTTTCTTTAGGGACAGGAGCTCACCCTGGAGGCCTGGGACTTCTTGGTACCGGCATCTCCTGGGTTCTAAGATTGGAGGATTCTCTGCAGAGGCCCAGGCCTGGGCACAAAGGCGGAGAGGCCCCTTGGGCCCCCAAAAGCCTAAATGCAGATTGTGCTTCCCAGAGCAACCAGGGTCTCTTCCCTGTGCAGCTGGCCTCTCTAGGGCTACGGGGTCTTCCTCCTGCTTGGCATCTCTTTCCCCCTCTCTGCGAGGGCTCTCGGGACCATCTGCTCTGGGCAGGCATCTTGGACACGCCTGGGTATTGTGAGCGGCATGGGGACCACTGCCTGCTCCTGTGCGGTGCCGAGAGTGACTTTGCCCCCTGCAGATGCTGAGCTGCAGGGCTTCTTTGCGTTGGGAGCAAAGAGCATCTTTGTCCTGTGATGGCCACTCCTGCAGATGGAGGCGATGAGGATCCCCAGCAAAGAGCACAGGGCCCGCGGAATCCTGTGACACCGTCTGAGAGACACTGTGACACAGCTTGGAAATCAACTCAGCAGATACTTACAGGATGGCCTGTGAGTAGGTGGCGGTGGACCAAGGGAACACATGGGGAGGGGGTGCCCAGTGAACGTGATGCTGGCCCCCCACCCTCGCAGGGCTGAAGGCAGGGTCAGAGCCTGCCCGGTAACAGCCCACTGGGCATTTGGGTGAGGTCTGTCCTTGGACAGAGAGCGGGCTCCCAGCGAGCTCTTTCAGCTGCCAACACTGCGGAAAGCCAAGAGCTCACTGCTGGGCCTGTTGCTGGGATGCACGTGGAAGGCGCTGGCCAGCAAGGGGCGCCAGCTGTGGAAGTGCCAGGCACGAGGGTTCTGGGGCGAGAGGCGAGTGCGGGGGACCCGGGATAACCAGGGCCAGCAAAGGTGCGGATCCGCCCGGGCCTCAGGTGCCTGATCTGCTGAGGGCTGGAGGCACTGGCTTGAGGGCCAGGAGCCTATTGACAGAGGCCCCTGTCCCTGTGCCCTCCTCAGCCTTAGAGGGGGTAACCGTGCAGCACCAAAGGGCGAAGTGCTCTGTCCGGCTGAGGGGGGACTCTAGGGGGCAGGGCTCCTGGCTCAGCCACCCACCTGTGATTCCTCCTGCCCTTTCCCCTGGGGGCACTGGAGAGGAGGAGGGGAAGGGCCACTAAGATTAAAAGTGCCCAGGCCACTCAGATCCCGCTTGGGTGACACCTGAAGATTGCGGGCGGGGAAGGGCGGGGAAGGGTATACTTAACATATGACCCTAAAATTCCAATTCTGGGCAATTGGCCAAGAGAAATAAAAGTTAATGTTCTCACAAAAACCTGTGTGTGAATCGTTTAGCTATTTTATCCACAACTACTAGAGGACCCTTGAAGTTGTCCAGCTCGTCTCGAGTGAATTTGTCATTGTTTTTCAGTTGTTCTGGGAAGAACACGAAGTATACGCATCGTTTCACACTCGAATCAGAGTTAATATTTTACCAGTTAAGTAAAAGGTAGAAGCCTCACAGCCGTGCGGACTCCCTTCCCTTCCCCTGCTGTCGTTGTCGGATGTTGCCTTTACAGGGACTTAAGACTGTGGTATGCTCTTTTTTCCCCCCTGTAAGTCTCCAAGTGACGGAGAAATAAGCTCCCACACTGATCCAGATCCTTATCATTTATCTGTTGCTCTTCCTTTGTTCCTACAGTTCCCAGCTTCCCTCTCATCCGGTGTTGCCTTAGCTTGAGTTTTCCTAAAAGCAGAGCGTGAGACAAGGGCTTGCATGCTTTGGCCCATGATCCCAAGGGACAGTGGTGACTGACAAGGAGGAAACACCATTCCGAGGACTATTATTACATTGATCGCTACTGTGTGTCGCCTGCGTCTGATCCCACTGGGGACCCTGTGCGGAGCCGTGTGCCATGTGCCTCTCTCGGGAGGTGGAAGAGAGAAGGAACCCGTCCACTGGTTCCTGTCTTTCCATTGGTCAAGGCTTGCTCCCTGGGGTGTTAAGTCTAGGACTGTGCGCTGTAGGACATCCCTGTTTGCCCACATGTTCCTAGCATGTAACTGCTGAATGGGGCCCACAGATGTCTCCTAGGGGGCAGCAGAGAGTACCCCGGTGAGGAGCAGGGCTCTTCTCCCTGCCGCGGGGAGAGATCACCCAATAAAATCTGAAACAGTGCTCTCGACCTTTCCCCATCCCGGTATGCAGACCCCTCCACAATGCTGACTTTGCAGTTCCTTCCAGTGAGAGGTGGGTCCTATTTTTCCATCGCTTGAAGCAGGGCGTGTGCCTTGCTTCGACCAAGGAGACGTTAGCAAGCATGAGGCGAGCAAAGGTTTAGAGAGGGTGTGCCTCCCGGGACTTGCCCTTCCTCTTGCTGCTGTTAGAACCCAGTGACCATGTGAACCAGCTCAGACTAGCCTGTGGGAACATGAGAAAGGCATGGCGAAGGCATTTGGTTTTCCAGCAATTTGATGCTGAGCCAATTGCCAGACGTGTGAGTGAAGATGTTGCCGACCTTCCGTTTCAGGTGAGCCGGTCCAGACCAGAAACACTGCTCAGCCAATTCCCAGAACCAGGAGCAAGTGGGTGGGTGCTTGAGGGGTGGTTTGTTATATGGCGTACGCTGACACAGCTCCGGGCATCGCTTGGACTGCTGGGACCAGCTGTGCCTGATGTTAGTACCCATGGACCCTTGTGGGTCATTACGTCCTTCCTGTTTTTGGTTAAACTAAATTGGTCCCTGTCACTTGCAACAAAAAGGGCCCTTGGTGGCCCCAGGTTGAATAGACTGTGCAAGCAAATGGGTAAGAAAGATGGAGACATTGACTGGTGAGTGGCTGGTAGGCTTGGCCCTGGTGTCCAGGCTGGATAGAAAAGGAAATGGCATCCAGAATGGAGTGGAGAGGTGAGCGTCAGTAGTTCAAGGTCCTTCCTCCTTGAAATTCTAGGATTTCTACCGGCACCCAGAAGCCCACCGAGCTGTGAACCCTCTCCTGTGTAAAGATAGGCAAACTAGGGAGACCCGTCCCTGACCATCATCAGAATTGATGGTATATTTAGGCAAGACAAAGCTCAGTTGGGCCCTGGCTGGTCTGGCTCAGTGGATAGTGTCGGCCTGCAGACTGAAGGGTCCCAGGTTTGGTTCCAGTCAAGGGCGCATGCTGATCGAGCAGGAAGCAGCCGATCAGTGATTCTCTCTCATCATTATTGTTTCTGTGTCTCTCTCCCTCTCTCTTCCTTTCTGAAATCAGTAGAAATATATTTAAAATTTTTAAAAAGCTCATGGATCTCAGGAGCTTTCTTTTTATATCTGGGGTGCCAGGGAAGAAAGCTGCATTTAGTCTTAAGCTTACTCAAAGGACAGAAACTTCCTATGATTATTATGTTTATTTCTAATAAATGCAATATTTGCTTCTCCATTAGTTGAATTTTTTCCCCAATTTTGTTACAAATTTGGGTGCAGCATAGAGCAGTATGATATTTATCATACATCCTTAAATTCCAAAAGAAATGGTTTTCAGAATTAAATAGTGAAAAGAATAAGCAAATGGCCCTAGCTGGATTGGCTCAGTGGATAGAATGTCGGCCTGCAGACTGAAGGGTCTCAGGTTCGATTCCAGTCAAGGACACATGTCCGTGTTGCGCGCTCAATCCAATCAATGATTCTTCATTGATGTTTCTATCTCTCCCTCTCCCTTCCTCTCTGAAATCAATAAATATATATTTTTTAAAAGATGACTCTTAAAAAAAAAAGGAATAAGCAAATGTAATACTCTGTTACCCATTAATCACATTTACAACATTTATCAAATTTAACATGAGGACCAAGATCCCACTGAGCAATACAAAAGAAACACTCATTCTGGTAAATGTGGCCTTTGGTAGCACAAACATATGCAGTTACATCAGGGCATTCTGGTTCATCTGGTTGGTAAAGGGGATCCATTGGGTGCCGGAAACCGATAATTGTCTCACTAATTAGAAGGGTGTAGACAAGGAACCCGGAAGGCTGGTCAACCTTGAAGCTCTGAAAGGTCAGAGCCAACCACTCCCTATCTAATTGAGACAATAGTAGCTGAAGCAACTTCCCCACCAAATAATCATGTAAATCCTTACTGAATAAGATAATCTGCCTGTTACTGGAATTACCTGCCTAAGGGCAATGAGTGTATCCCATAACCTTAATAAAAGGGATAGCAAAGCCAGAGCGGGTGGCAGTCCTCCCACTAGAGGTGGGCTCCCGCCTGGCCCCCAATATTCCCAAATTAATACTTTTCCAGTCTCTTTTCATTTGTGTGCGGCCTTCTCCAGAACCCTAACCCTGAACTGGAACCCTGAACCACGTGGGACGTGAAAGGGGTTCCCACAATTGGGTAGTACATTTTACATGGGGGTGTAGGCCACGTAGACAGTGGACACCCCACTGCAAGTGGCCTGGAGTATAGGGGTGAAGCTTTGCACTTCCTTCCCAAGGTCACAGCTCCATGATGGTTTGAAAGCCCAGGACCAATATGATCCCATCTCTACAGTGAGCCTGGCAATGTGTGAGGACACAGGGAGTGGGAGAGCCGGAGGAGGGAGGTGTCATAACCACCTGCGGATGGGGGGTGGGGCGGGGCGGGGGGAGCAGAAGGCTCAAGGTGGGGGTTCCAGAACAGGAGCCATTTGGAGACCAGGAGAGAGTTGGAGAGAGTTCGGTCAGGGGGCCAGAGACCGGAGGAAAACCCAGGCTGAGCTCTTTGGGAGCCCCCAGTGCTGCTCCCCCTCTGCCAGGGCACAGCTTTGTGAGAACAAAGGGGCTCTGGCTGGGAGGGGTGGGCGTAACTGAGAGGTTCCTTTCACAGCATGAGAGTGGGGAACCAGGAGCTGAGGTGCGATGGAATGCAGACGGGGAGAGGTTGACAGAAGCCACAGGGCACAAGTCATCTCACAGGCATGCCCTGGGCCCAGTGCCAGTAAGGGGCATGCTCCTAGCCAACGGGCAGTGCCTTCCTTTGCCTCCTCTCCACGCTGCCAGCCTTGAAGGAAATCTGCTCTAATCCATGTGGGCCCCCGCGGAGGAGGCCTGCAGATATGTCCGCTTTCACGGGCACCCTGCTTTACAGTGTGGGAGAGCCTGTCCCGCGTGCCACCTCCCCTACGCTGTGGTTCTCAAACTTCACCCCACGGTCACTCTGTTGCAGGTGGTCCGGATACTTTGAGAAATACTGATACAGGTTCTCACAACAACTCTATGAGATAGGTTGGTTGCTATTGTCCCTGTTTTTCTGGGAGAGAGACTGAGGCTTGAGCCTAAGAAAAACATGTCCAAGGTCACAGGTTATAAGAAGTAGCCTCAGTGCCACTCAATATGTCCTTCCGCTGCCTTCTCTCTCTTTCTCCGCTATCAAGGTGCGCGCGTTCGCTTCTCCTTCACCAGGTCTTCCCACAAGACTTTCAGGATCCAGAGGTTCCTGGCCAAGAAACGGAAGCAGAATCAGCCCATTCCCCAGTGGATTCGGATGAAAAGTGGTAATAAAATCAGGTACAACTCGAAGAGGAGACATTGGAGAAGAACCAAACTGGGCCTATGAGAAATCACACATGAGAGATGACTCACATATTTATGCTGTATCCAGGTTGCCTACACCTTTATTTATCTTTTTTAAAATATATTTTGTTGATTTTTTTACAGAGAGAAAGGGAGAGAGATAGAGAGTTAGAAACATCGATGAGAAACATTGATCAGCTGCCTCCTGCACGCCCCCTACTGGGGATGTGCCTGCAACCCAGGTACATGCCCTTGACCGGAATCCAACCTGGGACCTTTCAGTCTGCAGGCCGATGCTCTATTCACTGAGCCAAACCGGTTTCAGCGGGTTGCCTACACCTTTAAATGATTGAAGAGAGGCTACTGTCTGGACAGTTGGGGCATTTTAATTGGAGAATTAATGGACTTGTGATTTTGCTCTGTTGATATTTTCCCCCCTGCAAGAGTAGGATGGTTCAGTAATAAATGTGTGAGACCTTTTAAATTGCAAAAAAAAGAAAAAGAAAAAAAAAAGGAAGTAGCCTCAGGCCTAGCTGACAACAGGATCTAGGGAGGTGTGAGTAGGAGAATGGGATAAGGCAGCACCCCCCTTCACCCTGCTTTATCTGCCCAGACACCCCCTGCCTTCCAGACCCACCCCCATCCCAGGCGGTTTCCTTTCAAATTGGCCAGCTGTAGTTCTCCAGGTTCCTGGCTTCGCTAAAACTTTCATGCTAGTGAAGCATCCGAGAGACCTTAATTCCTGGGAAGGAAGGACACAGGCCGGTGTGTGTACACAGGTCAGGTGGGCAGGGCCACCATAGAAGTTTTGAGGACCCTTCCTCCATAAAGTAGATTTTTAAAATTATACTTTACAACTATATTGATATGAAGATGAATATATCAGTATTACATATTAAAAGATTTGTCTTTCACCTAAAAGTTCACCTATTTCTTTTGATGTTAAGTCAAATTTTGTGGGTCTGTGCGGTAGCAAAAAAGTGGCCCCTAAAGATGTCTAGATCTTTCTGGCCTCTATGTGGCGAAAAGGAATCACGATTGCAGATCGAATTACTAGTAAGGTTGCCATCATCTGACTTTAAAAGAGAGAGATGATCCCGATTATCTGGGTGGCCCAGTGTCATAAGGGTCTTTACTTTGAAGATGGAAAGACCACAGTCAGAGGAGTGGGGCAGTCTTTAGAAGTTGGAAAAGTGAGGAAACAGATTCCCACTAAAGCCCCCAGAAAGGAACGCAACTGCTGACACCTTGAACTTAGCCCATTGAGACCTTGTGGACTTCTGACCTCCGGACTGTTAATAATTTTGTGCAAGTTTGTGGTAATTGTCGTAGCAGCAGAGACTTATACACTGAGTGGCCAGATTATTATGATCTCTGAACGCCTAATAATCTGGCCACTCAGTGTATATCCATATAATAAAAGGCTAATATGCAAATTGTCCCCTCGACCACGAGTTCGATCAGCAGGCAGTCCGCCAACTGCCCATGTCCCCTCCCCCTGGACAGGCTGGCCAGACCCCACCCTTGCATGAATTCATGCACCGGGCCTCTAATGTATATATTAGATACCCACCAGGACTGTCCAGGGCCCCCATCCATCAGGAAAGGGGGCCCAGGCCACTATGCTTTTAGAGACTTATACACTGAGTGGCTAGATTATTATGATCTCTGAACGCATAATAATCTGGCCGCTCAGTGTCCTTTCCTGATGGATGGTGGGCCCTGGACAGTCTGGGTGCGTTTCCGTGCTTTGCCACTAAACCGCTGTTGACTGCACAACTTGCTAACTTCTGGGCGCTGTGAACTAGGGATTGCTTGTCCCCATTCAAAGGCCAGAGAAGTGAAGCAAGTCGCCAGTGAGCAGCCAGAACCCAGGAGGGGCCGCTTTTCCTCTGAAATGAAAGGGCTGCGGTCACGAGTCTGGAGGCCGCCAGGGGGCAGCAAAGGCCTGCCCCCGCCCCCCCCCCCCGCCCTCCCTGGCCTGACCGCGCCTGCGCGACGCCCGCGGCGCCGGGGGACGGGAAGTGGGCGGGGCCGGTCGGAGCGGCTCGCGGAACGCCGAGCGGCTGAGTGGCAGGTGAGGCCCGCGGGGACCTGGAGGAGAGGGGACTTGGGGCGCGGGACGGCGGGGCTGACGGCGCTGGGGTGAGGCTCAGGTGGGGACCCTAGTTGTGCAGGAGTGAAGTAGGGCGCTGAGGACCAGAAGGGGCAGAACGGGGTGCTGCGGAGGCGGGGAGGCCGAGATAGAGACTCAAAGAGTCAGGGGGCCGAGTTGGGGGCTGAAGAACCGGAGGAGCTGCTGAGGAACCTGAGGCGGGGAATTGGGGGCGTTGAGGAGCCAAGGGTGCAGAACGGCCTGGCGGGGGTGTGGCCGAGCCAGGGCCAGGTGGGGACTGAGGACCAAAGAAGAATGGGGTGCTGCGGGGTGCGGCCCCTCCCCACCGCTCCCCTCTGGAGTGTTTGGGCCGGGCCCACTGCCCAGACCCCTACTTCACCAGCCCCTGCACCTTTGCAGGACTGTGTCTCTGCCCAAGTGCCCACACCCATGCCTGCTGCCGCCATCGGCCCTCCCCCAAGTGTATTTCTGGGGCTTGACTGAAAGCCGGTGCCTGGGCTGCAGCAGCTTTAACGGGACACGTGTGAGATAGAACAGGGGACCCGCCATTGCAGCTGTGCGACCCCAGGCGAGCCCCTTAGCCTCTCTGTGCAGCAGGGAGAAACGGCACCTGGTTGCAGGGATTTTCATGCAGGGCCTGGCAGGGTGGGGCCCAGTGGATGGTGATGGACTCCTCCCCCAGCATCCCCCTTCCCCCCCCAGGCAGGCACAGGTCCTGAGTGACACAGGTCCTCATGGCATTCCCTGGGGCCCGGGCTTTGGGTGGAGCTGTGCTGCCATTTCGCCGGAGAGACT
This sequence comes from Corynorhinus townsendii, assembly GCA_026230045.1. Classification (NCBI taxonomy): domain Eukaryota; kingdom Metazoa; phylum Chordata; class Mammalia; order Chiroptera; family Vespertilionidae; genus Corynorhinus; species Corynorhinus townsendii. Next base: position 13,098,747 of record JAPDVU010000014.1, read on the forward strand.
CTGAGGGCCAGCACTCTGAGGTCATCGCCAACTCATTTCTGGCCTTTATGCTTATGTCCGGCCTGTTGTCAGATTTCACTCTCTTCTTCCTGCACCCGAGGTGGAACTACAGTAATAATAACGGCATCTGAAGATCCTGTCTGATCCTAGTGACCGTAGGTGGGCTGTTCACCGGCCGAATGGCCTGACAGCATGTGCTTTCTCCTTAGCTGTCAGAGGGAAACAAACAAAGGTGCCACTTTGAAAGCAGTCAACCTCCACGCCAGTTCTTTGGGAGAATTCCTCTGAGATCTCGCCTGATGCCAGCCCTGTCTGTAAAGCCTTTCTCTGCTGCCCACTGTGGTGCACAGAGTGTTTTAGCTTTCTCTTCGAAGGCTCCCGACCTCAGGCTGCACCTCTCAGCCCACACCACCCACTGGTGGTGGCGGGAAGCCAGCCCCTCCCTCTGCCATCACACCTGCTGGCCGGGGCTGGGGCTGCCGTGCACAACATGCACAGGGGCAGTGTTAACACCTGAGGGGACGGGTGGGCTTCCTGACCTCAGGGAGCTTACAATCCAGTGAGAAGGTCAAGCCCGTGAAAGTGGTGGTTGCTCAACAATGCCACAAAACTGTGCCCTTAAAAATGGGTAGAATGGTCAACTGTATGTGGGGTATGTTTTACCACAAAATTTATATATGTATATATGCAACTTATATATATTTATGTATATATACATACGTTTGTGTGTATAATCTATATGAAAAGATCTGGATGCATTTACAAACTCTTTCCAGTAGTTTTTCAGAAGTAAAGAAAGAAGATTCTCCTTTTGTAGAACAATTTTAAGCAATGAATACAGCAGTTTTGTAACAGTGATGCGGTTCCCCTTTCTGAGGAGCGCTATCTTTTTTTCCCAGGAGGTTTCTGAAGTCAAGCAGGACTCAACAAGTATTTTGTCCAGACCTAGAAAAATGCAATTGTACAAATAAGCGTTAGTTGAGCTTATGCGTTAAAACTGGTAAACTAGAGGAAAGTCAGTATTTTAAATGGGGGGGAAATGGACTTTTTACAAGCCAGGTGCCAGCAAACGTGTTCTAGAGCCACAGAAAGACAGAGGGTTGGGCCTCAATGGTGGTGTGGGGCTTGGATTAGAGAGGTCTCGAGGCAAAATGAAATGAATGCTACCCTCCGGCAAGGCCCAGGAGCACGGAGGTGAGGGCGGCGCCAGCGCAAGGGGCACAGAAATGAAAGGGCCATGAGAGAGGCTGAATCGGAGCTGCTGACTGATGCAGGATGGGTGCGGTGTCGGTTGCAGTTAGAGGCCAGTAGACATGAACCCCATTGAGGGACATTGGGCAAGTTAGGTGGCCCTCGTGCTGCAGCCCCCGCCTGCATAAAGCAGGGACAGCAGGGTATTGGGAGGTGAAAAGAGGTGACCCAGGAAGAGACCTCAGAGCAGTGCTGGCACCTGTGGGCAGATGTTAGCTGACAGCGCTGTCATTCCGGTCGCTCTGGCGGCCCCCCGTGCAGAGGGGCGTCGTTCCAGGAGCCGGTTTTATCCAGACGGTGTGAGGCAGGTGGCTTGGGGGGCTGGAGGCTCAGTGTCCTCCCGCACTCACCCCAGGCCTCCGGTGACTTGCACAAACCCATGCCCAAGTCCCTCCTGAGCATCCCCAGTGGGAACATCCCTGCACCAGCCTCAGCACCGCCTCATCCTGCACTGCCTGGGCCTGGGTCTGCCTGGTTCCTGAGACTCTCTCCTCAGTTGGTCCCGTGAGAGCTCAGGGCCACAGCATTGTCCTCCTGGCATCCCCAGGGCCACCTCTGGGTCCCCCTTTGGGTTAGGAATTCCTTGACACCCAGCCCCTCACTCCTCCCTCCCCTCTTCATCCTTTATCTCTAGGCCCCAGGCTCCCAAGGGCTGGGATTGTTTTGCTCAGATCCCTGAGACTCGAGTCCGGGAGTTTGTTGAAAAAAGGAAGGGCAGGGAAGGAAATTACTCGTGTGTCATAAACCAGCTGGGCCCCAGAGAACGGAAACCATATCCTGGTTCCTCTCCTCACATCTCACCTCCTCTCGGTGATGCAGAAACAGCAAGGCAGGGTGGCTCTGGGCCACCCACCTGCGTAGCGAAGGAGGGGAGCTGGTGCAGGCCTGGAGAGTAAGCCAGCCCGCACCCCAGGCTGTAGGCCAACCCTGTCACACCTGTGCTACCTCGCTCTCTGGACCCCCCAAGGCACATGTATCCCACTCAGGCTGCTGTCCAGGCCCACACTGGACCCTGGAAGTGGGGCACTTGGCACAGGGCACACGACCACAGCCCCCTGCGTGGTGAGCAGGGCCGTGGCAGAGACGAGGGCTGCAGTGCAGAGAAGGGCCCCTTAACCCCAAGGGAAACTGGCTCTCTTGGGAGGGGAGGGGGTTCCTGGCATAGAAAACAGTAATCCCGCATTACAAAACGTCATTACAAAACGTCCCGCCGCGCCACCACCAGCAAGTGAGGTCGAAGGCAAAGGGCCTTGAACTCTGTCCTTTATGCTGTGGGACAGGGTTCTCAAACGGGGGCCCTCCCGTGCCTTCTGGGGAGGTCAGGGAGGACGCTGCCTTTTTGTTTGGACCTGAGGTTTCGATGCCTGTGGAGTATTTGTTTCTGGGCTCAGCCTTTTCCAACCTGACCTGGGATGCTCAGTGTTGCTGGGGGCAGCTTGGCATTACATTTCTCTTCTCAAAGCAACGGGAGCCCAGAACTTTGTGCCCAAGGGTGTCCAAGCCTGCTAGGAAATTCTTGCTGTCGTCTTGTTGTTGTCATTGGCTTGATTCTTGGATCTGTGGCCCTGGTGGGGCCTGGCTGGCCGTCCTCCTCCCAAGCTGACCCTCACCACCCCACTTTCATGATCCCAGACTTTCCTGATCTCCCCGTTTCACAGACTTACCCCGGTGGTTATAATGCAGTGATCTCCCTTCTTTATTTTACATTCTTGAGCTTTTAACCCTTTGCCTTTGTAATCTCGGGTTGCATTGTATTCGCTCTACTTATGAGTAAATGGAAGGATAACAATGAACTTGAGTCTGTCCCCATGTCCTATCACACGTGGCCCCATTTCTACATTATTTCTTTTTATTTTAATATATTTTATTGATTTTTTACAGAGATGAAGGGAGAGGGATAGAGAGTTAGAAACATTGATGAGAAACATTGATCAGCTGCCTCCTGCACACCCCCTACTGGGGAAGTGCCTACAACCAAGGTACGTGCCCTTGACCGGAATCGAACCTGGGATCCTTCAGTCCGCAGGCCGACGCTCTATCCACTGAGCCAAACCGGTTAGGGCTCTACATTATTTCTGTGTGTCTACTGTTAAAAATTAACTTCTGCCCAGGCGGGTGTGAGTGTCGCCCCGTGCACTGAAAGGTAGCAGGTTCAATTCCCGGTCAGGGCACATACCAGGTGTGGGTTCTATCCCTGGTGGGGCGTGTGCAGGGAGCAACCAACCGATGTTTCTCTCTCACATCAATGTCTCTCTTTCTCTCTCTCAAAATTAATACATTAAAAAAAAGAAATACTATTTTTCTGGGGGATAAATTTGTGGAATTCATTCCCCAAGAAAGTTTCCCAGCCTGGATGCTATGGAGAGGAAGAGAGCAAGGGGCAAGAGTCAGGAGCCTGTCAGGAGCAGGTGGCGATGGGAGGTGACTACCCAGGTGTGTGTGTTATGAAGTGGGGGGCAGAGGCGAACCCTGAGGGGCAGTGAGTGGAAGACCTATGGGCTTGTTTGGTTCTGGAGGGCTGTGAGTAGGAGGCAGGAGTCCAGTGGACCCTTGGGGCCTTGGGTTGTCTGACAGACAGGGCCTTGGCTGGCATACAAACTGAGCCAGACAGGCTGGGGAGGGAGGGGCCGGGTTTGAGGTGGAGAGGGAGGCTCTCAGTGGGGGGAGAGGAGCTGGAGTCCCTCATTGGGGTGAAAGATGGGGGTGAGTGACACCTTCCAGATGTGAGAGAAGTGGGGTGAGGGAAGGGAGGGATGATGAGCTTGGGCTCCAGAATCCCCCCATAACCCCATCATCTATTCTCGGGCAAAGGACTGCCCCTCCCCAAGCTTCAGGGTTCCCATCTGTGAAATGGGGGCTCATCCTGGCTCCCAGGAGTGTGTCAGGTAAGGCACTGGGGCTGGCAGCTGGTAAGCCCTCTGCCTTCCAGAGGTTGCTGGGAGGACGAGCCCTTGAGGCTGGAGCTGTGCCTGGGACAGTCGGGTCGGTGGCCTGTCCCTGTCTTCCAGCTGGGCCTCAGGAGGCCTGGACTCCTGATGGAGAGTACTTATTAGGGTGACCACATCCCAGGCTCCCCTGATTGTCCTGGGTTACCCCTCTGCTTCTCTCCTGCCACAACCTTGGGCACCCCACAGCCGGGTGCCTTCTGAAATAGCTCAGGGCCAGCTCTCTCCTGCATGTGGGCTCTGCCACCATCCTGTCCAGACCCTTTTCTTCCTTCCCCAACAGGTGACCCTTCACCCACCCCTCTGGGTACCACTTTTAGGCTCACAGACCTGCTGCCATCACTTCCTCACCACCTGGATGCCCAGGTCCTGGGTCAAGTTGAACCCGCTCACCTGCCACATTCACCTGCCTCAGTGGCCTGGCCCTCGTTCCCTCTCCTGCCCACCACTGGCCATGCTGGCCACCTCTGCCAGTAACACAGCTTCCTTCAGGACATCCATTGCAGTTGCTGCTCCTGGCTCCGTCTCCTGAAGCTGCTTCCCGCATCCCTCTCAGATCAGACCAGCCAGGGTTGTGCCTCCCGCTTACTGGGGCCCCCTGAGCTGGGTATGAAACTGGGTGGCCCTGCCCTTCTGTCGTGAGCTCCGGGCTTGGCGTGGCATGATGCTTGGAGGTGCCGGAGACCTGGCAGTCAGCACCACAGGCCCGAAGACCCCACAGCAGGCCACCAAATGCTTCCTGTTTTTGCTGACCCTTATGTCTCTCCCTAGAGTGAAGCCTGCCTGGAACCCTGGCAGCAGGCCCCCCGCCCCGGGATGATCTGGGCATGGCCTCTGGAGCCCCAGAGCAGAGCAGCCAGATGGCAGAGGAGACCCCCAGCTTCCTGGACGAGTTTCTCCGTGATTTCCCAGCCCCACTGAGCGCAGAGAGCCCTTTGCCATGGAAGATCCCAGGGACGGTGCTGAGCCAGGAGGAGGTGGAGGGCGAGCTGGCCGAGTTGGCAGTGGGCTTCCTGAGCAGCAGGTAGGCCGTGCACCCGCCGGGAGGGGACAGCACAGGACAGGAGGAAGGGCATGGCATGTGCCACAGGCCAGCCTTGAACCTGACATTTACCCCCACACATCCTTTCCTGTGCAAATTATGTTCCCTCTGTGAATCCCTGTGACAATGCTGTGTTGTTTCCAAGGGCAGCCATGTCAGAGCACCACAGGCTACGTGGCTTAGAGCAACACAGATGTATTGACTCAGCTCTGGAGGCTGGAAGTGAGAGATCAGTGTGTCAGCAGGGAATGTTCTCAGACAGAGGCTGTCTGGCAGGATCTGCTCCAGACCCTTCTCTTGGCTCTTGGTGTCATCCAGTCCTTCGTGTGCCTTGGCCTGGAGACACACCACTCCAATCTGGCTTTCGTTGTCACATAGAGCATCTTCCCGTGTGTCTGTCTTCACGTGGTGTCTCTCCCTGTCCTGTGCATCCTCCTCTTGTAAGGGTACAAGTCCTACTGGATGTGGGGCCCACCCTGCTGCAGTCTGACCTGCAAAGACCCTAAGTCCAAATAAGGTCACACTGTGAACCACTGCCGGTTGGGACTTCAGCGTATCATTTTGGAGGGCACGATTCAATTCATGACAGGTGCTAAGCAGTAGGCCCTATTTCTGTCCTGTTTTACAGATGGGGAGACAGAGGCCAGATGGGCTAGGAGACTGGCCAGGGCCTCCATGTTGAGGCAGGGCCTGGCCATGTGCCCAGCACGTAGGCCACGCTGCCCCACCAAGCAGTGTGGTGGTGCTTCCCCCGTTTCACAGACGAGGAAGCTGAGCCACAGAAAGGGAGCACAACCAGGTTAGCAGATCTTGGGAGGGGAGATAGGGGGAGGCTCATGGCCTGTGACCCTCATCCTTCCTTGAGGGACCACACCTAGAGTCCCCAGTCACTGTAGCACTCCTAAAATCAGGACCCGGCCCTGGCCTCCGTGTGCTTCCTTTGTGACAGGTCAGCTCCATTCCCCCGCGCCCTCCCGGCCCCCCAGTGAACTGCCCGCTCTGCTGTGTGGGAGCCTGGGTCGCGGAGCACAAAGGCCCCTGTTGTGGTCCGGCTTCCAGGCCACCTCCATCCCAGCATCCCCCACGGTCCCACAGAGCTTGGGAGAAAAGGCCCAGCGACGGTGTCCCTCGGGATGGCGTGTGTAGAGGGGGTTGCCAGCTTGTTTGGCTTTGAGGAAATATTTTAGAGGCAGGTAGGGCAGAGCAGGCCTGGGACCTGAGGGTGCTGGGTGGGGGCTAGGGGTGTGGGAGATGGGAGGGCTCTCAGAGGTCGGCCTCCCTCAGGGCCAGGAGCACAAAGGCAGGAGGAGAGGGAGCCGGCCAGGCGCAGCAGCGCACTCACAGGGGAGACAGGAAATGCAAGGGTGCAGGGGGGGCTGGGGCTGTGGAAAGAAAGGCGCCTCTGCTGACCGGGCTTGAGGAGAGCAAGAGGACACTGCATGCCAAGGACGATGTGTCCGTGGGGACAGAGAGGAACAAGCTGGGCCTCTGGGACCCGGCACGGGTACCAACCTGAAGGTCAGGTCCCAGGTCAAGGAAGGAGAGGGCTCTGAGCAGGGATGTGCGAGGAGGGGAGCACCCGGGATGGGTGGGGCTGGTTTTGCTCCACAGCAGTGGAGCTGGCAGGGATGTGCGAGGAGGGGAGCACCCGGGATGGGTGGGGCTGGTTTTGCTCCACAGCAGTGGAGCTGGCAGGGATGTGCGAGGAGGGGAGCACCCGGGATGGGTGGGGCTGGTTTTGCTCCACAGCAGTGGAGCTGGCAGGGATGGGGGGCGGAGGGGGTGTGTGTGAGGAAGAGAATGGTGGCCGAGCAGGAGCAGGGGACCACCCTCCTGCCCAGAAAGGGATCTGAGCTGGAGAAGTTAGGAGTTGGTCCACAGGCTCCGTGGGGCACAGGGCCTTGAGGGGAGCGAGTTATCGTGTCCTCGGGGTAAGTGTAGGGAGCAACAGGACTTATTGGAGGTGGAGTGGGGCTTCTGGAGGCCCTGGCAACAGGCTCTGGGCTCAGGCATTAAATGGGCACCCCATTAATTAGCAGGATGACAGAGCAGGCCTGAGACTGTTCATGACAGAGAGGTCAGGGGGCTGTGAGGCTGCAGGGGTGGTGCCGGCCTCTGAGAATCCCCCTCAGAGCGCCTTAAAGTGTAATATTTTATTTATTTATTATTTAAATGTATCAAACTTTTTTTAAAAGATATTTTTATTGATTTCAGAGAGGAAGGGAGAGGGAGAGAGAGGGAAACATCAGTGATGAAGAGAATCATTAATTGGCTGCCTCCTGCACGCCCCCCTCTTGGGGATGGAGTCCACAACCCGGGCATGTGCCCTTGACCGGAATTGAGCCCGGGACCCTTCCGTCTACAGGCTGATTGCTGCTCTAGCATCAATCTTGTAAAGTCCTATATTTTCCAGCCATCTTAGTGGATTTATTTTTAGTTCTATTTGTCTTTTTCTAGTTGTTCTTTCCTCTGTAGATGCAGATGTTTACATGTTGTCTACCCTGCGTGTGACTGTCAAGAGCTTCCCGCCGGGGCTCCCGTTCCTGGAGCACGAGCATGCGGGCTCTTGGGTGAAGGGGGCCCTGAGCATATTGGTCCATGGAGTTTGTTCAGATTGTAAATGGTCTCTTTTACGACACTGACTGGAAGTCAGATCACTGAGTTCGAGGATGTGACGATTTCTATCCTGTCTTTCCCCTGTTGTTAGCAGTTCCATGTTACATCTTAGGTCCCCAAGCAGTGTGTACCTTACACTGTATTACTTATGTGCCTTTTCATCTCTGCTGCTAAACTAGAAACTCCTTGAAAATCCCGAGGTGGGTGGGACTAGAGTGTTGGTTGGGTCCCTGGGCCTTGCACACACACCTGTCCCTTCACTGCATCTTGTGGCCACTTTAGCAGCCCTGACTGACGGGGGGGGGGGGGGGGGGGGGGGGAAGGGGGGCCTAATCCCTGGATGAGGCGGGAGGGGCATCCAGGAAGCAAGCCTGTGGCCCGAAGCCAGGCATTGTCTGGGTCCCCAGGGCCGGAAGCTCAGTCAGTGGCCTCAGCAGTGGGACTTCAGAGGGCCTGCAGGAAGACACAGCTTGGCCTACCAGGAGAACAGCCTCCCCTTCTCCCTGCTGTGAAAAGGGAAAACCCAGTGGTGGGCAGGAAATCCCCAAATAGCAGAGGAACTCATTTCTCATGTCTTGACTGGTTGTTTTTCAAAGGCAGTGCCAGAGGCTTCTCCCCCTGAGCCACCCTCTCATTCATCAACCAGTAGATTCCTAAGGTCATCTGTAGACACCACAGGTGCCTAGCCCCAAAGGGACATGACTCGTCCACCAGGCTGTGGGAGGTCCTTGCCCTCCGGGTGAAGCCCAGTGTTGTCAGCCCAGCAGAGAACCACAGGCTGCCCTCCCTGGACCGGAGTCCCCAGTCCTCAGGGAAAGGCACAGGGGGTGTGAACACACATCCTCCAGCCTGCAAGGGGCTCCCACTGGTGAGGAGGCAGATTCTGGGGTCAGGATATATATATTCTTTACTTTGTTTTGTTAATCCTCACCCGAGGGTTTTTTTCCCCCATTGATTTTTAGAGAGTGGAAGGGTGGGTGAGAGAGAGAGGAAGAGAGACACTGATATGAGAGAGAAACATCGATTGGCTGCCTCCCTCACGTGTCCCAAATGGGGCCAGGGGATCGAACCTGCAGCCAAGGTACGTGCCCTTGATTGGAATCGAACCCCTGACCCTTCAGTCCCTGGGCCGATGCTCTAACCACTGAGCACCGGCTAGGGCAAGATATATTCTTAAGGCTGTGGGGTACCAGGGGTAGCGACCCCTGTGTCTGAGGGAGCCGGGAAGGGCTTCCTAGGAGCATGGTGTGGGACCTGGCCCCAAGGCTGGAGGCTGGGCAGGCAGACAAGCAGGCATGGAAAAGTGTCTTGTGGCAGAATTCTTTAGTCCTTCCCGACTGGCCTCAGTCTCTTCATCCCCACGATTTCCTAGGAGCTGCCACTTACTCATCCCTCTTCCTGAGCTCGAAGTCCCATCTCCTCCCTCCATTTGCTTTCCCACTCCTGCCCACGCCAACCCCACAGTTCTGTTCTGGGTGGCCTGGCCGGGATCTTCGAAACACTCAACAAGCCTTGCTTTCCAGAATTGTTCCTCCATGGCCCTGGGCAGCCACCTCTCCAGCTATCCCGGCCCTCCAGCTACTGTCTGCCCAGGCGGGCTCCCTCAGGCTCGCGCCCTCACCCCCATTCACTTAGAGGCCCCATCTCCAGTTCATCGTCCCCAGGCCTGCTGACCTCAGCCAAACCTGAGACTCACTGTGGACAAGGAACCTGTCCAGTCCCCTGTTGAGCGCCTGCTCTGTCCCCTCCTGTCCACCGCCAGGTGCTATTCAGCTAGGGCCTTGGCCTCCTTGTAGCGTTTACCCTTCAGTCCACCCTGAAGGGGGAGGCCAGAGAGAAGCCTATCCCATCATGTCACGTCCCTCTTCAAAGCCCACCGAGGTCATGGCTCCCCATTTTCTGACACCTGCCTCCCTGCCCCCGACCTCCCCTTGTACCAGCTGCTCCGATGGACCAGGGACCCGTTGGGCCATGCACAGTCCAGCCTTCTGAGCACGGCCCAAGGGTCCCACGCTCCCTTTTTTTTGTTTCCTGGGGTGGCCGTGATGAAGGACCACAGGCGTGGCGCCTTAACCAACAGTCATGTATTGTCTCAGTTCTGGAGGCTGGAAGTCCAAGATCAAGGTGCCAGCAAGGCTGGTTCCTTCTGGTGGTGGTTGGCCGCCCTTGACTTGTAGGCTCATCACTCCAGTCCCTGCCTTCATCCTCACAGCATTCTGTGTGTGTGTGTGTGTCTATGTCCGAATTTCCCCTTTCCATAAGGACACCAATGTTATTGCATTAGGGGCCCATCCTACTCCAGGGTGACCTCATCTTAACTAATTATATCTGCAACCAGCTTATTTCCAAACAAGATCACATTCTGAGACACTGGGGATTAGAACTCAATATATGTATTTTGAAGCGCACAATTCAACCCATAAGCTCCCCAACTCCCAGAGGTCCCCAGCTGGTATTGGTGACCAGGCACCTGTCATCAGGCTGAGCGTTGGACAGTTTGTTTGGCCTGGCCATGGAGGCCAGTGGACACCGCCCACAAGTCTGTGACACCCCCGCCCCACGTCTGGAGCAGCACAGGCCCCAGGAAATGGCCTCATGTGGACGTCATAAGGACAGGAGATTGACCTGCTTGTGTGGCCCCAGGTTGGGGTGCAAGTAGTCATTGCTACCTCCTGAGGGGCTTCCCTGGGTGGAAGGGGCCTGAGGGCTCCCTCTGATGTTGGCTTCTGCCGAGGAGCCGGCCCAGTTCACTTCTTTCCCGTCCCAGGAACGCTCCGCCACCTCTTGCTGCATCGCTGGCCCATGAAGCCGTTTCCCAGCTGCTGCAGACAGACCTTTCCGAATTCAGGAAGCTGCCCAGGCAGGAGGAGGAGGACAGCGAGGACGTGGAGGAGGAAAAGGCCCCTGTGACCCGTGAGTTCTCTTCTTTATCGGGACCCCAGGCTTAGCAGGCAACTGGCTTGCCAGCCAGACAAGGGACAGGCTGCTGGCGAGCACCAGAGTGGGAGAAGGCAGGGCTCACCTGGCCTCCCGCCCTTTGCCGTTTGCTGGTGGGAAGGCGGTGTGGCAGCACATGGCTGTGTGTGTGCGCTCAGGACAGGGTAGGGGCATCAGGATGCAGAGAGAGCACTCCCGGCCTGACGGCAGCACGGGGAGCACATCAGCCATCGCTGGGCTTCAGAACAGCCAGGGGTGAACGGTGTGTGGCCCCTGTTACAGGGGGAGGCACCAAGGTCCCGCTTCTCCGTCACGCTTCTGTTCTGCCTCACCAATGTCAGTCACCCTGCGGTGGCGTGAGAGTGGTTCCCAGAGGCAGCCTTAATGTCCAGCGGAGAGGACATGCCAGAGCTTGGCCCCCGGCCTGGGCTGACCCGGCCCCGAAAGATGGAGATGCAGTGGTTGCCCGTGAGAGCTTGGGGAGGCAGCCTACTCCTGGACAGCGGTCACGGGGCGGCCCAAGCCATGCAGTAAGCGGGACCCCGGAACAGAGAGCGAGCCTTCTCCTAAAGAGGCGGGGCTCTTATTTCGCATGTCTTCCTTTCATTTTCCAAGTCATTCCTTTCTACCGCATTTCACCGAAGTACCCGTTCAGGTCAGACCAGCACGACAGCAAGCAAGGGCTGCTCGGCCATGCCCTGTGGCAGGCTGTGCGGTGGGCCGGGCTGGGAGCCGGCTCTCGGTGGCTCCACGCTTACTGGTGAAAGGTGCAGCTCCGGCCGCAAGGTCGAGCTGAAGGCCAGTCGGGATGCAGAAGTCAGAGTAGGTGGGAGCCTCAGCAGATTCTTCTTCCTTTGCCATTTCCTGTCTGACTGTGTTATTTTATTAGTTTTTAATTGAGGTATAATTGACATATCACACTAGGTAAGTTTAAGGCGTATAGTGTGTTGATTCGGTTCATTTATGTAGTGCTTTCACTAGCACCTCTCTCACATCCCTGAATTACAGGCATACCTCCGAGATACTGAGGCTTTGTTTTCAGGCCACCACTATAAAGCACGTCATAATCTTTTTCTGGGGCTGGGGAGCGATCTTGCCTTCGGTTTATTTAAAAAATGCAACATTTGTCAAGCACACAATAAAGCGAAGCTTAATAAAACAAGGTATGCCTGTATCATCGGACCGTGTCAGCAGGAGTGGGAGCACTGAGGGCAAAGCCAGGAACAGGCCAGGGAAAGAGAGGAAAACAGACAGCCTGTCCCTGCAGTAGGTGCCGGGCCCTTCTGTCTTGGTCCTCTACTCTTTTCCCAGGTTCCCTGCCCCCAGCCATCCCAGCACAACCTCCTCTGGCCTCCACCAGAGGCGGGAGACAGGCAGCCATTGTCCTCTGCAGAGCCTGCAAGGCCCCGCCTTGCCCGAGTTCCGGCAGGAAGTCAGCGCCACCTGTTGGCGGGGAAGGAGCAGTACAGTGTCTGACAGCGGCAGAGACCTCCACTTGGGGGCTCCTGCTCCCATGCAGGCCTGGCGTCCCTGCCTGAATCCACTGTCCCTGTCATGGGAGTGGGACTTAGTTAAAGGCTATCTGTGGGTATTGGGAGAGTCATCACCCAAGGGCAGAGATGTGACTGAGACCTCGGTGCGACAGGGTCAGGTGGAGCACCAGCCGCCCCTCCCCAGTGAGCAGTCCCTGTGGGTGCCAGGAAAGCAGGCAGTCCTGTGAGCAGCCTGTGTGTCCGACCTCATGAGAGACCAGGAAAGCAGGCAGTCCTGTGAGCAGCCTGTTTGTCCGACCTCATGAGAGACCAGGAAAGCAGGCAGTCCTGTGAGCAGCCTGTTTGTCCGACCTCATGAGAGACCAGGAAAGCAGGCAGTCCTGTGAGCAGCCTGTGTGTCCGACCTCATGAGAGACCAGGAAAGCAGGCAGTCCTGTGAGCAGCCTGTTTGCCCGACCTCATGAGAGACCAGGAAAGCAGGCAGTCCTGTAAGAGTGTGTGGGCCAGGTGAGCCTCCCCACAGCTTATCATTCTTATTGGTAATTGCCCTTTGCTGGAGCCAAGATTTAAGTGTAAACACGTTGACGAAAACACACGCGTGACCTAAGGCAAGAGAGTAAACGGTGCTGTGCCTCCCTGGGTGTTTCGGGCCTGATACAGCCCAGTTGCTGACAAATGCTGAATGGCCACCAAGTTCTGGGTGTGGTGGCAGTGGCCAATTGTAGGCACCCCCAGTGTGTGGACCTCCTCAGACCTATCTCACCCTGGCCTCAGTCCTTCTTTTCTTCTGTAGCCGCTGCCTTTTAGGCACGAGCTGTTTCTTCTCCAGCTCCCCAAACCCTTCGAGTGTGGCCTGTGACACTGCTGAGTCTGCCCTGTTTCCAGTGACTTGCCTGGGGCCACCCTCTTAGGTGTGCCTGCCACCAGCCCCTGGGCCAGCTGGGGTCTCGGGAGGGATTTGTGTAGCAGAATGAACTGGGTCTCTGAGGTGAAGCACCTGAGGTTTCCTTTGGACCTGCTGCTTGTTCGTTTTTTCTTTAGAGCCAGGCTTAGGTAGGATTTGGATTTTTGTTTTAAAATCTATATTGTAGGAGCTGTTACCTGTGGCTGCATAACATTGCTCCCAAATTAGTGACTTTAAACAATAGACATTTATTATCCCACTAGAGGCCTGGTGCATGAAATGCATGCACTGTGCTTGTGTGTGGGGGGGGGTGTCCCTCAGCCCAGCCTGTACCCTCTCCAACCTGGGACTCGTCGGGGGATGTCCAACTGCCAGTTTAGGCCCGATCCCTCTCACAATCCGGGACTGCTGGCTCCCAACCGCTCGCCTGCCTGCCAGCCTGATCACCCCCTACCACTTCCCTGTCAGCCTGCTCGACGCCTGACTGCTCCCCTGCTGGCCCGATCACCCCCAACTGTCCTACCCTCCCGGCCTGGTCGCCCCCAACTGCCCTCCCCTGCTGGCCTGGTCACCCTTGCTCTTTCCTGCCAGCCTGGTCACCCCTAACTGCCCTTCCCTGCTGACCTGATCGCCCACAACTACCTCTCCCCTGCCGGCCATCTTGTGGGGGCCATCTTGTGCGACAGTGTGAGGGTCAATTTGCATATTACCTCTTTATTATATGGGATAGTTTCTGTGGGTCTGGAATTTGGGAACAACTGAGCAGGTGGTTCTTGGCCAGGGTGTCTCATGAGGTCGGACAAAGGCCAGTGCGGGCAAAGGCTCTGCTTCCAAGATGGTTCAATTGCACGGTTGTTGGCAGGAAGTCTCAGTTCCGTGCCATGTGGACTCGCCACAGGGCTGCTTGAGCATCCTCGTGACATGGCAGCTGGCTTCCCTCCGAGCCAGTGATTCACAAGAGAGACAGAGAGGACGAGCGAGTGACAGTGAGAAAGACAGGGCAGACAGGTGGAAGCTGCAGTGCCTCTTAGGACCTAGGATCTGAAGCCACTCATGGTCACTCTGGTTTTATATTCATCGGAAGCAGGTCACTCAGTCACACACTCAAGAGGAGGGAATTGAGCTCTCCCCACTCTTGAAGGGAGTAATATCGAAGCATTTATAGACGTATTTTAGACTATCACCTGGGACTAACACCTGTAATGATAAATTGGGAAAGCACTAGAAAGGTGTACTTAAGGAGAAACATCACCCATAAACCACCCCCGTAGTCAGCCTCTGCTGGCATTGTGGCTGTGTGCCTTCCCTGCCTTTTATTTCTGGGCTCAGGTGGTAGAAGACTTTTTCACATACCCACGATATGGAATTTTCAATCCTCTTTTATGCACAACATTTTCCTTAATATCAGTGTTTCCTGAGTATCATGACGTAAGCATTTTATGTGCTTACAAACTCCGTAAAAACCCATTTTTGTTTTCCCCTTTAGTTTGTTTTTTTAAATTAAACTTTTATTTGAGAGAACCATGGCCTCACATGCATTTATAAGAAACTAGTGGCCCGGTGCACGAAATTCATGCACATTAAAAGGGGATTAATTAGAGGAAATAATTTAATATTGCTATTTGCCCTTTCTCTATAATAGAAGTGTCAGAGATGAAAGAAAATTAGTAAAACGTATACGAACACCTTCCTCCTGTCAGAGTCTGGGACGCACCACGGGACCGAGAGTCAAGTCTCCGCCCACCCACATGCGCCTCAAAATCGCGTGAGACCCAGACCCAGCCATCCCCCCCACATTGGGCTAGATCCAGACCCGGCCAGTTCCAACCTTGTCAAGCACCTCTAGGCAGGGGCTGTAGCCTCAGGTCCCCTGGCCCAGCGCCAGGACAGAGGGCATGGCCTGAGGTCCCCCAGCCCAGACCAGGGCGGGGGGCGTGCCTTGAGGTCCCCCATCAAGCCCCACCAGGTGGGGAACATGGCCTGAGATTCCCCTGTCAAGCCCCGCTGGGTGGTGGGCATGGCCTGAGGCCCCCCGTCAAGCCCTGCCAGGCGGGGGTGGGGTGCAGCCTCAGGTCCCTCGGCCCGGCACCGGGAGGAGGGCACAACCTCAGATGCCCCATCAAGCCCCACCAGCAGGAGAGTGCAGCCTCAGGTCCCCTGTCAAGCTCCGCTGGGTGGGGGGTGTGGCCTGAGTTCCCCCGACCCAGCACTGGGGGTGCACCTTGAGGTCCCTCGTCAAGCCCCTCTGGGTGGGGAGCACGGCCTGAGGTCCCCTGTCAAGCCCCACCAGGCAGGGGGGCGCAGTCTCAGGTCCCCTGGCCGGGTGCTGGGGCGGGGGGTGCGGCCTGAGGTCCCCCAGTCTGGTGCCAGGGTGGGGGGCATGGCCTGAGGTCCCCTGTCAAGCCCCACCTGGTGGGGGCAAGGCCTGAGGTCCCCTGGCCTGGCGCTGGGGTGGGGGGAGCAGCTTGAGGTCCCCTAGCCCAGCACCAGATGGGAAGCGCACCTTGAGGTCCCCTGTCAAGCCCTGCTGGGTGGGGGACATGGCCTGAGGTCCCCTGTCAAGCCCCAGGGGAGAGGGGTGGGCGTAGCCTCAGGTCCCTGCTGATTGCTCATTGAGGCTCCTTATGGGAACTTGGCCTCAGCTGTGGGTGCAGCCATCTTTGTGATGGAGTGATGGTCAATTAGCATATTCCCCTCTTTATTAGATAGGATAGCACATTGGGATCCCAGGCATCCTTTACCCAGTTCCTCCCAATGGTAACCTCTTTACAAAACTCCTGAAATATGGCCAGGATCCTGACATAGTCAAGATCCTGGACAGTTTCATCCCACAAGACTCCCTCAAGTTCCCATGTATGCTACCCTAGCACCCCCCCCCCACACACACACACACAATCCCTGGCAATCACTAATTGTCTCTATTTCTATAATTTTGTCATTTCAAGAATGCGTATCAATGGAATTACACAGGATGTAACTTTTGAGGATTGGCTCTTCTCATGCAGCATAATTCCCTGGAGACTCATCCAGGTTTCTGTGTGTGTCCGTAGCGCCTCCCTTCCTCCTGCCGAGTGGTCTTCCATGGCATGAGGGACCCACATTTGTTTAGCTGTTCGCGCACGGAAGGACACCTGCGCCGAATTGTTTTTCACCCATCACATGTAAAGCTGTATGCGCAGTGAGCAGACAGGCACAAGTTGTGTGTGACCATCGTCTTAATTTCTCTGGGATAAATGCCCAGGGGTGCCGTTGCTGGGTCAATGGCAATTACATGTTAATTTGCAAAACTCATTTTTAATAGCTTAATTTACCAAGAGGACAGACCATAATTTACTCCGTCATGAATGTATATTGTTTCTAATTAGTGCAAAATTGTAAGTGATTCTGTACTTTGTCCTTAAATCACATGCATTTCTGGCTGTTTCTTTGGGTGGGGGTACTCCACGAGTGGACGTGTTCTACCACAGGGCCAACCCAGACACTTCTCGCTGCTGATGACACAGGTTATCACACGTTGTTTATTCGGCTGTGTGCCCCGGGGTGAGGGGCTGGACGGGCCTGTGCAGGCCTGGGATGGGGCTGTCGGGAGAGCCGCAGAGACCACAGGAAGGGGGGCAGGGAGAGCGAGCAGAGCTTTGGCTGGCCTGCGTTGGTGCTTCCTAACCGCCCTCCATCTTACCCATCAGTGCTGGATGCCAAGGGCCTGGCGCTGAGCTTCTTCAACCGGCTCTGGGAAGTATGTAGCCAGTGGCAGAAGCAGGTGCCCCTGACTGCCCGGGCTCCGCAGCGGCAGTGGCTGGTGTCCATTCATGCCATACGGAACACTCGCCGCAGGATGGAGGACCGGCATGTGTGCCTTCCTGCCTTCAACCAGCTCTTCGGCCTGTCCGTGAGTGCTGCACCACCAGGGCTCCACCTCCCGGGCCCCAGGGCAGCTCATGAGGCCAGGGTCCCGAATCAGGACAGCCTAGGAGGGCTTGCACAGGGGCAGAGGGTGGGAAGCCACTCCAGGTGCCTAGCAGACCTTCCCACCAGAGCTAAGGCAGGAGTGATGCCTACAGCTTCCATCTGCAGGCCGAGGTGCTCTACATCTCTCAAAGTCCCTCCAGCCAGCGCCTGACCCCTCCGGTCAGCGCCTGACTCTTCTAGCCAGTGCCTGACCCCTCCAGCCAGCGCCTGATGAGAGCCTTTGGCTGGGTCACAGCCTCGGCCAGGCATGAGGTCAGCAGGGCGGTAACTCCCGCTGCATTCCCAACCAGGACCCCGTGGATCGCGCCTACTTTGCAGTGTTTGACGGTCACGGGGGAGTGGATGCCGCGAGGTACGCCGCTGTGCACGTACACGCCAATGCTGCTCGCCAGCCGGAGCTGCCCACACACCCCGAGGAAGCGCTCAGAGAAGCTTTCCGGCGCACCGATGAGATGTTCCTCTGGAAAGCCAAGCGAGAGGTGAGGACAGGTGGGCCAATCCTGTGCAGTGGCGGCTAGTAGCCATTAGCATCGGAGAGGCCCAGCCCTGCGGAGGGACAGGAATTTAGAGGTGCTGGAAGGTTCTCACTAAATGCTGCTGGCTGTCGCATCATTTTGTTCTTACAGCCAACAGGGCTTGTTTTTAATTTGAATAGAAGCAACGTAAAGCTTGCCGCTTGCCACTGGTGCAGCCTGGCCCTGCTGCCGGGTGGACCTGCCCCACTGCAGAGGGTGTGCAGGCTCAGGATTTTGTTTTATTTATTTATTATTTATTTATTTTTATAATCCTCACCTGAGGATATTTTTTCCAAAGAATTTTTTTAGAGAGAGTGAAAGGAAGGGGGAGCGGCAGAGAGAAAGAAACATCAACGTGAGAGAGACTTTGATTGGTTGCCTCCCACACACGCCCCAAGCAACCGGGACCAAGGAGTGAACCTTCAACTGAGGTACTTGCCCTTGACTGTGCAAGCCTTGATCAGAATCTAACCTGCGACCCTTCAGTCCGTGGGCCAATGCTCTAATCACTGAACCAAATCGGCGAGGGCTCAGGATTTTGTTTTAATCAAACATGGTTTATTACTTAGAGGAGTTTGTTACTTACAGTTCCTACGAGGATGCACCATGCCACACAGTGCCACAGGCGAAGCACCATGTGGGTCAGGAAGCAGAGGGAGAGAGGAAAGCCTGGCTGTGGCCTCTGCAGGAAGCGTGAGTGAGGCAGGGCCAGCAAGTCACGGCACGCTTAGGACCGGATAGCTGAAATCACCTCTCCAGGCTCTGGGCTGCAGGGGCAGTTCCCAGCTAGCAGAGGCAGCGAAGCACTGGCCCAGCATGAGAGGCAGAGCAAGTGGTTGAAGACATGGGCTCCTGACCCGCTGGCTTGTGCATGAAAGGGTCTCTTGGGGGAGACGTTTGGTATCTTTAGGAATTAGCTGGCCCAGGGGGTGGGGAGCGGGGCATTCTCTCCAGGATTAGCAAGGCCAATACAAATGATCATAAAATACAGAAAACAAAATCATCATAAAGTATAAATCATCATAAAATACAGAAAACAATCCTGCCAGCATGGCTCAGTGGTTGAGCATTGACCTATGAACCAGGCGGTCAGGGTTCGATTCCTGGTCAGGGCACATGCCTGGGTTGTGGGCTTGATCCTCAGTGTGGGGCATGCAGGAGGCAGCCGATCAATGATTCTCATCATTGATGCTCCTATCTCTCCCTCTTCCTTCCTCTCTGAAATCAATAAAAATGTATTTAAGAAAAATAAAATACGGAAAACAAAACTCATGATTAATACGCAGCCACACTTCCCCTTGCTCTCCTGGGCAGGGTCTCAGCAGGAGCTGGTGTCCCACTGGGAGTGCTCTTTCCTCGGGAGTCAGAGCCACACAGGGATGAGGCATCTGTTTCTGAAAGAAGAAAGAACCCATCCTCCCCTCAACCCAACGCTGAACCTTACCTGCGTTCTCTTCAGTGGGTTCTCCCGCAGCCTGTGGGGTCGATACAAAGATATGTCCAGTTTAGACCTCGGGAAACTGAGGCCCGGTCGACCTGCCCCAGTTGACCCAGCTGGTGAGGAGGTTTGGGGTGGGGGCTGCACCATCGTCAGACGCTCTAAGCACAGAATGGAAATCATCACGGTGCCGTCATGCATCGGCAGCCCTTCCCTCTCTCTGAGCACTCCCCCAACAGTTCTTCCATCTGGACCGCGTGTGCCTGCGGGGCAGGTGCCTGGCCCACCCTCACCCGCTCGGCCCTCTCTTCCCACAGCGACTGCAAAGTGGAACCACAGGCGTGTGTGCACTCATCACGGGAAAGACGCTGCACATCGCCTGGCTGGGGGACTCTCAGGTCATCCTGGTGCAGCAGGCACAGGTGGTGAAGATGATGGAGCCACATAAACCCGAGCGACAGGTGAGGGGCTCCCTCCACCCACTCCCTGGGACATCCCTGGCCCCATTGTGCTGGGCCTGTCAGGGAAGCAGATGGTCAGGGAGCCCTGGCCAGGCATTGCTGGGACAGATTAGGAAGTAAAAGGGACCTTGGGCCCTAACCGGTTTGGCTCAGTGGATAGAGCATCGGCCTGCGGACTGAAAGGTCCCAGGTTCGATTCCGGTCAAGGGCATGTACCTTGGTTGTGGGCACATCCCCAGTAGGAGGTGTGTAGGAGGCAGCTGATCAATGGTTCGCTCTCATCGATGTTTCTAACTCTCTATCCCTCTCTCTTCCTCTCTGTAAAAAATCAATAAAATATATATTTTTTAAAAGGGACCTTGGGCCATTTTCCCAGGAAATCCTTGCCACTCCTCCACAGGGAGAGCTCCCCTATCTGACTCCAGTGTCCAGGGGTCCCCTAAAGCTTGGGACATGAGCAGCCAGTGTCATAGCAACATGGAGCCCAGAGCTGCAGGGGAGAGCTGAGCTATGTGCCCAGCAGGCAGCCAGTAAGTGGGGTCAATGTGCAGAGTCTTGTCATGCATGCAGACTAGGAACGGCTCACCTGGGTCTGGGAATGAGGGCAGGAGGAAGTGATGCTGGGCTGGAAGGAACCAGGCTTGGGGCTGCCTTAGGCAGAAGCTACACTGAGACCCTGAGGTCACTCACCCACCTGAGCTTCAGGGTTTTCACCTGGAAGCAAGGATGACTATTCCTACTAAGACCATATCTCACAGAAGTGGCAGTTCTGTCTCCTGAGGCAGGAGAGGGAGAGTTTGCACATCTGGGGGGTGCCTCTAGGCCCCACATGCTGCTCTGCACTGGCTTTTTCACCTACTCATGTGCCTGGTGGGTGTTCCCTGTCAGTACCTACACTTGAGGTGCTCCCACCCTCTCCCAGGGCTGGTAGAGTCCCATTCATTTTCATCCCTCCTTGGTGGACATGGGTGTTTTCAGTCTTTTGGTACTAGAAACAGGCAGCTCAGTACAGCATTTCCTTGTTCAGGGGCAGGTACATCTAAAGGGCATGTCCCCAGAAGTGCAGTAGCTGGGTCAGAGTGCACAGATTTGCAAACTACCCCCTCAGGCGGTCTGAGAGGTGAGAGGCCTTCATTTAGTATGCATTTCTTCTTCTTCTTTTTTTCTTAATTCAAAACCTATGCTTTATTGCAGTAAAAAACTAATGTAAACTAGTTTGGTTCCTCTTGAGGTAGCTTTGATAGAGCTTTACTTAACTTGTTAACTAGGATTTTGAACTTGTCAAGTGCTGTTGTGGACGCTGCTTCTTTCCCTTCAACGACTTTTGTCAGTTCTTCCTTCGACAAGTTATAGATTGATTGCACGCTAGTGAAGTCTGCCTGACTTAGGCATTTTTTCTTTATGGGCGGTTTCGCGACTGCATCTTCTACTTCTTTATCACTGAGACGAGATAATGACTCTTTATTAGATCTGTAATCCTTGAAGGTACCATCCAACCGTCTCTTCCTGGTGTTTGCAACCTTGCAGAGATTTGGGTAATTAACAGGTGCTAGAGTTTCATGACCTTCAAGCCTAAGCACCTTAATGTATGGAAACAGGTTTGGTGGATGTTTCTCTCTCAATGCAATTTCAGCGTCAAGAAATCTTAGAGCTTCAAGCCCAACTTGAGGTAGCAATATTGCTTGCGATAAGCCTTCATCCAGGAATGTTTTCATAGTTAAATAAGGAGTCATTTCAGCGTACGCAGCAAACAGCTTAAGTTGTGCAACGAATGCTTTTCCAGTTGGGCCAGGAAGATCGGCATCCTTTATAAACAATAGTGACTTGAGGATGATTATATCAAGTCCCTGGGTACTTAGCCAAGTAGCAGACTCGTGGAAGTCAAGTGCAGGATCAAGATCTATAACAGGTGCTTGCACGGTCGGAAAGATTATAGCATACAATGCGTTGAACCTTCTAGTAATTTGAGACATCGGATTTTGCGGTGGTCGTCTCACAATGAAATAGGTAAGAGCAAGAGCTGCCTTTACAATCATATCTACTGCTGAATTCTTGACGACAAGGTCATCAGGGCTCCAACCTGCCATTTTCCCGTTCGGCGCCTTCTTCCCTCTATCCTTCTGAACATATTTCTTGAATGGCTTATTTGGGAGATCATAAAGGTCTGGAAAGGTTGCTCGTAAGCATGTGACTGTGATGGAAACACCGCCTCCCATGGTCATTTGTTTAATACCATTCATGTTCACGAAGGCACACGCAGCTGTGGATAACGCAAGGTCAGGAGGGGGTAAATACACACCAACATCATCAGTTCGGCTCAGTTTGGCGTGACGCGGCATAGTGTCCTAGTGTGCATTTCTATTACGGAACCAGCATAAGCGTCTTTTCCAGGCTGAAGATCATTTCTGTCACCTTTCCTGAGAACACGCCATTCTTGTCTTTTGCCTATTTTTGTCCCGAACTGTTGCTATTTTTCTTATTGATCTGTAGGCATCTTATATACTTGAGGGAGGTTGGCTCCCTATCTGTGCAGCGATTTGCAAATTCTTTTGTCTTTCTTTATGGGCTTTTCCATATGGAAGTGTTGGTTTTATGTAATTGTGTGGAACTGTCTTTTCTTTTGTGGCTTTTGGAAAGCACTGCCTACCAGCCAGGAATGACAGCGTTCCTTAGCCTCACAGCCTGTGCTCAGCATCCTACACATGCTCTCCCCATTGTATAGAGGGAACTGAAGCCCAGAGAGGTTAAGTAACTTGCCCAAAGCACACAGCCAGGAAAGGGGAGGTATTCTCTGTCACTCTGGGACCTCCAGTGCCTGCTCTCTGGTGGACCCTCCTACCCCAAGACAAGCAGCCAGGTGACATGTGGCCCAAGTTAAGTCTAGATACAAACCTATGCTTGATGTCCCGGTTCTGCACCCACCGGCTGCACCCACGTAAGTTCAGTGTTTAGCACCTCCTCTGAGCCCGCTGGGCACTTTTTGCAGGCAGCATTTCCCAAACACTGCCTGAGCTCAGCAGAGTGGACCATGCAAAGAGCAAGGACAAATGTCCATGCTTGGGCCTGGCTCCACCCCTTCCAAGCCTCAGGCTCATCATCAAACAGCAGATACCGTTGTTACCACCTTCAGGCAATAGGCTCAGGTCTGGAAACCTCCTTCCAGGGGCATTTATAGGACCAAAGACGCTTTAGGACTCATGGCTGGACTGGGCCTCTGTCCTGTCCTCTCTGGCCTGGAGCACCGCAGTCCTTTGGGGAGCCGGACAGGTTCTGTGGGTGGAGGAGAAGGATGAGGACCCAGGGCCACCGGGCTTTCCAGGGCCGGGTTCAGGTTTCATCCAGCCCTGCCAAATGGCCGCATGTCACACACGCTTGGTGTCCTCCCAGCAGCTTACGGAGAAGGGACAGTGTCCTGCCTGAAAAATGAACAGCTGAGGGGCCTGCCGTCTGACCTTGGGGCTCGCGCTCTTTCTGTTGCTTTGTGAGCATCTCCCGGGCCCTGAGGCTGCTCAGGGACAGGCTGTGGGTCGGTGGCTGTGAGTGGCCTGTCAGTATTTGCACCACAACCTATTTAGCCATTCCTGCAGCTGGAGGACGATGAGGTTATTTATAATTCCTCACTGTGTTACTGATGCCTCATTTGGGCATCTTTCAAGAGCTGTGGCTCCCAGCGCTGTCTTAGAAACCAGCTCAGCTCCTCCCGGCTGGCAGTGCCGGACGCCCTGCCTGTGGGAGCGCCGAGGCCCCCACCCTGGCTGTCTTCCACAGGACGAGAAGGAGCGCATCGAAGCGCTGGGTGGCTTCGTGTCTTACATGGACTGCTGGCGAGTCAACGGGACCCTGGCCGTCTCCAGAGCCATCGGTAAGGAGGTGAGGGGCGAGAGAAAGGCTGCCCAGGGCTAGGCCTCTGGGCCCAGCTGTTGGGGACAGCAGTGTCCTGTGCTGAACAGGTGCCTGCCGTTAATAAGGCTGATTGGAAAGTGACTGTCAGACACCTTGCACAGAGAACTGCGGTTCAAGTTACATGTCATTATCTCTTTGTTAAAACACTTCCTCAGAAAAATCTAGGCCTTGCTCCCCTTGGTTAGCTGGGAGATAAGCGTTAAATATTCCATAAGTGAGATTTATCCCCCCTCCCCCCAATCATGCTGATGATTCTTTTTTCTGTCTTAAAATCTGCAGTATAAGCTTCCCCCACCCACCTCATTCTATTTTCTCAGCAGCCTGTCGCTGCCAGGCCTCACTCGGGGGCTCGACAGCCATGTCTCCTCTTCAGATACTTAGGAGCCACCTCCTTCCTGCTAACCCCTGTGATGGGACATCTGTCCCTCCAGCCTCCTGAAACGTCCCCCTCTTGCCAGACGTGTTGCCTTTATAGCCCTTCTCCTTGTGGCTTCTGCCCTTGGTTCTCTGGACACGCCAGGGCAGGGAGGCGGGGCAGGCCTCTGTGGAAGCTGAGGGTCCAGGCTCCCTTCCAAGGAGAGGGGAGCTCTGGGAAGCTCGGCATAAGGGACGACGGGGTCTAGTTCACGCTCTTTGGGCAAGTGCCTGTCAGGCCAAGAGCAGAAGAGGGGCCGGCAGGAAGCTGTGAGGGGGCTGGGGGAGGTGTGAGCTGTCCAAACCAGGAGGGAACGGCGGGGGGGAGGGGGGGGCTGGAGCTGCATTTTGAAGGTAAAGCCAGTAGGACCTGCTAACAGATTAGATGTGGGGTGTGAGAATCAGAGGGAACCCTCAGATTCTGGTGCTGTTTTCCAGGCTGAGGAGACTGGAAGAGCAGGTGTGGGGGAGGAAGAGCAAGCTCAGTTGAGTGCCTGTCCGGTGTCTGAAGGGAGCTGTTGGGAGCTCAGGAGGGCCAGGGCCATAGCCCAGCGATGTCCTGGGCCATTCCCTCCGGGCCCCGCTGCCCGGAGTGAGAAAGCTGTGTGTTGGAGCTGAACTCTGGCCCTGCTGGGTTCGGATTCTTCCCTCAGGAACCAGAATAAATCTGTTACGTCCCCTCCATGGGAAGCTATCTTTTCACCCCGTGTCCTTGCCTGTGAGCGGGTATTGGAGGAGGGGAGGCCATAGCGACCAGGCCTGGCAAGCTGGGCAGCCAATCCTCTGACTCCAGGCACTTCTCTCCCATGCCCAGGGGACGTCTTCCAGAAGCCCTATGTGTCTGGAGAGGCAGATGTGGCCTCCCGGGAGCTGACCGGCTCTGAGGACTACCTGCTGCTGGCTTGTGATGGCTTCTTTGACGTGGTCTCCCACCAGGAGGTGGCCGGCCTTGTGCGAAGCCACCTGGCCAGGCAGCAGGGCAGCGGGCTGCATGTCGCCGAGGAGCTGGTGGCTGCAGCCAGGGAGCGGGGCTCCCATGACAACATCACGGTCATGGTGGTCTTCCTCAGGGACCCCCGAGACCTGCTGGAGGGGTGGGCCCAGGGGGCTGGGGAATCCCAGGCTGACGGGAGGAGCCAGGACTTGCCCTCTGCCCTCTCGGTGCCAGAGAACAACACTCCATGGAGAAGCTAGGAGGTCCAGGGCCCCGGTGGTCCCCACCCTATGATCCTTCCCCTCAGATGCCTAAGGACCCAGTAGGCAGGGGTGGGCAGGCGGCACCACCCACGCAGTGCTTTTCCCTGGGATCCCTGAGCCCCTGTGCTGCCTCCATCGGTCCCTCCTGATGGCTGTGGAACTCCATGGGGCGTGGGAATCACACCTTGCTCATAACAGGCAGTGCGACAGAGGAAGCCTTGCCAAAGAGAAGATGATCTGGGAACCGGACTGGCTCTTGATCCCCGCGAGGTGGGGGTGGAACCAGAGGCCACAGTCACTGGCTGCAGCCAGACCAAAGACACCGGCATGTGTGTGGGGCAGTGGCGCCCTGTGGGGGACCCAGAGCCGTGGGTATTTGCAAACACGTCCTGGGCGTCCGGCGCAGGTTTTTTCCCTCCATTCCTCGTAGGCCACAGCTGGGAGGGCGCATGTCGGCAGACGCACCTGGCTGCGCTCAGCTGGCCGAGCTCGCTTCCCAAACGAGAGAGGGTCTAGGATTGCATCTGCAGTGGTCGCCCGCCTGCATCAAGGCAGCCGGGACATGTGTGGCCCTGGCCTCACTGGTCCCTCTCGTCCCCCGAAGGGGAAGGGGAAGCTCAGAGATGCTGCACTTGTCTTTTGTGTTGTTGTTTTCCAGGGAAAAGCCTAATTCAGAAGCGGTATTTCCGGTTTTCTGTTTTGTCAGTGCCAAAGTGACCTGTTGTGTTGAATAACTTAAGTAGAGCTTAGCATTTATTTTAATCCTTAGAAACTTACGTATTGGTTGTTGTTGGTTTTTTTAGGGGCAACTTCTTTTGCAGTATTACCGAGTTTTTTTTCTTAAATCAAGATTGAAATAAAAACCATTCCAGGTAGTGTTAATAAGCCATTCAAGTGCCTTAACCAGTTTTAGGGAAGGCTAGATCTGCCGGGCCTATGATGAGTTCCAATAGGCATGTTTTAAGTTTCCACAAGAAGGATTTATTTTGTTACAGAGGGTGGTTTAGGTTAGAATTCTCCCTGAAGAGTTCTTTCTGCTTCTCTGAGATGTGCCACTGACCGTCAGCAAGGTGGTTCCTAAGAGCATGAGCTGTTCCGCAGGGTCCAGGCCAGACTCAGGGCCCCGGGAGCCTGATCCCCACCTTCCTTGGTTCTGCCCCTTGGTATCTGGCTGGACCCTAAGCTGAGGGCCCAAGCTCCGTGAGCAGGCATGCCCTTGCTGCTGGTTGGAGTGTTCCAGAATGTCTTGTGTGTTGGTAGTTGGATTGGTTTCATTCGGAAACACATTCTCGGAGGCTCTGGCAAGTTTGATGTAGCCTGTGGTTCTGTTTGGAGACAGCAGGGATGTGGCTGGGGGTCTGTCCTACCCTACCCGCCCGACTGATGCCCCTCTTCCTGCCAATAGCTGGCAGCCTCTGCTGCCCTGACTGCCTCTGAGAGAGCTTGTCCGTTCCCGGCTGCCCTGGGAAGGTGAAGCTCAGGTGACTTCGTTTCCTCACGTCAAGTGAGCACTACAACTGCTGTATGGATTGAAGGTGGCAGGGCTGAGTGAGGGCTCCAGGCAGAGGTCAGGCCCGGGGGAGACGGGTGTCCAGTGGGAAGACCTAGGCATGCAGGGGTGGGCAGGACTGCTGCAGGCAAGTCTGGGAAGGGCAGTGAGTTGCTTAACTGAGGCTTCAACAGAAGGTTGCCAGGGGGCCGGGCCATGGGAGGAAGCTTGGTGCCGGGTCCCCAAGGCCAGGAGTCCTGTAGAGGCATTCTGAGTCCACCCACAGCTGCGGAGCCCCAGGAAGGTCAGCCCGGGGAGCCCCCTGACCCCAGTGGCATTGAGGGGAGCCCCGGGGAAGTGGCGGGGATGATGAGAGGATGTTTGGGGAGAGGCCGTTGATCCATGTGACAGGTAGGGAGGGAGCCGTGGGGGCCTCCCCTGCAGGTTCTGAGTTTCTCCCGCCCCCGCAGCGGGACGAAGACGCTGAGGCCATGGCGTCAGTGCCCTGCTCAGGGCCTCATGATAAAAAGCATCTTAAACGTGGTCACTGCAATGCAGAGAATGTTTGGCAGCCTACAGGACCATGTGTTACCCCATTTAACCTGAAGGCCCGCTGCCTTCTGGGGGCCAGAAGCCTCCTTGTCAGCCCCTCCCAGCACAGGGCTGGCAGCCGGCTGGATGTGACCCCACCCTTCACTACTAGCCTGGCATCCTGAGGGCATGACCTTAAAGGAGGGAGGGAGCAGTGGGCTTGTTTTTCTCTTCTTTGCTCATCTTACTCCGTTGATTGCTGCCAGGAGAAGAGCTTCAGTGTGTGGAGGCTGGATTCCACCACTTGGTGGCCTGATTTGTGCCCCGATCTGAGGCTCCCCTGGGACATTTCTCCCAGCTTGTTCTGACACCTCTCCAACCCGAGCCAGGATGCTGCAGTCCATCCCCTCACCCCCAACAGAGGCCCTGAGCAAGGCATTGCTGTCTGGTGTGGCTGTTAGCCCAGGGAGTCCTCTTTATTCTGCTGCTCGGGGGCTGGCCTGTGCAAGCACCTAGGCACAGAGCAGGTCTTTTCCATCTTGACTGGGAGCCACTGGGCATCTTCAACAACCGAGCATCCTGGTCCACTTCCTCTTCAGGACACAGTCCCAAGAGGGCTCCTGGCTGAGACACTGGTCTGAAAACCGTGGCCCCCTTCTCAAGTCCCAGCTTTGCCACTAGCTTATTATGCAAGCTGAGTAAGTCATTGCATTTCCCTGGGACTCAGTTTCCCCTTTGTAGGGCACAGGGTTGCACTGAGTCTGCAGCAGCTCCAGGAATTCTGGAGGTGCAGGGGGTACTTGGGTGAACCCAGCGCATCCTGGGGAGATGCTGCCAGTGCTGAGGGCCCTTCCCCCACTGCCAGCAGGGAGGGGGTGAATAAGTTTTACTAGTGTCTATTCTTAAAATTAAGTGGGTTGGAAAAGAATTGAGCTACTGATGCCAGCGCCTTATAAGGAATACAAAAGCTGGAGAATTCCAGCCTTGCTTTTACAGGTAGAGCTGATCCGGAGCCAGCAGGGGTGGGAAAGGCAGGCAGCTGAGTGGGAGGGCTGGGAGAGGCAGTACAGTTGGGCTCCCCAGGATGGCTGGTCAAACTCCCAACCCGCTGAAATCCTGAGGTGATTGCATAGCCTCCCTGGCCCAGCCTGTGCTCAGCATCCAGGGCCTGGAAATAGGTGTGTTTTAGGGAGAAAGAAACAGGGTGCTCACTGAGGTACTGGGTCAGCTTTTGGCCGCCCCCTGCCTTTGGCCATAGCCCTGTCTCCTGTCCTCCCTGGCCCACACGTAGTGCCTGGTCTTGCCCCTTCCCCAGCTACCTCAGCAGTATTCCCGGGGCCGGGGGCACAGTTCTGACAGCTCCTAGGCCTGGCTCCCGTGCCAGCTAAACGGAAACTAGGTGGGTTTGTGCAAAATGAGCCATTTGGTTTGATTCTGCCTGTAGCCCAAAGGGGCAGCTGCCTGGGGGTCTTTTGCAAGGCTCCACAACTTTGCCAAATTCGCTGAGCTTTGCCATTCACGTGCTGTGCCAGCCTTGCCCAGGGTTTATCTGTGCACATTTCAGTGAGGTTCTGTGGCGGGGGGTGGGGAGGGTGGTTCCAAGACAGGATGTCTATTTGCCCTGACCTGACTGTAGGGACAAGTCCCAGGTGGGAGGCCAGAAAGGCAGTCTCCTTCCAGGGCTATTGTGCTCAAGTGTCAATAAACCATGAGTCTGAAACCTGTGTTGAGTCCTGAATTCTGCCTTCTCGCACCTCTGAATTCCTGGTTCCCCTGGGTGTCCGGAAGCTCCTGGGGTGAAGGGGGACCATCTACAAATCTCCTTGGAAGGGGAGCAGTTGAATTCTGGAGGGAGCCCTACCTCTCCAGCTATCCTGCCCAGCCTGGTTCACATCCCTGGGCTCCCAGCCCCGCCTCACCAGCAGCAGGAAGTCACATTCACTGTGGGCATGTGCAGGGGTGGCAGGAGAGAGGCAAGGCCTCTGAGGAGCCCGCAGGAGTCCTTGGTGTCCCTGGGCCACTGGGGATGGAGACCCTGCCTGCACAACACGCACCTGGGAGAGAGCAGGTCCATGGCCCAATGGGCAGTTCTTCCTTGAGCTCCTAGCTGAATTCAGACCCCTCGGGAACATGGACAGCATCCAGAATACTCCATACAGAAGCTGCCGAGCCAGGGCCCCGAATGCTGCCTGAACTTCTCCCCAAAACATAGGGTGGGGCAGCTTGTGCTTTCAGGTTGGTTGGGGCCAGCTAGCCGTGGGTTGCTGTGTTGCTCCCTCCCTGTCGGCCCCAGACACCGAGCCTGTGCTCTCTCCTTGCCTGTGGGACCCTCTCTCTTGCCCACTTTCAGGTCTAGTTGGCCTCATTTCTCATAGTCTTTCCCAAATCACTCCGGAGGGCTTTTAGCACCCCCTCCTGCTCCAGGCAGCCTGGGCATCAGTCTCCCACCCTCCAGACCACACTGCAAGGGAGGCGGCATGATCTCTCCATCCTGTCATTTGGGGTAGGGGGTGGGCTGGGGCTTCCAACCAGGCCCTGCCCCTCCCCCAGCTCCACCTAACTCACCCATCTGCCTTCTGCCTCCCTCGCCCCCTCCGCCTCCTTCAAAGCTCCCGCAGAATCTGCCAAGCATAAGTATATGCTGTCTTGATTGTTCCCTAATGAGTCGCCTCATGTGTCTGAACCTCATCACTAGAGCCAGATGGTGGTTCTGCACTGCCCCCTCCACCACCGCCATAGAGCTTGGAGCCCAGGAGAGCATTCTCTCTGAGGCCACTGGCTGGGGGCAGGGGAAGCCTGAAGGTCTGGGCACACTGCACGCAGGGACTGAGTGACCCCTGGGGGGCCAGAACATCAGCCGGGTTCTCTGCCAGCAAGGAGACAAATCTGCACCAGAGGCCAAGTCTGGACTAGGGTCTGCCAGGCACAGCACAGGGGCCCATGGGGTGCCACTGCCCACCACAGGCAGGCCCCTCCTTAGACCACTGTCTTAGTCATTCTGGCTATGGCAGGGGAGACCTCCTCCTCCTCCTCTTTTACCTCCTTCCTCTTCTCCTCTTCCCTGCCCCCCTACCTCCTTTCTTAAATTGTAAAAGCAATACGACAACATGACAAAACTTGGAAAAGAGAGAAAAATCAAGATTTGGCTTTGGGTATGGAAAATAATAACAAAATAAGCAAGGTAAGTGTTTGGCAATATAGTTTAAAAAGAAAACTTCTTGAAATGAAAGGCACCTTTTGCCCAGAGCAACTAAAACAATGTATAGTCGGTAGAGATGAGACAGATTAAATATATTGGTAAGAGCTATGTATTTAGAGTCAGAACTGTATGGATGTATTTCATTGGCTGCAGTTTGGTACATTTAATGTCTGTAGCATCATGTTTGAGAATTGAAGCCTCACTTCACGAAGCTGGTTCTCAGAGAACGTTCCCCTTTCCCAGCGGCCTCTCCTGGCCTTCAGGCTCAGCCAGGTGACAGGCGCAGGCTGCCCACTCCTCCCTCATGCCATCCATTTCTCCATTTCGGATCCCCACAGTATAGCACATCTGGGCTGGGTCTTCCATTTTTAAAATATGAAGTGTATTTGACATAAATACATTGAGCATCAATGTCAGAGATCAGATATGAAGCATAATAATTACAGACCCACCAACCAACTCAAAACATTGTCTTGCCAATAGTGTTCGCCATCTGCATCATCTTTAGAGATGACTTTATAGATTTACCACATACGTATATCTCCTTACACATTTTATTTTGCTTGTCTTTTTTAAAATTTTATTTTGTATTGGTTCCAGGTGTATACATAGTGGTTAGACAATCATATACCTGGTATTTCCAGTATCCCAACTGATGCCATACATAGTTATTGCAATATTATTAACTATATTCCCTGTGCTTTACCTAATCCCCATGACTATTCTGTAACTACCAATTTGTACTTCTTAATCCCTTCACCTCTTTCACCCAGTTCTCCAAACCCACCCCCCATCTGACAACCACCAGTTTGCTCTCGATGAGTCTATTGCAATTTTGTTTGTTTGTTTTGTTGTTTACATTCCACATATAAGTGAAATAATATGGCATTTTTTCTTTCTCTGACTGACTTAATTCACTTAGCATAATACCCTCTAGGTCCATCATGCTGTTACAAATGGTAAGATTTCATTCTTTTTTTATGGCCAAGTAATATTCCATTGTATATATGTACCACCACTTTTTTATCCACTTGTCTATTGATAGGCACTGGGTTGCTTCGGTATCTTGGCTATTGTAAATAATGCTCAATTTGCTTGTCTTTTTATGAAAAGATAGAAAAATAATGAAAATGAAAAACATGAAAAGACTTTAACAATTTTTTTGCTGTATGTGTTCTATATCATGTTTTTCATCACTCAGTGTTCTGGATTCATCTGTGCTGTGTGGGTTTCTAGCTTTTTGCAGAAACAGAGCTGCTGTGAACATTTTCAACAGGTTTCCCAGCACCCATATACAAGAATTTCTTGGGCATACCAAGGAGTGAAACTGCTGGGACAGACTGGCCATGGAATTTACAAGGCCAAGTGCAAATCAAAATACAGGCCCCTTGCCCAGCCGGCATGGCTCAGTGGATGAGCATCGACCTATGAACCAGGAGGTCATGGGTCAATTCCCAGTCAGGGCACATGCCTGGGTTGCAGGATCAACCGCTAGTAGGGGGCATGCAGGAGGCAGCTGATCAATGATTCACTCATCATTGATGTTTCTACCCTCTCCTTTCCTCTCTCTGAAACCAATAAAAACATATTTAAAAAAATATATATTAGACCTAAAAATAAATTCCAAATAATTTCTGTAGAAATACTACTCTCAAGGAGGTGAAGCATAACTCCCCACTCCTTAAGAATGAGTATTGCATAGTGACTTCCTCCCAAAGAGTACAGTATGGAAAGGGGGAAAAGAAGAGTAACCCTACAGGGGAGAAATCTGACAAACACTACTTCAGCCAGATGATCAAGATCAACATCAACAGTGATGTCACATTAATAGTAAGTAGCCTTGTCCTAGCCAGTTTGGCTCAGTGGATAGAGCATTGGCCTGCGGTCTGAAAGGGCCCGGGTTCAATACCAGTCAAGGGCATATGCCTGGGTTGCCGGCTCAATCCCTAGTAGGGGGGCGTGCAGGAGGCAGCTGATCAGTGATTCTCATCATTGATGTTTCTCTCTCTCTCTCCCTTCCTCTCTGAAATCAATAAAAATATATTTTAAAAAAATAGTAGCCTTGATATATTGTGATTTAAAAAAAAAAGTACTTTAACTATATGGTCTTCCTCCCCCAAATCCACATACCCAGATGTATTATGAGAAAATCATTAGACAAACCCCAAATGAGGGACAGTCTACAAAATACTTGACCAGTATCCCCCAAAACTGTCAAGGTCACCAAAAACAGAACATCTGAGAAATTGGCAAAACCAAGAGGAGCCTAGGGATGACTAAATGTAATGTGGAATCCTGGGACAGAAAAGGGACCTGAGTGAAAACTAAAGGAATCTGGTCCTGGCCTGGCAGCTCAGATGGCTTATCTGGTATGCCATCCCTGGTCCGGGCACATACAAGGGGCAACCAATGGATGCATAAGTCAGTGGATCAATCTCTCTTCAATAAATATGAATCTAAAAAAATAGTAAGGAAATTTGACTAAAATATGAACTTTAGTTAATTATAATGTATCAGTACTGGTTCATGAACAATTCAAATGTACCATACTAATATGAGATCTTAATAATAGGGGAAACCTAATGGGTATTTTGGACTCTGTACTATCTTTGCAATTTTTCTGTAAATCTAAAAAATATTTATGCAGCCCTAGCTAGTTTGGCTCAGTGAATAGAGCTTCGGTCTGCGGACTGAAGGGCCCCAGGTTTGATTCTGGTCAAGGACACATGCTCGGGTTGCGGGCTCTATCCCCAGTAGGGGGTGTGCAGGAGGCAGCTGATCAACGATTCTCATCATTGATGTTTCCATCACTCTCTCCCTCTCCCTTCATATCTGTAATCAATAAAAATATATTTAAAATAAATTAATTAAATAAAAAATATGCAGTTCAGTGAGCAGGATTTGGGCACGGATTAGATGTTGGGGTTAGTAAAGAATGAGGTTTAGGAATATATTTACTTTTTGGCTCAGGGAGCAGGGAAGATGGAGGGGCTCCTGGGTAAGATCAACAGTGGGCAGGTGAGGAATTCAGTGGAGATTTGTAATGAAGGGTTGTGCACTTGAGTTTGGAGCTAATGATGAGACTTGGTTTGGCAAGGACAGGTTTAGGGTGAGGCAATTGAGGAGCCCAGGATGCAATATTTAAGGAGGCGCTTGCTCTTGGATGTTAATGCTGTGCTTACATAACCCTGAGGGTGAATGTTTCCTTAAATGTTGCACCCTAGGCGCCTCCCTTACTTGCCTTATCCTAGTCCTGGCCCTGTTTGAAAACTTCTAACTGGCAAGTGGAAGACACTGAAATTCAAGGAATGGACAGATAAAAGGAATCTAGAAAAGGAGATGAAAAACAGCTGGTGCCAGCAACCAGCCCAGCCTTCAACCTAATACTAAAGAAATTGCCTTCTAAGCTTTCTTGATTGTCTAGGGTGTTAATGCATTCATATTTCCTGACTAAAACATTAGTTAGAATGTTTATTAATTTCCCAGTGGCTAGGGATTTTTAAACTTAAATTTGTATGATTATTTGTTAAATTGTGCTGTGATTAGAGGATTTGACTTGAATAATATTTGCTTATTTCAATTTAAAACTTTTTGTGGTTCAGTATAGAATACTTTTGTATTTTATATAGGTGTAAAACTCAGCATGTATTTTTATGTCTTTTTTTTTTTTTTACTTAAGTTTTCACTTTTTAAAAAAATATTTGATTGATTTTTTACAGAGGAAGGGAAAGGGATAGAGTTAGAAACATCGATGAGAGAGAAACATCCATCAGCTGCCTCCTACACACCCCCAACTGGGGATGTGCCCACAACCAAGGCACATGCCCTTGACCGGAATCAAACCTGGGACCCTTCAGTCTGCAGGCTGACGCTCTATCCACTGAGCCAAACCGGTTAGGGCTATGTCTTTTTTTTATTATTATTTCTTTATTGATTAAGGTATCACATATTTGTCCTCAGCCCCCCATTCCCATTCCAAACCCCTCCCCACGCATGCCCCCACCCCCCTGTTGTCCTTGACCACTGGTTAGGCTTATATGAGGGCTATGTCTTTTTAAAAAAATATATTTTATTGATTTTTTACAGAGAGTAAGGGAGAGGAATAGAGTTAGAAACATTAATGAGAGAGACATAGATCAGCCGCTTTCTGCACACCTCCTACTGGGGATGTGCCCGAAACCAAGGTACATGCCCTTGACCAAAATCAAACCTGGGACCTTTCAGTCCACAGACTGACGCTCTATCCACTGAGCCAAACCGGTTAGGGCTATTTTTATGTCTTATTCATCCTGTTGCTTAACTCATATTTTTGCTTACTTTATATATCAGTCTGATAGTGGTAATATATTTTACTGTAACTGTGTTTTAATTAGTTTTATTGTATTTCTAAAGATTTTTGTTTGCTGTTTTATGTTGCTGTCATTTGATGCATTTGATTTCACAATGCCTTTTTATTATATGTGTTTTGGACACACCTTTTTTTTTTTTTTTTTTAACAACAGTACATCTTCAGAGTTTTGCCCTTTGGTCTGATCTGAGATTTTTATGGTTTTATATAGGAATTTTAGTTATTTACATTTTCTCATTTACACTTGTTTGTTACACCTAGTCTAACTTTCCACCATCTAATTTTCTGGTATTTTGATACTGTTTTTGATTCTTTGTTATTTCCTTTTTACCTTTCCTTTTTCCTTTGTTAATCCTCACCCAATGATATTTTTTTCCATTGATTTTCAGAGAGAGTGGAAGGGGAGACAGAAAGAGACACATTGATTGGCTGCCTCTCGCATGCGTGCGCCCCAACTGGGGCCTGGGATTGAGCCTGCAACTGAGGTACTTGCCCCTGACCAGAATCACACCTGCAACCACCCTTCAGTCCCAGGTCTGACACTCTAACCACTGAGCAACTGGCCAGGGCACCATTTCTTTTCCATTTCTAATGTGAGGAAAATGACCAGTACATATCTTGATTTGCTATATGAATTACATTTTCCCCTTTATATTTTGTCATAATTTATAAAGAAGACATAGAACTTTTTATGCCACAAAAAAAGCTTTTTACACTGAAAAAAAATATTAAATTATACTTTTAAAATAAATTTTAGCTTATCTTGTATTTTATGTGAAACAAGACCTAGTGTGCCTTGTTTTTTCTACCACCTTTCTCCCTCTCTGGTTTTCACTGCATTAATCTGAGGTTAAAAACCCTGCTATTTAAAAAACCCCTCTCAATTTTTTCTTTTGTGTTTTGTTTGTTACCATAGCAACAATTATTTCAACCTATCAGCCTCAAACAGTGTATACCGAGTGGTGTTTTTATTCAATTATCTCTCTATCTTTAGCTCGTTTCAAGGCTCATAGCCAGTTCTTTTCTCTCATTTCATCATTCATGAGGTTCTGATTCACGTCTTGGTGATTTATTGTACAATTCTGAACAGTTTTTTTTGCAGAAAAGGGAGTTAATTGGATAAAGTACTAGTCAGAAACCTAAGTCAAGGTGACTTCCCTAAAAAAAGAGAATATATTCAGCTGAGTCTGTAAAGTCCAGGCTCAGCTGAATATAGTATCAAACTATGTCATCAGAAAATGAACTCTGCTTTTCCTGTATCACCGTCATTCTGAGAGAGCATTTCTCACAACATGGTATGTTTGGCCCCAGACTCCTACTCACTGCTTTAGCTCCCCAGCAGAAAGAGAACACTCCCTTCCCCAATTGTTTCTTTCAAAGTCTGGGCTGAGTGTCATTGTCCTGGATCAGGTCACATGCCCATCCTTTGAACTCATGTCTGTGACTCTGATTGGGGAGCCCTGATCACATGCTTACTCTTGAGAGTGCAGAAGAAACCGTTCACCAATGGGAAATTGGGTTGTGCTACCAGAGAGAGGAAGAGTCGATGCAGTGCAGGTAAAAGTAACAGATGTCCATTGTTTTCTAAGTTTCTACAGATCAGTGAATTGTCACCACCCTAGAAAGACAATAAGGAAGATATTCAGGTGGCCAGCTAGTCAT
The DNA here is from genome assembly GCA_026230045.1 of Corynorhinus townsendii. NCBI lineage: Eukaryota > Metazoa > Chordata > Mammalia > Chiroptera > Vespertilionidae > Corynorhinus > Corynorhinus townsendii. The sequence goes on from JAPDVU010000014.1 coordinate 13,135,061, forward strand.
CCAAGTAGGGTCTTATGCTTTGATGGTGCTTAGTTTGGTTTCAGTGGTCCAGAGCCTAGTTCTCACCTTTGTGTTTCCAGAAATGTGTTGTTGTCACTGTGGCTAGATAATTTTTCCCTCTGGACTGGCTCATGCTAACCTGACTCAGTAGAGACTGATGTATAACTAAAACCCATCTTTGAATGAACAATAATTGCCACAGGACCTGAAGAAGGGTGTCTTCTGGTAAGTGTACTTTCTCTGTCAGAAAACCACAAGTGAAGACAATCTCTAAGTAAAAGGATGCTTACTGCCCATGGAACCGGGCAAGAGAAGTTCTCTGGAGAAAATCAGCTGTCAGGTGCATCATGCCACGATAGTGTGGTAGCTCTAAAATGCCCACAAATGCTGGGAGAGTGCAGAGGGATTGGTATGTGCGAAGACTGAAAGAGAAGAGGAAACTGAGAGTAGGTTAGTCTGGCTGGACCATGGAAGGGCAGAGCAAAAGGAACTGGAGTGGAGGGATGGTCAGTCATGGCCTCACTCCGAGAGCACTGGGAGCCACGGACTGGCTTTAAGGGGAATGACATGGGAACTTTTATAATGGGAAGATTGGGTGTAAATAAAGAGAAGCCACTGGAGATGGGCAACATGCAGCTACAACAGTTAAGGCTACCATGGCAGTCCAGGTAAAAGAGTTGATGCAGCAGACTTTAAGCAACAGAATGGCAGTGGAAATAAAGTGAATACACTTAAAATAGTGCTTTCCAAAGTTTAATAAGAACCATTTAGATCTTGTTAAAATGCAGATCTTGATTCAGTAGGTCTGAGGTGGGGCCTGAGATGCTGTAAAGGCAGTCCTCAGGTTACGTCGGAGATCCGTTCCTATGGCGACGTAACGCGATTTCGCCGTTAAGTTGGAACCCACCTACATAAGCAACTACATCACTCACATGGAGCACATACACAGCAGTAATGAAGTGAAACAGTAAAAAAATTTAAAAGAAAGATAACAATTCCTGACCTTCACTTGTGGCAAATAAATAATAAACATAAAGCACATATGTACATACGTCAAAATGACAGAACTTTTTTTTTTTTATAAATAAATGGGAGATGGTGACGTAACCATGAAACGATGTACCTCGAGTCCGATGTAACCCGAGGACTGCCAGTATTCCTAACAAACTCCCACATAATGCTGCTGCTGGTGGTCTGGAGACCATGTTTTCAGGAGCAATGATTTCAGAAAGTAAAGAAACAGAATTTACAAGAGTTTGTGATTGGTTGGGTAGGGAAGGGGTTGGTAGGGAGGTAAAATAAGATGTTAAGGATCATATCCAAACTGCCATTTTGAGTATCTGAGTGAAGGTGATGCTATCCACAGATACAAGACAAAGAACAGGTCTGGGTGGGGTAGACAATAACAACAGGTAACATGTATTGGGTACTTACTATGTGCCAGGCTCTTTTTCCTGTACAACGAATTTATAATTTGAAGAGGCGGAAGCTGAGGAACAAGGTCATACAGGTAGTAAATGGAGCAGTCAAGATTCAAACCCTCTGGCAGTGTGACTGCAGAATACGTGCAGTCTGGATATGTCAAGCTGGGCACATACAGAAGGCAATGGATTGGTGTTTCTCTCTCACATCAATGTTTCTCTCTCTCTCCCCCCCCCCCCCCCATCTCTCTAAGCATGTCCTCAGATGAGGGAGAAATTAAGGCACTGGAGGGAATGAAGCCATCTGTGGGTTACAGCTCGACTCCTGAGTTCTATCTTGTTCCATATTCCTTTGGGCATTTAATTATTATAGAGGAGGAATTTGGAAAAAAGTTTTTAGCTTTTTTTGTAAGTAATTTTTTTCTGATTGGATACTGTTAGTTCTTTATCCCTGAACTTTAAGAATTTTTCTAGCTTATGTCTTGAAGTTGGTTTGTGCTTATTAATGTTTCTGGATCCCAATGAACTCATTCCATTTTCCACCTCCACCTCAGATATTTTTAGACCTATTATTATAGTGTTCTTTTATTATAATTTTAACTATCGCCCCTAATTGATTTGTTGTCTCCTTTTGGGAGATGCCTATAGTTTAAATCTCCATGATCTATCCATTTTCTTCTCTCTTAAAGAATTCCATCACTTGTTTATCTTCCATATTGCTGATTTGCTCTTCCACATTGTGAAATGTTTTTTAGTGCTTTGACGAATGAATTTTACTTTGATTATTGTGGTGTTAATTTCATAGTACTCTCCATTTATCTTGGCCTGTTTTTAAAAGGTGCAATGTCCTCTTAAAGCCAAGAATAAGAATTAGGTGTTTTCTAAAACTGGATTCTGCTTCATGGACTAAATATATTGCAAAGGAGTAATTTTTGGCTGTAGCACTTCTTGTCTCTTGTGCCATATATGTTTTTCCCACAGGGCTCTTTAATAGATTAACTAGTTGAGATTAACTAGTTGATCTTTTCAGTTGTCTGCAAGTTCAGACTTGACTGCTTTCAAGATCACAGCACTGGACAATCAGGATGCAGGGTTTTCCACTCGTACTCCCCTCTAAAGATGGCCTGTGAAATGGTTCAGAAGCAGTGGCTGAATCTTTTCTGTCTTGTCTTAGCTATTCTTGGCATTCACCTGTTTCAGGATTCCAGTGTGTTTTTTTTTTCAACCTTTGTTGTTTATGACTATTTTTAGCCTCAGTGTATATGTTTCATATTCTCTAGATCTTGATGCTTTTGTTTAGCATTTCCATTTTGCTGTTACATATCAGTATGTCCTCTAAGTTTCTATCCCTCTATATCAATCTAGGTCTCAGTCTCTGAATTTTTCTTTTATTTTTTGTTAATCCTTACCCGAGGATATTTTTCCATTGATTTGTAGGGAGAGTGGAAGAGAGAGGGAAAGAGAGAGAAACATCAATGTGAGAGAAACACATAGATTGGTTGCCTCCTGCATGCCCCCTGACCAGGGCCTGGGCAGGGGAAAGCCAAGGTACATGCCCTTGACCAAAATCAAACCTGGGATGCTTTGGTCCACAGGTCTCAGTCTCTGAATTTTTCTTTTATTTTTTGTTAATCCTTACCCGAGGATATTTTTCCATTGATTTGTAGGGAGAGTGGAAGAGAGAGGGAAAGAGAGAGAAACATCAATGTGAGAGAAACACATAGATTGGTTGCCTCCTGCATGCCCCCTGACCAGGGCCTGGGCAGGGGAAAGCCAAGGTACATGCCCTTGACCAAAATCAAACCTGGGACGCTTTGGTCCACAGGTGTCAGTCTCTGAATCTTAATGTATTTCTCTAATGTCTGAACCTACTTCAGCAGGTCTTCAAATATGGTGGTTTTGGTTATAGGGATTGATGTAATGCTGTAGGAACATAATTCTTGTTTATATCAACTTAGCCTGTAGTAAAATTGATTTCCTTATACCTTCTTTCACTTGAGGTCTCAGAATCTTTGCACATTAAGTGAAGACTTAATATACTGCACTCTCTAATCCTTTATAGTTCACAGTACTTACCACAACTTGAGCATTATCTATACTAATAAAAGAATAAAAGGGTAATATGCTAATTAGACCGGATGTCTTCCAGACGACCTTCTGGACAAAGCCACAGTGGTAGTGGGGGGGTGGGGCGAGGCAAAGGCAGTTAGGGAGCGATTGGGCAGGCGAGCGATTAGGAGCCAATGGTCCCCGGTTTCCAGAGGTGCGAGAGGGATGTCCCAGATTGGGTAGGGTGCAGGGACTCCCCCATCCCCCTGACGAATTTCATGCACCAGGCCTCTAGTATGTATTGATTTGTCCATCTCCTCTCGCTCAACAAACACTTGTTGAAGGAACCTCTGGTTTGATTAGAGGATCCTCCCACTTTTTGTGTTTCACACTTTCTCTGTATGCAAATACCTTTCTCGGGCTCCGTCACGCCTTTCGGTTTCTGCCCTGGTCTCAATGTTTCTAGGTTGGTGTGGGGACCACGGACTCTCATTGGCCTGGCCCAGGCTCAAAGCTCGTGTGCGACGAGTCATTGTCCCTCGAACGCAGTCCCGGGTCACGCAATGGCTGAGTCAGGACCGTACTTCAGGGCTTTCCCTGTCCCTAGCCGTCTGTCAGGATCATTCCTACGGGTTCTTTCCTGACGCCTTGGAGACCTCCTACGTCTCAGGAGCCACCTCCGGGCTAACGCACGTGACCCTGTAGGGCGGTGCCGCCGCCGTGTTCCGCCCCGAGTTCGCTACTTCCGCCCGTCCGCATAACCCCGCCCTCAGGCCTCGGAGAACCAATCCACGCGCACGCTGCTTAGCCCCGCCCCAGCGCCCTCTTCAGCGTACGCCCCGCCCTCCTCCCGCCCGCCGGCCCGCCCGTCAGTCAGTCAGACAGGCAGTCGGTCCTAGTTGCTTTGGGCTCTCAAGCTTTCCTGAGCGACGCCCTCCTTGCTCCTTCCCGCTTAACGGCGGTGGCTGCACCGGCGGCGGCGCGGTCCCTACGGGAGGTGCGGCGTGGGCCGAGAGACGGCCACAGAGCGTCAAGCCCAGCGCGGCGGAGGCGGCGGCGGCCCGGCAACCAACATGGCGGCGGCGGCGGCGGCGGGCGCGGGCCCGGAGATGGTCCGCGGGCAGGTGTTCGACGTGGGGCCGCGCTACACCAACCTCTCGTACATTGGCGAGGGCGCCTACGGCATGGTGTGGTGAGTGTCCACGTCCGCCCGCAGGCCTGGCTGCGCCCGCCCACTCCACCTCTCGGGGCCGCAGCGGACGCTGCCGCGGCCTCGTCCGCGCCTCGGGCCTCCCGCGCCACCGCGCCCCCGACCCCAGGCTTCTCCGCGGTCCGCGCACCGGGGCATGCCCTGGGCCCATCGAGGTTTGGGTGTTGATCGCGGCACTTCGCGGGCGGGTCCTTGCCTTGTAGAGGGGCGCGGAGGGCGGAGGCCAGGACCCGGGCGACCCAGGACACCCAGGAAGGGAACGGAACCCCACCCCCCAATTTGCTAGTATGGTGGTCTTTCTGACGTCCGATTATAAAGCCAGGAATTTCTCCAGATGCTTGGTGGTGGCGGCGGGGGCCTTGGTCCTGAAAGCGGTTCGCCTCGGTTTGTGTGCAGAAATGATAATCTCTTTTCCTTACCTCGCCTGTGTTTTCCGCGAACGGCTTTCATTAAATATCTTCAGTGGTGCTAATAGTGCTCTCCTGCGCAGGCTTTCTAAAAAGCATTAGTGGCACCAATGTTAATTGTGGGATATTTCAACCTTGAAGTTTTTAAATGGATTTTAATATCGTACTGTTGACGTTTCAGGAAGGATAAGTCAGCGTCGCTCTCTTAATTTATTAAAAAGTCGTTTGGAGTTGGGCCTAATTTGACTCTTCTTCCCCCCCCCCCCCCGAGTGAACTCTCTTACCAGCAAAAAGGCATCCAGACGTCATAGCACAATTACTGTGAACTTTTACTGTTAATGTTTTAATGGCCAATATATATGTAGCCTTAATGGAGTTCTTGCAGTCGCATGCAGGCTCCCTCATCTTAATCCAGATTCCTCAGAAAGGTTTGGTAGCAATATTGTTTTTATTAGCACTAACTACTTGTAGTGTAGTATGCTGATGAAGACTTGTGGAAGTGTAGGCTCCTTTACCTCTAAATCTTGTGACTGTGTCTTGTGTTGAATGAAGGAACAAGCTAATATTTATGGAATACTTCGTGGCAAGTACTGTACTAGGTACATTATTATCTCATTTTATTTGAACATCCACCTTGAGGGAGGGATAGGTGGTGATACCATCTCTTTCAGGTGAAGAGAGTATTTCAATGTGAAGCCAATTCCTAAGGTCACAGCTAAGGAGTCAGACATGAGATTGTAGACTGAGATCCTGTTTCAAATGCTGCAGTTCTTTCCATTACACCCTGCTATCATCCTTAAATAGTGTTACTAATAATTTTACAATTTTAGCATATTTTACTGTTGTAAGCAAATGTGTAAGCAAATGTATTTCAGGAACATTCAAATTTGAGTGATCATAATTTTAGAAATGTCATAGAGGGAATATTTTACCAAGTATGTCAGCTAGACAGAAAGACAGGTTTAAATTCTATTTTTTTAAAAGCCCACTTTAATTCAGTATTTAGCATTCTCATTCTCTTCGGGAGCAAAATGATTCACAGTATATAACTGTGGAAATTAACATGAACTCAGAGGCTTAGGAGCCAAAAGAGAAATTAAATAGGTCAGGCCTAAAAGAAATAAGGCACTAGAAAGTAATGAAGAGAAAGTACTGCCTACAGCACCACTTCTCTGTCATATATCTGATGGCTGTTGCACCTGCTGGTAAGTATGCCAGTAAGTGCTTCATTATGAGAGGCTCAGAATTGCCCATCAAGCCCTTCGTCCCTTTTTAAAAGAAATTAGCATATAAAATAGGTATTGAAATAATATTTTCTTTAGGTTTAGGACAGTTTTTGTTGTTGTTGTTGATATTTTTTCCATTGATTTTTAGAGAGAGTGAAAGAGATGGGGAGATAGAAACATTGAGAAACATCAATGTGAGGGAGACAACCATCGATTGCCTCCCAAACACACCCTATTGGGCGAGGGATCAAACCTGCAACCAATGTATGTGCATGCCCTTGACTGGGAATTGAACCGGTGACCCAGCGTGGGCTGACACACTAACCACTGACCTGCATGCACCAGGGCTAGGTTTAGGATGTTTTAATTGAAAGTTTTTTTCTTTTTCCTGTTTGATAGGATTTTTACTAGTCTGAAAATAATTTAGATCTGGTAACTATTTCTATCACTGCTGTAAACTTATTTGACCTAAGTATCGGGTGAAATGCCAAATCCTCTTACTTTAATTTTTCTTTTTTAGGTAAAATACAAATATAATTGGAATTAAAACTCTGGATCCGTATTGTAGCTTTTTATCTTCAGGTTGATGATAGACCCTAGCAAGACTTTAATTATGTTGCATATTACTACCATTTAATAAATGTTGATTAGCAATGCTAAGTGTATGGAGGGCTTCTTAATTGAAATGTTAATATTTGAATAGTAATATTTTTAAAAACATCATGCTTCCAGAAGGTTTTAAGGATTTTCAAGCTTTTAGTGATTTTTTTTTGTTGGTTGTTTTTTTTTCATTTCCTGAATCAGTTCATTAGGAATTTGCCTTTTCTGTGCAGAGCTCTTTCCTAATCATTATGTGGAGAATATAAAGATGAAGTGTGGAGCTTGAATTGGGCTTTGAAGAGTGGGTGTGATTTTGATAGATAGTAGGCACAAGTGACAGTGTAAACAGTGGAATCTGATCCTGGATTAGATGGCAAATTGTAGAGGACTGTAAAGGCAAAACTGAGTTTGTATATTTGAGCAATGGAGAAGCATCAGTGTTTTTGTAAAGAAGCAGTCACATGGTCAATTTAAAATTTTAGGGGAAGGTAGGTCAACACAGGTGGAAATAAGGAAAAAAAAAGACAGGTCGGGGAATCCATTAGGCTATTCTAACTCTAGTGGCAGTAGAAGATAGCAGATGGAAGTGAGAGACTTTAATAAGACCTTATAAAGATAGAATTAGTAATGGGCTCTTGTCACAAGAGTGGTAGAAAGACTTAATCATGGCACGTATGGGAAGAAGCAAATGATGAGATCTTAAAGGGTAAGAGGCTGATAGAGGTGGGATTTGGATTTGAGAGTGATTTCTGAGACAAGGCTTGGTGATTAACTGAGTATGGGCATAGTTGTAATTCCACTGCTTCTAGCGTGGGACCCTTGGAGGATGGTGGTGCCATTATTCAAGAAGGAATACCAGAGGTAGAGCAGGTTTGTTAGAGAGAAATAGTGAGCTCTGGTTCAGATTAAGTTTGTGGTGCCTGTTGGCCATTTAGGCTATATCCAGAGGCATCTTGAAATTTATAACAGGGAAGGTAGAACCTGGAGATGAACACTTGTGTAGGTTTTAATATTGCGTGGATAGGCACAGATTCTTATTTGAGGTCATTGGGTAGGTGAAATTGCAAACAGATGTTGGGTATGTTCATCTGTTTAGTAAGTAATCCATAGCATTCAATAGATTTTCAAAGGGGTCCATTATCCCAGAAAGATTAAGAGCCACTGAGGTAGAATAGAAAGATTAAAGAGGTAATTCTGGCAAACAAATACTTTAAGAGGTAGGAAGAGGAACCTGAGGACTGGTGAGATGCATAAGAGTCATGAAAAAAAGAAAGGGTATGAGAGGAGAAATTGAAGCTGTATGTTTGATCTAATTAAGATAAATCTACTTTGAGTAAGTTAAATTTGAAACACTTTCTGAATATGACTGAAAGATTATAGGGTTATCTCCATAGAGATACTAATTGAAGCCTTGGGGGTGGACAAGATGAGGAAAAATATAAAAACTTAGCCAAAGGAATGCCTGACTTTAGGTGTCAATAGAGGGCAAGTTACAGAAGAGGACAGAGAAAGTGTGGTCAGAGAGACCAGAGAACCCTGAGTGCACATTATCAGAGGAGCCAAGGGAGATAGTGGTCATTAAGGGATTAGTATTGGATCAGAATACATATAGGATTTGTTGACTTTCAACTCTCCCCCCAAAACAGGTGGTTCCAACCAAAATTTCATTGTGATCACATTCCCAATAGTACAATATCCTGATCTATTAAGCTTTTTGTGATTATGACACACTAGTACACCTACCATGTAGTAACCACTTTTTTTTTTAACATATATTAATTAATCCTCATATCCACACTGCAAAGATGGTTACTTTGTAAGTGAGGAAATGAAGCAAAGATTAGTTAACTTGCCCAAGGACACACAATTAGGAAGAAAGAGAGCATCCCAGTCTGTTTGGTTCCTAAGTGATACTCAACCAAAGATCAGAGTTGAAAAATACATGCTTTCAATAATAGAAAATAGCTGTTGTCTGCTTTTGCTTGTATCACTTTTTAGTCTTTCTAAAAACCTTTAATGCAAGGCCATTCACTCAGAAAATACTTATTGAGCACCTTTTTATGTGCCAGGATTCACATGATTTCTGTCCTTTAGTAGCTCTTAGTCCAAATAGTGGGGCAATAATGTAGAGAATATACCAGTGCTGTACAGGAATGTGTGAAGTGCTGTGAGAAAAAAAGGCCTGCGTGGCATGGGGCTGTCTGTCGGCTTCACATACTTCTGAGCTGGATATTAATGTATGACTAGGAGTTTGCTTTGAGAAGTGCATTCTCGGTAGAGGAAAATGTATGTGCAAAGGCACAGAAATTTGAAAACAGCACATCAGGTCAAGAAAACCACAAGTTGGGAGGGCAGGAGTATAGGGTGCCTTAAGCAGAAAGCTGGAGTTGAGACAGCTGGGATGTGCAGGGCCAAATCCTGAAGAACATTGTGTACTGAGGAGTTTGGACTGATTTTATAGGTGAGAGTCATTAAAGCATGGCTCTTTTTCTCATCAAATTTTGTGACTTACATTCCCCTTTGTCTCTGCCCATTGTGCTACTCTTTTCTTTCTGCTTATCTAAGAGTATTCTGGGTGTGTCTTTACCCCCCTGTCCAGGGGTATTTTGAAACATATGTGAGCATTGTGGACTTTTGTTGTTGTTACATTGATTGGGAGGTTGTTATTGGCCTTTGGTGGTGGAGGTAGACATACTAAACAACTTGCTGGATCAGATTCTCATGGTACAGTCCCTCAGCTAGAGAATCGTCCTGTCAAGATACAATTTAATATACCCTTCCAACTCACCTTCCAGAGGCACCGGGCCCTATTCAAATCCTGCCTTCCTTTTTTTAAGGCTCATCTGCTCTGTAAACTTGCCTTTATTACTCCCTGCTATACCACTCCCTTCCTCCCTCCCTGGAACTGGGTATTTATACCACCTGTTTGAAAGGCAGGGCCAGCAGTAGTAGTATTATCTATAAAAGCTCAAGACTTGGAAACAGATCTGGATTCCGATTCTTAGTTTTGCTTGTTAACTGTTAAATTTAAATATAAATAAAGTAGTCTCTTGTATGCTTTTTGGAGCTCAAAGATGTGAGGAGACCAAATTACATGAGCAACAAAAAAAATCCAGTGTTTCTAGCAGAGTTTTGAGTGCAAATAAAACCCAGAACAAAATTAAATTTGATATTTATAACATCCCTAATAATGTGCTCCTAGTGGTTAGCTATAACTGATACACCATTCCCATTAATTTAATTTGTAAATGTTCTCAATTCTCCAGTATTTATAAAAATAATTTTATGAAAAGTATCCAAGTTGGGTTTTTCCGGGAACCATACATAAAACTTATTCCTCACCTTACTAACATAATGCACCTACTACCTACTAAGTTAAAAAAACAACAACTGATTTGCCAATAAATATCCAGAGCTACTCTACCTTACATCAAGTCTACTTCACCCACCTATGTGCCTAAACCTGAGGTGCTGTTTACCCTTTTTGCTTCTCTTTTCTCGGTTACTTCTTGGGGCTCCTACACATTAGAAAACCAACAGGATGTCTTCCAAGGTCCCTCTCAGATTCTCAGTCTTAGGGCAGGCTCTGGATTCTGAACCTATGGCCTGTATAGGAGCTGGGAAGTGGTGTGTGGAGGTTGGGATTCGCATGAGATATGCCATGACCAACTGACCAGCATTTGCTGCAAGCCTGCCTTGCTTTTAGGTCAGTGGTTGGCAAACTCATTAGTCAACAGAGCCAAATATCAACAGTACAATGATTGAAATTTCTTTTGAGAGCCAAATTTTTTAAACTTCTTCTAACACCACCTCTTCAAAATAGACTCGCCCAGGCCGTGGTATTTTGTGGAAGAGCCACACTCAAGGGGCCAAAGAGCCGCAGTTTGCCGACCACAGCTTTAGGTAATATGGTGTGAAATTCATTTTCATCCTCATCTTTCAGGTATTTTTTTTTCCACTTTACAGATAAGGAAACCAGGTCTTAGAAAACTTGTCCAAGGTTCACAGCCAATAAATATATAGTAGAACTGAGATTTGTCTAGATCTCCAAACCTGTGATTTTTTAAAAAATTTAAATCTTTATTGTTTAAAGTATTACATATGTCTCCTTTATTCCCCATTGACCTCTCCCCAGCCACTCCCACAGATTTGTGTGTGTGTGTGTGTGTGTTTTTAACTACTGTAGGTTTTCCTCCGTTATTCCAAGCTACCTGGAAACATGTTTCATGTATATAGCCTGTGTTCCTTTATTGGCACCAAAGTATAAAATGATGGTTGTCATAGTTGACTTGAGCCAGTTGAGGAGGGTGAAGAGGGAGAAAGTGGATACCTGGAAGGATGAGGGTGATAGGGTCAAAGCAACTTAGTTTTTCTCAGGAAGGTAGTGTTGATTTCTTCTCACCCCTCCTACTCATCTCTACTAGTTTCTTGATTTTTATTCACTTACTAATATTATTAAGCATTATCTGGTTTAGGTGGTAGAATCAAAGTGGTGAACAAAAGTGTTTTTTACACTGGTATTTACAGTCCAACAGCAAAGTAATAACATTTACTGAGTATGATGAGGTGCAAAGTGCTATGGAGGGTATAAAAGGTGGACTAAGTTTAGGGTATAAAAGGTGGACTAAGTTTGATGAGAAGTCTGGGAGGATTTCCTGGAGGAAGTGGTGTTAAGCTGAGACCTGGAGAATGACTAGGAGCTAGCTAAATGAAAGGTAGAGTGCTGGAGTGTTTCAGGCACTACCTTGTAGATACTGAGTTTATGATTAAGATCCAGGGCCTGCCCTAACCGGTTTGGCTCAGTGGATAGAGCGTCGGCCTTCGGTCTGAAGGGTCCCAGGTTCAATTCCAGTCAAGGGCATGTACCTTGGTTGTGGGCACATCCCCAGTGGGGTGTGTGCAGGAGGCAGCTGATGGATGTTTCTCTCTCATCGATGTTTCTAACTCTCTTTTCCTCTCCCTTCCTCTCTGTAAATAAAAAAAATCAATAAAATATATATTTTTAAAAATGATCCAGCGTCTTTCTCATGCTACTAAAGGGAAAGGAAGTACAGTTAAAGCTTCAGGTATGGTTGCAACTAGGAACTAGAAAATAGATGAAGGCATCTACCTCCCTTCTCCTTTACATTTACAAAATCTTGCACCCTGCATCTCTGCACAGCTGTTTTTGTTTTTGTTTTCTTTTTTTTTCTACCTCCTGATGCACTTAGCATAAGAGAGCTGACCACACTTTCCCAAGTTATGTGTTTTTAATTCTCTGATTTTTGGGGGGAGAGAATCTGATCCAGCTTAAAATAGTGTCCACCTCTGGTCCAGTCAGCTGAGGCTCAAGGTGGAGTCATTTGATAAGGCTGGACATCTCTAAGGTATGAGTGGTGGGGTTGGGGGTAGTCAAAAGATGTTTCCCATTGATTACTGGCTTGGCAGGTTAAAGTTCTGGTGCTGTTTCCCTTGCTCTTCTCTAGGCTGGAATTGGTCCCTGCTGTTGGAGCCTGTAAGGAAGGGGAGGAGAGGAGAGGGAGTAATTGAGACAGGAGAAGGGCTTTGGACTGCTCTTCTCTCTTCCCGTCTCTGGTCGTGTGGGGTTGGCAGCTAAACTGGGCGGCATCTTTTATATATAATATATACATATCCTATATAATAGAAGTCTAATATGCAAATTGTTCCTTCAACTGGGAGTTCAACCAGGGGCAGGGCCCAGCCAGCCAACGGCTCAAACCCCCCCCCCCCATCAGCCCAATTGGGGCAGGGCAGCCAGACCCCACCCATGCACAAATTCATGCACCGGGCCTCTACTATTATATATAAAACATGTGACATGCATGTGAGTTATGCATCCTAACAATAAACACCTAAGACCTCATCACCCACTGGGTGACTTAATCAGATTGACTGAGTCCATCATTCTGAAACCTGGCCACAGTCCACACCCCAGAGTTTTATCTTCTTTCTGGAGTGGGTATGAGCGTGAGCTTTGACTATGTATATGGTACTTGACCGTGAGCTTTGACTATATATATGGGACTTGAGGCTTGTTAATGTAGTAAGGGGACAGTGATACACACCTCAGGGTTGTGAGGATTAAGTGAGATATGTAGGTGAAGTGCTGGGCACACAATCTCTGGTTGATGCTCTAATTGTTGTTATTCCCTCGAAGTAAATGGGTTTGGCAAGATCTCATCCTCTCTTACCTCAGTTTCTCAGAATACTGTCTTGGAGTGTAAAGGGGAAAGTGCAGAAGTAAAAATATTAGACTTGGGGTCACACAGGTTGTGTGTTGAGTTCCAGTTATGTGATCTTGTTATCTCACTCTCGTCCTTTGATTTAACAGTTAGAGCATCTTCTGTGCCAGGCCCTGGGCCATGTTCCTGCCCTCCCTCAAGAATTTGTGTTATAGTGTTGGGGACAGACTGATAAGGAAATAAATTACTGTGTAACATGGTAAAAACACTTATGAGATCATTCTGGACAGAGCAGCTAACTCCACCTGGGCTTTCTAGTTATAAATTAATGAAACAAATTGTGTATGTAGTTGTGCAGGTACATCAGTGAATAAACTATCTCAGAGAGCTTACTGTCAGATGCTTGGCCAATGGGAAAGGCTTGATCAGGGCCCTGGCTTTAAGTTCCTTCTAATGAGTTTCCTTTTATTTCTCTTTATAGCACTTATCACAAACATGGGTCTTAAATACTTTTTTCAAAGTTTATTGATATGTCACTTAATTTTAAATGTCCCTCCCCGTTTCTGCATTTGGAAAACTGAAAAAGGTGGCTTATGCACAAAACTTTTTTTTTTCTCCCTTTAAATCCTTACTTGAGGACATTTTCATTGATTTTTAGAGAGAGGAGGAGGGGGGGAGAGAAAAATCAATGTGTGACTAGGGCCCGGAATCAAACGCGCAATCTACAAGTAGGTTTGTGCCCTGACCAGGAATGGATCCCAAGACCTTTTGGTGTACAGGAAGAAGCTCCTACCAACTGAGCCACATAGGCCAAGGGCGTACAAGTCTTTTTAAGTGGGTTATTTCTGTTTTTACTAAATGAACATAAAGCACTTCTGAGCAGTTTCTATAGTAAGCAGATATTTGTTTTCCTTTTTCATACATATGTCCCCTAAAATATTGAGAATTTCAAGCCATGTCATAATTGTCTCAACTCAAGATTCATATTTTATTATAAGAAATAAAACTATGTTTTATTAAAAAGTTAGTGAGACAGCCCCGTGGTCGGCAAACTGCAGCTTGCGAGCCACTTGTGGCTCTTTGGCCCCTTGAGTGTGGCTCTTCCACAAAATACCACCGCCTGGGCGAGTCTATTTTGAAGAAGTGGCATTAGAAGAAGTTTAAGTTTAAAAAATTTGGCTCTCAAAAGAAATTTCAATCGTTGTACTGGTGATATTTGGCTCTATTGACTAATGAGTTTGTCCGACAGCCTAACCAAGCAAATTAAGTAGTTTTTTTCTCAGCCAGTCAGGATCCACACAAATTCAAACATTGTTGCTCCAATTTGCAATGCTGTTTTAATAACTAGCATTGATGGGTTTGTGTTTCCTAGCTCAGGTACCCTTAGAGCTTTTTGCCCAGGTGCTAGAGGCATAGCTGATGTATGAGTCTAATGCAGATTCTGAGAATTCCCTTTAAGGTCAAATGGAGAGAATATGAAGACAGCAGCTCCTACCAATTATTAGGGTCCCAAATTTTGCAGATTGAATCTTAATTTGGGTTAACAAGCTTTTTGTGTAGTTAATTCTCACCAGAAGGTTTTTCCCTATTGATTTTTAGAGAGTGAAAGGGAGGGACGAAGGGAGGGGAAAAGAGAGAGAGAAACATCTCTCATCGATATGAGAGAGAGAGAAATCGATTGGTTGCCTCCCATACACGCTCTGACTGGGCTGGGGATAAAACCCACAATCCAGGTATATGTCATTGACTGGGAATTGAACCCTTGACCCTTTGGTGCTCGGGCCAGTGCTCTAACCACTGAGCACACAGACCGGGACACCAAGCTTTTTTATTTTTATTATTATTATTTTTTTACAACAAGCTATTTTAAAATGCTCATTCTCCTTATGGTATTGAAGCCTCATTCATCCCTTTATACTATAGTAATTTTTCAAAAAACTAACCAAGTGGCAAGCAAAAGGAGGCTGTCTGTAGCTTTCTACCTGTTATTTTAAAATAGCTATATGGGCATACCATAAAATTATTGTTTGTTTGTTTCGTTAATCTTCACCTGAGGATATTTTATATTGGTTTTTAGAGAGAGTGGAAGGGATGAGGAAAGATAGAGTGAGACATTGGTGTGATAAATCAATCAGTTGCCTTCCACACATGCCTCGACCAGGGCTGGGGATCGAGCCTGCAACTGAGATACGTGCCTTTGACTGGAATCGAACCCAGGACCAATTAGTCCACAGGCTCTATTCACTGAGCCAAACTGACCAGGGCAAAATTTATAAATTTTTAAGTGTTCAGTTCAATGATTTTTTTTAGTAAGTTTACAACATTGTGCAACCATCACCACAATTCCAGTTTTAGGACATTTCCATCATTCCAAAAAGTTTTCTCTTGTCATTTATAGTCAGTTCCCACCCCCAGGGGAACTGATCTGCTCTCTGATTTGCCAGCTCTAGAACTTACATGTAAATGGAATCATGCAAGATAATAGTTTTTTGTATCTGGTGTTTTCTTCACTTACAGTGTTTTGAGGTTCATCCATATTGTTGCCAGGATCAGTAGCTTGTATCTTTTTGTCATCAAATAGTGATTCATTTGGATGGTGATAGCGTATCATTTGAGATGTCTCCAGTTTTTGTCTGTTATAAATAATGGTGCTAGGAACATTCATTTGTAAGTTGTTGTGTGGACAGATGTTTTCATTTCTTTTAGGTACTTAGGAGTTGGAGTTGCTGTGTCATAAATGATTTATGTGTGTTTGGCAGGGGAGGAGATGGTGAAGTGATTTTATTTTAAACTGTAGTAAAACTAGAGTAATTTATTGAACAAACATAAATATCCTATGTACTGGCCACTGTTTTAGGCACTGAGAATAGAGAGGTGAATATAGTATCAGCCCTAGAGAAGCTGAATTTTCAGTGAAGATAAACTACCACAGGAACTTAATATTTTGCTTGCCAATAAGTGCTATGAAGAAAATTAAAATGGGGTAAGGGTAGAGAGTGGGAAAGGGATGGCTTTTCCCTGTAATTTTATAACATTTTTAATGCTACACATTTAACATTTTTTAAACATATGGAAGTATTATAAGGACAGGTGCAAATTTTTACCACAAATCTTTTGAGAGTAAATTGCTGATAAAAATGACCCACCTCAGCAGAACACTTTAATGTTATTTCACCAGACAAGGACTCTCTCCTACATAATGTTGCAGTCGTCACCATCAGGAAGTTAACACTGACACCTTCCTAATTCCTACTCTTTAGACCCTGTTCAATAATCACATGGCACATTTAGTTGTCCTTTCTCTTTGGTCTCCTTCATGCTGGAGCAGGTCCTCAGATTTTCTTTTGCATTAATGCCTTGACACTTGAAAATTGGTCTGTTTTAACTGTTTAAGAAACCAGCAAACTATTTTCAAAAGGTGCTGTACAATTTTACATTTCCATCATCAATGTATAAGGCATTCCAGTACTTCACATTCTTACCAACACTTGGTTTAGTCAATCTTTTTAATTATATCCCATTGGATATAATTAATGAGTTTCACTTTGCATTTTCCTCATGACTATTGATGATGAGCATCTCTTTATGTGCTTATTAACCAATTGTATATCTTTTTAAAAAAAATATATTTTATTGATTTTTTTACAGAGAGGAAGGGAGAGGGATAGAGAGCTAGAAACATCGATCGGCTGCCTCTTGCACACCCCCTACTGGGGCTGTGCCCGCAACCAGGGTACATGCCCTTGACCGGCATCAAACCTGGGACCCTTGAGTCCGCAGGCCGACGCTCTATCCACTGAGCCAAACCGGTTAGGGCCCAATTGTATATCTTGTTTGGTGATGTGTCTGTTCATATCCTCTGTCCATTTAAAACTGACTCAATTTTGATATATGTAATTTAGCATTCTCCAGGTTTTTCTTTAGAATAAGGATAGCCAAGAATTGGAAGCATAATTTGAATCTAATCATGAGACAGCACCAGACAAACCTGAGTTTAGGGCTTTTCTACAAAAGAACTAGCCTGTGCTCTTCAAAAATGATAAGGTCAGCCTGCCCAGTGTGGCCCAGTGGTTGAGCATCAACCTATGAACTAGGAGGTCACAGTTGGATTCCCCGTCAGGGCACATGCCTGGGTTATGGGCTCATTCTCCAGTGGGGGTTGTGCAGGAGTTAGTCAATCAATGATTCTCTCTCATCATTGTTGTTTCAATGTCCCAACTAACTGAGCCACCCGGGTAGGTCGATAGTGAAAATTTTTTTAAATCAACCAAACAAGCCTTTTGCTGTAAAACTCTTGTTGAAAATACGAGGTTTTGTAATTCTAGCCAACCTTTTTTCATTGTTTAATTTAGTCTTGAACTTTTCTGTGCTTTGCTCCAGAATCTGAAAGAGGGAGAAAGAGAACCTTTCACTCCTCTCCCTACAGCCAGATTCTCTCAGGAATGATTTGTACTGCTCCCTTTGCTCCTGAGCTTGCCGCCTGTACTCACTGCAGCCAGATTGCAGACCCAGCACTTCACTCAGAACTGATGCTCTGATCATTTTTTGTGTCTTTCTCAATTTTGGTGGCTTTTTCTGAAGAGGACCTTCACTGCCTCCCCTACCCCTCCAAACCCCCGTCAAAAAAAAAAAAATGATTTTGATCATTCTGGAGATTTGATGTTATAAACCATTTTCTGAAACACACCTGGTTTTCCAAGTCTTTGACCCTTTGTTCTTAGTTCTTGGGCTCTCATGTTCAGTGCAATTTCTCTGGATGACCTCATCCAAATTCCTACCTCCTGAAAACTTCTCACCTAAAATAAACAAAAAGGCCAACCCCTAGTACCTTCCCAGGTGCTGACATAGTTGTTTCCTCCAGTTCTTTCCTCCAGTTCTTACCCACTGTTCTGCCCTTCAGTTTCATCTGCTCTGCTGAACTTGTTCTCAGCAAGCTCTTTTTATTTCTTTCCTTAAATCTACTGAATACTTATATACTATTGTGTCTTATTTCCCCCTTTTCCATGTATCTGTGACTCCAACATGGAATGTCAACATAATAATAAGTTATATTAAAAACAGGTAGTTTATATAGCAGTTCCCCACTTGTTGGGCATTAGAATTGCTTCAGTTTTTAACTTTTAAAGTGATATAGCTATAAACATTTTTAGTACAAACAGACTCCCACCCCTGTGAGTAATTTTCTTGGAACCTATTTCTCAAAAATGAGATGACTAGGACAAAAGCAGTGTGTGGCCAGATTGTTTTTCAGAAACAGCATTTGAATTTCTGCTGCTACTGTTAATCTTTTTTCCCCCTTTTCTTACTATTAATCTTTAAAAGCCCCTCTTTGTTCCACCTGCTCCCTTTTACTGTGACAGTATGGCCTTATTCTTTTATTTATAATTGAATAGAAGGTAGAACTTTATAGGTGCCTTGTTTTTGGTTTATATGTAAGGCTAAACTTTCTTCTAAGTTTTACCTATTTATCTGATGTTTGAACTGTATTTAAATTATTGGACCATTTATGTACTAGAAGCTGGGTATTAATGTGTACTTTCTTTTTTTAAAATATATTTTATTGATTTTTTTACAGAGAGGAAGAGAGAGGGATAGAAAGCTAGAAACATTGATGAGAGAGAGACATCGATCAGCTGCCTCCTGCACGCCCCCCACTGGGGATGTGCCCGCAACCCAGGTACATGCCCTTGACCGGAATCGAACCTGGGACCCTTGAGTCCATAGGCCGACGCTCTATCCACTGAGCCAAACCGGTTAGGGCTTAATGTGTACTTTCTGAAAGCTTTAAAAATATGTGATCAAATTCATTAACTAATCCTTGGCTATGTTATTTTATTGCATCAGAATTGGTAAAATACACTAAGACTTTTAATCTTTAAAGTTAGCCTTTTAACCTGTATGGGAATTATTGTGGAAGAAGAGCACTACATTTAATATATATTTATTGATTTCAAAGAAGAAGGGAGAGGGAGAGAGAGATACAAACATCAATGATGAGAGAGAATCATTGATTGGCTACCTGCCGCAAGCCCCCTAATGGGGGTGGAGCCCACAACCCAGGCATGTGCCTTTGAGTGTAATTGAACCTGGGACCCTTCAGTCCTCAGGCAAACACTCTATCCACTGAGCCAAACCAGTTAGGGCAGAGAGTGCTACATTTACATGCTTAATTTTATTTATCTTATTCCATATCAATAGTTTAGGTTTTATCAGTATTTATAAATTACTTTCCACTTTGTCTAATTTCACATGAATTTTCATATTAAACATACAGATATTTACTTAGGTCTTTCTGGAATCTAGTTGTTCATTGATTTAGCTATTATTTTTAACTATACCTGGCATTATAAGCTTTTTACTTTTTTTGTTTTCCCCAGAAATTTACTTTTTAATTTCTCAGCAGGGCATCTACCTTGAGTCCTTGTTAAATCCCATATTCTGGTGAAGTGGGTTTGCTAAGATAAAAAAATATCAAGATGCCTTTTTCTCCCTCTTTCCTATCCCCAAAACTCAGAGCCAGTTTGTCTTCTTGCTCCAGGCTCTTGTTCCCTGTGCCTTGTATTGGTTCTATTAGCTCTTCAGATACAGGATCTGTAAAAAGAAAGATTAAAAAAAAAATGAGACCATGCTTGCTTTTTTTTTTTTTTTAAGATATCTAATTCCAGGACATCTTCACCCTAAAAAGAAACTCTGCACCCATTACCAGTCACTCCCATTTTCTCCCCTAGTAACCAGCCTCTGTCTGCTTAACCCCTGCCAATATGGAGCTCTTTGTCTGAGTGCGCTTGTATCCTTTTGCATCCTTTCTTTATCTTTCCACATGCATTTTACTATTTTAAACTGTCAAGGATTTACTTCTCAGAGACATTGTTTTTTATTTGGCATTGACTTATAAAATCAATTTAGAGAATAATCATCTTTACTTATTTTTAATTTTCTCAGTTGGGCCCAAGTGTGTGTCATCTTCTAGTTCTATTTCTGTATTCTCAGATCTTTTTTATCCTCCTCACTATTTAGCTTTGTTATTCTTCCCTTTTTTGAGTCTATTAGGTTTAACTGATTGGTAGGCATACTTTATTTTTTCATTCTTGCCAATGATGCCCTTTGTTTTCTGTTTTATTTCAAATTCACAAAATATTATTTGATTCTTTTCTTAGGAATTTCTAAATAGTTAATCTTAACTTTCTGCGGCCTCTATTATTATGGATTAATTCTTTCTTTTTAAATCTGTTTTACAGCTCTGTTGGTTTCACCTGCATTGTCTTCTATTTAACTGCCTGAATTTATTATAAATTATCATCTTACAATTTACATTTTGTTTGGCTCATTTTTTAAAAAAAAATCCTGTTTCTGCTGTTCACAGACATCTTTTTTTGTTTTAAATTATTTTGTAATATGTCATGGTTCTGCAGTATATATTCTGGTCTGTTCTTATTTAGCATTCTTTTTATATATAACACTGTAAATGTTGTTAATGAGCTCCATTCTGTCTTTATTTCCATTGTTAATAGACTTGACTCTTTTTGCCAAGCCTGCTTTTTTTTTTTTTTTTTTTTTCCCTCGTAGGCTCTAGTTAACCACTCCCGGCTCCTGGGTTGCCCTTTAAAATTTGCTTGCTGTGTTCCTTCAGTTGAGTTTATCTTTGTTTTTCGTTTATAACATGTTTCTTTATTTTGTTTGGTTTTGAAGGAAGAAGCATTCTTTGTCATTTATCACTTATAGCTTCCCAGAATTATTTTGTGTAAGACTTTCTGATCACATTATTGTATAATGGAAAGAACACAGATTTCAGAAGAGTTGATCCATTTATAACCCTCTCATTGGGCTGCTTTGGCTAGCCAAGGCACTTAGACTCTATAGCAGGACTTTAACTCTTTTAAAGTTTTATATAGTTACTAGAGGCCTGGTGCACGAAATTTGTGCACAGGGGCGGGGTGTCCCTCAGCCCAGCCTGCACCCTCTCCAATCTGGGATCCCTCTCACAATCCAGGACTGCTGGCTCCCAACTGCTCGCCTGCTTGCCTTCCTGATTGCCCCTAGCTGCTTCTGCCTGCCAGCCTGATCACCCGCTAACCACTCCCCTGCCAGCCTGATTGATGCCTAACTGCTCCTCTGCCTGCCTGTTTGCCCCTAACTGCCCTCTCCTGCAGGCCTGGTACCCCCCAACTGCTCTCCCCTGCAGGTCTGGGTCCCCCCAACTGCCCTTCCCTGCAGACCCAGTCACCCCCAACTTCCCTCCTCTGCAGGCCAGGTCACCCCTAACTGCCCTCCCCAGCCTGCTTGATCGCCCCCAACTGCCCTCCCTTGCAGGCCTGGTTCCTCCCAACTGCCCTCTCCTGCTGGCCATCTTGTGATGGCCATCTTGTGTCCACATGGGGGCAGGATCTTTGACCACATGGGGGCAGCCATCTTGTGTGTTGGAGTAATGGTCAATCTGCATATTACTCTTTTATTAGGTAGGATAGAGGCCTGGTGCATGGGTGGGGGCCAGCTGGTTTGCCCTGAAGGGTGTCCCAGGTCAGGGTGGGGGTTCCCTTGGAGTGTGGGGCGGCCTGGGCGAGGGGCCTGTGGTGGTTTGCAGGCTGGCCACACCCCCTGGCGATCCAAGCAGAGGCGCTGGGATCTGGGATTTATTTATCTTCCATAATTGAAACTTTGTAGCCTGGAGTGGAGCCAAGCCTTCTGCTCCCTCTGTGGCGGCAGCCATTTCTGTTGGGATTTATGTATCTTCTATAATTGAAACTTTGTAGCCTTAAGTGGAGGCCAAAGCAGGCCAGGGCTGCAGAAGCTTGGCTTCCTCCATCACCACAGGCAACCCTAGCCTCCTGCTCTCTCCAGCTCCGTGGCTGCTGCCATTTCTGTTGGGCTTTATTTATCTTATATAATTGAAACTTTGTAGCATTGAGTGGAGGCCTGGGCCATCAAGGGCAGGCAGAAAGCTTGGCTTCCTCCATTGCCAGGGGAACCCTAGCCTCCTTCCTGCTCTCTGTGGCTGCAGCCATCTTGGTTGGGTTTATTTGCATATTCCCTCCTTTTTGGCTGGTGGGCGTGGCTGGTGGGTGTAGCAGAGGTATGGTCAATTTGCATATTACTCTTATTAGATAGGATGGTGTTCTTAAAATTAGCATAATTCATATATGCAATGAAAATATAAGAAACATTAAAATAATGCAGCATTTATAATGATCAATAGAAAATTTATATAATTATTATTTTAAATGATTTTATGATTCCTTTTAAGTGATAAAATAAAAAATGACATTGTTGGGGTTGAGACCCTGGTAAGATTGTTTTCTTTTAGGTGGCAATAATATTGTTTGCATTTGTATTGTATATATGATAAGAGTTTGCACATACTTTTTCTTTCAAATAACCCTATATGTGAGAGATAAATAATCTTTCCATTTTTACGGGGAAAGATATTGAGGTTTAGCAAGGCTACGAGAATTGCCCAAGGTTATATAAGTACAGAGTTGTGACAGTGCAAAAACTTGAATTCAGATTTCAGGACTTCCAAGATTAGGACTTTGTAGTATGACCCAAAATAAAGGTTGAGGTTATTTCTTCAGTATATGACACTCTATCACTTCAGTAGGTTTTCTGGAGTGAGTAAAAGGCGTGAGTTTCAGCAGTTGCCCTGGGAATCATCAGTTATTCTTAATGTGCCATTCACTAGTCAGTGTTGTGGGTTATCTGGGGCAGCCACCATTTCTGGCAGTACTTCTCAGTCTAGGTGTTTGATTGTATTTGGAAACAGATGTATTTATTGCTCAAGGATGGAAGTGAGGGGGAAAAGAAAAGGAATTGATTTCAGAGCTAAAATTCCCATAGTAACTTGAGCCAAGAAAATTTTGAGTAACTTTACAAAAAATCATAATTCTGCTGACCAGTATTCTACAGAATTCTTGTAGGTCTCTGAAGTCCTTTGGGTACTCTTTGTGTACACTGTTGGATTATTGAAACACAGGAACTCAGGCTATAACCTGAGGTATGGAGGAGTTGGGAAGTCATCAAGAATGAAGGTAGTGCCTGTGTCATTCTCTGTTTCATATTCCTGTGCAGAATTAACTGGATATGTGGCCCATTCCAACATTCTCAGTCCTCCAAACATTCCTGTACCAGGTTGGCCCTGTAGGTGTCTTAGATTCTCTGTGTCCCACCTCTGAAGCTAGTTGGCCCAGCTCAGCCTTTTAAAAAATTGAGGATACCGAGGTGTCACCCTGTTTCTGGTATTTCTGGTATTGTTTGAATATAATTATTTTTCCCTCATCAGCATAATTCTACAGAAGTCAATATTTGTAGGCAGGAGAAGGGGATAAACTACAAAAGGAAAGTGAAGAATTTGCGTTCTCTTGCCTAGCTCTGTTACGTAAGGAGAGTTCTTCCACAGTAGACCTAAAACCAGGAGATAAAGGCCCAGGACAAAGTGGGCTGAGAAGGATTGGAACAATAATTCTCATTAGTTACACATTAGAATCACCTGGGGTTCTATTTACTTACTTATTTACTTATTTTTATATGCCTGAGGTCCTTTTAAAAAAAATAAACCCCAATGCCCAGACTGTACCCTAGACCAATTCAATCAATTTCTGGGTGTGAAACCATGCATTTTTAAAAAGTTCCACATATCATTCCAGTGTGTTGTAGCCACGACTGAGAGCCACTGGGCTAGAGCAACAAAAGACTTAACATCATGGCCTTGTTTTCCTTTTATATTTCTTTAAAAATTTTAATGTATGAATAAAATATGTATTGAACATTTACTTTGTGCCATATACTATTGAATATTTTGCCATTTACTTAATTTATTCCTTCACATTTTGTCTCATTGTTACTTTCTTTTATCACTAGTTACCTTTGTTCCTTTATAGTCTAATCTATTTTTCCTCTTTTCTCATCCTTCTCATTTTCTTTTTAAAATTTTTGTTACACCCTTGTACACACACAACCACACACATATATCATTTTTAACAAGCATATAATTTTTAAAGTTTTTATTTTGATATAATTATAGACTTACAAAAAGTTGCGAAAATAGTTTTCTGAGTCCCATATATCCACCTTTTCCTAATGTTAACTAAATATCTAAAATTATCAAAACTGGTACAGTACTATTAAGTAGATACAGACCTTATTTGGACTTACCTATTTTCCCACTAATGTCATTTTTTTTCTTTTAGGATCCCATGTTGCATTGAATTGTTGTATCTCCTTAGTTTCCCCCAAACGTAACATTTCTTCAGTCTTCCTGTCTTTGTAGCCTGGCCAGTGTGGCTCAGTGCTTGAACATGGACATATGAATCAGGAGGTCACTGATCGATTCCTGGTAAGGGCACATGCCTAGTTGCCTGGTCAATCCCCAGTAGGGGGCATGCAGGAGGCAGTCGATCAGTGATTCTCTCTCATCATAGATGGTTTTTATATTTGTCTTTTTAATCCTCACCTGGGGATATTTTTCCATTTATTTTTAGAGAGAGTGGAAGAGAGAGGGAAAGACAGAGAGAAATATCGATGTGAGACAAACACATCAATTGATTGCCTCCAGCACAAGCCCTGACCAGGGTCCAGGCCAGGGAGGAGCCTGCACCTGAGGTAAGTGTTCTTGACCAGAATCTTATCTGGGACCCTTTAGTCTGCAGGCCAGTGCTTTATCCACCGAGCCAAACCGGCTAAGGCTCATCATTGAATGTTTCTATCTATCTATCCCTCTCCCTTTCTCTCTTAAATTAATAAATATATATATTTTTTAAAGTGATATTGGCCCTAGCTGGTTTGGTTGTGGGCACATCCCCTAGCTGGGGGCATGCAGGAGGCAGCCAAGCCATGATTCTCTCTCATCATTGGTGTTTCTATCTCTCCCTCTCCCTTGCTCTCTGAAATCAGTAAAAAAGTATATATTTTAAATACATTTTATTGATTTTTTACACAGAGGAAAGGAAAGAGAGAGTTAGAAACATTGATGATAGGGAAATATCAATCAGCTGCCTCCTGCACACCTACCACTGGGGATGTGCCCACAACCAAGGTACATGCCCTTTATCAGAATCGAACCTGGACCTTTCAGTCCACAGGCTGACGCTCTATCCACTGAGCCAAACCTGCTAGGACAAAAGTATATATTTTTAAAAGTGTTATTGTACCCTACTCAGTGTTTTATATCAGAGTTCATGATGTCAGTAGGTCTTATTCCTGGAGATGTTAACTTCAGTCACTTGGTTAAGATGGTGTCTGCCTATTGCTTCATACTGGTAATTAATAACTATCTTTGGGAATGTACTTTAAGACTAAGATATCCTGTTTCTTCTTAGATTTTCACTTACTAATATAAGCAGCCATCTATGGATCTTGTCTGGAAAAAATTATTGTGGTATTTGCTGAATGATGATTTTTTTTATTTCCCTCATTCCTTCCATAATTATTAATTGGAGTGCTTCTGTAAGAAAGAGCTGTCCCACCCTGGCTATGTAACTAGGTTGCGAGTTTGATTTCTGGTCAGGGTGTGTACAGAAGGCAGTCGATTGATATTTCTCTCTCTCCAACCCCTCTTCCTTTTCTCTCTAAAATCAATAAAAACATATCCTTGGGTGAGGATTAAAAAAAGAAAGAGCTGTTTCTTCTCCATTTATTTACTCATTTATATCAGTATGAACTCATGGCTATTTGTTTTATCCTGTAGGTTACAATCCAATGTTGCCATTGTTTATCTTGTTCAAAGTGTTGCAGCTTTGACCTTTGCTCCTTCAGATGGACTCCTAGGTCCTTTCAACAAAGCCCACCCTTTTTTTAGTATCTTCTAAGGTGCAAAGTTTGCTAATTGCTACTGGAATATAGTTGCTTCTAGGTCTTTTCACCAAATAACTCTAGGAAAATAGATGTTTGTGTATCAACCCACGCTTATTCACACATCTATATTTATTTCTGTATCTATCTGTGTACTATATATGTTAAAAACTATGAGTTCATACTGATAATTTCTGATTTTAATCCAACAGCATGTGGTTTATTTTAGCCTTCCTTATTTGTAATTCTTTCACTAACCTGGCTCTCATCTTCCATTTGTTTACATATTTGTTCAGTCCCATTCTATACATAAAGTAGTTTGAGAATTGCTAACCAATATCCTTGTGAGAAACAAATTTACTAACCTGCATTACAGGATTTACTATAGTTCTTTGTGATATTAGCTTTATATAGTATCCAGTTAAAATACTGTTTTCTAAAGTTACTTAGGCTGGTTTCTTCCTCATGCCCTCCAGTGTGTGATTCTGTTATTCTTGTAGTTAGGTTCATTTGTTACTGTTTGTGTTGCATTTTGTATTTTTTCCACATTAACGTTGGTTTTAATTCTTCATTTAATTTTTTGAGTATGGTGATACATTACTATGATTCTAAGGGTAAGAGCTATACACAAGCTGTACTCAGAAATATCACTCCCTATTCATCCCTACCAGCTGTTTCCATTCTACCCTTCACTACCCAATCCCTTGTAGGTAGCCAGTCTCTTTAGTTTCCAGCTTATCCTCTCTATATTTCTGTTGTACATATAAGCATATACATGTATATTTTCTTACTAGGGGCCTAGCGCATGAATTTGTGTACCTTGAAAGAAACTGTGGGCCGCAAGGCTGCGGTGGGCACAGGGGTGGGTCTTGACCCATCCTCCACGCCCATGCCTGGCTCCTCCTGCTGCGGCCCCCAGTCCCTTCTCTGCCGGCAGCCCCGCTTCCGCTGCCGCCACTCCCATGTGCTGCAGGTGCCAGCCCTGCTCACACCCACTGACGGGGCAGAGTAATTGGGGCCGGCACCAGCAGTGGGTGTGACTGACGGCTGCTGCCCTGATCGCCCCTCAGGAGCAGGGGGAGGTGGAGAAGCCCTGAGAGGTGATTGGGACCAGTGCTGGGTGCCGAGAGTGGGTGCGAGCTGCAGCTCCGGCACTGGCAGCAGGTGCAAGTGGGGACCGCGGCGTGCAGGAGCAAAGAATTTTCAGTAACCACCAGAGGCTTGCCCTGATGACAGCAGCTGGCACCCCACCTTGGTTGGGCGCCCCCGCCCCCGCCACACACACACACCCAGCTCACCTACTCCACCATCCCGCTGCAGCCAACACCCGCCATGTTCCACGCACGCCCCCTGGTGGTCAGCACAAGTCATAACAACGGATTGTTCGATTATTCCAGTTGTTCCGCCATTTGGTCTTTTTGCATATTAGCCTTTTATTATATAGAATATGAAGAATAACATAGCCATAGCTGGTTTGGCTTAGTGGATAGAGCATTGGCCTGCAGACTGAAGGGTCCTGGGTTTGATTCCAGTCAAGGGCACATTGCCTGGGCTGCGACCTTGATCCCTGGTAGCAGGTGTGCAGGAGGCAGCCAATCAGTGATTCTCTGTCATCATTGATGTTTCGGTCCCTTTATCCCGCTCCCTTTTCTGAAGTCAATAAATGTAGAATTTTTTAAAAAAGAATAACATATTATAAATCTTTTATACCTTTCCCTTTTTCCTCTCACTTAACAGTATATCTTGGAAACCACTCCATAGCAGTTCTTCAAGATTTTTTTCTCATTCATTTTTACAGCTACATCGTAAGTACTCCATCATATGGATGTGTACCATAGCTTATTCACCTTCCCTCTAATGTATGGCCATTTAGGTTGTTTCCAGTGTTTTGCAATTATAGATAATGCCTTGTGCATATGTATTTTCATGTTACTGGAGTTTTTCTTTGAAGTAGATTCCTAGAGTTGGGATTGCTGGATCAAAAGATAGATGTACAGATATATAATTTTCTTAGGTATTGCCAAATTATCCTTGAGAAGGATTGTATAATTTGCATTCCCACCAGCAATATATGAGAGTTACTTGCATATATTTTGTAACTTCACATACGTGTGAATGATTATCAGATTTTGTTTAGGGTCTTTCTTACCTTGTTTACGTCCTCTTCTATCATGATGGTTTGCAAAAAAAAATTTTTTTTAACTGCAGAAACTTTTTTAATGGAAAGAAGTAAAAAATAGTTTTTCAGAGCTGCCTAGAGATTTTCTTTCTGGCATTTAGAATTATAATTATGTCACATTTTTCTACTTCACCTAGTTTATCATCTGTTATATAATATCTCACTGCCTGCTTAATTGTGGAGGCAAGTTTAACCATTTTCCTCATCTTAGAGAGTCATTTTCCACATGTTGGAGGCAGGTGTTTAATATTTCTGACAATGAGGCTTGCATTTCATAAGAGACTTGAATTTCTTGACTCCTTTACATTTTAGTAATGTGGACAGTCATCTGAGCTTCTTCCCCTTGACCTCTTTGGATACAGCTTACAAAGGTGTGCAAGGGTCCAGCCTTATATGAAGTAGATCATTCTCTTTTCAGACTGTAACTCCCTACCTTCATGCCCTCTCTCCCCTGTTCCCCCTGACTTGAGACCTTCACCTTAATGGTTTTCCTAGTCTACTGGTCTTATCTGGCCTTGATATGGATTCTGTCTGCTGACTGGCCAGAGTCTCACTCTCTCTTGATCTCTTTCCTCCGATTCTACAAGAAACCAACCTTATTTTGTCTGATCTTGTTTACAGCCTGATTATATATGCTGGAGGGGAAAAAATGATTGACATCACTAAAAAAATCTCTGGACACTGATTTCCACTGGTGTTCAACATGATCATACACACACACACACACACACACACATATATATATATATATATATATATATATATATAAAATTTACTTCAGAGAGGAAGGGAGAGGGAGAGAGAGATAGAAACATCAATGATGAGAGAGAATTCCCACATGCCCCACACTGGGGATTGATCCCACAACCCCAGGCATGTGCCCTGACTGGGAATCGAACTGTGACCTCTTGGTTCATAGGTCGATGCTCAACTGCTGAGCCATGCTGGCCAAGCTCAACATGATCTTTTTACTTGTTCTCATTCAGGCCCCTTTCTCATGCCCCTTATGTCTGGTTTGCCTTTACATATTCTGCCTTCAAATCTGCTCTTGGACAACTCACTTACAGCACATATTTGCATCTTGTTTCAGGGGTGACAGCTTTTGGCTCCTGAGAAAGAAGCTCTAAATAGCCAAAGCCTTTGAAATGTATAGGCTACTTTGGGAAGAGAACATATTCTGTAGCATGATCATTATGATTATTTTTATTTTTGTCATCACCGTCTGCCTTCTTCAACATCGTTTTAGTTGACCTGTCAGAATCTGACTCAATTATGAGCCTAATCTTGGCTCATCACCACCAAGAGAGCATGGCCAGGGCCCTTGTATGGTGTAATGGCTGAGAACAAGGGTTTTAGAGATCAGCACACTTAGTCTTGAATCCTACTTCTGTTAGCTACTAGTTATACAATCACAGACAGGTTAATTGATTCCTCCCCTTTACCTCAGTTTGTTCATCTATAAAATAGAAGTTTTATGCTTCAAAGCGTTCTGGTGAAGACACTATATGAGGATTTTTCTAAAGCTCTTAACACTGCTAAGTGCTCAATAAACTATGGTCATTATGATTAATGAAGTCCCTTCTCATTTCTTACTCTTATCTACTTCAGGTCCAGAGGCACATGGAGCTGCTTGTGCTGCTACCCTTGAATGCTTGGCATTGGGGGAGACTTGATGC
This sequence comes from Corynorhinus townsendii, assembly GCA_026230045.1. Classification (NCBI taxonomy): domain Eukaryota; kingdom Metazoa; phylum Chordata; class Mammalia; order Chiroptera; family Vespertilionidae; genus Corynorhinus; species Corynorhinus townsendii. The sequence continues at coordinate 13,164,791 of JAPDVU010000014.1, forward strand.
TCTTAGTCTTTGTTGATTATCTCTAGCTGTTATCATAGCTCACTGTTAGCCAGCCTGACCTGGACCATTCCAAAATTCTTGCCCAGTGAGCGTGGGAGGGAATAACTGAAGAGCAAAGAAATGTAGGGGAATGATCAAAAAGTGAGTAACGCATCTCCTTCATCAGGGTCTCTCTCTCATGACAAGTTCAGAGCACAAATTACAAAGGTCACTTCTAAGTAGCACTGCTTTGATGAGAGTTTTTATGTTGCAAAGAATGATAACTTACTTTGTGCTACCCTAGCATGCTTCAAATAAAACAAAATTTCTTGGTTATGGGTTTTCAGGATGTTGATAGTCACAGTGCTAAATCCTGATAAGCAATCTTAGATCTAGTAACATAGACTAATTTTTCCTGTTCGTGTGGAGAGAGATGTGAAGTTTTTTACACTTAAAAAAAAATAATTTGTGTACTTCATTCCACCTAAAATTTGTGGGACCTTAACTGAGTCACTACAAGTCTTCATATTTCTATGTTTATATCTATGCATGCATATGTATATACATTCAACCACATAACTGGGTATGAGGGTATTTTCCTCATTCACTTGTATAAATATTATGCTTTGATCGTTTGTTTTATTTTATACTTCCAATGTCTGGAAGAAGTCTGATAGAGTAATGGAACCTTCTCCTTTTGTAACTCGACTAGTGCTATCAGAGCAGACATATAGGGTAGGGGCAAGTTGGGTCTAAAACTCAGACCTCCTGATTTGAGGTCTTACATTTCTTTCTTTTTAGGGTCTCGTGATAAATATAATTAATAGTAATAATAAAGTAATAAAAATGACTGTACCACTTTGGGGGAGAAGGCCTAATGTCTTTCAGACTTTGTATCTGCTATTCTACACTCTGCACAGTCCTTGAGCTTATCCTTTTTTTTTTTTTTTTTTTTTTTAGCTTTCCTAATTTTTGAGCCAAGCAAATGGTTGCTAAGAGATGTCTCAGCTAGTAAGGGATAAGGGCCAGAATTGCAGTTTACTAGTATCTGACTATTTGGCCCTGTTTTATTACTTGAGATTAAAAAATGCATTTGTAGACAAATGTGTTCAAGCTCTGGGCTGTGCATCTTTTCTAGTTAGATTACATACATGTTAATGACACCAGTTTTTAGCTGTGATACCTATACTGTGTTGGAGCATTGATTCTTAAAATAATGTAAAATTATGATTTTATAGCTAAAATGACTTGACTAGCTTTTATTTGCTCACTTTAATCATTTGCACCCTCTTAAAGAAAACTTTGCACTGGCTTTCTTGGTTAGTAAATTATGAGAGAATCAAGCTTAAAGTAAGAAATATATTATTATCTACATACTTATTTTTGGAACATTAATTTAGATCAGTCTAACTTACTTACCTCTGAAGACAAGTTAATTTTTATCTGTGAAACGAAATACTGTAGTTTTGTGTTCAGATAATTAAAGTTCACCAAAATGGATAGCTTAGAGAACAGCTTAATAGCTTTCTTTAAAAATAACTCATTCACGGCTGATAGGTGGCATTTTAGTTGCTTAACACCGTGTACAATATGTGGTGCTTGTGCATGATAAGATATCTACTTGAATGTATAAAGTCCTAGTATGTGAAGGAAATGAACCCTAGAGAAATACGCCCTTAAACTTTCTCCCAAATCATAAGGCGGAGTAGTCATGAACTCCACACAGAATGACTTGACAAGTCAGATTCTCTAAGTTATCATTAGAATAAGTGCCCAGCCTTCCATAGTCATTTTCTAAAGCTTTGATATAAATATAAAATTTCTGGTATGTTCAGATTTTCTCCCTATCCTCCCCAGCCCCCTGTCATTATAGTCATGTCACAACAGAGACTCAATAATATTTATGGAAAATAGCTTGTTTAAATAAAATAGGTCTTTTTTTTTTTTTTTTTTTTTAGTTAGCTGTAGGGTCACAGCTTTCATGTACAGACTTGGATTACACACTGAGTGGCCAGATTATTATGATCTCTGAATGCCTAATAATCTGGCCACACAGTGTATATCCTATGTAATAAAAGGCTAATATGCAAATTGTCCCCTCGACCAGGAGTTTGACCAGCAGGCAAGCCGGCCAACCGCCCATGTCTCCTCCCCCTGGCCAGGCAGGCTGGACCCCACCCATCCATGAATTCATGCACTGGGCCTCTAAAATTCTCTCTCTCTCTCTCTCTCTCTCTCTCTCTCTCTCTCTCTCAGTGGCCAGATTATTATGTGTTCAGAGATCATAATAATCTGGCCACTCAGTGTATAGGAAATAAGGCAAAGCAATTTATCAATAATATGCAGTGAATACATAAATAATTACTATTTAGGATTGTTTTGATCTCAGTTTGAATGTTTATTCAGTTTACATTTGCACAATGAGCAAGTTATTTAATAAACCTGGACATTTCTGATCCTAACTTAGTCATCACAAAAACCACCAATAATTCTTATAGATATGATAGATTTAGAGTGCTATCAGTCATTTATTATAAAAGCCCTCAAGCTCCTAAGAATTCTAAGTTTTTAAAATGTTTTAATGTACTTTGCTACTGAGTACTCATCTGCCTCATATATAATATATACCAAAAACAGAAGTCTTGACATGAGGGAAACAACACTTGAAGGTGTGGCATCAACTATGTTAACTGTTGTTGCTTTTTACAAGGTAGTAAATAAGATCTTGAAAGGTGGAGATGTGATCAAGGGTAGAGAGTATTAAAAGTTTGCAATATAAGCTAGCCTGGATCAGGACTACAATGGAGCCCTATATACCATATAAATTAAACTAAAAAACATTGAATATATTCTCCCTCCCTACCATGACCAATAAACCTAAAGACCTGGAAGGTCAGGTTTAAATTGATATTTGAGGGCCTATTTAGAGTTTGGTGCCAACAGTTCACACCAAGCAGATCTCCAGCATAGCCCTCTTCTATTCTCAGCCCCAACATTCTCCATCGTGAGCTTGAGCTTGTGTGCATGGGCACGCGACATGATATTCCAGGTGCAGTGCACACCCTGCAAATGCTGCCCCTTGGTTACTCCTTGTGCACACACTGGAGGAGCATTCTGCTCTCAGCAGAGTCGTTGTGCAGGAGGCACACACAGCCTTGGGAGCAGATTTGAGAGACAGGTGGATTCTTGAGCTCCTGATGGGCATGTTCCCTGGATCCCATAAACTACCTCATGAGGAGGGGCATGGCTGGGTGAGGGCCAGTCATTCCATATATGTTCTGCTCATTTTCCTCTCTATGAGTTGGCCCTTGCCTTTCTTTATATTTTTAGCCTTGCTCCTCTTTTGAAAGCCTGCTCGCCTTTCATCTTTTAATCCTCTCCTTAATACCCTTATTTGGACTTAATCTACCCAGCTTTTCCTGTGTTTCAGATGTGCTTTACTATGATAAAGGCAGTATATATGTATGTTGTCTGTTCCTGTCTCCTTCCCTCATTAAATTGGAAGCTTCTTAAGAGTTGGGATCATTATTTGTTTTTGCCACCAGTCCTAACATGAAGTCTCACAAATGGGAAGTGCTTAACAAGTGAGGTTTGAATCTACCACAACTCTGGCATCACTCTCGTGTTGTTGTGGTAACCCTATCAAAACAGGAAATAAAGTTAGTTTAGGATGATTTGTTCATAATGGACTCATTCTGGTTCCCCTTTCTTCTCTAAGTGATCACAAAACAGCCTATCTAATAAAAGAGTAATATGCAAATTAACAATTGCTCTGCTACACCCACAAGCCACACCACCAGCCAATCAGGAGCGAGTATGCAAATTAACCCAACCAAGATGGCTGCAGCCACGGTGCTAGCAGGAGGCTTGGGTTTCCCGGAAATGGAGGAAGCCAAGCTTTCCGCACACCCTGGTGGGCCCAGGCCTCCACTCAAGGCTACAAAGGTTCAATTATAGAAGATAAATAAATCCCAACAAAAATGGCAGCAGCCACGGAGCTGGAGAGAGCAGGAGGCTTGGGTTGCCCCTGAGGATGGAGGAAGCCAAGCTCCCGCAGCCCTGGCCTGCCTTGGCCTCTGCTACAAAGTTTCAGTTATAGAAGATAAATAAATCCCAACAAAAATGGCTGTGGCCAGGGAGCAAACAGGAGGCTTGACTCCACCCAAGACTACAAAGTTTCATTTATAGAAGATAAATAAATCCCAGATCCCAGGGCCTCTGCTTGGGTCGCCAGGGGGCGTGGCTGGCCTACAAACCACCACAGGCCCCTCGCCTAGGCCGTCCCACACCCCAAGGGAATCCCCACCCTGATCCAGGACACCCTTCAAGGCAAACCAGCCAGCCCCCACCTGTGCACTAGGCCTCTATCCTATCTAATAAAAGAGTAACATGTAAATTGACCATCACTCCAACACACAAGATGGCTGCCCCCACGTGGATACAAGATGGCTAGCAGGGGAGGGCAGTTGGGGACGATCAAGCCTGCAGGGGAGGGCAGTTAGGGGCAACCAGGCTGGCAGAGGGAAGTTGGGGGCGACCGGGTCTGCAGGGACGGGCAATAGGGGAGGACCCAGGCCTGCAGGGGAGAGCAGTTGGGGGCGACCAGGGGCAAACAGGCTGGCAGGGGAGCAGTTAGGCATCAATCAGGCTGGCAGGGAAGTGGTTAGGGGCAATCAGGAAGGCAAGCAGGTGAGCATTTAGGAGCCAGCAGTCCTGGATTGTGAGAGGGATGTCCCAGATTGGAGAGGGTGCAGGCTGGGCTGAGGGACCACCACCACCCCCCACTCCCCGTGCACAAATTTCGTGCACCGGGACTCTAGTGTTAAATAATCTCCAGAATTTTGTGGGCTTCTTACTTTCACATTTACTGGTCAAATACATTTCTGGAATCTGTTCCCACACACCCAGGTCTGGGAATAAACCACTTATCCAAGGAACCCTGGTTCCTTTTCTGAGTGCTCCCTGAAGAAGTAATTGATATAGAATACTGTATATACTGCACATATTTAAATTGTACAGTTTGATAAGTTTGACATACATTCTCATTAAATTGTCAACACAATAAAAATAATAAACATACTCATCACCTCCAAAAGTTATCTAGTTTCAATTTATGTGTCCCTCCCACCAGCCCCAGGCAACTCTGTTGATCTACTTTCTATCCCCATAGATTAGTTTGCATTTTATATGAATGCAAGTAATTTTCTTTTGGTCTGGTTTCACTCAGTATAATTATGTTAAGATTCATCTGTGTTTATATTAGTATATTCATTCACCTTGAGCCCTTCCCATTCACCATACAGGGATGAGTTAGGAAACTATTCATTCTCCTAATCTTGAGCAATTTATTTGACCTTGAATTTTTATTTTTGAAAATAGCAAGTTTATCAGCTAAAAGAGAAATATGAATTATCTAAAATTAATCCACCCAAAGACTCTGTAGTCACAAATTGGATTAAGATCCCACACTGCAACCTTAAGTGGTTTACAGAACTCACATTTAACCCATTGTACACCGTAAGGGTCTGTAGACACAAGCAGTGGACCCTCCCACATGCCACGCACATCTATTAAAAAGTTTTCCCTAAGTGGCCCTGACCAACTTTAAAATATTTATTTTTATTTTTTAATATATTTTATTTTATTTTTTTTACAGAGAGGAAGGGAGAGAGATAGTGAGTTAGAAACATTGATGAGAGAGAAACATCCATCAGCTGCCTCCTGCACGCCCCCCAGTGGGGATGTGCCCGCAGCCCAGGTACATGACCTTGACCGGAATCGAACCTGGGACCCTTCAGTCCTCAGGCTGACGCTCTATCCACTGAGCCAAACCGGTTTCGGCAAAATAATTTTTCGTGAGAATTTTCAGCTGAAAATATTCAAGAACACCTGAATTGTGAGCAATATATTTATTTTTGTAATACTCATTGCAAATTGATTTTTTTTAATTAAATTCAAAATATTGTGGTGTGTGGGGATGGTCTTTGTTTTGGACACATGGCAGTTAACTGGTTAAAGCAAAGCTGTAGCATATATAGCAATAGTTGGGAGAAGGAAGACGAGCAAGGATTAAATTCTTAAGGGGAAAAAAAGAAAATGGGGTTGATAATACCAAAGTGATTTTAAAACTAACACTATTGCCCTAGTCAGTTTGGCTCAGTGGATAGGGCATCACCATAGGACTAAAGGGTCTCAGATTTGATTCAGTCAGGGGCACATACCTCAGTTGTAGGCTCAATCCCAGGCCCCAGTCAGGGCTCATGCAGGAAGCAACTAATTGATGTGTCTCTCTCACATCAGTGTTGCTCTCTTTCTTCCCCTTCCTCCCACTCTCTCCAAAAATAAATGAAAAATGTCCTTGGGTGAGGATTAACAACAAAAAACTAACACATGTTAAGAGACACCAAATAACCCATGGTAAAAGGTATACTGATAAAATATATTTGTTAATTATCAGAACAATCCTCCTATATAATAGAGGTAATATGCAAACTGACCTGCATGCCTTCACAAGATGGCTGCCTATGACCAGGCCAGCAGGGGGTTAGTGAGGGACAGCCTAATAACTAAACAGAATGCTGCGTGGGGAAACCAGGCTGGCAGGGGGACGGGCAGTTGGGGGCGGCCAGGCTGGTAGAGGCGGTCAGTGAGGGGCGCTCAGGCTGGTGGGGGTGGGCAGTTAGGGGCGACCAGGCAGGCAGGTGAGTGATTAGGAACCAGCGGTCCAGGATTGTGAGAGGGATGTCCAACTGCAGTCAGACAGTCCCCAAAAGGGTCCCGGATTGGAGAGGGTACAGGCTGGGCTGAGGGGACCCCCCTCCCCCATGCACGAAATTTCGTGCACCAGGCCTCTAATAAATATATAAAACAAAACTGAGAAATCCAAGGATAATTGAGCAAATACAGAGTATTGTGGAAGAGAGTAAACTGTTTGTGATTGGTTCTACAACAGATTGTGTAATCCAAAAAGACAGCAAAATGGAGTAGAACAGACCCAATTCCATAGATAGGGTCACACCTTCTTTTCAAGTGGGAACTAAATGAGAATGATCTCATACCTTGTCGCTTAAAACAAAGTGTTGATGCAATTGGAGGGGCACACTAACCATAAACCTCCCCCCTAACAGTCCTGTTCTTGAAAGCAAGTTTATGGCCATGGTCATGTCTGACTACCATGTTTCAGTAAAACTAGAATTTTACATGTTGAGTTTAAACCAGTATTTTGCAACTATTTTAACCTGTATTCCCTTTTGTTGAACTTAAGCTCTTTCTATGATTTGAATTACCCTAAAAGAGTTTTAATTTCTAAAAATGTTTATTCCCTTGCCTAGCTGGTTTGGCTCAGTGGATAAAGTGTCAGACTGAAGGGTCCTGGGTTTGATTTCAGTCAAGGGCACATGCCTGGGTCGCAGGCTTGATCCCGGTGGGGGATGTGCAGGAGGCAGTTGATCAGTGATGAATCATTGATGTTGCTATCTTTCTCCCTCTCCCTTCCTCTCTGAAATCAATAAAAATATATATTTTTAAATATTTCCTTGCCCTAGCTCAGTGGTCAGCAAACTGCGGCTCTGTTGACTAATGAGTTTGCCGACCACTGCCCTATCCAGTTTTGCTCAGTGGATAGAGCATCGGCCTGCGGACTGAAGGGTTCTGGATTCAATTCAGGTCAAAGGCATGTACCTTGGTTGCAAGCTCTTCCCTGGCCAGGGCCCTGGTCGGGGCTCATGCAGGAGGCAATCAGTCAATGTGTTTCTCTTACATCGATATTTCTCTCTACCTTTCCCTCTCAAGGATTAAGAAAATAAAAAATAATAAAATAAAATTTATTCTTAATATTGAGTAAGCTTGCTTAATATATTCCTTTGCCTGCCTACCTTCAAATTAGTGGTTTAGGTATTCATTCAGGAAATCAAGGCAAAATAAGATTTGAGTAATGCTTCTTGTATTTAAGGAAATAGATTTCAAAGTATTGGGGGCACCTGTGTGCACTATATTAATGGTATCGTGGGAGAATTGAAGCTGGGTAAGATAAATTCCCCTACAGCATAGTTTTGTGATAGAGTCAGACAAATGCATCAGATAATTCTCTGAATAAGTAGACTGATAAATATCATTATAAAAGCACAGACTTGAAATATAAACTTCTTTTACTATTTTATGTTTCTAGCACCTACCCTGAGGAAACGAAGTAATGTCTTACTGCCTTGTCAGTGCTATTTCATTGCTTCAATTGATGGGCCAGATGTTGATATTTATTAATATGAAAAGTTCTTGCAAAAAAGAATACTGATTGTACAGATAGTAGTAATATTCAAGATTCAAATTTATCATAAAATTAAAGATATAGTTATAATTGCTTCTGTTTGGATTTCTATTAGGTCATACCTTAATGATAACTTGGAAAGAACTGGACCTTTTTGAACTGGGCTATGAAAGTATTTTTTGAAAAATGCTTTATAGGTTTTGTTATAAGACTATCCAAATATCTTGGTTAAATTTCTTCGGGGGGGAGAGAAAGAGTCATGTCATTTTGATAAAAAGCATTCAAGGTGTGTCCCCTTGGGTCCATTTTCGTTAAGGATGAAGATATAGTTGATGGTCATGTGAATGTTTCGGCTGAGTCAGAGGAATCTGAAACAGCAGTAGGAAGTTGTTTTGGAGGCATAAATGATTACTCTTACCAGAATGCAGCTGCTGTTAGAAACAGTGAGAAAGCCCTGGCTGCTGTGTTCAGTGGTTAGAGCATTGGCCTTCTCATTGAAGGGTCACAGGTTTGATTACTCTTCAAGGGCATGTACCTGGGTTGCAGGTTTGATCCCCAGCCTGGCACTTGTGGTAGGTAGCCACAATCGATCTCAATCAATCTACTCCTCCTCCTCCTTTTTCTCCCCCCCCCATCCACTTCCCCCTCTCTCCCTCTCTTCTTCCCTCCCTCCCACAATCTAAAAATCAATGGAAAAAATTTCTTTGGGTGAGGATTAACAAAACAAAAAAACAGTGGGACATGTTTGTGTGTGTGTCATAAACCCATGTTGCCAGGTTTATAAAAATGGGCATCCACGGTATCCACAGTTACCAGGGCCAGGCCCTCTGCTCCCTTTTTCTAGCTGCATCTTCCGTAGTTTGGGGTCTTTTTGTGCATAAATACATGCTGCCTTCACATGTATTAAATATTTAACCAGAGTGTTAAATACTTAACACTTTACCAGTTTGCATTCTTTCTACCAGGATATTCTGAGAAGTTGTTTTAATGCTATCTCTTACCCCCTCCTTTTCCTTTTTTTTTTTTTTTAGCTCTGCTTATGATAATGTCAACAAAGTTCGAGTAGCTATCAAGAAAATCAGTCCTTTTGAGCACCAGACCTACTGCCAGAGAACTCTGAGGGAGATAAAAATCCTACTGCGCTTCAGACATGAGAACATCATTGGGATCAATGATATTATTCGAGCGCCTACCATCGAGCAAATGAAAGATGTGTATCCTTTGCAGACATTGGGCTCCCCTACTTGGTACCTTGTTGAGTAAATGTAATTTTAAATGTCCTGGACTTACCAGATTAAAGAAAAAGTTATAGAGCACATTTAAAGGGAAATTGTAGTATGTTTGTCATTTACTATAACACTTGCATTATATAAAATTTTTCTCTGACGCATTTTATCAGTTCTATTTTTAGTGTCTTTTGACAAATTCACTGTTTTCTCTTGTCACTTTCAGTAAAGATTTCCTTTAAGTGTAGTTATGGAAAATCTTGGATAATAACCATTTCCAGTCATGCTTCCTTCATTAAAGATAAAGTTTGTTATGACGATGAAACGGAAAAGAAAGAGTTGTTGACAAAGAAAGAGAGGGTACTCTGGATATCACCTGGTCAAATCCAGATAGTCCTAATCTTAGAGAAAGGCATTTTACCTTTATGCCTCCGTTTTCTCATCATTAAAATTAATGTACTAGCCCCTCATGATCTTTAAGGTGACTCTCCTCTGAAATTATGTAATTAACTAGGACCAACATTTAGAAATCTGGACTAAGGAGGTCCAGAGGATGCTACCTGGGCAAAGACTACATTTGGAAGATAAAGGCATTAAATATAGTGAAGAGAATCTGCTAGAAAAGTTATAGTTTCAGCTAGTGCAGGATTCCTACCAGCTTGCCTAATTTGCATTCTGCCCCTCCAGGGAGAGGTAGCTCACTATCTCTAGGCAGCCCTTTCCATTTTTAAATAGCTCTGTTACTAAGATGTAGTGATATTTTAAGTGAAATACCTTCTGCTCCTACCAACTGTTGTCCTATTTTACCTTTTGCCATAAAAATCAAATCTCTTTCTGATGACAAGTTTGCAAGTAGGTTTCATTTGAATCCAATGTCGTGTCTCATCTAGCATGAATCTGTAGGAGACATACATTAATCTGAACACAGAAATGAATAAAGGAAAGGCAAAATAGCCCTAGCTGGTTTGGCTCAGTGGATAGAGAGTCAGCCTACGGACCAAAGGGTCCTGGGTTCGATTCAGTCAAGGGCACGTACTTCCAGCCTAGATCCTGGTCAGGGCTCATGCAGGAGGCAACCAGTTGATGTGTTTCTCTCGCATCGGTGTTCTGTCTTTCCCTTTCTCTTCAACTCTCCCTAAAAATCAATGGAAAAATAGCCTCGTGTGAGGATTAACAACAAATAAAAAATAAAAGAAATGCAAAATAATTACTAATGAAATTATATTATGGTGAAGTTAAAAGCTAAAGGATTGCCTTAGTCAGTGTTTCTCACTGGTTAGGGTGTCAGCCTGTGCAATAAAGGATCTCGGTTCGATCCCCTGCCCCAGTTGGGGCACATGCAAGAGGTAACCAGCCAATGTCTCTCTCACATCGATGTTTTCTCTCTCTGTTTCTCTCCCTCTCCATCCACCTCTCCTTTCTACTCTCTAAAAAGCAATGGAAAAAATATCCTCAGGTGAGGATTAACAAACAACAACAAAAAAGCTAAAGGCTTGTATAACTTAATTTCTGTAAAGAATTTAACCATAGCTAAAGTTATAGATGCTAGATACATGACAAGCAAGAGAAGCAAAACTAGCACAAGCTCCTTCTTGGTATAACTTTCTCATAGTCTTATTTATTTAGGATCTTAACATTAATTAAAAAGTCAAGTAGATAGACTGAGGGTTGAATTTAATAGCAGTGTGTTTTAGGCCTGTATTTCCAAAAGTTTTATGGTTGATTTTTGAGGAGAAGGGAACAAGAAGGGAGGTAAAGAACAGTTACATTATAAGTTGTTGCTGGGCCAAAGAAAGGAGTGTATGATGCTTGCTGGTCACCACCTTCACCCAGCTCTTTCCAACAAGCGTTGGAGGGGCTTTTTAATGTTGGACAACTCAGAGACCAGAAGGTTAAGATTTCAAGATTGGCAAATATTTCCATAACAGCTTGTTTCAGGTCTTAATGTAGGCAAAGAATAGGTCATTATCAAGCAAATATAATGCCGTTTGTCTCATAGGATCTCAAAAAAGAGTTAACTACTTCAGATTCCTTCCATAAAGGAATACTAAGTTTCTCATTTCCCTCATGGTCCTCATGATGTAATAATGCACTGCTTGGGGAAAGGGTTCATTTGTTTTCAGTGCTTTGCGAAGTGTGACCAGCTGTTTGGTGTATTACCTTAACCTGTCCAAACAGATATATAGTACAGGACCTCATGGAAACAGATCTCTACAAGCTCTTGAAGACACAACACCTCAGCAACGACCATATCTGCTATTTTCTTTATCAGATCCTCAGAGGGTTAAAATATATCCATTCAGCTAACGTACTGCACCGTGACCTCAAACCTTCCAACCTGCTGCTCAACACCACCTGTGATCTCAAGGTCAGGCAGGTTCTTTACTTTTAGGATGACACATATTGAAAAAACTTTTGCTGGGCATGTTTTTATTTATTGTTACTCATATTTAAAATTATACCAGAAATATGTGAAAACATTTTTATGGCAAAAAAAATTCAAGAGTGCTAGTTCTCTTCTTTGCCATCCCATTGTTCCTTCCTCTCCAGAGGTAACCACTATAACAGATTGGTGTATTTTCTTCCAAAGTTTTTTCTATGCTCTTACATAATGTGTACTTTTAAAAAAATATATGTTTCTTGGTTTTTAGAGAGAGACGGAAGGGAGAGAGTTAGAAACATCAATGAGAGAAAAACATCATCTATTGGCTGCCTCCTGCGTGCCCCTTACTGGGGATCAAGCCCGCAACCTGGGCATGTGCCCTGACAGGGAATCAAACTGTGACCCCTTGGTTCCTAGATTGACGTTGAACCACTGAGCCACAAGGGCCGGGCCATAATGTGTACTTTTATACTTGTACTAGAGGCCCAGTGCATGAAATTCGTGCACTCGGGGGGAGGGTCCCTCAGCCCAGCCTGCGCCCTCTCGCAGTCCAGGAGCCCTTGGGGGATGTCCGACTGCAGGCTTAGGCCCTGGAGCGGGCTGCGGAGGCGGGAGAGGCTACCACTGCTGTGCTCATCAGCCATGAGCCCAGCTTCTAGCTGAGTGGCGCTCCCCCTGTGGGAGTGCACTGACCACCAGGGGCCAGCTTCTGCCCCCTGGTGGTCAGTGTGTGTCATAGCGACCAGTTATTCCCCTTCCACCATTTGGTCAATTTGCATATTAGGCTTTTATTATATAGGAGGATATAAAAGTAGGATCATGTGCATTATTTGTAAGTTAACATAATCATCTGTTTCATTGGTGACTTGTTTTCTTTAATAAATTTTATAACAAGAATACTCAGGAAACCTCAATGACTTTAATACCCAAATAAGGCATTTGCAGCAAGCAGGAAAACTGTAGATCCTTTGCAGTCCTGAGAATTCTCTTAAATATGGGCTGTGTGTGTGTGTGTGTGTGTGTGTGTATATATATATATATATATATATGTATGTATTTCTATTTTAATAGGTAGCAAAGCTAAATAAGTAGGGAAATCTACAGATGTTTTAGGTAAGAAGAAGGAATGTGGATTCAGTGACAAAAATTAATGTGCATTCAAGAAAACCTAGAGCCCAGTTGGCATGGCTCAGTGGTTTAGTGTTGACCTATGAACCAGGAGGTCACAGTTCGATTCCTGGTCAGGACACATGTCGAGGTTGCAGACTCAATCCTGTGCAGGAGGCAGCCTTCGGTGGTTCTCTGTCATTGTTGATGTTTCTATTTCTCCCTCTCCCTTCCTCTCTGAAATCAATAAAAATATATTTTAAAAAGCAGAAGAAGACCTAGATGTCCTCAGGCAGACTCCTGGGCTCTGGGCTCTGGGCTGGCAGCAGCAGGTATGGACGTGATACTGGTCATGGACAAGTGTGTGAACAGGCAATGGAGCTGCTATTCAGCAAGGTGGAGTTGTGTGTGCCATAGGCCCTTCTTCCCTGACCTGGTGGCCCACCAGGTGACGCTGCTGCACCTGAGCTACAGTGAATGCATCACAGGCTGTGCTGCCCTTGCATACAGTGCCCCTGCTGACCATCACTGGTCTACATGCCACGCCCATGGCCCTGTAGCCTTCGTGGACTGGATGTGCTCCTTCCAGGAAAGGCAGACAAGCTGGACTGCCTGCAGGTTGATTCAGTCAAGTCCTCTGTCTAAATGCCATCACGCTGTTCACAACCAATGCTGTGGGCCTCTCAGACCAGTGCACACGGAAAACCTTTAGGAGAAGGCTCAGGTGGTCCTCACTGAGTACATGTAGGCCCAGTACCTGTCCCAGCCCCAGTGCTATTGGCACCTGTTGCTCTGGCTTCCCACCTTGCGCACTGTCACCGTCTCCCTCATCTCCCTCATCTCCCTCTGTTCTTCATACATCTGGTGGGTAAGACTCTAATCCGAAACATGCTGCTGTTCAAAAGACAGTTGACCCTATAGCTCCAGCCAGTGACTGGACAGGACACTGGGGCACCATGGCCTGCTCTGCAGAATTCAAGGAAACACAGCTGCTTGGGCCTCAAGGGGATTCCCCAGACCAAGGACCCCAGTTTCTCAGACTCCTTTTTTTTTTTTTTTAACTGTGAAATGGTTGTCTTTTTTGTTTTTTAAATGATCATGAAACCAATGACTGATCATCCAGGCTCCTGCCTTGTCTTCCCCAGAACCCTAGCCAAGATGGGAGAGACTGAAGTTCTAATCCTGGGACAGTCTTGACCCTCAACACTCCAGGAACTCCTGGGAAGGGAGGGTTTGCTTCTCTGGTATGATGGACAGAAGCCTGGCATCTGTACTGGAGGGGCAAGCCACAGCCAGGAAAGATTGATACAGCTCCTCTGGACATGGGATTCATGTTGTACACTACATGATGAATGAGTTAAGGCTAATAATAAAGGTGTTTCCTACCTGCAAAAAAATAAAAAAGAAGATAAATGGAAAGATATACCATGTTCATAAAATTGGAAGACTTACTATTTTTAAGACATTAGTATTCCCCAAATTGATCTATAGATTTAATGCAGTCCCTATCAAAGCCCCAGTTGGCTTTTGTGCAGAAAAGAACAGGTTGTTCCTGAAATGCATGTAGAAATTCAAGAGACCCAGAATAACAAAAACAACCTTACAAAAGAATAAAGTTGAAAGACACTGATTTCAAGCCTTACTAAAAAGATAGAGTAATAAAAAGAAAAAAGTGTGATGCTGGCATAAGAGTAGTCTTATACATCAGTGGAATAGAATTGAGAGTCAATAAACAAACTCGTAGGTTTATTTTCGATAAGAATGCTAAGATCATTCATTGGGGAAAGAATATTCAACAAATGGTCCTGGAGCAATTGGATAGCCATATGCAAAAGAATAAGATTGGGCCCCGCCTCACATCATGTGCAAAAATTAACTCAAAATGGATCAAAGACCTAAATTTAAGAGCTACAACTAAAATATATTTGGAAAACATAGAAGTAAATCTTCGCAATTTTGCATTAGGCAGAGCCTCTTAAGACATTGGCACCAAAAGCACAAGCAACAAAAGAAAAAAATGGATTTCATCAAGATTAGGAACTTGTGCCTGGCTGGTGTGGCTCAGTTGACTAAGCGTTGTCCCATGCACAGTAAAGGCGCTGGTTTCATTCCCAGTTAGGGCACATGCCTCCGTTGTGGGTTCAGTCCCCAGTTGGGCTGTGTACAAGAGGCAACCAATTGATGTTTCTCTCTTTCCCTCTCTTTCTAAAATTAATAAAGCCATAATAATAATTAAAAAAAAGATTAGGTATTTGTGCTACAAAGTAACCTGTCAAAAAAGTAAGAAGACAACCCACAAAATGAGAAAAAAGTGTTTGTAAATCATGTATTTCAGTAAGACATACCTGGACTACATTAAAAACCCTTACAACTCAAAAATTAAAAGATAACCAAAAAAGAAAAACAACCAAAAAGTTAAATAACTAAGTTTAAAAATAGGCAAAGGATCTAAATAGACATCTCTCTAAAGAAAATATACAAATGTCCAATAAATATGTTAGGGAAATGCAAATCAAAACCACAATAAGATAATACTTCATACAAAGTAGGATAATACTTCATACAAATTAAAAAGTCAGAGAAGTGTTTGTGAGGATTTCACTCCTCTGTGTATGCCTAAATGAAATGAAACATGACCACACAAAAAGTACACAAAGATTCTTAGCAAAATAGCCTAAATATAGAGACAGTTCGAATATCCAAATGCTGTATAAAATGAGGTAGATTCATACATGGAATATAAGGGAGTGAAGCACAGATAAATGCTGCAACATGGATGAACATTATTTTGTAAGTGAAAGAAGCCAATCATAAAAGGCCACATATTGTAAAGTTCCATTTATATGAAAAGTTTAGAACAGAAAAATCTAGGAAGGTTAGTGGTTGCCTAGGGCCAGTGGAATAGGGAAGAGACTGCTAATGGGTTCAAGCTTTCTTTTTGCAGTTAGAAAAATGTTCTAAAATTGGCCCCGCTGGGTGTTGATCAGCAGTTGAGAGTCGACCCAGGAACCAGGAGGTCACCCATGTGATTCCTGGTCAGGGAATATACCCAGGTTGCAAGCTCCATCCCTAGTAGGGGGCATGCAGGAGGCAGCTGCTCAAGGATTCTCTCTCCTCATTGATGTTTCTATCTCTCCTCCTCCCTTTCTTTCTGAAATTAATAAATATATGTATTTTTAAAGAGAATGCCAGTCAATAAATGCAGAAGGAATAATAAAATTTAAAAAATTACGTTTTGCAACCTCTAATGTTGATTTGTGCACTATAATCCATGGATCCATTGTTCACCCTCCTCAGGCTAATCCCCTGGGTGGCATTAGTGAAATGAAATCCCCTGGGTGGGCTACCACTACCTAGCCACATGGATTCCCTCTTCATCTCACACCTAGACCATGTCTCAGTCTGGAGCCCACTCTTAACTCCACTTGCATGCTACATATCCCACTGGGCTGCTGTAGTTCTCCCCACCCCACAGAGATAATTAGGTCACCTGATCCCACCTAATAGCTTTTGGACTGGATTTCCTGGAAGGAAAGGATGAGGAGGAGCAACTGTACCCTTGTTTTTAACTTTAAAGAAACATGTATTACAGCATAGTGATATGTTCAGTTGTCTTTCCTAGTGAAGGAATGCTACTAATTCCAATTTTTAATTTTTCTTTCTTCCTTAATATTGCCACTTTGAACACTGTCATTTTATTAACAAGATTATTAATTTAATATTTTAGCCTGGTAACTTTTGCCCTGATTTTTATTTTTAAGAGCTTATTAATAATTCCATTATTGTGAAAATACAGTAAATCCTCACTTAATGTCATTGATGGTTTCTTCAAATTTATGCAAAATGACACGTAATGAACCAGTTTTACCATAGTCTAACTGATATACGCAAGAGTTAAATTTCTTATCAACATTATAACAAAATGATGTTATTCAAGGACCTGCTGAAATAGAATGTCTGCCAATTAATTCACCCCAGTTACGCTTCTTAAAACATTTAAAGTAAGGCATTTGTTCATCAAATGTTGAGGGCTCACTATGTATAGAACACTTGGGAATAAAAAGTAAGTCAAGTCTTGCCTTTTTCTAGCAACTTACATTCTTGCTTGGGAAACAGGGATATGCACAACTCTCATGGATTATGGTTGTGTACTTACATATAATAAACGTCTAGCAAAATATTAGGAGAGCTAAGAAAAGTGAGCAATTCTTGGAAGTGGTGCTGACTCCTGGGAAACTTCTCAGAAGAGTAACTTCCAAGCTGGGTATTTAGGGTAGGAATGGCATAGGTAGGGCACACAGTTGAAAGGGCATCGCATGGTCAATATGGTCTGGAGTAAACAGGAGCAGGTCTGAGACAAAGATGGCAGTGGGAGAGACGACATAAAGATGGTGAATGGCTTTGAAAGTCATGCTTAAAGAATATGGACTTCATTCAGTAGGCAAAGGTTAAAAGGTTTTTGAGCCAGGGAGGTGACTTACATTTTGGAAATGACACTTAGGTAAGATTTAGAAGATGAATTAGATTGCAGGCAGGGAGACTAGTTTTTGCTAAGTCCAGAGGAGTGTGGTGACACTTATAACCTCATTGGTCAGTGAATTTCTTTTTTGGTTTTAAAAACTATCTGGGATTTGTTTTGTGATTCAACAGACCCACGGAAAGCTGTGTATCAAGTCTAGATCCATCCAGTGTGTGTGATGCTAGTGTAGTATCTGTGGTCATGATCTCAGACTTATGCTAGTTTTTGCTGCTGACAAGATGCAGTATTTCTTCTCTGCACAATTCAGAATGTGGCTTCAGGTATCCATTTACACCAGGGGTCCTCAAACTTTTTAAACGGGGCCAGTTCACTGTCCCTCAGACCATTGGAGGGCCGGACTATAGTTTAAAAAAAAAACTATGAACAATTCCTATGCGCACTGCGGTCCTGGGATGAGGTGGCTGCTATGCAGGACAGGCAGCGGCACCCGGCGGGCCGGATAAATGTCCTTGGCGGGCCGCATGTGGCCCGCGGACTGCAATTTGAGGACCCCTGATTTTACACTTACAGAAAGCAAGCTGAGTTAGAAGATATAGTGTTAGCTCTAAAAAAGAGAAGCGATGGGTCAAGATGTATTACGAAGCTCGAGCCACACATATTTGAAATGGATCGGTGGTGGTCCAGCATGGTAGGTGAGGGCTCTGAATAGCATAGAGGACTCTCCTTCATATATAAGAAGAAATCAATCATTCATTGCTTCTCTAAGTTGGAAATCATGCCAAATGGGAATATGTTGCTAGTGAACCTCGTGGGTACAAGTACTGAGGTGGCTTCCTGCAATTTGTTTCACAGGTATTGGTAGAAACTAATAGGGTGCAGCAGGTACATGAAAGTCTCCAGAGAAGTCAAGCCAAAGTTAAAACTTAGGATTCCTCCTTAAACACTTATGGCCATATATCAATCAATCATTACTCTTGACAGGCCCATGGGTGTGTTGGCATTGGCAAGCAAGTCAGTTTTGAAAGGTGAGAACAGTGCCTCTGGTGGAGGCTGTGTAGACAGGAAGTACAGTGACTGGAGTTAGCTGTCAGAGCTATGGAGCAGGACCCAGGATTTCCTCCTCATGCAATTCTGTGAGAGCACACATAGAAAGTGGCCTTGAGAAGAGTAACTGGAGAAGCAGATGTGCTATTTGCTCCTTTTGAAGATACAGTGACAATATGTCAAAGGATGGAAATTATGAAACACAGATATATAACTCTCCTTGAATGCTACAGTTGAAGCAAGCAGCAGGGCCTGTGGGATCAGGGGTGCAATGAGACAATGCTATGTCCAAGGCTGTAGGAAGACATTTGTGAGGTGGATGGAAGCTTTCTGTATTTTTCTGAATTATTGAGGCACTCTACAGTGGAATATCTAAACAGATTAATGTTCAAGTAAGTCCTATGTATATCTCTTAGGCATGCCCCTTCTTTTTATTCTTTTCTTTTTTTCTTCTTTTTTATGTCTCTTCCTCTTGTCTCCATTTTATGGCCTTAGTGCAGGCCCTTATCAGTTCTTAGCTGAATTAAAGCAGTAACCCTCCAAATTAGTCTCTGTCTTCCAGGCTGCCTTCTATACTTTGACCTGTCATTGTTAACATGCTTCTCTCTTTCTTGGGTTATTTATCATACAGTTGTATTGGACTGAGTATATTACAGTTATATTTTATATACCTTGGTGTCTGGAATAGCATCAAAGTATGAAGTGGCCGGATGATGGAAGGCCAGCAGTACTTTTTGTGAGTCAGGAGAAATGAGAAGCTGGATGTTAAGGGGAAAATGATTTGACTTCAGCATATGAAACCTCTTTTAAAGCTTTGGGAATGAATTTGTGAGGAAAGTGGAAAGAATCTTTGGAAATGCCTACATTAACGGAACAGGTGGAAGAATAGCAGGAAGTAAAGTCTGAGAAGTAGAAGTGCAGGTTGAGGAGCTGATCCTAGCAGTGATTATCCTGGGAGTGCCAGCAGGTGGGGGCCCTAGAAAGGATCCTGGGTGGTTTTTGGTGACTTTATTTTCCCTCAGGACAGTTTTTGTCAAACAACCTAAATGAGATTGTTGTGGGGTAAGCAGTTAATGAAAGGTGGGATGCTTCTTAAAAGTGTCCTATTACAGGCTCCTTCAGCCTGTTCCTTGTCTTTAATGTGGATTGTCATCACTTCCTTCAGGTTGTTGTGAGAATGAAATAAGAATTGAGTATGTAGAATTCCCAGCAAAGTACCTGCCACATAGTAATAGTAGTAACTACTTATTACTGATATTATTGCTATTGTTTTTTTTATTTTATGATATTTTAATGTTAAATTGGTTAGAATCTCTAAGGTGTCCATTTTTTTCTCTCTCTTAGATCTGTGATTTTGGCTTGGCCCGCGTTGCAGATCCAGACCATGATCACACAGGGTTCCTGACAGAGTATGTAGCCACACGTTGGTACAGGGCTCCAGAAATTATGTTGAATTCCAAGGTAAGGAGCAAGTTTGCATATAAAGAAAATAAGCTTCCTTCTCAGTACACCTGTTTCCACTTGGGTTCAGTCTTGGCCTGTTTGGGCAGAACCAAGGTGCTGTCATAATCTTCTGTTGAGCATTGAACTCTGGGCCCTGGATTTTGGCCTCAGCTGGAATAGTGCTGACGTGTTACAGAGTTGGAGAGTATGCCTCTCTGGTCACTGTTACAATAAATGGTCTTTGTACTTGCCCAGCTCTACTGATGTTCCACCAGTGGCAGTTTTTTTTGTTGTTGTTAATCCTTACCTGAGGATATTTTTCCATTTTTAGGGAGAGTGGACAAGAGAGGGAAAGACAGAGAGAAACATCGATGTGAGAGAAACACATTGATTGGTTGCCTCTTGCATGAGCCCTGATCAGGGCCCAGGCCAGGGAGGAGCCTGCAATCAAGGTATGTGCCCTTGATTGGAATCGAACCCAGGACCCTTCAGTCCACAGGCTGATGCTCTCTCCACTGAGCCAAACCGGCTAGGGCTGTGACAGCTTTTACACCTGCTGCTGCCACTGCTGGATATAGGCTGGGTTGGTGTTAGAGGTTATCAGATTTAGCTGATAAAAAAGAATGACTCCTCAGCAAAATTATAATATAATTTAGAGAAAACAGGTGTGGAAAGAATAAGAACTGCTGTGGATTCTTTAAAATTATATGATAATCCTGTTTCCAAATGTCATGTGTTCCTCTGATCTCCAAGTAGCTGTGAAAGTGCATTCAATTCATAGGCAAACTCTTCTTATAAGTCTGAATCTTGGTCAGAAAAAATAATTGAATAAATACATAAAAGGGAAGTATATCTTTGTTAGGCTTATGAAACAGGTGGCAAGCATTGAGAGCTTCTGTGGAGATTGAGATTCACGGGGTGGGGGGGTTGTAGGGTTTTGGGTTTTTTTTATTGATTTCAGAGAGAGGAAAAGAGACATAGAGAGGGATAGAAAATCAATGATGAGAGAATCACTGATCGGCTGTCTCCTGCATGCCCCCTGTTGGGGATTGAGCCCACAACTTGGGCATGTGTCCTGACTGGTAATCGAACTGTTGACTGCCTGGTTCATGGCAATGCTCAACCACTGAGCTGCACTGGCCAGGCTTCAGCTTGACTTTTTAAAAATGATTTGCAAGGAGAAACCAAAATGGTGGCATAAGTAAACTGCTAAACTGCTGTCTCACACAACAATATCAAAACTACAACTAAAAGACGAAACGGACACCATCCAGAGCCACAGGAAAGCTGGCTGAGTGGAAATTCTACAACTAGAAGGAAAGAGGAAAACACATTGAGACTCAGAGGAGCTGCAAAAGGCTGAGGTACGGAGACTTGCACTCGCAGAGGACAGGCGGCTGTGTGCACAGGCGGCTGAGTGAGCAGCTGGCTTTCTAAAGTGGGAGGGAGAAGGAAGCTCCCGACTGCACTGAACTCTAGTCCCAGGCGAGACGCTGGGAAATCAGACTCATTCAGGGGGAATCTGGACTGTCAGGAAAAGAGAATGCACACTGAGACTCGGGAGCTGCGGAAGGCAGAGGTCAGGAGGCGCACGCGTGCGCAGAGAGGACTGACTGCTGAATTCACAGGCAGCTGAGTACGCGGCTGGCCTTCTAAAGCGGGAGGGAGACAGAAGCTCCCGACTGCACTGAACTCCAGTTCCGGGCAAGTTTCTGGGAACCCCGACTCATTCGGGGAGAAACTGGACTGTCTGGCAGTGGGTGAAACTCGAGGGTGTCTTTCTCTCAGAGGTGCTTGCAGCGATTACCGAGGTACACTGAGACCCAGGGGCCTCATAGGGCAGGGTTGACGGGAAACCAAGGCTGTCTGTTCCACCCTGAAACTCCGCCCCATCCAAGCTGAGCACAGTAGCTTTTCCAATTTTGCAAGTCTTGTCTCATAAGAGTGTCTCCAGCACAGAAGTTCTCCCATTGTAGACACAGCTGATCCTCACAGTCAATTGTCCTGGAGGTCAGTTCCTCCCAGTGATACCAACAACAATCAAGACTTAACTACAACAAGGCTGAGCACACAGTCCACAAAGGGGTGCACCAAGAGTGTCCACCTCAGGTAACTGGGGAGGCTGAGCCACTGGACCCTATAGGACACCTACCACACAAAGCTACTCTACCAACTCAGAGAAGCAGCGAAAATGCAGAGACAAAGAAACAGATCACAAATGAAAGAAATGGAGGAAAGCAAATGACTGGATATAGAATTCAAAACCACAGTTATAAGGTTTTTCAGGAATTTCCTAGAAAAGGCTGATAAATTTAGTGAGACCCTCGAGGATATGAAAAAGGACCAACTAGAAATTAAACATACACTGACTGAAATAAAAAATATTATAAGAGACCTAACAGCAGACTAGAGGACCGCAAGAATCACATCAAAGATTTGAAATACAAAGAAGCAAAAAATACTCAGCCGGAAAAGCAAAAAGAAAAAAGATTCCAAAAATTTGAAGATAGTGTAAGGAGCCTCTAGGACAACTTCAAGCGTACCAACATCTGAATAATGGGGGTGCCAGAAGAAGAGAGAGAGCAAGATACTGAAAACCTATTTGAAGAAATAATGACAGAAAACTTCCACCACCTGGTGAAAGAAATAGACTTACAAGTCCAGGAAGCACACAGAACCCCAAACAAAAGGAATCAAAAGAGGACCACACCAAGACACATCATAATTAAAATGCCAAGGGCAAAAGAAAAAGAATATTAAAAGCAGCAAGAGAAAAACAGTTAGTTACCTACAAGAAAGCACCCATATGATTGTCAGCTGATTTCTCAACAGAAACTATGCAGGTACGACGGGAGGGGCAAGAAATATTCAAAGTGATGAATAGCAAGAACCTACAACCAAGATTACTCTACCCAGCAAAGCTGTCATTCAGAATTGAAGATCAGATAAAGAGCTTCACAGATAAGAAAAAGCTAAAGGAGTTCATCCCCACCAAACCAGTATTATAAAGTGCTGAAAGGTATTCTTTAAGAAGAGGAAGAATAAAAAGGTAAAGATAAAAATTATGAACAACAAATACATATCTATCAACAAGTGAATCTAAAAATCAAGTGAATAAAAAATCTGATGGAACAGAATAAACTGGTGAATACAATAGAATCAGGGGCATAGAAAGGGAGTGGACTGACAATTCTCGGGGGAAAGGGGTTTGGGGGGTGCAGGAAGAGACTAGACAAAAAGCGTACACCTATGGATGAGGACAGTGGGGGGGGGAGGGTAAGGGCAGAGTGTGGGATAGGAACCGGGTGGAGGGGAGCTATGGGCGGGGGGGCAAAGAGGAACAATTGTAATAATCTGAACAATAAAGATTTATTAAATTAAAAAATATATATTTAAAAAAAGCATTGTCCTTGTAAGAGGAGATATCAGAGAACTCTCTCTCTCTCTCTCCACATGTACAGAGGAAAGCCCATGTATGTGCACAGACATATGGAGAAATAAATTTCTGTTGTTTAAGCCATCTATTGTGTGTATGGCAGCCTGAGCAGACAAATACAGTATCCTGCCTTCATAATTGCAATAAAAGAGAATATGTATTAACTGCACTAATAAAATATACCTTTGTTACAAAAAAAAGGATTTGCAAAATGGATAAAAATATTCAGGAAGAATAATAGTGCCCCTTTGAGTTAGTTTCCAGGTTTCCAAAATGAGTTAATAGGCTACAAATGTTCTAAGCTAATAGGTGTGATTGCTTTTTCTTATTTCTAGCTTCAATTTCTAAGGATGCTAATTTTTTCTCAAATTATTTGAAAAGGATGAAGTATACTTTGGAAATTCTTATTTCATAATAACAATCAACTTTGAAGATCATTAAGATTAAGTAGTCTTGGTTGTTCAACATCCTTTAAGAAAACAAAATTATTGGTTTCTCTCTCTTTTTCATTTATTTTTAAATTTTAGAACCAAAGGAGAGGCTAAAACTCCTGATAGTTGTGTGCCTGTCATGTAAGAAGATCTCATTTTGTCTTGTAACGCCAGATAATATTTTCTATCTTTTCTCCCTTTCTGTTGCAGGGCTATACCAAGTCCATTGACATTTGGTCTGTAGGCTGCATTCTGGCAGAGATGCTCTCCAACAGGCCCATCTTCCCAGGGAAGCATTACCTTGACCAGCTGAACCACATTCTGGGTAAGAGCTCATTAGGGACTAGATTTACTCATTTCATCAGTTTATATCAGAGTCATTTCATTAAGTTAAGAATTTTAACAGCTCTTTAACCTATGACAGACATGAGTTTTTAATGGTCCTTGATTCAAAATGATAAGGATCCTTGTGAAAAAAAAAAAACTTGTTAATAAGAAAGGTAAGCATTGGCAGTTGGTGTGAGAAGACATTAATTATCAAGGCCCATTCTGCCCTACAGCTGATGGTGTGTGGTCAGTTTACTTTGGTCTTGATAATTAACAGGTAATTATTTTATCTAATAGGTATTCTTGGATCCCCATCACAGGAAGACCTGAACTGCATAATCAATCTAAAAGCTAGAAACTATTTGCTTTCTCTCCCACACAAAAATAAGGTGCCATGGAACAGGCTGTTCCCAAATGCTGATTCCAAAGGTAAATATTATTTTGTTGATTATTTTTCTTAGATTTAGCTTCTTGTTTTTGTGTTTGTTTTATGTGTTAAATCATTAGGTCACTAGCCTGTAAAGTTAGCCTATGGCTACTGGATGATGCCTATTTGTTGCTCTCAGGCTTCCCTTCTGTTTGTTTTCTTACTCTTTCCTATAGACATGTTTTATATAAGAATATTTGTAAGGCCTTTTTTTTTTTTTTTTTTAGCTGATTTTCCTTATGTTAAGGTTATAAACTTCTGAGATTGGTCTGCTCAGATAATAATTGACACCACTAAAATTCAGAAAATTAATGTTGAAATGCAGGTTTTGGATTAATACAATGAAGCAGGGAAAGACTATAAATAGAATAAAGTGGAGATATGGAGTTGTCAATGGTAGACTGAACAGTACAGCATCTTGTGTTAAGAGGACAGGCTTTGCAGCCTATGGGTTCAATCCATAGCTCAGCAACTTAACTAGCTATCTGAACTTTGGACAACTACTTAACCTCTCTGGGACTCAGTTTTCCTATTTATAAAATAGGATTAGTAATAGTACCTGTATTATAGTAGTAATAGGGTTGTGCAAATGTCTAGACCACTGGCATTTGTAGGTCTAAATTCTGAGATCTCAAGACCGAAACTTTTTTATTTATGCATCTTGGATGTCTTTCCAAATCTGTAGTTATAACTACATAATGTTCCCTGGTAGGGATGACTCATGTCTTTAGCCAGTCACGTATTGGACATTGAAGTTTACATCAGTATCTATTGCTGCATAACAAACCACTCCACACCACAACTTGGGGCCTTAAGACAATCACCACATATCTATACTAATAAAAGAGAAAGATGCAAACCAGCCAATCAGGAATGGGTATGCAAATTAACCCAACAAAGATGGAAGGTTACTTTGCATACGCAGGCACCGAGTGGTCAGGGCGGGGTGGGATGCAGGCGTTCCACACCACCCCAGCAGCTCCGGGCCTCTGGGCAGTGTAGGAAGGTGGAAAGGCGACTCTGGGCCTGAGTGAAGGCAGAGAGGCAGCTCTGGCCAGAGCAAAGGTGGTGCTGGCAGCCAGGGGAAGGAAGGCCCATTCTTGCACGAATCTTCGTGCACTGGGCCTCTAGTATGTTTATAAGATCATTAGGCTGGGTGTACACAGGTGGGTGGGTCTGCTCTATTCATCTCAACTTGCATAGTGTAAGGTGGCCTTATAACATCTTGCATTTGGTTCGCCTCTCATCCTATAGTAGACCAGAGTGGGCTCTTCATGATGGTGGAAGTATTCTAAAGGAGCCAGAGCAGAAGCTGCAAGGTCTTTCAAGGTCAGGTCTCAGAACAGCAGCCATATTTAATCTGCCTACAGATTGTTTCTAGTTTTTTTACTATAACATACAGACATTTGTTTATCTAATAAATATATCTAAGTGCCTATCTGTGCCATCAAGGGTTCTAAGGCCTTGGACATAAAACAGTAAGACAGATTAAGAGTCTAGATTTATATGAACATGACATAAAGAAATGAATGGAAGCTCTCAGGAAATTAAAACTTTTTCAGCTGAAACATTAGCACTTTTAAGTCTAGTTAATGATATTTCACAAAAAGGAAATGTAAATGTCTCATAAATATAGGGAAATGAAAGGTACTCATTTTTATTCATTATATGAGAGGTGAACATTGAAAGTCATTAATTCCAGGTTGGGGGAGCACTAGGCTCCACCCTTTGGGACTAGATTCAGCTCTTGGGCCTTGACTGGGCTCTTACAGGCTAACCTTCACCTTTCTGGGCTGGGCTCTGCCCTTCCGGACTGGGTTTGGCTGTTTGGGACTAGGTTCCACTCTTCTGGCCTAGGCTAGGCTGGGCTCTTCTCTTTGGAGCTAGGCTGGGCTCTTCAGGACTGGGCTCCACCCTGCAGCCTGGGCGGGGCCCTTTGGGACTAGACTAGGCTCTCCGGAAATAGGGTCAGTCCTTCAGGACTAGCTTAAGCACAAAAAGAAAAAGAAAATTATTTGAAGTCTAAGCAGTTGCCACCCCTAGCTTGTTACTATCACGGTGATCTATGAGACCAACTCATGGCCCAACATAACCGCCCTCTGATCTGGGGAAGATGTATACTAATGGGTCAGATTACATGGCCTAACTTAATTGTTGTTCATCTTCGTTAGTGGGAAGAAATAGTGGACAGAGAGCCTCAAGAGTTTCTTGTCTCCATACCAGACAATGAATGCCAGCTTCGGTGGGGTCAAGTCCAGTATCTAGAGGCCTTGTCCCCTCTCTCCAGCACCATCTCCATCATGGAGATGCTTCTCCAAAATGCAAGAAGCTTCCTCCTCAACCTTTCATGAAAAAAATCCTTCATATGTCCCTTGATAGCCCTATCCCTCCCTTACCTCTGGTTTTTTTAAGCTTGGCTCACACTTTATTTTCAGGATCCCAATGCCAACAAATCACTTTAATTTCTATGTCAACTTGCTGCACACGTTTGTGGAGAAAATAACCCACAAGTTGGTGGTAATTGGGTGGGGAAATGGCCTCCACAAACAGTCAGCTCAGGCACCTGTGCTGGACTATGTGGAACTTGGGCTGTGAAGCAAGTCAGCCTCTCAGCTTTCCAGCTCCAGAGTCTGGCCTTGGGAGTCCCATTGCTTTACCAGAGAAAGAAAGTCATGAATTTGGGAAAAGAAAGCTTTTAGTAGGGACAACTGGAGCAGAATGTCTAAAGGACATTATATCACAATAAGGCAGGACTGGGGTGTAGTAGGAATTAGGTATGGGAAGATAAGGGCTCTATGAAGTCAGGAAGAAAGCCTTTGATGAACCCAACTCAAATTGGGAAGTAATAATAGAATACCCAGGTCAGCTGAATCTGTCTTGAAATCAGCTTGTCTATCTTTTTGCTTCTGTGTAACACCACCTATACTTCAGCACAACCAGCTAGGATTCCCCTCTATCTCAGGAGGTTATTGCAGAGGGGGATCTCCTGGGATCACAAGAAACCATCTCATCTAAGAGCTTAGCTTTTCATGTGAGCACATGAAGGCCCACAGAGATGAAGTGATTATATGCAACAGAGACTTTCTGGGGCAAACATGGAGCTGGAGTCTTTAAGTTTAGTGCTCTTCCCTTTAATGTAACCACTCACCTTTTCCATCTCCTGAGCCATTTACCCACCCATCTGTCCATCCCTCCATCCAACAATCCTTTCCTAAACTTGAAAAGCTAGAATTCTGTGCTGGGGGGCGGAGGCGGGCTGGGAGAGATCAATGGGGGGGAAAGGAGACAGATATATGTAATACTTTCAACAATAAATAATTTTTTTTTAAAAAGCTAGAGTTCTAAAGTATTCTGAACCAGGATTTCTGATTGGATAGTTGTTATTATATAGCTGGCACTAAATTATGTTCATAATCTCCTAGCCACTTACAGAATGTGAGCCCAAGGCACCTCCCCAAAGCACCTTTGACCCATCAAAGGATGAATGGATAAACAAAATGTAGTATTCACCTACAATATAATACTAAGGCATAAAAAAGAATGAAGTACTGATACATGTGATAGTGTGGATTAACCTTGAAAACATGTTACGTGAAAGAAGCCAAACATGAAAGATCACATATTACATGAATAATTTTATATGAAACATCCAGAATAGGTCAGTCCATAGAAATAGGATGCAGAATGGTGGTTGCCAGGGGCTGGGAGCGGAGAGAGTGGGAGTGGCTGTTCAATGGGCACAGTGTTCTTTTGGGGATAATAAAACACAGTTTGGGCCCTAACCAGTTTGGCTCAGTGGACGGAGCGTCGAACTGCAGACTGAAGGGTCCCGGGTTCGATTCCAGTCATAGCCACATACCTCAGTTGCAGGCTCCAGGGTGAGTGCAGGAGGCAACCAATCGATGTTTCTCTCACATCAGTATTTCTCTCTGTCTTTCCCTCTCTCTTCCACTCTTTCTAAAAATCAATGGAAAAATACCCTCGGGTGAGGATTAAAAAAAAATGATGTTGAAAAACAAATAGATAAATAATAATTTAAAAAAACAACGAGACACAGTTCGGAACTTGATATAGCAGGTAATTGCATAACATTGTGAATGCACTGAATGCCAATGAAATGTATGCTTTAAGGTGGCAAATTTTATGTTATGTAAATTAAACCTCTAACCAAAAAAAAGGACTTTATATTTCCTTTCGGCCCTGGACTGGAAAAGGGAGCTCTATGTGACTGCTTCTGGGCCTCACAAAAACAGCGGGGCTCTCTTACAGAAGAGCTCCCTAAAACCAAAAGGGCCTACATCTAGGGATCCTGATACCTGTGGCCCAGGCCCCAGGGGGGGCGGTTTGGTGGGCTTCCCTGCTGGGTCCCTCCATAGCCTCACCAGATGCAGGGCTGCAGTGAGCTAAGTGAGGAGGGGCCACAAACCTTGAATTTAAAACAAAAATCTGAATTTTAAAGCTCTTAGCAGATTTAGTTACTATTTTTAATAGACTTTTATCTCTTATGCATTCAATTATTATCATTATCACCAGCACATGGGAATTGTGCCTGTTTAAAATGTCAAGTTTATTAGACACTCATTCAAAGGTTAATTTTGTTGTTTTGTTCTCTGCTTCTGCTTCCTTTATATTTATTTCTTGGTTTGCATGCATGGTTAGTCTAAACACAGGGATTAATTTTTCTCCACTAGTTTTAAAATACTATAATGAATTCTGCAGAGACTTGTTATTGGAATGAGCGCAAGAGGCGGGTACTACTCCCCTGTAGATGGAGGGGACGGGTACCCTTGGTTCCTGCTGGGTCTGCCTCTGCGAGAACAATTCTCTTCTCTCTGGTCCATAGAAACTGCAGAGCTCTTGGCCTGGGAATCTGAGGTTCCATGTTCTTTTTGTTTTGGGGAAATCCCCTTTCCCTGACAAATGGTCTCCACAGAGTTGAAATGGGTCATCGTTGACCTTGGGCCCCCAAAGAGGCGATCTGCTTCATGCACACTCACCCACTTTGATTGGTGACTTTCTCCTTATTCTCTTTGCCTGCCTTGAGACGGAGTTTAAAGAAAAGAAAAAAGCAGAAAGTAAAGAGACTCAAGAAATGCTGTTCTTTTCTTGCTTTGGACCAATTTGCAGAGGGTACATTATATACTCTTGGGCCAGAGGATCAGCCAGCTTATGCAGCTGTCACACCTATAACTGCTTCACCTGCTAGGGTCAGAAAGACCTGGGAGTGCACCAGGCACCTTCCTTTTTAAGCCCTTAAATCCACCCACTGCAGGGTCAATACTTCTGATGTCCACTCTGCAACCTGCAAGGGCCATACAACCAACCCTTAGTGCATTGGTGTTGAAGAGGGGACTCCCAAGACCTACTCTAGGAGAGGAAATAGGTGACTTTAAGATATTCATCAGATGTCAATTCTCTAGTACAGGGTCACCCTGGAAATCATGCTTTTCCTTCTACTGTGTGTGTGTGTGTGTATGTGTGTGTGTGTGTGTGTGTGTGTGTGTTTTAATATTATTTTCTCATTTCTTAAGTTGGAGACATAGCTAATTCAAAACTAGAACCTTCATTCTAACTATGTTAGCTGCATACCCCAAGTTTGGATATGTAGTATTTTTTTGTTATCCATCATTTCTAAATTTTTATTTTCATTATTATTTTATTTGATCCATGAATTGTTTAGAAATGTGTTTTCATTTTCAAACATGTGCTTTTTTACTGGTTCCATTTTTGTTAGTAATTTCCAACTTGCATAATTGTCAGGAAAAGTGATCATACAAAACTACTATTTCTTGAGACTTGCTTTACAGCCTAGCAGCTAATCAATTTTTTGTAAATATTCCATGGGTGTCTGAAAAGAGTATATTCCCCATTCAGGGGATGCAATATTCTGTGTGTGTTCATTAGTTCAATCTTTTTCTTTCTTTATTTTTGTTGTTGTTAATCCTTACTCGAGGATATTTTTTCGTTGTTTTTAAGAGAGTGGAAGGGAGAGTGAAAGACAGAGAGACATCAGTGTGAAAGACATCAATTGGTTGCCTCCTGCATGTACCCCAACCAGGACCGGGGAACCTACAAACCAAGGTGCCCTTGACTAGAATCGAACTTGGGACCCTTCCATACAAAAGCCGGTTCTCTATCCACTGAGCCAAACCAGCTAGGGCTAAATCAATCTTTTAATTGTGTTTTTCAAGACTTTATAATAATTTTGTCTGCTGGATATATCAATAACTTACAAAAGTATGTCAAAATCGCCTGCCTGATGATGGATTTATCAGTATCTTCTAGCAGTTCCTTCAGGCTTTGTATATACTGTGATTACTAATGTATTTAGATTTATTTCTAAATAAATTGTATTTCGTACTTTCTATTTTTCTATTTCTCATTCATTTCTCCTTTCTTGCCATCTTTTGGATTGATTTTAGTGCTATTTTTCCCCTGTTTTATTCTTGTGGGTTTTGTTTTTTACTCTGATTATTTAGGTATATTTGCTATTTTTTTGTCTTTTATCTCTGGTTTATTACTTATTTTAGATTAAACCTTTGTCTTTTTTTTTTAGAGCTGTTTAAAGTTCACAGCAAAATTGAGGGAGAGAGAGAGATTTTCCACATACCTCTCCCCTTTGCCCTCCCCCGAACCCCCCACCCCCCACACACACACACACATACCTAGCCTCCCCCATTATCCACATCCCATACGAGGGCAGTACATTTATTACAATTGATGAACCTACATTGACACATCTTAAGAGTGCAAAGTCCATAATTTACATTATGTTTCACTCTCAGTGTTGTACATTCCATGGGTTTGATCAAATGTATAATGACATATCCATCATTAGATGGAAGTACTTTTTTTATACATTTATTCTTTCATTTTTCTCTTTACTCATTTGAAAATTGTCTTATATGTTTATTCTTTTAGTGGTTGCCCTAGATAGTATTTAGATGTTAAAGCTGTACATGTATACACATTTAGAAGTTTTGTGTCTCTCCCGTGATTTGCAACTATCACTGTGTAGTAATTAACCCTTTTTCTGTCTAGTTAATGCTTTGTTTCACAATTTATTTAGTTTGAATTAGTGTGGACACACCATCTTTCTTCTAGTTAGTACTTGCTTGGCATATTTTGTTCTCATGATTTTACTTTCAGTGTTTGTGTTCTTATATTATTAAGAACATTTACTTGGATTAAAAAAAAATCTAGTCTGGCAAAAAGAAAAGTCATTAATTCCATTTTCCCCACTCATCACAGTAATAAGCATCAGTGAGTTTGATAGCCCACTGTGTGGTCAAGGCTGTGGGGAAACGATGTTCTCAGAGACAGCTGGTGGGGTGTAAATTGGTTGATTCTCTCTGGAGGACAATTTGGCAATTCTGTCACATGACTTTTGTTCCGGCAATTCTGGCTGGGTATTGAACTTTTGGGTCTGCCCACCAAGTGGGGAGAAGTGGCATTTTAATTTTTTTTTTTTTTTATTAAGAGTGAGATTGAATATTTTTTCACGTTGGTCAGAAATTTCTCATTGTTGAATCCCTTGAACCAGCAGTATTAGAGATTTTTCTTCAAAGGGATAGAGCTTCAGATTCTCTCAAATCTTGAGGGGGAAGAAATAATTATTATTCAACAGATGGTGCTGTGCTCAGCTACTTGGAAGAAAATCAGTTTAAATTATTACACATCAAAATAAATCCAAAAAAATGATTAAATACTTTTTTCTAAAAATCATACCATTAGAAACTAACAAGTATTTAGAGTATTCAATATTTTTTTCTGATCTCTGCATGGAGAATGACTATCTTCCTAAAAAAACAAACATAAAGGAAAGATAGTAGATTTGATCACATAAAAGTTTTAAAACTTAAAATAGATTAGATGGAACAGGTGTGGACAACAGGGATAAAATGTTCTAAACTGAATAAGCTTTAAAGGAGCCCTGACCTGTCATTTTGAAGGCAGCACAGCATAGTGGGTAAGCTGTGTGCTCTGGAGTCAGGCTCCTGAGTTCAAACAAGCTCCACCACCTCAGGTCTTTCACTTTGGGCAAGTTATTAAACCTCTCTATTTCACAATTTCTTCATCTCCAATGAGGGAAAATGGCATTTCCCCCTCATAGGGTAATTTTGGAAGGTTAAGTAAATTACTAGTTTTTAATGTTAGACTCATCACTAATATTATCAGTGTATAAAATGCAGAGAGAAATCAGTGGATAAGTAAAGGAGCCAAGGAAAAGAACACAATCTATAAAAATAACATAATTAGGAAATTTACAGAATCATAATTAAGAAATTTTGAGATTAGGAGCAACAGTTTGGCAGTTAGCATGTGAGAATCTACTTTGTGCCATGTTGAATTTAAGACACCTGTTAGGCAGTAGAAACAAACTAAATGCCAAATGTTTATTGAATGGTTGAGTAAATTATAATGCATCTACTTAAAGGAATATTGAAAGTCATTAAAAGCTTTTGTGGGGGGTCTTTTTTGTAAAACGTTTTACAGCATGGGAAAATACTAATTAGCA
The DNA here is from genome assembly GCA_026230045.1 of Corynorhinus townsendii. NCBI lineage: Eukaryota > Metazoa > Chordata > Mammalia > Chiroptera > Vespertilionidae > Corynorhinus > Corynorhinus townsendii. The sequence continues at coordinate 13,197,855 of JAPDVU010000014.1, forward strand.
ATATCTACTAGGGAAATAATACAGCATTTATTACATATAGTATGATCTCACTTATGTGCAAGGAAATGCATACAAAAATTCTACAAAATATATCAAAACATGAGCAGTGGTGAGAGAAAGAAAGGGAGAGAGAAACATCAATGTGAGATCAGTTGCCTTCCATATGCACCCCACTGGGGATCGAACCCACAACCCAGTATGAGCCCTGACCAGAGAATGTGACCAGTAACCTTTCGGTGCACAAGACAACGCTCAATGCTCAACCAATTTACCCACTCTGGCTGGGCTCAGACATTTTCTTTATTTGGCTTTCAGGAAATCACTGGATACACCTTCTCAACCTCCGTATGTAAACACTTCTCTTCCCATTCTCTTAACTGCTGGAGTAAGCCAGACTCTGATCTTCAGCCTCTTCTCTTTGCTTCTGTCTTCTGCTTTCTAGGCGGTCAATTGCAATCACTTGACTTTAAATAACTATAAATTAGTGACTCCTATACTTGCATCTCCTGCCCTACTTCTCCTCTGAACTCCAGACTCCCAGGTTCGATTCCAGTCAAGGGCACATGCCCGGGTTGCGGGCTCAATCCCCAGTGTGGGTGTGCAGGAGGCAGCCGATCAACGATTCTCTCTCTCTCTTTTCCTTTCCGTTCCTCCCAGAAGTTAATTTTTTTTAAAAAAAGAAACAAAATTTGAGTTCTTTTTTAGTCCATTAGCAAATGCTATCAGCTCCGTCTTCAAATTATAACCAGCATCTAATCATGTCTCATCAGACCTACTTCTACCTTATCAAGCATCTTTCATCTCTTGCTTGGATTACTAGGATGGCTTCCTAACTGGTCGTATGGCTTCTACTCTTGTCTCCCTATGGTTTATGTATATTTAGAACCCAGATGGAGTTATATTACTTATAGAAACCATTAAATGGCTTTCCATCACACAATGTTAAACCTAAGGCCCAGGGTCCTATATCATCTGCCCCCAGTTTCCTATTGTGTTCCCTATATCTTAAAAAGAAAAAACATTAGCAGTGGTTACCTTTGAATGATGGGGCTGTGGGTGCTGGAGTTGAGTGGGTGCTGGAGTTGAACGATCTTGGGTGAGTCATTCACACAGATTAGAGGGTCAGCTATCAGAGGCCTTCTCAATTCCACGTAATGAGAGCCTATCAACTGACTTAAGCCTGTGGAAGGACTTCAGCGGTTCTCACAAAAGACAAGGCCGTAGTGTTGAGGTTCCCAGACACCGTCACTTTGACTGGGACCTGGGCTTTTTTTCTTCCGGCATGGCCTTCCTCTTGCACTATCTTTATTTTCAGTCTCGTTGTGGTGGTGACAGGATGCCCACTAGCAGCTCCAGGCACACACTGACAGGTCTCCTGATAGTTTCAGCTTAGGGCTGGCACTCATTGTCTCTTTGGACCCACCCCAGACTAGTCATTGTGGCCAAGGGAACCCACCCAGGTGACCAGCTAAGCCACTGTCACCACTCCCACGGCAAAGCCAGGGTGGGTGGGCAAGCCTGAGAGCTCCCCCATGGTAAGAGCAGCTCATGTGGTTAGAGGGCAGTGGACACTGGTAAGCAAAACCAACAGACAAAAAGAGACGAGGAATTCTGCATGAAAAAAAGTTGAATTCTGTTCTTTCTCCCCCACTTTTATTTTTTAAATGAAAAAAAAAAGTAGTTTATGCAATAAGTCTCTCCATTTCTCAGATAACCTACTGTTGGAAAAGCTTCTAGACTTTGTTATTGTCCCTACAAATATATATATGTTGTAAATGTGACCATAAGCTATGTCCTTCTTTATTACTGACAGAGTTACATTTATTCATCTGAAGCTTGGGTGAGAGTGCTAGGCTAAAGATAGATCTGGGAGTTATTTTACACACGGCATCTGAAATCCTGCAAGCGGTTCAGAGGGTAGAAAAATGCGGTGTACAAGAAACGGGGCAGCGTGAACCTTCAGTGGGCAATGGAATAGGAACTCTTGAGAACTAGAAAGAATGGACAAAGAAATTAACTAGTTCAGTATTTTACAAAAGCAGAAAATGGCATTATAAGAAAGAAGACATGTGCAGCAGTCTCCAGGCAGCTGAGAGGCTTCTAATTAAGGGCTCATTGGTGACCTCATAAGAGCAGTTAAAGCATTAGTGTGAGAAGTTTGAAGTGGAAAGTGGAGACAAATTAGTGGTTCAGATGAGGGAGAGCTGGTTGTGATCAGGCCACGTGTCGCAGAGATTTGGCTTTAATTAGGGAGAGGATCTCCTCTTTCCATAATAAGGCTATGTGTGAATTTGGGTGGAGGGACATCCAGGAATGTCACTCCTGGGCATCTCAGTTTTCTCAGTAGCACCCTCAGGGAGATCTGCTGAGGGTAATGAGGTCCAGTTGATAGGAAGGTTATGGTTCAAGCTGTAGGAGTTGAGAAGACTCTCAGAAGAGAGAAGGGGCAGACCAGGATTTTCCAGAGCAGTTGGGGGGCCTTCATGAAATTGAAAAAAAGAAAGAAGCTTGCAATTTTGTACCATAGGAGTTCTCGATAGCATACTCCTTACACCTCTGAGGTCCCAACGTCCTTCCAGGGTGTCTGTGAGGATAAAACTGTTTTTATAATATAAGGCATTTTTTACCTACCCTTTTCTCTGCTGCCTTCTGCACTCTTGGTTCAGAAGCAGTGGTGAGCAAGACTGCCCGCACCTCACAAGACAAGGTGGACAGTGCCATGCCCTCACAACTAAAAACCAATGCCAACTGCAGTCAGAATGTTCTTGTTGAAGCAATAAGAAATACTCTTTATTAAACCCCACCCTTCATATATGTCTTTTTAATGTTCTGTGTGGCAAAATGGGAAGTACACATAGAACATGTCTGCCACATATGATTGCCCTGGTTTTCTCAAGGAAAAGCACTTGTGCAGTTTGAATTATGAGCTGAATTAGCTGCTTTTTGAAATTAATCCTCAAAAGTTTTGGGGGGTTTTGTTTGTTTTTCTTAATCCTCACCTGAGGATATTTTTTCACTTCATTTACTTATTTTTTTTTAGAGAGAGTAGAAAGGAGGGAGGGGGAAGGGGGGAGAGAGAGAGAGAAACATCGATGTGAGAGAGACATGTCGATTGGTTGCCTCTTGCACACGCCCTGACCAGGGCTGGAGATCCAACCTGCAACCCAGGTATGTGCCCTTGATTGGTAATAAAACCTGTGACCCTTTGGTGCATGGGCCAACGCTCTAACCACTTAGAACACTGGCCAGGACGATCCCCCATAGTTTTTAAGGGTAGAGTTCTGTGGTCAGAAAGATATGGTAGCACAGTTTGCACAGCTAGGTCATTTTCTTGGTCCCATTAAGAAACTCGGGTTGAGGATGGAAGTGACAGGTTGCAGCCTTGATCCAGGATCAGTTTTGCTGGTTAGATGAGATGGACCCAAACCCATGGGATGGAGAGCCAGTCTGATGACCCACCATGGGGTCTAGGCTGCGGGATGGGGGAAGCCTGATGGGCCAGAAGGGTGGGGTATATTGCTAAGCACCCACTGAAACTAAAGAGGGTGTGGCTTCTAAGAGGGCACCAGGGAGAGTCAGAGATCCCGGTCAGCCCTGGAGGGACTTCAGTCTCTTAGGAGAAATAAGACCTGTGTCCAAGGAAACATATGCACAGGCAGCGTGATTCATGCCATCTGAATGGTGCCAGCGGATTGCTGTGTGGTGTGGGAGGGGGAGGCTGGGCACTCTAACTGTGGGATCAGCACCTGCCAGCTGCTTCCCATTCTCTCCTTTTCCCCTTTTGTAGTTGTGATTAATGCTAGAAATATCACTTGCAGTAAAAGGAGGCTAGAGATCCAATTATTTTTCAAGTAGCAAAATAAAAAGTTACCTTCCTTTGAAATGGTTACCTGGAAGATTAAGGGCCTAGAATTTTTTAACTTGAAGGAACTAAGAGATCTGTTTTAGAAATGCTTAAACTACCAGGTGCCTTGAAGTGGGAACATACCCCACCCCCAACTATTTAGAAATATTACTTTAGAATGAGACTGTGGCTAGGCTAACCTGGACTTTTTCTGACACCGATGGTGTCTAATTGGGCAAAAGGACAAATGACTTCTAATCTCAGCAAAGTTCTTGGGGAAATGTCTGTGAGCTCTTTTGAGAGGGGGAGGGGTGGTGGGGAGTAGGTAAGGTAGATTTTATTACCTGTGTTACAGATAAGATTCTAAAACTTACTCGGCAAGGGTTGTGTCATGGGTACATATATCTGTGGTATTCCGTGGGACTCAGATGTGAGCAGGAGGTGCCTCAGTTCATGACCATCATGCTGCATTGTCCTGACCCTTGAGAGAGCCTCCTCTAAAACCAGCCAGGTGTAGGCCGAGACCCCATGTCACAGCTGCAGAAATGACACCTCCTCTGCTGCCCAGGCTGCTTCAGTCAAATGCTAACATGTCTAGATGCCCAAGAGCCTCCTCTGCTCTGAAAAGTCTTCTGACCATAGAACAAAATGTCACTGTTCCCTGATATCTTAATTGTTCTAACTCGTGTGTGAAAACAATTACTGATAGAGGCAAAAATGCATTATATGTGCTTTAAAAAAACTTTTACATTTCTCCTTAGGGATATGAGAAAAATTCTTTGCTATGTGGAATTTCTCATTATGCCCAACTTCATTTATTTTCTCCTAATTGTCTTGAAGATCAAGATGGGTGGCATGCAACTAGGGGAGTCACTAGTTGGCGTTAGATGAGCATGCACGCACATTAACAAACACACCCCCTTATAGTGACCTCAGGCAGTTAGGTGCCTCTTCAGCCCTCCACCTGCTCTCTGGAGTTTGACTTCCTAGCACAATGGTTGGCAAATTGTGGCTCGCAAGCCGCGGTTTGCCGCTCTGTTGACTAATGAGTTTGCTGACCACTGTCCTAGCACATAAGCAGTCACTTCAGAAGGTGCATTGGCCTGTTGCTCTCAAGGATTAAATGAATGAGGAAAATTATTCTCCTCTTCCATTCTACACTTAGAGCTTAATGGCATGTGGATGAGGTTGATAACCTAATAAATTATCACTGCTTCATTAAGTAGATGCCACTCTGGGGGTTTTGTTTGGTTAAGTGTCACTATATTCTTTAGGACTTAAGAGAGGCTTGGATAGCTTTTTGGCTCCTCTTAGGATTTAAAGAAATGACCTGCCACTTAAATTGAAAACCGCTGGTTTGAGCGTCATTAAATAAGAGACATTTTTAAAAGAAGCCTCCTACCCCCCCTCCCCCCCAACTGGTGTTGCTCAGTTGGTAGAAGCATTGTCCAGTACACCAAGGGGTGGTGGGTTTGATTCCCAGTAAGGGCACATACCCAAGGTTTTTGTTCTGTTTCCAGTTATGGATGTGTATGGGAGGCAACCGATGAGTGTATATCTCACATCTCATATCTATATCTGTCCCTCTCTCTAAAAAAAATTTTTTTTAATTTTAGATCTTTCAAAAAAGAAGTCCCCTTTGCTACCGCTTTATCAGAACAATAATGTATTTCCTGACATTTATTTTTTCTCATTGACATCTACTTCGGATACTAAATCCAGAAAGTGTTCTGTCATACTTCCTTTAACCCTTGTCCCAGCTGGAGTTTGCCATGCCCTTTGGCTCTCCTCATGATTTGAGATGTTCCCTGGATACTAGGTATGGAGGAGTCCAGGATAAACTGTCCATTAACCCCCCTCCCCCATCTCGTTCCTGTTGATCCCACACTTGCTTCCTGCTGTTACACTCTCATCGTGAAAGAAATGTTCGGCTGCTATGGTCAGATTGAGAGGATACTTTTAGTTTGGGGCCTTGGAGAAAGATGCCAAGCTGCAGAGCAGACGGGGCACCTTTGCTTCACACATGAACCTTGGCCAGGACCTGGAAGAAGGGGAACGAAACCACATAGGAGGACAAGTGGCCATTTTCTTCTGTTACCTGGGAGGTCTCTCCTGTATGTTGAAAGATAAATTGACCATTGCAGAAATCACTTTGGAGTTGACGTAAGAGAAGTACATACATGAAACTGTTGCTTTTGACATCTACAAAGCAGAGTAGTGATTTAGCAAAAGTCCAGTTGTGGCAGACAGACTTGGGTTTGAATTGTCATCTTCCACTTTCAGCCTCTGGCTGAGCGTCACCTTTCTAAGTCTGGGTCTGCAAGTATCAGATGGTCACAATCTCAAGAAGCTCAGAGACATCATAGGCACCCAGTGTGCTGACTCTTCTTCCCAAGGCTGTGCTTAGCTTATTTGTTTTTGAGTCACTTTACTTACATAGGAAATGGAAAGTATTTCGGTGATCATTCCTTTGGTTTCTCACCACTGCAAAACTTTCTCTTTGTAGCTCTGGATTTACTGGACAAAATGTTGACCTTCAACCCTCACAAGAGGATTGAAGTAGAACAGGCGCTAGCCCACCCATATCTGGAGCAGTATTATGACCCAAGTGATGAGGTAAGCACCTGTGCTCCTTGCTGCTTCTGCAGGGATATATGTGAGCCAGCAGCAGCCCCAGCCAGGAGGGGCCCAGATGGCCATTGTAGATTGTTCTGAGAGATACTTGGTGCTGTACCTGGTCCTCCACCTGGTCCTCCCACTATGCCTACCTCCTCTGCCTGGAGGCCTAATTCTGTCAGCACAACTTGAAACCCTTCCCCCATCCTCTTCAGGCCCTTTTATCTTAGAAAACTTCTAGCAGGGGTGGGGCTGGGACATAGTTGGATAAAGGGTAGCACAGATAAGGAAGGGGTCCAAGATTGGAGACCATTGTCATGGTCTGTGGCAGGAGGAGACACCTGAATCAAAGTGCCTGTCCTGAGGATAGAGATGAGGTTGCCTGCTTGGGGATGGGTGTCATGTAGATTAAGGGGGTGGGGAGGTCGGCCTGGACAGTTCCCCTATAGCTTGGTGACTTCAAGTATGGTGTACCTCCCTGAAGATGGGAACACAAGAGCCTATTGTGGTGAGAAATGAGTCCACAGGTTAATGTGACAGGTCTCCAGAGCATTCTGGAGATCCAACTAAAGATAGCAGAGAAAAATGCAATATGAACCAATGTTGGGATCATTCTAGTTGAGTCTCAAATGTGTAGAAAACAGGCCTTCACACTCCTATTTTTGAAAGAGGAGGGGGCGGGGGGTATAGAAATTAAAGGGGAAAATGGAAGAGTAGAGGAAAAGCTGTAACAGCTAAAAGCTGATAAATGAAAGAGAAAAAAAATCAAGAGGAAGTATTTATTAAGCAGCTTCCCCTTCTACCTTTATCCCCTCCTCCAGAAACAAGACATCTTGCAAAGATACCTACAACATAGTAAATAACAGGGAACTAGGTGAGGGAGTGTAACTTCCGGAGCCCTCGGTACCCTGTGAGCTAGATTTCCAAAGCCCCTGTGTCCTCATCACAACTGGTTGCCACGCCATACCCAGGAGGGGGTTGGGAGGATTAGGGTGGCGTTAGGTAGGACACCTAGTGTGATCCCACACAGAGCCATCCTTCAGGGAGAGCTAGCTACTTGTTTACTTCTCTCATGGACACGAATTCTTTTCCCCATTTCAAGAGGCCAAAGCTTAGTGTAGATTTTGGGGCCCATATTTTTTTTCTGTAAGGTCTGGTGTGAGGAATAGTGAATGGGCATCCAATGATTGACAACTGGGTATCATCATTAGATTAGTTCTATAACATAGTGTTAGTGGGGGTACTTAAAAATCAAAATATAAATAATATTGACTAATTTTGTTTGTTTTTTGTCATTGATAATGTATAAGTTGTTTTTTACATAGTTTTAATCTATACTTAAATAGCTGTCTAGTTAAACAGAGTTAAAAGAAAATTTGCAGGAAAAATACAAGAAAGATCACTTCGTAGTCATTTTACAGTATTATTATTAAAGTTTTGGAGTATTTCCTGCCCAGCTTACATTTCTGTATCTAAATTTTAAAAATAAAATAGGATTTATTCTGTTTAACATAAACATGGGTATTTTTCCATCATACAGTAAAACCTCAATATAAAGGATTAATTTGGGAGAGGGGATGTCGGTTAAAACCGAAAGTCCATTATGTAATAAAGTAGGTTTTCTGAATGCATATGTTAAAAAATTGACAAAATAGTTTACCTATTTTTACTTATATAGACACATTCGTGTAATTAAAATTAAGTATGTAAGAAAAGTTTTATTTCACAGAAAAGTTTTCTATGTGTATTACTGTCATTTTAAATTAATACTGACTAGATCTAGCATTCACCAGTCACCGAGAGTAAACAGGCCCACGGCTAGAGCCTGGCTTAGCACACTGTGGGACATCAGCAGACAGGCGTTGAAACTGCTGCAAAATCACCCCACTCGGCAGCAGAGCCAATTACCCTGTGAGATGCAGTGTGATCACATACTAGTCATTCGCTGAGCATTGTTTATGACCTATGACTCTCCGATTTAAATATGTAGACTATAGTTATAGATACGTAATTTTATTTACGTGGATGAAATTATTGCAGTGTTTTTTTCCAACAGCCTATTGGCTCAAATTTGTTAAAAATAACAGTGAGTTAATAAGAAAATAACCTATTAACTTAATAATGATCAAATATTGGTTAAAAGCATTTTAAAATTAACGGGGCATTAATTTTCACATATGACATGCAGACCGGAAACTTTGTCCGTTAAATTCAAAGTCCGTTATATCAAGGTCTGCAAAATCGAGGGTTTACTGTACTAATCTTTCTTGCAACTTCATTTTATATATATATATTTTTTAATTGATTTCAGAGAGGAAGGGCGGAGGGGAGAGAGAGAGAGAAACTTCAGTGATGAGAGAGAATCATTGATCAGCTGCCTCTTGCAAGCCCCCTACTAGGATTGAGCCCATAAGTTGGGCATGTGCCCTTGACCGGAATCGAACCCGGGATCTTTCAGTCCACAGACCAATGCTCTATCCACTGAGCCAAACCGGCTAGGTCTGTAACTTCATTTTTAACACTCCATAATATTTCTTCATATAAAGATATTATAATGTATTTAATCAAATACATCTATTTGAGTATCTTTGGTTTTGATTGTATAAACATACCATCACCATCACCCCTACAAGTTTCTATGATTCTTAACTTTCAGTACTTTAAAACATTTGAAAATTATTCTGGGATAAGTTCAGATGGATACTCGTAATGAATTCAGTTGCTCCCTGTTCGTTTATTAAGTGCTCATAGGAAGTGCACTTTGAGGCATGTGGGGCACAAGTACATAGATACTTAACATAGCTCTTGGTCTTTAGTAGATGTCAGTCTTGTGTAAGTTTCAGAGACTCTTAACCATAACAACTGTTGTCTACTAAATATTTTGTTTTCTCTTAAAGCCCATCGCTGAAGCACCATTCAAGTTTGACATGGAATTGGATGACTTGCCTAAGGAGAAGCTCAAAGAACTCATTTTTGAAGAGACTGCTAGATTCCAGCCTGGATATAGATCTTAAATTTGTCAGGTACCTGGAGCTTTGACCATACAATAAGCCCTAGAGAGGGAAAGAATATGAATTAAAAGTTATCTAAAAGAAAGTGGGATCTCTGTAGACCTGCATGGAAGCTTCATGGGTTTAGATTATAAGATATGGTGGACAATACAGTGATATTGGTAGAATTTTAAAAAGCAAGTGCTCAAAAAAAGGAAATGCAGATCTTGATTTTAGAGAATGTATGGAAGAGGGAGAATAGGGCTCGTATTAGAACCCTATAGAAGTGAATGGTGAAATGAAGACTTACAACCAAGGGTTGAAGCATTTGCTGTGGAAATGCTTCGGACAGACGGGCATGGAGGGGCTGGAGGTGTCCTTTGGCAAGCAGCAGTACCATGTGCAGCATTCAGACAAGTGGCCCAAGGGGTGCTATGCTTGTATTAGAATAGGAAGCCACCTGGTGGCATTACGGAAGGGCAGATTCTGCAAGTGGTAGATATTGGGAGTTTCTTATCTGGGTCTGTATTGCATTCTCTCATGCCTTTTTATTTTCATACTAGAGGCCCCGATGCTTGAAATTTGAGTAAGAGTAGACCTTCCTTCCCCCGGCTGCCTGCACCGTCTTCCCTCTGGCACTCGGGACCAGGGCTTCCCTCGCAGCCCCGGCTTTGTCCAGAAGGACATCTGGTCTAATTAGCATATTATGCTTTTATTATTATAGATTATTATAAATACTGAGGTCTGAGGACAGTGGCTCAGGCCAAGAATTTCAGTGGCAGTGTTTTCACTTCTCCCAAGGAAGGTACAAAACTCAGAGAAACCTAGGGGTGAAATTAACTCATTACATACAGTGGCTGCTTTAAGCAGTGATTCTCAGAAGTGTGGTCTATGTCCGTCAGTCCCCCATCCCTCCCCGCCGCCCCGCCCCCCCCCCCCCAGCAATCTGTGTTTTAATATGTCCTCCAGAGGGTTCTGACACTCACGGTTGAGAAACACTAGCCTGTAAGTGGTTAGAGTAGATTTGACCCATCTGTGATTCTTAACTTTCAGTGCCTTAAAACATTTGAAAATTATTCTGGGTTAAGTTTAGATGGATACTCGTAATGAATTCAGTTGCTCCCTGTTCGTTTATTAAGTGCTCATAGGAAGTGCACTTTGAGAAATGTAATTCCTCCAAGTGAAAGAGATATTGGATAAAGGAGGGGGAAATGTGCTCCTTGTGCTTTTGGAGGTGACCCATTTGCAAACATCTGGAGAGCCAGGTGAACCTTGTCCGTACAGAAAATGAGTGAAGGCTGTCAGCAAGTTGCCACCAGCTGCCTTTCAGGGTGCTCTCAGAGGTCAGCTCCCCTCCACCTGGAGGATGAGAACCCGCTCCTGCCTGTGGGAACTAGGCCACAGATCCCTACTCTCCAGAGTCGGGCCGCCATCCTCTTCCAACCAGCACTTTGTTTTGCTGTTCTTCTGCACCACAGTCAGAGCATTAGTAACAACACACTTCCTGCTGCCTGTGTGGTTGATTCTGTCCTACCTGATCATCCAGAGAGAAAGAGACTTACTAAGAAGAGGAGGAGGGAGAAGAGTTTTTTTTACAAAGACCCTCAGACTCTGATTTTGACCATTATCGTGGTGGGTTAATAAAAGGCATCTTGAGTCTACTGAAGCCAGCCAGCCTGTGAGCAAGTGTGTGTGCGGGTGCGTCCCCCACAAGTGTATGGAAACATCCGAAGAGAGGGGCCTTCGAAGACAGAGCCCCCGCCCTTCACAGCTGCCATGGTTCACGTGCCCAAGTGTTCCAAGCGAAATGACCTTGTTGCACATTTTTTTCCCGTTTTCACTTTTTGTTTTTCATGATGTTGCTGTTGGTAATGTTTAATATGGCTCATTCTTTTCATTTTAACACTTTTCTAATGCTGCTGCTGATGTTTCAATGTGATTCATCGTTCTTTTTTTTTTATCCTTACCTGAGGAGATATTTTTTTCATTGATTTCTGGAGAGAGTGGGAGGGATGAAGGGGTGGAAGAAGGGGAGAGAGAAGCATCAGTGAGAGAGACACATGAAGTGGTTGCCTCCCAAATGTGCCCAGACCTGGGCTGGAGATCAAACCTGCTACCGAGGTACATGCCCTTGACCGGGAATTGAATCTAAAACCCTTCTGTGTTTGGGCCGACGCTCTCACTACTGAGCCACACCGGCCAGGGCAAATGGGATGCGTTTTTAACTCAGGTTTGTTTGTTTGTTTTTCGATAGGACAAGGGCTCAGAGGACTGGATGTGCTCAGACATCGGTGTTCTTCTTCCCAGTTCTTGACCCTGGTCCTGTCTTCAGCCCGTCTCGGCTTACCCACCTTGACTCCTTTGAGCCATTCGGAGGAGCGGTTTCTGGTAGTTGTGGCTTTTATGCTGTCAAAGAATTCCTTCAGTCCAGAGAACTGTTCCTGGCACCCCTGTGTGTGTCACCCCCCGGTGACCTGTGGCAGTATGTACTTTCAGTGCACCTACTGCTTACCGTTGCTTTAGTCACTAATCACTTTCTGGTTTGAAAGATGCAGTGGTTCCTCCCTCTCCTGAATCCTTTCTTACACGACGCCCTGCTGACCTTGCAGTCACACCAGAGATAGTTTTTTCCGAGTTGGCTCTCGTCACTGGCGTCTCACTTTATGATAGGGAAGGCTACTACCTAGGGCACTTTAAGTCAGTGACAGCCCCTTATTTGCACTTCACCTTTTCACCATGATTGTTTCCCCAGAGCAGGGACTCGTGGAAACACCTGGGGTGACGTTGCCGCCTGCAGCAAGTGCTCCTATCCCGGGAATCTTTGGGGGCACTTGTCAGCATCTTTTCTCATATCATGTTAGTCACTAACATTTAAGGTATGTGCTGTTTGCCCAGCTTTTAGAAAACTCAGTACATTTTTCTAAATAAAAGAATGATGTACTGCACTCAGCAATTTTACTCTGTAGATTTACTGTGGTTACTTGTACAATTTATAGAGGTATAACACTTGCCAAAATGTGTTAATATGCAGAACAGAGTGTTTGCAAGACTTATGCAAAAACCTTTAAAGTGGCAGCTTCACTCTGGAGTTAGTGAGAGATGCACAAAGGCCACAGCAGGCTGCTGAGGAAAGTACCTGGAGAAGTAGCCAGTAGGCTGCCTGCTGTCACTGGGCCGCCCAGGTACGCATACCCCGAGCTCCTTCACATGGTGTGCCACCTTTGATGCCTGAGGATTTAACAGAGGGTAAACACTGCATCTTTAAATGAGAAAGTGTACAATTTTTTCCTCCTACAGCATGTCAGCATTTCAAGTTCATTTTCAGCCTACAATATAACAGTTTGTAATAGAGCCTTCATGAGCTCACGACATGAAGCACTGTTCTGTCTCAAGTACCAAGTACTCTCAACTGTTTCTGATAATGCCGAGCTCAGACCATCAGAAAAAGCTAGCACTAAGTCACGTTTGGAGCGCAATCCCCTATTTCCTGATCTCTCTAAGGGTTTGTTCCTGCCACTGTACACTGTGGCATTGACCCGGTGTTCCATCCCCGTGCGGTGCCTCCTCTTGACTCCCCCACTGCTCTCTGTGGTGAGATATTTGCCTTGTTCAATAATTACTGTACCCTCGCATGACTGTTACAGCTTTCTGTGCAGAGATGACTGTCCAAGTGCCACATGCCTATGATTGAAATGAAAAATCTATTGTTACCTCTGAGTTGTGTTCCACGGAAAATGCTTTTCAGCAGATCACTTAGGAATAATTCTATTTTTAGCTTTTCATTTCTCAGCTGTCCTTTATTTCTTGTTTGATTTTTGACAGCAGTGGAAAATGGGTTTTATGAAGATTGCCTGCTAATATGAAAAGAAATGCACTTGTAACTCATGGAAATAAATGTACATCTTCTATCTTCATATTCATGTTAAGATTCAGTGTTGATTTCCTCTGGATCAGCATGTCCGAAGGGACAGTCAGGTTCAGTTTGTGCTTAGAACAGAAATGCTTACAGGCCTCACCTTCCCAATGGGCACTGCCCAACACTTTGGTTTACATGAAATGACAAAGCATTTTTTTCCTATTTTTCCTACTTGCACAGCAGAGAAATAAATTCTGACCTGTTTCTTTATTCAAATCGTAAGTCTAAAATAATCTCAAACTCTGATGAAGAAGTCCAAACGTCTCAGGTTGGATTCTCTGGTTCTTTCTAAAGAGGGCTTGACTGTGTGCCCCAGAGCTACTTCTAGGCACAGCTGAGCACTGGGAAAGGCTGCTCAGCATCCCTCGGCCCCCCACCCGGCCCAGGGTCCTGAGGCTCATACCTCATGGGCTAAAGAGGAATGGCTGACTCATCCTCAGTCATTGGAACTACATCTAGATTCTTGCCCTAAAACACATGATCTTCAGCTCCACGCTCAGAGCTGCATGTCAAGGTCCACACAGCATTGACAGGATATAGATCTGACTGTTACTTGATACATTGATAAGTCAGTTTTCATTTTAAAAGGAGCATTGACAGTTTTATTACTCGTGTTTCTGTGGTTCTAAGTGGAATGTTATAAGTATTGTGAGGTTAATCTGCAGTCCTCTAAATAGAAAGCCATAGTCTTGGTTACTAATCCCTGGGAACTGGGCTCTTCCCATCTTTGCTGGAGTCAGATTGGCATGAAACCACTAACTGCATTCTAGAATCACTGTAGCCATATGTTGTGTGCTTTTAATTAATCATGCCAAACTTGGTTTAATAGTTCAGAGAATTATCATAACCAAGGTACCTGGGAAAGGTACTAGCTGTTACGTGCGATAGACTCAACATTTGGATCTTCTTGCATCTCTAAAAATGTACAGATTAGGTCATAAATTTATATTGGTGAGAATGAACACTTTCATTATTGGTATGCTCACATCAGCTTGCAGACTAATGGCTTTTTTGGTGTCTAAAATGTAAGCAAAAAAATCCTGTTGAAACATTCCAATTCTTTCATTTAGTGTGAAATAAAATACCTAATAGGCCAGTGGGGTGGATTTGAGAGAACTTAGGACGACTCTGCTGACTCGGGTCTTCAGAGCTGATAGAGACAGCAGACCATTTTGATGCATGGGGTGCAGAATATCTTCGTATCTGTGTGCAGTCACAGTGCTTGGTGTGTTCACAGTGATTCCTTCTGCTGAGGCATAGGTGATGGGTGTGGAGGTAGCTGCTAGCGTTCAGGACCCACACATGGTTCATCCGTGGTTTTCTCTAAGGAGTCACAGGTATACTGCCCACGCCGCGTGCCACGTAATATTCAGACCATTCAGAGGAGACTGTTTTACCTTTATTTGCTTATATGTTAATACAGTTTTTAAATTGGTAACTTTTATATAGTATGGTAATGGTATGTTAATATACACATACATATGCACACATGCTTTGGGTCCTTCCATAATACTTTTATATTTGTAAATCAATGTTTTGGAGCAATCCCAAGTTTAAGGGAAATATTTTTGTAAATGTAGTGGTTTTGAAATTCAGAGCAATTCTTTTGCTTATACATTTTTAAAGCATTGTGCTTTAAAATTGTGATGCTGGTGTTTGAAATATGATATTCCCATAGTGCAGATGAGAAGCATGGAGCAGTAGAGTGAATCTGTGGTTTCTCTTGCCGTAACCCAGCGCGGCAGGTGGATCAGAAACGACTGGGAATCCAGAGCGAATTCTCTAGGGTTGCACCGGGTTTACCCTAAAGCTCGTTGCCTTTTTGTGCTGTTTATCCGTGTAGAGCACTCAAGAAAGTTCTGAAACTGCTTTGTATCTGCTTTGTACTGTTGGTGCCTTCTTGGTATTGTACCCCAAAACTCTGCATAGATTATTTAGTATAATGGTAAGTTTTAAAAAAAAGTTAAAGGAAGATTTTATTAAGAATCTGAATGTTTATTCATTATATTGTTACAATTTAACATTTATTTGTGGTATCTGTGATTTGGTTAATCTGTATAAAAATTGTAAGTAGAAAGGTTTATATTTCATCTTAATTCTTTTGATGTTGTAAACGTACTTTTTAAAAGATGGATTATTTGAATGTTATGGCACCTGACTTGTAAAAAAAAAAACTACAAAAAAATTAGAATCATTAAATTGTGTCCCTGTGTTACCAAAATAATATAGTACTGTGCATGTATAGTTTAATTGGAATTTTATGTGTGAAAATATGAACTCGTCTGGTCCTTTATTAGAACGTTTCCCAAATAAGTGTATCTTCCTGATCCGACTTTGCTGACAGTAATGAGTGATAGAAGCTCAGCTGGGGCTCTGGGTTCAGTGGTTTTTCAGTGCGCCATTGGGTTCTGCAGATGGTTCTTTGGACCGCTGGCTGGAGGGGGAGGAAGTCAGTGTAGGCAGTCCTGGCGCAGCGCCCATGTGTGTGTCTTCCCACCTCTGCCCCGGGCAGGTGTCATCGGCAGCCTGTTTCAGACCAAGAACTCATGAATCCTTTAGGAACTCTTGGACATGCGGGTCTTGTCGACACTGGGCATCATGCAGTAGGATATTTACAAGACAACATATTGGAAATGTTTCTGGTTTCGTGTAGAAAGACCACAGGTTTTAGGCCCATAACTGGGCCTCTGCTTATAGCTGCTCTGACTTTCCCTGCTGCTCCGTGCATCTGTCCCTCACTGTAAAGTAGAACCATCTTTCTGTCCCTCACTGTAAAGTGGAACCATATCCTTCTCTGGCATGTGGTAAGGATTACAAAAGTATATCTCAACTGTCTATAGTAAAGGACCTCAAAAAACCAGTTAGTCAGTAAGCAGCAAATCTTCCTAAATGCTTTTTTCTTCCAATTTCTTTGTTAAGGTGGCACTAAAATGTCTGCTAATTGAACTAACTGCTTTCTGTTAATCTGAGAGGAAAACCTGTCCACAGCTCGCTCGGGGGAAGTGGGCTCATCCCATTGAACCCGGAGTTTATGACGAGTATTTGAAACACTCACAGGAGAATGGCATTTGCTTTACCTTTGAGAGTAACACTCTTTGTTGTCCAAATCCTATAGAAAGCAGTCAAAATGATCATCGTCCTTATCAGCACAGGACTCTAATAATCATTCTTTTCCATTTTAATTCCGATGAGTTCCTTGCCTTAGCAGTAAGGCGGCCATTCCAGCTGGTGATGTACACCAGCACCCCGGGCAGCCCAGTTTGCTGCATTTAATCAGAACCGGAGTATTCGGAGCTGACTAGTGACTACAGACCGGTCCTCTGAGAAGAGCAGAAACCAAACCCAGAGCCGGTGGAGGCGAGGTATAGACCCGCTGAGCCCTGTGTGGAGGGAGGAGAGAGTGGGTGGTCCACTGAGGAGCAATAAAGAAATTGGTTTTCTTGGGGTTCAGGCGTGACTGTTTGAATCTAAGGAAAGAGGGAGGGACAGTGAAGGGGTGAGGGAGTTGGGCCTTGCAGGGCTGAGAGCAGGTAAAGGGTGGGTCTAGGTGGACTTGGGACGCGGAGGCTCTTGGTGAATCTAGGGCCAAGGGGGCGGAAGACAGGTCATGTTCTAGGTGGAGAGGAAACAGGGCATGTGCCCTTGAGGTTGTACCCCATGGCATGTCTTTTTCAGGTGAATTGGAAAGCAGAGTCTGCGGAGAATAAGGAAGAGCCACCAATAGAAACAGAAGTGGGAATGCCCGGCACTGGGGCCTGACTGTGTGATGGAGCAGATCTGGGGAGCTGCAGCGTTTTTCTCGTGAATGAGGTCTTAGCTGGGTCACACAGGCGGGGAGGGGGCAGATAGGAGTGGCTGGGAGAGAGGCAAGGTGGCGGACCTCCAGGGCTGGCGTGCAGGGGATGTGGTGGGACATGTTGAAAAGCAGGAGGCAGGGGTCAGAGCCCGTCATGCTCTTTGAAGATGTATGTACCCAAGTTTCCAATGTTGGTGGGTAGGTTTTCCATACAACAAGCACCAAGCAATTCTTGGGACAACAACTGGATATCCAAGCATTCAACTTCGTTATGATGCTGTCTACACCGAGGTAGGGTCAGGTCCCACAGGTTAGGGGCAGTCCCCTGAGACCGCCCTCCGCTCCCCCACTTCAGATGCCAGTTCACAAGCCCAGTTGTCGCTGGGCTTCTGACCAGCGGGCTATCTATATAGATCAGGGGTTCCCACACCCCCTCCTCGAGGGCCATTCAGAGAACCGTGGGCCCACAGTGGCTTTGTCATGCTGGGGGTTTTGAAGTGATGTGAGATGGTCAGTTGTGAGCACGGGAGGAAGAAACCCTGTCCACTTTCAGTTGCAAATCACCCAGCTGTGTGGGTTCCTTTTTGCTTGACTTCATGCTGACTTACTAATCCGCCTTCCATCAGGTCTGCACACTGAGTACCAGCTGCCACGCCAGCGCTGGGCTTCTGAAGGGAGGGGACTTTCGGCTGAACTATGTCCAGGGGCTTTGCCATAGCATTTCTCTGGGGTCCACAAGTGTACGGATTCAAAGGCTGAGAGGTTACAGCAGGATCATGAAAAGCGCTTCTCATTCAGAAGCAAAGTTCTGTCTCCTGTGGGGATCAGGAAGACCCTGTGGCAGGGGTCCTCAAACTTTTTAAACAGGGGCTAGTTCACTGTCCCTGAGACCATTGGAGGGCCGGACTATAGTTTAAAAAAAAAAAAACTACGAACAAATTCCTATGCGCACTGCGGGCCCGGGACGAGTCGGCTGCTAAGCAGGACAGGCAGCGGCACCCGGCGGGCCGGATAAATGGCCTCAGCAGGCCGCATGTGGCCCGCGGGCTGCAGTTTGAGGACCCCTGCCCTGTGGGCCTCCGCTACTCCCTCCCCTGGGCCTGGACAGCCTCCGAGGGAACAGCGGGACCTCCCTATTCTGAAATGAAAGGCATTTTTACTCGCAAATGCCTAGAAGGATTACTTCCTGTTTCCTTCGGCCCCTTCATCTTCCATGTCCTAATTTCTAAACTTGAGAGTGTAAGACGTCCCTCTGTAATAATGTCCTGCACTCACACATTGGGTGTGGAGATGCTTTCCACTCAGCTGCCTGGACCAAGGGACTGACGCCGGCGGGTTCAGAGCGGCCGCATGTGATGTGCTGGTGCATCCCAGGGCAAAAAGCCCGGCTGGTTAAGCTCCATAACCCTGACAGCCACGCTGTGGCCCGCCGGCTTGGGAAAGAAACGGGGGTGGGGAAGGGGGTAGGGGTAATAGTGTCAGGGAAGGGAAGCACCTAATTGGATGGGAGTTGCAGAGAATTATCCTTGAATTTCTTGGCCAGAGGAGCAGGGGAGCCAATGCCCCCTTTCTTAGTAAGACCAACAGGTACCAGAAGCTGCTCTTAGCTGGAGGAGGGCGAGCGAGGGAGGCACGTGTGGTGGGAAGAGGGCGTGCGGTGGCTGGGGCACCAGGGCCAGGGCTCTCAGGCCCCAGCACCGGAGGCGATAGACACGAGTTGGCTGTCCCCTCGCAGGAGCCACCGAAGCTGTCGCTGAGGCCAGTGTGGAGAGTCAGGCCAGGACCAGTGGCCACATGGCCGTTCCCGGGAATCTGCCCCCTTTTGTGTTTCCTCTGAAGCCCAGACAGTGCTTGACGTCCCAGAGTCGCCATTGCTTCCACACCAAAGTACTCCCGTCTGTGAGCATGAGCAACTGGCTGGCTTCCTAGGCGAGGAAATGTGCGTTTCCTGAGGGTTCACCAGCTACCCAGTGGGAAGGAGGCGCTAGAGCAAGGCCACAGGAAGGGCCCCGCGATGGGGACGTACGGCACCAAAACGCCACGCCGGTTTCTTTTGAAGAATTACGGTTTCTAAAGATTGCCTTTGAACATCTTGGCCGCATGTACACATCCCACACAGCAGTAGTTTTCAGCTTTTCAAATAGTTCTATCAGCAGTGCCCTTTTAAGAAATGAAACCAGTAAAAGTTCTCCTGCTCTGAGTAAGCAAGGGTGGGGCAGAAGAACACAACGCTTCTGCCCTAGAAAATCCAAAAAGTGATCGTAGAAACCACAGAAGGGCAGCTGCCTGCCACAAAGAGAACAGGTGAAGAACCGCCAGCCTCGGGATGGGCCTGGGGGTGGGGGGTCGCAGCGTGGGCCTTGGGGGTGCGTTAGGTAAGGTCCTCCTGGTTTTAAAGTCCAGGAAAAACCCAATGGAGACGCCAAGTCGAGGTCGGGCCGGGGCAATAGATGGCACTTAGGAAAGATGGACGGAGGCCCGTCTGCCTGTGGACTGAAGGGTCCTGGGTTTGATTCTGGTCAAAAGCACGTACCTCGGTTGCAGGCTTGATCCCCAGCCCTGGTCGGGGCACGAGTGGGACGCAATGAGTCCATGTGTTTCTCTCACATGGATGTTTCTCTGTCTCCGCCCTCCCTCCCACTTTCTCTAAAAATCAATGGGGAAATATTCTCGGGTGAGGATTAACAACAACAAAGATGAACTTCTAAGGCGACAGAGAAGGACGCATTCAGTATGCACGCGCGTCAGGCGCCACTGCATGCTGTGGGCGTCGCCCTAAACGAAGCAGGCCTGCCCACGGGGTGCTGGTAACTAGAAGGGATGGGAGTGAGTAGTTACACAGACGTGCGATGTGCCAGGTGCTTAAAGGAGAACATGCAGGCACCACTGCTGTGGCATTAGAAAAGGCACTGTCCCTGCCAGCGAGGCCAGGGCCACCCCCGGGGCTTCCCAAGGCGCTCCCTGGGACCCGGCCTGGCCTTTCCTAACGCTGCCCTAGTCTGACGGTCTCGGTTCAGAAGGAAATGCTGGGCCACAGCAGGTTTCAGAAAGGAGAGTGGATCTCTCCCTGATGGTCTCCGCTGGCAAAATAAAACCGCAGGGACACTGTTTGCAGGTCCCAACCCTGGAAGGCTGGGCGGTGGCCTGTGGCAAGGGCACGCAGGGCAAGGAGGAGTTGCAGGAGGGGCTGGGCTGGCAAAGTTCACTCCCTGAAAAGGTAAGGAGCTACTTGCCTGCGATGTGCAAACAGTACATTTGCTTTCTGTGTTTTGGCTTTTGCGTTTTGTTTTTCCTTGGAGCTAATAGATGTACATTTCTGGTTCTGGAGGTCATGTCCAGCCTCTAAGGGAGTCCCCGTCCACCACCACTCTGTGTCCCCCCTGGACAGCTGTCATAGGGAGTCACGTCGCCAGATCAGGGCACAGTGATCTCCCTGTGGGTGGCCCCGGCCTCGCTTCCCACCCGCGGCTATATTCCACCCACCCCATGTCCTTCTGGGCTCGGCCCTTCACACCCATCCTGAGGGTGGATTTGTCACTGGTGTTCAGGCTCCAGTGCAGAACAAACAAGGGTGGAGGGGAGACCTGAGGCCCCCCACCGCTGGCAGCCCTGCCGCTCTGGTGGGCCTGGGGGGATGGTCCCAGGGTCCCCAGAGTCAGGACATCCTGGTACTCGGGCACTTCTATAGTGCAGTTGACAGAAAGGGATGTCAAGAGGTTTAAAACTTGGTATTACTACGGTAAAGGAATCATTAGAGCTAACATGCATTTTAGGGGAGATGTCATATCACAAAGTGGGGAGGCTGCACATAGGCCTGAGAATTCCAAGGCATTCTGTCCACAAAAACCTTTCATTTTCACCTGTTCCCATTGATGCCTTTTGCTTACTGATGAGTGGGTCTCAGTCTTCTAGGGGGCCTGTGGCCTCCGTAGTGCTGCTCTGGGACTCTACCCCCTCAGTAAGACAGACAGGCTAGAGGGGCTGGAGTTCGGCCATGTCTTTCCCCTGTTGGCTGAGCTCTGAGGAGGTCAGCTCCCTTGCTGGCCGGCCTTCGTTACGGAGAAGGAACAACCTGGGCATATTTCAGATGCTTGCTTTTCCTCTCCTCATAGTCAAAACCAAGGGCATTTTGCTCCCATCTTCACTGTCCGGACCTGTTGGGCTCCCTGGAGATAGAACCCGTGCAGTTGTGGGGGTGGGCATTGTCCTGTGACCTCAATGCTCTGATGGATCCAGGAAGTCATTGGTTTCTAGTTTAATCATCTTTGTTCTTGAGTGGTGACTTCCAAGTTACACCTTGAAGATAAAAGGAGTCACCCTTATTGTTATGCCTGCTACCTATCTATGCCGTTCCTAACAAATGCGTGTAGAAGGGCAGGTGTTTGCTCGGCAGGTGTGGTTGGCGAACGCCAGTTAAATCCAGTGACTTGAACAAACTGGAGGGCTGGAGGGAACTACCTTCTCATCTACTTTCAACACAGGCCAATGTGAGCACCAGTGGAGTGGGGGGCACATCTGTCATGGGTGACCCATAATAAAAGTTGTTTTTGCCCAGTCCTGATGGCTCAGTGGTTGACCGTCCACCTATGAACCAGGAGGTCACCGTTCGATTCCCGGTCAGGGCACATGCCCAGGTTGTGGGCTCAATCCCCAGTGTGGGGTGTGCAGGAGGCAGCCAATCAATGATTCTCTCATCATTGATGTTTCTATCTATCCCTCTCCCTTCCTCTCTCAAATCAATAAAAATACACCTTTTAAGTCTATTTTTAAAAAAATGAATCACAAAAGTACAGACACTTTGCCACATTCCCAACTGACAACCAATCAAAGAATATTGTCTGCTTACATGAGGGAAAACCTTCAGGGCCATTAATACATAAGAAAATGCAGATTAAAATGAAGAGTCCTGACCAGGGTGGCTCAGTGGGTTGGAGCGTTGTCCCACACACCGAAAGGTGACCGGTTCCATTCGCCACATACCTAGGTTGTGGGTTTGATCCCCCTTCAGTGTGCGTATGTGGGAGGCAACCGATGGATGTTTCTCTCTCTTCCTCTCTAAAGTTTACACACACACACACACACACACACGTATACATACACAGATATATGTGTGTGTGTGTATGTGTATCCATCCTCTGGTAAAGATTAAAAAAAAAAAAGATGCCATGTTGTACATACCCTACTTTCTGGGGTTTTTTCAGCAAAAGCAAAATTACCATATAAAAGCCCAATGTGAGGTTATAAGGAAGTACGTCGCCTTAGGCATTGCCAGTAGTGCTTTAAATTAATACAGTGGAATCTGGAGGGACTGGAGCCAATCAGAAGATGTGTTTTGACTCAGTAATTCCATTACTGGGCTTTTTCCCCCCTCGACAAGAATTGTAGAGAAAACAGCCACGTGTCCAAAGCGTTTGCACCAGCATCCTTTGTAACGGCAACAACGGGGAGAGCAGCCTCGGCCGAGCCCAGCACCGGGGAATGGTCAGCTCAGCGCTGGCTGAGTTTTAAGTGTCTTCCTGTTACCTCCTCCAGCTTCGATCCTCAACACGCAGATCCCAGCCGCACTTCTAAAGCAGGCCGATTCCTGTCCACTCCTCTGACGTGACCTTGCCCCTTCTCTGGTCCCCCTGCCAGGAAATTCCTGGAAAGCACACCATGTGGCTTGCTCACCTTGACATGCCTCGGCTCCAGTACAAAGAAAGGCTCTTTTAAAGCCTGATACACAGAATGGGGGCCCTGGAACCCCTGTATCAGCATCACCTGGAGCCCATTGAAAATGCAGCATCTGTGGTTTAAGATGGTAAATTTATGTATATTTTATTACAATTAAAAATTAAAATGCAGAATCTCGGGCCCCACCTCATACATGCATTTCCACATCAACATTTTAATAAGCTGCCAGGGGATTTGTTTAAATTTTGAGAAACCCCATATGTTGGTATATAGTTACTATTAAAATACGAATTCCCGCCATTAGTTACTAATTCTAATTAAGACATTTTATTTTTCTATTTCTCTTCTCTCAGATTCTTTCATTTGTGGGATGAAGGGAGAAATCACAGTAGCAGCTGGCAGGCTCCAAGGGCAGCATGATGCCATGGCAACCGCTTCCATCAGTAACTTAATTTCATCTCTGCTTTTCCATCTTTCTCTCCTTAATGCTGAAGCTGGAAATGTTTTAATTTGGAAGGAACATAAAATGGCTTGTGGTTGCTATGCCTACAGTAACGGCGCACTTCCTAATGGGCCTGTCATAAAGGAAACTGTTAGCAACTCACAGAAACTCCGACACCCAGGGGCCACCAAGACCCTTCATCTCTGACTTGGCCAAGCAGAGCCCCAGGCCCGGGCGAGAGGCCCTGGCTGCTGCGTGGCAGCCTGCCAGCCTGCACGGAGTCGCACCTCCGCAGGCTGCGTGGTCTGGCCACCCAGAGGGTTTTAGGAAGAACATGCGGAGAGAGGCGCACTGGCAGACCCTGTAGGAGACTTGGTGTAGGTGACACCTACACTAAACCCCAGTGTATTCGCTGGCTGGGCCTGCCATGACACACGCACCCAGCTGGCGTGGCTCAGTGGTTGAGCATTGACCTGTGAACCAGGGTTTGATTCCCGGTCAGGGCATGTCTGAGTTTCAGGCTCGATCCCCAGTGTGGGGTGTGCAGGAGGCAGCTGATCAATGATTTGCTCTCATCATGAGTGTTTCTCTCTCTCTCTCCCTCTCCCTTCTTTTCTGAAATCGATAAAGTACCATAGGCTGGGTAGCTTGGCAGAATTTTTCTTTATAAACTTTTTTTTAAATGTATCTTTTTATTGATTTCAGAGAGGGAGAGAGAGAAATATCAACTAAGAGAGAATCATTGATTGGCTGCCTCCTGCAGCATGTGCCCTTGACAGAAATCGAACCCAGGGACCTTTCGGTCCTCAGACTGACGCTCTATCCCCTGAGCCAGACTGGCTGGGGCCAGAATTGTTTCTTGACAGTTCTGCAGGCTGGGCGATCGAGAGCAAGGGGTCAGCAGGGCTGGTTTCTCCTGAGGCCTCCCTCCCAGGCTTGCAGCAGCCAGCTCCCTGTGTCCTCCTGCTGTGTCTTCTCACAGGACACCAGTGAGACTGGATCAGAGCCCACCCTAACAACCTCATTTTAATGTAATCAATCCCTTCGAAGACCCCCATCTCCAAATCTAGTCACACCTGGGTGGACACAATTCAGCCTGTACCACCCACCCCGGCTAGTCCTCGGGGGATGACTGGCCTAGGCCTCAGGCATCCATCGCTGTGTGTGAGCCCCAGGTGGGCCTGGCTCCAGCACGTGTCAGCCAGCACACGCCAGGGCGCCGCGGGGGCTGCAGTCCCGGCCCGTAGCACCACCTGCAAGGCCCTGGATTCCATCTTCTCATGCACTTTGGGAATGTGTGACCTGTTCCATTCACCCGTGTTGGCCCGAGTCCCCAGCCAACACCTCTCAGTGCTGCCTCCAGTGCACAGAGCGTCCTGAGATGACAGCGGGCTCGTTCGATGGAGCAGCCAGTACAGAGCGGACTGCGGACACAGAACGAGGACGTCGTGACTGAAGTGACCCTTCAGCGTGCACAGGGGTGGACCGCACGGACTAGTGGCTCTCGGGGCCTTGGAGAGGACATAAGTGACATATGAGTACTCGGGGGGGGGGGGGCGGGGGGTGCGGGCAGAAGGCAGGTCAGTGGTGGGAGAGGAGCCATCGGACTTCCTGTTGGTGTGGAAGTTTGCAGTAAAGTAGGACACAGAGCCCGCGGGGCAGGAGGTGTAGGATCATCTCCCAGGAAAGTGGGAACCTGAATGGACACAAGAGGTGGAGCAGGTGCAGGGTTGCCACGGAGACTGGGCTGCCCTGGAAACTAGCCTCCATGAATGAAGCACTTCTCCAGCCACGCAGTCACTTCCCAGGACGGGATCTGCCGAGCAAGGACGCAGTGGGAGAAAGGGGCTACCGGAGGAGGTGAGCGGAGGGAGGCCAGCCAGCAGGTCGGTGGAGGGGACAGTGCACTGTGGCTCCCAGTGGGGACGGAGGTACCTGTGATCAGGTCACTGACGGGGGAGCTCAGAGCGCAGCCCTGAGGCTGTGAGGTGAGGACAGGAATGCATGGCAGACTACAGGCTATGGAGCCTTGTGAGACCACATGGAGTAGTTAATAAAAACAAACAGAAGTATAGAAGACATTAGGGCTTTGCCTAAATAAGTATGTTATAAATCATGAAACTGTGTATACTGGATCATCGTGAAAAAAGTATTTTTGTGCTTTTTAAAAATACATCTTGATTGATTTTAGAGAGAGGAAGGGAGAGGGATAGAAAGAAACATCAATCAGCTACCTCCTGCACACCCTCCTGCACACGGGGGATCGAGCCTGCACTGGGCATGTGCCCTGACTGGCGATCAAACCAGCAACGTCTTGGTGCATGGGATGACGCTCAACCAACTGAGCGACACGGTCCAAGGCTTATTTTTTTTACTATTTTTTTAAAATAATTTTTGTATTGATTTCAGAGAGGGAGAGAGAGATAAAAACATCAGTGATGAGAGAGAATCATTTATTGGCTGCCTCCTGCACGCCCCACACTGGGGATCGAGCCTGCAACTGCGCATGCGCTCTTGACTGGAATCGAACTGGGGACCCTTTGGTCTGCAGGCCTACACTCTATCCACTGAGCCAAACCGGCTAGGGCCTTTTTTCTTTTACTGTTTTTTATTGTGGTAAAACACAATAACATAAAATTTGCCATTTAAGCCATTTAAAAAATATGTTTTATTGATTTTAGAGAAGGGGAAAGGGAGAGAGAGGGAAAAGGAACACTGATTGGCTGCCTTCCATAAGCGCTCCAACGACCAGCGATCTAACCAGCAACCTAGGTATGTGCCCTAACCAGGAATTGAACAGGCAGCCCTTCAGGGCACGGGATGACTGGCCAACCAACCGAGCCCCGCCACTCAGGGCTGTTTTAACCATTTTTACGTGTATAATAAAGTAGCATTAAGTACATTCACATTGCTGTGCAACCATCACTACTGTCTAGTCCTAAAATTCTCATGATCCCAAACAGAAACTTCATGCCCATAAGCTGCATCTTTTACTGTAGTCGCAGTTAAAGACACTGGTCAGTGGTCGGGGGGTGCATATCTGTGGCCATGCAGGGGACAAGATCCTTGCAGGACAGGGGCCAGGGAGCTGACAGGTCAGGATGTTGGAAGGTCACCTACAATTCACATATATATTGCAATCCCTTACATTTTAACGGAACGTGGTGTCTCCGAGAATGCAGCCAGGAACCATAATGCAAAGAACAATAGTGAGTCTGGTGCTAAGATTTTCAGAGAATGAAGGGGTCTGCAGAAATAGAGCAAAAATAATCGAAGTGCCCAACCACCACACAGAGATATGCAGGTAGGTATATGTTAAGTTTAATACTGTGCAGCCACTAAAAATATTTATTAAAAAACTGCAGTAACAAAAATTCCCCTTCAAAAAGCAGAATACGAAAGTATGTCAGCTTTGGCTCATATCAGAATTATAATTTGCTTTTGACAAAGGACGAGCTGAGCTCAGCCTGTGTGGCCCAGTGGTTGAGTGCAGACCTAGGAACCAGGAGGTCAGGGTTGGATTCCTGGTCAGGGCACAAGGCGGAGTTGCAGGCTCATGCCCAGTAGGGGGCGTGCAGGAGGCAACTGACCAATCATTCTCTCATTTTCTATCCCTCTCCCCTCCTCTCTCTGAAATCAATAAAAATGAAAATTAAAACACAAAGAACTAGCTGAGAAAAGATATTTGCAATAGCAAAAACAAGGAAAGCTTAATATTTAAGACAAAGTAACCCTGACAATTCCCAAGAAAAAGGAAACCTAGTTGGAAACTGAAGGAGGCCTGAAAGGCTTAATAGTTTTTTGTGATTTTCTTAAATATATTTTTATTGATTGCAAAGAGGAAGGGTGAGGGAGAGAGAAACATCAATAAGAGAATCATTGAAGCGCTGCCTCCCGCACGCCCCCTACTGGGAATCGAGACTGTAACCCAGGCATGTGCCCTTGACCAGAATGGAACCTGGGACCTTTCAGTCCACAGGCAGACGCTCTATCCATTGAGCCAAACCAGCCAGGGCAAGGCTTACTAGTTAATGGAGATGCTAACACATCTCTGGAGAACGTGGAGGACATCCATCTGCCCTCTACGTAATAAACCCAGTGACACCCAAAGACTCAGATCTTTACAGTGCATTGCACAAAAGCAGCAAGATCTAAAGGATGCTAACAATGTCGTATACATTGTGACCTCAACAGTATGGGTTTTAAAAGTACTATGTAATTTACAAATCAATCTATAGAGAACGGCTATGGGACCAACAAAATAATGACATGATAGGAGTTGGGGAACAGTATGGACAGCGAGAGAGGGCGGGCTGCCTGGGGGGCCGAGAGCGCTGTCGGGTCCGATTTGGGGGTTCCAGAACAGAGTTAGGGGCCGGGTGCAGATTCAGAGTTAGAATGGCTTGGAGCGTTCTAGCAGGATGATCAGGGGGACAGGGGAGCGCGCAAGACCCCGTACTCTGCGGACAAGGCCAAGGAAGGTCTGGCCAGGAAAAACCCGGCGCCACGCACCGGCCCGTACGCCCCGCGTCGGCCCCGGGAGCTGTGAGCCCATCACGTCCACGGCCGATCCACGCGTGCGGAGAAAGTGGACTTCCTGGGGCGCAGCTCCACGCGGCCAAAGAATCCAGCGGGTAGGCGCCCAGCCCGGACCCGCAGGCGCCTGCGCGCGGCGCTCTCCGCTGAGCTCGCCGGAGTCCCGCCCCGCCCCGCACGACCCGCCCCTGCGCCCCCAGGCTTCACGGGCGGGCTCCGAGGCCGCGCTCACAGGACCGGCCAATGGAAGCGCGGCGCGCCCCGCGGCACGTGCGCCCCAGCCCAGCTGGTGCCGAGCGCGAGCCGCCGAGCTCCCGCGCGCAGAGCGCGCGGGGCGGGGGCGCGCTGGCGGGGCGGGATGCGGGCGGGGCGCGGGCGGTGCTACGTGCTGATTGGCCCGCACCGCGTTCCGAGGCCGTTAACGGCGGCGCGGCGGGGCCGGGGCTCCAAAACAAAGGGCTGGCGGCCCGCGGGGCGGCGGCGGGAGGATGCCTCGCGCCCTGCGGAGGTGCCAACGGCCGCAGCGCGCCCCGGGTCGCGCCGGGGCCGCGTGAGAACCGAGCCCGCGCTGACCGAGGCCCGGGCCGGATGGGCACTGCGGGTTGGGGCGCGGACCGCCGAGCGGCCGTGAGTACGGGCGGGCCTGGACTCTGTTGCGCGGGCGGCTACTTGTGGCGACCCCCGAAGCCTGCGGCTGCGGGCTGGGTCCGGAGCACCTGTTGGGCGTCCAGGCGGGCAGACGGGGTGCGAACGGCCGCACCTGTCGATGTTTTCCTTCTGATTTGATTGTTTGATTTGTTGGTATTTGGTTCGCTCCGTTTTGGAGCAGACCAAAAAGCCTAATCTTGGATTTGGCCCCCGCTCTCCCCCCTCCCCACCCATCCCAGCCATGAAAATATGTACAGAGGGAATGGACCACATCATAATAGGCTTTTCCCTCTTTAAAAAAAAAATAAGTCGCCATTGGGGAGGAAAGGGAGGACAAAGAGGTCTCTAGGTGGGCTGTGGAAAGGGGGGACGTTTCCAAGTTGCCCACACAAAGATCGGGACTCCGCGTTAGTCCACCACTTGTGGCACGAGGCGCCGGCAGCAGAGCTCGCAAACGCCTTTGCTTCGGAAACCTGCTCAGCAGGGTCCCCCTCCCCCAGCCCTGCCTGAGATTGGCATCTTCTAATGTCCAAATTATGTGCCAAGTTTTAGGATGGAAAGGAGGCTAAATTCCGTTTTAGATGGACGGTGGCCCGGGAAGACATCCATTTCGCCACCCCCAAGCCTTTTCCATTCTGTTGCATTTCTTCTTTCTCTTTGTATCCAAAACATACGCACCTTAACCTGTCGATGCCTTTGCCAAGAGTGTTATTTTTTCCACCAGCCAGGCCCTCACCCCAAGTCCCCAAGCCTCTGAACCAGGCTTGCCTCCCCTGGGGAACCTTCTCCGTAGCTGCACGTGCCCAGGCCGCCTCTCCCCCTCACCTGTGGGCCCTCCCGCCTCTGCTCTAGTAGGTGTTCTGGGAGCCAGGTGCTGTGATGATCCCAGGGTGGCTTCCCCAGCCCCGGCTGTGGGCACTTGGGTGACCTCACAGCGGTGGCACAGTTGAAGGATGCTGATACTGCGTTCTCCTGGACCTTGCTGCTTCCGCCCCTTGCCTCACAGGATAAGGGGCTCTACTTGTGGGAACCCCCCAGAGCTAGGCCCCGGGCAAGCTCATGTCTTAAAACGACCGTGTAGCACAGGGTCTGGCCTGCGTTGGGCACTTTAAAAAACAAACAAACAAACAAAACTCAATTAGTAATCTTAGCAGTGGTCTTTCCGCTTTTTAAATGAACTTCTCATTTTGGAATAATTTTAGATTGACATAAAAGTTGCAAAAATAGTACAGGCAGTCCCAATGTGCCCCACACCCAGCGTTCCCATCCTCCATTGCCATGGTACCCTGGCCAAAATTAGCGGCTGACACGGGTGCATGAAGTAAATTCCAGGCATTAAGTCTTTCTGTTTTGGAAGCACTGAGGTGTGCAGAGCTCTTTATGTGGACAGCAGGGATCCCGTGTCTGTCTGCACGCAGTTCCCGGGGGACCGTGTGTCAAGGGGCAGGCGTGCGGAGGGCAGGGGGCTGTCACTTGGCTTTCATGTCTTTTTCTCCCCTGGAGACTGGTAAGAGGAGTCTGCCTGCTTTCAAGCCCTTCTCTGACACTGTTCACCCCAGGTTCATTGCGTTTTGAATTTTAGGAAAGTAGTGAGATCTGTTAATCAGCAAAACCTCTAGAGAGTGGGAATTTGATAAGAGATTGGAGCGGAGGTTGAGAAAGTTCTGAACAGCCAAGTCACGGGGGGGCCCAACGGTTCTGGGGAGGGCAGCGTGAGTTCCTGTCTGGAAAGGAGTCAAGGGGATGAGATGGACTGGGGGCTGCTGGGAGACATTGTGACAGAGACCTGGGGGGGGGGGCGCGAGGGGGGAAGCACTGCGGAAAACCTGGCCACGGCTGAGAGTAAAACAGAAATCCTGGAGCCAACCGACCCAGAGCCAGGGTTCCCTGTGGGGTGAGGGGGGTTGAGCCAAGCTTGCTGACTCGGCCAAGCTTGTGTGATTCTCTGGACCGCCTTGGGAGTTGCATAGTAGCCCCATTTTACAGGCGAGGCAGCAGCTTGGCCACCAGATTGATGCCGCATGCAGTTCCAGTGGAGCCTTCTTTCAGCCTTGCCCCCCCCCCCAGGCCCCGGCGCCAAACCTCACCTGCTGGCTCCCTGGCTGCCACCTGTCTTCCAGCGCACTCTCCCCCAAGCACCGCCCCCTTCCCATCCCTCTGTGCATCTTTGGTTTTCCCCATCCCTTGCACAACGCAGGGCTTTGAATGTTGGCTGTGTTGTACTGAGCGTGTGACTAATAGTGCACGATTACCAACCTCTTTCCTCTTGCTTCAGCCTAGTCCCTGGTTCCTGCGTCTCCCCTTCTTAGCGAGGAAACGAGCAGCCTTTGCTAGAAGGTCCCAGGCCGTGAGGGGAAACGCTGGTACTGGTGGGAGGATTAAAGGGAATGTACTGGAGGTTCTTCCAAAAGGAAGGCTCAGTGCAAGCTCATGAATCATAGTCTCGTGGGAGATGTGGAGACAGGACCCGGCCGCGGTGGGAGAGCTGGGCGAGCCCCTGGGTCCGGGAGAGGCAGGGGCAGCGGGGTCCACAGGGGCTGTATCTGAGGACAGCGCGTGGGTGGGAGGGCTGAAGGAGGAGCCTTCTCTCCCTCCCCCGACGCAGGGGTCCCAGGCGCTGGCTCCTGAAATTGGAGAAAAGCTTCTTATCCCATAACAAGGAGGGAGGAAGTCTGTGTGCACCGAAGGCAAGCGGAACCTGTGCTGTCACACCTTTTGCTGTAAAGCCTTCAGGCCTTCCCAGGCCTGTGTGTGCACGCGCCACGTGTGAGTTTGAACGCTCAGTCTACACACCTGGTATCAAAATCACACGTTACCAGCCCAGCCGGCGCGGCACCGTGGTTGAGTGTCGACCTATGAACCAGGAGGTCACAGTTCGATTCCCGGTCGGGGCACATGCCCGGGTTGCGGGCTCGATCCCCAGTGGGGCCGTGCAGGAGGGAGCCAGTCAATTACTCTCTATCGTCATTGATGTTTCTCTCTCTCTCTCCCTCTCCCTTCCTCTCTGAAATCAATAAAAATATATATTTTTTAAAATCAGAAGTTACCGAGAGGAGACAGCGAAAAGGAAGTCACCTTCCCTGCCCTCCCTGTCCCCAGCCTGAGTCCCACTTTGCATCTTTTCTGGTTCATGTTTAGCAGCACCTTCGGCCAGTCTCTGGGTTAGACTGGAGGTGGCTTCTAATCTTGTTATCACAGGCAACATTGTAACCACCGTTACCCAGTTTTAGTGCAGGCGGGCCAGTCCGGAGCTGAATGCCTGGGTGGACACTGGCTTCAGGGGGTATGCCGGGAGCACCCAGCTGGCTGCATCGCAGCCGTTCTCACCAGGTGGTAAGGCAGGTGCCAAGTGCCTTTGGTTTGCATCGATGAGGAGAGCTCACACGTGTCTACAGGCTCTGTGGGCCAGGCCAGTGGTCGGCAAACTCATTAGTCAACAGAGCCAAATATCAACAGGACAACGACTGAAATTTCTTTGGAGAGCCACATTTTTTAAACTTAAACGTCTTCTAATGCCACTTCTTCAAAATAGACTCGCCCAGGCCGTGGTATTTTGTGGAAGAGCCACACTCAAGGGGCCAAAGAGCCGCATGTGGCTCGCGAGCCGCAGTTTGCCGACCACGGGTCCAGGGGGTAGACTGGCTTTGAATCCAGCCCCTCCGCTTGCTTACTGGGCCACACGGGGCCTCGGTTTCCCTGGCTGCAGAGTGGGACTACGGACACTCATCTCTTACGGCTGCTGTTAATTCCTGTGGTTTTCATGCCGTCACCTGCTCAGGGTGGGGCTGGCCCCGGCTCCGAGGCTCTTGGGGGGAGTCTGCGTTTCCTTTTCTGTGACGGGTGTGATCGCCACGCGTGCACCTGCCTGGCGTTCTGCTTTCCCCGGCCGGGCTCTGCCGGACACGGCAGCCGGGTGGGCCGCACCGGGCCTCCGCTCCCCGGAGCTCTGTCCACAGCACCAGTGACAGGCGCCGGTTCCCTCTCAGGCTGACGAGCCCGCTTCCTTGCCTGGCAGGGCCTCTTCCTGCTCACAGGGAGGTGGAGGCCTGGGGCCCGCTCACCTGCCGGGCATGGTGACGCTGTGCTGGGAGGAAGAGTAAACGCGGGGGGAATAGAGAGATGGGCGGTCTCGGGGCCTGTGTCCTGTGGGCGTGAGGACCCGGCAGGTGGAGAGAGGGCAGGGAGCCCTCAGCCCTTGGGCAGCCTCCGTTCTGTCCTGTGATTGCCAGAGCTCTTTGGTTTGGGGTCATTTCTCAGTGTTGTTTGTCTTTGGAAGTGTGGTGACGGCACCGTATGCACACAGGCCTGACTCACGTTCTCTTAAAATATTTCTACCTGCTTGTTTTAGGAGAGACACTTCTGGAATCAGAATATTGTTTTTGCTCTAAAAATTGACCCCACACGAATCTCTGGGGGGGGGGGGGGGGTGGTGGCTGCCCTGCCGGCACGGCGTCCTGTCCTGGGCTGGCCTTCGGTGGCTTGCAGGTGGTCCCAAGCCCAGGAGGGAGGCACTGGCTCAAAAGCCATGAGCAGTGTTTCGCCACTAAAGGTCCTAGACCCGAGTGAGGCGCCTTTGGCTAAGCCAAGGTTCCTGCCTCTCGGCCCCTTCACGTTAGGCTGTAGAAGGAAGGTGAGGAGGGGAGGGAGGGGATAAAACAGTTTACTAACTCCTTTAATTAGAAAGGAAAACTTGGATGAGGACGTTAAAACAGACTTGACACAAGTTCAGTAAGAAGTGAAGTCAGCCCTGGCCGGTTTGGCTCAGTGGATAGAGCGTCGGCCTGTGGACTGAAGGGTCCAGGGCACGTGCCTGGGCTTGCGGGCTCGATCCCCAGTGGGGGGCGTGCAGGAGGCAGCCCGTCAGTGATTCTCTCTCATCATTGATGTTTCTCTCTCCCTCTCCCTTCCTCTCTGAAATCAATAAAAATATATTTTAAAAAAACAAGAAGTGAAGTCAGAACAAGTTTGCTCCTTCCTCACTGGGCACACTGGCGGTGGAGCGGGGTGGACTTGAGTGTCCGCGTGGACAGTGGGCACGGGGAGGGGAGGGGAGTGGCTGGGGCAGGTGGTGTCCGAGGTGACGCTTACCTGTGTGCCCCTCCCGGGGCACTCGGGGAGCTGGTCGGAGAGAATCCATAACGGGTTCGCGGGCTGGAGCAGCAGATAAAGTCTGACCAGATGTGTTGGGGCTTACGTGATGCTTTTGTTAGAAGAAGATCTCAAGGTCTGGGCAGTTCTAAGTGCTATTACTCAATGTCATTCTTGCGAAATGTTAAGATGTAACAGTATTTTAATGTAGCACAGTATTTTGCAGACCAGCTATAAACAGGATGAGCTTGGCAGGAACCTAACAGATTAATGTAGCCAACGGCAAAGAAGAAATCGATGTGTAATTAGCCAAATAGTATGACTAAGGGAGGGCTCAGCCTCCCTTGGTGGGACAGGTTTGGATATGAGTCCCGCGGCCTTCATTTGCTGCAAGTGCAGTAATAAAACTACCTGGCGACAACCAGTCACCTTTTTTTTTTTTTAATATATTTTTATTGATTTCTGAGAGGAAGGGAGGGGGAGAGAGAGAGAGAGAAACATCAATGATGAGAGAGAACCATTGATCGGCTGCCTCCTGCTCACCCCAGGAGGATCAAGCCAGCAACCTGGGCAAGTGTCCTGACCAGGATTCGAACTGTGATCTCCTGGTTCATAGGTCGATGCTCAACCAACTGAGCCACACCAGCTGGGCCAGGTTTTCTTCTCCAGTAGGACACCCCAAGTGGTGAACCCCTTGAGTTTGGTAACTCCGTGTCCTTGATTCTGCAGAAACCCAAGGGGAAAATTCAGGAAGGGCACATGATTCAGTGGCAGCCAATGGGGGTGGAGGGATGGGGAGTGGTTTTTTTTGGAATTACTAATTGGGAATATCCAATATAATTAGGCTTGTTGAGAAATACCTTAACACTTGGTTGTGAAGCCCATATATTGGAGAAGGAAACAGGCTTCATTTTATTTTCTTTTTTAATGTATTTTTGTTGATTTCAGAGAGGAAGGGGGAGGAAGAGAGAGAGAGAAACATCACTGATCGGCTGCCTCCTGCACGCCCCACACGGGATCGAGCCCACAACCCGGGCATGTGCCCTGACCCGGAATCGAGCCGTAGCCTGCTGGTTCACAGGCGATGACACTGAGCCACACGGGCCACAACAGCCCGTGTAACAGGCTTCATTTCAGAGGGTGGGTGTGGGTGTGGGTGTGGGTGTGGGTGTGGGCGTGGGCGTGGGCGTGGGCGTGGCCCTTGTGTGGAAATTTCCTCCACTGCTGCCTTGTTCGCTGGTTTTGTCTGTTGGAAAGAGCGATAAGCTATTAATGTTTTATTAGGGCACGAATTGGAATCTAACGTTTTCTTTTCCTAGAGACACAATTGTCCAGCACCATTTTAAAAATTTGTTCTTTCCCAGTGAGCCCCAGTGTCCCTTCTGCTATAGCTGGTGTCCTTCTAGGCTATACATAGATCTGCTTCTGAGCTTGCTTTTACGTCACATGACCTGGTTTTGTCCCGAGCCAAACCTATATAATAAAACCCCTAATATCAGCCGAACAGCAGCAGAACGACCGGTCGCTATGACACACACTGACCACCAGGGGGCAGACGCTCAACGCAGGAGCTGCCCCCTGGTGGTCAACGCACTCCCACAGGGGGAGCGCCGCTCAGCCAGAAGCTGGGCTCGCGGCTGGTGAGCACAGCGGCGGTGGTGGGAGCCTCTCCTGCCTCCTCGGCAGCACTAAGGACCCCCACCCCCCAGTGCATGAATGTCATGCACCAGGCCTCTAGTATCACATACTTTCTCTCTTTTTAATTGGAGAGAGAGAGGGAGAGGCAAAGAGAGAAACATGGATTTGTTCCACTTTCTTAGGTTTCATTGGCTGCTTCTTGTATGTGCCCTGACTGGGGATGGAACCCTCAACCTTGGCGTGTTGGGACAGTGCTCTACCTAACCCAAGCCAGTATCCCACGCTCCTCTTTCTTCAGCCCTCACCTGAGGATATGTCCTTTATTGATCTTGAGAGAGCAGAGAAGGGAAGGCGGAGAGAGAGAGGAAAAGAGAGAGAAAAGCCAACACGGACCAGTTGCCCCTGTACACGTCCCACCTGGGAACTGCCTGGGAATCACGCCTGCAACCCAGGGGCGCGCCCTGACCAGGAACTGGATCCACAACCTCTCGGTGGACGCGACAAGACGGCGTTGCAG
This sequence comes from Corynorhinus townsendii, assembly GCA_026230045.1. Lineage (NCBI taxonomy): Eukaryota > Metazoa > Chordata > Mammalia > Chiroptera > Vespertilionidae > Corynorhinus > Corynorhinus townsendii. Next base: position 13,233,559 of record JAPDVU010000014.1, read on the forward strand.
CCGCCCGAGCCGCCCGGCCGGGGCCAGGACCACACTCTCGATGACTGGTGGACAGTGACCGGCCTGGCTCTCTGGCCCACTCTGGTAGAGAACATGCTCCCATCCACCTTGCTCTTCACCAGCTTGGGCCTTTTGATGTGATGGGGTGCAGGACAAATAATAATAACTGGTACAAGAATAACTGTTCTGTGTACTCACAACTCTAAACCTACTTTTGCCCCACCCTGTATATCTTTTTCTCTGCTTTTACTACTTTAACTTTTTTTTAATTGACTGATTTGAGAGAGAGAGAGAGAGAGAGAGAGAGAGAGAGAGAGAGAGAGATGGATTTGTCCCACTTAGCCGTTCATTGGTTACATCATGTATGTGCCCTGACCGGGGATCGGACCTGCAGCCTTGGCGAATCGGTCCGCAGCTCTGACCCACTGGGCTGCCTGGCCGGAGCCGCCACTTTAACTGCTGTGTGGTGACTCACGTAGATAGAAGAACACACGAAACAGCATCCCGTTAGCGAAGACTCACAAACCAGACGTCTCTGCGCCACCACCCAGTCGCGCCTTACCTTTCCAACCTTCTCCTGCCCTCCTGTCTGAGGGGTGTCCCTTGCGAGTAGCCTCGGGGTGAGTTCTGTTTCCTGCTCAGTCTGGCCCTGACCCCCCCCCCCACACACACACACCTGGCGCACTCGGTTCCCGTGAGCGCTGCGGGCTGGGCTGGGCTCTGCTCCCTCCTCGGGGCTTCCCGCTCTTCCCCCGTCCTTGCCTCCCCGTTCTTGCCTCCCTTGGGGTTCACATGTGATCGTTCCCTGGTATTTCCCTTCACAGGTTTGGAAGTTAGACACACTTGTTCTTCTAGAAGTTTCATCAGAAATTACGTTTCTCCTCCATTTACTGGAATCTAAAGTATTTTGGGGGCAATACAAGGACTCTGGAACATTTTCCTTTGAGTTTCCGCCCTGACTTGTCATGTATCATAACCCTATATTTTTAAAGCTCCCCAAGTTCTGTTTACCCACATAGTTACCATTTTCTTTTTGGGGGGAGGGGGGTGACATAACAGGAAAAAAATGTTTAGTTATTTTTTAATGTAAATTCTTTATTGTTGAAAGTATTGCATATGTCTCCCCTCCACGGCTCCCGCCCCCCAGCAGACCCTCACCCCCACTGTCTGTGCCCGTTGGTTCCGTTTATATGCACGCACACCGGTCCTTCGGTCGATCTTCCCCCGCCCCCCCCCCCCGCCCCCGCCTTCCCTCTGAGGTTTGACGGTCTGTGTACTCGGCATTCCTTCTTTTAGAGTTGTTTTCCTTCTGTCTGAAGCACATCCTTGAACTTCTTTAGTGATATTTCGCTGAGGTCAAGCTTTTTAGATGTCGGGAGATACCATATCCCAAATCCTTGGAAGATGCTTTTGCTGGATATGGGATTCTGGGATTGCAGTTATCTTTCAGACCCTTAAAGGCCCCTTTCCCTACTGCCTTCTGGTGCCATCGGTTTCTTTGGGAAGTTGTTCTGTTGGAAAGTACTTTTCCCTCCTCTTCTGGATGCTAATAAGGCTTTTCCTTTCCTTTTCCTTTGGGTTTCTGCCGTTTCATTGTGTGGCCAGATGTGCCTTTACTTTTATTTATTCTACTTGGAATTATTGGGCCTCTTGTCTGTGGTTGGTGTCTTCAGTTCTGAAAAACCCTCAGTCTTTTCTGTTCACACATAACGCCTCTGCCCCGCTTTCTTCTCACTTTACTTCTGTAAATCCACAGGCATGTCTGTGCTTTTGGTGTCATCAGAGAAGTCAGCGCCAAATGCAACGCCATAAAAATTCTTGCTATATTTTATTCTAAGAGTTTCACAGTTTTATTTCTTATATTTATGTCTTTTTTAAAAAACTTTTATTGATTTCAGAGAGGAAGGAAGAGGGAGAGATAGAAACACCCATGATGAGAAAGAATCATGGGTCGGCTGCCTCCTGCAAGTCCCCCTCTGGGGATCGAGCCCACAACCCAGGCATGTGCCCTTGCCTGGAATCAAACCTGGGACCTTTCCGTTTGCAGGCCAACACTTAATCCACTGAGCCCAACGGGCTAGGGCTTCCATGTATGTCTTTGATGTACATTGAGTTCATTTTTGTATACGGTGTAAGGGAGGGGTTTAACTTCATTCTTTTGTATGTGGTGTCCAGTTTTCCCAGCGCCATTTGTTGAAAAGACTGTCTTCCCCCCACTGAATGGTCTTGGTGTCCTTGCTGGAAATCATTTACCATACACACGGGTTTTCTTCTGGACGGATACCGACGCCGGTCTGGTGGCTCCAGCCCTGGCCAGTGGGGCTCCCGTGGTTGTGCGTCCTCCTGTGCGCTGCCAGGTGCTGGTGGGATTCCCAGTCAGGGCACGTAGTCCCAGTCAAGGTGCTGGTGGGATTCCCAGTCAGGGCACGTAGTCCCAGTCAAGGTGCTGGTGGGATTCCCAGTCAGGGCACGTAGTCCCAGTCAAGGTGCTGGTGGGATTCCCAATCAGTCAGGCTCGATCCCGGGCAGGGCTGGTGCAGGAGGCAGCCGGTCGATGTCTCACTCTCACATTGATGTCTCTCTCTCCCTCCTTCTCTCTTTTCCTCTTCTCTCTAAAAGTTATTTTTTTTAAAAATAGTGGGTCGATCATTTATTCATATATGTCGTGGTGCTTTGCGTCATTCATTCCGTGACTTGGGACAAGATGTTTTTATGCTGCTGTCACCTCACTCGGACGGGAACCTGGGTGGCTGCTGGTTTCTTTCACTTTTCCTGAAGCCACACACAGTAGAGACGTAGCTGATCAAATGTTTTTCTCAAATTTTTTGTGTGTCAAAGTAGTTCACCTGCCACACTCCACTCAATTCAGAATGATTAAACAGTGATTAAGTATTAGTATTTTTTTAAACATCTTTTTATTGATTTCAGAGGGGAAGGGAGAGGGGGAGAGAGACAGAAACAGCAGTGATGAGAGAGAATCATGGATCAGCTGCCTCCTGCATGCCCCACACGGGAGATCGAGCCCGCAACCCGGAAATGTGGCCCGACCGGGAATCGAACCGAGACCACTTGGTTCGTAGATCAGCACGCACCCACTGAGCCAGGCCGGCCAGGCTTAGTATGCCTTTTATGTACAATTAATATGGCAGGACTAGATCTTCAACTTCTACTGCCCATCCCCCATTCTTTTTTTAAATATATTTTTATAGATTTCAGAGAGGAAGGAAGAGAGAGAGAGAGACATCAATGATGAGAGAGAATCATTGATCGGCTGCCTCCTGCACACCCCCTACTGAGGATCGAGCCCGCAACCCAGGCATGTGTCCTTGAGCAGAATGGAACCCGGGACCCTTCAGTGTATAGGCTGACGCTCCATCCGCTGAGCCAAACCGGCCAGGGCCATCCTCCATTCTTCAGAATGCATGCGTCCTAAACACTCCTGCTTGCTGTGTTTCACTCTCCGTAACGCACTGTTTGTCCTGACTTATTGCCAGGTTACGGCGTTTTTCTCTGGTCCCAGCTGTGTGGACAGTGCCACACGCCCCCTGACCCACCACGGCTCTTGCGTGCATATTCCAGTGCTGCTTCTGTGAGAGAGCCCCGCAGAGCCGCCGCGCCTTCAGTGCCAGCCCTGAGCTGAGCGAGGAGCGCCCCGCAGAGATGGTGAAGATGACAAAGTCCAAAACTTTCCAAGCTTATCTGCCAAACTGCCACCGAACGTACAGCTGTGTGCACTGCAGAGCTCACCTGGCCAATCACGACGAGCTCATCTCCAAGGCAAGTGCTGCGTGGAGAGATGGATGAGATTCCTGAGCAGCGGCCACCATCCCTGATTAGTAGGTGAAGAGGGAGCCGTCACATGGCCTCCTGGGTCTGCTGTGTCCTCACGGTCTGAGCCTGCAGGGCGGCGTTGGGGGGGGGGTCTGTGTGTGACTGTGTGGCTAGGCCTCGGGCTCATGGTCTTCACAGGGTGGGCGGGTTGGGAAGGCCGACAGCTGGGGCTCCCGGGATCACGAAGACCAAGATGAGTCACTGGTCAGAGCAGTAAACTTAGTGTGAAACCAGGCGCATTGAGGGAACAAAGGAAGTCCAGAAAACCCGTGGGAATTGTTTAATAGTAAGAGAAGTAAGACTTTTTTAGAAGTTAGAATGGGTAAGAAGAAAAGAGGCTGCCGTGTGGGAGATGGGGTCTTTCGGGAAGATGCCCGGGAGGGAGCTCTGGCGCCCTCTGCAGGACCCGAGAGGCAGGGCAGGTGTGACAAGATGGGCCCCTTCCCTCTCATTGGGTCGCGCTTTTTTTTTTTTTTTTTAACTTCCCGCAGATGCTCTTTTTTTGGCACAAAATTCAACATTTTAAAAAAAATACATATCTTACTGATTTTTTTACGGAGAGGAGAGGAGAGGAGAGGGATAGAGAGTTAGAAACATCAATGAGCCCTGACTGGTTTGGCTCGGTGGATAGAGCGTCAGCCTGCAGACTGAAGGGTCCCAGGTTCGATTCCGGTCAAGGGCATGTACCTGGGTTGCGGGCACATCCCCAGTAGGGAGTATGCAGGAGGCAGCTGATCGATGTTTCTCTCTCATCGATGTTTCTAACTCTCTATCCCTCTCCCTTCCTCCCTGTAAAAAATCAGTAAAATATATTAAAAAGAGAAACATCGATCAGCTGCCTCCTACATACTCCCTACTGGGGATGTGCCCGCAACCAAGGTACATGCCCTTGACCGGAATCGAACCTGGGGCCCTTCAATCCGCAGGCATAAGCTCTATCCACTGAGCCAAACCGGTTACAGGGTGGGCCACACTCTTTATTAGCGGCATGTAATGCATATAGCCAACCACTTGGGCACATGTAAAGCAGTCCACACATAGAGGATGAATGAATGTTCCCTCTGGAAGCAGTGACGGTCCTCTCCCTCCACCCTCACAGGTCATGACCCCCACCTACCCTCACAGGTCATGACCCCCACCTACCCTCACAGGTCATGACCCCCACCCCTCTTCACAGGTTTTGACCCTCTCAACCCTCACAGATCATGACCCCTCCACCCACCCTCATAGATCTGTTTCCTGGGCCACATAAACCTCACGCTCTTGAATACAAAATCCGTTAGGAATTTGCTTTAAGTAGGTAATAATGAGAGGTGGTCTCGTTTCTGTTCATGATCGGAAATAAGAACTTTAACAAGGCACGTTCTGTTCTCTCTGCTTCTGTGGCCCCTTCGTCCAGGCAGAGGTTTCAGGTCAGAAGTGGAGGACCGGAGGCTCACAGAGCCGCTCGGGCCTCCCGATGAGGGCTGCGTCCCTGCTGAGCACCAGCCCCCTAAGCAGGCGGTCCTTCGTGACCCAGGATGGTTTCTGTTCTGAAGCTTTTGGCAGATCCCTCATGAGGTGGGCCAGACGGGATTTGGGCTGCCGCTTCCAAAGAACGCTAAGCCACGAAGCTGTTCAGCTTCCCTCCAGGGCAGAGGCCTGCTGGGGGAGCCGTCATGGCATTCAATGAGCCTTTTAGGAGGAAGGGGTGCTGAGAAGCTGAACTCCAGCACACAGGCTGCCCAGAGGTGTCAGACTTGTGTTCCAGCCGGCGGGAAAGGAAATGCTGCTTTCTCCCCTTATACCAGCGAGTTTCAGCCTTTGTTCATCTGCTGGCGCACATCAGCTAATTACGAAAATTCTGCGGCACACGGAAAATGTTCCTTGCCGATCTGACCAAAAAATAGATACAATTTTGATTCATTCGCACCGGACAGCCGTGGTGCTGGCTGTTGTCGCTTTTTGATCTGACAATCTAAGGGAAAGGAGGCCAGTGCCCCTGACTAAAGAGCCAGGTGCTGCCCGTTTTAACAAGCCTTATGGCACTCACATCGAGCAGAACCGAATTCCCTCGAGGCTGGAGGGCGGTCCTACAGGGTCACAGCCTCTGGGTCGTCTGTGCGCTCACAAGCGACGCCGGCCCAGGGAAGCCTCCCGGTGAGGCAAGGTCTAGTTGTCAGAAGGCAACCCCACGGTTTTCGTCAAGTTTTACGTATCATCTGCGGCTACTTTGGTGCCACAGCAGAGTAGTTGAGACGGAGTGTGAAAGCGCCCAAAGCCTAAAATAGTGATCTGGCTCTAATTTACAGCGGTTTGCAGAGCCCTGCTGTAGTTAGACTGTGGCTTTAATTTGAACCACAGATCTGATCGCACCTTTGATCCAAATCCTGTGTCAGAAATGAGAATTCAGCCCGAGCTGGTTTGGCTCAGTGGCTAGAGCATCGGCCTGCAGACTAATGGGTCCCAGGTTTGATTCCGGCCAAGGGCACATGCCTGGGTTGGGGGCTCGATCCCCAGTGGGGTGGTGAGGGAGGTAGTTGATCGATGATGCTCCCTTATCATTGATGTTTTATCTCCTTTTCCCTTCCTCTCTGAAATCAATAAAATATATATTTTTTTCTAAAAACCCAAGAGGATAGTATTTTTTTAAAAATGAGGATTCACAGAATAGGTGAAAATTCGGAAATCAGTCTAGAAAATTGAAAGCCAATAAGGATGTGTGAAAAGTTTGTCTGATGAATCTTTAATTGCACATAAATAATATTCCTCATTCTAAGAAGCTACTTAAGGGAAGACCCCTTGTTAAGTCTGAAAGCTGTATATTTAAATCAAAACTGCTAGTCTCAGGCTCAGTTTTGCTTTAGTAACAACCCCAAATCTGTGGCTTAAAATGAAGGTTTATTTATTATTTAATCCTCACCTGAGGATATGTTTTTTATTGATTTTAGAAAGGGAGAGAGAAGCGTTGATTGGTTGCCTCCCCTACGCACGCGGAGATTGAACCCACAACCTGGGTATGCGCACTGACTGGGAATTGAGCCCACCATCTTTTGGTGAATGGGACGCTCCAACCAACTGAGGCACCCAGCCAGGGCTAACGGAGGGTTTATTTCTTGCTCAGGTAAGGTGTTCATCATGAGTCGGCCAGGACTCTGTAATTACACATTAACGTGATGTCGTATGTATAAAGTAAAAACAGAGAATTACTTTTTCCCCTTTCCTAGCCCAACTCCATTCCTTAGAGTAATCACTTAGTAACTTGGTGTGTATTGTTGTCTTTTGTTGGGAAGAGGGGGGTTGTGGTTTTGTTTTTCTTTGTTGTGTGTGTGTCCATGACAACACATTTTCACTTTAAAATAGAGCTCAGGACACGTCATTTCACAGCTCTTTCTTTGCTTAACAGAATTAATTCTATGACTACTTTCCAGCCCACTCATACCGATCTGTTCCTGTCACCCTTTTAAAGTGCATGAGCCCGGGTGTGAAATGAATTCATTTGTTTGCTCGCTTATTGGTGGGTTTCTTTTTTTTTTTTTTTTTTTTTTTGCAATTCCACAAACTGTGATGGTGACCATTCTTGACACGTTTGCTTACACACTCAAGCTGATCTGTTCTTTACAGTCAGTTCTGAGAAGGGGATTGCTGGGCCATTCGGTATGTGCCTTCCACATCTTTATATTATCAACCTGTACTCCAGTCAACCTTCCTCGCAGTCTTTGGAATTAGTGCCAAGTGACAGGCAAAGAAACCAAGACCGTGTTCTTGCTTGGTTTTGCATTTCGCTGATGATTTTTGTGGTCCATCTGTTCGGTTTGGTCATTTGAGCCTGGCACCAGAGCAGATGAACCTCAAGCGAAGTCTGGGACTGACCTGATTGTATCTGGGAGGACCCATACCCATTCCGCTTAAGTCGCCTTAGGATGCATAAATATGCTACGAGCTGCTCCTTAACTTGTAACACTCCTGGGTGAGCTGTCCTTTCCTCCCAGGGAGGGGCCGTCTTGTGACTTTATTTCAGTGGAAGAGCATGAAAGCGTCCCCTTGCCCCTGATATCTGACAGACATAGTGCATGTGAGCGAGGACCCTGGTGGGGCTCTCTGCGGCCGTGACGCCCGTCCCTTCCTTTTGCAAGATCTTGTCCTGCTCCGGGCCCTGCAGCCCCTCACACTCTGCAAGGCAGCCCTGCAGCTCCTGTGCAGGCCCACCCGTGCCCTGAAACACAGCGCCTCCACTTCCATTCCAAACGCGAGGCTCACCGCCACCTTTGCCGGGTCCCACTCATCTCTAACACTTTGCTCTTCTTTCAGTCCTTTCAGGGAAGCCAGGGGCGCGCCTACCTCTTCAATTCTGTGTGAGTATCGCGGCCGCTCAGCCTGGAGACCGCTATGCCCGGTGTCAGATCCCAGGGGTCAGCGTCTGTGCCCATTGAAGCACTTGGCGTTGGAATTCAGTGCTCCCGTGTCTAGAATGACCGGTGTCTCTTACCTGATCTTAAAGAACTCTCTCTCGTCTTAGAGTTTCGGGAAGGCATAGGCTCCTCACCGAGGGAGGGACTCGCTGCACACACGCTGTGGTTTCCTCCCCATTTGGGCGGAGGTGGGGGGGGGGGGTGAGTTTTGCTGCAGCAGCACTGTGCTCACCGCCCAGGGCCCGGCGGTCCTGGGGAGATAAAAGGTGGTCCTTTCTCCTGAGAGGTGGTGGTGGGCAGGGCTGGGGAAGGCAGGCGGTCACAAATCGCTGCTGCCTGCCTGGTACCATCTAGGTGGTGGTGGTGGTGGTGGTGGGGGGCGGTGTGTGGTGGGGGGAAGGCTGCTGCGGGCCGGCCCTCAGGGGCAGGTCTGCAGCACCTGCTCCTCCCTCCCTGCAGGGTGAATGTGGGCTGCGGCCCTGCCGAGGAGAGGGTCCTTCTCACCGGCCTGCACGCTGTCGCAGACATCTACTGTGAGAACTGCAAAACCACGCTTGGGTGGAAATATGTGAGTGACCACCTTGTTCTGACATTCCAGAGAACACGCAGAGGTACTATGACCGACAAAACATTTACAAATGGAAACAAAAATTGCAAAGGCGTAGATCTCCCCCGGAAGTATAACCCTATCAGAGTTCATTTTTTAAAGTACGTTTTTATTGACTTCAGAGAGAAAGGGAGAGGGGGAGAGAGTAGAAGCATCAATGATGAGAATGATTGATTGGCTGCCTCCTGCATGCCGTTCTGGTTTAGTTAGGGCACCAACCAGCTCTCCCTCCTGGAATTCTCGATCGTCGCTGTGTCCCATGTCCCCGTCAGCTGAGAGGACAAACAGTGCCCAGCTCACAGAGATGAGTTTAGGGAGGCCTCCACACCCTCCCCCCGGGCCCCGCCCCCCCCCCCCCCCCGTCCTTCCCCTGCTCAGCTCATTCCATCCCTGACCACCCGTGGCCCCCACCAAAGGGCCTTCGCTCCCTACAACATCTCTCAACTGTGCCCGGGCCCCCAGCGCCGTCATCTTCACCCTCCTTGCACCTGGGAGTCCCTGGAAGGTGTCCCACTCCTCTTCCTCCTTCCGAATTGCCCTGCACATGGCAGGTGCCCAGTAACAAATCGGAATTCCTATTTCCCTACAAGTCCGACTGTAACCTGATGACACGTGCACGGCAGCCCTGCACTGCCCTCGATGGGCTTGTCTCCGAGACAGACCCCGGCCACGAGCGGTGCAGGGGTCTTCTGGGGAGACTTGCTACTATACACTTGCTCACTTTCTCTGCTCAGAGTACAACCAAGTTAAAAATGAAACAGTCTTTCCTGAAACCTTGTTTCTACTTGCCCCCCAAGGAACACGCCTTTGAAAGCAGTCAGAAATATAAGGAAGGGAAATTTATCATTGAGCTCGCCCACATGATCAAAGACAATGGTTGGGAGTAAAGCGAAGGCTTCCTGTTCTCTTCCGAATCCTGTTTTGCGAGAGACTTTAATGGAATGGAAACAGGAGCGTCCTGGATGACTATTTCTTGAACTTGAACCTTGCAAGCCTGCCTCTTCCGGCCACTCCCGTGGGTAAGGCTCCATTTGGTCTATGTCCTCTTCATGTATGTGGTCGTTTCAGAAATGTTCCAATGACCTTTTTCTAGTGTTTCCAATTCTAGAGAAAGAATTAACCAACCGATGGCTGACCTGTCTAGTTAATACCTTCTTTAACCTCTGACTTTAAGATCAAGTTTGGCTGCTCTTTCACGTTTGACAGAAACAAGCCGAATCTACAGACCACAGGGACAGGGTCTCTTTAGAGAGCAGGTTCACCCCTGTCGTTTAGAAGGACAGTGTTACAGCCCACTTTTTTCTGATTTGCAAAATTACAAATTGGTTATTTCTTTTGCAAATGAGCTGTTAAGTCGCAGTGCTCATTTCAGAATATTCCAGAAGCAGTCAAATCTATACACCGAGGGTGTTTTTTTTTTTTTATAGCCTTGCTCAAAACCAGAAGATACCATGGACAACATTTTACGTAAGCTAGAAACAGAGAAATGTGTTTAATGGAACATCCTGTTTATTTAAGCTAATAGCCTCCTTATCTAGGAAGCAAGTGAACCAGTTAGCAAAGGCTGACCCAGGGCCTGCGGGCAGCTGTGCCAGGGCCAAGTCCCAGACCCCGGCTCCAGAGGTGGGGCTGACGTGTGAGGCAGGCACTGAGCGCCCGTCCATGGAGTCCTAGTTTCACACACTGGACCGAGTAAATCGGACTTCCTTTTCTACTCTGATGTACTTGAAGAAAAATAATTATTTTTGCATATGAAAGAGGCCAGAACGAACAGGATAAACTTTCAAACTTGAGATTTGGTAGACTGTTTTTAATGTTTTCAAAAAAGGTTAAAACTTTGTAAATAAGGAGTTTGGTTTGCTCCCCGGGTCGCCCTGCCTTGCCTGGTTCTTGTCCCCTGGGCTGTCCCAGAAGGGCCTGGGCAGCGTCCTAGGTCCTGAGTAGCCACCACTTGTTTTAAGTTTTGACCCACCCATGCTTCTGCAAGGAGTGGGCACTGCACAGGTTTTGGCCAATTTGTAAAGAATTTAGATCAAAAATGTTCCCAAATAAGTTTTCTATTTCAATGTTCAGAGCTGACTCCAGCCTGTGGGCCAGCCTTACTGCTCTGGGTGTGCGGGGAGGCCTCTGTGTGGACACCGTGGCATGAGGCTCGCTGGATCCTGGCGCCAAGGCAGGAAAAGGGCCCGGGGGAAGCAGGGAGAGGAGAGCCGTGTGCCCAGGTGCTTCTCAGCCTGTAGGCAGGGTTAGTCCAATGGGAGCGAGCATGAGCCCTGCCCGACTCCAGCCTCCCCTTAGCCAGAGCCCTGGCCGTGCAGGCACTAGGCTCCCTGCCCGGTTCTGGTTCAGCTGCTCACCTGGAGCTTCCCTTTTGGCACCATCTCTGCCCGAGTCTCAAAGCCTTGGAACACGGGGAACATGGCAGCCGGACAGCAGGGTGGGCTAATGCCAGAGGAGCCTCTGCCGCGTATCTTCGGCTGAAGGACAGTCCTGGTACAGCTGTGGAAGCCTCTGCACGCAGGTGCTCCAGCTGGCGCTGCTTCTGATCTGGTGTCCAGAGACCTAGGCTGCCCCGGCACGGCCGTGTATCCAAAGTAGGGTTCGGCTGTGCAGCCTCAGGCCTCCAGCGAGCAGTGGGAAACCCGAAGACATGACGTTTCGCTCTCACGCTGGCACGTGAAACCACAAACACCTGCAGCCGTCCTTAGGGGAACCGTGGAGGGACTGAGGGAGCCTTCCGAGTGAGTCCTCCTGGTGAAAATCTGGCCGAAACGGACACGCCCTTCCTTTTGGTTCCTCTACAAGCCTCTGCTGCACCTGAGGCTCTGGGGCCAGAAGTGGGCGGCACCGGGCCCCACCCCTGGGCCTGGGCCGCGGCTCTTGCGCATCTCCAGGTCTGAGCATCTCCAGGTCTTTGCGGCAACTGAATCTAAAATTCTCCTGAGCAGTTTTTGTATATACGAAACGTATTTAAAGCTTTTTATGTTCTGGGCAATTTTACTGCTCCTTCGATTTGAGCACTTTGGTTTTGTACTGTCTTTTTGATGGCATCGAAACCTTTTTCTTGGTCGTCTTATGACTTTTCTTTGTTGTTTTTTTAAAAATATAACTGGTACAAATATTCTCACCACTTTTTTGTTGGTCTTCTGCAAAACCCAAGCTCCTTTTGAAACCAAATGAACTGAGCTGGCTTCCGGGAAGGACATCCACGAGCCACAACTACGTGCTGGTATGTTCCACCCTCTCAAATGCCTAAACAGTAAATGTCATCCCGACTTTTATTTATTTAAAGTATTTTTTCCCTGAGTGGGAGGTGACGCCAGGATTATAAATGCATTTAACTTAAAACTGTGCCATGTCCTCTGGCTCAGTACATTTGCTTTAGAAACGTGGTTTAGTCTTTTTGCTGGTGTATATATGCATATATAATATTTTTATACCTTAACACTTATTCTTGATGGCATCTGTCAGATATTAGCAAGGATCAGAAATGAGAATTTTTCAAAAGTCCTTTAATTTACCTGATCTCACCAGGTACTTAAAAAATCCAAGTGCTTTTAATTTCTGGAAAACTACAATTTAAGCTCCAAAATAACCTATAGAATGTAAACCTCATTTGTCAAAGGCTCTGGGCCGACCTGGGGGCCGCCCGTGGGGCCGTAGCTCGGCCTAGCCCAGAGTCCCCCCCTCGGAGATGGACCGCCAAGCGCGAGCACACAGCCTCCCTCCGCCTGTGTCTGTGTGAGGTTCGGAAATAAAGCTTCCATGTCCGGTGTCTCCTTTGCAGTAGCAGGTGCTTGGCTCTGCTGCTGAGGGACAGGCCCTGGGGCCACGCCACTGCCACGGGCGCACAGGGTCTCCAGAGGCAGCGCGGGCCCTGTGCTATCACACACCCACCTGCCCGCGTCTGCCAGGCTCTTGGAGACCGTGCTGGTGCAGGCTTTCCCAAGTGAGTCCACAGACGTCTGTAGCTTCGAGGGTGGTGTGAAGGGGTCATGAGGAAGCGAGGGACCACTGTGACTGAAGGTGCAGAGGAGCGAGACAGCTGACGGGCAGGGAGACTGCAGAGGGACAGGCACAGTGGAGAGCCACTGTCAGGCCAGCAGCTGTGGGAAGGTGACTCAGCATTGGTGTGGCTGTGCACGAACGAGGGCCAGAGCAGGAGGCAGGGAGACACGGCTTGGGCCTGGTGTTCAGCATCAGAGCTCAGAGAAGAGCCAGGGTGCATTCTGGAAGTAAGAACCGTTGAGACTTACTGACGGAATTGAGGTTTGGGGTGAGAAACCAAGGATGGAACAGAGTTAGAATTTCGGTGTGCTGAGCGGGAGGTGGGGGTGGGCTGTGCCGACCCCAGGACCTCAGCATTGAGAAGAGGTGCGAGGGGAACAGGGACCTTTCAGAGCCCCAGGGTAGAGGAGACGGCTCCCAGGAGGAGGCAGCTGTCCCCGGCTTCTGCAGGCACTTCAGGAGAGCTGAGGTAGTACCAAGGTCAGGAGAAGGGAAGCTGGGCGGGCAAGGCTGCAGAATGAACAGAAAACAAGGGTGGGTGGGCGGGCAAGAGGAAGCTTTTTGGAAACACAGGGTCAGGGAAGGGACCTTGAAGTTAGGAAATGCTGGTACGGCTGCCCGAAAGTCCTAAGAGCTGGGACCAATGGCCAGGTTTGAGTACAAGGATGGGCCTGAGGATGGAAGGAGGTGGGGGCATGGACACACCAGCCGGCTGGGGTCCTCTGCACGTCCTTCAGGAGCCAGCTGCCCTCACCCAGGTGTGGTCTTGTCACCAGCCTGAGACAGAGAGGTGGACAGTCGTGCCTTGGGCATGACTGACTGCCCATGGTCCTTGCTGAGCTGGACCTAGCAAACCCAAGCAAGCGGGGGTAGACAGGTTTTTGGACATAACAGCTAGGGTCTAGTCCAGGGCCCTCAAATCACCGGCATCAGAAGCCCCCGTGGACACAGACCTCAGAGCCGAGCCCGCCTCCGGGTCAGCCCAGCCTCGAACAAGGTTCGGGGTGAGGCCACTTGGCGGAGACCACATGGAGTAAAATAGTCCCAAGATGATGATGGAAGTGGGAGGCGATGGTAAGGAAACTGGGATCAGGAGACAACAACCCTTCTTCCCGACCTAGACCTGGACCCAGTGGTCCCAGATGTGGGCTCTGGCTGGGGCCAGGACACTCTGCATTGGTGAGGGATGAGGAGGGCTCCTGGGGCAAGAAAGGGAACCCAAGCAACAGGCAAGGGCTGGCGTATGTGGGCAGAAACCCCAGGTGAGGAGACCAGCCCAGCACTGCGTCCCTACCGGGGTCCGAGCAGCAGGCCTGCTGCTACCATGTGCTGAAGTCCTTGAAACCTCCGCTGGGCTTCTTCTTGGCCACGGGGACTGCTGCGCTGGTTGATGGTTCCTCATCAGCTCCACGTTTCCTGGGGAGAGAAGAGCCAGCGCCAGCTGCTCATCACCCCACCCTGAGTCCGATCTCCAGCTGCACCGAGGCCTCCCAGCTCCCGCTCACGGCTCAATCCCAGATCGGCAAGCACATGGATGCACCCTGGAAACGGACACCAGCTCCCACCCCACTCACGTGGCTGCCGGGTTGATGTACTTGCCCACCCCCTGGCGGTATGTCGGGGGGCCCTGGCTCCCTGGCTTGGACTGGCTTTTCTTCACTGTGCTTTCGGGAGCTGCCTCCGCGAGCTGTGTCTTCTTCCGCTCCTCAGCGATCTGTGGTGGAGCAGGGATGAGCTGACCAGGAGCCCCTCAGGCTGGATAGGGCTCCCCAAAGCCCTCCCCATGTGGCCAGACACTCCTCACCTGAACATCGGCCTCCTCGTAGGGGTCCACAAACACCGTGGTGGAGTCGATGCGGATCTCCTCCTACAGCAAAGGGAACCCATGAGCAGGGCTGGCGGGAGACAGGACCCCATGCCTGCCCAGCCCAGCCGGAGGAGCGGCCTCTCTGTTCTCCTGGGGCACACATACCTTAGGACGATCAGTTTTGGGGTCACTCTCCACATTCTCCATGGCTGTTAGTGTATCAAAGCCCCCAACAACCCTGCAGCAGAGGGAAGGGTGCCTCTGAATATACCCTGCTCAGGGCACCCCCAAAGGCCAAGTCCCCACAGCATGCCAGGAAGAGGGGCTGCAGGCCCACGATGGCCTCACAGGCAAGGGCGCGGATTCAGGAAGACCAGCGGGCCAGGACAGGAGAGGCTTGAGAGGTGGGGCTTTATTAGGACACAGCCCCCACTGCTTCCACACTGTCTGTGGCTGCTCTTTGCTACAACCACAAAGCTGAGTGAGGAGTGAGACAGAGACCGTTAAGGTCACAAAGCTGGAAATTCCACCTGGGCCTTCCCAGGATGGAGAGAGAGGTGGTGCCCAGACCTGTGATTTGGGTTCTCCAAAGGAGAACCTGAGGGGCTGGCTGGGCAGGACAGCCACCCGGCAGGGCTGGAGCTGCGCTCTTCTTAGCCAAGGTCCCCTGCCCAACATAGAAGCCCCAAGTCCCAGTTCTGCATGGCTGTGACCTTGGCAGGACCAGGCCTTGGGAAAAGGCAGTGAGAGGCTCCAGCTGGGGAAGGAGCCCGCCCTCCTAACACCCCGACCTCATGCAGTAACTTCTCTTACCGCCCAAAGATGGTGTGCTTCTTGTCGAGGTAAGCGCAGGAGCGAAAGGTGATAAAGCTGGGAAAGAGGACAGGAAGGTCAGGAAGAGTGAGAGCTTCCCCACTTGGCCCCCAAGGCTGCTGGGCACAAACCAGGCCACACACACACACCCTGCCCCAAGCTGCTTTGGGGAGCTGCTCACTGTGTGCACGGCCCCTACCTGCCTATCTCGGGCAGGCTGTCCACCAAGGTGCCACCAGGCAACTGGGGCCTCTGGCCACTTGGGAGAAATCCCAGTGCACAGCCATCAGGAAGGGGTAGGGGAAGCTCAGGCCCAGCCACTGCCAAACTTCCGCCAGGCACTCTGTCCAGAGCCTAGAGGCAGAGGCTGCACTGGAGATGGCGCAAGTAGAAGACCAGATCCCTTCCACTGAGAGACTGAAGGACCAAGGACTCTGAACCAGCAGGAAGGGGGCAACGAGCAGGACAGGGAGTCAAGACAGAGACGCAGGTGCACATAAAACAACACTGACCTAGAACATTTCACTTCCGATCTGGCACACAGACGGGTGGAATTAAAAAGGGGGCATCTGTAACACTTTCAATAATAAAGGTAATTTTTTTTAAATGGGTGGAATTAGGCCCTGGCGGGTGCTAGTTGGTTAGAGCATCATCCTGATATATCAGGGTTGCCGGTTCAATCTCAGGGTACTTACAAGAATCAACCACTGCGTGCACAGACAAATGGAACAACGAATCTGTTTCTCTCTTCCCCCCTCCCTTCCTCTCTCTAAAATAAACAAATGAATTTTAAAAACGTTTTTAATGGGTGGAATTAAATTCCCAACTACACTAACATGGATGGGGGGAGGAAGGGTATGACTAGAAGGGTCTTGTCTGGGAGTGAGGTAGAGATGTGAACTAATAACTTTCGACTTTAAATAGATGTACCTGATTTAAGGGTAGAAGTAAAACATCTAACTTCCAAACCAGGAGAAAGGAAGAAATAAAAAATATTTTAAAAGGTTCATCAGAAAGCACAGATATTAGTAGTATAACTGGAAAGTTAAGTATGTACTTCAGATTCTCAGGTTGAATTAAACCAAAATCTAGGTGTGTGCCTTAAAAAGCCTTAAAACTTCAACAAGGTACAAGTAAAAGATAGAAGAAGATATCAGACAAGACATGAAGGCAGAAAGCGTTCCAAGGCTGGTTCCAGGGCACGAAGCCACTCCCCAGAGAAAACACGAGAGGCGTGGGGACAATGATAACGGCAGACTTGGTGGAAGGCCACCATCTCCCCAGTGGGGGTGCTGCACACATTCCTGGTTGGATTCAGGGCAAGGCTAAGGGGGAACCTGCAGGGCGCCCGAGCCTCCTCCCCGGCCCATCCCCTAGCCACCCAGCAACTCACAACTGAGACTTGTTGGTGTTGGGCCCCGAGTTGGCCATGCTGAGGATGCCCCGGCCCGTGTGCGAGAGGTTGGGCCGGAACTCATCTTTGAAGGGTTTTCCCCAGTAAGACTCCCCACCTGGAAGAGAAAGGAGCATGGCTGGCAGCAAGAACGGCTGGGGCCTAGCTGAGTGCAGCCAGCAGGACGCAGCCTAGCTCCAGAAATCTATGCTGAGTCGCAGGGGCACTGGGCACTGCTGGGACTGGGTCTATGGCACCTTGGAGGGCAGCCCTGGCGCTGAGGGCCCCTCATCACCAGCCCCCAGGGCCCTTGAAGCCCCTACGTGGGCCTCGTCAGGGTCTGGCCCTGAGATTGAAGTAAAGGCCACGGGCGAGGGAGTGGGCCTAGGACCCAGCAGCTGACAAGCTGAGGGGGGGGGGGGGGGGGAGCCGGCGCCGCCTTTGGGAGAGCAGCCAGACATCTGGGGACTAGGGGATAACCTCCCTCTGCTGTGGGCCCCCTGAAGCATCCCTTGGTCCACTGACAAAGACAGGTGCCTAGAGGCCTGTGGAGGAGGCAACATGCTCCCCTCCATCTCTCATTCAGGATTATGACCAGCTCAATGAGAAAACAGTAACGTGACCAAGGTCACCTACGCCACATCTGGAACTCAGCATGTCCCACCCACCTACCCCCTCACAGCCAATGGAGCAGCCAAAGCTGCCCAGGGAACCTCAGCCCCCTTACCTACCCGTGCCTGTGCCAGTGGGGTCACCTCCCTGGATCTGCAAGAACAAAAGCCAGTGAGCAAGCCATGCCTGCGACCCTGCTGGCCCTTCCACAGCCTCCACTGCCCACAGTCGGAAGCAACTCCCCACTGGCAGGTTGGACTTAGAGGTGTCTGAGCTCTTGGTGAGGGCAGAGGCCCTCCCAGGGACTGTCTGCACAAGCCCAGTGTGGCCAGGCTGGGTACTCAAGGGGTGAGTCTGCTGTTTCCCTGCCCCTGAGAAGGACGTATGACAGAAGTCACCTCCAGGATGCATCTGGCCTCGGAGGCCAGTGCTGACCCAAGTCACTCACCACGAAATTCCTGATGGATCTGTGGAAGATGGTGCCATCGTAATACTGCTTCTTGCAGAGCTTGATGAAGTTTTCGCAGGTTTTTGGTGTCTGCAAAATAACCCAGATACTTCTGTGAGGCGTGAAGCAGCCAATGGGAGGTCACCAATGCCACCCAAGCCCTGACCATGCAGTGGAAGAGGGTTAGCTGCCCAGCGTGAACACAGTAAGGACCAAGCGGCCCAACCTGAGTGCGAGGGCCACAGGGAGATGCCAGCAGAGCAGCAGGGGCGGGGGTGGGGTGGGGAGGCGGGGTGCCAGGTGTGTGTTCACCGCCCAGACTGGGGCCGAGGAAACGCAGCACACGCTGACAGGGTCACTTCTGGGGAGGGCAGTGGGGCATACCCCTAAAGGACAGAATTTTCTACTGCGAGCACACCCAGAGTGCAGCTCCATGCTTAAGAGCCTAGGACAACCCTGGGCAGGGGAGGGACAGCTGCCACACCCACCATGTCGCAGTGCAGCTCCAGGTTGAGGTCGCCCCTGTTGGTGTGCAGCCGCACGTAGCCCTTCTTCTTCACAAACTGGTAGCGCAACACGTCCTCGTCAATGGCGGCTGCAATCAAGCAGAGGCCCAAGCTCTGTGCCTTCCCTCGCCCTGAAGACCCGCACCCCACACCAGGCACAAGGCCTGGAACTGGCCCAGCTCCGAGGAAAGCCCAAGGGGGTGCCCTGGCTGAGCACGGAGAGGCTGAGCAGTTAAGGCGGGGATGCTGGGAAGGCCTGGACCCAGGGCAAGAGGGGGGTGGAGACAAGAGGGTTGGGGACCTGACCTGCTGAAAACATAAGAGGAAGAGAGCTTGGTGGAGGGCTAGGATGCCCATGGGCAGCCTGGGAAGAGGAAAAGGTGGGGGCTCCCTCACAGGCAGGACACGGCATGGAGAGGGTTCCTGCCACAGGCCTACCTCTTACTATAGCATCCCCCATTGCAGACGCAAGCACACCTTCAAAAGGGCCTGACCCTGACCATTCCTGAGCTAAGAGCTCACAAAACCCAGACACCACAGAGCGATGCTGAGGACAGGAAGGGAGGGCACCCGCCTCAGTCGTTATGAGGCAGCACTGGTGACAGAGGAGGGAAGGCAGCTACCTGCTTCGTGGGTGGTCTCTGGAACCATGGCAGTGGAGGTGAAGGAGGCGCTGACCTTCCCAGTGGAATAGTGAGCCTGCAGAGAAAACCACGTGAGCGCATCAGCAGCGCCTGGGAGGCCCGGAGGCGGAGGACATGGGAGCAGCTTAGGCCCCTGCTTGTGCCTCTCCTCCAGGAAGGCGTCCGTGGCCACCACCCAGATACACCAGGAGCCTCCTGGGGACAGGGTGGCTCAGCCCGAATTGGCCTTTCCCTAAGGCCCCAAGGAACGACGGACTCTACTTTCCTTTTAAAAGTTTTCAGTGTTGCCCTAGCCCAGGGGTCGGCAAACTCATTAGTCAACAGAGCCGCAGTTTGCCGACCACTGCCCTAGCCAGTTTGGCCAGTGGATAGAGCGTCAGCCTCCAGACTGAAGGGTCCCAGGTTCGATTCTGATCAAGGGCACATGCCTGGGTTGTGCACTTGATCCCCAGTAGGGGGCGTGCAGGAGGCAGCCAATCAATGATTCTCACGCATCACTGATATCTCCCTCTTCCCCTCTTCTCTAAAATCAATAAAAAATATGTTTTAAAAAATAGTTTTCAGTGTCTACAATAAACATACTTTAAATCAGGAAAACATAAGCCCCAATAAATATTTTTTCATCCTAGGCAGAAGGGAAAAATAAAGAGTGATTTCTCCCCATCAGAAGGAAGTACACCAAAATGCTAAGAACTGGTGTGTGAGTGGTGGAATTATGAACAACAAACTTTTCTTTTGCAAATTTTCCCCAAATACTTCTTTAAGGAGGGAGCCTCAGATCCCCACCTCCACACCGCCACAGCCCCAGCTCTCCAAAATGAAGAGGAGAAGAGGCAGCTTTGGGGCCTGAAAGACCGTGGCACAAACCCTGGTGCCATCACTGCCAAGTGAGCACCTCAGAGCCAACTACTGGGTACTGTAAGAAGCAAACCTGCCAAGAGCGACGGGCACCGCACCCCTTGTCCCTACCTCAGCACTATGGTACCCCTGAAACACCCCGCCCTCTCCCCGTGTTTGCTCTGGGCACCAAGTGACCAGCTCTGTAGGGCAGTGACTCCGCACCCCATGGGGCATCCCCTCCCACAGACCTGCATGCCTGCGGCTACTGTCACATGCACCAAAGCCCCCAGGTACCATCCACCCAGCATGTCTGTCCCAGGATCCCCAGCTTGGGCTAGAGCATGAAATAGACCCTACATGGCTCTAGCTGGTTTGGCTCAATGGATAGAGCATCAGCCTGCGGACTGACGGGTCCTGGGTTCAATTCCAGTCAAGGGCACATGCCCAGGTTGTGGGCTCTGTCCCCAGTAAGGGGCATGCAGGAGGCAGCTGACCAATGACTATCTCTCATTATTGATGTTTCTCTCTCTCCCTTCCTTGCTGAAATCAATAAAAATACATACAGAAAAAGAAATAAACCCTACATGGCTGGGGGCCATCTTCCCTGCACGGCTCCCAGCACCCATATCTGTCGGCCCCAGCCTCCTCAGTGCTGCTGTCCTCTGGGCCCCCAGGGTGCCTTGGTTCGGGGGTCCCAGCTGCTTCCCCTCCGACTGTACCCAGAACCACTCCTAGGCGCTCTGATGGGCGAGTGGTCTGAGCGGGCAGCTGCGCGCCCCGCCACCTACTCACCGCATTCAGCTTGTCCACTTTCTTCTTCTCTGGGACTTTCATGGTGGCCGCCAGGACCTCGTCCCCCTTGAACTCCTTGTAGAGCTCCTGCAGTGTTTCTCGGGTCTCAGCATTGGTATTTTTCAAATAATAAGATGGGTCCTGTTTGGCCTTTTCTTCATCTACAAAACAGC
The DNA here is from genome assembly GCA_026230045.1 of Corynorhinus townsendii. Classification (NCBI taxonomy): domain Eukaryota; kingdom Metazoa; phylum Chordata; class Mammalia; order Chiroptera; family Vespertilionidae; genus Corynorhinus; species Corynorhinus townsendii. The sequence continues at coordinate 13,254,424 of JAPDVU010000014.1, forward strand.
ATGTTGGCCCTGAGCAGCTGATCCCCACGATGTTCCCAGATGTGCGTGATGAGAAAAAAGGCCAGAGCTGGCTACCCCAGCAGGTCCCAGACCAGGACACAGGCCACGCCTCCATCACAGTGACATCTTCGTAGTCGCTGCAAACCCAGGGAGGTAGTGTAGGGAGAGAGTGAAGGAACAGCCCAGACGGGCAGCACCACCTGCCAAGGCTTCTGCTGGAGTCGGCTATGGTCTCTGTCCCTAGCCCACCCTTGGTCCCAACAGTGTTCAGAAACATCCCAAACCACAGCACCACAGTGGTGGTGACCAGCTAGCTCAGCAGTACCCACCTACCTTCTAACCTGTCCCTGTAGCGAGAACAGAGACAACTTCTAAGGAGCAAAGACGGCCCCATCTAGGCACCGGAGGGCCTGGGCAAGGAAGCAGCCCCAAGGGCCCTGGAGCAGTCTTGAGAGGGGAGGCCCAGGTGTGTGGGCCTCTCCCGCAGGAGGCTGTAGGCACGCAGGCGTAAGGCCTGGCTGGCATCTACCACATCAGGCCCTGTGGGCAGGTGTGGGCCAAGGTGATCCTGCCAATCTCAGCGCAGGAGAAGCTGAATGCCAGCTTGAGAAATTCCAAACTTGCCTCAGCTTGCTCAAGACTCTGGCCCCAGGAGGGCGGGGGCTTTGGCCAGGGAGCATGGACCTATTTCCCCCAACCCCTGGCACCCAGACCACCCCTGGATGTTCATACCTGGGTCTGTTATTTTCATGTTATTCTTAACATGAAAGAAGTTGGAGACGTTGAATTTGTCCAAATTTGTAGGGTCCTAGGGCAAAAAGAACATGTGCAGCCGAGTGAACACAGCCGGGTCCCAGGCTATGAGTGGCATGAGGGTCCTGGGGCCAGAAGGGAAGAGGCCTGTGGCTGCCCAGAAGCCTGGGGGTCAAGCAGGGAACAAGGGAGCCAGGGAAGGGCTCTGTCCCGGGCAGGGCCATGAGCAGGGGTGGGGTGGAAACTGCAACAAATGGCTGGCTGCTCCCCAAACTGCACCTGCGTCTCTCTGGCACAAGGCTGACAAGCCTCCCTTGCTGTTAGACAGCCACAAGACGGATGGGTCTTCTCGAAGGAAGGTGAGCAGATATGCTGAGCCCACCTCCAGGACTCCCACATGCTGCCCCGTACTCCCTTCAGCCTGGCTGCCAGACACAGACCCCACAGAACACGGGCCCTGGGGACAGCGAGCCCACTACATTGGAAGGAATGTGTACTGACCTCCCATTAGAATGGGACAAGCCACAGAAGGGATTGTCCCCACCTAAGTCACTCCTGGATTTTCTAAGTCCATGTTTTTCATGAACTCACCCAGGATTCTCTGACACCACAGGGGTGCCTTGTACAAAGCACACACCTGCCCCCACTCTCAAGTGGGCATGTGGAGAGCGAGGCCTGCAAAGAGGCCACTCTGTGCCGAGATGGCTCTGGGGGGCCCTGACAGAAGAAACAGGCATCAGAGGAGATGTGGGAACCAGACTGAGGAAGCGGTATGTGCGAAGGCCCATGTGACTGAGAGTAAGGAGGACCGGAGGTGGGGGCACTGTCAGTGGCAGCTGGGGAACCTCAACCGGACAGGTAGCAAGGAGGAAGCCACTGAACCTGGGTGGAGAGGTGGGGCTGGCAGAGGGCAGCTGTGCCAAGGTTCTCATGGCCCCTCCTGAAAACACGGGATGGGACCGCACCTGGAGGGTGATGATGTCCTGCCGGGAGAAGGGCTCGTCAGTCAGCAGGTCTCGGAAGTTCTTGGCCTTGATATTGAGCTGCTCCACTGCCTGTGGCCAGGAGGAAGCAGCTGTTACTGTGCCTGTCCCCAGCCCAGCATCAGGAGCCTACAGCCCGCCCGGACGACGGCACCATCCAGCATGAGGAAAAGGATAGAACTACCAGGCACCCTCCACGGGCTCAGAGCCATGGCCCTGCCACTGAGGGGGAAGCTTGTTGAGCCCCAGAAACTTGACGGCTATCCTCTGAGCAAGGTTCCTCACAGGACTCTCTCGTGACACATCTTACATCAGCAAACAGGTTCAGCAAGGCCACCCATCTGTACCAAGCCCCTCAAATCTGAGCACACTCAGACAAGGTGTCACCCCCAGAGTCCCTAGAGCCACGCTGGCCACCTGGACCCTGCCAGCAGCCAGGGACAGGCATGAAAACAGCTGAGAGGCCTCCCTGCTACGTGGAGCCCACAGCCCTGCCATCTGTACTCTGCTGGCACGCAGGGCCTCCTCTCCCCACACCTGCCCACCAGCCACACCTGCCCACCAGCCACATCTGCTCCTCTTGGAGACTCTGCCAGGAACTGGGGGGGCTCAAGACCCGCTCAAAGCCCTGGAGTGCCCACAGAGCACAGGGTCCCTCCCAGGGCCTGACCAGTACGAGTCTGCTGAAGACAACTGTGGGGAAGACCCTGGACACAAAAGAACTTCCCAGGCATCAGGTCCAGAGGCCACAGGAAGGCCTGCCTTTTTTTCTAGGCTGTGCTGATGGCTCTCAGTGTCGGCTCCACAGGGAAAGGCCAGACCAGGGTTCCCAGGAGCAGACACCTAAAGAGCCGGTAGGGGACACAGTTCCCGAGAACCTACCTCGTAGGCATAGACATTGCCAGTGGTTCTGATGGCCACGATGTGGGTGTTGTTGGTGAACACGGTGTACAGCACTGGACAGTGGTACTTCTCTAAGGAGAAGGCAGAAGCCTGCATCAGTATGCCAGAGTGGGGCCCAGAGGGCTGGCCAGCTGCTTACCCTCCTCCTCCCATCCCCACACGGCCTTCCTTAGAGGTATCAGCCTCATCAGCCCAGGGCACCACTGGCAACATTGCCCTGGCCTCCTCCTCCACTGCAACACTGCCACGGCCCTCACCCTGTCACCTGGGATATTGCAACAAACTCCTGCTGCTCCACTGACCCACCAATTCCCTAAAGGTAGACAGAAGCCTATCCAAGTAAGTCCCAACAAATAAACTGCAAAAAGGCGGGAGGAAGACCTTCTAGGTTAAGAGACTTAGAGATTATTAACTACCTATTTGTGAGAACTTTTTTTTTTTTAATATATTTTATTGATTTTTTACAGAGATGAAGGGAGAGGGATAGAGAGTTAGAAACATTGATGACAGAGAAACATCGATCAGCTGCCTCCTGCACACTCCCCACTGGGATGTGCCCGCAACCAAGGTACATGCCCTTGACCAGAATCGAACCTGGGACCCTTGAGTTCGCAGGCCGATGCTCTATCCACTGAGCCAAACCAGTTAGGGCTTGTTAATTTTTTTAGATGTTATAGTAGTTAGAATGGTACTGTGATAACTTTTTTTTTTTAAGTCCTTATCTTTCACACTTAAGTATTTAAGCATGAAATGATACAATGTATCAAATTTGTTTTATAATCACCTAAGTAGCCTGGCTAGCATGGCTCAGTGGTTGAGCATAACCTATGGACTAGGAGGTCACAATTCCATTCCCGGGCAGGATGCATGCCCGGGTTGCAGGCCCAATCCCCAGTGTGGGGCGTGTAGGAGGCAGCCGATCACTGGTATTTCTCTCTCTTCCTCTCCCTTCCTCTCTGAAATCAACAAAAATAATATTTTAGCCCTTGCTGGTTTGGCTCAGTGGAAAGAGCGTTGGCCTGCGGACTGAAGGGTCCCAGGTTCGATTCCGGTCAAGGACACACACCTCAGTTGCAGGCTCCTCCTTGGCCCAGGCTCTGGTTGGGGGCTCGTGCAGGAGGCAACCAATTGATGTTTCTTTCACATTCATATATATTTCTCTCTGTCTTTCCCTCTCTCTTCCAATCTTTCTAAAAATCAATGGAGCCCAGCTGGGTGTGGCTCAGCGGTTGAGCATCAACCCAAGAACCAAAAAGGTCACCAATTCGATTACTAATCACATGCCCAGGTTTCGGGCTATCGATGATTCTCTCTCATCATTGATGTTTCTCTCTCTCTCTCTCCTTCTCCCTTCCTCTCTGAAATCAATAAAAATATTTTTTAAAATAATAAAAATCAATGGAGAAATATCCTCAGGTGAGGAATAAAAAAAATAGATAGATAGATAGATAGATAGATAGATGTATGTGGTTTTTTGTTTTTTTTTTAAATAAGTAAATAAAAATCACCTAAGCAGGCACTCAGTAAATAGTTGCTGAATGAGATATACTGTAGCCTTCCCCAGATCAGCTGATCTCTGAGCAGGGAGGCCCACAACACTCTGCCATCAGGATGGAGTTCTCTGACCCCAGGGACTGTCCCTGAATCGCTAAGCTTCTGTTTTCCCAAGGCCTTTCACTCATCACTATGAACCAGCACCTACTATAAGCCAGGCTCTAGGGTCAGAGAGAGTGTCAGACAGGCCCCAGCCTCAGCTACTTCAGCATCTCTCTAGAATGTACACACCCAGTGAGCATGGACACCAGCCTTGACCATGGCATCTGCATGGGCCAAAAGAACCATGCCAGGCCAACCAAGAACCGAGAGCAAGGTCAGTGCCCTCAGGGGTTGCCTCAGCAAGGGCATCTGGCCAGTGAGAGGGTGTGTAGCGAGATAAAGCAGGAGGGTCCTGACTGGGCTGGGCTTTACGACCAGTGGTGAGGAGCTCAGTCTAAGAGCCACCCAACAAATCTGTCAGACCCGAACAGCCCTGCCCAGCGGCCTGCCCTGGCCTCTCAGCCTGCGCAGCTTCTGCCTCCAGCCACGAGCAGACCTGAGACACAGGGCCCATCTGTGCCCACAAAGGCCACCGGAGGCCCTCATGGCCCAACTGCCTTTGTGGGAAGAAATACCCAAACCCAAAGTTTCACTCCTCCACCCTCAGCTTTAAAAGCTACCTGGACCTTTAAGAAAAAATTGTGTTAGCCCAGCCAGTGAAGCTCAGTGGTTGAGTGTCGATGCCCAGTCAGGGCACATGCCCAGGTTGTGGGCTCAATCCCTAGTGTGGAGTGTGCAGGAGGCAGCCAATCAATGATTCTCTCTCATAATTGATATTTCTAGCTCTCTCCCCCTCCCTCTTCCTCTCTGAAATCAATAAAAATATTTTTTTTAAAAAAAGAAAAAAAAATGTTAGCCCTGGCTGGTTTTTCTCAGTGGTTAGAGCATCGGCCTGTGCACCGAAGGGTTGAGGATTCTATTTCCGGTCAAGGGCATGTACCTTGGTTACATGTTCAATCTCTGGTCCCATTCGGGACATGTGCAGGAGGCAACCAATCTATGTCTCTCTCACATCAATGTTGCACTCTCCCTCTCTACCCACCCCCACCCCAGCCCTCGTCACTCTCTAAAAATCAATGGAAAAATATCCTCAGGTGAGGATAAAAAAATAATAAAAAGGAAAAAATTATGTTGCCTCTTTGAGAAATTAAAAGCAAGTGTCTAGCCTGATCAGAAAGGAATGACTGGTTGTGCAGAGAACTTGGCGTGAGGCAGCAGCCAGGTTCTGCAGGCCGGTCCTTGAGTCGGCAGTAAGAGATCTCTTACCTTCACTGTTCTTTGCAAAGTTCAGTTTGATCAGGGACCGCACGTCCAGTTTCTGGAAGAGGTAGAATTCATAATTAATAATAAGTGGCTGATATGAATGCCACTCCAGGAAGACAGTAGCACCTTCCAACAAAGCTGCCTGCCAGGGTCACTGCTGAGACTAGGTGACACAGACGGACTGGAAAAGTCTGACCATCCAAGCCTTCAGAAGAGCAAAAGGCACAGGTGCTGACCTAGGGCCCCAGGACACAGTGACTAACCTAGAGAAGGGGGCTGCACAGTGGAAGCCCAGCCTCTGAGCCAGCAAACCGGCCCCAAGCAAAGGGGTTGACATCCAGCCTGGAGGCCGAGCCTGAGGGGCCGGTTTCTTTATACTCTGTGAGGTTTAGACAGTTTCATGGCAAGCACTGATTAGTTTTGAAATTGAATTATTTTCTCTTGGCCAGTGTTGCTAAGTGGTTAGAGTGTTGGCCCCTGCACCAAAGGGTCACGGGTTTGTTCCCAGTAAAGAGCACGTACCTGGATTGGTTTGATCCCCAGCCCTGATTAGGGTGTGGGCAGGAGGCAACCAATCTATGTGTCTCTCTCACATCGATGTTTCTCTCTCTCTGTCTCCCCCTTTCCTCTCTTCTTCCCTTCCAGTCTCTCTAATAATCAATGGAGAAAAAAATATCCTTGGGTGAGGATTAAAAAACACACAAATGGCCCTAACCGGTTTGGCTCAGTGGATAGAGCGTCGGCCTGCGGACTGAAAGGTCCCAGGTTCGGTTCCGGTCAAGGGCATGTACCTTGGTTGCGGGCACATCCCCAGTAGGAGGTGTGCAGGAGGCAGCTGAATCAGTGCCTCTCTCATCGATGTTTCTAACTCTTTATCCCTCTCCCTTCCTCTCTGTAAAAAATCAATAAAATATATTAAAAAAAAAAAGTAAAAAACACAAAAATGTTTTTGTTTTTTTCAGCTGAGTGGTGTTTACCTTATTCTCCTGTTGTGTAACTACTTCAGAAAGATGAAATATTTTTTAAAAAGGGGGAAAAGGAATAACTATACCTAAATGCTAAGAGCAGTTGTGATGGGATCCTCTATTTTTGTTTAATCCTCACCGATGTTTATTGATTCTACAGAGAGAGAGACAGAGAGAGAGAGAGAGAAAGAGAAACATCCACCGGTTGCCTCCCATACATGCCCTGACCAGGGATCAAACCCAAAACCTTCCTGGTGTATGGGACGGCACTCCAACCAACTGACCCACCCAGGCCTGGTGGGATGTTCCGTTTTTAACATTTCTGTGTGTCTACAGTTTGCCTCTTCTACAGGAAACTTCACAATAAAACAAAGTCCAGGCAGCCAGAGGAAAGCAGCAGCCCTGGGGGGTAGGCCTCAGCTGGGGTACTGAGGGGGCTGTGGAGAGACCCTGGAACAGACAGGCAAAGCTGCCCCTTGGGAGCACCTAACTCAAGGCTCATGTCCCTGTAGCCACTGTCACCCAGGTGGGGTGGGCCCAGCCCTGCTACATAGGTAAACGAGATACTGGGTGGGTATTCCAGCACTGGGCCCCTGAACCAAGCTCCAACCCTGTGTCCTCCCTCTCCTACAGTGGCCAGTCCACCAGCCCCACACCTGGCTTCACATGCCTTCCTCTTTTATTCAACTACTAGAGGCCCGGTGCACGAAATAGTGGCTGCCGGCTGTGGGCAGGGGCCTCCCTTCCCTGGCTGCCAGCTGGGGCCTTCCTTCGTCCACGCCACCCCCTGGTGGTCAGCGCACGTCATAGTGAGCGATCGAACTCCCAGTCAGTTGAACTCCCGAGGGGTCACTTTGCATATTAGGCTTTTATATGTATATAGGTTCCCACACACCTGTGCAGGTGAGCATTAGACTCCAGGACAGATGATGGGGTGCTTGCTCCAAGGCTGCTCCCACCAGATAAGATAGCCCTTCTCACTTGGCCAGTGTAGCTCCATCCCCAGTAGGGGGCATGCTGGAGGCAGCCATTCAATGATGTTCTTCTCTCATCGATGTTTCTCTCTCTCTCTATCCCTCCCCCTTCCTCTCTCTATAAAAATCAACAAAAACAGCCCTAACTGGTTTGGCTCAGTGGATAGAGTGTCAGCCTGTAGACTAAAGGGTCCCAGGTTCGATTCTGGTCAAAGGCACATGCCAGGGTTACGGGCTCGATCCCCAGTAGGGGGCATGAAGGAGGCAGCCAATCAATGATTCTCTCTCATCACTGATGTTTCTCTCTCTCTCTCCCCTCTCCCTTTCTCTCTGAAATCAATAAAAATGTATTTTAAAAATCAATAAAAACATTAAAATACAAAAAATAAAATGGTGCAATTCTGGAAAGAAATTTGCCAGTAGCTATGAAAACAGAAAATGTATCCACCCCATGACCAAGCAGTCCCAGGACGACACTCATGTGTATGCCCAAAGAGCATGCACAAGGGTGGCCCTGACCACTGTTTAGAACAGCAGGTGACCTCAAATCCCTGTAGTAGCCCTGCATGAGGACAACACAGCCACCACCGAACAAGGCAGGGCTTTATGCACTGACACACTCAGATCCCCAACACACTGCAGGATGAGAAAGCAAGGTACAGAGGAATTCATGCCTGTGAGCGCACCATGGCCCAAAGAAAGATGTACACCTGTACACACGTGTGTGCATGCAGGAAACATTTCTGGAAAGGAATGCGTGTACAGGGAGAAGCACAATCCCTCACTGTGCCCCATCAATCGTCCGCTACCTCACCTGTGTGTATATGAAAACCACAGAATCAAAGGACAGGCAATAGGACAGTGTTCACTGGCATCACTTAAATTCCTGCATGACCCTTACCTCGCCGTTGCTGGGGTTGGTCCCATACTTCTTAAGCCAAGGAATGATGTTCCTGAAGGGAAGAGAACAGAGAGCATCAGCGTGGTGGGCAGGTACAGCACAGCCAGGAGGCTGCTTCTGGGGATAGCTGCGAAGGGGCTTTGCTCTGCTCACTTCTGGGGCAGAAGTCAGGAGAGGAGAGCCTTGCCTCATCAAAGGAAACGGGCTATTTCTGGAAATGTGGTTCAGAGTATAGTCAGGGTTTTACCGCAGTTATATATAAACCACACACACTAGCAAACAAAGATGTACACAAATGTTGATAGGTCCATAAAATGAGACACTGGACCACCATCAAAATTATAATTTCCAGCCCTAACTGGTTTGGCTCAGTGGATAGAGCATCAGCGTGCGGACTGAAAGGTCCCAGGTTCGATTCTGGTCAAGGGCATATATATACCTTGGTTGCGGGCACATTCCCAGTAGGAGGTGTGCAGGAGGCAGCTGATTGATGTTTCTCTCTCATCAATGTTTCTAACTCTCTATCCCTCTCCCTTCTTCTCTGTAAAAAAATCAATAAAATATATTTTTAAAAGATTACAATTTCCAGAGAATTCTTAATGACATGGAGGGAAAGGACTGAGTAAAGAATGGATCCAGAACTATCTTCATGGTATTACCTCAACCATGTTACCACAAATAAACTCAAAGAATAAGATGAGTATAAATACTGACAGTGGTTACCCAAGATAGTGTGATTATGGTAAATTTTCCCTGTGAAATGTTTTACAATTTTTCTAAAATAAGTCTGAAACGTGAGAAAAGTATATAAGCTGGCTTATGTTAGAAAATAAGACTGGCCCTCACTGGTTTGGCTCAGTGGATAGAGCGTTGGACTGAAGGGTTCCAGGTTCGATTCCGTTCAAGGGCATGTACCTTGGTTGCGGGCACATCCCCAGTAGGAGGTGTGCAGGAGGCAGCTGATCGATGTTTCTCTCTCATCGACGTTTCTAACTCTCTATCCCTCTCCCTTCCTCTCTGTAAAAAAAAAAAAAAAAAAATCAATAAAATATTTTTTTAAAAATTAAAATAAAAGACGACTGAGCATAATGCTTCAAAACACAGCACTGAAAATTATGTACCCTAATTATGATATCAACAACCTCACCCCGTTTGTTAGCTCAAAGGTCAGGGGGGAACTCACAGCAAGTCAAAGACGACGCCTTCAGGGGTACAGACCGGGTAGCTGAAGGGCTGCAGAGAGAGACTGAGAAAGGACATGGTCACTCCTGGTCATGGCATTGGAGTGGCCGGGCCACTCCCACATGGCTCCTATGACTTCTCCCTTTGCCTCTCCTTCCTTCGGTCATTCCTCCACCAACTCGGATGCTCCTCTGCACAGCCTGGGATAGGTGCCAGCACAGAGGGGACCCCCATCTCTGCCCCTCAGCAGCTCCCAGCACAAACCAGTAAGTACAAAGCAAGGACAGCAGCAGTTGAGGAGAGGGTTTAGGGAGAATTGCAGCCTAGTCCTCTCCACACCCTGTGCTGTGATATGTCATACACATGCGATCATGTTTGAGCCCAAAGGAGCTCCCTGGAGGTGGCCCGGGAGAGGCAGGACTGAAAGAGCAGCCATAGGAAGGCCACACTTTCCTACTGAGAACTGCCCTCTCCCATCCCAAGCAGCTCTGCTGGGCTCTCATGATCTGGGGGTGCCCTGCCTGCTCCTGACCACAGACTGTGCACACAATTCTCCCCATATTTCCTAGGGGCGTTCACATGACACAGGCAAGACCTGAGGCCCCAGGAGCCCAGGGTAAGTTCTAATAGTGGATGTGGGGTAGAGGGGTCTGCAGAGGCCCAGACTACCACAGGCCATTTGCCACCTCCAGAAGGGTCTCCTTAAGAAAAGCAGAGCCCACAGATGAAGGGAGACCATACCTGGTGGACTTCCTTGGGCCAATCCCCTTTTTCCTGCATGGGATTTCTGTCACTAGCCATCAAAAGCCCTGGCTTGTTTACACATTGGTCACCTGTAAGTTTGGTCAGCACAGGTCAGCCGCCAGGACCTAGACAGCCTGGCAGCTTGGGGGCTACCTCCCTGGATATTGCCCCAGAAGCCCTCATGGGGTAATCTCACCCCTTTCTCTCTGGCCCCAAAGTCTACTCTAACCTAGTGGGACTAGGACCGTTGAACCCCAGCACACAGGGGTATTGCCCCAGAAGCCCTCATGGGGTAATCTCACCCCTTTCTCTCTGGCCCCAAAGTCTACTCTAACCTAGTGGGACTAGGACCGTTGAACCCCAGCACACAGGGGGCTGTGGGGTGGGCAGGTCCGGTGGTCCCTTGGGCCTGAGTTTTCTAAATTCGAGCTATGGTGCTGCTAGTGCTGCTGGGGGCTGACCAGAGCAGGACCTGACACCAAATCAAGCTCCAAGCAGCAAGAAATGTACGTATATCTTCTCCCAGACACAACCTAACGGCACATTCTCAAAGCACATTTTTACCCAGAACCCAATGTAGTTAAAAAATGAGCGAGACACAGATCAGAGACCTCTTACAGGAACTGGGAACCAAGGATGAAAGCATTTCCATAAAACCAATTCACACCCAATCTGAATAAGACGGTCTCATGGGGCTGATGGCAAAATTTGGTGGGTTGGGAGAGAAATGCAGCCAAAGATACCTGGGTCTCATTTGTTCACCCTCCTGAGTAAGTGCTATGAGCGGGAAAAGCCCTCACTCACCACAGCATGGGAGCCTCCTGGGGGGCCCTGGGCACACCCAGCGGCTGCATCCCTGGACCTTCCTGGCACCCTGTGGTGACTGGCTAACCTGCCTCAACTGGGCACTGGGATCACCAAGAGAGCTTTCTCAGCTCTCAAGGATCACTCTGTCCTATGGAATCAGAACTCAGTGGATGAGGAGGAATGCTGTGCAGACATGCATGTGTACAGAACAGAGATGACCATGGCTCGAATTTAGGAAACGCAGGCCCAAGAGGACCACCAGACCTGCCAACCCCACAGCCCTCACTGTGCTGGGGTTCAACCAATCCTAGTCCCATTTTTCTCAGCACACCCAGCTTCTGTTCATACACATACCAACTGGTGTGGGAAGAAGCATTTGAGTGGCTCTAAAGCTGGGTCCCTCCCCACTCCCACCAGTGACCTGCATTCCCCAGGGAAGGGAAAAGGGGCTCACATTATCATGACTATTGCAGCTGTGGTTACCACTTGGACTCTGGACCAAAGGTAAAGTGTGAAAGGCACAGGTCCACAGTAGACCACTGGGTTCACGCCTCAGTGGCACCACTGCCTGGATGTGACACCTGGGCAAGGGACTTGGCTCTTCTAAGCACTGATTCTCTCAACTGTAAAACAGGCTTAACAACAGAGCCTACCTACCTTAGAAGGTTAAGACTGAGGTTAAAAAGACAATGTACTGTAAACACAGACACAGAATAAGCAGAAAAGAATCATTACTTCTTTTCATTGTTGAGTCACCTTCTCCCAGTTCAGGGAAGATCTGGGAGGAGGGAGGCGGAGGGACACAGACAAAACCCACAGCTGCATCTCCAAGGATCAGATTCACTGTCAAATAACTGAGTATCGGAGAACTATTACAAGGGAAAGAGTAAACTCTCAAAACTCTTACCTGCAGTGGTCAAAAGGTAAACGACGAAAATTTGTTTGTGGGATATCTGTTTAAAACAAAAATAAGAGACAGAAAATTTATTCTGTAAAAATTTCACCTATGTATCCCTATCAACAGTTCAACTACATTTTAAGAAAAAGTTCATGTAGCCCAGCCTGTGTGGCTCAGTGGTTGGGTGTCAACCTATGAATCAGGAGGTTACAGTTCAAGTCCCAGTCAGGGCACATGCATAGGTTACAGGCTCAATCCCCAGCGGGGGGGTGTGCAGGAGGCAGCCAATCAATGATTCTCTCTCATCATTGATGTTTCTATCTCTCCTTCTCCCTTCCTCTCTGAAATCAATAAAAACATATTTTTTTAAAAAGAAAAAATTCATGTAAATTACCCAGTGCAGCAATTGCTTCGGATTAAAAACTTTCAATAGATAGAACCAAAGTACATGGGATACATCAGGAAAGAACTTAAGAGAAAAAAGTACACATCGCATACCTCAGAGACACTGCAAGTTCAATTCCAGACCACCATAATAAAGTGAATATTGTAATAAATGAATTCAAAGTTTTTGGTTTCCCAGTGCTTATAAAAATTATATTTAGCCCTAGCTGGTTTGGCTCAGTGGATAGAGCATGGGCCTGCGGACTCAAGGGTCCCAGGTTCAATTCCAGTCAAGGGCATGTACCAATGGTTGTGGGCACATCCCCAGTAGGTGTGCAGGAGGCAGCTGATCGATGTTTCTCTCTCATCGATGTTTCTAACTCAATAAAAAATCTTTCTTCTCTCAATAAAATATGTATTTTTTAAAAGTTATGTTTATACTATACTATAGTCAATTAGTATATAATAGCAAAATGTACTGTAGATATATAAAATTTAAAACATACTTTATTGCTAAAATTATTAACCATCATCTGAGCCTTCAGTGTGTCATAATCTTTTACTGGGTGGAGGGTCTTGCCTTGATTTTGATGGCTGCTGACTGATCAGGGTGGTGGTAGCTGAAGGTTGGGGTGGCAGTAACAATTTCTTAAAATAAAACAACAGTGAAGTGTGCCTCATCAACTGACTCTTCCTTTCATGACGATTTCTCTGTAACTTGTGATGCTATTTGACAGCATTTACCCACATAACTTCTCTCAAAATTGAAATTAATCCTCGTAAAGCCTGCCACCGCTTTATCAACTAAAGGTATGTAATATTCTAAATCCTGTTGTCACTTCAAAAACCACTTTCTTTGCTCATCCATAAGAAGCAATTCCTCATCCATAAAGTCTTGTTATGATATTGCAGCAATTCAGTCACATTTTCAGGCTCCACTTCTTTTTAAAAATATATATTTTATTGATTTTTTACAGACAGGAAGGGAGAGGGATAGAGAGTTAGAAACATCAATGAGAGAGAAACATCTATCAGCTGCCTCCTGCACACTCCCCACTGGGGATGTGCCCTGTGCCCGTAACCAAGGTACATGCCCTTGACCGGAATTGAACTTGGGATCCTTCAAAGCAGGCCAACGCTCCATCCACTGAGCCAAACTGGTTAGGGCCAGGTTCCACTTCTAATTCTAGTTCTCTTGCTATCTCTACCACATGTGCAGTTACTTCCTCCACTAAAGTCCTGAAGCCGTCGAAGTCATCCAGGAGGGCTGGAATCAACTTCTTCCAAACACCTGTTAATGTTGATATTTTGGCTTCTCCCCATGAATCATGAGTGTTCTTAATGGCATCTGGAATGGTGAATTCTTTCCAGAAGGTTTTCAGTTTACTCTGCCCAAATCCATCAGAGGAATCACTACCTCCTGCAACTATAACCTTATGACATGTATTTCTTAAATAATGACTTGAAAGTCAAAATTACTTTCTTGGTCCATGGGCTGCAGAATGAATGTTCTGTTCGCAGGCATTAAAACAACATTAATTCCATTGTATATCTCCATCAGACCTCTTGGGTAACCAGGTGCATTATCAATGAGTAGTGATATTTTGAAAGGAACCTTTTTTTTTCTGAGCAGAAGGGCTCAACAGTAGACTTTAAATCTTTAGTAAACCATGTTGTAAGCAGATGTGCTGTCATCCAGGCTTTGCCATTCCATTCACAGAGCACAGGCAGTGTAGATGTGGAATAATTCTTAAGGACCCTTGGACTTTCAGAATGGTAAATGAGCATTAGCTTAAATTTCAAGTCAACAGCTGCATTAGTCCCTAAAAACAGAATCAGCCTGTCCTTTGAAGCTTTGAAGCCAGACATTGACTTTTCCTCTCTGCCTATTAAAGTTATAGATGGCATTTTTTCCCAATGTAAGTATGGTGTGTCAAGTAATAGCACTGCCATCACCTAGAAGCTGGTTGGACATGCAGTCCCAGACCTTCTGAATTATAGTCTGCATCATTTTAACAAGATCTACAGGTGCTTCATACTCACATTAAAGTTTCAGAGACCTTAGCACACTTAGCCTTCAGAAGATATTACTGACCCAACAGAAGATATTATTGTTGTTTTCAATTATAGAAACCAAGACAACGATTTTTCTCAAAGGAAAGATGGGCTAATGTATTAAAACAATCTATGAAGAAAAAAAAGCAAACAAACAAAAGTCCAAGTCACCATAACAAATATAATAAAAAAGTCTGAAATAGTGCAAGGATTACCAAAATGGGACCCAGAGATACAAAGTGAATAAATGCTGTTAGAAACTCACCCCCATACTTGCTCAAAAAATAATGTCTGCGAAGGACAATAAAGTGAAGAGCAATAAAATGAGGTATGCCTGACCTTACTATCTTGATAAAGAAAAAAAGGCTATTTTAACCTACATTAATAAAAAAAACACCAAGAGGAGAATCCAAGATGGTGGCGTAGGTAAACACCTAAACTACTGCCTCGCACAACAATTTCAAAACTACAACTAAAAGACAAAATGTCTATCACCCAGAACCACGGGAAAGCTGGCTGAGTGGAAGTTCTACAACTAGAAGGAAAGAGAAAAGAGCATTGAGACGTGCATAAGCGCTGAAAAGCTGAGGTACGGAGGCGCGGGATCTGGGCTGGGGACGGGCGTTGCTTTTTTCAACCCAAAGGGAGACAGGCCCCCAATTACTCTAAAATACAGTTTCTGGGGAGACGCGGGGGACCCAAACTCCTACGGGGAGAAGCTGGATTGTCTAACACCGGATCGGAAAGTGAGGGGGGCCTGCTTGTAGAGCTGCGCGCAAGAATAATTGTTTACTGCGCTGGGGCATGGGACACAGTCGGAGACACAGAGCCAGCTAACTAGCATCGATCACTGTTTGCCACGCCCTAGCCTAGTGATGCCCTGAGACCCCGCCTGACACAACCTACAAACCCACCCAAGCTCCAAGCAGCAGCGTTAGCATAAGAAAGGCCTGCCCTATTGCAGCTTAACCTAGCAAACTTGCAGCCTGGGTCAGACAGCTCCAAAACCTCCAAACCCCAAGCAAAGAGGAGAAAACTGTAGCTCTTGCTGTATCTCCTGCTGGGTGGACTCAGACAATAGCTGACCTGCACCCCATTGGAGATCCAGAAGCCAGTATACCTAGTGGTCAGTGTGAGAAACCAGATTTCAACTCCTCACATCCATAAGTGACACATTCAAGAGGCAGACTCAGCGAGCACCAAAGCCCCACTGAAACAAGTCCTGCACCATAAGCGTGTCTCCAGCACAGCAGTTCTTCCATTATAGACACAGCGAGTCCTCACAGCTGATTGGCCTGGAAGTCAATTCCTCCCAGCGTACAAACAGCAATTAAGTCTTAACTACACCAAGACTCTGCACTCAGCCCACAAAGGGGTGTACCAAGAGCGTCCACATCAGGTGATTGGGGAGGCTGAGCTACTGCCCCCTATAGGTCACCTACCACACAAAGCCACTCCATCAACACAGGGAAGCAGCCAAAATGCAGAAACAAAGAAACATGCCACGAATGAAAGAAACGGAGGAAAGCAAACTACTGGACGACATAGAGTTCAGAACCACATTTATAAGGTTACTCAAGAATCTTCTAAAAACTGCCGAGAAACTTGATGACACTTCTGAGGAGCTTAGTGAGACCTTCAAGGACCTTAATGAGAATGCCAAAAAAATGGAAAAGGACCAGTCAGAAATGAAGCATACACTGTCTAAAATAAAGAATATACAGAAACTCAACTGTAGATCAACATACCCCAAGAATCAAAACAAAGATCTGAAATATGAGGAAACAAAAAACACCCAACCAGAAAAACAAAAAGAAAAAAGAATCCAAAAATATGAAGATAGTGTAAGGAGCCTCTGGGACAACTTCAAGGGTACCAACATCCGAATTTTTGGGGTGCCAGAAGAAGAGGGAGAGCAAAATACTGAAAACCTATTAGCAGAAATAATGACAGAAAACTTTCCCTACCTGGTGAAAGAAATAGACTTACAAGTCCAGGAAGCACACAGAACCCCAAACAAAAGGAATCCAAAGAGAACCACACCAAGACACATCATAATTAAAATGCCAAGGGCAAAAGACAAAGAGAGAATCTTGAAAGCAGCAAGAGAAAAACGGTTAGTTACCTACAAGGGAGTACCCATACGACTGTCAGCTGATTTCTCAGCAGAAACTATGCAGGCCAGAAGGGAGTGGCAAGAAATATTCAAAGTGATGAACAGCAAGAACCTACAACCAAGATTACTCTACCCAGCAAAGCTATCATTCAGAGTTGAAGGTCAGATAAAGGGCTTCACAGACAAGAAAAAGCTAAAGGAGTTCATCGCCACCAAACCAGGATTACATGAAATGCTGAAGGGTATTCTTTAAGAAGAGGAAGAAGAAGAAAAAGGTAAAGATAAAAATTATGAACAACAAAATGACATCAAATACATACCTACCAACAAGTGAATCTAAAAATCAAGTGAATAAAAATCTGAAGAACAGAATGGACTGGAGAATATAATAGAATCAGGGACATAGAAAGGGAGTGGACTGACGATTCTCAGGGGGAAGCAGGTGTGAGTGGTGCGGGAAGAGATTGGACAAAAATCTTACTCCTATGGATGAAGACAGTGGTAAGAGCATGGGGTAGGGTGGGGTGGGGAATCAGGTGGAGGAGAGCTATAGGGGGAAAACAAAAAGAGGAACACCTGTAATCTGAACAATAAAGATTAAAAAAAAAAAAAAAACAAGATTGCCCAGCCGGTGTGATTTAGTGTCGACCCAAGAACCAAAAGGTTGCTGGTTCAATTCCTGGTAGGGAGTGGGCAGGAGACAACCAATTGATGATGTTTCTATCTCTCTATCCCTCTCTTTTCCTCTCTAAAAATCGGTAAAAACCTATTTTTTAAAAAATATTTTGCCCTAACTGGTTTGGCTCAGTGGATAGAGCATAGGCCTGCGGACTGGAGGGTCCCAGGTTCGATTCCGGTCAAGGGCATGTACCTTGGTTACGGGCACATCCCCAGTGGGGGGTGTGCAGGAGGCAGCTGATCGATGTTTGTCTCTCATTGATGTTTATGACTCTCTATCCTTCTCCCTTCCTCTCTGTAAAAAATCAATAAAATATGTATTTTTTAAAAAAATATTTTAGAGGAGGCAAGATGGCAACCGGCAGGAAGGTAGGGAGGAAGTGTGTGTGAGAGAGTGAGGGAGCAATAAAGGTGAGTGTGGATGTGTGTGTGAGTGAAATAGGGACAGTAAGACCCTGCAGTTCTTCCAGGGGGCTGCCAATCCGGGCAGTCTCATAACAGCAAAACCCCACGGCCACCGCAAACACTACGGCCGCCAGGGAGGACACCGGTGGCACAGAGACAACGCCATCTTGAAGAACAGAACTGCTTGAGACTAGGATCCTAGCCTTGCCACCACCCAGTCTGGTCTCGGAAGCAAACCAGGACCCTACAGCCGCTCTGGTAGAAGACCTGCCACCACAGCTGCAGACCCAGGGACACCAGGACTCCAGGCACCTGGCCCCAGATTTCACAAAGCCAATCCCCCTCCCCCGCCGCCCCTGCAGCAGCGACATAGAAACTACCAGACCCCAGCCGCACAATAAGGGTTTATGCACACACAAAGCAGTGGTGACTCTGCCTGACTTTGAGCCTTGGTGTCAGACACCGGAAGTTTGTTTCCCGCAACTAGTCTCCGCACCCAGGCAGGGAGACTGAACGGAATTCAAGCCTAACCCCTCATCCACTCATCTGTAGGGAGGTGGTCTTCTGTGACCAGATCCCGCACTCACGCAGGGCAGGGAGACAGTGCTGAACTTGAGCCCGGACTTGTGAACTCAGGAAATTCAGCGCTGAACTTGAGCTGGACTTGTGAACTCGGGGAATTTGTTTCCTGTGACTCGTCTTCATGCCTAGACATTAAGGCAGTCCTGAATTTTGAGCACAGGTGCACGACTTTGGGGAGATTGTCTTCTGCAACCAGATCCTACGCCCATGCAGGGAAACAGCACTGAATTTGAGCCTGGGGGTGCAAACCCGGGGAGTTTGTTTCCCATGACCAGACCCTGCACCTTAGCAGAGAGGCTGCGGTGAATTTGAACCTGGATGTGCGGTCTCAGGGAGTTTGTTCCCCACAACCAGACCCTGTGCACACACAGGAAGGCAGCACTGAATTTGAGCCTGGGTACATGGACACAGGGAGTTTGTTTTCCACAGTGCACACCCGCGTGACCAAACCCCACACCCACACTAAGGGGCAGAGCCACCTGACTTTGATTCAAGGCAAACGCACACAGAAGGCTGTTTACCGCAGGGCAGAAGTGGACCTCCTGCCAATACAGTGCGACTGAGCAACCTGGTCTCCCGGGCAGATCGGGGACCCTGAATCTCCACACAAGAGGCAGCATTGACCACCAGTGACTAGACTCCGTTCCTCATTCAGTGCGCCTGAGATCCCTGATTCCCAGTACATTCACACTAAGAGCCAGAGACTCCAATTCTTGGCGCATGTGCACACAAGGACCTGATTCTCAGTGTGAGGTAGCACCAAGAAACAGAGACTCTGATTCTCAATTCTCGGCATGGACACAGGGAGCCTCTGACTCCTGACACGCAATAGGGGACTTTGACACGCCAAAATTCTCTGTTTCAACATGGCGCAGGCAGGGTCCCTGATTCTAGGTGCACACATGAGGCCACACTAAGCGCCTGTGACTCTGACCCAGGGCGAGCGTGGTTCCCACCAACCCAAGCAACTGCACATCTTGGTTCAGAGCTCTTCAGTGACACTTGAGGGGTGCAAAACTTCCACTGCACAGGTCCAGGCTCTCACAACTTGACATCTGAATCTTCTGGTGATAGTCAGAATGGGGAGACAATGAAGCAATCACCAGAGGAAAGAAAAGGAGGAATCGCCAAGGAAGGAAATAAGTGAAACGGAAGCATGCAACATGACAGAAAAAGAATTGAGCGTAATGGTCATACAGTTGATACACCAGATGGATGAGCAAGTCAACAACCTATGCAAAAATCAGGAAGAAATGAAAAATGATATAGCTACAATCAAAAACACCATGGAAGGCTTCAACAGTAGACTAGAAGAAGCAGAGGACCAAATCAGCGAGTTAGAAGATCAGGTACAGAAACAAGCCCAATCTGAACAGCAACTAGAGAAAAAAATTAAAAAGCAGGAGGAGAGCCTAAGGGAGCTTTGGGACAATGCAAAACGAAATAACATATGTATAATAGAGCTGCCAGGAGGACAAGAAGAACAGCAAGGATTAGAAAATTTATTTGAAGAAATAATGAAAGAAAACTTCCCTGATATGGGAAGAAAAAAGTTACTCAAGTACAAAAAGTCCCAAGCAAGATGAATCCCAAAAGATCCACACCAAGACATGCCATAATTACAATGGCAAATGTTATCGACAGAGAGAATCTTAAAGGCTGCAAGAGAGAGACAGAGAGTTACCTACAAAGGATCCCCCATCAGATTATCAAATGATTTCTCAACAGAAACACATCAAGCTAGAAGGGAATGGAAGGAGATATACAAAGTGATGCAAAGCAAGGGACTCAATCCAAGAATATTCTATCCAGCAAGACTATCAATCAAAATTGAAGGGGAAATCAGGAGCTTCACAGACAAAAAAAGGCTAACTACCAAACGAGCAATGCAAGAAATGCTAAAGGGAATGCTGTAAAAAGAAGAAACAAAAAGGTAAGAAGGAACACAGCCTCAAAAAATAAAAATGGCTACAAACAAGTACCTTTCAATAATAACTTTAAACATAAACAGACTAAATGCTCCAATCAAAAGACAACGAGTGGCTGAATGGATAAAAAAACATGACCCATATATATGCTGTCTACAAGAGACCCACCTCAGAACAAGGGACTCACACAGACTAAAAGCGAAGGGATGGAAAAATATCTTTCAGGCAAATGGAAGTGAAAAAAGCTGGGGTAGCAATAGTAATATCTGACAAAATAGACCCCAAAGTGAAGGCCATAATAAGAGATAAGGAAGGCCACTTCATAATACTAAAGGGATTGATACAACAAGAGGATATAACCCTTGTAAACATATATGCACCCAAGGCAGGAGCACCCAAATACATAAAAAATCTCCTGGAAGATATCAAGAGAGAGATAGACAACAATACAATCATAGTAGGGGACTTTAATACACCACTGACATCCCTAGATAAATTCTCTAGACAAAAAAATCAGGAAAGAAACAACAATCCTAAATGACTCACTAGATCAGATGGACTTAATTGACATCTTCACAACATTTCACCCCAAAGCTGCAGAATGTACGTTCTTCTCAAGTGCACATGGGACATTTTCTAAAAGAGACCACATACTGGGTCACAAAAAGTCTCCCCAAATTCAAGAAGATTGAAATCATACCAAGCATCTTTACAGACCACAACGGGATACTGTTAGAAATAAACTACATAAAAACAATCCAAATGACTCAAACACTTGGAAGCTGAATAGCATGTTATTAAATACTAGAGGCCCGGTGCATGAAATTTGTGCACGAGAGATGTTGTCCGTCAGCCCAGCCTGCACCCTCTCCAGTCTGGGACCCCTTAAGGGATGTCCGACTGCCCATTTAGGCCCGATCCTCCCGGGATCGGGCCTAAATGGGCAGTCGAACATCCCTCTCACAATCCAGGACTGCTGGCTCCCAACTGCTCACCTGCTTGCCTTCCTGATTGCTTCTAACCACTTCTGCCTGCCAGCTTGATCAACCACTAACCACTCCCCTGCCAGCCTGATTGATGCCTAACTGCTCCCCTGCCAGTCTGATTGCCCCTAACTGCCCTCCCCAGCAGGCCTGGTACCCCAACTGCTCTCCCCTGCAGGCCTGAGGCCCCCCCAACTGCCCTTCCCTGCAGGCCCGGTTGCCCCCAACTTGCCTCCTCTGCTGGCCTGGTCACCCCTAACTGCCCTCCCCTGCAGTCTTGATCACCCCCAACTGCCCTCCCTTGCAGGCCTGGTCCCTCCCAACTGCCCGCCCTTGCTGGCATGATCACCCACAACTGCCCTCCCTTGCAGGCCTGATCGCCCACAACTGCCCTCCCTTGCAGGCCTGCTCCCTCCCAACTGCCCTCCCCTGCTGGCCATCTTGTGTGTTGGAGTGATGGTCAATTTGCATATTACTCTTTTATTAGATAGGATTGATTGGGTTACCAATGAGATCAAAGAAGAAATTTAAAATATTCTGGAAACTAATGACAATAAAAACACAATAATCCAAAACCTATGGGACACAATGAAAGCAGTCCTGAGCAGGAAGTTTCTACCTCTACAGGCCTACCTCAAAAAAACAAGGAAAAAATGGTAGTAAATCATCTAATGCTACAACTCAAAGAATTAGAAAGAGAGCAACAAGAAAAGCCCAGAGCAGAAGGAAGGAGATAATAAAGATTAGAGCAGAAATAAATGACATAGAGACCCAAAAAAAAATACAAAAGATCAATGAAACCAAGAGCTGGTTCTTTGAAAGGATAAGCAAGATTGATGAACCTCTAGCTATGCTCACCAAGAAGCAAAGAGAGAAGACTCAAATAAACAAAATCAGAAATGATAGAGGCAAAATAACAACAGACCCCATCGAAATACAAAGGATTGTTAAAAAATATTATGAACAACTCTATTCCAACAAACTAGACAACCTGGAGGAAATGAACATATTCCTAGAAAAATACAACCTTCCAAAACTCAATCAGGAAGATTCTAAAAATCTCAATAGGCCAATAACTATGGAAGAAATTGAAGCAGTCATCAAAAAGCTTCCAGCAAACAAAAGCCCAGGCCCAGACAGCTTCACAGGGGAGTTTTACCAAACATTCAAGGAAGAACTAAAACCTATCCTCCTCAGACTATTCCAAAAAATTCAAGAGGAAGGAACACTTCCAAACTCATTCTATGAAGCCAGCATCACCCTAATACCAAAACCAGATAAAGACAACACAATGAAAGAGAATTACAGGCCAATATCCCTCATGAACATAGATGCCAAAATTCTCAACAAAATCCTAGCAAATCGGATCGAGCAGTACATCAGAAAGATCATACCATGACCAAGCAGGATTTATACCAGGGATGCAAGGATGGTACATCCCTGCAGATGAATAAACGTTACACATCACATAAACAAATTGAGGGGGAAAATCACATCGTCATATCAATTGACGCAGAAAAAGCATTTGACAAAATCCAACACCCTTTCTTGATAAAAACTCTCAGCAAGGTGGGAATAGATGGATCATACCTCAACATCATAAAAGCCATATATGATAAACCCACAGCCAGCATCACACTCAATGGACAAAAACTAAAACCATTTCCCCTAAGAACAGGGACAAGACTGGGATGCCCTCTCTCACCACTCCTGTTCGACATAGTACTGGAAGTACTAGCCATTGCTATCAGACAAGAAGAAGAAATAAAAGGCATCCAAATTGGAAAAGAAGAAGTAAAACTGTCCTTATTCGCAGACGACATGATACTGTACATAGAAAACCCTAAAGACTCCATCAAAAAATTATTAGACTTAATAAATGAATTCAGCAAGGTAGCAGGATACAAAATTAATGCCAAGAAATCTATGGCATTTCTATACACCAATAATGAACTTACAGAAAGAGAGACTAAAAAAGCAATCCCATTTATCATCGTACCAAAAAAATTAAGAGACGTAGGAATAAACTTAAGAGGTAAAAGACCTATATGCAAAAAACTACAGGACACTGAAAAAAGAGATAGATAGAGGAAGATATAAACAGATGAAAGAACATACCGTGTTCATGGACTGGTAGAATCAACTTCATCAAAATGTCCATTCTACCCAAAGCAACCTATAGATTCAATGCAATCCCCATTGAAATACCAACGGCATATTTCACAGACCTAGAACGAACTCTCCAAAAATTCATCTGGAATAAAAAAAGACCCCGAATAGCTGCAGCAATCCTGAGAAAGAAGAACAAAGTAGGTGGGATTTCAATACCAGCTATCAAGCTGTGTTACAAAGCTACTGTTCTCAAAACAGCCTGGTACTGGCACAAGAACAGACATATAGATCAATGGAATAGAATAGAGAACCCAGAAATCGACCCAAACCACTATGCCCAATTAATATTCGACAAAGGAGGCATGAACATAAAATGGAGTCAAGACAGTCTCTTCAATAAATGGTGTTGGGAAAATTGGACAGATACATGCAAAAAAATGCAACTAGACCACCAACATACACCATACACAAAAATGAACTCAAAATGGATAAAGGACTTAAACATAAGACAGGAAACCCTAAAAATACTAGAGGAATCCACAGGCAGAAAAATCTCAGACATATGCCGAAAGAACTTCTTCACTGATACTACTCCTAGGGCAATGGAAAATAAAGAGAAAATAAACAAATGGGACTGTATCAAAATAAAAAGCTTTTGCACAGCAAAAGAAACCATCAACAAAACAACAAGAAAGACCACTACATGGGAGAACATATTTGCCAATGTTATCATTGATAAGGGTTTAATCTCTAACATTTATAGGGAACTCATATAACTGAACAAAAGGAAGATAAACAATCCAATCAAGAAATGGGCAACGGACCTAAATAGAAACTTTTCGAAAGAAGACAGAAGGAAGGCCCAGAGACATATAAAAACATGCTCAAAGTCACTAATTACCCGAGTGATGCAAATCAAAACAACAATGCAGTACCATCTCATACCTGTCAGAATGGCTATCATCAACAAATCAATAAATGACAGATATTGGCGAGGATGTGGAGAAAAAGGAACCCTGGTCCTCTGCTGGTGGGAATGCTGATCGGTACAGCCACTGGAGAGAACAGTATGGAGTTTCCTCAAAAACTAAAAATGGAACTCCCATTCGACCCAATAATACCACTTCTAGGAATATATCCCAAGAAGCTAGAAACATCAATCAGAAAGGATATATGCACCCCTATGTTCATAGCAGCACAATTCACCATAGCTAAGATTTGGAAACAGCCTAAGCGCCCATCAGCAGATGAGTGGATTAAAAAACTGTGGTACAGCCCTAACCAGTTTGGCTCAGTGGATAGAGCATCAGCCTGCGAACTGAAGGGTCCCAGGTTCGATTCTGGTCAAGGGCATGTACCTTGGTTGCGGGCACATCCCCAGTGGGGGGTGTGCAGGAGGCAGCTGGCTGATGTTTCTTTCTCATCGATGTTTCTAACTCTCTATCCTTCTCCCTTCCTCTCTGTAAAAAAATCAATAAAATATAGTAAAAAAAAACACTGTGGTACATCTACACGACGGAATACTATGCTGCGCTAAAAAAGAAGGAATTCCTACCATTTGCAACAACATGGATGGAACTGGAGAGCATTATGCTAAGTGAAACAAGCCAGTCAGAGAAAGATAAGTATCACATTATCTCAATCATTTGTGGAATATAATGAAAAACATAAACTGATGAACAAAAACAGTTCCAGAGACAGAGAAACATCGATCAGACCATCAAACCTCGGAGGGAAGGTAGGGGAGGGTGGGGGTAAGGGGGAGAGATCAACCAAAGGAATTGTATGCAGGCATATGGGCCTAACCAATGGACACAGACAACAGGGGGTTGAGGGCATGAGTGGAGGGGATGGGGGGGTAATGGGGGAAGAAGGACACATATGTAACACCTTAATCAATAAAGAAATTAGAAATATATATATTTTATTCGCCCAGCCAGCGTGGCTCAGTGGTTGAGCATTGACCTATGAACCAGAAGGTCACGGTTCGATTCCTGGTCAGGGCACATGCCGGGGTTGCAGGCTTGATCCCCAGTGTGGGGCATGCAGGAGGCAGCCGATCCATGATTCTCTGTCATCATTGATGTTTCTCTCTCTTCCTTCCTCTCTGAAAACAATAAAATATTTAAAAAATATATTTTTTTAATTCAACTTAGAAAGGAGGAAGTAAAATGCTCATTATTCACAGATGACATGATATTGTACATAGAAAACTCTAAAGACTCCACCAAAAAACTACTAGATTTAATAAATCAATTTGGCAATGAAGCAGGATACAAAATCAACACCCAAAAATCAATGGCTTTTTCTTAAACACCAATAATGAATTCTCAGAAAGAGAAACTAAAACAATCCCATTTACCATTGCAACAAAAAAATTAAGATACTTACCAAGGAGGAGAAAATTTGTACTCGAAAAACTACAGGATGTTGAAAAAAAGAGAAGATATAAACAAGTGGAAGAATATTCCATGTTCATGGATTGGCAGAAATCAACATCATTAAAATGTCCATACTACCCAAGGCAATCTACAGATTCAATGTAATCCCTATTAAAATACTGATGGCATATTTCACAGATCTAGAACAAATATTCCAAAAATTTATATGAAACCAAAAAAACCCCCAAATAACTGCAGCAATCTTGAGAAAGAACAAAGTTGGAGGAATCACAATACCAGATTTCAAGTTATACTACAAAGCCACCATAATCAAAACAGCCTGGTACTGGCACAAGAACAGGCATATAGATCAATGGAACTAAACAGAGACCTCAGAAATCGACTCAAACCATTACACTCAATATTTGACAGAGGAGGCAAGAGTATACAATGGAGTCAAGACAGCCTCTTCAATAAATGGTGCTAGAAAAATTGGACAGATACATGCAAAAAAATTAAACTAGACCACCAACTTACACCATACACAAAAATAAACTCAAAATGGATAAAAGACCTAAATGTAAGTCGGGAAACAATAAAAATCCTACAAGGAAACCATAGACAGTAAAATCTCAGACATCTCTCAAAGCAATGTTTACATATCTCCTAGGGCAAAGGACACTAAGAAGAAAATAAACAAATGGGACTACATCAAAATTAAGATTCTGCACAGCAAAAAAAAACCATCAATGAGAAAAACCAAGATGGCAGCAGAGGTAAACACCTGAACTTGCTGCCTGGCACAACAACATCAAAACTACAACTAAAAGACAAAACGGACATCATCCAGAACCACAGGAACGGCGGCTAAGTGGAAATCCTACAACTAGAAGGGAAGAGAAAAGCACACTGAGACTCAGAGGAGCTGCGGAAGTAAAGTACAGAGGTATGGAGGCGTGCGGAGAGGGCTGGCAACTGAGTACGTGACTGGCTTTTTCAATCCGGAGGGAGACACAAGCTCCCGACTGCTCTGAACTCCAGTTCCGGATGAGACTCTGGGGACCCAGACTCATACAGGGAGAAACTGGACTGTCTGGCAGTGGGCAGAACTCAAGGGTGGCTTTCTCTCAGAGGTGCTTGCAGCGATTACCAAAGGACACTGAGACCCAGGGGCCTCTTAAGGCAGGGCTGATGGGAAGCCATTGCTGTTTGCTCCACCCTGAGGTTCCGGCCCACCCCAGATGTGTGCAGAGGCTTTTACAACATATGAATGGCCTGGTCCTTTGAAATCTAAACTTACCTAAAAAACTGCAGCTGAGTTAGAAAGACCCAGAACATCCAAAAGAAGGCCCAAGGCCCCACAGCAGCTTGCATTGATTCATAGCTGGGCCTCATCTGAGCACCTCCAAAACCCAAACAAAGAAGAGGAATCTACAGATCTCTCCGTAGCTCCTGCTGAGTGGCCTCAGATAGAGGCTAAATTACCACCTCCTTGGAGATCCAAGAGCCAGTGTACCCAGGGGTCAGAGTAGGACCATCCAGATTACAACTCCTCAGATCCATAAGGGACACACTCAGGGAACAGACTCAGTGAGCACCAAAGCCCCACTGAAGCAAGTTTTGCCTCATAAGGGTGTCTCCAGCACAGAAGTTCTCCCATCGTAGATGCAGCTGATCCTCACAGCCAATTGGCCTGGAGGTCAATTCCTCCCAGTGATACCAACAACAATCAAGGCTTAACTAAAACAAGACTGTGCACACAGCCCACAAAGGGGTGCACCAAAAGTGTGCACCTCAGGTAACAGGGGAGGCTGAGCCACTGGGCCCTATAGGACACCTAGCACACAAAGCCACTCTATCAACTCAGGGAAGCAGCCAAAATGCGGAGACAAAGAAACAGGTCACAAATGAAAGAAATGGAGGAAAACAAATGATTGTATATAGAGTTCAAGACCATGGTTATAAGGTTTTTCAAGAATTTCCTAGAAAAGGCCGATAAATTTAGCAAGACCCTCGAGGATATGAAAAGGGACCAACTATAAATTAAACATACACTGACTGAAATAAAAAATATTATAAGACACCCAACAGCAGACTAGAGGACCGCAAGAATCAAGTCAAAGATTTGAAATACAGAGAAGCAAAAAACATTCAACTGGAAAAGCAAAAAGCAAAAAGCAAAAAGAATCCAAAAATTTGAAGATAGTGTACAACTTCAAGCATACCAACATCAGAATTATGGGGGTGCCAGAAGAAGAGAGAGAGAGCAAGCTACTGAAAACCTATTTGAAGAAATAATGACAGAAAACTCCCCCCACCTGGTGAAAGAAATAGACTTACAAGTCCAGGAAGCACAGAGAACCCCAAACAAAAGGAATCCAAAGAGAACCACACCAAGACACATCATAATTAAAATGCCAAGGGCAAAAGAAAAAGAAAGAATATTAAAAGCAGCAAGAGAAAAACAGTTAATTACCTACAAGGGAGCACCCATACGATTTTCAGCTGATTTCTCAACAGAAACTATATAGGCCAGATGGGAGTGGCAAGAAATATTCAAAGGGATGAATAGCAAGAACCTACAAGCAAGATTACCCAGCAAAGCTGTCATTCAGAATTGAAGGGCAGATAAAGAGCTTCACAGATAAGAAAAAGCTAAAGGAGTTCATCACCACCAAACCAGTATTATATGAAATGCTGACAGGTATTCTTTTTTTTTTAAGTTATATTTTATTGATTTTTTTACAGAGAGGAAGGGAGAGGAATAGAGAGTTAGAAACATGGATGAGAGAAACATCAATCAGCTGCCTCCTGCACACCTCCTACTGGGGATGTGCCCGCAACCAAGGTACATGCCCCTGACCAGAATCGAACCTGAGACCTTTCAGTCCGCAGGTCAACGCTCTATCCACTGAGCCAAACCAGTTAGGGCGACAGGTATTCTATAAGAAGTGGAAGAAGAAGAAAAAGGTAAAGATAAAATTATGAACAACAAATACATATCTATCAACAAGTGAATCTAAAAATTAACTGAATTAAAAATCTGAGGAACAGAATAAACTGGTGAATATAATAGAATCAGGGGCATAGAAAGGGAGTGGACTGACAATTCTCGGGGGGAGAGTGGTGAAGGGGGTGCGGGAAGAGACTGGACAAAAAGCGTACACCTATGGATGAGGACAGTGGGGGGGGAGGGGTAAAGGCAGAGGGCAGGGTGGGAATCGGGTGGATGGGAGCTATGGGGGAAACAAGAGTAACAACTGTAATAATCTGAATAATAAAGATTTATTTAAAAAATAAACTGGGTACCTGTTCTAAACACACACACCAAAAAAAAACTATCATCAACAAAATGAAAAGGGTGCCCACTGTATGGGAGAACATATTTGGCAATGATACATCTGATAAACGATTAATATCCAAAATATATAATGAACTTAACAAAAGGAAGACAAACAACCCAATTAAAAAATGGGCAAAGGATCGAAATAGACACTTGTCAGAGAGGACATACAGATGGCCAAGAGACATGAAAAAATGCTCAAAGTCAATGATCATCAGAGAGATACAAATTAAAATGACAATGAGGTATTATCTCACACCTGTCAGAATGGCTGCCATCAACAAATCAACAAATGACAAGTGCTACCAAGCATGGTGAGAAAAGGGAATCCTAGTACACTGCTGGTGGGAATGCAGACTGGTGCAGCCATTATGGAAAGCAGTATGGAGTTTCCTCAAAAAATTAAATATTAAACTGCCATTTGATCTGGTGATCCCACTTCTAGGAATATATCCTAAGAAACCCAAAACACCAATCAGAAAGAATGCACCCCTATGTTCATAGCAGCACAATTTACAATAGCTAAGATCTGGAAACAGCCCAAATGCCCATCAGTAGATGAGTGGACAAAAAAGCTGTGATACATTTACACCATGGAATACTATGCAGCTGTAAAAAGGAAGAATCTCTTTGAGACAGCATGGAGGGACCTGGAGAGCATCAAGCTAAGTGAAATAAGTCAGTCAGAGAAAGACAAATATCACATGATCTCACTCATATATGGAATCTAATTAACAAAATAAACTTATGAACAGAGTGGATCCAGAGACATGGAAGCATGGAACAGAGTGCGGAATCTCAGAGGAAAGGCTGGGGAGGGTGGGTGGAAGGTAATCAACTAAAAATTACGTATGCATATATGCATAACCCACAGATGCAGATAGTGGGGTAGGAGGTCCTGGGGCAGGGGTGGGCTGGAGGGGGGTCAATGGGGAAAAAGGGTGACATATGTAATACTTGCAACAATAAAGAGTTTAAACACCCTATCTAATAAAGAGGGAATATGCTAATTGACCATCACTCCATCACAAAGATGGCTGCACCCACAGCTGAAGCCAAGTTCCCATAAGGAGCCTTAACGAGGAATCAGCAGGAACCTGAGGCTACACCCTCTCCCGCACCCGTAGGGCTTGACAGGGGACCTGAAGCTGTGCCCCGCTCCCAGTGCCAGGCTAGGGGACCTCAGCCTGTGCCCCCATGCCTGGTGGGGCTTGATAAGGGACCTCAGGCCATGCCCCCCACCCAGCAGGGCTTGACAAGGGATCTCAGGCCACGTCCCTCACCTGGTGGGGCTTGATGGGGGACCTCAAGGTACGCCCCCCACCTTGGTCTGTGCTGGGGGACCTCAGGCCACGCCCCCTGTCCTGGTGCTGGGCCAGGGGACCTGAGGCTACTTCTCCTGCCCGGTGGGGCTTGACAAGGGTGGGACTAGCCGGATCTGGATCTAGCACAATGGGGGTGGGGGCTGGCTGGGTCTGGATCTCACACGATTTTGTTTGAGGCAGATGTGGGTGGGCGGGGACTTGACTCTGGGTCCCGTGGTGCGCCCCAGGCTCTAACAGGAGGAAGGTTTTCATATACATTTTACTAATTTTCTTTCATCTCTGACACTTCTATTATAGAGAAAGGGCAAATAGGAATATTAAATTATTTCCTCTAATTAATCCCCTTTTAATGTGCACAAATTTCGTGCACCGGGCCACTAGTAAAGAAATAAAAATATTTTTATTGATTTCAGAGAGGAAGAGAGGAGATAGAAACATTTGATGAGAGAGATACATTGATTGGCTGCCTCTTGCAGGCGCCTACTGGGATTGAGCCCAAAACCTGGACATGTGCCCTGATCGAGAATCCAACCTGGACCTCTTGTTCCATGGGATGATGCTCAATCCACTGAGCTATACCAGTCAGGCAATAAGAACATATTTAAAAAAAACACACACACACCAAGAGTAGACACTTTCTCATATATCTTCCTCTTTTCTGACTTGTCTGTGTCCTCAGTCCATTTGTCTACTCTAGTTTCCATGTTCTTGTTCATTGTTATTATTTTTTTAATATATTTTTATTGATTTTAGAGAGGAAGAAGAAGGGGGAGATAGAAACATCAATGATGAGAGAGAATCATTGATCAGCTGCCTCCTGCACACCCCCTACTGGGAATCGAGCCCACAACCCGGCATGTGCCCTTGACCGGAATTGAACCTGGGATGCTTTAGTCTGCAGGCCGACTCTCTATCCACTGAACAAACTGGCTGGGGCCATTATTTTTTACAGGCTCATTGTAGCAAAAACATCATTCCTTAATTACACCCCCACACATACAAAGGGAAAGAGGAGGATTTCATTCCTTACCTGGTTTCTTGCCACCATAGAAGTGCGTGTATTCAGCACAGGTAATGTACCTGAAGGAGAGAACGAGAAATCTTACTTCCACCCTCTTTGTAAAGAGGACAGAGTCTTTAGAAGGAATGGATGACTGAATCATTTTACTCAGTCAGCAAATGTTTATTAAATACCTACTATGTGAAAGGCACATACTGATAAACACAATAGACATGGGGATACACAAACAAGTAACAAATACAAACAGTCCTGCTTTGCTCTGAGGAAAAATAAATGAACTTAACAGAGGCCTGATGATGAGAAGGAGCTAGCCATGTGAAGATCTGAGGGAAGAGCTTTCCAGGCAGAAGGACCAAGCAGGCATGTCACATACAAAAGCCAGAAGCAGGAAAAGCTGCTGTGTTCCCAAAAAAAGGGTGAAGCCCCTGACAAACTGTGCGTGGGGCCAGGTGGCAGCAGAGGAAGGACAGACAGACGGTGGTCCCAGCACCAGGGGCCTTGCAGGCCATGTGAGGGCTCCGGATTTGCTGTCAACAGGATGGAGAGCTGCTGGAGGGTTTGGAGCAGAGCTCTGACACCATCTAACGTAAGTCCTCAAAGCATCCCTCTGGTTGCTTCCTACAGCGGGACAAGCAGGAGAGGCAGCAGAAATCCAATCAGGAGATTAACGACGAAGGTCCAAGGAGTTGACATCAACTCCCCTTTGTGGGAACTGGTGGGCGAGAGAGAGGGGGGTCAGTCCCTGAAACGGCCAGCGGGACTTGCTGATGGGCTGGAGGGAAAAAAACTGCGGAGGCAAAGAGGTACCAAGGCTCACTCCCAGACTTCTGACCTGAGCAAACTGAGTTAGGGAAAATGGGGGAGCAGCAGGCTCAGGCACGGAAAAACTAGGTTCCCTTTGAAGCATATTAAATTTGAGATTTAGACTTCCAAGGGAAGATGTCGAGTAAGCAGCTGACTACTGCAAGACGAGACAGATCACCCACTGGGAGATGGGGAGGAGGCTCCCCAAGCAGAGCTTAGCAGGAGAGAGGTGGTCAGTTGTGTCATATGCTGTTGAGGAGCACAACAAAATGAGGGTTCGGAATTGACCACCAGATTTAGCAACATGGAAGTTACTGGGATGCTGACAAGCGTAGTGCTGGGGACGAAAGCCTGACTCAAGTCGAAGTGGTTTCAAAAGACAGCAGAAAACAGCCAGCAGACACAGCTCTTTCACGTAAGAAACACGGTGAGGCTGGAGGGGAATATGGGTAAGGTGGGCTTGCTTTAAACTGCAAGGTTCTGTTCATGTGTGTAAGCTGATGGGCAGGAACCAGCACCCTGGGAGAGACAGGAGGCGCAGGCGAGGGGTTACCGCAGGAGCAGAGCTCGCGAGCGGACAGGGCAAAAGCGAGTCGAGGAGGCGGCTGTGTCCGAGGAGCGCCGAGGCGGTGGGAAGGCCGCGCCCAGGTGAGGGCACTCACGGTCTATGAGAGCAGACGCCGCCGAAGCGGGAGATGTGGGCGGCTGGGGGGAGGGGAAGGTATTACTCCACCTGAGGGGACGGAAGCTTCTGGGAGGATGCGACACCTGAGGGGGTTCAGGGGTCCACTCTGAGAGCGGGAGCGGGAGACTGAGGCACAGCGGGACTCAGGCAGATACAGGAATGCCTGGCTGCGGTTCAACTTACATCTTGTCTTTCTGGTGCTGTCTCTTCCCCATGGTGGCGGCGGTGGCGGTGGCGGTGGCGGCGGCGGTGGCGGCGGCGGCGGCGGCACCAGCAAACGCGGAAAATCAAAATCGTCAACACACGACCCAGTCAGCCGCGTCCGCCGCTTCCCAGCCGAGATCCTCAAGTACTTCCGGGTCCCGCCACGGAAGCGAGCGCTGAGCATGCCGGGAATTGTGGTCCCTGGAGGCAAGCGCGCCAGTCCGCTGTCGGAGCCGGTGACTGAGCCGAGTTTCCCA
Source organism: Corynorhinus townsendii (assembly GCA_026230045.1). Lineage (NCBI taxonomy): Eukaryota > Metazoa > Chordata > Mammalia > Chiroptera > Vespertilionidae > Corynorhinus > Corynorhinus townsendii. The sequence goes on from JAPDVU010000014.1 coordinate 13,287,656, forward strand.
ATTGGGCTCTTGTTCCGTCAGAGCTGAGCTGCCTCTGACTCCAAGCCAGTCTTCTCCCAAGCGCCTCGCCTTCCCTCTCAGCCCGACTCAGTGCCCTCCCCACTCAAACCCGTCTTGGTTTGACCTGGGTCCTCAGGTCTTTTTTTTTTTTTTTATGTATCTTTATTGATTTCAGAAAGGGAAGAGATTCAGAAACATCAACCATGAGAACTAACCACCAATTGGCTGCCTCCCACGGGACCCCACTGGGGATGGAGCCAGCAATCCAGGCATGGGCCCCTACAGGGAATGGAACTGTGACCTCCTGGTTCATAGGTGGACACTCAACCACTGAACCACACCAGCCAGGCCTCAGGTCTTTAAGTAGCCCGCCTGGAGCCTAAAGTCCCACCAGCCTCCCCTCCATTTTTGCTCCCCTCAATGACAGATGTCTCCAAAGCGACGTCCACATTTGCTATGTACCCGCTCACCTCCCATTCTCTCCACCCATTTGGTTTCCACAGCCTCCAGGGCCTTCTCCTGAGTGGCCCAAGCCAGAAGGTCCAAAGCCCTCACTGATCCCTTGAGTATCTTCGGACCCACCCTACCCTTGGCCAGATCACGTTTATGTGCCCCACCCAGAGCCCGAGACATCTGTCTACACTCAAGTACTGGGTGACCTTGCCCAGTCTCGTGGCTTTAACTACCACTTGGAACCCCTGACTCCCAACACTAAATTGCCAGTGCTCCAGACTCCTGATCCTTGGGTACCCATTGATTTCCAATTTAACATCTCCTCAAAGCAGAATTCTCCATCCCTCACCCCGTCTCCACTCTCCCCCACCATACCACTCTCCACCTAGCTACCCAAACCCAGTTATCCTGGCCCTTCTTATCTCATCTCATGGCTGGCCCCTTCTCACATACACACTCACATACACACACACACACACACACACACACACACACACACACACACGAGGATGGGATGGGTGTAAGTTCCTTAAGGGAAGGGGCCCCCAGCTGCTTGGTTTATTATCTCCAGTCCCAAGCAGGTTGTGGGACATACACAAAGGCTCAGTGCATATCTGCTAATGTCCATCAGTCATCAAGCATTTTGTGAAGGCTCACATCTCACATGCAGGTTTGTTTCTAAGGTCAGGGTGTGAAGCAACAATTAGAGTCACTATCTTTGAAATTCCTTAGGAAGGTGCCAAGTTGGAAACTGACTCACCAGCTCACTTTACTCTAGGGAGGGAAGAGATCAGTTTCTAAACAGATGAGGCTTGTGTTTAGGGGCCAGGTGTAGGAAAAAAAAAAGGTAGACTTGCAAGTCAGTGATGTCAAGTGAGGGGCCACAGAGTCACTGCAGGGAAAGGTATCACTCTCTCCTCACTCATTTCTCTTTTAAGATGCACGTGGCTGAATTCCCATGTTAGATTGCAAGCGAGGGGAGTTCACAGTAGCACTGACCTGACCACCTAATATATGTAAGCTCGGGTCTCAAGGCCTCAGGATGGCACTACCCTGACAACCTCTTCGGGGTGCAGGGAGCCCATGGGATTGCACAGCCCCTAAGAAGCCCAGCATGAGAAAGGCACCTCCATGAGAACTTTATTCATTCCTCCACCGCAGTCTGCAGGGAAGAGGTTATGGGCCCCGCTTGTGGTGCACAGACTCTGCACTGCCATGGTCAGTCTCTGCGTCATCGTTAGGTCTGGGCACAGGCTGGAACTTGAGCAGGACAGGTGGAGTGAAAACGGGGGTCTCCACAGGAGGGGATAGTGTCTCCTTGGTGTTGGGGGAGTCATTACAGGCTGAAGTCCTGTGCAGGAGACAGCCAAGATACGTCCATGAGATGGGACATCAACACCATAAGGGGTACACATGACAAAACCCCTTCCCAAGAGGTAGGATGACTCTACACACATTTATACTTCCAAAAATCTCTCCCAAGAATGTTTGTTCAAGGCTGCTCCCTGCAGCAATGTTATGATTGTGAAAACCTGGAAACAATCTAAACATCCATTAGGGAACAAGGTACAGCCATGCTGTGGACTATTCTGGGGCAGTTAAAGGAATGAGGTAGGTCTGTATATCCCAACAAGTAAAGACACCCCAATGCTATAGTAATGGAAAAAAGCAAGTTGCTGAGAAGTACATAAAATGCGATCCTGCTTTGGTTTAAAATTAACCTGTGAGTGTGTGTGTGTGTGTGTTGGAGGGATACACATGAAACTCTTAGCAGCAGGACTTTTAGCAACATGGGACTCATATTTTATGTATGCATTTCTGTATTGTTAACTTTTCCCCATGGAATATGTTCTGCTTTTGTAAAATTTTTCAAACCAAATTAAAAATAACTTATTTTTGGTGGTGGCATCATGAAAGCACAAAACACTCAGAAATCAATACGTAACAAGAGCCTGAAAATTGTCCCCATTAGTGAAATATGTCAACAAGCAAGAATGGTTGAGCCCTGGCCAGTGTGGCTCAGTTGGTTGGGCGTTACCCCATGCACTGGAAGATTGCTGGTTGGATTCCCCTCTCAGGGCACATGCCTGGGTTTCAGGCTCTATCCCCAGTAGGGGACGTGCAGGAGGTAGCAGATAGATGTTTCTCTCTCCTTCTTCCTCCTTCTCTCTCTAAAAATCAATAAAAATCTTTATTTTTTTTAAAAGAATGGTTCAGTAAATGATATTCCATCCATACAATGGAGTATTTGCATCTATTATTATTGGTGAATTTAAAGATGGGTGTCTTTTTAATCCTCACTAAAGGATTTTTTTTGCATTGATCTTTAGAGAGAGTGTGGAAGGGAAGGGGAGAGACAGAGAGAGAGAAACATAAATGTGAGAGAGACACATCAATTGGTTGCCTCCCACATGTGCCCCAACCAGGGTTGGGATGAAGCCTGCAACCCAGGTATGTGCTCTTGATCAGAATCAAACCTGGGGCCCTTCAGTCCAAGGGCTGATGCTCTATCCACTGAGCCAAACCGGCTAGAGATGAATTGTATACTTTAATATAAGTTAATTATGTAATATGTAAGTAATAATATATCAATAAGGCTGTTAAAAAGTTTATCTGGCCCTAGCTGGTTTGGCTCAGTGGATGAAGCGTCGGCCTGAGGACTGAAGAATTCCAGGTTCGATTCTGGCCAAGGGCACATGCCTGGATTGCAGGCTCGATCCCCAGTGGGGGGTGTGCAGGAGGCAGCCAATCAATGGTTCTCTCTCATCATTGATGTTTCTATCTCTCTCTCCCTCTCCCTGCCTCTCTAAAATCAATAAATATATATATATCTTAAACGTTATCTGATGCAATGCAACAGGCAGTCTAAATCATATTTTAGAATAACACTCAATGATATAGGAAATACTTAATATCCATAAGTGAAAACACAGGTGATTTTTAAAACCTCATAGTTAGCAAAACCCTGCTTTGCAAAACAAGCATGTGTATAAATCATAGGGCTGCCCACAGTTGATGTAATCATTTCCTTTCTGTTGGCCTCTGGGCTGTTTCTACTTTCTCACCATTACAAACAGTAGGGAGCGACTTTTCCAGCACTCCTGATTACATAAGGGTCCTTCCTGGAAGTGGAAGACCTCGTCATAAAGACCATCTGTCTAGCCCTTGGCCACACCACCACAACGCTGGTCAGAAGCAAAGCAGAGGCTGAGCCAGAATGGTACCTGGCCCCGGGGAGGCTCAGAAGCACACTTACCAGGGGAAGCCAGGATAGTGGAGCTTGTTTCTGGGCAGGTACGAGAAATGGAAGCCTCCAGGACTGAGGACCAAGGGAGTCAGATCAACCATGTGGCTGCAAGACAGGGCAGAGAGGCATTGTCAGCTCTGGGATCCTCCCAGGCAGGGTGTCTCCAGTCTTGGTGGGCACAACTCTGACATGGGGACAGGGCCTGCTGAGCCCAGACTCCTTCCTTGAACAATGAGAATAACCACTCGGGACTGTGGCGAGGGCTAACTAAGAGGTGGGGAGGAAATAATAGCTGAGCCTGGCACAAAGCATGCTCCCCAAAATGCTCCCTTTCACTTACCTTAAGCCCCAAATAAATTCCTTTTACCTCTTTGGGTTCGATGACAGGCCAGGCCAGTTTAATTTCACTTCAGAACTTGAAACTTCCGATTTCTCCGTCTGCAGGAAACAAAAGCAATGTCAGGACAAGTTGGAGGGCCGCACCGGGAAAATTAAAAATATTACCTACATGAGAACTGTGAAAACTATGTGACTTTCATTTAATCAGCAAATATGTCAGGCTCATCCTCTGTGCTCATCTTGAACTTGGTGCTAGGGAGATAGGAAACAGGGGCTAGGAGCCACCTGAGAAGGTCCTAATCCAGCCTGGGGAGGAGGGGCTTGCTGCAGAGTGTAGGATAAGTGGGAGTCAGGAGGGGTAGGAGGTGAGGAAGGGCACTAGAGAATGACAGCCTTAGAATCATGGCAGGGGGGCCTGTGGTCCTCCACTTGCCCTCTGGCAGCCCTAGGATTCTGCCCGATGTATTTGGGGTTCCCTTGCTCAGCTGAAGCCAAGCAGGTAGCCTTCAACCCCTACCCCAATTAGTCAATCAGAGTAGCCCCCCTTTTATTGCTTTATCCACTGCTGTTCCACCCAAGACTTTGCCTATAGTCTTAAAAAGGGCTCTGCTAATTAAAAACTAGACTTCTGAGAATCACTGCTGTGGGCCCAAGAGCTGTGGGAGTGGCTGCCCCTCCCAGGATTGTAAGGGGGAGAGGGGCAATACACCCACTGACCGACTTGCTAGGCAGCGGAGGAAAGGGGCCAAAGACCCTGGGCATAGTGTAGACAGAGGGTGATGACCGAACCACCACAGAGGACATGGTGGTGACAGGTGGTGCCAGTGGTGGAGGTGGCAGCAGTGTTGGTGGCAGGCAGGGGGAGGCTGACCGGTTGCGCAAGAGGATGGGTTCTAGTTTCTTTACTTCTCTTGGCTTCCTTCTCTTCTTCTTGGCATCTGTGACAAAAAGGTACCAGTGGGTGCCTACCCCTCAGCCAGAACAGGGTGGAGTGGGGCCAAACACGATGGTGTGTTCCGTTTCTCCAACAGAGAGGGGAGGCAGGCCCCAAAGGGTGGGTCATAGAAATGCCTAGACCCACTGTTGACAGGCACCAACATGCACCATCGCATTGACACCACAACTGCCTCACGAGAAGGGTACTTTTGTCTCCATCTTCAAGAGGAACCAAACTCCAACTGTACAAGGCACAGGCAGGATCCACGATCAGGCTGCCTGACTTCAAGGGCAGAATTTCATGGGAAGTGATAGAGTATCACTGCCAAGGAGGGCTGGGCTTCACCTGGGCAGGTTGGTCTGCTGCTTCCCCAACCCCCAACAGGTAGGGCAAGAGGAAAGTTCTGGAATCCACCAGTACTCTTGGGGATCCAGGCTCTGGACAATGAGCCCACAGACTATACCCAGGCCCAGGGCTGTCCTGGGGTGTGCAAAAGACCCTTCTATGAGAAAACCCACAAGGAGGAGGTCTTGCAGAAGGGGCTCAGGGAGGGAATCTTTGCGGGGAAGGAACTTGGGGTCTGATCCCTCTCCTCTTTCCATGGTAGGTCTTCCTACTTCAACAAGTTTGCCTATATTTATGGTTCAAAGTTGCAGACTATCAGCAAAATGGGTGTTAACAAGCTCCCCAGACCGCCCATCAGATCAGCTCATCTAGAATGAGGATAACCAATACCAGGGTGCATTGTCCTGGAGGCTAAAAGCCTGTACCCTGGAACAATCCAGACCTGAGTTCAAGTCCAGACTCCGTGACTTACTATGTGACCTAGCCTCCCTGGACCTGTTTCCTCTTCCGTAAAACAAGGATAAAATAACATCAATGCTACCTCAGGAGGCTGTGGTAAAAGGTACACATGCTGGGCATCCTGCCGTCAGATGAAACAGTGTCATGGAGCACTCACACTCAGCATGATGGAAAGCGAAACACCCAGGTGAGCTGGGCCTCTCGACGCGATGCAGAAGAAAGTAGCCCCACTACTAGCATAGTTTATTGCTGAATACAAACACACCAAAAGAACTGAACCCAAATCAAACAAGGCATTAGAGTGACTGTCCAAGGAACATTGGCATAGGGGGACAAACATCACTGATGACCAAGACAACAGATATAAATCCATGATGTGGGACACCCCAAAGGAAAACACTGTTCTTCAAGTCCGTAGCTGAGAGGGGAGGGAGTAGGGCTTCCCTTCCACCTCAAAGGGGACTTCAGCAGCAGGGCCACCGACCCTTATTTGCCATCCCTTTGTGGTAATATGGTACCCTTTCATTTTCCCCTCTCAAGTGCCCCAGTGTGGACACAAATTATATGGTCGCCCTAGCGAAAAGGAACCTAAGAGGGCTAACAACCAAACCAATGTGTGGGCCTTCTTGGGTTCTAAAATGACAGAGCAAGTGTAGAAAGGCTTTTATTGGACCTTCTGGGAGATCTTATTATGGACTAAGTATTAGTTAATACTAGGGAACTGTTGTTAATTGTATCAGGATTGACATTGTGATTATGTCAAGAGCTTTATTTTTTTTAATTAAGAAACATTAAAAAGTATTCAGGAATACAGTGATGTCTGAGATTTCTCTTCAAGCAGGTATAGAGAGTGTAACAAGCATGGCAAGACAGGGGGAGTTGGTGAAGCTAGGTGACGGGTACTTAAGTGTTCACTGTAGTCTCTAGCTTTTGGGTATGTTCCTTTTCATAATGAAGACTTCAGGGACAATGAGTCCTGGGTCAGACTTTCTGGGTTACTTGGGGCAGACAAAGGTTGAGCCTCACTCTGGGAGTAGAGGTGCACACGGTGGATGCTCCTCTTCAGGTGCTCCAGGCGTTGGTGCATCTCCAGGGCGCCCATGCTGTTGCAAAAGTTCAGATCCCCCTGGACTGCACAGAAGAACTTCGCCTGCGACAGCAGCGGAAGAGGTAGGGCAAGAGGAAGGAAGCTGGACCGGTGAGACGCCTGCCTGCTGCATTCCCCATGCTGTGTGGCCTCAGGCTTCTCAAAGACCCAACTCTGCAAACCCAGCTAGGCCCAAACCCTCCCTCCTTCCCCGCCCACCATGCCCAGAGTTCCGCCCTAGAGGGCAGCAGGACTTTCCACCCAATGACTTCCACCCCACCCTCCCGCAGCTCCCCCTGCCTCCCGCACCCAGAGGAAGGAGAGGAGCCCGCGCCGCTCGCACTCGGCCTGCTTGCCCTTTCGCACCACCCGCTCGGCCAGCGCCGGGTTACGGTCGAGGCTGCGGAAGAGGCGGCGCAGTGCGCGCTCCGTGTAAGTCGCGGCCTGCCTCTCGAAGGCCTCCTCGGATATGCGCTGGCAAAAGATCACACTCTGGGGGAACTCGCTGTCAAACTCGTCCAGGATCTCCATCCGGGTGGGGCTGCGGGCTGGCTCGGGGCTGCCTGCGGCCGTCGGGGCGGGGTCACCGAGGGTCCCGGCACGCCGACCCAACCCGCTGCAGGTTGGGGGAGAAGGTCCGCTCCCAAAGCCCGCGCTCAGGTCTCGGCGGGCGGTGGGGGCCTCGGACCACACCCGCTCTCTTCCCGACAACCTCAGCGCCGCGCCCACCCCTCCAGCCAATCCCCTCCGAGATCGCTGACGGGCCAACTCGCGCGAGGGCCGCACGTGACAATGCTCGCAGCTCTGGGCATGCGCTCTTGCACTTTCGATGGTGCGACCGACCGCTACTGTGCTGGACTAGACCCCAAACCCCATGCTGGCGGCAGGGCTTTGGTCAGGGCTGGTCTAGGGCCACACCAAGAACATGGTAAGCGCAGGAACCCTCCAACTTCTTTAAGGCCCACACCCGTTGGGCAGCTCCCCGCTCCACCCCATCTCAGCTGCGCCCCCCTTCTCATAGTGTGTAGCCTCCCAGGCTTCCAGCCAGAGCCTTGCTTCTTCTGCACACAACTGCCGGAGGACTTCACTCTGTCCCGACTCCAGCCCCGCACTTTTCATCCGCTTCCTCTTCCTCTCCAGCATGAAACCCACCCTTCTCCAGCTTGTCCTCTCACCCTATATGGTAGGCAGTTAGACATGAGCAGAGTAGGAAGGATAGGCCAGGTACACAAGGTCACCAGAGTGGAAAGTCCCAGGTGCCTAGAAAAGACAGTTGTAGGGTGGAATCTCACCCCCAGGGTGACCTTTCTTCTCCTAGCATATTGTTGGTTATGCAGCTGGTCATGCATGTGGCTAGTCATGTGGTAGACTCCCTTACAAAACCTTGCATGACCACTTCCTTAAGCATTAATCCCTCAAGACAATGAGAAGACCTGAATCAAATAATCTTAGGAACAAAACCTGGGGTCTGTTGACCAGAAACAGAGTTTCCATCAAACTAGGGATAAAATCTAGGCCTCAGTTGTGTGTCAGTTCCAGGCCCAGAAATACAGCCAAACCTGGCTGAGGACTGGCTTTATTGACTAATGGTGGGGGCCGACCAATCAGTGGAGACCAGGACCCTAAGGACACTCCTGATATTCTATTGAGATCCTTCCCTGAAACCTCCAAATAAAAGCCCTTAATTAGAAGGACCCACCAGGCTGGTATGGCTCAGTGGTTGAATGTTGACCTATGAACCAATTCCTCCCAGTAAGGGCACATAATTGATATTTCTATCTCTCCCTTCCTCTCTGAAATATATATATGATGAAGGACCCAGCTCAAGCTTTCTCTCTAGAGCACACCTTGCTTTCCCCCCTTCCCTCCCCACAGGAGCATTTTCTTTGCCTTTCTCCTAAGCTACAAGGGTCCTTCTTTTGTCTCTGTAACTTGCTTCCTGAGTCCATGCAGCCCAACTGGCTCACTTCTTCCACGACTTGCTTCTTCCATGTGTTATAGCCCCTCATCCTCCCCCTGGATGCAAGGGCTTCTACCCCCAGGATGGGGGTGAAACCGGTACCCCAATGTACTCAGCTAGGGTTGAGAGGAACTCCCAAACACCCATCTGGAACCTGGGCTTCCTCTTAAGGAGATAGGCTTGAATAACTGTCCTAGGGCACATAACTGTCATTGTGCATTGTGTCAGGTCCTGATGGTGGAGATGGCCCTGCCAGCATGCCTGGGCCAGGCTCCTTGGCAGTTCAGCTCCAATCCCCCCAATTCCAGCTGTGAGGGTGGGCATGCCAGGCACCTCATAGTCCCTCCTACAGGCTCAGGGCAGCATATTTCACTGTGAAAGAACAAGATGGTGCAGTTGGTGGCCATCACCTGCAGGCTTCGTATCCCAAGGATACCCACCCACCCACCCCAAATAGCGCTTTTCCTGCTGAGAACCCAGGAGATCATTCTCTCCAGAGACTGGTCCTCCCCAAGCCTTCAAGGAGGGCTTGTTCCAGTTCATCTCCACGTGGTCAAGGGTAAGCTGGGTCTGAGCCAGGCCCAGAAAGGCCTTCCATGCAAAGCAGTGGCCTGTTTTTCTACAAGACCCTAACCAAACCTGGAGTTCCGAGTCTTACCCAGGGTGCTAGTATGAAAGATCCTCTTCAAACCAGAGCTTTTCTTAATCAGGGCCTCCTACTCTGCACCTATCCAGCCAGCAGATGGAGAGTTTGTGGGGCAATCCCCCAGCTCTGCACTCACCTAATCCTCTGATGGAGGGTCCAGCCCAGCCCTGAACCACAACCTAATACTGGGAAGTGGACTGAGGCAGCAAAACTCCCTCCCGCCAGCTGCTGTGTGTGGTGGACTGGACCTGACTGATGCCCTTTCATCATTGCACTGCTTCCCAGCAGCCCACAGTAGTGCAACAGGGAAAGAGTGTCAGGCAGGCCTGCCAGTGCCTGCCTAGCCTCTCCCGGTGGTCTGTCGGTGGGGATCTCAGACCAGGAATGCAGGCCCACTGGGGCGGGGCCTCTGCCTGGGGGAAGGGTGCCCTCTGACCCCAGAGGCCCAGGCCTGGCCAGGATCTCAAGTTTCCATGGAGAAGGGAGCCAGCAGGGCAGGGGGGAGGGGAGAACCTGCAGGCCCAAGGGGCCCGGCCTGGGAGGAGGAGGTGGAGGTATGGGGGATGGGGGCCCCCAAGGTTGGTCCCAGATGCTTTGACAATATCATTGCACTGCTTCTCAGAGCACAGTAGTGCAACCTCGTCAGAGCACCTGCGGCCAGCAGGGGGGGGGGGTCCCCTCCCCCACTATGGGTAGGGTGGAAGCTCAATCGTGGGAGGGTGGGGTCAGAGGCCTGTCCCGGACCTCAGGGCTGGGAGGAGGGATTTCAGCGGGACGGCAGTCCTCAGTCCTCGGGGTCCTCAGGATCCCAGGGCACCCGGACCTTAGCCCGCTCCAATATGGGTGGACGAGAGACCCCCCAACTAAGGGGTAGCTCCCAATCCGGAGCGGGAGCGGACAGGGGAGGGGGCTTACACACAAAGAAGACGGGCCCGTGCTCCACCACAGTCCGAAGCCCACTGGCGCTCGAAGGGAGGGTGGTTCAGCCCGACGACCCTGCGCCCTCATCGGCCTGCAGCAAGGGATAAGGGTGGCCCTACTTAGGGCCGACACGCCCTGCCAGCTCAGGCCCCCATCCCTGCCCCCTGGCCCCCCAACTTGGGCTCCGCGTTCTGTCCTAAAAGATTCGCTGCCCCGAGGCCCAGCGCGGCGCAGAGGAACGGGGTGGGGAGGGGGGTTCCCGCCCCCTGCCCGGAGAGAGCGCCTGGAGTCTGGGCTGCGCCCCTCCACATAGTTTCGCCGGGTAGGGCCGCCCTGCCCGCTCCCCTCGCATGGGACCCTGCTACTCACGCAACTGGACACCCCTTCCGCCCCTGGCCGGGGCAGGACGCGGAAGGTTAGCGGAGAGACGTCCCGGTAGTCGTCCGTCCCTGTCGTCTCCACCAGGCCGACCCCGCACCTCGTGGCGCCCTCTCGCCCACCAGCTCCATCTTTAACCCGCTGACAGTCGTCTCAGCCGAGCCCCCAGCTTCTTAGCATAACGCCGAGCTCATTGGCCGGCGCCGGCGCTTCGCCTCCCGCACACCTATTGGCTGAAGCGGGAGCGATTTCAAAATAGCCTCCGGGCCGGGATTGGCGGTGCGGCGGCGAGCCCAGGGCTCCGCCAGGGCTCCGCGGTTTTAACAATGAGTTCTACAAACACTTCTCACCCATTGATAACTTATCAAAAGAAACTTTGCCCGCCTTTTCTTAGCTCCACTGTCGGCGAGTTTTCTAGCTGCGAGGACAAGAACACATGGAAGTCGGTGGGGAGCGCCAGCCGCGCGGCTGAGCCCACGGAGGAGGGGTCTGCGACGCTTGGAAATTACCTGCGGTGGCGCAGAGCTGCAGGTGTGCTTCGTTCTGCGTGCTGACATCGCTCTCTGCACCTCGCAGACGGGATACTCGGCTGTGGAGGCCCTTCTAGCTGGCATAGCCCCCTCCCACCACTCCCTCACGTCGCCTGGTTTGACCCAAGTGGAATTTGCCCGAAGCCACCCGGGCAGGCTCAGGCTGCGGAGACCGGGTCCTGGAGCCCGTGGAGCCTTGTGGATCTGTGGGAGGTACGGGGAAGGGAGTGTCGGCTGGGATCCCTGCGTGATTGCGATCCACTTTGTGAATAAGCATCCATTATAAGTGTCGCCCCTGGGCTGATGGCCTGGAAAGATATACTACGACTGCCTCACATAGCTGCAGTGGCAGGGAAGGGGGCAGCAGGGCTGAGGCAGGGTGCTTAGGCCCCCTCCTGTTTTATTTTGCCAACTTAGTGGCTGAGAGCAAATGTTTTAGAGGCAGGCAGAGCTAGGTGTGAATTTTTGCAAACCTCGGTTGCCACCTCTGCAAAATTAAGACAATAATCGTGGGCCCAGCGTCTGGCATTTAGTGTTCAATAAATGAGAACTCTGCTGCTGCTGCGGTGTTAATTTTGGGTCTTGTCCTGAATTCTGCCCAGAGAGACCTTACCTGCTCCCAACTTGGTTTCCCAAGGATTACTATACGTTGTGTGCAGTTTGATTCTGCTCTTAATTAATACTCTACACTTATGTCTGTGTGGTGGTAAGGAGGTAATAAGCAGAGGCAGAAGGGGACTCTTATAACCAGGAGGGGCCAGGGATGGACCAGAGTGCCCCCTTGGATGGGCAAAGTGTGGTCCACACTATTGGTGCCTGGCCCACAGCTCCTTGACAATTAACACCACAGAAAGGATGCTCCCTGTCAGACTCTTGCGGAGGGCTTTATTCTGGCTGTAGAATAGACCCCTCAGGTAAACTTCCCAGTGTCCAGGGCAAGTGGGAAGTACTGCAGAATAAGCTCCCACCCACCAGCAGCCTCAGCCAATGAGGGCAGGTACTTTGGTTGGATAACTTTGATGCTTTTTCCACACTGAGTCCCAGAACTTCCCAAAGAATTAAGTTCCAGTTGCCCACAAGGGTAACTTGCTCAACAATGCAACCTTCACCAGCTGCCTTTCCTTCTCCTCTCACAGCCCCACTGAAATTGGCTTGGACGCCAATCCTGTCTCAGGTCAGGCGAGTGATGGGAGAGGAATGTAGACTTGTAGACAGACAGTGCTTGAGAGGTTTGGCAGTGGAGAGGTCAGCCAGGAAGGGGTCTGTGTGAGCAGAGCAGGAGCTCATAGGGGAGAGGATGGGGCCTGATGGGCCTATCTAGGACCCACCCCTATAAGGTTCATTGATTTCTCAAATGTAAGGTGTTAAGCCCACACTCCTCCAAGCCCCCTTACAGCCAGTTGCTACCCCCAGCCTCTCCTGAGACTTTTACATTTATTCAGGAAAATGGCTCCCTCTTCCCCCAGCAGCAACCCTAAGCCCCTATCCTCCCACACAACCCAGAGTTTAGCAAGTCCCGTAAGCCTGTAATCTCCACCACAACCTCTAGAGGTCACCCACACACCAGCAGAGCTAATTGTTACCTTCCTTTATTAGCGCCCTCCTTTTATTGTTCCTGCCTTCAAGTTGTAACGCTTTGCCTGACTAAATTGTGCCTCTTCTTCCAGGAAGCCTTCTCAGATCTATGCAGGTAGCAGTTCTTTGAGGTTCTCTCTCCATGCGATATCTTTTGAAGTTTTGGTATCTCCTTGGGACCTTGGAAGGTTGTTGTGGGGACCTGAGATTTCACATGCCTGGACAGGCTGAGGTGCATGGGGTGCCATTTGCATCGAAAGTGCGAGAACCTGTGATGCTAATATCCAGCAGATAGGCAGAATCCTGGCCTGGTGCTTGCTTAAAAACAAATGTCAAAGCCCAGGCTGGTTTGGCACAGTGGATAGAGCATTGGCCTGTGGACTGAAAGGTCCCAGGTTTGATTCTGGTCAAGGGCATGCCTGGGTTGTGGGCTCGATCCTGTGTGGGGCCTGCAGGAGGCAGCTGATCTATGCTTCTCTCATCATGATGTTTCTATCCCTCTTTCCCTCTCCCTTCCGCTCTGAAATCAACTATATATATAATAAGTAAATAAAAAGTAAAACAAATGTCAAAGACTTTCACAACTGCTAGGGGAGGGGTGCCAGGAAAATGGGGGTCCTCACCTCAAGGAGTGAGGGGTCTGGAGAGCTTGTATCTCATCCCTGCTGAAAAGAGTGGGGCTTCCACTTATCCTGCTGAGGCCCTGGCCACAGCTCTTAACAGGAAGGTTCATGAAGCTCAGGGATGGCAGGGTCACTTGCCATCAGACCATGTAAGGGTGGCAGAGCAGTGTTGGAATGCCTGGAAAGGCACCAGGAGGGTTTCGACAGGTTCAATTGTTCAGCTGTGTGGGGGAGACAGCAGTTTTGCACTGAGGAAGAAATGGTGAACTGGGCCAGAAAAGCCGGGACCTCCTGGTCACAACCAGGCTCACTCCAAAACAATCACAGACCAACATTCTTTAATTAACAAAGGCACTTAAGAACCCCTACAAACCCAAAGTCTTCACCAAGAGTGGCCCTACAGATGCCTCAACCCTGCCACCCTCCATCCACCCATCCACGGCACTCAGAGTTCATCATGACCTGCAGAGGGATCCATGCTGGGCTTGATGAAGATGCCTTCCATGGCCTTCCACGTATTGTGTGTGTTGGCGCTGGGCATGCCGTGCACCTCATGCTGCCCACGGATAGGGCTCCCGTACTGCTCGCCGGTGACTGACAGGAACACAGAGGTGCCCACGTGCTGGAAGCGCACGGCAGCCTCCCGCTCCCAGTGCTTCCCTGAGCAGCGCACAATCCACAGGTCAAGGTCATCACCCTCACCGTCTTCCCCAAAGGCACTCACCTCCTATGGATTGGGGGGGGGGGGGGGGGGAGAGCAGTAGTCACCACAAGAGGGCACACTGAGTCCCCTGTGGTCACTTGCCTGGCAGCAGCACTCACGCCTCGGGCACTGGGCCTCAGGTTCTTCCCTGTATCTCTGAGCCTGTTTCCACAGCTGCAAAATGGGACAACACCCCCCCACACACACCCCGAGCCCCAATACCCAGTAGGGCCTTCACAACACAGGTTCTTCAAACACATGGTAACCCCACCCCACCTGTCCGGTGGTGACCACTGTCTCCCACAGAGCCAGGGCCTCCTCTCTCCTTTTTGTCCCCCTACCTACCATCCTAACCCCTCTAACTCAACAAAGTCCAATCCCTCAGCCTGACAATCAAGGTCTCTACTTAGCTCCTATTTTTTCTTCTAACAACCCCCACCCCCGCCCCCAAAAAAGCACTCTCTGTTCCAACCCCCCTTCCTCCCTAACCTCCCCCCTACCCAGTTCCAGTGAACTCCATGCGCAAGCTCTTCCCCGGGCCTGGAAAGATGCTCTGCTCTTCCCATGGCCTAGGGCTCCTACTCCCTTTCGAGTTTCCCACCCCAAAGGCCACGTGGATCCCCTCCAGGGTCCAACTCGCCCCCAGGAGTGGAGCTACCAGCAGGTTCAGATCACACTCTTCCTTGTCCATCTTTCCGATGGGCTGAGCGGGACCTCGGAGGAGTCACGTGTGTCCTCAGAGGGGGCGCTCAGTAAACATTTCTGATTTTCAATTCCTACTTCACAGAGGAAGCTGAGGCTCCGAGAAGGTGAGACGCAGAGTAGGCTCTGTCCCCAGCCACACACACACACACACACACACACACACACACACACACACACACACACACACACACACACCAGAAGAGTCTGGGGCCGGGGGAAGGGGCTCACCTGGTTATTGGATAGCGGCGACGGGAAGTGGTGCGTGTGCAGGTTCTTGCCAGTGAGCACGTGTGTCAGCCTCACGGCCTGCCCGCAACGCACCGGGGATCCGCGCGGACATCCGCCCTCTGAGCCGCTGCGGATCCGCCAGTAGCTATTGGCGTCGTCAGACGCTTCCACGCCAGTCACCGACTGTTGGCCGCTGCCTGAGGGCGACACCCCACCCCACCCACGGGGTCGCCGTCAATCCCAGAACTCGCGACCCTCAGCCCGAACACCATAAACTTTCCAGGACCACCTCCACCCCATACCCTAACGGCTCACCCCCGGCTCCCACCCCTATCCCCGGATGAACTCCAAGTCCTTTGGTCCGCAGCTCCCAGACGACCTTCTTCGCCCCCAACCTAGCGACGACCCCCTCCAACCGCCAGTCCCTGTCGTCCTCAGTCCCCCAGACCCTTGGCCGCAGACCCCCACAATCACTCAGCCTTCAAACGCCCAGCCCAGCCCCGCCCCCTAGTGATGCCCAGTCCTAGGCCCCGCGCACCGGATCCGTATTTGACGTCGTGCGAGTGCAGCCGCACCCTGTGCTGCGTGTTGAACAGCTTCAGCACCGACCCGCAGGTCACGACCCCCGCGCCGGTCTTGCCGGCGCCGCTGCCCGGCATCAAGAGCGCCAGCAGTAGCCCCAGCAGCGCCGCAGCCGCAGCGCGGCCGCGTCCCGCGCTCCACATCGCCCCGGCCGGGCTCCGCCAGCTCCGGCCCGAGCCGCTTCCGTCTCCGCGGCCGGCCAATCCGGCTTGGACCGAGCCCGCCGAGGCAGCCAATCGCGGGTCCGCACGACGCTCCGCCGGCCCTACCATTGGCTCGCCGCGGCCAGCTCTCCAGAGGAGGGAGCTGGAGACACGAGGAGGGTTCTGATTGGTCCACGCTTCCGAGGCCCCACCAATGAGAAGCAAAGAAGGCTGGGGCGGATTCAAGCGGTGCGAGAGCTGCTGGGGAGGCTGTAGGGGAGGGTCCAACCAGCAGGTTCTGAACCCGTTCGTGAAGCTTCTTCATCCTGGATCCCCGAGCCCTCAATCATGGTCTCTGTCCTCAGCCCCTGGGACCGAAGTTGCAGGGTCTTGAGGTTGCTCCACCACTAAATTTTGTGATCACAAAGTCGACAGATCTCAGATAATGAATCACCTGGCCCTTCAGCTCCCGGGCTCTGGGATTAAATACTCCCCCAGTCACTCGGTCATTTCCCCCTCACTGACATTGGGTCACCTCAGTCCGTAGACCCTGGGGTTTCTGAATTCACATGCCTCTCACTGACTCCTTCCATGACACTATTGCCACTAGGCAGCAGAGGGCAGCAGGGAGCTGTGGTGTTTAGTATAATGACACGTTCTCACGGGAAAGATCTAAAGCTGTCTTAGGAAACCAGAGCCCCGTTAGAAAGTGACTGTAGGAAACAAGCCTAGGCGACTGTGTGTTCCAGGTTTCTGACATGCTTGGGTCTTCATGGGGGAAAGCAGGTAGTTGCTCAAGGCCAAAACTTGGGATTCATATATATATATGAGTTTTTACAGAGAGGAAGGGAGAGTGATAGAGAATCAGAAACATCGATGAGAGAGAAACATCAATCAGCTGCCTCCTGAACACCCCCCACTGGGGATGTGCTTTGCAACCAAGGTACATGCCTTGACTTGAATCGAACCTGGGACCATTCAGTCCGCAGGCCGATGCTCTATCCACTGAGCCAAACCAGTCAGGGCTAGGATTCATCTTTGATACCTCTCTTTACTGCACTCACATCTAATCCAACACTGACTCCAAAACAGATTTCGAGGCAACTCTCCTGCATCCCTCATCACCACCCTAATCCAAGTCACCCCATCTTCCCTCTAGATAGCTACCACCACATCCTAACTGATTTCCCTGCTTCTGATACTCTGGCCCCTCCAAGACATTCTCTACACAGGAAAGTGACTTTGCCTTCTATGTCAGATCATGCCAGGCACCTGCGGAAAGGGACAGTTGTCAGAAAGGGAAGTGTTCATTCTTTTTGTTCTCTTTTTCTGTTTCTCTCTGGAAATTGGGTGACCTCTCCTGAGTTAGTACAAGCAACTTTGGGGTCCCTGGAATGAAGGTCATGGTCCCAATAACACGACCCTGAAATTACACGCTTTTGCATTCCCCGGTGGCATATTTGTGGGTGTCTATGGCTACAATAGACTATTTCTAGACTTGTTAATGAATCAAATCCCTAGTTAGATGAAAAAGCATTTTAGGGGAGATATTTTATAACCCAATTAATCGCTAAATGATCAACCTGTTATATGGCCAGTTTTATTTTTAAAATTGCTTCTTGTTTTAAAACACTATCTCTTTGGTGTGGTGTGGGCTCTGGGTTCAATATATGTCTGAATAGTCAAGCTTCTTGAGTGTTTTGTAATATCATAAACAACACGAACTCTTATTCTTCAACAGAGCAAGTTTATAATAAATATCCTACTCTAGAAGTGGATTATAAAAAAAAGAAATAGCCCTGGCCAGGTGGCTCAGTTGGTTGAAACATCATCCTGTACACCAAAGGTTGCAGGTTACATTCCTGGTTAGGGCACACGCCTAGGTTGTGAGTTCGATCCCTGGCAAGAGTGAGTATGGGAGGCAACCAATCGATGTTTCTTTCTCACATAGATCTTTCTCCCTCTCCCTCCCTCTCTCCCTCTAATAAGTTTTTTTAAAAAACACACACACAGCCTCACCACGGTGGCTCAGTGGCTGAGCATCGACCTGAACCAGGAGGTCATGGTTTGATTCCAGGTCAGGGCACATGCCTGTATTGCAGGATCCATCCCCAGTAGGGGGTGTGCAGGAGGCAGCCAATCAGTGATTCTCTCTCAACATTGATGTTCCCATCTCTCCCTCTTGCTTCCTCTCTGAAATCAATAAAAATATTAAATATAAATCACACACACACACCACCACCACCACATATCCTTGGATAAGGATAAAAAATATAAAATTCAGCATCATGACAAATGGTTTGGAGCCACTTAAGTCTCAGAGTGGCTTCTTACACAGCAAGACAGCTGGAACAGGAGCTAAGATCAGGTGTCCCTAGTGTCATGTGCCAGTGGTTTCCAGAGGGAAGGGTCTGCTCCCGTCCCAGGACAGTCCCTGGGCATGTACTTCTGAGGCTGGGGAGGAGATATGTTCAATTCTCCCTTGAGGACTTGGCATTGGGGCCTGGCAAGTTGGCGGGTATCAACAGTTGCTGTCTCTCAGAATCCTGGGGCTCCCCTTCTTGGCTCCCTCCTCCCATCAGCATTTCTTGCCCTCTCTGGAGAGGGGTGGAAGATGGCTGCTCTTCACCATCCATGCTGGCCTTCAGCGATCAGTGCAAACGGAACCAGAATCTCGGGGTGCATCCAATTGCAGGCTCCTAGGAAAGAACCTGAGTGGCCTAGCTTGGCTAGAGATGTGCCAACAGGTCCAAGTAACTGGCCAAGTGCCTGAAAACAGCTATCGTGGCTCCACACTATGGTGGTGGCGGCAGTGGGTGGCCTCAGGGAATGGGTCTTACGGGCTGAGCGTGTTCCCTCAAAGATCCTTACCAAAAGAGCTCTGTGGTCAGGTGGGTCTCTGACACCCCCCACTCCACCTTAGGGCTCGATCCCTCTGACTCACAGTGTAGTAGGAAGTCTTCCTCCCTGGGTCGTAGGGTCTGGGAATTGTGCGGAAGGTCCTCCCTGCCTGGCTCCAGTGGTCCTTACCCGTGGGCCACTGAGCATGTCCAGGCTGGGTTGTGCAGGCCTGGCCCCTCTGCACCGGGCTGCTGAGGCAGTGTGAAGCATCTTCACGTGGTCTCTCAGCCACGGGAAAAGGGTGGTGCGGGGAGAGGTTGAGCTGGTCCCTGGGCAAAGGTGCCTGAACCCGGGAGCACACAGACTGCCCTGAGAAGGCAGAGAGAAGGAGGGCGCTGCACTGGTGGCACAGGAAGGCCAGAAGCCCCCGGAGAACCTTGGAGATGAGACCTGCCATGTCCACAGACCCTTCTGGAGTGAGCGAGCCTGTCCAGCACCACTGAAATAAGTATAGTCATGTGACCAACCTGGGGCAGCCAATCCACAGCTTGACCCAGCAGCAGCACCATGTGGCTTGGCATAGAACCTCCAGATTCAGAAGGTGGAGGTAGGAAACACAAATTAGGAAAACAGGTGGCCGTGAGAGCAGCAGGAAAAGGTGGCTCATCAGTCGGAATATGAGGGGGTGGCATGCCAAAGGGAGGGGGGAAATGCCCTGGCAGAGCTGCCGCCTCTGGAAGCAGAAGCCACGATGCACAGAGGCTGTGATGGAAGGGGACCATGAACCCTAGAGGCCTGAAGAGCCGGGAAGATGCTGACTGGAGTACAGAAAAGCCATGAACATCGATTTGTGTTCAACAGACCGTTCACAGGCGTCAGAGCACTGCCAGCTGTCCTGAAAGCGGGGACGACGTGCTCTCCAACAGCTGGAGAGTAAGTGCGTGAAAGGGAGGCTGAAATTTCCAGACAAGAACACTGCTCCATCAACAGAAGCTTTATTTTTCCTGTTGGATCTCTTAAGAGGCTGAGCAGAGCTGCTTGTGGGCATTAGCCTACTTTGATCTCTGCTCAGAGCTGGGGCCAGCTGGGTAGACAGCATTTTCCTAGAGCAGGAGGAAGAGTAGGGAATCCAGAACTTGGTTCAGCTTAGGGAGCCTCGGGGAATCTCCAGGGCTCTCTGAGGAATGGCTGATCTCTGCCTACACTGAGGCTCAGGGGTGCTCTGGGTCTCATTCTCATCCCCCCAAATTTTCACTGTCCTTGTTCTCCTCCTCCTCCTCCTCCCCCTTCTCCTCTCCCTCCCTATTCTGTCTCTCCCCCGTGTCCACTACTTGCTCAGCCTGCTTGAAGCCCACGCCAGCACTCTGGGATGTGGAGAGCTTGGGCTCCAACGGGTTCGCGGGCTCGTGCTCCTCGGCTGTACTGTTCTCCTGAGGGATGGGTACCTGGGGGCCCAGCTCCTCAGCCACCTGATCCAGGGCAGTGGCCGGCACAGAGAGGGAGTCTATGCTGTGCTGGGAGGTGCCCGGGGGGGAGGCCGTGTGCTGGGAGGCCTCCAGGGACGCCTGCCGGGCCCACTGGGCCTCCTCCAGCATTCGCAGCAGGATATTCCAGTTGATATCCGAGGACAGGCAGATGTTGGAGCCTTTCACTTCCTTGAAGCCCAGCAAGAGGTCCACGAGTGTCTCAGTGATGGGCAAGGAGATGAGGCCCAGCTGCTTGGTGAGGTTCCTCTCAAACTTGTACTTGCAAACAAGCAAGGAGACAGCCTGCTCCGTCATGTCGTTGATAAGCTCCTCAGACCAGGGGTTGGAGACGTAGGACATGGACTTGGAGATGGAGGGCAGTGCCGTCTTCTTCCTGTTGTAATGGGGGCTCTGTGCAGCAGCCAGGGAGGGAAAGGGAAACATGTCATGCCACTCTTGCTGTCCTGGGATGCCCCTCACACCCACAGCACCCTACATGTCACCCACATGGACACCAGGCCTGTCACACTAAGCGTACGGCCTCAACACATCTGCTCTGCTTCCTGCTCAACCGCTGAGCGCAGGTCCTGCGTGTCGGCCAACCCTCACAACACTTATCACACTGGCCACACCAGTCAGGCCCAGGACAAGGCAGGTGACTGTAGTCACATTGTCAGCCAAATTGGAGCCTGGGCAACCCAGGTTCCAGCAGATCCTTGCCCAGGCCAGGGTTCAGAGGAGGGAGGTATGCCTGGGCCTTGATGGGTGAGAGAAGGTCTGGGTCTGTGCTGGAGACCCACCCGGATGAAGCCACCTAGATCTTCTCCACACCCTTCCTGATCAACTCCCTGTCATCAGGACGGATACACTGGAGCCCTGGCCCAGGCAGCAGGCCCGGAGAGTATGAGACCTGGGATGCAGAGCCCCACTCCAGGCTCAGGCTGCTGTCCACAAGGGACAGGACCCTCTCCACATGGGACCATCTCCAATTTCACATGTAAATGTTAAAAAAAATACCCAGAATTAAAAATAGCCTTTATTCATCTTTCATAACACCTGGCAGTATTTAGGCCAGGGTTCCTAGTCCCCGTCAGCTTGTCAGCTTGTCCCCTGTTCAGGTGGTTTCCACTGTACAGGGCAGGAGGCCTGAGCCATGGGCACCTGCCAGTGACCGTGGCTTTTAGGAATGGTGGCTGAAAGGGCCTTTCCTCTGCAAGCTTGCCCCTAAACTCTCCAGCTTTGCCCTTGAGGAAGTCACGTCAGGATACAGTGAAGTGAGTGTTGGGGTGAACTTTCTGACTAAGGAGGTGAGTGGTACGAATGCAGGGAGGTGGTGGTAGGAATGCGGAACTGTGACCTGGGTCAGGTGGGTCTGCTTGGGCACTTCCACCTTGATCCCGGGGGCAGGCAGTGTGATGTGTAGGCTCCGCCAGGGCTGGGCCCTTTGGATGGAGCGCAGAGGCTTAGAAGAAAATGGGGGTGATTTCTGTTCTTTGGGGTACTGGTCAGGTGCTTCCTGCCTGGGGTAGGGTAAGGGGACCTTGGGCTCTTCAGCGGGTATCACCTGGAGCCTAAATCTGGTGGCTCCTTGGGCACTAGACATGGTGGAACCACCTTCCTTCGACTTGTCCCGTGCTTTGGGCTTGCTCTTTTTTCCAGTCTTGAAGTTGGAGTCTGTTTTTTGGGGGAAATCATCATAGGGCTCCTCCTCTGGGGTGGGTGAGGCCAGCTTGGAGCCTGGTGTGATTTCTAAGTTGGTCTCCCATTCTGATGGGAAGAGAGGGCAGCCGTCCTGCCGGAGGGCGCCACTGAGCTTGTCCACAGCCTGGTTGACCACACTCTGCAGGGCAGGGAAGAGGTGGTGCTTGGCCAGGAGGTCTAGGGTCCGATGGGGCTCACGGAACGAAGAGTAGCCGGGCAGGTTGAAGGCCTCTGACTGGCTCAGCAAGGACTCGATCTCCCTGTTGAACTCTCTCTTGAGGAATTTCAGCTCTCTCTCTCCAAGCCCCAGCTCTGATGCTTCCGGTGTACCCAAGCTTGAGCCCAGCGAGTCCCACAGCAGGGAGTCCCCTTGGGAGCAGGACAGGTGTTTCTGAAGAGAGAGGGGGATTCTCAGAGGTGTATAGGAACAGCCAACCCAGGCTTGACCCTGAGCTCTGGGCTGGGCTCCATCCTACCCACCCCAGGCCATGGCCCCACATCTCACCCCTCTGTTCTCCAGCCGCAGCAGCCGTTTGAGGCTCTTCTCCTGCAGAAGTTTGTCCCTTATGGGTGGCAGTGGGCCCAAGCCGCGGTAGCCCAGGTCGCTGTCCCGGCCATGGGAACCTGGGTAGCTGGCCGTGACGTTGCTATGTGAGTCAGACATGGAGCTGGAGCAGGACGGGTAGTTGTTGGGGTGCCCGATGCAGAGGCTGGGCTGGCCATGGTGCCGGTGCACGGTACTGAGGCTGGGCCGGGCACGCACACGTCGCCCACCCCTCGGCGCCTCCACTGGGTCCTGCACCTCCAACAGCGGCACCCCAGTCTCTGTCTTCATGGTCACCATGCGCTCCGTTGCTTCCTCCACCACCTGCTGCAGGCTCTCCAGCACCTGGCCCTCGACAAGGAAATCCAGGAAACTACCAAAGGGCCGAGGGTCCCTTGTGCTCCCACGGTGGCTGCGGAGCCCTGAGCTGCCTGAGGGGCCATACATCGAAGGTGGGTGTGGCACGTGGCCCAGATTGGAGGCCTGCCCCGTTTTCAGGAACGGTGGCTTCTTAGGCGGCTGCACCTAAGCAGAAAGGCATGTCACAGTGATCAGGAATGCCCCAGAGCAGGAGGGGTCCCTGGAGTCCTTCTAAGGCACCGGGAGCTGTAGGGAGCGATTATAGGGTTAAGCCTCGGACTGACCTGCTGGCAAAGTCGCAAACAAGTCCCAGCTTGGAGGCCACAGCCCTCTAAGCATAATTAAGCTTGATCTTGTGACTGTTTGACTGCTCACTAGATCTTTCCTGGGTAGCTAATGGGCTGTGGGATGCCCAGCAAGTGCTGCCAAAACAAGTGAAACTTACAAGAACATTGTAAATTACCTTGTTCACCCCTGACTATAAAATAAACCATCAGCTTGCAGTCTGGATCTGTTCCGTGGCCTCAGCCAGGCACAGAAGATCCAACTAGACCCAGCTTATTCTCTTTGTCTTTTTCTTCATCCTTCACCAGCCCTCCCTCAGGCTCGCCAAACCCTTGGCTGTGCTGGCGCAGCACAGGGAGCTGGGTGGGCAGAGGAAGGAACTGTGCTTAGAGCCTTGGGTTTAGACGGTTAGTTCTGCCACCTTCAGGCTGTATGACTGTGAGCACAAGGGGTCCATCTTGAGATCCAGTTTTCTCTTCTGCCAAGTGGGCATCTATTTAGGATTGCTCGGAGCTTCCCTGACATGAACGCAAGCCCTGACCTGGGAATCTGAAACGCACTTCTGCCCTCACACAGGGTGTGAGTGGGTAATCACAAAACCCCTCTGAGTCCCACTTGGGCTCCTCATCTGTCTGCCCTGCTCCACTGCTGGGCTGTACAGACCACCTGTGGTCTTGAGCCCTGCACACCCTACCGCCACTTCTGCAACTTGTGTCCTAAGCCTTGAACAGACTCCGGGATCCCACTCTGAGGCCCAGTCTACTGAGCTCCTCCCAGGCCACTGGAAGTCATGGGGCCGTGGGATGAAATTGAGGGTGCCCGGCCAGTGGGGCTCAATGATTAAGCGTGGACCTATGAACCAGGAGGTCACGGTTTGATTCCCTGTCAGGGCACATGCCTGCTTGTGGGCTCCACCCCCAGTGGGGGGTCATGCAGGAGGCAGCTGATCAATGATTCTCTCTCATCATTGATGTTTCTCTCTCTCCCTCCCTCTCCCTTCCTCTCTGAAATCAATAAAAATGTGTTTAAAAATACTTATGTGCTGATATGTTTTAAAAAAGAAAAAGAAATTGAGGGTGACTATGGCCGAGCAGGGGGTCAGAGCAGTGGTCAAGGAGATAAGGACGTCATTAAGAGGCCCAGAGAGAAAGTCAACAGGAAATGAGAAAGGGGTGTTGTGATCTGGGGCTCTGGGGTACTGGGGCTGGTGAGGAACATAGGGATCGGGTCTCAGAGTCAGACCCTACCGGGCACACCTACCCGGGTCCGGTACGTGATGTGGCCGGCCTCATCGTCCGCTAAGTATCCGGAGTGGTGGCGGCAGTTGGTCATGATGTGGGTACACCGGTCCGTTGCCAGCCTTCCTCTCTCTTCGGTTTTGCCGTGCGACCGCGGATTCCTCTCCGCGTCGGGCGGGGAGAAGGTGTGAGAGTCTCCCCAGGCTTCCATAGGTTCGAGTCTCCGTCCCTCTGTTGGACACTGCGTCAGTGGCCCGGGGTCCACAGGTCCCTCGCTCCCGCCCCCCCAGGTCCCTCAGGGGTCTGGCCCTTCCTTTGCTCGGAGACCCCTAGGCGTCGGCATACACATCCGTGTCCGGAATCGTTGGGGTTGGGGTCCCCGAGGACATCCTCATCCTGACTCTGACCATCTCCAATCCTCTCCCCTCCTAGACCCCGGGTGCCCTGGCGTCTGTCCGTGGCCGAACCCACCGACTCACCAAAGTTGGCGCCTCGCATGGCACCAGCCAGTGCGATCTGCGCTCGCTGCGGGGCAGCGACACTGTGCTCTGGAGTCGCCTGGAGAACTCCCCTCTGGGTTATTTACATGCGGCATCTTGATTGGCTCTCAACCGGGCGCTCTTTCTCCAGCTGCCCCGACACAAAGGTTGTGGGCGGGGCCCACAGTGGCCCCTCCCCCAATTCATCCAGTTCTGTCACTCCCACATTCGGAGCTAGGGAGCCAGCAGTGAGAGGCTCAGATCCATCCCCACTCCTTTATCTGCCCTGAGGGAAGTGAGCCTAAGGGACAAAGTCAAAGTCTCTAGTGACACAGGCACATTCTTCGGCTCCTATCTGGTCCCTGCGTCGCCCTGGGCCTCCGGCTCTTCTTTCCAGTATCCTCCCCTCGCCCACTGTGAACAACCTCAAGGTCTGTCTTGAGCCCTCTCCCTTGTGCAGTCTCCCTGAGCGCAGTGGAAAGAATCCCTGCTCTAAGTCACACATCTAGCTTCCATTCCTAGCTCTGTCGTTTCCTGCCTGTAGACTCAGCCTCTCTGATCTCTGCTCCTTCTCTATAAAGGGAATTGAATGTCTTTCCACAGGGAATATGGAGATTAAATTTTCATACAACACACCTGGCACCCCATAAGATCCCCATATATCTTTACCTCCTCTCCCCCTCTGCCTGATAAACAACTCCTCATGCAGTCCCCCTCCCAGCTGTCACCTCTCAGAGAAGCCTTCCCAAAGGCTCACCCTTCCTTCTCCAACAGAGTGATGGCAAAGCCCATTCCAGATTCTGCCACACTTTACCAGATGGCACTCCTTGGAGTTAGGGACTGAGGTGCTCATTCCTAATCTCTAATATTTCTAGTACCACTAGTAGTATTAGAATAGATGCTCAGTGAGTTTCAATTTCCTTCTTCTTGTCTTTATTTTTTAAAATATATTTTACTGATTTTTTATAGAGAGGAAGAGAGAAAGATAGTTAGAAACATCGATCAGCTGCCTCCTGCACACCTCCTATTGGGGATGTGCCCACAACCAAGGTACATGCCCTTGACTGGAATCAAACCCAGGACCCTTGAGTCTGCAGGCCTACGCTCCATCCACTGAGCCAAACCGGTTAGGGCTCTTCTAATCTTTAGACACTCAGGACCTTTGGCCTTTCCAGGATCAGCTTCCTAATGGAGAATGCTGGTTGATTGAGGTCTGATGATTTTTTTTTTTATAAAGTACAGTATGTTTTTATTGACTTTATAGAGAAGTGGAGTGAGAGAGAAACATCAATTGGCTGCCTCCTGCATGCCCCCACAACTCAGGCATATGCCCATACTGGAATCAAACTGGGACCTCTTAGTGCTCAGGAAAATGCTCAACCAACTGAGCAACACTGGCTAGGGCAAGGTCTGATGATTTAATAATCACGTTTGAACGCAATAGTCAGTCCTTATGCCAAGAGCTCAGTGAGCTCTTTGAGGTCTCCAATTCCTACACTGCCCTCACAGAAATTGGTATAATTTGTTATTCTCTAGCTCAGCTCTTTCCTTGCTGCCCTGAACTAGGGGCAGCCAGGGCCTAAAGGACCAGAGCAGATGCAGATGCAGGCTCAGCTCCACCTCTCCTGGCAGTGTCACTTCTGGAAGAAACTAACCTTCTCTGAACCTCAGTTTCTTCACCTATAAAACAGATTGGTAAATAGAAATGACATTATCAGTGTCATAGGCTGGACACAAATGCTGCACTTCCAGTGGGAAAATCAAGACATCATAATGAAAACCCTGGTTATCAACCATGTGACTATTTGTACAGTCATGGGTAAGGAAAGCTTCTCTGGACCACAAAGCAAAAGAGGAGGCTATGAATGTAAAAATTAGTCTGGCACAGAGCTCAAGAGACGGAAGTAGGGGCTAATGTTTTCTCACACGAAACCATTGGTATTACATGTTTTCTTTCATTTTATTGCTTAGAGCTTTTACTAATCACACACACACAAAAGCCACTCCTTTAAAAAAATCAGTAAAAGACAAACAGGCAGTTTGAAAAGGAAGATATATAAAGAGCTAATAAAAATATGAAAAAGTTCATAGTCACTATAAAAAATGAAACATTACAGCCTGAAGGGTGTGGCTCAGTGGTAGACCCTCGACCTATGAACCTGGAGGTCACCATTCCATTCCGGGTCAGGGCACATGCCTGGGTTGTGGCTCAATCCCCAAGTAGGAGGCGAGCAGGAGGCTGCTGATTGATGATTCTCATAACTGATTTTCTATCTCTCTTTCCTCTCTCTGAAATCAATAAAAACATTTTTAAAAAAATGGACCATTACAAAAATGAGAAAACATTATTTCTCAAAACTTGGGGTGGTAGAGAAGAGGAATTAGGTGTGTCTATTTGCTTACCGAAAATACTGGAAGGACACTCTACCCAGAAAATTGGCCGTGGTAATCTCTGGGAAGGGGAAGCGATTTCCTTCTTCAGGCTTTCTCTCCTGCATTTTTCATATTAAATGTTATTTTTGCAGTCACTGAAAGTGTCGCGTTGCAATAAATTTGCTTGGTTTAGAGCCCTCTTGGAAGGGGAGGTCGTTGCAGCGCTACGGCCGGACCACTAGGTGGCAAGAACAAAGGCGAAGTGCGGACGCATCCGGGAGTGGGCGTCGGGGAGGGGCCTAGGGCTGCGTTCAAGGGCGGAGCCTGGACTGCACAGTTCCCTCCCGTCAGGTCCCCTGGCGGCGCGCTCAGGCTGGAAAATGGCTTGGCCGCGTGTGCGGCTGGTGGTGACTGCGGACGACTTTGGTTACTGCCCGCGGCGGGATGAGGGCATCGTAGAGGCCTTCCTGGCCGGAGCTGTGACCAGCGTGTCCCTGCTGGTCAACGGCGCGACGGCGGAGAGCGCTGCGGAACTGGCCCGCAGGTGAGGAGTGACCCCCAGAATCAGAATGGGATTTGGGCGGCGCCGCTCGGTGGCCGCCTGTGCTCTGGCTTGCGTTCCACCCTCAGGCACCAAATCCCTACGGGACTCCACGCCAACCTGTCCGAGGGCCGCCCCGTGGGCCCGGCCCGCCACGGAGCCTCGTCGCTGCTCAGCCCCGAAGGCTTCTTCCTGGGCAAGATGGGATTCCGGGAGGCGGTGGCAGCCAAAGATGTAGCTTTGTCCCAGGTGCGGAAGTGCGGCTGCAGGAGGAGGACAGCCCCCAAGGCTCCTCCCAGAGGGTACCATGACGCCATTAGGGGCGGGAATGGGAGTGGGCTCTGGATGCTTTCCTGGTTCCAACTCTGGAGCAGTCACACGGAGGCATGGGGTAGGAGTTGGGGGTAGCGGTTTGGGGGAGGGGGGGGCGCGAGGTTCTCTTCGGTAGCTGCCCCCGGACGTTTAAGGTGCCATAGTCCACCTTCCAGGTGCGGGAAGAGCTGGAGGCCCAGCTGAGTCGCTTCCAGGAATTACTGGGCAGGAAACCCACTCACGTGGACGGGCACCAGCATGTGCACGTGCTCCCAGGTTGGTGGTCCCAGGCAGGGGGCGGTGTGCCCAGGTGCGGTGAGAGGTGCTCCTCCCTGACAGCGCCCCGCCGTCAGGCGTGTGCCAGGTGTTCGCAGAGGCGCTGCAGGCCCATGGGGTGCGCTTCACACGTCTGCCGCTGGAGCGAGGATTGGGCGACTGTACTTGGCTGGAGGCCCCTGCGCGCGCCTTCGCGTGTGCAGTGGAGCGTGACGCCCGGGCTGCTGTGGGCCCCTTCTCCCGCAGTGGCCTAAGGTGAGCTCCCCCTCCCCCCAATCGCTGTGCCATGTTCCCTTCCTGGCTCAGGTCCCAGTCCAGCTGGCTATTCAATTGGCTAGCTGAGTACGTTTCTCGTCTGCCCTTGGCCTAGCCCTGCCCATCACTGTTCTGCCAGTCCCTGCTCTGATGCCTGGATATCCACAGGTGGACGGATGCCTTCGTGGGTTTGAGCACCTGTGGCCGGCACATGTCTGCTCATCATGTGTCAGGAGCACTGGCTCGGGCCCTAGAAGGTACACCCACAGGTCACTCCCTGACAGCGGAGCTGATGGCCCACCCAGGCTACCCCAGTGTGCCTCCCGCTGGAGGCTGCGGTGAGGGTCCTGACGCCTTTTCCTGCTCTTGGGAACGGCTGCATGAGCTGCGTGTCCTCACAGAGCCGACGCTGCAGGCCCGGCTTGCCCAGGATGGTGTGCAGCTCTGTGCCCTCCATGACCTAGAGTCCAAGAGATCTGGTGAAGCCACTCTAGAAACCTTCCTGGAGTCTTCCCAACCGTGACCCTGACAGCCAAGGACTAAGGCCTTAGTGCTCAGGAACATGACAAGGGTTGAGCTTTGGCACAGCCCACAGCCAGACCCTAGAGGGGGTCCTGTGACTTCCCTGGGCAGAACGATGCCACCTCTTTGCCCAGATCCTCTTTGCCTCAGAGTGACCGCCAGAGCTCTGGCAAGCCCTCTTGGCTGCAGGTGGGTCAGCCTGTGATACTCGGCCTGGGGCCTGCCAAACATTTTGTGTTCTTCACATTTCTACGTAAGCATCACCTTTGTTTAGGTGTAGTGGGGAGAGATCACTATATTAATAAAATAATGTCTTGTAAACTTTGAATGATTTATAAACTGTGCCCAGAAAGCCTTTACAGACACAGGGGCAGACAAAGGCAACTCCAGGGCCCAAACCCGGTCACTATTCCAGAAAAGACATATAAAACAAGTTCCACTCTCATTTTGTTCATGCTTAGCTTTTGTTTTCTTTTGGGAGGTGTGAGAGGAGAAGAATGTCTCACCTGGATACTTTTTAGGAGGTATATTATATATCTCAATTTTTATTGAAAAAGAAGTCACCTGCCCGACCAGCGTAGCTCAGTGGTTGAGCATCAAACTGTGAACCAGGTCACAATTCTATTCCAGGTCAGCCACATGCCCTGGTTGTGGGCTTGATCCCCTCAATTCAGGAGGCAGCCGATCAATGATTCTCTCATCACTGATATTTCTCTCTCTCTCTCTCTCCCTCTCTGAAATCAATAAAAATATATTTGGGGAAAAATTTTTTTTAAAAAATTCTTTCTCATCATTGATGTTTCTATCTCCCTCTCTTCTTCTCCCTTCCTCTCTCTGAAATCAATAAAAATGTTTTCACCCAGCTCGTGTGGCTCAGTGGTTGAGTGTGACCTTTGAACCAGGTCATGGTTCGATTCCTGGTCAGGGCACATGCCCAGGTTGTGGGCTCGATCCCCAGTGAGGGGTGTGCAGGAGGCAGCTGATCAATGATTCTCTCTCATTGATGTTTCTATCTATCCCTCTCTGAAACCAATTTAAAAAAAAAGACTATAAAGAGATTACTTTAAAAAAATGTTTCCCAAAAAACATTTCTAATCACCCAGGTTAGCCATTAACAAGTACTGCTTGGCCCCGGCACTATGCTGAAGTCCCAACTCTAGCTCCAGTCCTCAGGTTGGTGACATGCCTCCATGTTGCATGAGGGAAGCAAGGAGAGAAGCCAATTCTGTGCTGGGGCAGGAAGAACTCAGACCAACTCAGACTTTGCCTTCTACTGGGTCAGGTGGCTGCCCTGCAGGGTGGGGCACTGAGGTGCTGCCAAGTAACAAGAGCAGGGTTGAGGCCACCAGCCTATGGACTTGGCCTTGAGGAAGTCCTGAGGCCCTTGTCAGAGGAACCTTGGAGCTAGAGGGTGACAAGTCAGGCTGCAGTGGGCACAGGAGTGATTGAGGAGGCCCATATTTTGAACTGAACAATTAAACCAAAGGAAGGGTCTGGCTAGTGTGACTTGGAGTGTCATCCTGTGCACCAAAAGGTCTTGGGTTTGATTCCTGGTCAGGGCACATACCCAGGTTTCAGGTTCGATCCCAAGTCTGGATGCATTTGGGAGGCAACTGATCCATGTTTCTCTCACCAATGTTTTTCTCTCTTACCCTCTCCCTCTCTAAAATCAATTTATAAAAATAATAATGAAGGAAGGCAAGAAAATGGTAACTCCAGGGTTCAGGAAGTGAGAGGGTCTTACAGGCCCCTGGCTTTGGGGAAGGTGGAACTGGCTGTGTCTGGGCTCAAAGGGACCAGTAGTGGAGCTAGACTGTAAAAACCCTGGCCATGTGCCCTTGGCTGTCACGGGAACTTAGTCTCTTCCTCTGTAAAAACTGGGATAATCGTGCCCATGGGGTTGTCCTGAGCTTCAAAGGGAATGAAGTGCTGGGACATGGCAGAGAACCCCAGCCAATGATCAAAAGGAAAGGACTGCTGCTTGCTTCCTGGTAAAATAAATCCCAGGTAAAATGTTCCCTCCCAGAAATATGGAGGCCTGGTCTCAAAATCACTGGCAAGGAACTAGGCTGATAGGAAATAGTCGGATGTCCTGGCTGGGTAGACATCGTCCAATGTGCCATGGTTGTGGGTTTGATCCCCAGGCAGGGCACATACAAGAAACAGTATGTCCACAAATAAGTGGAATAACAAATCAATGTTTCTCCTTGTCTCTAAAAACATCAAATTAAAACAATGAGCCCTAGCTGGCTTGTTCAGTGGTTAGAGCACTGGCCCTCAGACTGAAGGGTTGTGAGTTCCATTCTGGTCAAGGCATTTACTGGATCCCTGGCTCCTGGACAGGGTGCATGTGGGAGGCAACCAATTGATGGTCTCTCTCACATCGATGTTTCTCTCTCCTCCTTCCACTCTCTAAAAATCAATGGAGCCTGGCTGGTGTGGCTCAGTGCTTGAGCATCGACCTATAAATATAAACCAGGAGGTCCCAGTTCGACTCAGTTTGATTCTGAGTCAGGGCACATGCCCGGGTTGTGGGCTTGATCTCCAGTGTGGGGCATGTAAGAGGCAGCTGGTCAACGATTTTCTCATCATTGATGTTTCTCTCTTGCTGAAAGCAATAAAAACATATTTTTAACAAAATCAATGGAAAAAATATCCCCAGGTGAGGATTAACATAAATGGTTAGGGCCCTGGGCTGAATCAATAGCCCAGCTGCCCACTGTCCTGGAGACTCAGAGGGAGGTTTCTGGGCATAACTCCTCAAGGAAATGATCTAAGGACCCCCTCAGGAACACCCTCATTAATTCCATGACCTCGATCAACGTAGCCAGTTTGCTCGCTCTAGCGGGCTTGGCTCAGCATCTAGAGCGTGGGCCCTCCAAATGAAGGGTCCTGGGTTTGATTCTGGTCAAGGACACGTACCTCAGTCCCAGGGTCAATCCCTGGCCCTGGTTAGGGAGGAGGCAATCAACTGATGTCTCTCTCTCACATCCATGTTTTTGTCTCTTCCCCCTCCCTTCCACTCTAAAAATCAGTGGGGGGGAAAAGATCCTCGGGTGAGGAATAACAACAAAAGATAGCCAGTCTGGCCCTGGCTGGTTTGGCTCAGTGGATAGAGCATTGGCCTGCGGATTGAGGGGTCTCAGGTTCGATTCCAGTTAAGGGCACATGCTTGGGTTGTGGGCTCGATCCCCAGTGCGAGGTGTGCAGGAGGCAGCCAATCAATGATTCTCTCATCATGTTTCTCTCCTGCTCCCTCCCTCTCTGAAATCAATTTAAAAAATAAAATAAAAATATAGCCAGTTTGCTTTTCTGCTGAATGTGGGTATCACTCTTTAGGGGCTGATCGGACTGAAGTGATACATATAATACAAAGAGGTGCTGTCTGCTCTCCAGACAGCCACTGGAGACCCAATAATCTGGACTCTTCGGCTTTTTCTGTGCCCCTTTTGGAGGCTGGGTCATGGGAAGATAGGAGCAGACAAAAGCTGCAGGAGACCACAAGAGGCCCTAGGACCTGGGCATCAGCCACCCCTCCCACACCTCTGAGTGCAGGCCCACCACAGTAAGGAAGAAACCCACACAACGAAACCAGTGTTGGAGAACATTTTTATTAAGGGCAGCAGAATGGGATCGCAGCATCTTTAGAAAGCCTATTCTCTGCCATGGTGGCCAGGGGCAGGGAGGAGGGGGAGGACCTGGCCCACTTTGGTTCAGTTCAGGCAGGTGTGAATTCCTGAGTGGGCTTGCGTCAGTGGGTGACAGCTCTCCCCTCCCCTAGAGAACCCAGCTGGTTTGATTTCAGAGCTGCCAGGGCACCAGCGTGCTCAAAGCCTGCTCTGAGGGCTCAGCTACCACCCGGAACTGCTGCAGGCTGGATAGAGCAAGCCACCCAGGTGTGAGGGAAGGATCACTCATGGCCTCACTTTCCCAGGGCCAGGCCTCTCCTGACTGGACAAACCACGGGGTGCAATGCCAGGGCTAAGAGTCCCCTGAGGTGCTGCCGGCATTGACAAAAGGTACCTACTGTGGTGAACAGAGAAGTGAAGGACGACAGGCAGGCAGAACTATGCTGGTAGAAACACGAAGCAACAGGATGGTTTCCAAGAATGGCAATAATTTTGGATTCAGAGAAGCAACGATGGTGGCTTACTTGGATAGCTTCTGACAGAATTTGGCATTTTATTACAAATCTGTGTGTCAGTGAAATAAAGTCCATCATCACCTTTCTGCCAAGAGACAGATGTGCAAATGCTGGCCCAGCTCCCCTAAGCAGGCAGGAGTCTCCAGAGCCTGCCCCTTGAATATCTTGGACTAAAGCAGGTGAATCAGTGACACACTGCAGGAACCAAGCGCCTGGACAACTAAATGACATTAATCTGCACATCACTCCCGGTTCTGTGCAGTAAAACCAAGCTGTCTTAGAGGTCATAGCCCTGGAAGGATCTCAAGTTTTAAAACTAAAATGAGCAAAGTTTAAGTCACTCCTCCACAGAATCTAATACCCCAGAGAGAGAGCCAGGAAGGGAAGCTGCCAGTGGCCGAAGCGGAGTTGGTGACGCATGGCATTTGGACCACCAGCTTCCTCTGGGTGTCAGTGACATGTTTTTTCTACTATTTCAGGGACAGTCCCACTTGCTTTGAAAAAGACATTAACATTCAAATCCTTACAAGTTCATCTGAGGATAAATTCTAAGGTCAATTTTTATTTCTACAAAAAAAGGCAGTCAAAACAATATAAAACACATGTAGAGGATATTACTCAGTGAGCTTCAAGCGGAGCTTGACTCTGCACAGGCTGTGAGTCCAGAGGAAGGGAAGGCCGTCTTGTTCCTGGGCTGGCCTGGCCGGCTGCTTCAAAGGAAGAGGCCAGCAGGGCATCAGTGACCCCAGACTGGTTCTGGCTCCAGCTGAGTCCTGCCAATTCCAACCCTGCAAAGGGTCAAACTGCTGAAGGAGGGCTGAGGTGGGGCTGCTGCACTGAGGAGGTGGAGATCGGGCTCCGTGGCACATCGGATGGAGCTTGCTGACTGGTGAGCGTGGAATTTCAAATGGACATTCTGGCTTTAGCGTTGTCTGTAACGGCCAGCACATCTTCTAAAATGGCTGCAGGGAGGAGCGTAAACTTTTGATCTCAGGAGCCTCTCTGATGAGAAATTCCTCACACAAGTGCAGTGTCCTCTGGCTGGCAGGCCCTCCCTGGGTGGCCACAGCCCTGATATTGCAGGGTACTCCCAAGCAGGTCGGGCCAGGCTAGTGTTCAGTCACACATACAGAAATCAGGGTTGCCATTTAATCAGTGTTACTGTGGTAACATTGGCAAGATTTTTACATAAGAGGTGGGCCTCCTTTTCATAGTTATTTTTTTTTGAGGGGGGGGGTGGTTTGCTTGTTAAAAAAAATTTTTTTTAAAGTATGTTATAAGTTGGAATCAGGAGAACTTGAACTCCCACACGCACTGCAACATGGGAGAAGAGAAGCCACCAGACTGGACAGAGCTGCCCCTTCTCCTTTGTGGAGAAGGTGGGGCCTGGTTCTGGGAAAGTGAATGAATGAAAAAGAAACTGAATGCAAGAGAGTGGCGTTGAAAGGGCATGGGAAGAAAGGGAACCACAACCTTTTATTTTAAACCTTAAGGTCTAAATATAAATTGAAGATTTTGGATAAATTTGGACAAGAAAAGAAACACCATTCTTTTTAGAGTAGACTGAAGCAGTGATTTTTAAAACAAAGAAAGCAGAACTAGAACATCTTAAATTTTTAATCCTTTCTTTACAGGTTACCTAAGACCACTTTTGATTAAGAAAACTGTAGAAAGTTAGTAACTGCCACAAGCAAACGCCAGGTGGTGGCCCGTGTCAATTTTCCACAGAGTCCTGCTTTGCGGGGTGTCTGAATGCACTGCTCGGGGTCTCTGCTCACACTTGCTGGAATCAATCGTGGCAGATTTTAGTCCACAGGTCGCTTTTCCCCATATTTCTTTGTAAACTCTTCAGCATTCTTACAGAATTTTTTACGGTCCTTAGAGTATTCTTCAGCTAGGTCAGCCCGAAGGGGGTGCTCAGGCTGGGGGTCATTCACCAGTGCTATGAGAGACTGGATTACTGCCAAGAAAAGGAGAAGGCATTGCTGGTTACAATAGTCTCAGAAAGGGCCCAGGCAAGATATGCAACTCTGACTCTAATACTGACTTCTATCTGTGAGCTTCTAAGACAAAGCGGCCTCTGATTTATCCAAAATTCTAACCACAAGCACTTAACTTGCCTCTGTAATGAGGATAAAGTGATGGACAACAGTCAACAGTGGATAATTATTCAGAGTGATGCCGCTGCCGCTGCTGCCTCCTCCTCCTCCTCCTCCTCCTCCTCCTCTGAATTGACGCCCGGAGGATGTCTCAGCCCCTAGTCACTCGCATCCTTCCCCCACAGTCTGGAGATATCAGGCCTGGCTCGCTCTCTTTCTCATGTGTACATGCATGAAGCTTCTCCAGGGCAGAGACTGGGTGATGTGTTCCAGAACCGCACTCAATTCAGGGTAGTTTCAATGAGTGAGTCTGAGAATGAAGGGTGCAAGACAGGCCTGCACCATGTAAATGCATGAGTCTACCCTGGAAGATCCCGAAGAGCTTCTAAACCGGCAGAGAAAGGTTCATTGGACCACCCTGTCTAACCACTAGGGGTTAAAACCACTGGGAGGTTAACCCCTAGCAGCATTATACTGTCTATTTCAGAAGTAGAAGTCACATCGATTGGCTTGGGTGGGTTCTACAATGCTCCCCCCCAAAGCAGTAAATCCTAGAAGGCAAGTCCTGGGCCCTTAGAACTTAGGAGCGAGGAAGATAATGGTAGCATGCCTGGGGCAGGGGCAGGCACGGGCTTAGCTTTTCTTTCTCCTTTGAAACACTTGTACGTTTGCCCAGCCGTGTTTCCAGTTTACAAACTCTAAGAAGCCTGGATAAATCTTCTAGGAAAGCCTCTTCATTCCTTCTGAGTCCAATAGCATAAACAGGTGGCTTCCAGTCTTTTGTTCATGATTAGAAATTGTTTCCTAGCAGAAGGGTTGCTTCATTAGCTTTTCGGGAGCCCCACAGGATTAGCTTTGGGGCGGATGGAGGGGAGCACTGCTGAGTTTCCCTGCCCACTCTCTGTTATGGATACTCAGGCTCTTGGTTTCTTACTATGATTATATCTTTTTAAAAAATACATATTTTATTGATTTTCACAGAGAGGAAGGGAGAGGGATAGAGTTAGAAACATCAATGAGAGAAACATCGATCAGCTGCCTCCTGCACACCCCCCACTGGGGATGTGCCCGCAACCAAGGTACATGCCCTTGACCGGAATTGAACCTGGGACCCGTCAGTCCGCAGGCCGATGCTCTGTCCACTGAGCCAAACCAGTTATGGCTATAATTGTATCTTAATATCCAATGCATTAGTATAAAATCATTTGGTAATTATTAAGACATGATTTTCAAAAGAGACTCACTCTGTAGTTTGCTATTTTCCCATGAACTTGCTTTTACTTTTTGACCAAGTCTAAATATTTTCAAATTTATTTAGTAGTTCTGATGAGTATTTCATTCTTTCTCTGTTCCTTTCGGTGCATTTCTGGCTCCTTAGCTAAACTATAATAAAACCCAGTTTAGCTTCGCTTGTTTTGATAGTGAGAACATTGATATCTATGACTGCTTGTCAAACTACAATTATAGCCCATATAATTCACTTTTTTATATATAGAACAGCATGCTAATTTTATTTCATAAATGTCTGGCTCTAGTTTCTTGATCTCTTTCTTGAGCCAGGTGCTCCCCAGAAGCACTTTTTTCTTCCAAAAGAAAGACTTTAAAAACAATCAAAATTTACCTCCTAGTCTCTCATTGTAGACGGTAGGGCAAAAGTAGATTTACAGTGGAGTACACAAAAATTTATTCTTGTATTATTATGTATTAATTACTGTATTATTTTCCATATGAACAACTGTAAACTTACTTTCGCCCCATCCTATGTATGATGAGAGTAGAGCCTATGAAATCTCATTTTTGTTCTTATTGGCAATTTTCTTGTAATAGAGGATGTTAACACTATAATTTCTTCCTTTTTATGGAGATCTAGGGTGCTTCATTCTCAGAGTAAAATGTGAATGGTACCTTCCATAGAATGCTTTATAAAAATGTTAATTAATATCCTATTTGTTATAATCCTTGAGTCCTTTTTATAATTTTATCTACTGGATTTGTTATAATAGTGTATGGGGGTTGAAACTTTCATTTTAAATTGTTTTAATTTTCTCCATACCAATTTTTTTGTTTTGTTAAATCTCATCCATTGATTTTTAGAGAGAGTGGAATGGAGGGGGAAGGGCGGGAAGGAGGGGGGGAGAGAAAGACAGAGAGAGGGGGAGAGGGAGAGGGAAAGAGAAAGAGAAAAAGAGTGATGTGAGAGAGATACATCAACTGACGCCTCCCACACACCCCGCCCCCTGACCGGGGCCAAGACCAAACCTGCAACCCAGGTGCCCCCAGTCCAGGCATCCAGACCTTCCAGTGGACAGGCCGATGCTCTAACCACGGTGCATACCAGCCAAGGCTCCATCTAATTCTGTTATGTTGTTTGATACATACAGATTCAGTATTACGCTGGCTTTGTTACTCGCTGTATTTTATATGGTAAATCTCATTGAAGTACCCAACTAAGCTCTTGCTCTGCTGCTAAGATATCTATTAGAACCAGGCACATGGCTGAACAAAACTTTATTTTCACATTCTCTGGTATTATTGCCAACTCCTACCACCTTCCTGTTTGATACAATTTTGCCTTGTTTCTCGACTTTTCTCATGCTATTTTTGCTCAATTTTTAATGCTTCTTTACTTTCTTTTAAAAATTTGAGATATCATTCACATATCAAAAAACAAACTCTTTTAAAAGTATACAAGACAGGTGGCTCAGTTGGTTGGAGTGCTGTCCCATATACCAAAAAGGTTGCGGGTTTGATCCTCAGTTGGAGTGTGTATGGGAAACAACCAATTGATGTTTCTCTCTCTCTCTCTAAAAATCAATAAATATATCCTTGGGTAAGGATTTAAAAAAAAATACAATTCAGTTGTTTTTAGTATATTCAAAAAATTGTGTTGACACTACCATTCAACTCCAGAATATTTTCATTACCCCAAAGTAGGGATAATACTTACACAGCCCTCTTGGGCAGCCAGCCCCTATATGAGGTACAAAGCACTTTACTCATGTTCATCTCCTGCAATCCTCTCTACCTCTGGTTGTGTCACAACACGTCCTGTCCTCTACAGTCCACCTGCAGACCACCTTACTACCCTAGTTCTCAGTAAGAAAGGAAATGTGTACATCTCTGTGACCTAGCGATCTGAGGTGCAGCGTCTGCCTGGGTAGCCTAGCCTGGAAGGACTTCCCCTTCCCAGGCATGTTGTTTAATACACACAATTTGGCAAGGGCTCTGGGAGTTGCATGAGGGGCTGACAAGGCATTCCTAAACAAGTGCAGCTATAGCCTTCCAACACAGAGCTAGGCATTTGTTTAAAATATATATACATCTGGCATCTGCACTTAATAACTTTGTTGGTCCTAACATGCCCGTATTGTGGGCTTGATCCCTAGTGAGGGGAGTGCAGGAGGCAGCCAATCGATGATTCTCTCTCATCACTGATGTTTCTCTCTCTCTCCCTCTCCCTTCCTCTCTGAAATCAATAAAAATGTATTTTAAAAAAGAATAACTTTGTCGGCCCTGGCTGGGTGGGTAGCTCAGTTGGTTAGAGCATCGTACTGATACACCAAGGTTGTGAATTCGATCTCTGGTCAGGGCAAAAAAATCAACCAATGAATGCATAAATAAGTGGAACAACAAATTGATGTTTCTCTCTAAAATAAATTGTTTTTAAAAAAGAATAACTTTGTCAAGCTTTAAAAACATCAAAATGACCAAATGCCAAATCCACTGGAGACCTTCCTATTCTGACTCAGCATTTAGTACCACTCCTTTCTACTACTCAGCTATGTTGAGCCTGAGGCTGAACTTTCCATGTGAAAGCCTTTCAACTCCATCTTTCAGGGTTTCTACTGAAAAGTGACTATATATCATTCACTGAAAAACTACCTGCAGCCTAGAAAATGCCAGCCTTATGTACTCTCTTTAATCTAAAAAGACCTTATAATGATTGGCTGGTTACTTATAAGAAAATATAAAATTAGGACTTCAAAAGAAAGTTCGGGAATCAGGAAATAAAAACTAGACATGGCCATAACAAAATCTAGTAACTTTCAGGGGACAAGAGGGAGGCCAACAGTAATAATGAATTAAGTACTCTCCCACTCCCCTGGGTATGTATGCTTACACAGAGACATCCAGACACATGGACACAAACGGCCACATCCAATTCCAGTGAGTTCCAGGCCTGCTAAAGCCAACTATGTGCTTTCACATTTGGGCACACAGCCCTCAAGTCTAACTATATCCCCCACCCCCACACCACCCACTCTGAGCCACTGGCTGTCTGCTGCTGCCCACCAGGTGGCTTTGGCTTCTACTCTTCTTTTAGTCTGAAAGGCCCTCTATAACCTCCCGTCTTCCTTCATGTCTGAGTACACTTGCTAAGTGCTGTGTGAAGCCACTTTAAACACCACTCCACCTCCCCGCCTGAGGCAGCCCCATAATCCATGAAAACTCCCAGGAACAGTGCCTACATCCCTCACTGCACTGGCACCAAGTACTGGGCTGGTCTGTCTACATATGTCCTCACTGGGATGCAAGCACAGGAAGGGCTTCCTCAAACACCTGCCACAAACTGTAGGTCAACAGTTTGACCAAGACGTGCCATGCTCACAGGACTGGTGGGAGCTCAGTTGCACTTGTGTGTGCACTGGAGTTAGGAAGATTTCTCTGGACTATGTGTGACATGGCATTAGAAGGCACCGCGGAGCCCCTGTCCCAGCAGCAGCACCAGAAGAGCACCATCAGAAGACATAGGAGCATGCTTTACCTTGGTCGGTTTTCGTTGCTGGCTTCCAGTTTTCAGCACTAATTACTGGCAGACAGACCTGTCCCTTTTCATCGATGTTGGGGTGATAGATCTTTGTTTTAAATGTAATCTTCGGTGGTTTGAATGGGTATTCTGCTGGAAAGTTGATTTCGATTCTGAAGGCCCCCTTATCATATGGAGGGTTGTCCTGCGGAGAAAGAGATTGAAATGAACACACCATGGTAAACAAATCTGCAGCTGGGACAGGAATGTTCCATTAACTTGAAAATTAATTTACTTCAAGTGGCATATCAACTGAAGCTTTCCCATCTTTAGGGAAACCATTAATCAGTATTTCTAGAGTAAAATGTCTGCTAAGCTGTGAAAAGGTCTGAGATTGACATTCTGGCTTATTTTCTTTAAATAGACTTTATGTATTAAGAGTCATTTTAGTTTCGCAGCAAGCAAAGCTGCCCTGGCCTGCACACACAAAGCTCCCCCCACTATCAACATCTTGCAATAATATGGTATATTTGTTACCACTGATCAACCCACAGTGACTTATCATTATCACCTAGACTCCATATTTTATTTTTTTAATATATTTTTATTTATTTCAGAGAGGAAGGGAGAGGGAGAGAGACAGAAACATCAATGATTAGAATCGTTGATTGGCTGCCTCTTACACACCGCCCACTGGGGATCGAACTCTGACCTCCTTCCTGGTTCATATGTCGATGCTAACCACTGAGCACATCGGCTGGGCTCTCTCTACTGTTTTCAACAATTTGCTTTGTAGGGCTTTTCATAGCACAGTCAACAAATTTTTAACATTAAGGCATTCCATCATATTCCCTTTGAAAAGAAATATTAGTTGGAATAAGTATTTCCAGAACTGGTTTACCAATCTTTTATGACTACGCTCTGAATTATATCTAAATTTAAAATCACAATCTCCATGAATTGAATCCAACATGGAACTTTACCTCTCACAGCTTAATTCACTTTCCCCTCAAGAATAAAAGTAGCCTTATTATCATTTTTCATAGAAATATACCATCTATGCCAAAAAAGTAGTATTAAACCTTCCACTGCCCAGGATAATGACTGTTAGCCCCCTGCTACATGGCCATGGTATGTTCTCTATGCATATACAGTACACACAAAGGCTTTTCATTCTAGATATCTATACATACTACTCATATCCTATATACTACTCATATCCTATATAATAAAAGGATAATATGCAAATCGACTGAACCATAGAACAACTGTCGCTATGACACGCACTGACCACCAGGGGGCAGATGCTAAACAAAGGAGCTGTCCCTAGCCTGCAAGCCCCAATCGCCCAATGGGGAACGGGGAACAGGGGGTGGGTGGCAGCAGACGTGGGTGGCACTAGGCCAAGGCCCCTGCCCTGACAGTCGCCCCACACACACAGGGCAACCAGCATTGGGGAATGGCCAACCTCTCTGTTCCTCCCCCGCTGCTGGCAGGCTTTGATTGCCTGATGTGGAATGGAGAACCGGGGGTGGGTGGTGGCGGGGAGTGGGGCCAGCTGCCAGCAGCCGGGGAAGATGTCCCTGACTGCAGGCCAGGCATACGGACCATAGCCATGCACGAATTTCGTGCACTGGGCCTCTAGTGGAGTTATAAAACTCAACTCATACTATCCATATTCTTTCATAACTTTGCTCATGGTGCTATCCATTGTCTTTCAGTCTGCAATGTAGATGTTCCCCTCTTCTTAGGTCATACTGCCTTGTGGCATTTGTTCACAAAGCCTGTGCCTGGCTTGTTAAAGCTCAGTAGCCTCTACCAACACGAAGGCATCATCCCAGTACCCTAAGGTTGGCAGCAAAATTACTTTTATGTGTGGCCCTGTGTCTTATTTTGCCTCAACCATTACAGCTACAGAAAGAGAGAAGAAGCTGCAGAAGAATCAGCAGAGAAGACCAGGAAGCATGGGCCAGTGTTGGGCCCAAGGGAGGAGGGACATTACTCTACCTGGAGGGAGGGAGGGAGGGAGGGAGGGAGGGAGGGAGGGAGGGAAGGAAGGAATCTGGTGGGTGAGAATTTCCGGTGCAATGGGCTACACAAATGTGAAGGAACACAGAAAGGAAGGTGAGAGATCTGCAATTACAAGTGTAGCTACAAAAGGTGAAAGAAGGAAATCAAAGCCTCAAATTCACTCCTGGAAGCAGGGCTAACGTTGAGGGAAATCTTCCTTCTTCCTTGACCAAACAAGAACCTCTAACAATGAAGGAGCTTTTATATTTGCCCGGGACTGTGCCAAGTGCTTTTTGTAAAGAACACCACACCAATTAGCAGAGCCAAAGGAAAGCGGGGGGGGGGGGGGCGCGTGACCAAAACTGCCTCATAGATATCCAAATACCCGACTAGCTTCAGCAAGTTTTTAGGTTTCGTTACATGTGGGGGGAAAATTTTTTAATTGAGGTGAAATTCACAAATATATAATTAACGTAATTAATATACATTACTTGTATAAGTTTAAGGAATACAGCATGATGGTTTGATTTGCATATATTGTGAGGTGGTGGCCAAGTTCTCTTCATGTTCTGGTGGGATCCTGACTGCATTTTGATTACCTGTCTTCTAAATTAATCCAGGAGATGCCTGAGAGCAGGGACCTGAGGTGTCCTCAGAACCAACCAAATATTTGCTATCTGAATTGCTAACTGATCAGATTCTCTGCTTGATGATAAAGTCATAAACACAAGTGTTTATACCAGTGGTCGGCAAACTGCGGCTCGCCAGCCACATGCAGCTCTTTGGTCCCTTGATTGTGGCTCTTCCACAAAATACCACAGCCTGGGCGAGTCTATTTTGAAGAAGTGGCGTTAGAAGAAGTTTAAGTTTTAAAAATTTGGCTCTCAAAAGAAATTTCAATCGTTGTACTGGTGATATTTGGCTCTGCTGACTAATGAGTTTGCTGACCACTAGTTTATACTATTCTTTTGAACATGTCCAAGAATGTCGGCTCTCAAAATAATGGCTTAACATACCTGGAACACAATGATCCCAGCTCCTAGAACAGTGTTATATAGAAAACATTATTTCCACATCTCTGTATCCCAGTCACCAGTCACAAGCGTACAGCCGCTAATAAAGTAGGAGGTATGAGAGCCTCATCACCAATCTAGGAGGTAGGGATTCAGTTCCAGGATATTCACATAAAACCAATCAATGTTTCTCTCTCACATCCATCTCACATCCATGTTTCTGTCTCTCTCACTCCCCCCCTTTCTCTCTCTAAAATCAATAATAAAAAAAAAAGGCAATTACAACTGAGTAATTTTTAAAATAACCCAATTTAAAAATTGGCAAAGTACCTGAATACACATTTCTCCAAAAAAGAGACATAAATGGCCAATAAGCACATGAAAAGATGTTCATTACCTTAGCCATCACGTAAATGGAAATCAAAACCACAATGAGAAACCACTCTACACCTATTAGGATGGCTGCAATCAAAAGACTGACAACATCAACTGTCAGCAAGTATGTGCAGAAAGTGGACTCCTCTTACACTGCTAGTAGGAATGTAAATGGTACAGCCACTTGGAAATAGTCTAGCAATTCCTCAAAACATAAGGTTATTATATGACCCAGCAACCCCACCATGTGACCCAGTAAATTACCCGAAAGAAATGAAAACATAACATATGTCCACATAAAAATGTGTACACGAATGTTCATAGCAGCATTATTCATAATATCCAAAAAGTGGGAACAATCCAAATACCCTCAACTGGTGAGTGAATAAGAAAACTATGATATATCCATTACAATGGAATATTACTTGGTAATAAAAAGGAATCAGCCCTAACCGGTTTGGCTCAGTGGATAGAGCGTTGGCCTGCGGATTCCGGTCAAGGGCATGTACCTTGGTTGCGGGCACATCCCCAGTAGGAGGTGTGCAGGAG
Organism: Corynorhinus townsendii; assembly: GCA_026230045.1. Classification (NCBI taxonomy): domain Eukaryota; kingdom Metazoa; phylum Chordata; class Mammalia; order Chiroptera; family Vespertilionidae; genus Corynorhinus; species Corynorhinus townsendii. The sequence goes on from JAPDVU010000014.1 coordinate 13,331,647, forward strand.
GCAGCTTATCGATGTTTCTCTCATCGATGTTTCTAACTCTCTATCCCTCTCCCTTCCTCTCTGTAAAAAGTCAATAAAATATATTAAAAAAAAAAAAAAAAAAGGAATCAAGTATTGATATGTGCTACAACATGGATGAACCTTGAAAATATTATGTTAAGAAGCCACATACAGGCCCGGCTGGCGTGGCTCAGTAGTTGAGTGTCAACCTATGAACCAGGAGATCATGGTTCAATTCCCGGTCAAAAGCACATGCCCAGGTTGCTGGCTCGATTCCCGGGGGGGGGGGGGGGGGGCATGGAGGCAGCCGATCAATGATTCTCTCTCATCATTGATGTTTCTATCTTTCTCTCCCTCTCCCTTCCTTTCTGAAATCAATAAAAATATATTTAAAAAAATTAAAAGGCCAGGGCATCAAAAATTTTAAGAGAAAAAAGAAAAAGAAAGAAAAGGCCCTGGCCTGCTTGGCCCAGTGGTTAGAGTATTAGCATGCCACAGACAGAAGGGTCCTGGGTTAGATTCCGGGTCAGGGGCACATACCTGGGTTGCAGGTTCGATTCCCAGCACCCATTTGGGAGGCAACCAATTGATGTGTCTTTTTCACATCAATGTGTTTCTCTCTCTGCCCCCTTCCCTTCCACTCTCTCTAAAAAGCAATGAAAGAAATATCCTCATGTGAAGATTAACAACCAAACAAAAATTTTAAGATAAACCTTTCAATTAGAAATTTTTGAATAAACAAAATTTTTAAAAAATATACAGTAAGCTGAAAAATATTTGTCCCAGACACAAGGGCTTAATCCAGAATTCCTACAACTCAAAAAAAAAAAAAAATTCTAAAAACCTAATAGATAACAGACTGCAGAAATATAAAGTCAATAAATAAGTGAAAAGAAACTTTAATTGTAATAGCAACATTTAAAAAATGAAATTACTATGGTCTGAATGTCTGTGTGCCTGCCACCTCCCGCAAAATTATATGCTGAAACCTAATGCCTGAGGTGATGGCATGAGGAGGTGGGGGCCTTTGGGTAGTGATTAAGTCATTAAGACAGAGCCTCATGAATGGGATTAGTGCGGCAGAGAGCTAGGATAGAAGAAGTCTGTGACCAAACGAGAGCCCTCATATGACTGTGCCCTGACTCAGACTTCCAGGCTCCAGAAACGTGAGAAATACATGTCTGTTGTTTGGTAACCAGTCTAGTGTTCTGTAATATAGCAGCCTGAATGGGAATAAGACACAAATCAAATGGAGAACTTTTGCGTCAAAATGGCAACAATTTATTTCTGTATGTCGGTTTCATAGGTTCTTTGTTACATATTGACAGTTTTCCAGAGAACAGGACAGATTTTAATAATAAGAGTGAGGCTAGGCACTTCACACACATGCACTTATTGAACTTTTAAAATAACTAGAGGTAAGGATATTAGGACAAACTGCATAACTTGTCCAAGATCACCAAGCCAGCCAGGGGAAGGGATGGATTCTCACCTAGTTCAACTGGACCCCACAACCTAGAAGGTGAAGTCAGTGACACTCAGAACCCCCTTTAAAAATACCCAGCCATGGGTGTGGAGGCCACGGGGGCATAGGCTACCAAGGAGACAGAACTGAACCTCACACCACCCTGCTTGGCCCCAGAGGATGGCTGGTTAGCCAGAGACGGGTAAGATTCCTCAAGGAAGGAACAACCTAAGAAAGGCACAGTCGCAGAGGGGGCATCAGGAGAGAACTTGGGGGGGCAACAGAAGTGGGGCACAGACCCTCACTCCCCCCAACATTGCAGGGGCTTGAACCCTCACCCCTTCTGAAGGAGGTCTCCTGCCCCCATGGCTGCTTCACGCTTCCCACACCCAGCTCAGAACGAGACCCAGGCAACAGAAAGAGACCTGGCCCAGCTCACATCGAGATACAGGTGACAGACATAGAGACTTGGCCCAGCTCAGATCGGGACCCAGGTAACAGACAAGAGACTTGGCCGACAGCAGTCGCCCTATATCTAAATTCAGCCTAGCATCTGGAATGCTCAGGGCCCACTCATATTTACAGGGTAAACTAAGATTGTTGGTAGAGTATTAAATTTGACAGTAAAATAGTAATCGAGTTTTCAGATTAATTTAAATAGGCTAATTGAAATAAGTGAATATTCAAGTAAAGTTAATTGTACTGGACAAAAAGCTGTTCTTAAAGTAATAACTAAAATTTCTATTGGTAGTTCATCTCATGGTAAAATTCCTGAATATGCAATGAACCTAAAGCAGTCATATGTGAGGGCAAAAAAAATAAAATAAAATAAAATAAAATTTAAAGTTATCAAGACTGCATTATAAAATTTACAAAAACCTCCATTAATTAAAAAAAAAAAGGGGGGGGGATAGTAGGGCAATATCATGTAAGGAAAAATATCCTATAAGTAAATTACATCTAGAAAATTTTTACTTTACCAAATTAAGTTTCCTTTGCAATGCTAACAGCAAGACGGCCATTAAAAACACACATGGTGTCTAAATAAGACAAAGGAAAATCGTTTGAACAAAAATAAAAAGGATCCCAAATCAATTATATAGAAAAAATTCCTTTATTAACTTGTGGTCGAGAATATATTTGTATATTTTCAGAAAACAACCCCAAGACCAGATGGATTCCTGCAACAGAGAGGAATTGACAGGTGTGCTCCAACCACAAAGACAAGAGGAAAAAACAGTCCAGAGATGGAAGACGCTGACAACACCTTGCCACGCGAGCAGTCAGCAGCTGTGCACCGCTGCAGGTTACCTAGGACCAAACCAGAGAGGGTCGGACCGGCATTGCCACCATGTGCCCACCATCTAGATATCATTGCTAACATGTACACATAAGGAACTGTTAGACATTGAAACAGGGACTCAGAACTGTTGGACATTGAAATTGGGACTCAAACATTTTTTTGTTTTGTCTTGTTTTGTTATTATATGTTTATTTCTAGTCTGCAAAGGCAAAACTTTTTAAAGGAAAGAAATGGTGGGAAGAAGATACAGAGGCAAAGAAGCATTGAACAGACTGTCAAGCTACATTGGGAAGACAGGGGAGGCTGGGCGAGGGGGGCTGTAAGAGACCAACCGAAGGACTTGTACGCATGCATATAAGCACAACCAATGGATATAAGACACTGGGGCGGCGGGGAGGGCGGGCAGGTGAAGGCATGTACTGGGGGGAAGGGGAGGTCGGGGGGACATCAATGGGGGGGGGGGGAAGGAGACATATGTACTACTATTTGTAATACTTAAAACAATAAAAAAAATTATATATAAAAAAAAATACCCAGCCATTATGCCCAGCCAGGGTAGCGTCGATCCATGAACCAGGTGGTCACTGGTCAAGGCATACGCCTAGGTTGCAGGCTTCTCTCTCATCAATGTTTCTTTCTCTTTCTTTCTTTCTTTCTCTTTCTCTCTCTCCCTCCCTCTCTCTTTCTCCTTCTTCTTCTTCCTTTCCTCCCTCCCTCTTCTCTCTGAAATCAAATATATATATATATATTTTTTTTAAAAAATATATTTTTACTGATTTCAGAGAGGAAGGGAGAGAGAAACATCAATGATGACAGAGAATCCTTGATCGACCACCTCCTGCACGCCCCTCACTGGGGATCAAGCCCGCAACCTGGGCATGTGCCCTTGACCAGGATCAAACCCAGGATCCTTCAGGCTGACACTCTATCCACTGAGCCAAACTGGCTAGGGCAATAAAAACATATATTTTTAAAAATGCCTAGCAACTTCCATGACAGCCAAGGATACATATAGGAACTTGTGCAGACAGTGCCCATAGGAATATAAATTGGCAGTCTTTCTGGAAAATAAGTTGATAATATATACAGATGCTCCTCAACTTATAGTGGGTTACCTTCTTTTTTAAAAAAAATATATTTTTATTGATTGCAGAGAGGGAGGGAGGAGGATAGATAGAAACATCAATGATGAGAGAGAACCATTGATCAGCTGCCTCCTGCGTGCCCCCTACTGGGGACTGAGCCCGCAACCCAGGTATGTGCCCTGACAGGGAATTGAACCACGACCTCCTGGTTCATGAGCTCAACCACTGAGCCACACCAACTGGCCGGTATATATATAATACCAACTGGCCTATATATATATATATAATGTGTTACCTTTTTTTTCTTTATATATATATATATATATATATATATGTATATATATATATGTGTGTGTGTGTGTGTGTGTGTGTATATATATATATATATATATATATATATATTTATTTATTTATTTCAGAAAGGAATGGAGAGGGAGAGAGAGATAGAAACACCAATGATGAGAGAGAATCATTGATCGGTTGCCTCCTGCACACCCCCTACTGGGGATGGAACCTGCAACCTGGGCATGTGCCCTTGACCAGAACCGAACCCAGGACCTTTCAGTCCGCAGACTGTTGCTCTATCCACTGAACCAAACCGGCCAGGGCATGTGTTACCTTTTAATAAACCATCACAAGTTGAAAATATTGTAAATTGAAAATGCGTTTAACCTATAGAACATCCCACCTTTGCCTACATTTCTACTGCATGCATGTTGCTTTTGCACCGTTGTAAAGTTGAAAAAATTGTAATCTTATATCCAGACTGGTGTGGCTCAGTGGTAATCTTAAATCAGGACGGTACAGCCCTACAGATGGTCCCTTCCTTATATATAAACCTAAACCTAATAAAATATAGAATATAGAATATCATATAATTCTTAAGATCAGAATCTAAAAGAAAAAAGATACACCGAGTTTTCCACATAAAGATGTTATTGGACACATTAGTTTTAAAATGGAAAAACATGCCCAAGCTGGTTTGGCTCAGTGGATTGAATGTCAGCCTGTGGACTGAAGGGTCCTGGGTTTGATTCCAGTTAAGGGCAGAAGCCCAAGTTGCGGGCTCAATCCCCAGTTGGGGGGGGGCGGGGTGCAGGAGGCAGCTGCTCAATGATTCTCTCACATCATTGATGTTTCTATCTCTTTCTCCCTTTCCCTTACTCTCTGTAATCAATAAAAATATATTTAAAAAAATAAAAATAATAAAATGGAAAAGCATTAATAATCTAAATGGCCAATATGAAAAGAATGATTAAATAAATGATCATATAAATATTATGGGATATGATATAGTTATTTTAAAAGTATGAAATTATCTAATGGCCCATTAAAGAATACACATAAAAAGCTGGGAGAGCCCTAGTTTGTTTGGCTCAGTGAATAGAGCATCAGCCTGCAGACTGAAGCGTCCTGGGTTTGAATCCGATCAAGGGCACATGCCTGGGACACTTCTAAGGTACCATGCCTTTATCAGCCTGGCCCTGCTTTCATCCCAGCTGGACAGACCCCAGGTGAGTTTAGTAGAAGACTCCCCATACTGACCCAGACTCTGCCACATAGGAAGATCTGAGGCCCAGGTATGAAGTACTAGTGGGGACCCTGGAGTACTGAGTTGCCAACTGCGTCCTTATAACTCTCTTCACACCAATCCAGGGGCCCTGGGCAATGATTACAGAAGAAGTGAAAGAGGAATGGGAAGAGGCAGCATGAGCAGGGGGTGAGGACAGCCCTGGCCACCGTCTACTATCTCTGGGCACAGCTTCCCTAAATGGAAAGCAAGGCTTGGCCTGGACACTCCCCAGAGCCTTGGCTCAAGCACACTGGGATTCTACCACCAGTCACTACCTTATGCTTATAATGAGACTATAGCCCATTCCACAGGCTCTGCTAACATGACACCAGAGGAAGACTTTGGTGTGCACTGGGGTCAGAGTCGGCCTGACAACCATCTACTCTTGGAGCTATCCTTCAGTCTTTCAGGCCACGGAGCTCACAGGGTTGACTGCCTAAGCTTGACTGCTCAATGGCGTCCCATTCATTCTTATCAGTTTTCAAATGATCCAGACTAGCTGTTTACTTCTTAAATTCGTAGGTGGTCAGATGGTCCTGGCTATCCTTCCACTCAGCACATACCAGGTCCCCATGGCAGGGAAGGGCTGGGGTTACTAGCTGACCCTCCCCAGTCGGGAGCTTCTCCACTATCGATACCCTCTACCCTGAGCCCCATGACCTCCAACCCTGGAGAAATTTAAAAGACTCCATATTTCCAACCAGAGTGGAATCTCCCAGATTTAAAATTTCTGAATGTGTACTAGAAGACTACAGCGTATATATTTCCTTATTTATCCAAATGATTATGAAAATAAATTACAAATCCAATATTTGGCATTCAAGTTCCAGGGACTTTTAAAAGAAGTCATGATCTACACACCAGCATCAAGAAGAAAGCATCTATAGTAAGCATGCTTTATGTTCCGCATTAATACAATAGCCAATCTGCCCAAAAAGAAAGATTTTAATCAACAATGTAGGGGTAGATCCAGGCACAAGGAAAGGGCCTGAGGCTTAAATGGTGACAGTGGAGAAGAAAAGAGAAGGTGGGTGGATGCAGAAGAACAGGAAGGGAAGGAGCACACTGAAAGGTCTCAGTTGTGAACAGGGAGACTAGGAGGCAGACAACGTCAAGTTAGGCTGCTTCGTGGACAGATGGTGAGGCTCTGGGGAGAAGGCAGGAATGGAGAGAGATGGGCTTCTTCACTTATATTAATAACCCAGTAACCAACGATGCTGGAAGAAAGAGGGATCCCCAGAAACAAAACAGAGTGAGAGAAAGGAGAGAGACTAAATTAGATTCATGTCTAAGAGTTAAGAGGAAGCAACAGGACAGAAGCTAACAGCACACTTGGGAAGCAAGTGGGGTACACAGCTCCAGGGCTGCAGAGCCAGAGGTGTGAGGACCGAGGGGAGCCTGTGTGCTTGGTGTGAAGCAGCCTCAGGAGTGTGGAAGAAACTGGGATCACAAACTGGAGTTAGTACAGAACAAGTCTCTTGAGGGTTAAGGAGATGAAAGGATGGAGAAAGAGCAGACACTAAATCAAGAAATAGTAAGGTCACAGGAAAGCTGCTCTTAGGAGGAGGTCGGAGCCTGTCTGAAGGCAGAAGGCAGTGAAACAGGGAGCTGGAATCAATGGGGGCAGATACTGGGGGAATCAGTTAACAAATGCATCCTTGAAACTCTCCTCACGCCAATCCAGGGGCCCTCACTTCTAGTTGTTTTGAAAGATACTGGGTGAGGGGAACAGGGGGGCCATGAAGCAAAGAGATTTGAGACAAATGGGAGGCACACACTGGAGGGTACCAGGAATAAAACCTGGAACACAAGTGTACAGAGGATTAGAGACACAGATGAAGGTTAGAGCCCAGGCAGGAAAGCAAAGAGAAGATCTAGATGGGAACACCCACCATCTCCCAAAAGAGGTCAGAGAAGGTGGCTGTCTAGCCAAGTGAGGTCAGGCCCAGAGAAGCCAGGGAAGATAGGAGCACAGACACGCACACTCCACTTCTTTCCCGGGTTGGTTAACAACAGACCTGGAAAGCTCAGGACACCCAGAATGTTACAAAACCAGCGCAAAGTTGGGATTCTACTCAGGAACCCCAGGCTATAGTCCTTATTACCCACCGCTGTACATCTGTTGGTTGCCTATACTAAAAGTCTCCTTAGGAGTTAGAGAGACAAGTCCAACAGCACACACATCACCTTGAGAATAATCTGATAAGAAGTGAAGTGTTCAATACTCACAGGAACAATAAGCCCTTGCCAAGTCAATAAATTAGCTTCATCAACCTGGATGTTACGGAAGTTTTTCATTCCACATTTGCGGATTTCTTCAAGCTCCTGTTGATTGACAAAGCATAAATGGATGTCAAACAGAGGAAAGCACCACATATTAAGATCCCTCCTGACTCCCTCAAATTAAAAACCGAGTGCCAACACCACCAATGATAAAATTTCACTGTGGACTAGGTCATGCCTGGTCTGGTTAAGAGGCCCAGAGCCATGGTGGTCCCCTCAACCCATGCCCCAGACCAAGACAAGTCCCACCTTGGTGAACCCACAGTACTCAACAGGGTAAGTGACTGTGCTCCTATGAAAGCACTGCCTCCTCTCTGGGCTGTCACCACACAACAGGGGCACAAGAAAGGTATTACAGACCTGACTTCTAACCGAGATTTATTAAGCACTGACTATGTGTCAGACGGCGAGGATATAAAGATGAATAAAGTGGGACCAGGAGAACACACATACCCACAAAGTTTTCTACCCAACGCTGTAAGTGCGATTTCAGGACTCCACCTCAGCATGGGCACACAGCGAAGAGAACAACTATCCAGTCTGGGATGGGAGGGGGACAGAAAACCTTCACTGAGCCTCGGTTTCCTCAGCTGCAAAACAGGGATAGCAAGACCCAGAGCTGTAGACAATGAAGGGGAAACCACGTTGTAAGCAACAGAACCCCTTGCAAATATAAGGGGTTATTATTATACAGTCAACGCAGCCAGCACCATCTCATCCAGAAAGAATGACCACCCTGACTACTTCAAGGCCCTGCCCGAGATGTGTTTGGTCTAGAATTGTCTATCAGCTGTGCACCAACCAGACATTTCCCGCTGTTTTCCCAATAACTCAAGTGAACATCCAAAGGTGTTATAGCCCAACGTCCTCCATTCTCAGATACCTGGAGTAATGTGTGCCAATTCCCCAATCTGGCCACTCATCCATGGCACAACAGCCTCCTCTACATCTTTTGAGTGCCTTCCCTTCTGCAACCCCGGAGCACCACCCAGCTGAGCCCCGCCTCCTCTGCTGCACTGGAAGGACACCCTACTCACTGGTCTGGCTTCCCTCCTTGGTGGTCCAACCCATGAGCCCCACCAGACCTGAAAGGACCCTCCTTGTTTTGGTGCTCTGGCTCACAATAGCATGGAGGCTCTGAATCAGTCCCCACATCAAATCCAAAAGATATCTATACCCCCTATTCCGATCACACAGCTGACAGTTTACAAGGCCCCCTAGGGACACAATTCCCAAAGAAGGGCAACTGAGCCAGTGCTACAGGTTCTAGGTTGGAGGAAGTGCAATGCCTGGCATGGAGTGGGCTGAGAAAGACAGCATGTCGAACGACATGCAAGAGACAGGTGGGCCACAGTGACACTTCAGGGCAGATGACAAGCCCAAATTTCTTCCCACAGGGTCCTGCTGCTTGTCAACCTTAGCTACCGACTACAACTGTCTAGGTCTGGGCCCCAACGTGGAAAATTCTGGTCCAGCAAGTGTAGGGTGGTGAAATTTGAAACAGGGATGTTAAACAAGCTATAGTGGGACGAGAGCTACTACCACTGAGAGACTGAATTCCATTTCTAAGCAATGTGCAGCTTCAGTGAGGGAAGATGCTAGCAGCAATAGCTATGACCCCTGCAGTAGGGGAAGGGATGGGCTGGCCCTTTTCCTGAACCTGCAGGAGGAAAAACCTGACAGACCACTCAACCTGCTAACTGGTCCTCCTACTAATGCCTGGGACTAATCAGAAATGCTCACCTAGGAATTATGCAGTCTGGGCAGATTAAGGAAGGGGAAAAGGCTGCACACCCATACGACCACCTTGGCCTACTCCTCTCCAAACAGAATGTAAGCTCCATGAGGGCAGGTGTGAGGGCAGGCATCAGGAAACCTCAGAAGCTTATGGCCATGCTTTGCCAAACACTTCCTAATGATCAGGTTAGTGAATAGATGGGAAGCTGGGGCTTGGGGAAGGAAAGGGGGCTCTGGAACGGGAAGGGATCTCTATGTATTTTGATTTTCTGGTACTTGGCTCAAGATATGAGAGTTAAGATGCCTGGCTAGAGATAAAAGACATCGTGTCCTTAAGGGCCATGTCCTACCCAGCTATCAAAAATGCAGACAGGAAAAAATTCCAGATAGAACTTCGAAATCAGACAATCAAAAAAGAAGAAACAGGAGAATATATTTAATATCCATGGGACAAAATACATTTTAAAGTATTTTATGGCTTCAGAAATCCACATACTAACAACAGGAAGTATGGATGATAAATACAAGAATGAAAATTTCAAAAGAATTACAGAAATATGTCAAGCTGAGGGTCAACTGTAATATAGCAGTGAAAAACTGAATCTTATAAAAAAAAAGGAGAAAAAAAAACAACAAAAGAAAAATTGCATCTTGTTCAAGAGAAAGGGCGGAACAAGTGAGCACTGTGCATAGGGGTGAGGAAAAGCACCCACTGGTGCTTTGATATCAAGAGATACAGGAACAAAGACCAAAGTCACACTGTGGGGGGAGGAGGTCACACACCTCCTGGCCAAAGAAAAGGCAGCACTAAAGGTGGCAGGACTGGGAGGCTCAGGGAATCCAAAGTGCAACTACCAGGAAAACATTCAACTTACCTAGCTCTCAAGTTAACCTCACCAAAGACGGGAAGAGGCAACATCCTTTGCATAATTCTAACCAACAAGGAAGTACTAATTATAAGGCAGAAGTGAAAGAAACCAAGACAAACAAACAAGCAAGCCCGCCCCTAATCTCTAGGGGACACTGGGCAGCCCCCTAGGACAGTGTTTCTCAACAGGTTGGTGCCAGCATCCAGCAGGACTCAGCACTTGAGCATCCCAGCCCTGCCCATTAGATGCCAGACATTGTGATACCACCCCACCCTGATTTCCCAATATCCTGAAGAGCCCAGTTGCTGAGAACCATTGACACTACCCGGAGCCAGGATGCTAATAGTCCTGCAATGCACAAGATGGTCGTGCAGACAAGAACTATTCAACCCAAAATGCCAATCACACCTCCACTGAGAACAACCTAGAAAAGATGGATTCAAGTCATTCAGAGAAAAGACAGATTCATCTGAAGATATGAAACTCGAAAAGGCAAGATGACTCAAGAGTACTGACAAACCCTCAAGCAAAACTGCACCCCGTAACTGAGAATGAGCCACAGAATGAAGAACTGGAAGGAATATAATGAAACCAATGCAAACTCAGAGTTCAAATTCCAAATGATGGATGAAAGGACCCAACAAAGAAAAAGCGTGAGGCCCCACTCTAGAACAACAATGTCAGGAAAGCTATCGCCAAGAATGACAGAAACTTTACAAAATATGCCCCACAAAGATTCGTTTCAGTTCTGCTCAGAGCAAGAAGCAGTCCCGTCAGCTGCTCCCAGCTGACAAACCAAGAGCTCAAAGGAAAGCAGAACCAGGCAACTCACACATTCCTTCTCCCGGTGGGGGCTGCCCAGCCAGGGTAAGTGATGAGGGAGAGAGCAATGCTTCTCACAATGAGGTCCATTTCTAAGTCCAGAGGTGGATCTCAATGTATTGCAGGACATGAAAGAGCCTGGGTGTGCTTATCAGCTCTTCAAAGGGAGAAAAAGCTCATTTCCCCCAAACTGCAGCTCAGAGAGCTTGATGCTCACTCCAGGTCAGTGTGGCATGCAGCAGAGATGAGCCACTGCCTAACAGCTCTGCAGGCACCAACAGGAGGTGGCCTTGGACCCAGCAGGAGTGCACTGCTAAGTCCTGCACAAAAGGCTCAGCTCAAACAGTGAGAGACAGGATACAGTAGTACACAGTAAGCACTCTGTCACACAACTCAAATGTGTGCGTCGAAGTTTGGGCAAAGTATTTAATAAAATCTCTTTTTTTCTTCTTTGGAGATCTATGATGGGACCTGGAAAACTGTCCAAAATCTCCCAGAGTGATCCTCACACATGACCTGACTGAGAACCCCTCAGGAGCCAGTAATTCTCAACTAGCTTGTGGCCGCAGTCCTCTTTAAGAAAGCCAGACAGAGGAAAAATCAGCAATGCAAGTAAGGGCTGCTTCAGATGTCATATCACTACTCTGGACCAGCAAGTCTCAAGGTAGGGGGTGCTTGTAGTTTTCAAAAGCATATTCCTTATCATCCTGTAACTTTTATTTGCAAAGTAGGAAAAGGTGCTCTGTGCCCCAAGAGAACTACAGGAAGTAAAGCTGAATGCCATCTTCTTGGCTGTTGAGGCTGGACTGAGAGAAAGAAGCGCTGCTCCTAGAAGCCTGCAGGTAAGAGCATGGGAGGCCCAGCAGACAACAGCAGAGGGTAACAGTTTCCATGGAAGAGAAGCTCTGAGATGGGCCTTGAATGATGGGGGAAGCCAAACTTCTAGAGAGAAGAGAACAGGCATTTGTGTGTGGTAAATGTACTCCAAGACATAGAAGAAATCACAGGGGAAAGTTTTAGGGAAGTTTTAGAGTTTGGCTACAGTGAGTACTAACATTGGGGATTCCTCCAGGGTATATGCCCAAGACCCTGGGGAAGTTACTCAACACTCATGGAGAGGTGGGGGTGGGTCAGTAGCAGAGCGGGTAGAGAAGGAGGGAAAAGAAAGATGGACTCATGCATAGGCCCCACTATAGACCTGCAGAATCAGAACCTCCTGAGTTCAGCTGAGCACTTGTGCCTGGGATCCTCAGGTGACAATGATTTGCACCCCTGATTAAGAACCACTGCATTCATCCAACTGGGGTCTTTTAGCAAGAAAGACACTGAGGCCCTGATTTAGTGCCATTTCCACAGTTAGAAATAAGCTTCTAAAAAAGCTAACATTGCCCTAGCCAGTTTGGCTCAGTGAATATAGAGCATTGGCCTATGGACTGAAAGGTCCCAGGTTTGATTCCAGCCAAGGGCACATGCCGGGGTTGCGGGCTTGATCCCTAGTAGGGGGTGTGCAGGAAGTAGCCAATCAATGATTCTCTCTCATCATTGATGTTTCTCTCTCTCTCTCCTCCTCTCCCTTCCTCTCTGAAATCAATAAAAATGTATTTAAACACATACATACATACATAAAAGAACTAACATCTATCACTGGGCCAGGTACATGGAAACTATATAAGTTCTGAACTTTTTTTTTTTTTTAACTGAATGCTGCCCTGGCCAGTGTGTGGTTCAGTTGGTTGGGTGTTGTCCCGTGTACCAAAAGGTTGCTGGTTTGATTACTGGTCAGGGCACAGGCCTTAGTTGTGGGCTCAATCCCAGGTAGGAGGTGTGCAGGAGGCAGCCAATGAATGTCTCCTCACATTAATGTTTCTTTCTCCCTAAAAATCAATAAAAACAACTTTAAGAAGTGAATGCTGATTGCAGCTTACAGTGCTTATTTTATTGTTCTCTATTCTGAAGTTTCCTATAGGTAATGGGACCAGAATATCCCAATTTCCAACCATGCTCTTCAACATTTACTTTACAGATTATATATAGAAATACTCTTTGATTTGGCAAATGGTTGCTTCAACAGCTGCCAAATAATCAGTGGACCAGAAAGAGCAGAAGCTTCTGGATCAGGCAGGCCTCAGCTCAACCCTACCAGCTCCACCCTCCACACCAACCTGAAGCTCCAAAAACTCTACCATCTTACCTGAAAAAAATAGTAAGGAACCTACTTCACAGGGCCCTAATGAGAATTACAAAAAATGTTATATGGTGCTTAACACAACACCTCTGTAAGTACTCAATTAATGGTAGTTTTACTCCCTTCCAAAATTATATCACCATATTTCTTTTTTTTTAATAAATGTTTTATTTATTTATTTTAAATAAATTTTTTGATTTTTTTACAGAGAGGAAGGGAGAGGGGCTAGAGAGTCAGAAACATCGATGAGTGAGAAACACCAATCAGCTGCCTCCTGCATGCCCCCCACTGGGGATGTGCCCACAACCAAGGCACATGCCCTTGACCAGAATCGAACCTGGGACTCTTCAGTCCACAGGCCAATGCTCTATCCACTGAGCCAAACCAGTTAGGGCTATCACCATATTTCTTTAAAAAATAAAATAAAATAATTTTTTTTTGCCCTAGCTGGTTTGGCTCAGTGGATAGAGCATTGGACTGCGGACTGGAAGGTCTCAGGTTGGATTCTAATCAAGGGCATATATCTCAATTGCAGGCTGGATCCCTGGTCCTGGTAGGGGCACGTGGGGGAAGGCAACCAATCGATGTGTCTCTCTCACATTGATGTTTCTTTCTCTCTGTCTCGTCCCCTCTCTTCCTCTCTCTCTAAAAAATCAATGGGAAAAGACTAAGGACACAGACAATAGGGTGAAGGCTGGGGAGAGGGGAGGAGCTAGAAGAGATCAATGTGGAGAAAGGGGGACAAATGTAATACTTTCAACAATAAAGATTTTTTTAAAAATCAATGGAGAGCCCTAGCTGGTTTGGCTCAATGGATAGAGCATTGGCCTGTGGAATGAAAGGTCCCGGGTTCAGGGTACATGCCAGGGTTGCAGGCTCGATCCCCAGTAGGGGGGCATAAAGGAGGAAGCCAATCAATGGTTCTCTCTCATCATTGATGTTTCTATCTCTCCCTCTCTCATCTATGAAATCAACAAAAATATAATTATTTTTTAAATCAATGGGAAAAGGACATATCCTCAGGTGAGGATTAACAAAACAACAAAAAAAGCGGCCTATGACCAGAACTCATGGGGTCTTAAATTAAAAATAAATGTTTATGGTGTTAGCACAAAGCTTTCAGAAATGCCCTGATTGATTATATCTCAATGTTAAAATAAACAAACAAAAGTCAGGCAGGTGCTTGCTAACAGCACATCACCACAATTGCCTCTGGAGGGCATCAACTTAGGGTGTCACCACCTTCAAAATCCTAACAAAGAAAAGAATGGAGAGATGCTAGGGAAGGTCCATGCCTTTGGTACAAGAAGCATGCACCAAGTGCAGCCACATGAAAAGCAGGAACAAGACACTGAGAAAGGGTGAGAAGAAGTGGTTGGTTGTAATGACACCCTGCAATGTTTACAGCTCATAGGATATGACTGAAAGGTCACAACATCCGAGATAGGCAAATCAGACATATTGGCTTCATTTTATAGATGATAAAGCCAAGGCCCAAGTTACAGATCTTGTACAGGGCAGGCCAGACTAGAGCCAGAGCCAGAAATCATTCCCTTCATAATCATATCAGCTACCCAAAGCCATCAGGGTAGTGCACACTTACACTGGCAATAGGCAGTGTAGAGGCTCCTATTTTTAAGCAGGATCCTGGGAGGGCTTAGCTTGCTCTGGAATAGCACTTTCCAAGATTTATAATGACAAAAAGCATGAACTTACACAGTATTTACACGAGCCCTTCACAGCTAATCATTAAATGTTTATGTTGTGCAAGGAACGTTTCTAGGCTCCTCCTGGTCAGGCAAAATGAAGCCTGGCAGACGGAGCCGGGTGTCTGAGAGGAAATAACACAAATCTGCCGTAAATCTAAGTACAGGATCACTCTCAAAATACCAGTTACACAACTGGTAGGAGATTTAGTAATATGAAAGACCTACTCTTTGTTTTTGTGTGACAGTAGAAAAGTAACGAATTTTGACAGAAATGCACTTTCCAAGATTGCACCAACCTACCAGTGGCAATGGCAATAAATCATTACTTCAATGTAATTAAATGTAAATCTAAACATAAGGCTTCAGAGCCCCAAACACAATTCTTTTATTTCAATTAATACTCAGCAAAGGGAGTGGGGCCCACACCAACACATTACCCCTTCCATGGGGCAGCAGTTGCTAGCTATCTTACACTTACTTATTATCACAACTAATACACTTAGCTATTCTCATAACTCCATGAAGATTTCATTATCCCTTTTGGAGAAATCAGAACTCTGAGGCTCAAGGTGAAGACACAAATGAGTCCAAGGCAGAAATCAAGATCTGACCTCAGCTCCCTGTTACCTGAACACAGCACACTACTCCAGGGAGGTGAGCCACTTGTCAAGAAGTCATTCTAGCCCTAACCGGTTTGGCTCAGTAGCTAGAGGGTCAGCCTGCAGACCAAAGGGTCCAAGGTTCAATTTCAGTCAAAGGCACGTACCTTGGATGCAGGCTTCTCCCCGGCCCAGGTCCTGGTTGGGGCTTGTGCAGGAGGCAGCCAATTGATGTGTTTCGCTCACATCAATGTTTCTCTGTCTTTCCCTCTCTCTCTTCTACTCTCCCTAAAAATCAATGGAAAAAATATCCTCGGATGAGGATTAACAACAAAAACAAAAAAGTCATTCTAAGAAGACATGACTGAAAAGAACACTCAGCAGAGGTTTTAAGGAATGCACTACCTAAACACCTCTGGACAAGTGTGGCTCAAGCCCCAGCTGAGCGAGCTCTCATGCCAGTTCCATACAGTCAGTCAGCTTCCAGCCAGCAGCCTCACTCCTGGAATGTATCTGTCTCCATCTGAACATGGGTGTGCCTGGCATTCTTGACCTACATCATACACTCGAGTCCAGCACCCCTCCCCTCACCAGACTGAGAGCTCCTCCAGGGCTGGGACACAACCTCTTCAAGTCTGTCCACACTAGGGCCAATGACACAGAGCCTCAAACAGGACAAGTGGGAATGGCGACCGCTTGTGTAAACATGTGATGGATCCTTCTGGAAGTTTGGTTGTGCTGATTTTTCTTAACAATAGGCACAAAGGTATGAAGCAGACATTTACAAACCATCTCAGAAAGGGCTCAGAGGCTGTTCAACTTCTGAGTTATATACAACCTCTCCATCACCCCATGACAGTCAGGTAGCATCCCCTCTTAGCAGCGCCATGAGCATTGGCTTTGACATTACTTTGGTGGCAAATTTACCTCCTGGGCTAGGACTTGTCAAAACAGTATTTCACCTCTCTGCTGAACTATGCTAGTAAGAAGTACAAGCAAAATCTGATAAGATAGCCCAGCCTGTGTGGCTCAGCAGTTGAGCGCAGACCCAAGATCAAGAGGTCACTGGTCAGGGCACATGCCCAGGTTGTGGGCTCAATCCCCAGTAGGGGGCTGTGTAGGAGGCAGCTGATTGATGTTTCTCTCTCATCGATGATTCTCTCTCCCTGCCCTTCCTCTCTCACTAAAATTAATAAAAACACTTATGTTTTAAAAATCTGACAAGATAATGAAGCATAGAAAACTATAATCAACTCAAACTGGAACTGTTAAAAATAGAACAAAACCCAAACCACCACCTTACCCAAAATGAATCCGACTCTCCACCCTGTCACTCCTTAAAAACCAAAGCAGTCATGTGAAAAGCAGGAATAAGACCCTGAGAGCAGGAAGAGCAGGGCAGTCAGTGAGTGCACCTGGCTCGCTGCTGGCCTGTGGATGGCACCCTATAAGTATCAGTCTCCTGTCTGTCAGGGGCCTCTAGAAGCTCTGAATTCTAGAAAGACTGTGGAGTGGAAGGAGGAGAAATGGAACAGCCATCAGAAACAACCTTTTACCTTTTCTGCTTCAAGGCTAAAGAAAAGACAAAACTATTATTTCTGGAACTGCAACTACTCTTTCAAGAGTTGCCTTCAAAACTGCCCTCCCCCACCACCACCACCCCAGCTCAGCACCTTTTGCTGCCTTCCATAGCATCTGGGCTCACCTTTGGACACAGCAACTGTCACTACACTGTATGTACATTCAGAACAGGAAGAACAAATACACAGGAAGAGTTTCAGAGATACTGGGAAGACAAATTTTTAATTCCAAAGCCTTTTGATTTTGTTGGAAAAGTAAATGTTTTAAAAACAAAGACATTCACACAGCTGTCTCAGTAAACTTTTCACCTAAGAACATGTTACTTCAAGAGGTAGGAGAACACTGCAGGTTAAGGGAATGGGTTCTGCCTTGGTGGTGAGGTCATGTAGGCAAGCCTGCCCCTACCTGGCCTCAGCACCACTCCTATCATCCCTCCAAACCTCCTCTCTTGCCAGGCTGCTCTTCTCACTATCCTGGAATATGTCTTCCTCACTCCCAATATCTACATGTAACTTGCACTAAATATGTGCCAAGCATTCTTCTAAGCACTCAATGCATATTAACTCTAACCTTCACATACAGATGAAGTAACTAATGTGCAGAGAGGTTAAGTAACTTGCCCAGGTTCACTCAGCTAAGACACTGCACACCCAGGACTCAAACTCCAGAATCTGAGCTCTTAACTGCTAAGCTGTATTCTCCCTCAATAGCTTTGCCCCTAATAAAAGACCCTTTCCTCCCCCCCCCCCTTTTTTTTAATTGGGAAGAGGATTAAGATTATCTATGCCCTCGAGAACAGACATGAGGAGCCTGGCCAGAGGAGACACACACAGGCAAAAGCCCTCACAAGTGAGAGGCCTGCCACTTCTCATGGATACTGCAGAGGGGATACACCGGATCCCTCAACTGAAAAGCTATGGCCTCTCAGCCACCTGTCCTTAAACCCATCAACATCTCCCTTCATGATACCCCTTCACATAGAGGCAGCTCTTCCCAGTGGCTAGCTGAAGAATTAGCCCTGCCAAGGCAGAGGGAGGGACGGCCCCTAGTTCGGGAGGGCCAAGTGTACTGGACATGCCAGTGTAGAGTAAAAGCAGGCCAGTTCCCCAATGCTTCTGGAGAGCACCTCAGAGGCTTGCCTAACTAAAACCCAAGGAGGGACAGCACAAGATCAGAAGCATGCAGCCATATTGGGGGATAGGTAGATTGTGACTGGGGTTCCTCAGGGCATCTCTCATCACCATGGCCCATATCCATGGAATGAAAGCTATTTTCAACCTCACTGACTGCCAGACTCCTTTCCTCTTCAATTACCAAAACCCTACTCATTCTGAAAAGCCAGACTAAGTCCCATCTCCTTCTCCATGTCAGAGAGTCTTTCCCTCCCCTAAAGGCCATTATTGGGTGGGCACATGCATCCAGCACACAGTGGACAGACCAGGATTTCTTTGCTCTAGGTACATGCCCTTCTCCCTTAACTGAGCTCAAGGAGGAGGTGTCCCTTGAAGCTGAGTCTTGAAAGACAAGTTACCCTGGTGCAGAGAAGAGACAGGGACACCCTCAAGAGACCCAGGGTGCAAAGCAGGATTCCACGGACCAGTGGGAAAAGAAAAGATTGGCAAGACCAGACCTTGAAGAAATATGATAAGGAATGTAGATTTTTAAATACAGAGTCCTGACCTACTCAATTTGGTTCCAGTCTCTGAGTAGGGCCTGGACATGTGCACTTCTCTTGGATGCACTGCTGATTAGGGATCATGTGGGACTGAGGACAGAATGACTGGTGAGGAGTAAAAAGAAATCACTAGGAATCTGATGCAGGTGTCCCACCACAAATAGGAATAGATAGCTTGAACTAAGGGAGTGGCAGTGGGGATGGAGAAAAGACAGGCAGTGAACAGGGATAAAGGCATATATAGTTCAGCAGAATCTGGCAAATAGCTAGATGTGGGAGAAAAGGCGAGCCAGGCTCCCCCAGGTATTTCCCTGGCAAGTGAGTAGACAAGTGGATCAATATCTAAGTAAAGCAAGACAGAAGCAGAGCACAGGATGAGCTTAGATTTAACCGCTTACAGGCCTATGTGCCATTCAAAGGGAAACTCTCAAGATGGTTGGATAAAGAGTCCGTGCTCAGAAGGGATGTGTTCATGGTTCTATAAGCTTGACTACTGCAGCAAAGAAAACAGAAATATTTAAGCATTCAGTGATACTTCTCAAATGGAATGAGAATATTTTCAAGTGTGCTGGTAAAATAAAACTCGAAATCAACTTTAGAGTTGTAACAAGATCAGAAAAGGTCCAAGCACTGAGACAAATGTTCTAGTAAAAACTTTAAGGTTCCAAATGTTGCAATAACTTAATACACTCTTTCCCATTAAAATGTCCCAATTATATATATATATATATTTAAGTATATTTTTATTGATTTCAGAGAGGAAGGGAGAGGGAGAGATAGAAACATCAATGATCAGAGAGAATCATTGATTGGTTGCCTCCTGCACACCCACACTGGGGATTGAGCCTGCAACTCGGGCATGTGCCCTGACCTGGAATCGAACCGTGATCTCCTGATTCATAGGTCGACAACCGAGCCACGCTGGCTGGGCCAATTAACTACACTAATAAAAGAGAAAGATGCAAATTGACCAGACCTTCGTGACACCCACCAGCCAATCAGGAGTGTGTATGCAAATTAACCCAACAAAGATGGAAGATTAGCTTGCACACACAGGCACCCAGTGGCCACAAGTGGGGCGCTTGTGTTGTTGCCATGGCGACGATGCAGGCGTTTCACACCACCCCAGCCACTCTGGGCCTCTGGGCAGCGTGGGAAGGCAGAAAGGTGGCTCCGGGCCAGAGCAAAGGCTGTGCCGGCAGCCAGTGTAAGGAAGGCCCATTCTGCACTAATCTTCGTGCATCGGGTGTCTAGTATTTTAATAGAGACACATTTACAAAGTATATGGTTAAAGAAGGCTGAAATTGTCCCAACTTTCTGGGAAGCATGAATTCAGGATAAAAAATTACAATGCTTTTCTCAATTCCCCAAAACCTAGTGGATTCAGGACACTTACACTGGCAAAGCATCATTTATAAAACTCGCTTCACCTCCTGACATAAAACACCAGTACCAGACACACTCCCTGCTCTATTGTGTTACCCAACCTCATCTATCTATGCTAATAAAAGGGTAATATGCTAATTAGACTGGGAGACCTTACGGACGAAGCCATGGTGGCAGAGCTGAGGCCAAGGCAGAGGCAGTTAGGGGCGATCAGGCCAGCAGGGGAGGGCAGTTGGGGGCGAGCAGGTAAGCAGGCAGAGTGGTTAGGGGCAATGAGGCAGGCAGACAGGTGAGCATTTAGGAGCCAGCAGTCCCGGACTGCGAGAGGGATGTCTGACTGCCGGTTTAGGGCCTAAACCGGCAGTTGGACATGCCCCGAGGAGTTCCAGATTGGAGAGGGTGCAGGCCGGGCTGAGGGACACCCGCCCCAGCCCCCGTGCACAAATTTCATGCACAGGGCCACTAATAGAATATAAATACCTATACTCAAAAGCAAACTAGTTCACCCTGACAAGTTTGGCTCAGTGGATAGAGCATCAGCTTGTGGACTGAGGGATCCCAGGTTCGATTCTAGTCAAGGGCATCACCAGTGAGGGGCATGTAGGAGGCAGCCGATCAATGGTTCTCTCTCATTTTTGATGTTTCTCTCTCACTCTCCCTTCTTCTCTGAAATCAATTTAAAAAATAAAATAAAGATAAAAACTTAAAAAAAAAATTTGCCCTAGCCAGTTTGGCTCAGTGGATTGAGGGTTGGCCTGTGGACTGAAAGGTCACGGGTTTGATTCCAGTTAAGGGCACATGCCCAGGTTGTGGGCTCAATCCCCAGTGGGGGGTGTATAGGAAGCAGCCGAGCAATGATTCTCTCTCATCATTGATGTTTCTATCTCCTTCTTCCTTCCTCTCTGAAATCAATAAAAAAATACATATTTTTTTAAAAAGCAAACTAGTTCATTAGTGAGTACAATTAATTCTAAGGAATTAACTGTTACTTAGTGACTCCTCTTACTCATCCACAAATGATTATGGATTGTAAGTATATCAATATGGAGTCCTGAGTAAACATCATTTAAACAGCATTAAAAGACTGCTACAGCCTGGCCTGTGTGCTTAGTTGTTGAGTATCAACCTATGAACCAGGAGGTCACAGTTCGATTCCAGGCCAGGGCACATTTCCGGGTGGTGGGCTGGATCCCCAGTAGGGGGTATGTAAGAAGACGCCAATCAATGATTATCTTTCATCATTGATGCTTCTATCTCTCCCTCCCTCTCCTTTCCTCTCTGAAATCAATAAATTATATTATCAAAAAAACACTGCTACAGCCCTGCTGGTGGGGCTCAGTTGTTGAGAGTCAATTCATGAACCAAGAGGTCACTGGTTCGATTCACAATCAGGGTACATGCCCAGATTGTGGGCTCGATCCCCAGTAGGAGGCATGTAGGAGGAGACAGTCAATGTTTCTCATCAACATTTCTATTCTTCACCTCTCTCTAAAATAAGTAAAAACATTAAAAAACAAAACACCGCCACAAATCTCAAATACTCATCTCAACGGTTACACAATAGAATGTCACTCCTCTCTTAAATTCACAAATTTTCCCACTGAGAAAGTCCTTCTGGGAAAATACTCAGCTAGAGGGCCCATAGGGGAAATGTGTGCAATTGAGGGCTGAAAATAAATAAGCAAACTGCAATCAATTTCCTTAGCCACACCTTCGGTTTCGCTTTTGTAGCTATTTCCCTCCTGATTGCAGCAAGAGTTACTTCTGGTTGTTGCCATCAATGCTTAATTCACTGCCTGCACATTAAAATGTATTTAATGTCTTATTAACATTGTAATTCCTAAAAAGGGTTCTGAAAAAGGCTTAAAAAAAGGCTAACTCTTTTTCATTGCATGGCACATATAAAACTAATTACTAAAATTCTGCAGCACAGCAGAAAGTACATTTTTTGCTGATCTGACAAAAAAATAGGTATAATTGTCATTTTTTTATCTGACAATCTAAGGGAAAAGAAGTCAGTGTTGCTGACTAAATAATCAGGTATTGCATGCTTTATCTGATTCTTGCAGCACACTAGTGTGCCTCTTGTTGAAAAATGCTGCTTTTAGCAAATGCTTTTTTAATTCTTTATTTATTTTTATTGTTTGAAGTATTATAAATAGTAGTACATATGTCTCCTTTTTTTCCCCCCATTGACCTCCCCCCTAATTAATTCTTTATTATACTCACTTTGCCTAAAATAATTTCTCAGCCCCATATATGCAAATCACTCTACCTTTAATAATTTGTTTTACACTATCTGCAGACAGTAATTGTTACAAAAAATATCTCTGAATCTGTGTGTCCTGGAAAAGAGTTTTTGAGGAAATCTAAAGTTTTTAAAAATGTAATCCACTTGATTATTCAACATGTTTACCTTTTACCACTGAAAATCCCTTTTATTGCCACCCATTTATTGACCAAACTGCATCAATCCGTCTTCTTTTTTAAACTAAAGAAGCTTAAACACTGCCTCTCAGAAGCCAATGATCAACACCATGAAACCATCATTCCCCCACTGAATTGAAAGAATTTCCATACAGCCCTAGCTGGTTTGGCTAAATTGTTAAGAGCATTGGCGTGCGGACTGAAGGATCCCAGGTTCGATTCCGGACAAGTGCATATGCCTGTGCTGTGGGTTCATCCCCAGTGGGGGGGGTGTGGGAGGCAGTCAATCAATGATTCTCTCTCATCGTTGATGTTTCTATCTTTCTCTACCTCTCCCTTCCTCTCTAAAATCAATAAAATATATTTTAAAAAGAAAGAAAAAAGAAAGAATTTCCATCCATAACTCAAGAAATTTGCATACCCCTCCATGCATCCTTGGAATAAGAAAGTATGACAAGGAGCATGGAACTTGGGATATGGAGCCAAGGAAATTTAGCATCTCATCTCTCCCCACTCAGGTTTGCTACTCCACCTTGAGCAACACTCAACCTATATCTAAGCCTCACAATTTTCTCATTTCTAGAATAAAGATGACAATGCACTAACTTTAAGTGTTACTAAAAAAAAAAAAAAGAACTACATAAAGTGTTACTAAAAAGAAAGCCAACAAATCTCCTGGTATTCCGTTTTCTCATCTACATAATTGCACTTAATAGGTACTCAGCCAATCCTATATAATAGAGGTAATATGCAAATTGACCAACACACAAGATGGCTGCCCCCATGTGGTCAAAGATGGCTGCCACAAGATGACCAGCAGGGGAGGGCAGTTATGGGCAATCAGGCCAGCAGGGGAGGGCAGTTGGGAGGGACCAGGCCTGCAAGGGAGGGCAGTTGGGGGTGACCAGGCTGGCAGAGCAGGGCAGTTTGGGGCAACCAGGCCTGCAGGGGAGGGCAGTTGGGGGGACCAGGCCTGCAGGGGAGGGCAGTTGGGGGGGGGGACCAGGCCTGCAGGGGAGGGCAGTTGGGGGGAGGGGGACCAGGCCTGCAGGGGAGGGCAGTTGGGGGGGGGGGGAAACCAGGCCTGCAGGGGAGGGCAGTTGGGGGGACCAGGCCTACAGGGGAAGCCAGTTAGGAGCGACCAGGCTGGCAAGGGAGGTAAGTTAGGGGTGACTGGGCCAGCAGGGGAGGGCAGTAGGGGGCGACCAGGCCAGCAGGGGAGGGCAGTTAGGGGCAATTGGGCCGGCAGGGGAGCAGTCAGGCGTCAATCAGGCTGGCAGGAGAGTGGTTAGGGGGTGATCAGGCTGGCAGGCAGAAGCGGTTAGGAGCAATCAGGCAGGCTGGCAGGTGAGCGGTTGGGAGCCAGCAGTCCTGGATTGTGAGGGGGATCCCAGATTGGAGAGGGTACAGGCTGGGCTGAGGGACACACACACCCCCATGCACGAATTTCGTACACCGGGCCTCTAGTGTTACATATTTTTTCTAAGCTCCGATTTGTTTAAACACAAAAAATTTTCAAAAACCATATTAACTCCCCTCTGAGAACCCCAAATTGGGTCAACTGGGCTAGATTAAGGGATACCATGATGAAGTAGGTCAAGATCCCTGCCCTTGAGGTAGTCAGACCCAATAGGAAAGGTAAGTCTAACACAAATCAGATTGTGACTAGTGCTCAAAAAGAAACATAAAGAAAGTGCTGCAGTAGCATTTGAGATCTTGCTTCCTGGCAACTGTCACTTTTGGCTCAAATAAACTCATAAAAATTTTTCAAATTAAAAAAAAAAAAAGGAAGGAAATGCTGTAGTCACACGGAGAAGGAAACAATTTGATCAGGAGGACGACCACACACACTTCACAGAAGAGCTGGCGCTGGAGTTGAACCTGGAACTAACCTGGAAGGGAGGAGAGGAAAAGGAAAGTAGCCTTTCTCAGGTAGAGCAAACAGGTGTGCAAAGGGAGACCACATAACAAGCGAGTAAGAGCAGGGAGCTCTGCAGTCAGAATTGAGATCATAGCTCACTCTCTCTCCCTAATAGAAAAACTTGGGCAAGCCAATGAATCTCCCTGCATTCCATTTTCTCACCTACAGAATGGGAATAACAGTGTTTATTTAACTAGGGATGATCATGAATGTGAAGTACAGAGCTGCACAGAGTAAAAGCTTTTTTTTTTTTTAAGGTGGCTGCCTGCCAGCGTGGCTCAGTGGTTGAACATGGACCTATGAACCAGATCACGGTTTGATTGCCCTGGTTTCCGGCTCATCGTGCAGGAGGCAGCCGATCAATGATTCTCTCATCATTGATGTTTCTATCTCTCTCTCTCCTCCTCTCTGAAATCAGTGAACACATGTTTAAATAAACAAACAAACAAATGGTAGCTACTGTAAAGGTGAAAGGGTAGTGGGAAGCCAAGGGGTAAGAGGGGAGACTAAACAGGTAACTTCCGGTCAACCTAAGAAGGGCCTTGCATGCCAAGTAAGAAGTTAGGATTGACTGCTGAAGACAGTGAGATCACAGAGGTTTTCCGTAGAAGTGAAAGGATTAAATACTTGCTTTCGAAAAAGAACTCTGGTGTCCCTGAAGGAGAATCAGGGGAGAGCACTCAGGGAGGCACCAGAGAGATAAGGGTATGAATTCAAGCAATTTCATTAAGATTAGGAAGGAAGGCACTCAAATCTTTCTACAGTAAAACTCACAAGGCTTTCATGGATGACCGTCTTTGGGGAGCTGAGGAGGGAAGTAAGTGAATAACAGCCCTCTCATCTGGATGACTGAGTGAAAGGTGGTACCACTGACAGAGAAGAGATGAAGGCTATTCTTTTGTAGCCACTTCCAATCGAGTTTTATGAAAGTTAAATACCGTCTCCAGCCCTTAGGGAACAAAAGAGAGGAAATGTTCTCAGGGAGGGAGGGCCCAGAGGCTGTGCCTCCAAGTTCCATGTCCAGTTCTAGCAAGCACTGCTCTGTCCAGGAGGAACCCCAGCTCTTTATATCCCCTCAGGAAGCCAGCTTCTGGGACTTTTTTTTTTTTTTCTCCCCGTCCTAGTGCAGCTCCACTACACCACCGGCAGCCGACTCACAAGCGCTGGCGAGGTCGGCTCTCGAGGACGCCGGCAAGCACACTCGCGAAAGAATTAAGCCAGTTTAGCATCAGTGTTTCTCACCAAAGAAGCCAATTAGCAAGAAAGCACCCCGCTGCATTCAAGGTACCTAGTTATTTTTATAAACTTTGGCTGGTTTTGATTCTAACGACCGAAGCCAACCCCCACCGCCACCCCTCCTCCCAAAAATGGCACTTGGCTTCATCAGGGGAAAAGGAGATCGGGATGACTAAGTGGTGGGTAGAAAAGGAGACGGGGAAGGAGAACCGCGCCGCGATCGGGGCCGACCCCACGCCTTCCTGGAGTTGGAACCAACCGCCGTGTGACTCTGCAGTCACAGGGCGACAGTTTGCTGGAACCCAGCGCAATTTCAAACGACCCACCAAAAACTGACCTAACTTTCGTCACCCGGCATCCTCCTTCCGTCCCCAGCCTAAGCCTCCCAGCCTTCCCGAGCTGCGGCCCAGAGAAGCGGGGGTCCGAGCCCGGCCCGCTGAGGCCAAGGGCGGGGCGGCTCCGCGGCGCGGGCTCCCGGCCGGGCTCCAGCGCTCGGGCCTTACCCGCAGGCGCCCGGTTTGGGGCCTCCCGGCCGAGCCCCCACATCAGCGCCACTCCCGGTCTGGGAGGCGGCTGCCGCGAGGCGGGGCACCCGGTTGGGCTCTGGGCAGATGGACACCCCGGGCCGGTCTGAGGGGCCGACGGCGGCTCGGAGCGCGGCCTGGCGCTCGAGCCCAGGCTGAGGCCTAAGCGGCCCCGTTAGCTCCTTCAGCCCGCGCACGGCCCGGGGGGGCGGCGAGGCCACGCAGAGTGGAAGGCCAGGTGGCGGTGCCCCGAGGACTCCCGGCCCACTGCCGGGGCCCCGGGCCCGCGACGCCGCCCCTCGCCCGGCCGGCGCCGGAGAATGGCTTTTACCTTCATCAGCCTCCTGCTGGCCGCCATCTTGGATCTGGTGCTGCTGCTTTCCCAATGTGCATCGCGGCCGGCCGGGCGGCTGGAACCCGGGCACTTCCTGGAGCGGGGGAGGGGAGGGGCGGGGCACCGGATGTGCAAACCGCCTACTGTGTGCCGGCCTCTGGGAGGCCTGGGTGAGCGGAAACAGGCAGAGCCCTTGTCTTTATGGGGTGCCCCGTCTGATGGCAATTACAAACAGTGCCTGGCATATAGTAGGTGCACAATAAATAGTGGTTGCAAAATATTAAATAATGAGAAAGCTAAGCGCTTTGAAGAAAAGAAAACTGGGTGAGAGGAAAGTGACGGTGAGGATCTACTTTTCATTGGGAAGGAAGGAAAACCTCACTGAGGAAATAGTATAAATAGTAATAGTTAACACTGGTTACTATTAAGAGCCCCATTAGTGGGAAACAGAAGCATGAAGAAGCCCAATGATTTGCCCAAGGTCATGCAGCAGGCTAGGAGTAGAGTCCTGTCCACAGTCAATTGTGGGACCAGAAGGATGGGAAGGAGCCCCTGGGAGGTCTGGAGGAAAATGTTTCAAGCAGGAGCAATGACACCGGCAAGGACCATAAGGCTATCTGGGTGGCAGTTGGCCAAAATGGAGTAAGAAGGATTAGAGGGGTGAGGGAGGCAAGTGAGAGACTATGGAGGGCCTTGTAGGAACAGGAGGGATTTGACATCTGTGTGCTGTGAGAGCCCCTTGATGGATGTGAGTAGCAACCAAATAGTCAGACGCAGGTGTTTAAGGAGAGTATTCTGATTGGAGAATGGAAGTAGGTAGGGGGATAAGAAGGGGATGAGGGGGCCTTTGGAAGCCTGTTGCAGCCATCCAGGCAAAGAGGTGATGGTGGCTTGGATCTCAGGTGGCAGTGCAGGCAAAGAGAAGGTTACAGCTTCAGAACACGTGTAGGCCTTGTGAAGGAGCCCTCTCACCCTTCTCCATTCTAAGAGCAATAAGTTTCCCAAGAAAGGAGAGGAGTCAAGGGCACTGGAAATATATAGGCTGGAATAGAACTGGCCTCCTACACAGCATCCTGGAAGCCCAGCCTTGACCCTAGGAGGGAGTGTGGGAGAGACTAGATGCCAAGCCTCATGCTTTTATCTTCCCCCCCAGAGCCAGCACACAGTGGGTGCTCAATAAACATTTGGCAGTTGTATGAGGGACTCCTTCATCTACCTCCCTAGAGCCATGGGGGTCTTGGAATTCTGGCCTGAGGACTGACTCCATGATCCTATTGTGTGCACTGGGCCTGGGGCCTAGTGGGCTCAGATCGAAGGAAGAACGCAGCTTTATTGGGAACTGCTTTCCCTATGGAGAACCAAAGAGGGAAAGGGATCCTGCTCTGAAGAATTCCAAGCCAGTTGAGAAAGCACAATGCATACTCTTTAAAAAAAAAAAATTTTTTTTAAGTTTTTATTGATTTTATAGAGAGGAAGGGAGAGGGATAGAGAGATAGAGACATTGATGAGAGAGAAATATCCATTGACTGTCTCCTGCATGCCCCCACTGGGGATCGAACCTGAAACAAGCATGTGCCCTGGCTGGGAATTAAACCTATGGCCTCTTGGTTAATGGGTCGACACTCAACCCCTGAGCCACACAGGCCAGGCACAATGCATACTCTTGACCTCAACAAGCTAAACTGGAATAGAGGCTGGGATCTGGAGAGGTCAAGTGCCAAGAACTAGCCTTTGCTGTGGCATCATCCTGTATCCTCACCACTGCCCTGCAAGATGGCTCCCTTGCCCACACACTTTGCAGATGGGGAACCAAGGCCTTAAGCCCAGGGTTAAATAAGCATGTGGTAAATATACCCAGTCTCAGTGAAAAGCTGCCTGGTCTCAGTGAAAAGCCGCTCTGGTTTCTGGTCATACCAGCTCCACCCTTCACTGAGCTAACCCTGGTCATTCAGACCTGACTTTCTAAATTTTATCCTCACCTGAGGATATGTTCATTCATTTTAGAGAGAGAGGAAGGGAAAGAGGAAGAGAGAAACATCTATGTGAGAGAGAAGCATCAATCGTTCTCCTCCCATCAACTCCCCAACCAGAGATTGAACCTACAATCTAGGTATGTGCTCTGACCAAAATCAAACCTGCAATCTTTTGGTGTGCATAATGATCCTCCAACTGAGCCATCCAGCCAGGGCCAGACCTCTAGGGTTACCTCAAGAGCCGCCCCCCGCCCCATCACAAGTGGCCTCTAGCCCTGGCCAGTGTGGGCTCCGTGGTTGGAGTGTTGGCCTGTGCACCAAAGGGTCTCTGGTTAGATTCCCAGTCGAGGGCATGTACTTTGGTTGCAGGTTCGATCTCGAGCCACTGTTGGGGTACATGCAGGAGGCAACCAATCTCTCTTTCATCACAATGTTTCTCTCTCTCTATCACCTTCCCCTCCCTTCCCCCTCTTTTCCACTCTTTCTATAAAGCAATGGAGGCCGGCCGGTGTAGATCAGTGGTTGAGCATCGCCCCATGAACCAGGAGATCAAGGTTTGATTCCCAGTCAGGGCACATGCCCAGGTTGTGGACTTGGTCCCCACTGTGGCGTGTACAGGAGGCAGCCGATCCATGATTCTCTCTCATTGATGTTTCTATCTCTTTCTCCCCCGCCCTTCCTCTATGAAATCAATAAAAATATATGTAAATCCTATATAATAAAAGGCTAACATGCAAATTGACCGAACGGCGGAATGACTGTTGGCTATGATGCACACTGACCACCAGGGGGCAGATGCTCACCGCTGGTGAGCGCAGCGGGGGTGACGGGAGCCTCTCCTGCCTCTGCAGCAGCGCTAAGGATATCCGACTGACAGCTTAGGCCTGCTCCCCTCCATCAGTTGGACATCCCCCAAGGGCTCCTGGACTGCGAGAGGGTGCAGGCCAGGTTGAGGGACCCCTGAGTGCGTGAATTTCAGGCACCAGGCCTCTCGTAAATAAATACATAGCAATGGGAAAAATATCCTCTCAGGTGAGGATTAATTTTTTTTAATATATTTTATTGATTTTTTACAGAGAGGAGGGGAGAGGGAGAGAGAGTTAGAAACATCGATGAGAGAGAAACATCGATCAGCTGCCTCCTGCACACCCCTCACTGGGAATGTGCCTGCAACCAGGGTATATGCCCTTGACCAGAATCAAACCTGGGACCCTTCAGTCCGCAGGCCAACGCTCTATCCACCAAGCCAAGCTGGTTAGGGCAAGGATTAATTTTTGTAAAAAGCCCTAGCCGGTTTTACTCAGTGGATAGAGCATCAGCCCACAGAGGTCCTGAGTTTGATTCTGGTCAAGGGCATGTACCTCGGTGGCAGGTTCTTGCAGGCTTGATCCCCAACTCCAGTCCAGGCTCATGTAGGAGGCAACCAATCGATGTGATGTGTCTCTCACATCAGTGTTTCTTTCTGTGTGTCTCTCTCCCTCCCTTCCACTCTCTCTGAAACCCAATGGAAAAATATCCCTGGGTGAGGATTAACAATAACGAAGTGGCCTCTGCCCTGGCTGGGTGGCTCAGTCGGTTGGACCATTGTCCCGTGCACCTGAGATTGCAGGTTTGATTCCCAGTCAGGACACATGTGTAGGTTGCAGGTTCTATCCCTGGTTGGGGCAGTTACAGGAGCAACCGATACATGTTACATGTTCCTCTCCCATATCCATGTTTCTCTCTCTCTCTCTCTCTCTCTCTCTCTTTCTCTCTCTCTCTTTCTCTCTTTCCCTTCCTCCCTCTCTAAAAAAATCAATTTAAAAAACACACACACCATATCCTCCAGTGAGGAATAAAAAAAATTTTAAAAATTTTTTTTATTGATTTCAGAGAGGAAGGGAGAGAGAGAAACATCAATGATAAGAAAGAATCATTGGCCGGCTGCCTCCTGCACACCCCTCACTGGGGATTGGGCCCACAATCCAGGCATGTGCCCTGACCGGGAATTGAAACATAACCTGGTTTACAGGTCCACACTCAACCACTAAGGCACACTGGCCTGGCAAAAGAAATTTTTCTTTTTAAGTGGCTTCTTCCTCCTCTTTCTGGATTCCAGGCCCTTCTGCTCAAACTTACCACATGCTGCTCCTTTCTCCAATCAGCAGAGTCCTAGGTGCTCACAAGCTGGGTTCAGAGAGGGAGACACAAAGGTGGCACCTTCCCTCACGGGTCTGGAAGCACTAAAGAAAATGACAGAAGGTTCGAGGGCTTGATGAGTCTTGTAGGCTCCGAGGAGAGGCCTGACAGAGGCTGGTGGAGGGGCCAGGGATGAAGGAGTTCAACAGCAGAAGAGGACAAGAGGCACTGCAGGGAAAAGGAAGTGTGTCTCTCTGAAGAAAGGAAATTGGCGTCCTAACCGCTTTGGCTCAGTGGGTAGAGCCTCAGCCCGCCTACTGAAGGGTCCCATCCTGGGTTCGATTCTGGTCAAGAGCATGTACCTTGGTTGTGAGCTCGATCCCCAGTAGGGGGCGTGCAGGAGGCAGCTGATGGCTGTTTCTAACTCAGTGGTCGGCAAACCTCGGCTCGCGAGCCACATGCGGCTCTTTGGCCCCTTGAGTGTGGCTCTTCCACAAAATATGACGGCCTGGGCGAGTCTATTTTGAAGAAGTAGCGTTAGAAGAAGTTTAAGTTTAAAAAATGTGGCTCTCAAAAGAAATTTCAATCGTTGTACTGTTGATATTTGGCTCTGTTGACTAGTGAGTTTGCCGACCACTGTTCTAATTCTCTACCCCTCTCCCTGCCTCTCTGTAAAATCAATAAAAATGTATTAAAAAAGAAAAAAATGCAAAGAAATGGGCAATGGGCACTCACACTCAGTAAGTTTGACTGTGTGCCTGCCACTGGGCACTGGACATTTCACCCACCCCTGGATCCGTTGGTACCACAGAGCAATGCTAAGATATTCTCTTTCCCAGATGAAGAAACTGAGGCCCTGAGAAAGTGGCTTGCCTGGCATCACCCAGCGTGGAAGTGAGGTTCCACGAGGTAGACCCCTATCTGGCCCATGCTGGTGAGGCTCTGTCTTGTCCTCCCTCTGCCGGCCGAAAGCTCCATGTCCTGCATCCCTCCCACGAGCCCGTGCTCCATCCTCACCACACCCCTGCCCCTCTGAGCATGCTGCTCCCTCGCCTGTGACGCCTTTGTCATTCCCTCCCCCTAACACCCCCTTACCCATCTGTCAAGTGCTAGTCATTCTTACGGACTCACCTTACCACGCTTGCTGGGGGAACTTGACAGCTTGCTGTGTGCTGGGCTGAGTGCAAACGCACAAGCATCAACTACCCTGACCGCCCTCTGAATTCAGAATGTGATCAGTCCCGTTTACAGAGGAAGAAACTGAGGCTCAAGGGACTAATCAACTTTTCCTCAGTCACCCAGCTGGTCAGAGACTGGAGCCCAAGTCTGCAGTTGGCCTGGGGGTGGTAAACCAAGATCTGGGAGACTCAACTGACCTAAGGGCTCCCTCCTTCCCTCCTACTCTCCCCTCTCCTTCCCTCCTTCCCTCTCTCCCTCTTTCCCTCCCATTCTCCCTCCTTCTGTTCTATCTTCCTTGCTCCCTCATTCCTTCCTCCCTTCAGCAAACCGCATTGGAGGTTCTCTGTGTTTGAAGAATGAAGAAATTAACTTGATGCCTGGCCCCACCCCATCCTGACCAGGTTAGGCACTCAACAAACAGTTGATAAAGGACTGTCCCCCTGACCCATAGCAACAGCTAAATGACTGGCCAGCCTGGCCGGCGTGGCTCAGTGGTTGAGTGTAAACTAGGAACCAGGAGGTCACGGTTTGATTCCCAGGATCGATGAATCGATGATTCTCATCATTGATGTTTCTCTCTCTCTCTCTCTCTCTCTCTCTCTCTCTCTCTCTCTCTCTCTCCCCCCCCCCCCCATCCTCTCTGAAGTCAATAAAAATATTTTTTTTAAATAATGAAGTAAATGACTGGACAACAATAGATATTGCCACTGATGTTAGTGGGAGGTAGGCAAGGCCTCATGCTTCAGGCAGCAGAGAAAGGAGGGTGATTGCAATAGGCCCAGCGGGGAGAGAAGTGGATATGGCAGGAGATGGAGCTAGGTCTGTCCTGGCAACCCTGGGTAGCTGGAAAACTGTGATGCTCTCAACAGCAACAGGGTCCTCAGGAAGCAGTAGCCATTTGTCCGAGGGCTTGGGGATTGCAATTACCCTCCAGCTGCCAGAGCCAGTGGGCCAGGTTATGTGGCACCAGTTCAGACCCCAGACTTGGGTCACACGGGACTGGGCATGAGTCCTTGTGTGACCCCGGGCAGTTTCCTTGTCTGCAGAGGACAGTGCCAGCCTCCCTGGCTGTAGTAAGGACACAGGGGCAAGGCATAGAAAGTACAGGAAGGGGTAGGCTGGCCACCCACAGAGGCACATGCCTGAGGAGCTAGGCCAGGGATGCCAGGGCGAGAGGCCAGCCCAGCAGGCCAGGGGCCCCCAGCCAGAGAGCTGAAAGCTGGCATACAGTGCCATCCCCTGCCCCAGAGGACATGGATGGTCTAGAGCAGGCTGCAGGGCCCACGAAGTGGAGGCAGAGAGCAGCAAGGTCCTTCTCCACATCCAGCCCCATCCAGGAAGGGGCATGCTGGGAGTGCCGGTCCTCCCCATGACCTTGCGTGTTAAGGCTTGATTGGGATCCTGCTAAGTGACCCTTCCTCTTCAAGCTCCAGTTTCTCCTTAGGCAAAGGAGAACCGTGGCAGAACTGTGGCGAGTCAATGCCAGAGGAGTGTGGGCCTGCCCTGGGCGGGGTGGGCAGGGGAGAAGGCCAGTGCTGGCAGCCAGCGTCTTTGCAGGTCCCTCTGCCTGAGATCTCAGGTCTGGGCAGACCTCACACGCTCTCCTACCACAGTTCTCAGGAGCCTGCTCTGCTGGGCTGCTTCTCCCCGTTAGCACCACAGCCCTCACGCACGGCACTGGCCCAAGCACCGACTGCACCACATCCCTTTGCCATATTTGTGTTTAACCTCTGTGTCCTCCCTTGGACTGTAAGCTCCGCGAGGATAGAGGTCACATTCAGCCTCTCCACCTCTGTCTTGTTTTGGTCATGAATTTATTTTATTTAAAATATTTTGTTATTGATTTCACAGAGGAAGGAAGAGGGAGAGAGGGTAGACCATCAATGATGAGAGAGAATCATTGATGAGCTGCCTCCTGGATGCCCCCTACTGGGGACGAAAGCCACAACCTGGACATGTGCCCTTGACCGCAATTGAACCCGGGACCCTTTAGTCTGCAGGCCGACACTCTAGCCCAGGGGTCCTCAAACTTTTTAAACAAGGGGCCAGTTCACTGTCCCTCAGACCGTTGGAGGGCCTGACTATAGTTTTAAAAAAAAACTATGAACAAATTCCTAGGCGCACTGCGGGCCCAGGACGAGTCGGCTGCTAAGCAGGACAGGCAGCAGCACCCGGGGGGCCGGATAAATGTCCTCTGCGGGCCGCATGTGGCCCGCGGGCCGTAGTTTGAAGACCCCTGCTCTAGCCACTGAACCAAACCAGCTAGGGCTGGTCATATATTTATTGAGCATTTACTATGTGCCAGGCACTGTTCCAGATGCTGAGGCCATCTCAGAGAACAGACAAAAAAACACATTGACTCAAAAATAAGGGAAGTGGAGTAGAACGCTGGGGCTACTGTAGCTGTAG
This sequence comes from Corynorhinus townsendii, assembly GCA_026230045.1. Classification (NCBI taxonomy): domain Eukaryota; kingdom Metazoa; phylum Chordata; class Mammalia; order Chiroptera; family Vespertilionidae; genus Corynorhinus; species Corynorhinus townsendii. The sequence continues at coordinate 13,366,040 of JAPDVU010000014.1, forward strand.
AGGTTAGGAAACTTAAAACCTTTTTCTGTGCCCATGGCTCAGTGGTTGAGTGTTGACTTATGAACCAAGAGCTCAATCCCTAGTAGGGGGCATGCAGGAGGAAGCCAGTCGATGTTTCTCTCCCATCACTGATGTTTCTATCTCTCTCTCCCTCTCCCTTCCTCTCTGAAATCCATAAAAATATATATATTTAAAAACCAAAAACTGGAGAGGAATCCCAAGACGGTGGCGTAGGTAAACACCTAAACTGCTGCCTCGCACAACAATTTAAACTGCAACTAAAAGACAAAACGTCTATCACCCAGAACCACGGGAAAGCTGGCTGAGTGGAAGTTCTACAACTAGAAGGAAAGAGAAAAGAACATTGAGACGTGCAAGAGCACTGAAAAGCTGAGGTACGCAGGCGCGTGATCCCGGCTGGCGGCAGCGTTGCTTTTTTCAACCCAAAGGGAGACAAGCCCCCATTACTCTGAAATCCAGTTTCTGGGGAGACGCGGGGGACCCAAACTCCTACGGGGAGAAGCTGGATTGTCTGCTACCGGGTCAGAAAGTGAGGGGGGCCTGCTTGCAGAGCTGCGCACAGGAATAATTGTTTATCTGCGCTGGGGCACGGGACTGGACGCAGTCGGAGACACAGAGCCGGCTAACTAGCAGCCATCGCTGTTTGCCACGCCCTAGCCTAGTGACGCCCTGAGATCCCGCCCCACACAACCTACAAAACCACCCAAGCTCCAAGCAGCGGCTTTTGCATATGAATAGACTGCCCTCGCAGCTTAACCTAACAAACTTGCAGCCCGGATCAGACAGCTCCAAAACCTCCAAACCCCAAGCAAAGAGGAGAAAACTATAGCTCTCGCTGTAGCTCCTGCTGGGTGGACTCAGACAATAGCTGACCTGCACCCCATTGGAGATCCAAAAGCCAGTATACCTAGTGGTCAGTGTGAGAAACCAGATTTCAACTCCTCACATCCATAAGTGACACATTCAAGAGGCAGACTCAGCGAGCACCAAAGCCCCACTGAAACAAGTCCTGCCCCATAAGCGTGTCTCCAGCACAGCAGTTCTTCCATTATAGACACAGCGAGTCCTCACAGCCGATTGGCCTGGAGGTCAATTCCTCCCAGAGTACCAACAGCAATCAAGGCTTAACTACACCAACACTTTGCACTCAGCCCACAAAGGTGTGTACCAAGAGCATCCACATCAGGTGATTGGGGAGGCTGAGCTACTGCCCCCTATAGGTCACCTACCACACAAAGCCACTCCATCAACACAGGGAAGCAGCCAAAATGCGGAAACAAAGAAACATGCCACGAATGAAAGAAACGGAGGAAAGCAAACTACTGGATGACATAGAGTTCAGAACCACATTTATAAGGTTACTCAAGAATCTTCTAAAAACTGCCGAGAAACTTGATGACACTTCTGAGGAGCTTAGTGAGACCTTCAAGGACCTTAATGAGAATGCCAAAAAAATGGAAAAGGACCAGTCAGAAATGAAGCATACACTGTCTAAAATAAAGAATATACAGAAACTCAACTGTAGATCAACGTACCCCAAGAATCAAACCAAAGATCTGAAATATGAGGAAACAAAAAACACCCAACCAGAAAAACAAAAAGAAAACAGAATCCAAAAATATGAAGATAGTGTAAGGAGCCTCTGGGACAACTTCAAGCATACCAACATCCGAATTTTTGGGGTGCCAGAAGAAGAGGGAGAGCAAAATACTGAAAACCTATTAGAAGAAATAATGACAGAAAACTTTCCCTACCTGGTGAAAGAAATAGACTTACAAGTCCAGGAAGCACACAGAACCCCAAACAAAAGGAATCCAAAGAGGACCACACCAAGACACATCATAATTAAAATGCCAAGGGCAAGAGACAAAGAGAGAATCTTGAAAGCAGCAAGAGAAAAACGGTTAGTTACCTACAAGGGAGTACCCATACGACTGTCAGCTGACTTCTCAGCAGAAACTATGCAGGCCAGAAGGGAGTGGCAAGAAATATTCAAAGTGATGAACAGCAAGAACCTACAACCAAGATTACTCTACCCAGCAAAGCTATCATTCAGAGTTGAAGGTCAGATAAAGAGCTTCACAGACAAGAAAAAGCTAAAGGAGTTCATCGCCACCAAACCAGGATTACATGAAATGCTGAAGGGTATTCTTTAAGAAGAGAAAGAAGAAGAAAAAGGTAAAGATAAAAATTATGAACAACAAAATGACATCAAATACATACCTACCAACAAGTGAATCTAAAAATCAAGTGAATAAAAATCTGAAGAACAGAATGGACTGGAGAATATAATAGAATCAGGGACATAGAAAGGGAGTGGACTGACGATTCTCAGGGAAAGCAAGTGTGAGGGGTGCGGGAAGAGATTGGACAAAAATCTTACTCCTATGGATGAAGACAGTGGCAGGGGGTAAGGGCATGGGGTGGGGTGGGGAATCAGGTGGAGGGGAGCCATGGGGGGGAAAAAAAAGAGGAACATCTGTAATAATCTGAACAATAAAGATTTATTTTAAAAAAATAATAATAAAACTAAACAAAAAACAAAAAACAAAAAAAAACTGCCCTAACCAGTTTGGCTCAGTGGATAAAGCATCAGCCTGAGGACTCAAGGGTCCCAGGTTTGATTCCAGTCAACGGCATGTACCTTGGTTGCAGGCATACCCAGTAGGGAGTGTGCAGGAGGCAGCTGATCGATGTTTCTCTCTCATGGATGTTTCTAGCTCTCTATCCCTCTCCCTTCCTCTCTGTAAAAAATCAATAAAATATATATATATATATATATATATATATATATATATATATATATATATTTAAAAACAACCTTTTTGTGGGTCCTCAGAATGGAGCCCACAGCCCTCATCAAGGCTAGGCCAGCCAGGAGCCCTGGTGGGGGCGGGAGCAGGAAGCAACTCATCTATGTGTTTCTCTTACACTGATTTTTTTCTCTCTCTGTTTTTCCCCTCTCTCTTCCACCCTCTCTTAAAAAACTCAATGGAAAAATATCCTCGGGTGAGGATTAACAAAATAAAAATAAAAAATTAGCCCTAGCCAGTTTGCTCAGTGGATACAGCAAGGGCGGAAGGTTCAATTCCGGTCAAGGGCACATGCCTGGGTTGCAGGCTCATCCCCAGTAGAGGGCGTGCAGGAGGCAGCTGATCAATGATTCTCTCTCATCATTGGTGTTTCTATCTCCCCCTTTCTCTTCTTTCTTCTCTGAAATCAATTTTATATATATATATAAAAAGTTAAAAGTTATTATATATATATATAATTTAAAAAGTTAAAAATTAAAAATAATAAAAGAGAAAAAAAAAACACTATTAAGCCAATGTCCTCCTTAGAATCTGAAGGACACTACTGAAGCTGTAGGGGCAGTGTTTCCCCTTCAACTCCTGGCATATCGTCGCCAACCCTGACAGTCTTATGCTATTTCCCAGGAACCTGGAGCCCTAAGAAACCCAGTTTGAAAACCACCCATGTAACCCAATCCTGTCACATCATAGGCAAGAAAGCCAAGAGCCAGAGAATGCAGCAAGATGGTGAACTAAGGCCAGTCTCTGTTCTCCCCAGCTCAGAGCCCACCGGACACAGGCAGCTCAGTGGATCATCACTGCAGAACATGGTAAGTGTGGGGATGGCAGAAGCCAGCACTGGGAAGCCCTGTTTTACTCATCCATGCAGCCATATTCAGAAACCTCTGACATGCGCTGGATGGTGCCAGCAGGAGCAGCTGCTGCGTGATGACCATGGGGCTCCCTGAGACTCACCCCAGAGTTCTCTTCCTTGGTGGCAGCGCGTCCTGCTGACCTGCTGGAGGCTCCACTCTAGGCTGCAGAGGGACATCGGGTTGTGGAGCTCTGCCCACCACCCTGAAGTGACAACCCAGCTCTGCCACGGCTGCCCATGAGCCCTGGGAAGCCACCTGCCCCCACCGAGCCCCACTTACCCTCTGTCAGAGCTGTGGAGAAAGCTGCCCCGTGGCTTCCACGGGAAGTGGCCCAGCACCAGTTCAAAGCTAAGGCCCTCCTTCCGTCTTGCTTACCAACCGCCACACACATTCACCTCTCCAAGAGAGCACCTGGCGCTGTAATTCCTGCGTTCTTGTTACTCACCACTGCCCAACGGCATCTCCTGAGGCACGGCAGTGGTTCAAGGGAATCTGGTTTGAAAATCCGAGTACAGCCCGGCCGTTATGGCTCAGTGGTTGAGTGTCGACTTATGAACCAGGAGGTCATAGTTCGATTCCCGGTCAGGGCACATGCCGGGGTTGTGGGCTCAGTCCCCAAGGTGGGGTGTGCAGGAGGCAGCCAATCAATGATTCTCTCTCATTATTGAGGTTTCTCTCTCTCTCCCTCTCCCTTCCTCTCTGAAATCAATAAAAAATGTTTTTAAATAATGTATGGCAAGCACTATGACAACTAGCAGGTCCTTGATCTGCCCTGGACATTGTTGTTATTTTTTTAAAATATTTTTTAATTGATTTCAAAGAGGAAGGGAGAGGCATAGAGAGATAGAAACATCAACGATGAAAGAGAATCATTGATTGTCCGCCTCCTGCACACCCCACACTGGGGATTGAGCCTACAGCCTGGGCATGTGCTCTGTCCGGTAATCGAACCGTGACCTCCTGGTTCATAGGTGGACACTCCACCACTGAGCCATGCCAGCCGGGCTTGTTGTTATTTTAGTATTTAGGCATGGTTGGCATCCCAGGCAGGGGGAACAACAGAGGTCTCTGAGCCACGAGTATTCTTTAAATTCCTGGAAGGAGCTTGTGAGGGTCCAGTGGGAAGATAAGAACTTACCCAAACTTTGGTGCCGCTCCTACTGTACACCTAGCCCTCAGCTGAGAGAGCCCGGTGTCCCTCCAATCTGGAAGGCTGGTGCTATCCACACACACATTGTGTGGGACCTGGGAGAGGTGAAGTAACCAGCAAGGTTCCTCAGTCAAAAAGTGGCAGTCCCTATTTGACCCAGTGATCCCACTTCTAGGAATATATCCCAAGAACACAGAAACACGAATCAGAAAGGATATGTGCACCCCTATGTTCATAGCAGCACAATTCACCATAGCTAAGATTTGGAAACAGCCTAAATGCCCATCAGCAGATGAGTGGATTAGAAAACTATGGTACAGCTACACAATGGAAAACTACGCTGCTATAAAAAAGAAGGAATTCTTGCCTTAACTGGTTTGGCTCAGTGGATAGAGCATCGGCCTATGGACTGAAAGGTTCCAGGTTCGATTCCGGTCAAGGGCACATACCTTAGTTGCGGGCACATCCCCAATAGGAGGTGTGTAGGAGGCAGCTGATTGATGTTTCTCTCTCATCAATGTTTCTAACTCTCTCTCCCTCTCCCTTCCTCTCTGTAAAAAAGCAATAAAATATATTTTAAAAATAAATAAAAAGAAGGAATTCTTACCATTTGCAGCAGCATGGATGGACCTGGAGAGCATTATGCTAAGTGAAATAAGCCAGGCAGTGAAAGAAAAATACCACATGATCTCACTCATTTATGGATAATAAAGAACATTATAACCTGATGAACAAAAAGATAGATACAGAGGCAGAGAAGCATGGAACAGACTGTCAAATTACAGCGGGAAGGCTGGGGAGTGTTGGGGGCGGGGAGGTAAGAGATCAACCAAAGGACTTGTATGCATGCATATAAGCATAAACAATGGACACAAGACACTAGCGGGGGGGGGGGGGGGACGGGGGGAGGAGGAGGGGGAAGGTCAATGGGGAAAAAAAAGGAGACGTATGTACTACTAATTGTAATACTTTAAACAATAAAAAAAATTACAAAATAGCCCTAACCGGTTTGGCTCAGTGGACAGAGCGTCAGCCTGCGGACTCAAGGGTCCCAGGTTCAATTCCAGTCAAGGGCATGTACCTTGGTTGCTGGCACATCCCCAGTGGGGAGTGTGCAGGAGGCAACTGATCAATGTTTCTCTCTCATCGATGTTTCTAACTCTCTATCCCTCTCCCTTCCTCTCTGTAAAAAAATCAATAAAATATATATATTTTAAAAATTACTAAATAAATAAATAAATGGAATCATTAAAGAACAAAAAAAAAGTGGCCATCCCTGAGCATCCCACCTGCCCTGAGGCATCGCAGAGTGAGTCCAGGGAGCACAGAGAGTACTCCCACTGGGAGCAGATGCAGAATGTGACTCCCACTGGGAGCAAGACTGGGGAGGGGCCCTCAAAGCTGCAACCCTGAGAATGGGTGGGTAGAGTTAGAGTGCCCATGGACTCTAGAAGCAGAATTTTGCAGGTCAGGACTTGGGTCCTTGAAGAAGCCTTCTCCTGTCTCACCTGGCACCATGCTCAGGGCTTAAAAGTTCCCACCTTCCTTGGCCAGTTGCTCAATGATCAGAGCATCAGCCTTTGGACCGAAGGGCTGCATGTTCGATTCTGGTCAAGGGCATGTACCTTGGCTGCAGGTTCCCCAGCTCTGGTAGGGATTGCCTGCAGGAGGCAACCAATCCAAACATCTCTCTCACCACATGGATGTTTCTCTCTCTCTCTCCCCCTCCTCCCTTCCTTCCACTCTTTCTAGAACTCAATGGAAAAAAATATCCTCAGGTGAGGATTTAAAAAAAGAAAAGAAATATTTTGTAATAAAAGGGTTTAAGAAAAAGTCCCCATCTGTAAGCATAGGAGGTTTAAATAGATAATGTATGCAAGTGCTTAGCACCACAGGGGGCCTTGAAAGGGTAGGCACAGTTGGGGTGCAGGCACCAGATGCACCCTCCCCTAGCTGGGGGCCCAGGACCCACCCCCAAGTTTGGGCATATCCTGTTGCAGGTTTTCGGCCACCTAATCCATGGCAAGGCCAGGTGGTGTCGGCTCACACCCTCTGTGATTTTGACCCACACACGGAGCCTTTTTCACTAGGCCCAGCAGAGCAGCTTGACTTCCCACCAGCCGGTTGGCCTGAAAGGGATGGTTCAGTGCCTGGGAGAGTGTCCGGGTCAGTCGTAAGGGACAGGGTGCCAAGGACAGGGAAAGCCTGGAGCCAGAGAGACCCCTGGGACATCCTGGGAAAGACATGGGGTGGGTTGAGCAGGAGTGTCGAGAGCCCAACCCCGGCCTAGGCAGCTGGGAGAGGAATGAGGGCTTGTGCACCTATAGCAGGGGGGAGGGGGAGGGCAGAGAACACGCCCAGAGGCGGAAGGGGCGCGCGGAGACCCCCGGGGACGCCGGAAGGGGCGCGCGGGGCGGTTGGCCGGCGGGGGCGGCAGCCGTTGGCGACCGGAGGCCTGGGCCAGGTAGACGTCAGGCACCTGGCCGGACAGCAGCCACCATGACCAAGGACTCGCCTAACCCTTCCGGTGGCAGCCGCGCGACATCCAAGAAGCTGGCTAGTCCGGGGCCAACGGCAGCGGTGCTGGAGGAGCAGAAGCGGGAGCTGGAGAAGCTGCGGACCGAGCTGGAGGAGGAACGAGCGCGCGGGAGGGCGGAGCGGCGGCGCTTCGCGGCCCAGGCGCGCCAGCTGCGGGAGGCAGAGGAGCGGGAGCGGCAGCAGCTGGTTGACCATCTGCGCTCCAAGTGGGAGGCACAGCGCTGTCGGGAGCTGCGGCAGCTGCAGGAGAAGGTGCTGAGGGAGCGCGAGGCCGAGATCCGGCAGCTGGTGCGTTGGAAGGAGGCCGAGATGCGGCAGTTGCAGCAGCTGCTGCACCGCGAGCGCGACGGTGTTGTTCGCCAGGCGCGGGAGCTGCAGCGCCAGCTGGCCGCGGAGCTGGTGAACCGCGGCTACTGCGGCCGCGCGGGGGCGCCCAAAGTCGCCGCCGCGCAGTGTCGCTGTCGCCTGCAGGAAGTGCTGGCGCAACTTCGCTGGGAGACCGATGGCGAGCAGGCCTCGCGCATCCGCCACCTGCAGGCGGCGCTCGACGTGGAGAGACAGCTCTTCCTCAAGTACGTCCTGGAGCACTTCCGCTGGCACCCGGTTTTGCCCGGCACTCCAGATCCCCAGGCTGTGCATTCTTCGGAAGAGCCGCACACCGAGACCGCCAACGACTCTCACCGTCCCCCAAAGTCCCCCAAAGTCCGACTCGAATCCCTTGATGGCCTGAGCGCCAGCGTTCGCGTGCGCTCCCGCTCCCTCGAAGTGGTGCCCGCAGCGTGCTCCAACTCCTGTGACAGCCTGCTCCCCACGCGCTCCGGCTCCCTCGATTCCTTGGCACCAGCGCGTTCCCACTCGCTCGACAGCATTCTGAGTCGTCCCAAGGCCCCCGAATCCGAGGAGCGGGCTTCCTCGGCAGACACTTTCATCCTGGGCTTCCTGAGTCCCCCGCCGACGCCGCCGCAGCCGCTGCCGCCACCACCACTACCACAATCGCAGCACAGGGGTCCTAGCGACCCGACAGGAGAAGACTCCAGGAGCCAGCCCTGCGAGGCCCTGGCCCTCTCGCCGCTGAGCCTGAATTACCAAGAGCTTGTGAAGCAGAACTCGGAACTGTCCGAGGCGTTGCAGGTGCTGGCGCGCCGCTGCTCTGACCTGCTGGAAGAGAACATGCAACTGCGGCGCGCAGGTTTCCCAGACCAGGAGGTCGAAAAGGTGAAGCGGCTCAAGACGAAGCACGCAGAGCTAACAGGCCTGGCCCGCCGCCTAGAGGATCGAGCCCGCAAACTGCAAGAAACCAACCTGCGGACTCTGAGCGCTCCAGTGCCTGGGGAGAGCCGCGTGGGCCTGGATCTGTGCCAAGCCTTCGCCCGCCAGCGCGCCCGGGACTTGTCGGAGCAGGCGAGCGCGCTGCTGGCTAAGGACAAGCAGATAGAAGAGCTGCAGCACGAGTGTCACTTGCTGCAGGCGCAAGTCGCTTCGGGCCTCGGCAGCGCCCCGCACCCTAATGGGGACGCGGCCAGCGCCCAGTGGCTCAAAGTCAGCGACCTGGACCGGCTACAGCGTGAGTCCCAGCGCGAGGTGCTGCGCCTGCAGAGGCAGCTGACGCTGCAGAAGGCCACCCGCAGCGCCCGGGCGGAGCCGAGCGGCCAGAGCGCACCCTGCGAGGAGGCGCGGTGCCAGGTGCAGGCGCTGGAGCGCGAGCTGTCCGCGAGGAGGCAAGAGTGCCAGGAGCTGGGGGCCCAGGCGGAGGCGGCTCAGCGGCGCGGCGAGGAGGCGGAGGCACAGCTGCAGACCGCGCTTTGCGAGGGCGCCTGGCTGGCCAAGGAGAACGCGCGGCTGCAGGCACTAGCCGACTGGACGCGGAAGCTGGCAGCCGAGAATAACGACGTGTGCGAGCAGCTGAGCCGCGCGTGCCAGGAGCGCGACGCCACGGGCTTGCTGGTGGAGCAGCTGCTGCAGCAGGCGGCGCGCGAGCAGGACAAGCAGCAACAGCTGCAGCGTGACCTGCAGAAGGCGTTGCGTGATCTCGAGGCTGCCCAGGAGGAAATGCGGGTGCTGCAGTGTCAGCCTGGTCACCATCCCCAGGAACCCTCAGAGACCTCCCAAGCCCCGGATTCCCAAGGCAGGAAGAGCAGAAGGACCAGGTTCCAGCCAGGGCCTGAAAACCAGGCATCTCCACAGTCCAGCAGAGACAAACAGGAGGAGGACACCTTTCTGCTAGAGAGCCCAGTTGTCCTCGGGGAGCCAGCCAGTGCCCCTCAAGTGCCAGACAGAGTCCCAGCCAGCCAGCCTCTGGACTGCAGACCCCAGGCCAAAAATACCAGCTCCCAGTCAGACTCCTCCTCTGAGATGGAATCTATGTGGGCCACCGTGCCATCTTGTCTTACTCTGGACATGGACACAGCCAGTGAGGTAGAGGACCTGGATCCTGACAGTGCGTCCTTGACCCTGGAAGTGGGGAACTCAGAGGCCCCTGCCGCACCCAAGCTCAAAATCTTCCTGGTTCGATATAGCTACAACCCATTTGAGGGACCCAATGAGCACCCTGAGAGTGAGCTGCCCCTCAAGGCTGGTGATTATGTATATATCTTTGGTGAGATGGATGAGGATGGCTTCTATGAAGGGGAGCTTGAGGATGGCCGGCGGGGCCTGGTGCCCTCCAACCTGGTGGTGCAGATTCCAGACAACGACATCCTCGGCTGCCTGCCCCCAGAATCCTCTGACCCTGGCCCCACTCAGCTCCCAGCTGGACAGGGCAAAGCTTCAAAGGAAGACATTAGTCACAGCTTATTGCCTGGGGAAGCTCAGGGAGCTGTGGACAGGGAGACGTGTCAGATGGTGAGGGCGGCCTCCAAGAGAGAATTAGCAATAGAGATTTCAGATGCCAAGACAGAAGATGGCTGGCTGGGCTCGCTGCAGAGTGTGGAGGAGCAGAGGTTCTCCAGATCCCTTCTAGGGCCCAAAGGGGTCCCTTGTGTAGCCCCCAAACAACTACGCCTGCAGAACGTTGCGGCTACGTCAGCCGAGATCATCTGGGTCTGCAGCAGCAGCCACCGGCCACACATGGTGTATCTCAATGACCAGAAGCATGCCCTGACCCCCGCAGGTGTGAGCAGCTACACCTTCCACAACCTGCATCCCAGCACACGGTACCAGGTGCAGGTGGAGATGCAGCTGCCAGGGGACTCCATGCAGGTGCGCTGGGAAACCATGTCCTCCACTCTCATCTTTGACACGCCCTTGGCAGGACCCCCTGACCCTCCACTGGACGTGCTGGTAGAGCGTCATACCTTACCAGGCCTCCTGGTGGTCAGCTGGCTCCCGGTGACGATCGACTTGGCCGGGTTCTCCAATGGAGTCCGGGTCACTGGCTATGCCGTGTATGCTGATGGGCTCAAGGTTGCAGAGGTCACTGATGCCACCGCTGGCAGCACCCTGTTGGAACTGTCCCAGCTCCAGCTGCCCCTGATGTGCCAGAAGGTCTCGGTGAGAACCATTTCGCTCTGTGGCGAGTCACTGGATTCGGTGCCGGCTCAGATTCCTCAGGACTGTTTGAACTGTAGATTGCCAGAGACCTTTCCCTTTACCTACACCCGTGGCGACCAGTCCCCGTGCAGAATCACCTTACCCGTCGGCCTGCAGAGGTTGGCGCTGGCTCCACTGAGTGCCACGGCTGGTTCCCACATCCCCAGAAGCTGTGGGGAGTCCCTAGAAGCATTCCCTGAAGAACCCCTAAGGAAGCACTCCCCGATGCCCAGCCTGAGCTCAGAAGGACAATGTCCAAGTGCAGGGGCGGGCAGCCAAACCCAGGGGCCTGCAGAGGCCTGCGAGGTCTGCAGAGAAGACCTACTCTTTCGGAAGAGTCCTCCGAATCGCAGGCCACCTCTGCACAGTGGCCAGTCTCAGGGGGAAGAAGACCGTGACTGGCACGTGGACACCAGCCAAAGTCCTGCTCTGGGAGCCCTCCATCTGTCTCCCGAGTGTGCACCCAGGAACGAAGCCTGTGAGGAAAAGGCTGCCCTTGAGAAGGTCCTTAGGCAGAAGCAAGATGCCCAAGTGTTCACACCTCCCCAGATAGGCACCTGCCAGCCATACGTGTCTGACTTCCAGGACATTTTGCAGCAGGAGGAGGAGGAGGCAGTGTGCTTCGTCCCATGGGCCACAGAGAGGCAAGAGCAGAGAAGGGAGCGTAGGACGCAGAGTAGGCGAGGTCAGGCTCTGTGGGGCAAGAGAGAGAGCCAGCTCCATGAGCCCAGCTCTGCACTCTGTCCAGCTGCGTCCAGCAAAGGCATTACGATGTCTGGGGGAGGCTTCCCACTGCTGGAGGCGGGCCTGGGCACCTCGGTCAGGGTCTTTGTGGCACTCTTTGATTATGAGCCCCCGGTGATGTCTGCCAACCCCGAGGCTACAGAGGAGGAGCTGGCCTTCCAGAAAGGGCAGCTGCTGAGGGTGTGGGGCTCTCAGGACTCCCAAGGCTTCTACCGTGGGGAATGCAACGGTCAAGTGGGCAACATCCCTGGGCATCTGGTGGCCGAGGTGGAGGAAGGTATGGAGAGGACTGATAGGAGGTGGCATTTGCCAGTGCAAGGGCACCTGCCCTCTGTGGCCCACCTAGATGAAATTGGGGGGCTCCCCATCCCCCAGGACTCCTTTCCCCTGCCCCAAGGGAACCCCAGGAGGCCTCCACTGTGCACGCGAATGACCATGATGGCAGCTCTGGACTATGACCCTAAAGACGGGTGGGCAGGGGGCCAGGTGAAGGGCAAGCTGTCACTGAAGGCTGGGGACCTGGTCACAGTCTACGGGCCTGTGGATGACAGGGGATTCTATTATGGGGAGTCAGGCGGCCGCAGAGGTCTTGTTCCAGCCCACTTGCTGGATTACATGTCCCTCCATGATGAGTGAGCAAGGCTATCCGAGGGGGTAGTGGCCTCTGGCCGCCCACGCCCCGCCAGAGGAGAAGCAAGCACACAGGCCCTTTCACCAGCACCCCTCCTGTCCTCCAAGAGCACCACTGTGTAAACCGATGGCAGCCTTCTGCATCCCCTAGCCTCTCAGAGCTGCGGGGCTTCAGTCTGAACTCAGCTGTTCCCGAAAGGAAACAGGACAAGCAGCCCCTAGAGTGTGACAGGCTGGTTTGGAGTTGTCAGTAACTACGACAGGTATTTGGAGAAGTGCCTTTCTGTGTTGATTCAGCGATTTCTTTAAGAGGTGAATGTTATCCATCCATGGTTATGTATGAAAGTCTCAAGGAAAGCTTGCCTCTTAAAAAAAAAAGTGACCAGAATGTTATTTTTCTGTCTTATGTTCAACCCCACATTAAAATAGAAAAAAAATAAAAATATTTTATTTTATTCTTATTTATTGATTTCAAGGAGAGAGGAAGAGAGAGAGAAAAGCATCGATTTGTTGCTCCATTTATTCATGCATTCATTGGTTGATTGAACCCTCATTCTTGGCAGGACGACACTCTAACCAACTGAGCTATCAGGCCAGGGCCTAAAAATAATAATTTAGAAGAGAAAGGAAGCCCGGCTGGCATGGCTCAGTGGTTGAGCGTCGACCTATGAACCAGGAGGTCACGGTTCAATTCCCGGTCAGGGGCACATGCCTGGATTATGGGCTTGATCCCCAATGTGGGGCATGCAGGAGGCAGCCGATCAATGATTCTCATCATTGATGTTTCTCTCTCTCCCTCTCTCTTCCTCTCTGAAATCAATAAAAAGTATATTAAAAAGAAAGAAGAAAAAAAAACAAGTGAAAGCACAACCAAGGGAACGCAAACTGCTTCTCCTCCCTCTGTTCTGTCCAGGGGCCCCAAAAGGGCTACACACATGGTTTCCCAGCTAGGGGGAAGGGAGGGCACTCCCTTGATCTTCAGGGGGGACAGCTCAGGGTCTGCTTGCTGGCAGGGTCGCCAAGGGGCCAGCCAAGAGCCAGGGCAAAGAAGCAAGGCCCCCAAAGTTTAGCACAGCCTGCCTTTCTCATGGGCATCCCTGCCCAGGGGCAGTGTGACCCTTTGTGGAGGGAGGGGTCAGAGTCTTCCAGCTGCTTCCCTGGGGACCTCCCTGAGAGAGCATGTCCACATTTACTCCATTTTACAAAGAGCTGCTGAGGCTCAGAGGTGCCCCTCAGGTCCCACAGTTCCAGAACTGCTTCCTCCCATGGTCTTCTGGGGCTCCCCCTCAAGGAGACCAGAGACGAGGGGTGGTCTGCATCCTCTGCTTCTGTTCCGATGTCCCTTTGTCCCCCTAAGTCCAACTATGCTGTCAGAGGAAGGGCACTGCCCTCCCCACTGCAGGAGGAAATTACTGGAAGCATTCCTGGGCGGGAGGTTTGGAGCCACGGGCAGGTTCTTCGGGGAGTTGGTGAATTGGGTTCAGAAGGTCCCACCATGCTATCCCTGGGCTGAAGGTGGGAACAGGTAAGAGGCAGGCCCAGGGGCTGTTTCAACCTGACACCGTTACTGCTGCCTTATCCTCAAAGAGCTCAGGAACCAATGAGGCAGCTTGATGTGCGCACACGCGCTTACCCTCATGAGCAGAATGCTGTGGGGCTGGGCCTGGGGAGGAAACCCTTTGCCCCATCCACTGAGGTTTACAACCACCTTTTTTTTTTCAGTGAAAAGTAGGCTCAAAAAGCCTAAGGAGGCAACCCAGACCAGCTCACACTTTTTTTTTTTTAATTGTGATAAAATATACATAACATAAAATTTACCATCTGACCCATTTTTGTGTGCAACTCAGTAATTTACATGGTTGTGCAAGCAATCTCCAGAATTCTTTTCATCTTGTGAAGCTGAAACTCTGTACCCATGACATCACACCAGTCCATTCCCCTCTCTCCTCGCCCCTGATAACTTTTAACCTCTTTTCTACCTTTATGAATTTGATTGCTCTAGGGACCTCATGTAAGTGGACTGGGTATAGTAAGTTTGTCTTTTTATGTTTGGCTTATTTCACGTAGCATAATGTCCTCACCTTTCACCCATGTTGTAGCACATACCAGAATCTTACTTATTTTTAAAATATATTTTTTATTGATTTCAGAGAAGAAGGGAGAGGGTGAGAGAGATAGAAACATCAATGATGCAAGAGAATCATCGATCAGCTGCCTTCTGCACACTGGGGATCGAGCCCGCAACCCGGGCATGTGCCCTGACCAGGTCTCGAACTGTGACCTCCTGGTTCATAGGTCAACACTCAACCTCTGAGCCATGCTGGCCAGCCAGAATTTCCTATCTTTTTAAGGCTCAATAATATTCCTTTGTATGGGTGTACTAAGTGATGTCTACCCACTCATCCATCAGTGGACACTTGGTTTATTTAGACTTTTTTGGCTACTGCGAACAGTGCTGCTATGACCATGGGTATACAAGGATCTCTTCTCAGCTTTCACATGTTTCAAACGATCAGATCCCTGGGAGCTCACAACCCGGAATGGAACCTGAGGATGATGAGCAATGAGACAGCTGCTCCTGCCAGAGAGGACAGCCCAGCCCTCCTGAGCTCTGGGCTGGAGATCTTGGTGCCCCGGGCTGAGGGGTGGGCACAAATATGATTCCCAACACTGGGAGAGCAACAGCAGTTTAGAGAATAGAAACTTTAATCCACACACTTTTGAAATGAAATGCAATAACTAATTCCATGCGAACCACAAATGCAACCCACCATGAATTATGCCAGCCACATTACTCCATCACTTTTTAACTTTGCATCCTTCCCTGGCCATCGGCCGAGATCACTCTCCTAGTTTCCCAACAGCTGCAGCACCGTCCAGGTCTAGGCCAGACAGTGGCACCTCCACCCCTCAATTCAGTCCCCACCCCGCTTTATTTTTCTCCATAGTCCTCATCCACACCTCATGTTTTCTTTTCTTTTTTTAATATATTTTATTGACCTTTCACAGAGAGGAAGGGAGAGGGATAGAGAGTCAGAAACATCGATGAGAGAGAAACATCCATCAGCTGCCTCCTGCACACTCCCCACTGGGGATGTGCCCACAAGCAAGTCGCATGCCCTTGACCGGAATCGAACCCGGGACCCCTGAGTCCGCAGGCCAATGCTCCATCCACTAAGCCAAACTGGGCACACACCTTGTGTTTTCTATTTCTGTGTCCGCCCCCACAGCCGTTCCCTCATCAGACTGTGAGCCCCACAAAGGAAGAGACTTCTTTGCCTTGTTCATTGCCCAGCATGTAGCAGGTCCTCAATAAACGTGTGCTGACTTCTCTCCCAAGCTCCCGGGGCCCTTCCTTTACCTCTATAACTTGTTCGCTAAGCCCATTTATTTTCCAAACAAATGTTCTCTTATATAAACAGATAAGTAAGTGCTGGATGAAGGAACAAGTGGTTTTTGACCATCCCCTGTATGTGGCCCCTGTGCTGGGCCCAGACACTGATCTGTGCTCCGGCGTTCACACCATGCATGGGCTGCTCCACCCACTGGCATAGAATAAGACATGAACCCCGCGCCCTGACTGGTTTGGCTCAGTGGATAGAGCGTCGGTCTGCGGACTGAAGGGTCCCAGGTTCGATTCCAGTTAAGGGCATGTACCTTGGTTGCAGGCACATCCCCGGTGGGGGGTGTGCAGGAGGCAGCTGATCGATGTTTCTCTCTCATTGATGTTTCTAAGTCTCTATCCTTCTCTCTTCCTCTCTGTAAAAAAATCAATAAGATATATTTAAACAAAAAAAGACATGAACCCCACAAAGCAGAGGAAGACTTGGCTAATTCTGACCATGGGTACTGGGGCAGGTAGGGTGGAGGGCATCCTAGTGGTGGGAATAGCACAAGTAAACACCCTGAGACGTGTGAGAATGAGTGATTGCACATTTGGGAAAACTCAGGGAGCAGAGGCACAGGAAGAGAGAAATGGATTGAGGACAGGTGTCACCCCCAAGGGTTTCAAAGTCCTCGGGAGCTTCCTCATGCTGCCACTAGGGGGCAGCCTAGGTACACCAAGGGTTGCTCTCTAGGGACTGCACCTGGGCCCATACCTGACTGCTCAGGTCTTGAGCACAGTGTCAAGGTGAGCTGGAAATGTCTCTGACCCTACAAGCCTAGGATTCAGGCCCCGCCCAGCCCAGTTCTCTCCCCAGAGCACTCTGGGGAACCCCCCCTCCCCCACATACACGGACCCATAAGGGACATTCTTCCAGAGGATCCAGGACCAGTGTCGGGCCTGGCAAATCCACAGGAAGTCCTCCTCCCTTTTCATTTTTCTTGTAGCCCCACTCCTGCAAACCCAAGTTTCCCTGTGGCCATGGGAAGTTTTACTGAGTGAAGCAAGAAGCACAAGGCCAGGTGGGCTAAGGAAGACAGGACCACTGAGTGGTAGAGCAACGGGGCTCTGGAACCCAGCCTGCCAGTAGACAATTAGAAGGCCTCCCTGAGCCTCCATTTCCTCATCTGTGGCGGGGAGGGGGGAATTTTGAGCAGATTCTGTGTGCAGAGCCCTTGGCCCAGGGTCAGGACCCAAAGAAAGACCAAGAAAGCTGGTGAGGGCACAGATGGTGGGAGTCTGGGGCAGGAGCAGATGGTTCTGGGTCCAGTCGGCCTCCCCCAAGGGCCTTGAGAGCCTGAAGGCTTTGATCAGGGCCAAGGGGAGGCCATGCCGGTCTAGTGAGGTGGGCAGGCTGGGAAGGAGTGAATGCCTAGTCATGGCCTGCACTGGGCCCCTCCCCAACTGACCAGATGACCTGGAGGCCCCAAGCCTGTCCAGGCCTGCCCAGGAGGAGAAAGGGGGATGGAAAGCCCAGCTGGCCAGAGGGCAGAGGAGCCTAGAGAGTGGTGAAAGAGGCAGTGTCTGACGAGTCTGGTGAGTTCTGGAGGGAGGGTCACTGAGCCCGGCCTGGCACTGTCCACTGCTGCCCAGGGGCCTCTGGTCAGGGCAGGTCTCAGTACCTCGCCAGCCCTCCCCCAACAGAGGAGAGGCTCTCAAGCTTTTCTCATCGTTTTCTGTTCTCACTCCCCATACGTTGGATGCGTTATCCAGTTTCACAAACCAGGACACTAAGTAGCTGCCACGGAAGTGGCTCCTTTTTGCCTTTCCCATGGCCCACCTGCTGTGGGAGCCCCCATCTTGCAGAGCCCCCCTGGGACCAGCCCATCCATCCCCTTCTACCTCTGCCAATGTGCATTTTTCAAAACGTAAGGTTAGCTGATCAGTATCAGTCATTATATGACATGTGTTCACAAGAACACGACATAAGAGACAATAAATGAAAAGCTCAGGCCCAGCCAGCATGGCTCAGTGGTTGAGCGTGGACCTATGAACCAGGAGGTCATGGTTTGGTTCCGGGTTGGGGCACATGCCTGGGTTGTGGACTCGATCCCCAGTGTGGGGCATGCAGGAGGCAGCCGATCAATGGTTCTCTCTCATCATTGATGATTCTATTTCTCCCTCTCCCTTCCTCTCTGAAATCAATAAAAATATTTTTTTAAAAATAATAAATAAATAGCTCAGATTCCACCTTTTGATCACACTTCTCCCTGTCTCAGCCCCATGGAGGTCGGATCTGAAGGCTGGGTGGAAGTGTGTGGGAAGTCAGGGGTTCCACCCAAGGTAGACCACACAGGGCCAACCCTGAGCTTGTAAAACCAAATGTAATTCCAGGTGGAGCTGACTCTAGGAAGCTGGGCACTGAGGGTACCTGGGGCCATGGTGGTATCACTTACACCCCAGGACATTGACTTTAGCTTGGGGAACCCCATTGGCCGAAGCCCCTTGGTTAGGATCTTTGGCTGGAGGTTGCCCTTCTGGGGGCTTGGCCCCTCCGGCTCAGCCTAAGTGGGGCTGGATTTAAATCCTGGATCACCCACTTCCTGGTTGGGCAATCTCAGGCAGTTCCCTGACTCTCAGTCTCTCAATTTCTTTTTCCCAAAAATTTGCCTTCTGGCTGCCCTGCCCCTTCAGCCAGTTCACTCCAAGGTGTCCTTCAAAAGTGCCCTCCTTCTATCTTGGCAGCCTTCCCCAATCCAGTCACCCTTACCGGATTTAGCTACCCCTCCCATGTGCACGGCCAGCCCCCAGGCATAATCCCAGTGCCTTGGAATTACTCATTTATTCTCTTGCCTCCGCCAACCTACTGGTTCTTACTCCACGTTGCACCCTCAGTTGCAGGCCTCCGGAGCTGGTGTGGACCATGTGTGAGCAGGCATTGGGGTTTGTACCCCAGCACATTTGTTCCTAATTTAGGAAAGGCACCAACTGGCTTCTGACCCAGACGCCCAAGAAAGGGTTGGCCTGGAGCTCTCGGTGGCTGCATTTCACACAGAGAACTGGCCTTTGCAAGCCCTCAGCGTGTGCCTTAGCTCACGTACTGCCCACGGCAACCCAACCCAGATGGTGTAATTATTTCCCCCTTGTACAGATGGAGAAACTCAGGCTGAGAGGGGAGGTTATTCAAGGTCGTTCAGCCAAGTTGGTGGCAGAGTAGGGTTGGAACCCAGGTGTGTCCCTTTGCCCCTAGTCCTTATCTGAAGGATTCCTGCCCCAGCCTGGGGGCAGGGCCTGGGTCTAGGGAGGAGGCCAGAGGGAGGAAGAGTTAGGAATTTGAATTGGGAGAGCTGGTAGGGGGAGGGTGGGAAGTTTGGGAGTGGCCAGTAGTTAGGACTTGGGCAACAGGGTGCTCTGTGAAGCTTCACTGGGTGGAGGGGGGCCGCCAGGCAGGCACAGATCTGCTGAGTCAGAGATGCCTCAGGGTCTCCAGGGGAGGCATCTGAAAGGCGGCCCTGGGCTGGGGCCAGGGAAAGCACCCCAGAGTGGTGTACCAAGGGGTTGAATTGGGTACTGAGGCCCCACCCAGGACCATGGGGATTTAAGGAGAAAGAGGCCTCAGAAAGGACAGGGGGTCACATTTTCCAGAAGGAGGGAGTGGTCAGCCTCCACAAGGTCAGGCAAGATAAGGGCCGCTGGGCTCAGCCTCCCTCGTGACTGTGGCCAGAGGCTTCTGTCCCAGCCCAGGGGCTTCCTGGTGTCCTGGTGAGAGAGCTGGCCTCCTCCCCCATTGCCACAGGAAGAAAACTGGAAAGCTGGAATTTGGAAAATACGAGGCTGCACAGGGGCCACTCTCACCCTCTCACTAGAGAAGCGGAGCCACCAAGAGGTTCTCCAGGCCCCACGATCCTGTCCCCCAAACAGAAATGAGGAGGGGTCTGCAGATATGGCTGTCAGCCCCATTTTGCAGGTGGGAAAACTAAGGCTGACAGAGGTCAGTTCTGGGTCAGCTGACTGGTCAGTGGCATAGCCAAGAGCTGTCTATTATCTATCTATCTATCTATCTATCTATCTATCTATCTATCTATCTATTTTAATCCTCACCCAAGGATAATTTTATTGATTTGAGAGAGGGGCAAGGGAGAGAGAGAGAGAGAGAGAGAGAGAGAGAGAGAGAGAGAGAAACATCAATCATTTGCCTTTCACCCAACCAGGGACCAAACGAGCAACTCAGGCATGTGCCCCAACTGGGAATTGAACCTGAGATTCTTCGGTGGATGGGATGATGCTCCAACCAAGTGAGCCACAGTGGCCAAGGCTCTGTCCCAGCTTTTTATAGGGATACTGGAAGCCTGGTGCATGAAATTTGTGCACAGGTAGGGTCCCTAGGCCTGGCCGGCGATCAGGACCAATCGGGGCCTTCCAGCTGCAGGCCAGAACCTTCCTTCTGGCTGCTGGCCGGGGCCTTCCTTCATTTCACACCATCCCCCCCCAGTGGTCAACACACATCAGAGCAAGCGATGGGTCTCCTGGTCGAACTCCTGTGGGGACAATTTTCATATTAGGCTTTTTTATATATAGATATAAGCAGATATAGGAATGGAAACAGATATATAATTTCTAAACACCATAAATGAATTACATCGTACATAATATTCTGCATCTTGCTTCTTCCACTTCGCAGAATGTCTTGGATGATTTAACAGTAAACCATTCACACTTCTTCACCTGTCTGCCTGCTGACAGTGCTGCCACCATAAGCTGGGTTCCCTGAAGCCTTCCCTGGGTTACTGGTGGACTGAGGTCCTCCACAGGGATTCCTTGCTGGCCTGGGCTGACAGTGGCCTGCCCCTCTCTCCCCTGGGCTCTCATCACATCCCGTGGTCCCATGTGTATGGCACCTGCCCTGCCAGCCTCATCTGGGTGCCTCAGAAAGCCCTTATCCCTTCAGGAACATGCACGTGCTGCTCCCCTCCCTGGCCTCACCCTGCTTTGCATTTGAGTTTGGCCTTTAGGTCTCCCCTACGAATTCATGCATGCACCAAATTGCTATTCAAAATGTAGGTGCCCAGCCCAGTCATCATGGCTCAGTGGTTGAGTGTCAGCCCATGAACCAGGAGGTCACGGTTCGATTCCTGGGTCAGGGCACATGCCCAGGTTGCAGGCTCGATCCCCAGTGTGGAGGCAGCTAATCAGTGATTCTTTCTCATCATTGATGTTTCTATCTCTCTTTCCCTCTCCCTTCCTCTCTGAAAGCAATAAAAAATATATATCTATGTATATAAAAAGAAAATGTAGGTGACTGGCTTGGCCCTAGACACCAGCTAGAGAGGTGAATGGTGAATAGTGTGTGATCCTGGCTTTTATAAAGCTCACCTTCTAGTTAGAGTGAGAAGGTGAGCAAGGAAGCATACAGTACATCAATAAGGATGGTGCAAGGACTGGGAGGGGAATAGGGATGACAGAGAGTGAAGGGTGGCTGTTTTAGAAAGAGCAATCAGATGCATGGAGTGAATCCAGAGACATGGAAGCATGGAACAGAGTGCAGAGTCTCAGAGGGAAGGCGGGGGAGGGTGGCTGGGTGGGAGGTGATCAACCAAAGACCTTGTATGCATATATGCATAACCCATGGACACAGACAATGGGGTGGCTGGCGAAGACCTGGGGAGGGCGGGTGGGCGCTGGCTGGAGAAGGTCGATGGGGAGAAAAATGGGACATACGTAATATTTTCCACAAGAAAGATGTAAATAAATAAGTAAATATTTAAATAAAGATTTAAATATTTAAATAAAGAAATAGAAAGAAAGAGCAAGCAGAGCAAACCATGCCAGGAGCTGATGCTGAAGAGTGGTATGCCAAGCAGAAAGAACAATGTGGCAAAGGCCCTTCTTTGGCCCTACACAGCAGGGCAGCAGTTCCCCCGTTATGACCCCACCAAGTAGCCTGCACCTCTCCCTGCCCAGCTCCATCCCCCCCCCCCCCCCCCCCCCCCCCGTGAGTGTTCTCTCATCTCTCCCGTTGACCAGAGTCCTTCAGGGGCCAGGGACCACTGCTGTGCTGTTCACTAGCCTAGTGCCCACCTCTTCATCTTCGGCGTCAGCAATTGTGGACTCAATAGCATGTGCATCCTCTCTTGGAGAGCTGCGGTTTGCCGCTCTGTTGACTAAGGAGTTTGCCGACCACTGGCATAGAGGGAGGAGGTAGGTACTAAGGGAGGTGGCCTGGTCAATGGGTAAAGCCTTCATTCTAGAGACCATGCATGTTGTGAGTCTTTTCTTCAGACGATGTGCTTTGTTAAAGAGGCTGCACTGAGCTTTTGCTGTCAGAGGGGCCCCGGTTGGAGCTTAGCCTGTGACCTTGAACCTCAGTTTTCTCAGGGTGTATGGGAGGATGCTCCAGCCGGAAAGCCACACTGGCCAGGGCTTTTCACCAACGTTTGAACTTTAAGTGCTTATGTAGAATTGCACAGCCCGGCCGACCTATGAACCAGGAGGTCACAGTTCTATTCTCAGTCAGGGCGGGCACATGCCTGGGTTACAGGCTCCACCCCAGTGTGTGTGTGGGGGGGGGGAAGGGAGGGCGTGCGGGAGGCAGCCAATCGATGATTCTCTCTCATCATTGATATGTCTCTCTCTCTCTCTCCCTTCCTCTCTGAAAGCAATAAAAATATTTTTAAAAAATAAAATAAAATTGCACTGGAAGAGGGGAGTAAACTGGCTTGGATTTTATCAGATGCTTCCCAAGAAATGGGCTTGGATGGGCACTGGAGGTGGGGAGATCGTGTAAGGCTGCCCAGGAACCAGAGAAGATGTTGAGATTGAGAAATCTTTTCTTCCCTCTTGAACTTTCCCTCTGAATTTAACAGGAATATGTACTAAGTATGTAAAACTTGGAAGGTTTGGCAAAGTTATAGGAGCAGGAAAAATACAAACTCACCGCCTGGCCAGCATGGCTCAGTGGTTAAGCGTTGACATATGAACCAGGAGGTCACCGTTTGATTCCCTGTCAGGGCACATGCCCGGGTTGCAGGCTTGATCCCCAGTAAGGGGCATGCGGAAGGCAGCTGATCGATGGTTCTCTCTCATCATTGAAGTTTCTCTCCCTCTCCCTTCCTCTCTGAAATCACTAAAAATATATTTAAAAAAATACAAACTCACTTGAAGCATATGAATGCTACATATTCTTAGGGAACTATATGTGGCAGGACCTATTAAAATGGAAAATGCCCACATACCATCCAACTCACAGATTTTACTTCGAGTAAACTATTCTGCGTACATAAAGGCAGGAGTATATAAAGATATATATCCAGGGGCTTAAAAATAATTTTAATAGCACCAAACTATAAATAACCTGAATATTCATAAATAAGGACAGTGTTTATGGAACCCTCATACTCTGGAATCAGTCAGCTATTAAAAAAGAGCCCTAACCGGTTTGGCTCAGTGGATAGAGCATCGGCCTGCGGACTGAAGGGTCCCAGATTCGATTCCGGTCAAGGGCATGTACCTTGGTTGGGGGCACATTCCCAGTGGGAGGTGTGCAGGAGGCAGCTGATGGATGTTTCTCTCCCATCGATGTTTCTGGCTTTCTATCCCTCTCCCTTCCTCTTTGTAAAAAAATCAATAAAATATGTTAAAAAAAAGAGAATAAATTATGGATGTGGCTCAAACTAGAAAGTTGTTTGTGATGGGTACTTAGGTGAAAAAGAGCAAATCTAGTGTAAATTGTATAATGACTTACATTTTATATAGTATCATATTTTATAGTTTCAAAACAGTAAGAGATTTTTTGTAATATGTGAACAAGCACATGCTGATGCCAGAGAAGAAAGTGAAGCTACAGATCAGGCCTGGCCGGGTAGCTCATCTGGTTTGCACATCATCCTGATATCCAAGGTTGCAGGATTGGTCCCTGGTCAGGGCACATATAAGAATCAACCAATGAGTGCATATATAAGTGGAAAAACAAATAGATGTTTCTCTCTCTCTCTTCCCCGCCTCCTCTCTCTCTAAAATCAATAAATAAAAATTTGTTAAAAAGATAAAAACCAATAAAGCCTGTTAAAAAAAGAGATACAGGTCAAACTGTTCAGAGGACAGATGGGAGTTTGGGAGGGAGGAGAATCAATAACTTATAAAAAATGTATTTCATATTAGCAGAATTTTTCTAATTAGAAATGTTGCTTTTTGGGGGGGATGCAAAGTGGGAAAAGGGGGTCAAACATACGGTAATGGAAAGAAATTACACCTCAGGTGGTGAGCATGCAATAGAGTAAACAGATGTCACCTTATAAGGTACACCTGAAATTATATAATATTATTTCCAATGCTACCCCAATAAATTTAATTTAAAAAAAATGTGACTGTTGTAGTAAAGCACACTGAAATATGTGTGTCTAAAAGAATCCCAATCCCTAGAGAGAACTTCTGTAGATATTTTGATGTATGTATTTTCATTTGTTTCCCTATAGATCCATATTTTGCATGCATTTGTTACGTACAATGTTCAAATGTTGATTGATGTTTTTTAGAGAGAGAAACATCCATTTGTTGTTCCACTTATTTATGCATCCATTGGTCGATTGGTGTATGTGCCCTGACCAGGAATTGAATGGACCTCATTACATAGGACGTCACTCAACCCACTGAAGCACACTGGCCAGGGCTGTTACATACAGTTTAATAGTTTGCTTTATTTTTCTTAAGATCATCTTCACATTTCCAGATCACAAAACATCTTTATAAACACCGTTTGTAGTGGCTGCTTAACAGTCCATCATGTGGACTATTTAACCAATCCCCTATTGTCAGACTTTCACTTTGTGTATGACTTTTCCATTATTATAAATGATACTTGGAAAAACGGTGACACATTAATTTTCAAATGTAAATGAAAACAAATGGCTATCGAATGCCTTTGAAGTCTCAGGTGCGCTCTTGGCACCGGAGTTACAGCTTTGGTCTGGTGAGAGAGACAGGTAATCAAGCACATGATCTGCAAATGTGGTTAATTTCTTCAGAATAGAATCCTGAAGGATGAATTACTAGTGGTCAAAGGGAGTGTGAGCATTTTAAGAAGATTTTATTTTTGACTCATACTGCTAAATTCATGTTCAGGAATTTTGATGCAATTTATATGTTTCCAACAGTAGGTGAGAGTGATTACCCATCAGACCCTTGCCTATGTTTAAAGGTTTGGAAACTGATTTCTAATTTGGTGCAAATAAAAAAAACTGGCATCTTGTGGTTTTAATCTGCGTGCCTTTTGTTAGTAGAGCATTGACATTTTTCTTTCAGTAGTTTCTTCCAATAGTGAGTCCTCTACCAAGCTCTATTCATGGACTATTCTTTTTATTTCTTCAGCATATTTGATATCTCCTTCTTCAAGGATGTTGGATATTTCCTTTTTCATTTATTATTTCTATTATTAAAGCCTAGGATCTGTTCCTAGGCTTTCCATTTTGTTTCTTGGTCTGCATAACTGCAGTTGCTTTATAATTTGTTGTTAATCCTCACCCAAGGATATCTTCTCCATTGATTTTTAGAGAGAGTGGGGGGGGGGTAGACAGAGAGAAACATCGGTATGAGAGAGACACATTGATTGGCTGTGTCTGCCATGCACACATCTCTACTGCACGCTTACTGCCTACCGGGTGGGGGATGGAACCTGCAACCCAGGAATCTTCCCTTAACTGGGAATCCAACACGCAGCCCTTCCATCTACCAGTCAACACTCTAACCACTGAACAAAACTGGCCAGGGCCATAATTTGTTTTAATATCTGTTATGGCAAGTCCACCCTCATTGCTTTTTTTTTGTGCCCAAAAGGGAAAACCATAGCTGTTTCTGGCTATTTATTCTTCCAAGTGAACTTAGAATTTTGTTAGGTCTAAGAAATGTCCTACTGTTAGGATTACATTAAACTTATACATTAATTTGGAAAGAACAGTCACATAATCAGCCTTCCTGAGGGATTACTGAATTGGTTTTCAATCTTGACTAGGGCTAGGGTATAATTTCTCTACATGGCAAACCTGGGTTCCTCTCAGACTTTGACAGTAGTGTGTTCCTTTGTTTGGTGTTGGAAGTAGAAAGAGATCCAAGAGAGAAGTGGCTGCGGCTCAAGGCCAGCTCCGGCCCCTTCACAGGCATCTGAATGACGGCCACGAGCCTGGGTCCGGGCGGGCCACCTTAGGCGCGGCGCTTGACCCCAGGGGCCTTCGAGGGGCTGCGGTCACCGGAAGGGGCTGGCTGAGCACGGCATGATTGCGAACTCCGAGCAGGTAGGGCCACCCTTTGGGGCTGTGGGCACAGGTCCGAGGAAACGCCGGGGTCGGCGTAGGGAGCTATACTCTCTTTGGGATTCGAACAGCCCGGGTCTCCCCCAGGAGCCCAGACCACGCAGCCTGCAGTCCCGCGGGGCTGCGCTTTGAAGGTGGGGTCTCTGCAGGAGACATGCAGCGGGGGTGCGATGTCCTGGCAGTAGGGCGCAGGACGTTAGGGGGCCTCCGAGTGGTCAGGGTCAGGCTCAGGCTCAAAGGGGGTAAGCTCTGAATGTGGGGGCGGGAGCTGGGCCTGTGGGGGCTCAGAGTCCCCTTCTCCGGGGTGCGGTCCGGGTGTTTCGGAGGCGAGATAGGAGTCCAGCCTCCGCACCTGGAGTCCAGGTCAGGCGGAGCGCCCAAGGTTGGGGTCCCGGGCGCCCCTCCCCCATGGCGCTGTGCGGCGACCGCCCACCCCGCCCAGCACTCGGACCGCTCGCCCGCCGGTCCCGCCCCGCCCAGGCTCCGCCCCCGCCCAGGCTCCGCCCCTCCCCGCCCCGCCGCTCGCCCATTCAGTTGTGGGTCAGGGGTGAGCAGGCGGCACCGACGTCACAAGCTTCCAAGATGGCGCCGGGCGGGCGGCTGTGAGCAGCGCTCCGGGCGCGCTGGGCGGGGAGCCGGGCCGGCGGCGGGAGGACAGGGCGGCGCGGGCCTGGCGCCGAGGACGAGGAGCCGCAAGCAGGGCCGGCCGGCCGGCGGGCGGAACGCCGCCGCCGACGCACATAAGGTGAGGGACGGTCAGGGGTGGCTGGGGGCGCGGGTGGGGGCCACGGCGGGGCGCGCCCCCGGGGACAGGGGCGTGGGCGGGCGCGCGCCCGGCCGACGTGGGGCTGCGCGCGTGGGAGGGGCTCGAGTGTCCGCCGGGCCTGGGCGGGGCGCACGCGGACCCCCGGGCTGGCCCCAGCCTGCCCGGGCTTTGTGGCTCGGGTGTCCGCTGGGGCGCGGGCGGCGGGGGACCCCGGGCACAAAGCCCCCAGGGCCGCGCCAGGCTGGGACGCAGGTCTCTGGAGCGAGGGTCAGCGGGCGAGCGGGCGCCGGCTCTTTGTGCCTTTTCATTAGCAATCTAATCCGAACTGCGTCGGGCGAGCTGCGCTGCCTGACAGGCGGGCGGGCTCCCATTATGCAAAGGGCCCTGAGCCTGCGGCCGCCCCTCACAGGGGGATTTTGCCATTTCTAGAACTGCGGCCTTGTAGTTCTGTGATCCTCTTTTGCCCCCTCCCATAGAAAGACTGGCAAGGGCAGGGGCAAGCGGGAGGGGGGGGGGGCGCTCCCAGAACGCCAGGTCCTGCCGCTGGTAGGCTCGCTGCCCTGCCCCCAGATCTCAGATCTGTAGGCAGCCGCTTGGCAGGAAGAGAGATGGGCTTGGGGGAGGGGGTCGGCTGGCAGAGGGAGGGGACTGAAGGGCCCCAGCTTGTCACTCTCTGTTTATCTGCCAAGATTGTTCATATTCACACAGGCCTAGCTGGTGGGGGGTGGCGGCGGGGTGGGGGGTGCCTCTCCCTGGGGTGGGGGGAGGGAGGTTGGGCAATGACTTACGGAGAGGAGGGAACCTGGCCTGATAATGCTACCAGCGGCCCCACCCAGAACAGCGTGGGACTGCCTGGGGAAGGGGACCCAATGCTGATTCGGATGGGTTGGAAGGGTTTTGAAGTTATTTATCTATGTCTTCTCCTATCCCCTCCACCTCCAGTGTCTTTTCTAGTGGAGTTGCCAAGCACATCTGGAAAGCTAGGTTCCTGGCCCACCCCACCCCACCCCCAATAGCAGGAGGGGTGTAACCCAGGGAGGCCACCCCTCTGACATGTGGTGGGGGGAGGGGCAGCGCCTTGCCCATAGGAATCCTGTGGCAGGGGCTTGTTGACTGATGTGGGGATTGCTGTGCCTCTCGTAGCGAGGGAGGAGCTGGCAGGTAGTGGAGGGGCCTCCAGAGCTTCTAGGCTGATCTTGCAGGGGGGGAGAATTCCAGGGGCCCCTGGGTGGAGGGATGGAGTTGGGTCACCCAAACCCAGAACCTTTCTGGAGCTAGCCTTTATTACTTCCTGGCTTCTGGCTCTCCGTCTTCCTCTCGTTCCCATCTGCCAGTGTCTGGACTCCCTGGGCCTTTCAGCAGACATTTTCAGGAGCTCGGGCCATGTGGCCGGTCTGGAGCCCTGGCTCAAGGAGAGAGTACTCAGCAGAGCAGGGTTGTTGGAGTGGTCTGAAAAAAAGCAGATGGGCGGCCTCAGGCTGGCCTCTAGAGACAAAGCTGTGTGGTGAGATTGCTGGTTTAGAGGGCTCTTAGCTCATGGGTGGGAGTGGGAGGGTGGGTGGGAGGTTGCTACTTGAGGGTTGAACTGAGTCCTTCAGTTCCAGCATAGATCACCGTGCCTTTGAGTGAACCTTCCGTCCTGGGCAGTTGGGCTAATTATGAAAATGTCTATGTACCATGGGCAGGACATAGACTCGGAGGCTGGGAGGAGGCTCCCCACATGCCTGCCTGCCTTGGGATTCGGAGCTCCCATATTGGTCTGCTTTCTTTTGGCTCCTGGCTTCCTGCAAGTCTGTTTTGGGGTGTCACTGAGAGCCTGTTGCCCAGCTTCTCTGCTGGTGTGTGCCCAGAATTCCTCCCTGCAGTGTTTTCCTGCCAGTTGTTAGGACTTGTAGATTAGTCACTCAGCTTTTACAAGCGATTCCTGAAAAGAAAAGTCTCCCTCTGGTTGCTGGCTCTGTGTAGAGGAAGAAGCAGCCTGAGGGAGCAAGGCCTTTAATTAAAGCAAAACCGAAATGATTGCTGCTGTGGCTGGAAGTTGGAGGAGGCGCAGGTGGGGCAGAAGTGATGCTCCTCTCCCGCTGTTTGGTACCTGCTCTGGGGACAGGTAGGCATGATCCTGTTCTTGCTCCCTGGTCTTGGCCAGCAGCCCAGCCTTCTCCACAAGCTGCAGCCCTGGATTAATCCTCACGTAGTGTTTTCTTTCCATAGATCACATTTCTAATTTTGTTAATAAGCACGCAGCCTCCGATCCACTTGAAGTCAGCTGTCGTGGACTCGGAGCAACAGGGTTTTGCATTATTGAGCTGACAGGCCTGCTGCCTTCCCGGAGTCCTTATTGTCTGCCAGGGTCAGATCTGGGGGTGGGTTCAGTGCCTTTTAATGGGCAGCTAACTCCTGGAGAAGGGCCGGCTGGGCAGTTGTGGAGAGTCAGAGGAGTGAGGAAGGAATAAAGTTCAGTTTACCCAGGGGACCTGTGGCTCTGCCCTTTTGCTTGGCCTGTTGGCCTCTAGCAGTCAGCCCCACCCTGTAGCTTGCTTGCCTGGCCCACTGGGTGTGAGGGCCACTGCCCCCGGGAAGTGATCACTAGGAGGGTGGGGGCTCTTCTTCCTGCCTGATGCCTGGGAGGCAGCTTTCACCGGACAAGGCAGGTTCCTGCCATCCTGGCTCTTGGAGCCTGACTGAGAAGAGACTCCTGGAGGGCAGTGAGAAGGGAACTGGGTTTAGAAAGGCTGAAGCGTGACACCGGCTTTGTCGTTTATTCTCCCTGTGACCTTGGACAGTGATTAACTCTGAGCCTTAGTGTCCCTGCTTCTAAAATGGAAACAGAACTTGAGTTTACATTCACGTATCGCTGCCCTCCAGAGCTCAGCCTGGGGAAGACAGACAAGCAAACAAATGATTTGTAAGATGGTGCGATAAGGACTGGCACAGTGACAAGTGGAGCTCACAGGGCACCACAGGGATAGTGGCTGTGAGGCATGGAGGGAGGGGCCGGCTCTGGGCTGGAGGAGAGCCATGGATGCCATGCTGAGTTCAGGCTGCCTAGCGGAGAGGTGTTTTTGTTAATCCTCAACAGATGATATTTTTCCTTTTTTTTTTTTTTTTTTTTGAGAGAGTGAAAGGAAGGCGGGGGGGGGGGAGAAAGAGAGAGAGAGAGAGAGAGAAAGAAAAGAGAAACATTGATGGGGCCAGGGATAGAGCCTGCAACCTAGGTGCATGTCCTTGACTGAAATAGAACCTGTGACCCTTCAGTCTGCAGGTCGATGCGCTAACCACTGAGCACCAGCTCGGGCAGAGAGGGATTTTAATGGGGAGTGTATTCAGTGGCAGTATGGAGTGCGTCTGGGGAGACAGAGCATTGACAAAAGCATGGCAAGCAGATGCTGTTACAAGAAGTTAGCACAGGAGCACCCACTGTGTGCCAGGCACCTGAGGCTTTTCGCGAGCTTTTTATTCATTCCACAAAATTTTCTGAGAACAAATGCAGTGCCCAGCCCCTGTGGCCTAACTTATCAGGTTGGTGTCTGCTCTCTGGTGCTCACAAGTCTCCCAACAAGTCTCCCACCCGAATGGCCCAGCGTACCCTCTTACAAAGGGGAAAATGACATTTGGAGGTTAAATAACTTGCTGAAGCTGTAAGTAAGCAACGGGTCAGGCTGGGACTGGAGGGTAAATGCCTTTGACTCCAGAGCCTGTGAGGGCCCATGTCGTGTGGAAGCGGGAGCGGTCTGAGATCCCAGCAGGGAGGGGCAGGACAGAGAGCCCCTTCCCCAAGAAGACAACGATCCTGACTCCAGGTTAGGGGCTTGGTTAGGGACTTGTAAACAAGCCCGGCCAGTTTGACTCTGCCTGGCACCACCACGCTGTGCTTCCTCCTGGGAGGGGCCTTGCCCTAAGGGTTAGGGACCTGTGCTGGGGCAGGGCTTTGAGAGGGACTGCAGGCTCAGCCAGGAGCCCAGTTTGAGCCAGGAATGGCCAAGCAAGGAAAGCGGGTGGGGATGGGAGTTGTGTGTGGGCCCCCCAGTAAGTTTGATAAGGGAGAGAAAGCCAGGAGCTGACTCCAGGCTTCACCACAGTCCAGGAGGAAAGGGCCAGGGCCTGGGCACCTCCACTGAATGGAGAGTGACCCTAAGAAACTGCCGGGGACAGTTAGGAAGGAGTTCAGAGCCCCTCCTCCTGACTTCAGTTTTCAGGTTTTTCATGGTAATGTCCCATGTGGGTGGAGGGGAGGAGGGAAGGGTCCCTTTAGGGTTAGAGCAGGTCCTGCTTCTAGGGACAGCCAGCTGCCTCTTGGCCAAAGGGCCTTGCTGCTGCTTGTGAGATGATTCCTGTTGGAAGGTAATCTACTGGAGCACGTGGAGTGTGGGTGAGAAGGGAGAGTGGGTTTTGGAAAGGCAAGTGGCCTAGTCTTTGCATCCATCACATGACAATTCCAAGGACAACTAAGGGAAGGTAGGGCGTGGGCTTGGCTTAGGGGGAGCTTCTAGCATGAGGAGTTGGCCTGTTGTGGAGATGGCAGGACTGCTGGCTGTGGCATAGGCGTGGCCGCTGTGCAGGCTCCTCCCTTGTCTTCAATGCTGCTCCCAAGGCCTCAGGCTGCTTTGCCTGCAGCACCTCTGGGTGGGTGGGTTCTCTCAGGCGGGTGTGGGGCCACTCAGTGCCTTGAGAACTGCACCACCATCCCTCCTCCCCCACATGGGTGGAGGTGCTGCTCCCATCACCACACAGATCTGAGCCCCTTGGCCTCTTCATCAGCTTGTTGCAGGCTCTTTAAGGGAGAGGCCTGTTCCCTCGTTGCTTTGCAAGCCAACAAGCTGTTGGTGAATTCTTGTTCATGAAATGAATGAGAAGGGAGAGTAGGGTTGATGGCTGGGAGAGTGGGGAGAAGGGCTTTAGTGCCTGCCTCTGTAAGGACATAGTGGAACTTTCCTTAGTGATGAGTACGGCTACACATGTGCCACTGAGTTTGTGTTGTTACCTGTGCTACCTGGCTGAGGCCTGCCCGCTGGTGCCCGGGTTCTCAGCTCTGCATATCAGGATCCACCTAGGAGCTGGCAGAGGCTAGCCCAGCCCATCTCTGGGGTGGGCCCAGGCATACATGGCCTAAAGCTTTTGAAATGAATGCGGTGTGCAGCCATATTGGAGAACCACTACTTTAGCAGGTGATTAGTCTTTGTCAGTAATAGAATCAAGCAAGTAGTGAGTCCAAATAGACCAGTAGGTGTGATCTAGGGTGGTCACGAATTGCTTTACTCTGATGGACTCCTACGATCGGATTCACATAACAAGGCAGGCTGATTCTTTGTTAGTTACCAGAGTCTTGGAGAAGCATCAGGTACAGAGGGGGCTCACTCTTCATGGTTCCTCTTATCTGGGTGGCAGTGGGAGGGACTCCAGGACTCTTGGTCCTGCTTGTCCTTCAGAGTCTGCCTGTCCTGGTTTCTTGGTTGCATTGGGACCTGGTTGGCCTCTGTATGCCCTACCAGGACCTGACACAGTGGCATTTGGGCTCCTTAACAAGCTTACTGTGGCCACTGCTGGAGACTCTTGGGGCCTGTGTCCCTTCTATTTCACCTCAGGGTCCCTGGGAGAGAGAGGGATTGGTCCCTGAGGTTAGTTTTTTGGGCTGTTATCTGGGTAAGGTGTAGTGGCCCAGGAGGCAGAGTGG
Source organism: Corynorhinus townsendii (assembly GCA_026230045.1). Classification (NCBI taxonomy): domain Eukaryota; kingdom Metazoa; phylum Chordata; class Mammalia; order Chiroptera; family Vespertilionidae; genus Corynorhinus; species Corynorhinus townsendii. The sequence continues at coordinate 13,398,381 of JAPDVU010000014.1, forward strand.
GAGGGGCACTGGAGGCAGAGCTTCAGGTAAGTCCTGCTTGCCCAGCCCAGCCCCCTTTGTTGGGACAGAACAATGGGCTTTCCTGGAGTTTAGTTCATATCTGTGGGCTGACAGGACACAGGACAACCCCTGCCTGTTCCGGGCAGCTTACCATGTGAGGTTAGTGGCAAGGCCCCTGGGTGTGGGGTGGTCTGCTGTGGCCCTGGTTGGTGTCCTCGGTAGGCAGTGTCCTCTGGAGAAGGAAGAGCAGCCTGGGCTGGGGCAGTGAAGGAGAGGGGATTGAGAGTGATCTTGGCTGGGAGGTAGGTAGGAAGCGGGTGGTGTGAGGTCTAGTCCGAATGTCCTCCCTCCGTTCCTTCTCTGCCTGCACACATCTTGGTAGGTAGGTGGACCCAGGGGGCAGTGTTGACAGGGAGTGGTCTTGGGGATGGGTGTCTGCCTATTTTAGGGCTTTTGCCTCTCCCCCATCCCTCCCCTGCCCTTTGGTAGGAGGCAGCTGATGGTTTTTTGGCTGGCAAGTGCTAAACACGACTTTTTTTTTAAAAAATATATTTTATTGATGTTTTTACAGAGAGGAAGGGAAAGGGAGAGAGAGTTAGAAACATTGATGAGAGAGAAACATCAATCAGCTGCTTCCTGCGCACCCCCCACTGGGGATGTGCCCGCAACCAAGGTACATGCCCTCGACTGGAATCGAACCTGGGACCCTTGAGTCCGCAGGCTGATGCTCTATCCACTGAGCCAAACTGGTCAGGGCTAAACACGATCCTTGAAAACTGAGGAGGATGGTTCTTGCAGAGTTCTGACAGAATGCTAAGAAAAGAGTGGCAGAAGAGGTCCCTGGAGCTCACTGTTGAACTCGTACCCCATGCTAGGCCTTGTGGGAGGCTCCTTACATCTGAGTTACAGCTAGGAAGTGGTTAGATAAGTTCTAAGAGTGTGAGAAACACACTCATATGTGCGTGGAAGCACTGAACATGTATGTGTGGGCTCTTCCTGTGGGCAGTGCTTGGGCCAGAAGACAGCCAAGGTTTTCATTTGAGTGGGGTGGTGAGGTGGATGCCTGGACAAAGCCAGGGAGTCCGGTTCCTGGAACTGGAGGTGGAGCCAAAGGGTAGTCCCTTGTAAGCTGGGTTAGGACCATTACAAGCCTTTTGAGTAAGTGCCCTCCCCCTTCTCCCAGGACCTGCAGGGCAGAGAGGACTCTCTGGCCATTCTTATCCTTTTAGTCACACAGCTCCTTCCTTCCCTTCTGGCATGTTAGAAGCCTCTGCCCTGTGGAAACTCCCTCCAGGAGAGCATGTGGGGGAAGATGTCCCCGGAAACTAAGAGCTGGGCTCCTTTCCTTCTCTGGGGATTCTCTCAGTGTGGGCAAAGAGGAGGTGCTCAAGCATTGCTGTGATGGTGTTGGGGATGCAGGCAGGGTGGCGTCTCGGCAATGTGAGGCTGTCTCTTGGTAGATGGGCCCAGAGGGTCTGGTAATCCTGGCAACAAGGAAGGGGCCCAGCAACAACCTCCTGAGGTGCCCTGGGCCCCACCAACAGGTGCCTTTCTCCAGGAGTGGGTGGCTTGAGCACTGGGCTTGGGTCGTCTTTTGATGGTGGTAGGTCAACCTGAGCCCCAGAGGGGCGCAGGCCTAGTGGAGAGGATTGTTTCCAAAGTCCCACATTCCATGCATGTGTTGATGCTGATAAGGGCAGCAGGGCTGGCTTAGCCGCTTTGGACAGGAGGGGACTTTGACTTCATGCCCCCAGCAGGCAGAATGCACATCCTGCTTCCTGTAACACCCCTCCCCCACTGACCACCTCTACCTCCAGAACACCCAGCTCAGGTCTCACAGTCTACAGAGACCCAGCTTGCCTCTTGACGTATTACCTGCTCTGTGAGTTAACAGGTCTTGGGGGGGAGGTCCTGTAATAGTTTGTGCCCACCTCCTAAGAGTATTTGACAATGCCATTTGAAATGGCATTTCCTTTTTATTTGTTTGAAATTTGTTACTTTTAGGTTTGGAAGGAGTCTTATCCAGGATTTTACTGTTTGTTGGTTAAAGAGGATTCTGGCCCTAGATAGTTTTGCTCAGTGGATAGAGCGCCGGTCAAGGGCTTGATCCCCAGTAGGGGTGTGCAGGAAGCAGCTGATCAGTGATTCTCTCTCATCATTGATGTTTCTTTTCTTTTTTTTTTTTAATATATATTTCTTTATTGATTTCAGAGTGGAAGGGAGAAGGAGAGAGAGATAGAAACATCAATGAGAGATAATCATTGATCAGCTGCCTCCTGCACACCCCCTACTGGGGATTGAGCCCGCAACCCAGGCATGTGCCCTTGGCTAGAATCAAACCTGGGACCCTTCAGTCCGCAGGCTGATGCTCTATCCCCTGAGCCAAGCTGGCTAGGGATCATTGATGTTTCTCTCTTTCTCTACCTCTTCCTTCCTCTCTGAAATCAATAAATGTATATTTAAAAAAAAGAAGATTCTGGTGTGAAATTTGTTTTTCTCCATGTCTGTAAAATGGGTTGGTAGAAATATTTCAAGTAATTGTTGTCAGCTATTCTCAGAGTGTTTTGCAGATCCCTGGGGGTCCCCAAGACCCTTTAGATAACACTTAGAAGTTATTGGTCTTCGTTCCATGTTGACACTTGCATAGTGGGTGCCCCCTTCCCCTAGTGCCATGGGGAGGTACGTAGACCCTGAAGTACATGTCTCTAGTATTCTGTGTGACAAAATGGGGGTGTGAGTGCACGTGAGGGTTTTCTGTCTCAGACTGACTGTGATGGCTGTCTGCAGGAAAAGCACTTCGCGTTTGTTTGGGCTGTGTGCTGAATCAGCTGCTTTTCTTCATGGAACATTATTTTTACTTGAATGAACGACTGACAGACAAGGTGTGGTTATTCAGACTCAGAGAATTTGTCAGACATTTTCTTAAATGAACAAGGTGAGCCTTGTCACAACCGAAAATATTTGTTGCTGGTGAAAGAGCTGTCAGAGGAAAAAATAGAATTTTGGAAAACTCCTATCTGTCACCAGGAGCCTGTCTTAAAGAAATTAAGTGGTGGTCTAAATATGGGCTTTTTTGGTGTTGTGTAATATGTGAAAATATTTAGGAGATATGATTAACTCAGTGAAGCAATATTTCCAAGTGGCCAATGGTCGATGTTACAAAATCCTGGGTGAATATCAGTGTAGGATAGACCAGTGGAGTTTTGCTATAACCAGATATGAATAAGTCACTGACCACAGTTTCAGATTCTACATTGCAACTTTTAAGAAACTACCCCTTGTCAAGTTTTAGTGTATATCTATGAAGAAGAGCCACATATCCGAAAAGATTATTGTTGTTATTATTTTTTAAAATATATTTTATTGATTTTTTACAGAGAGGAAGGGAGAGGGACAGAGTTAGAAACATCGATGAGAGAGAAACATCGATCAGCTGCCTCCTGCACACCCCCTACCGGGTATGTGCCCGCAACCAAGGTACATGCACTTGACCGGAATTGAACCTGGGACCCTTGAGTCCACAGGCCGATGCTCTATCCACTGAGCCAAACCGGTTAGGACCAAAAAGATTATTAAAATACTCCTCCCTTCTATCTGTGTGGGGTCAAATGACTTCGTAGACTTTAATCAAAACCACATAGCCTAACAGACTGAACACAGAAGCAGATGTGGGAATCCAGTCACTTCTATTAAACCAAACATTAGAGAGATTTGTAAAAATGTAAAACAATGCCACTCACTAATATTTTTTTCATTTGGAGTAGTTTAAAAATCGTTGTTATTATTTTTTATTGATTTAGAGAGAGGAAAGGAGAGGGGGAGAGAGAAACATCAATCAGTTGACTCCTGGACACGTCCCAACCAGGTGTCGAACCCAAAACCTGGGCATGAACCCTGGCTGGGAATGGAACCCACTACCCTTTGGTGCATGGACACAACTCGACTAACTAAGCCACACCACGCAGGGCTGGAAGAGTTTGTTGTGTGTGTGTTTTTAATAGATTTTATTGATTTTTTACAGAGAGGAAGGGAGAAGGATAGAGTTAGAAACATCGATCAGCTGCCTCCTGCACACCCCTACTTAATACAAAATGGGTTGTTTTGATATTTGAGATCAATTACATTTTTCATTTTTATATTGCCAACTTTTCTAATACAGTAAATAGAATAGTAAATATAATCACACAGTAGCATCTACTAGACAGTAACATAGAAGCCTCATAAAAGTTCTTTAATGAGGAGTCCTAACTGATTTTTAAGAAAGTAAACAACAGTTTTGGAACTGTTGATGAGGAAGGGCTCTGGGCTACTCTCCTTTATCATTTCCCCCTCACCACCTCCACCTTATCTTCTCTCATGTATTATTTCACCCTATCTCTCTCAGCACTGCTTCTTCCTGACTGGCATTTGTTCACCTAATAAACATTTATGAGGGCCTGCTGCATGCCAGGTGCAGCTGTGGCTACTGGGCTTGTGCGACTCAGGGTCTCTAACCTTGGGAGCCCGGTTGGGGAGCCAGGGAGCAGAGCATGGGCAGAAGGTGAGGTGCATAGTGGGAAGCAGCGGGGTAGCTATTGCTGACACTGGCTGGAAGGAGGGAAATGCAGAACAGCCTTAGTAGAGGAGGGGGCACTCAGGCGTGACTGGAAGGGGCCCAGCTGAGAGGTGGGCTGGGGGCCCCTCTGGGAAGCACTGCGCAGGCCAGGCCTGAGTGTGGACTTTATTCAGGTATTAGGAATCCATTGAAAACCTGTAAGCAGGGGAGTGACTTGATGAGATTGGTGTTTAAGAAAGAAGATAACGCAGGGTCGATTGGACTTGGAATTGGAGTGGGCAGGAGTTGCAGAGGGGCGATTTGTGGTAGACTTTGATATTTTCACTTGGGAATGTTTTTTTGTTGTTGTTAATCCTCACCTGAGGATATTTTCCCATTGATTTTTAGAGAGAGAAGAAGGGAGGGGGAAAGACAGATAGGAACCTCTGTGAGAGAGACATATTGATTGGTTGCCTCCTGCATGGCTGTCTAGGGTCAAGGATCAAGCCTGCAACTGAATTATGTGCCCTTGACTGAAATTGAACCTGGGACCCTTTAGTCCACAGGCTGACCCTCTGTCCACTGAGCCAACCTGGCTAGGGCTGGAACGGCTTTAACTGCCCTTCTTACCCTCCAGTTCTTGGGACGAGCCCTGAGATTCCTTCTCGTTGGATGAGTCATGCTGGCCCTCCCAGGTGTGGAGGCTCTACCCTGGCTTCTGAGGCTTTCTGTTCATTAGGACAGTGATATTTTCTGGGCATCTCCTGTGGGACTGACCTTCTGAAGCTCTTTTTACTTATTGTTGTGGCATTCGCCCAGCTGTGTGGCTCTGCTGGTTTTCGGGGTGCCTGGGTCAGGCAATATGAGGGGATGCTCAGCAAATGTCACACAGCCTTATCTGGGCTCCCTAGATCTAGAAATTTTGTGTCCCTCTCCTCTTTCTTGTGGGACTTCTGCGCAGAGCATGCTAGCTTCTCAGTAGATTGTGCTCCAGGATATTTACAGAAGTGTTAACCAGAGAGTGTAAATGACATGCACACACATATAGGCATAACTAGTGGAAAAACACTTCTTGGCTCCCCCAGCCCTAGAGACGCACCTGTGCTCCTCCCTGCCTCCCTCAGAAGTCACTGCTCTTCTGAATTTGGGGCTGTCTGGTTTCTTGAAATGTGGCTTGTCGCTTAGCATGCACAGAGCTGGACACGAATCTCTATTTTTGATTTACTGAAGTGCTGTTGCTGCCATTCCTGTTCCCCACTTGGAGTGTTCCAAGGTGGCCCTGTCCCACAATGCACCACGTGGCTCAGCAGGAGAGGAGCTTCTGAGTTGTTTTCAGGGTTTGGGGTTTTTCATGCCTCCTCAGTAGCCCAGTTTTCACACACCCTCTGCTCTACTACTCCAGGTAGAGAAGTGCCTGTTTATTTTGTTTCCTGTCTCTAAATCCAGCTCCTTAATGCTAAACAATTCTTCTAGCACCTCCAAGACTCCATGTCAAAAGTAGAGTGAAACCCTGTGAGCACCCACCCCCCCCAATCTGAGCGGAGCCCTCTGTCTGATCTTTCTGAGCTCTTGGCCTCTCTGTTGGACCCTTCAAGTTACCTGTTAGACAAGTGAGACCTCTTATGTCAAGCGCTGCACCTAGAGGCTTTTCAGGCCCAGTGCCACAGACCGTACTATTTTCCATAGCAGTTCCTTAATTTTATTCTTAAAAACAGCTTTTTAAAAACTCCAGTGGACGCCCCAGGTGTGTCTATTCCCCCACCCCCTTAGGATTACAACAACCTGATTCTTTATTTATTTAAATACATTTTTATTGATTTCAGAGAGGAAGGGAGAGGGAGAGAAAGATAGTAACATCAGTGATGAGAGAGAGAGAATCACTGATCAGCTGCCTCCTGCATGGCCCCTACTGGGGATTGAGCCCGCAACCTGGGCATGTGCCCTTGCCCAGAATCGAACCCGGCACCGGCACCCTTCAATCCGCAGGCCAATGCTCTGTCCACTGAGCCAAACCAGCTAGGGCCTTGCCATTGGCTTTAGCTCCTTAAGCTCTTTGCTTGAACCTCTGGGGGCTTGAGGGGTTGATTGTCCAGGAGGGAGCAAGGGGACTTTCCTTTGTCCTGCCCAGCAGCAGTGTCCTTTGACCCCAGTCCCAGAGGGCCTCCCTCATCCATTTCTTCCTGGCCTCTTCCCTTTGATATGCCCAGTTGGTCGTGCCCAGGAGACCTTGCTGTGAGTTCTTTGGTACTAGCCTGCTGTACTCCAAGTTTCCTCTTCTCTCCTGGGCTTGCCTGCCAGCATCTGAAAAGCCCTTCTCCCTCTTAAGAAGTGTCAGCTAGACGCTAGGATGATTAAAAAACATCATTGGGTTGTTGTTTCCTTTGCATGGCAGACATTGGTCTGCCCCTACTCAGGGAATTTAAGGTAGTCTGTAGGCTTCCTGTGGGTTCCTGGCCTGTCCATAGAGTTCCCTCTTCTAAGACAGATACTCCATCCTGGATTTGGTCACCTCCCTCTTTTTTGTGTGTGTCTTGTGATTGTTATTAGTTGGTTCAGGAAGGTTACTGCTTGGCTCTGTCCTACTTGCTAATCAGGTCCAAGACCGGACCCTGCTTCCTCTCTTAAAGGTGTTTGTGCACTATATTGAATCCCTTAAGAAGTGTGCAGAGTCATGAGTGACAGCTTCAAGGATTCTTCACAGATGGACATGCTTGTGTAACCAGCATCCAGATTAAGAAACAGACCCCAGAAGCCCCTTGTTTGTTGTTTGAGTTATCGCTTCTCTTCCACCCCCATCTGTCTTCTCTCACCCCTAGCCCTGGATTCCTGCTTTCCAACTTAAACTTACATGAATGGAATTGTACCTCATAGTTTCTTGGGTCTGGCTTCTTTGGTCAAAGTGTACTCGAGAGACTCATGTATGTGTATGTAAGTCAACTGTGACATTGCCAAAATTAACTATTTTTGACCTATAAAAGGCAAATTCATACGTCTTGATGTAAATGTTCAATCCTGCTCGCTGATAGGTGGGTAACAGTCTCCATACCTTCAGCTGCCTCCCCCGTGGGAGCAGGGCTTGTGAGTGCTTGCCTGCGTGGGTTTCCGGTGCTGGTCACCTGGAGTGTGCTTTCTGGCCCACAAGGTTTGCATGCTTTCAGTCTTGGTCTTATTTTAAAATGTGACCTTTCTCTTTCCTCCCCGGGAGATAATTCTTGTAGTCTTTGTTCAGCCAACTAAAACCCGTCATTGCTGTCTGGCATCAGTTTTGTTTTGTTTTTTCTAATTCCCCTTCAGCATGCCAGCTCAGTTTCCTCCCAGCCAGGAGGGTCATGTCATGCTGTGGGGCAGGGCAGGGGTTCCTTAATGCCAGGCTGCCCCAGTTTGTACCAGTCTGTGACAATGATATGGGTGAGGGTTGTCAACCACCCTTTCTTGGGAAGGACTCATCCACATTGAGAGGTGGTTCTTCCTGCAGTTTGCATAAGAAATTGTTGGCTCCTAAGGTTGTTTTTGAAGTTACAGAGTTGGAGAGTCTCTTTCCCAGATCCCTGGGCTGGGCAGCTGCAGTTCTGTGACTCAGCCCTGACTGTATCTCCCTCTGGGGCTCAGTTATCTCATCTGAAGGGTGTCCTGGGGCAGGTGAGATGATCGAGATAGCCCTTCAGGGGGCAGACCTCGCTTCACCAGTGCCCTTTTAGCCGTGTCCTTGTAGCTCCTTGTGTGTGGAATTTCCACCTACCTAACCATTCTGTCGTCCCTGCTTATCCTTCATCCCCTTCCTTGCGTCCTCTGCCTGCTACCCACACCCAGAACCCCCTGCCCACCATCCTGGCTCCCAGATGCCGGTGGTAACCAGGCTCAGCCTCTCTGTCTCACATTCCAGGCCCCCTGATTTTATTAATTACCCTCTGGGTTTGTTTCTGTGAGAAACTGTGTCTTCCTTTTTTGGAACTGTCTCCTTCCTCTTGACACCCATCAGAGGAGCATTTACTGTTTGCAGAGCATAGTCTGTTCTGGGCATTAGAAAGCACACCACCCACCCCAGCTCTTCCCAGACTTGAATGTGTGTGTGTGTGGATTAGAATGTGGGTTCTGGTTCTGAGGTGTGGAGTGAGACCTGAGCATCTGCATTTTAGAGAGTCCCAGGTGCTGCTGCTGGTCCTTGTACCTCACCCTTTGACAACCAAGACTAGCAGGAAGTGGGCTGGGGGCACAGGAACCAGCATCCCGGGCCTGTGTGCCTCCTTGCTGACGTGGCTCCTGGATTTTCATTTGTTCCTGGACTGACAGGATGACCAGTTTCCCCTGCTGTGCTGTCCTATTGGCAGACCCACCCTGCCGGCCTCTGACAGGCTCTCCAGCTCCCAGCCTCCTGTTTCTGTCACTGCCAGCAAGCCTTTTACCAACAGCTCAGGCCCCTGAGGAGGCAATGCATTGTGGGGGACCTGGAGGAGAATATGGTTTTTAAATAATAATTATAATCTTAAGTGATTATTATTCCCCTTTGAGCAGTGCTCACCTGCCTCTTCCCAGTAGTACTCATGGTCTTGGGCCCACTCAAAACCTTTGGCTAAATTGTATCAAGCCTGGGCCCTTCTGGCAGGACCCTGCCCTTCAGCTTTCCTGGTGCTAGCCAGCCAGTTGTGCCAGCTCCAGGAAGGGAAATCCGTCTGCAGATCTCCCAGGTCGTCTTGGCCTCATTTCTCCTTGATGGCACCAAAGCCAGAAGTGATGTGAGGGCTGTAGGCCTTGGGGGAGGAGGAGAGGACCCAAGGCTCTCTGGAGAAAAAGGGCTTTGAGGGTCATGGGGCGTGGGGTGGTGCGGTGTGGAGCCTCCTGCCAGATCTCCCCCTCAGAGCAGCACTTTCTCCTGGTGGTGAGGTACCCACGAGCTGTCCCACCTTTCAGATGGGAGTGGCACAGATTGGGTTGGGGCCCATGTGGGACTTGGACCGCATGGGCAGCTTGGGGTCTTCAGTGGGGCCCATATGATTTCAGGATAGACTCAGGGTAGTCAGGCGAGGGTGGATGCCACCTCCCTCATTGATCACAAGTTTTCCTCCAGACTCCCTCTTGTTTCCAAGAGGGGAGGGTGAGCCAGTGGGTGGGTGTCAAGACTGGCCCGAGGGTTAGAGAAGAAAGCCAGCTCAGCGCCCCCCATCACCACGTCACCAATGTGCTGATAAAACCCAAGTGTTTATGTCTTAGAAGCTGCGTTGGAGGGAGCGCTGGTCTCCTGGCATTTGTATAGCTTATTGCTTTCCAGGACGATGGTCTGGGAGAAGAGCCAGGAGCTGCTGGCCGGCCTCCAGATCTGGGCTGGATTACACGGCTGGGCTTGCCCAGAGCTGTGAGTCCCACCCATCACCAGCCCTGCCTGGAGGGACTGGCTAGAGAGGTCATGGAGACCAGAGCTGTTCTCAGAGGAGCAGCGGAGCAGCCTGCTCCCCACGCCCAAAGCAGGCGGAGTGATGGAGCCCACCTGAGACTCTAGCCTGAAACTCCTCACTGCCCCAGGTGGTAGGGTTGCTGGGCCATCCATGGGCCCTTACACTGAGTCGAAGGACACAGCCCAGGTGAGGCCCTGCTGTGAAAGGCAGCTTGTGGAGGTGGGGGGAAATAAGGGTGGAGGTGCTGACCAAGGCTACCCTCCATGGCTGCGTGTGGAGGGCAGGTCTGCTGTGAGTGGCACCCTGCTCCTGTCTGGGAAAGGGAGTGCTGGATCTGTCCCTGGGGTAGGGAAAGCCTGACTGCAGCTCTGGAGTCACACTTAGTTCTCACTCGGCCACTCATTTGCTCTTGTGACCTTGACAGGTTGCTTACCCCCCAGAACCTTGTCTTATCTGTCTCTGGAGGTAGAGGTAGCCCTTCAGAGCCTTCCCAGCCGGCAGGCTGCCCTCCACAAGGCAGGCGTGCAGTCTGAGGTGCAGCATCTGCAGGAGTGAACAGGAGAGAGGCTCCTGCCTGTTGGGCTGGGGGAGGCTTCACGGAGGAGCCCTCGGTTAAGCAGAGAAGAGGCCATGGGGATGGGATGAACGGTGTGCAGGGCTTGTGGGTGTGCAGGTTTGGAAGGGGGGTAGGGGCTGGGCCTAGGCTCCTCTGGATCCTGGGCTGCTTGTACCTTCTGGGCAGTGTCTGCTGCCTTCCAGCTGTCTTCCTGTAGACATGGAGGCGGAGGCGGAGGTGGAGGCAGTGCGGTTGGCGTAGGGCAGCACCCGTAAATGCTGAGCTCCTGACACGGGCATGTTCTGTGAAAGCCTCTTGTTGTTTCTCTCTTTTTGTTAGTGGAGTTTGTTTTTTTCCTGTTTGAGGGAAAATTTATATATCACCTGGTACCCACATTTCAGATTCCTTCCAAGAGTGAATCTCACCCCAGAAAGTTCCTCATGCCCCTTCCCAGACAATGCTCAGCTCACCCTCCTCAGGCTTCCTGATTTTGTTTCTACCACAGGTTAGTTCTGCCCATTCTAGAACTTGACATAAATGTGTAATTCCATCCCCCAGGTATAACCTCATTTAGCAGTTGGCTGTGTGTGCCCCACGGTGCTTCTTTCCACAGGATGACATTGCCTTGTGGGGCCTTTCATACTGTTGGTTGAGGAGAGTAGGCAGGGAAGGAGCAGCAGATGGGGTGTGAGGAGCTCCACCATCTCTCTCTGGATCAACTAGAAGGGCCTAGCCTTCCCTCAGGTGTCAGTGGCGCCTGGGCCCTGTGCCTGCTGTGAGTGCGTGTGTGTGCGCACACGTGCATGTGTGTGTGTGTGCCCATGTCACAGGGGGTGATGGTGATGAGGGGGCAGAATGCCTCCCTGACTTTTCTGTGGCACGGGCCTGGACGGGGAGGAAAGGAAATGAGAATTTAGCAGGGACCTGTCCCAGTTCATGGTGTAACTGCCCTGTTGAGTAGGTGGGTAGTGACCCTTCTGTAAACAAGGACCTGGGGAAGGTGATCTGTGCAGGTCTCTGTGCATTCCCACACACGCGTTTTGTTCACAGGAGGGCAGAGCTGGCCCCCAGGGACTTGTGTCCCTGCCCTTCCCTACCAGGGTCAGCCCACCTGGGGACACCTACCCACCCACCTGGAATGGTCCAGGTGTAGGCCATCGAGGAGAACCTGACTGACCCCCTCCCCCAGATTCTAGTTTCCCTGAGCCAGTGATCTGGTTGGGCAGCTGGCCGGACCTGGGCAGATAGGCACTGCATGGGCCTGCTGCCTGGAGGCTGCTGGGGGCCAGGCAGCGTCCTCATCCGAGCCTGTGGTGGGCTCCCACCAGGCTGGGCATCAGCCCCTCAATCCAGTGGGCCATTGTGCTGCCAGCTTGCTGGTCCAGCCCCCAGTCTTGCTTCTACTAACCTGGCAACCTCCACTCCCCAGGCTGTGGCCTCTCTAGGATGGGTGCTTCCTGTCCCCACACCCGTAGGTAAGTGGGAGGGCAGAGGTCTCTGGCTGTGGTCATTTTGCTGGGAAGAGCAGAGCAGTAGTTCCTAGGGGCCCTGACCCTGGCCCTTTTGCCTCTTTGGTGATGTTGCTTTGCTGTTTGTAGACAGTGGTGGCCCACACTTGGCCAGACTGGGCGGCCGGACAGCATCATGCAGCCAACTCTGCTGGGGCTCCACCTAGTGGAAAGTGCAGCGAGTTGGCTCAGCTCTTTTCTGCTGAGCATGCCTGTGGTGAGGTCAGGCACCAGAGGAGTCTATCCCAGCCCAGTAGACCTTGATCAGTCATTCAGCTGTCCCCCGGCTAGTGCAGTGCCTGGCAGGGCTGGGCAGCGGGGACTCACGGAGAGTCCAAGTCTTGTTCTGCCACCCACTCCCTGAGCTGCCCAGTAGTTTGGCTTGGTCTCTGACAAGGGCAAGTAACCTCTAGTTGCAGGGTCTGGCACGTGCTGAGGTGGAAACCACTGGGTAAAATGCTCTGTCTGGGCAGGGTGGCACAGGGCTGTGTGGTGAGCATCTGGTTGGCTATGGCTTCCTGTTCAGTGTTGCAGTGGTCTCTGCTCTCCTTCCCAAGGCTGGGCTCAGCTCTGTCTACTGGTTGTCTCTGGCCTCAGGCTCTGTCCCACTGATCCAACTCTCCTCATGGGGGTTAGGGGGGCCTGGACTCCACACAGGCAGCTGTACCTACAGAGCTGGTTCTGCTGCTCTCTGGGTCATCAGAGATCCCAGACCAACCACCCTGACCAGCCGAGCCCCCCTCCCCCTGGGCCACCTCTGTGAGAGGGAGTTGTGCTAGGGGCCAGAGAGACAGCTGGCAGGTTGGAGTTGAGGCCTCCCAGCCACCCGCACCCCCGGGTCTGGTCACATTCCTGAGGGACCTGCTGAGCCTCCCTGGCCCTGGGGGCGGGGGAAGGGCAGGCAGGGATGGGCTCCAAGCTGCTGCAGGCCTCCTCCCCCACCCTGGCCCAATTCCAAGGGAGCCCTGGTCTGCCCACTGGAGTGGTGTACAAGGAGCCAGAACCTCAGGACCCCCCTCTTGTGGGACCTGAAAAGTTGGGGGCAGAAGCAGCCCACCTGCATCTGGTAGCTGCTGCCAGTGGCTTTGGCAGGGTGGCATTGAAAGGCCAAGCTTTCGAAAACTATAAGGGGAGGCCATGTGGTCAGGCTGGCTGGGCAGGAGGGGCTGGGCCCTCTGGGCAGGGAGGGGGCAAGAGCAGATTTGGAAGGGAAGGAGGCAGGAGAGCCTGAAGCGGTTGAGACTGGTTCTTATAAATAGCCCATTGCACCAGTGCCTCCAATTTTGACCTTTTGTCATGTAAATGTGGCTGGCCTGGGAAGTGCCTTGCCCAGGCCTCCTGTCATCATGCCTGCCATGAATTTGTGCCTGCTCCCAGCTCCCTAGGCTGAGGTGGTCCTTGGAATACCCTAAAGGTCCTGGGTGGGAAGCGGGTGCGGTGTCTTTGAGCTCCCTAGACCTGCCATCTTAACCTGCCACTGGGCCTGTTGGCAGGGCACTATGGCCACTGTCTCCTTCCCAGCTGGCTGCCCCTGTCATCCCAGCCAGAGAGAACCCCTGACCTTTTTGGGAGCAAGGGCTCAAGGACTACCAGGCACCTTCTACTTCATTGCCCTCCCTCCCCCCATGATGACTGTCTGGGTGACCATGTCCATCTTCTCTCCAGGTGACCAGGCATTGATGCACCCCCAAGGGAGGCCACGCGCTCAAGGAGGCCACCCCTGCTTGCTGCTGCTCACATGGTTTCTGGGCCCCTGGCACTCCGGTAGGCTGGGGAAAGGGAGCTGGCAGGGTGGGCGAGTGGGAGGGAGACTTTGGGGAGGGAGGGCATCATCCACCTGCTCCTGCTGGGGGATTTCTGGGAGGCCCACACGCCCTGCAGCTCTCAGCCTGTATCCTGGCCTGCAGTCCTTTGTGTGCGGGCAGCATGGGCAGCTCAGAGGGGAGGCTGGGCCCGCTGTCCTTGGTTTGGGGAGGAGGGGCTCATTGTGGACTCACAGGCTCTGGAGGATGGGACCTCCTGCCCTCACCAGTCCCTTTGACAGGCTTGGAGCACTAGGCATCTGGGTGCTGGTGGAGCTGATTGTACTTCCCTGGGGCCAGGTGTTCCAACCAATGTGCAGGTCGTGCCTTGGGCAGCTTGTCCCTGTCTGGCTGGCTGTGGGGCAGGGAGTGGGGGAAGGTTGGTTCCCGTAGGACCTGGCTCCAGAACAGCCTTGCAGGGCCAGGTTGGCCTATTGTCTAGCAAGCGTTTGCTGCCTCCTGCTGTCAGGCCCTGGGTGCAGCCTGGCACCCACGTGTTTACGGAAAGCTCTGATGCCTCTTTTGGGGGTTGAGTGGTTGCTAGGGTTTTGTTTTTTTTATTAATCTTTGCAAACAAGGGCACGTGTGGGGTTGGGGGGTGGTATTTGTGTCACAGGGAGGCAGGGTGGGCGCGATCCCTCCAGGCTTTGTCCTGAGGGAGGCAGAGCTGGGTGCCTTGGTAGAAGCAGGAGGTACCAGGTGAGGAGAGGCTCAGAGCACTCAGTTACTTCAGAGATTGAGGCCAGATGGCGTGAGGGTACCTTTGACAACTGTTTGGCACAGTTGCCTGTGGAAGGCTTTATGTTCCCTGAGTGGCTGGAGGGGCACGGAGCCACGACCTTGTGCTGTAGGCCCTGCCACTCTGGTGGGCGTATGGTGATCACACTGCCACACACCCAGCCTGCTGGGTTCCTGATGAGGCCAGAGGCTTCTGCCGTTTGGTACTTATGATACCAGTTAGTGACTGTGCCAGTCTATCAAGGCCAGCTGGCTGTCTTTCCCATGCCCAGACAGTGCTGCCCTGCCCAGAAAGGATCCAGGGTAGGTCCCATGTGGTGCCAGTGGTGTGGCCAGGCCACATTTTCTACTCAGCACCCAGAGACCCAGACCAGAAAGTACTCTGTGGCCTCCGGTGGGCAAAGCACTTGTGAGTTGGGGGCAGGTGAGGGACTGCCTGTGGGCTGCATTGTTTGGGCGGTGGTAACATACATTGGCAAGTCTGAAAGCTTGGTAAGCCTGTCGGGTTTTTAAGAGCACCCAGTGAAAAGCAGAAGTCACAAGGCTGGAGGCTGTACATTTGGTTTGGCTCACAGGGCATTTAAGAAAAAGAATCTTCGTTTAATATTGGGAGATTTCACAGTGGGGCGTGGCTCATGGTTGAGTGTTAACCGACGAACCAGGAGATCACAGTTCACTTCCCTGCCGGGCCCCTTGCCTGGGTTGCGGGCTTGATTCCCAGTGTGAGGTGTGCAGGAGGCAGCCACTCCATGGTTCTCTCTCATCATTGATGTTTCTATCTCTCCCCTTGTCCCTTCCTCTCTGAAATCAATAAAAGTATATTAAAAAATATTGGGAGATTTGACCTAAAAATTTGGGCTTTTAGCTTATCCTCAAAGCTGTGTAGCTGCGTATTCACATGGGAAGTTGGCCTTCCCAGAGCTCCTGCTCCCTTCAGTCCCTGCCACTTCCCAGCTCCTCAGAATCCTCTGCTGTCATTTTTAGGTCCCTGTGGGCCTGTGGTTGACTTCCTTTAGTGTGGAGATGGTCCATGGGCTGTGAAGGCAAGTTCAATCCCAGTATCTCTGCTTGGCATGGAGTGACTTTCATTGTCCTGCTTTCGCTTTCTCATCAGTGCAAATGGGGCCAGTGCCGCTGCCCCTTTTCTGGCAGTCTGAGTGCTAGGTGACCAGTGTGAGTTCCCTTCCTGTGTTCTGGGCCTGGGGAGGTGGCCAGTGGCCAGGTCAGCTTAGAGGCCTGAGTGCCACTGTGGCCCACCCAGGCCTGGAGCCCTTGCACTAGGGTCCTGGTCAGCTAACTCATAAACCTGTTCTTGCTTGCAGGTGGTACGCGTGGGCAGGGCGTGGGGACATGGGGCCTGACATGGAGCTGCCCAGCCATTCGAAGCAGCTCCTGCTGCAGCTGAACCAGCAGAGGACAAAGGGCTTCCTGTGTGATGTCATCATCATGGTGGAGAACTCCATCTTCCGGGCCCACAAGAATGTCCTGGCCGCCAGCAGCATCTACTTCAAGTCCCTGGTCTTGCACGACAACCTCATCAACCTGGACACGGACATGGTCAGCTCCACAGTGTTCCAGCAGATCCTGGACTTCATCTACACGGGCAAGCTGCTGCCTAGCGACCAGCCAGCGGAGCCCAACTTCAGCACTCTCCTCACTGCCGCCAGCTACCTCCAGCTGCCCGAGTTGGCAGCCCTCTGCCGTCGAAAGCTCAAGCGAGCCGGCAAGCCTTTCGGCTCTGGGCGGGTGGGGGCTGCTGGCATGGGGCGGCCCCCCCGCAGCCAGCGGCTATCCACAGCTTCTGTCATCCAGGCTCGGTATCCAGGGCTCATGGATGGGCGCAAGGGGGCCCACACCCCCCAGGAGCTCCCCCAGGCCAAAGGCTCAGATGATGAGCTCTTCCTCGGCAGCTCCAATCAGGAGAGTGCACACAGCCTGGGCCGGGCCGTCTGTCCAGCCAGTGGGGAGGCCGGCCTGGGCAGTTGCAGCACCAATGGGAGCAGTGGGGGCTGCGAGCAGGAGCTGGGCCTGGACCTGTCCAAGAAGAGTCCGCCCTTGCCCCCCGCCACTCCTGGTCCCCCCCTCACCCCAGACGATCCCGCCCAGCTGAGTGACAGTCAGCATGGCTCACCCCTCTCGGCCTCCGCTCCTCCCGTTGCCAACAGTGCCTCTTATACCGACCTGGGGGGCACCCCCAGTGAGCCCATGGATCTGGAAGGGCCCGAGGACAACCACCTGAGCCTGCTGGAGGGGCCTGGCGGGCAGCCCCGGAAGAGCCTCCGGCACTCGGCCCGCAAGAAGGAGTGGAGCAAAAAGGAGCCCATGGCAGGTTCCCCCTTTGAGCGGAGGGAAGTGGGGCCCAAGGGCTCCTGCCCAGGGGAAGAGAGTGAAGGGCTTGGGGACAGGGTTCCCAACGGCATCCTGGCCAGTAGTGTAGCAGGGGGTGGCCCCAGCGGGCCCTACAGGGAGCCCCCATACCCCTGCAAGGAGGAGGAAGAGAACGGCAAGGACGCGAGTGAGGACAGCGGGCAGAGTGAGAGTGAGGGGGGCAGTGGCCATGCCAGCGCCCACTATATGTACCGGCAGGAAGGCTACGAGACAGTGTCCTATGGGGACAACCTGTATGTGTGCATCCCCTGCGCCAAAGGCTTCCCCAGCTCTGAGCAGCTCAACGCCCACGTGGAGACGCACACGGAGGAGGAGCTGTTCATCAAGGAGGAGGGTGCCTACGAGACGGGCAGCGGGGGTGCGGAGGAGGAGGCGGAGGACCTGTCAGCGCCCAGTGCAGCCTACGCAGCTGAGCCCCGGCCCTTCAAGTGCTCAGTCTGTGAGAAGACCTACAAGGACCCGGCCACCCTGCGACAGCATGAGAAGACACACTGGCTGACGCGGCCCTTCCCCTGCAACATCTGCGGCAAGATGTTCACGCAGCGTGGCACCATGACACGCCACATGCGCAGCCACCTGGGCCTGAAACCCTTCGCCTGTGATGAGTGTGGCATGCGCTTCACCCGCCAGTACCGCCTGACGGAGCACATGCGCGTGCACTCGGGTGAGAAGCCCTATGAGTGCCAGCTCTGTGGGGGCAAGTTCACCCAGCAGCGCAACCTCATCAGCCACCTGCGCATGCACACTTCCCCCTCCTAGAAGCCAAAGACCTTCTCCAGCCTGGGGCGCTCTCTGCAGACTCGCCTTCTGCAGACTCGCCCTCAGGAACAATGGAAGAAAGAAGTAAGGAGGCCCAGGGGGCAGGCCCGGACCCCAAATCTAGTGGGGGTGGCTCCTGGTGACACCTCTAGCCAGCCCCCCCTACCCAGAGCTTTAATCCACAGTCTGTACCAAGGGAAGAGAGCAGAAGAAGGCCGGGTCCCGAGCCCCAAAGGTATTGTGGGTGTGCAGTCTACCTCCAGATCCCGCCCAGGCCTCTGCCCCCTCTCCCAGGGCTGCCATAGGGCCTGTGGGAGTGGGTCACCGGTCCGTACTCGGCCTTTTTCTACAGGTCAGGCCTGAGCAGGGGGAGTGGGGACCACCCTCTGCTGGGAGGATCAGGGCTGCCTGTGGCCAGGGGCAGTGTCCCTATAGCAGGAGTGCTAGTCTGTGTGTGGGCCACCGTGGCTCTAAGGGGAGCAGTGCTGGATGGGAGGCGATGGAGGCCCCCCACTCGAGCCAGCGGGGCCTTCACTGCCTACCTCTCCACAACTAAAGAGCCCTCTGGGCCGGTGTTGCTGTTATTCCTACTGATCTGTTCCTTTTCCTTTGTGAGTTTTGTTTTTTAAACCAAAACCAACAAGAGTTTATTTTCCTCCTGGCCCCTCGGGGCTGCGCCTGGGTCTGCAGACTGAATGTATGGGGCAGTCGCCCCTCCCGCCTGGCTGCAGGCTTCGGGGCGCCCACCCCTTCAGGCCCCAGAAGCCCTTCTTGGCCAAAGGCTTCCCTGGGCCCCAGCCCACCTCGGCTGCCTCAGGAGAGAGAGTGCTTTTCCTATAGTTTCTGAGGAATCTTTGTTTAGAGGTACTTGTTTTTTATTAAGAGAAAAACCAGTGTAATGTTTATGTGAATGTTTGAACTGGAAGGTCTGGGGTTCGAGGGGGGAGGGGGGAGGCTGGACTGGGTGCCAGGGCCGTCGGTACTCGTTTTCCTTTTCTTTGTGTGTGTGGTGTGCACAGTGCGTGTGGACAGCTGGTGCGCTTTCCTTCTTCCTTACCTGTCAAGGTGGAGAGACTTCTGACCTTTTGCTACCTCTTGAAATTCACGAAGAACAGTAAGTTGGTGACTGGCAGTTGAGGCAGTGACACTTCTGTTTCCTCTCGTTAGTGCACAAAGACCTTGACGTGCACAGCCCTGGGCCCACCACGCATCACGCTCTCAGGCTCCTGCAGCTTCGGAGTCTCTGCTCATGTGTGGGTGTTCTGGGCACAGGGCTAGTCGTGGCCACCCTGAGGGTGTTCTGAGTGTCTGCTGAGCCAGAGAGCCCACACAGCTCCAGTCTGGGCCCAGGGAGGGTGTGAGTGCTCCAGCCCCAGGGGAGCCAGGTATTGGGCAACGGGGAGATGGGAGCCAGCTCTTTTCGGCTCCTTGCCAGGACTAGGATGAGGCGGAAGTGAGCCCCCCATCCTGTTCCCTGGGCCTGCAAGAGCTTGAGCGTGGGAAAGGAGCAGCCTGCCTAGCCAGTGCTAGCCGGTGTGGAGGCATGGGAGGGGCTGACCAAAGTGATGTGTTCCCTCTGGGGGACAGAGAGGGGACTGGCCCTACTTGGGCGAGTCCTGGCCCACTGCCGCTCTGTCCCGGGGCTGGCTGCCACCCATTGGCTCAGCCTGTCTGGGTTTCACCCCTCACCCCTCACTTTGGGTTTTCTCCACCAGCCTCAGACACCTCCACGGCCCGGAGCTCACAGGCCAGACCAAGGTGCCGAAGTTGGCTCCACTGTCCTCGGCCGACTGGAGCCACAGGGCTGAGCCGGTAGCTTTATCTTCTTCATTTTGCTTCGTGCTTTTGCTTTTTTTCTCTTCTTTTTTTCTTTCTATTTTAAGTTCAGACCAAAAAATTCCGGAGTCATCCCTCCCCCTAACCCTTCCAGAGACCCTCCAGCTGAAAACAGAGCCTGAGTTCAGGGACCCGAGTGGTGAGTGGTGTGTTTTGGGACTGAGGGCTCCTGGGTGAGCCCTCAGGCAGTGCCCACAGCCCTGAGCCAGCCCTCTTCCTTTGGATGGGAAACGGAGGACTGTGCCCAGGGCCTCTGGTTCTAGCAGGGCAGTGGGGGCCGGGCCTGCCGCAGGCCTCTTTGCTCTCCTGACCCCACTCACTCCGGCAGCACTTAAGCCACACGACACAAAGTCTGTACTGCATGGGAGGTGCACGCATGCCCGGCCTGTGGTGGCCGCCCCCGCTGTGGGCAGCCACAAACGTGAGGTGATTCATTTGCAGAGCTTCAGGGACTGGGCGCAAGGCCCCTCACTCAACGACGTTTGTGCGACATAGTATTGTACCCGCCTGAGTATTGTACGAGCCTTTTCTGTATTTTAACAAGAAAGCAAAACACTAGTTTCCTATTTAAGATTTTAAGGGTTTGTGGGGCAGGGCGGGATTGACACACACTTGGTTTTGTTTTCGTTTTCCTTTGAGTTCCTGTGGCGTGTGCTTGTGAGTGTGCGTGGAAATGTGTTAAGAGCCTCACAAGGAAATCAGGCCATTGGAGGCCCAGGGCGGCTTACAGTTCTCTGCTTTAGTCATTTAATTCTTGAATGTTTTGGAGAAACAGGAAACAGAAAATAGCAGTTGTCATGTAGGAAAGAGAGGATAAACAACAACAAAAAGAAAAAAGAAAAAAAAAAAAAAAGCTCATACCCAAATTCACAAAACCTATTTTTTAAACCAAAGCACATTTTGAATGAGTATGGAACCTCAGCAGGCTCAGAAAAAATATACTAATATATTTATCTCATTGTTTACATAAACTCTTACAGTTTCAGACCTCAGCAGCTGGAAGGCCAGTCCCAGCGAGTCCTAGTCTCTGGAGGCCCCTCCAAGTGGGCCCTGGTAGAGCTCCGGGCAGAGGGCACCTACGGGGCTGGGCAGGTGTGGCGGCTCCCGGGTTCACCTGAGCCTTCTTTCCCAGCCCTGCCTCTCCAAGCCCAGCTGGCACCAAAGAGCTTGGGCCAGTGCTGACTGGCTCCCAGGCCTTCTGGCCATCCTGGCCAGCTGGCACAGCGGGGTGCTGTTGGCTCTGACCACAAGACCGAGGCTGGGCTTGGGCCTGGGGAGGGCGGTGAGCCCCACCTCTGCTCTGCCTGAGATCCTGGGGTGGGTTGATGTGAGGGTCCCTCTCAAGCCAAAAAGCCAGGACCTTTGCACATCCATTGATTCTGGCTGGTCCCGGTCCCTGGGGACCCACCCCACCACCGCCAGTAGCAGGAGGGACTTACTGGGCTGGTCCTTACCAACACAGACGGTGCAAACACTCTGAACAGTGTTGTTTTTGTATCAATATGTTTGTGCAGTAATGAATGTATTTATTTCTCAGACGTGGGGCGAGCGAGAGGCAGCCCGGGCTCTGCCACCGCACGCTCCTGCCAGACCGAGCCACTGCAGGGGCTCGTCCAGGGTTGCAAAAAGAAAAGATGAACCTTTAAGCAAATGAGAATCTCAGAGACTCGCAGCATAGCCATACACTCAGCCTGTGAATGAGCAGTCCGGACCCAGACGGCTTTCAGAACCCCACGCAGCCATGCGTGTGTTTCCTGTTAGTCACCACGTGCTGCCGGGCTGTCCTCTGCCCCCACCCCATCAGTATTCACTGGACCTGACCGAGTGCAGGAGTGCGATCTGGGCTGGCTGGCTGGGCAGGCAGACGCCAGCCACCATCCCTGCAACCGTCCTGAGTTGGGGTGAGGCCTGGGCAGCCAGAAGGGCAGGGCTCAGGGAAGAGGTCACTGTATCCGTCCTGTCCCCCGACTTGGGGGACAAAAGCAGAGGCGCCAGGCCTTAGGCGAACAAACAAGGGAACTCAGCTCTGCCCCCTGAGGGACCAAGGCCCTTGCTCTTCCCCAGAGCCACGTCGGGGCAGATGCTATTGAACCTGTGAATCCGATGCCAGGAGAGGGGATGGAGAGGGACCTAACCAGAGCCTCAGTCTGACATTCCAAACGAGGGGGTGGGTGTGCACTGTGGGAACTGAGGCTGCCCAGTACCCCCCAGCTTCAGTCACCCCACTTTTTCTACCAGGAACTCCTCCCCCTACCTCACCTTGCTATTTATTGCTGTAATTTATTGACCTCAAAAATGCTGCATAACAGACCTCACTTGGGACAGGGAGGATCTCCAGGCCCCCGCCCCCTCCACTTGGCGGGGCCCTGTGGGGCCAGGTGCTGAGGGGAGCCTCTCTGTACCCTACCCATCACTTGCTTTCCCCCTCCCCCCTTGGGGGACCCCAGGTTGGGCACTGGCCCATTCATAAATACCTCGAGGGGGAGGGAGAGGGATGGGGTTATAGCTGTTTTGTTTAATTGGAACTGGAAGAGGGATCATGTCCTTACTTTATGTCCTTCCCAGAAAGGGGGAGGGACACTGATCGCACTCCTGTACTGGCCACCGCCGCTGTCAGTCATCACGTTGAGTTCACTTCCCTCGAGAGTTTGGATAAATTCAGGTCAGAGCTGCAAGTACGCAGCCCTCAAGTGTCATAGAAAAGCAATTCACCTACGACTGATCTCTCCATTCAGAAGTGTGCAGTCTTAATGTACAGTGATGAGAAACTGTTATTTTATGATCTTTTCATTAAAAGCTTGATTGAAAACTATCTTTCGTGGGGCCTGTGTGTTCGTGGCTGTTCTTTCTCACTAAGTGACAAACCGCTTTCCTTTTTGACCAGCACTCTGGGGTGCATCCTCTCCGGCACGCTGGCCTCAGCTGGCTGAGGCAGTTAGGAGGCAGTGGGTGTGTAGGTAGGCGTGTGGACCTGGTGGCCTGGATGAGGGGAATGGCTCTGCCCGGGCCACCTGTTGGAGCAGCCATGTCGCGCTGGGGCAGGGCAGCGGCTCTCATGTTCTCGCTCCTTCCTGTTGCTTCCTGCTTGGCCTGGAAGGACTGCCCAGGGTCTCTCGTTCTAGCCCCCTTTGCTCTCTCCACCCCACTCCCTCAGGGAGGCTGTTGAAGGGCGAGGCCACTGACTGGGGTCGGGGGGAGGGGGGAAGTGGGGGGCGGCAGGCAGGGAGGAAAAGAGAATAATCAGTCTCTGGGGGCAGGGCCAGTAAGTCAGATTCCCTGGGGGACTGTTCTCCCAGCCACCAGGGTGGGAATCCCAGGATGAGTGAAGATGGAGGAGGAGGAGTAGGGATGGGGCTGGGGTCAGTCAGCGAGCTTACACCCGACACTGTGGACTGTAGGCATCCAAGTGGCCCCAGTGCCGCAGCGGATGAGCCCCGGGACTCCGGCCTCCAGCAGAACGGGGATTGCTGCTCTAAATCACGGTGAGTGCCATTCCATTGTTTTAAAGTTTGTGTTTTATCAAAGCAACACCTGAACATAGTTTAAATCATCATATGGTTCTTTTATTAAAAAAATAAGGTTTTTATTAATTTCAGAGAGGAAGGGAGAAGGGGAGAGAGAAACATTCATGATGAGAGGTCAAGAAATGTTTGCCACAGCCCTTCTACGGGGATATTTTCTGAGTCGTGCAGCAGAAGTAGAGGAAGCTTTTGAATGGCTCCCCGAACCTGGTAAAGCCAGGGCACATGATTCAAAGGTCTCAGTGCTGCCCAGGGTTACTGGGGGTGGTCCCTGCCTCCGTGGGGCTGTTAGGTAACATGTACACCGTCACTGACTCTTTCCAGAATCTGAGTGAGAGTGTGTGGACACATGTGAGACCTGTGCTCGAGTGGCTGGGCACCGGATCCGTGCTGTCCAGCCAACTGGCATAGGCCAGCCTTGGGCCCGTAGCAAGGAGCCAGCTGGGAGGGGGCTGGCTCCCCCCCCCCCCCCGGTCCCCCAGGGACCTGCAGGTACTGTGCACCTAAGTGGGAGGCTGTTGAAGGGCAAGGCCCTGACTGGCTTACTGGGGGAAGACAGTCACTCGGGCTGAGATGGCGTGTACAGCCTCCGTGGGGACTTCGTGCCTTAGATGGGCAAGTACGGAGAGGAAGGGTCACCTGGCTGAGTGGCGCCAGCAGGGGGTGCCGAGAGAACAGAGAATTGACTGTTGCCTGAGGGGCTGAGACGGAAGGAAGCAATGCTGCCCTCTCCCCCAGTGAGCAGAGGAGAGAGCCCAGTGCAGGGAAGGGACGTGTCCTTGGTGTCAGGGGCCACCTCCACTTCTCCCCAAAGTGGACCCGGCTTCCGGAGAGTCCTGGCCGGGTGAGCTAGGAGCGTAACGGGCAGCCCTGTCTGCTGGGCACTGGCGGCTGACTAGGACCCCCAGTGTCAGGAGGCTGTAATTGTGGGTAGCTTTCACCTTTCTCAATATATTGCAGTGCTTTTTCCCAATTACAAACGTCTACTTTCCTTATTATAAAAGCAACAAATGTTGACCCTAAAACACAACACGGGTACACAAACAAGAGAAAATAAGAAAACTCATCATTGGATCTTCAGGAGTGACCTGCTCTGTCACTGGATTTTAATAGTAAAAACAGGGACTCTCGCCCTAGCCGGTTTTGTTCAATGGATAAGGGTCCTGGGTTCGATTCTGGTCAAGGGCATGTACCTTGCTTGCAGGCTCCTTCCTGGCCTGGGCCCTGGTTGGGGTGTGTGCGGAGGCAACCAATTGATGTTTCTCTCACATAAATGTTTCTGTCTTTCCCTCTAATACTCTCCCTGAAAATCAATGGAAAAATATCCTTGGGTGAGCATTAACAACAACCACCAACAGGGACTCTAACTGAACAAGAGGTATGACCGAAATTGGTCAAGTAGAACCACAAAGATCAAGGTCAGGGAAGGTGATGCCCGACCAGTGATTCAAGGGAAGGCTGTTGCATGTATACAGATCAGTGCATGAAAAGTACCGAGACGTAAAATTAGCTGGATTGCTTAGGGCAGTGGTTCTCAACCTTTCCAATGCTGCAACCCTTTAATTCAGTTCCTCACATTGTCTCGACCCACAGGTTGAGAACCGCTGCTGTAGAGCCTAAGACCATCGGAAAACACAGATATTTACGTTACGGTTCATCACGGTAGCAAAATTACAGTTATGAAGTAGCAACGAAAATAATTTTATGGTTGGGGGTCACCACAACATGAGGAGCTGTATGAAAGGGTCACGGCATTAGGAAGGTTGAGAACTACTGCTCTAGGGTATGTGGTTCTGTCCCCCCTTCTGCTCTGAGTCAGGCCAGTGTTGCCCTGGGCCTAGTGGATGCAGAAGACTGCATAACCCAGATTGGGGGAGGAGGGTGGCTCTCCCAGAGGACTTGGAACCTGAGTTCTGAAGTAGGGGCAGCCGGGGGCCACACAGGCTGACTGGGGAGACAGGCATGTGCTTCCAGTGGGAATTGGGGATGCAAAGGCGGGGCTGCTGCAGGAATCAGACCCCAGTCAGCTGCTCCCTGGCAGGGCTTGGAGGCACCAAGGTCAGGGTGGTTTGTTTCCATGACTACTGTGGCCCACGCCCCCTCCCCCCTACCTCCAGGCCACTGAGGGGAAGAGGCTTGGGTTTCCAGAACAGTGTAATTAGCTCCTGGCTTTACCCTGAAGAGGTTTTCCTTATCTCCTATCTGGATAAGTGTGGGGGTAGGTGGGAGGGGTTGGACTGTACACCCCTGCCCTGTGGGCATGCCCAGAAGCACCCATCAGTTCACCCTCCACAGCTGCAGAAACGTCACCTAGGGTAGGCCAGTATCATGGCCCATTATGACTAGACACTACTTCCAGCTTCTCTCCTGAACTTAGCGGGGACAGGGCATCCGGGCTGCCACTGTATCATTGAACCTCGGTTTTCCCATCTATTAAAAACAAGATCATGATACTTGCCCAGTGTGGGTGGTGGGGATCTTGGGGACACTACACGGCGAGAGGAGACCATTCAGGCTGGGCCTGGAGAAAGAAGTGACCACAGGGCATGGGGGGCACTGCGCCCTCCAACAGGACTGACCCAACTGTGTCAGCATATATTCTCCAGCAGCCACAGGAAAAGAAAAAGTGAATTTTAAGTGGATCAAATATACTAAAAATATTTCAATCTGTAGTCAATATAAACATTACTAATGAGATGAGTGTTTTACAGAGTGGACCAGCTACTTTCCAGAGCTCAGCAGCCACCATCGGCAGTCCTAGTGCTGGAACTGGCTCAGGCCTAGGTGGTGCTGGGCTCAGTGCTCAGAGCCTTAACCATGTGACCTCACTGATTCCTTCAACCTCATGAGGGAGAGTCTAGTAATAGCCCCCACTTTACAGATAGAGAAACTGAGGCACGGGGCCTAGGGCTGTACCACTGCCACTGTTGCCTCCACAGTTGGAGAAGTCCCCAAGCCAGAAGGGACTTCACTGCTAGACAGCCAACAGGAAGTGCCCACACCTACTCAATGCCTCACACAGGCCTGTCGGATATGCCCCCGCCTCTCTCCTGGCCCTGGGGGTTCCTTGGTGGGAGGCAGCAGAGCTTTAGTCTTCTTCACTCAGCATTCTCCCTGTATGTGTCTCTGTGTCCAACCCCCCCCCTTTTATATATATATTTTACTGCTTTTTTTAGAGAGAGGAAGGGAGAGGGATAGAGAGTTAGAAACATTGGGGATGTGCCCGCCACCAAGGTACATGCCCTTGACCGGAATCGAGCCTGGGACCCTTCAGTCCGCAGGCTGATGTTCTATCCACTGAGCCAAACTGCTTAGGGCCAAACCGCGCGCCCCCCCCCCCCCCCAGCTTTTAGAAAAAATATATTTTTTTATTGACCTCAGGAAGGGAGAGGGAGAAAGAGATAGTAACATCAATGATGAGAGAGGATCATTGACTGGCTGCCTCCTGCACACCCCCCACTGGGGATCGAGCCCGCAACCCAGGCATGTGCCCTTGACTGGAATCGAACCCCTTCAGTCCGAAGGCTGACGCGCTATCCACTGACCCAAACCAGCTAGGGCCATTCATTCTTCCCTTTTAATTGATTTAATGTGGGGGATTGTCTGCAATCCTGATACAGGTCCCAAAATATACTTGGGAAATTTTGACAAGACGGCTCTACAATTTATCTGGAAGAGAAATGTGGTTGATTCCCCCCAGGCCCTGCGCTGTTGAAGAACAGGATCTGCTTCCTGCCCTCCAGGAAGAACCGACAGCAACAAGCACACCTTCCCCCCAAAAACCCTGTCCTGCTAAGGGTGGCCCACATTACAAACTTTAGGGATTAAGTCCAGGGGGACCTTGATTGAGAGCAGACATCCAGCTGATGTATGGACACGCAACAACTGTAAACCGAGGACCTAATGCCACGTTCTTGAGAATGTAAGGATTGAAGGAGTTCATAGGCAGAAGCATGTGCCTGGGGAGAGAGAAACATCGATTTCTAGTTTCACTTATTTATGAACTCATTGGTTGATTCTTGTATGTGCCCTCACCAGGGATTGAACCCACAACCTTTGCATACCTGGAGGACACTAACCAACCGAGCTACCCGGCCAGGGTGGGATGAGTTTTGGCTAATGTCTACACTCAGGTACTCATCTTCCAAACAGGACAGAGCATTGCTGTTAAGGTGTCTTTAGATAAGAAGAAATCCATAAATTTGATATAATCAAACCCATCAACTTTCTCTCCAGAGATTGTGCTTGCTGTGTCTTGGTTAAGAAAAATTTTCCTACACCAAAGTCTCAAGCCTTCTCTAAGTCTCTGATCCTTCTAGGGTTACTTCTTATATTGAACGTGAAGTAGAGATGTACTGTACTTTTATTTCTTTTTATCATGAGCTAGTTTTCCCAGCATCATTTGTCAATGGTGAGACCTCCCCACATCCACCCCATACCTTCATCTTGGTTTCAATCCCATTTACTGGTGGCTGCCTTAGGAATGAGTGTGTGCCCTAGTTGGCCCATGAGAGATGAGGTAAAATCTATGGGAATCTTCCTCCCCAAGGGACCTGCGTCTGGGCACCTCCTGCCGCCCATTGTGACGCGCGCGGGCTCCTGGTCCCCGAGACAGGCGGCAGCGGGCTCCTGGTCCCCGAGACAGGCGGCAGCGGGCAGAGCGCGAGGAGCCATGGCCGAGACGCAGGAGCTGTTACTGCAGCTGCAGAAGGACAACCGCGACGGGCGCCTGAGGAAGCAGGAGCTGGAGGAGCTGGTGCGCGGGCTCGAGGCCGAGAGCGAGAGCCTCACTGGACGCCTGCAGGACCTGCGCGAGCGCGAGCGCAGGTGCGCGGCCCCAGTCCGCGTGGCGGGCGTGCGACCGTCGGTCATGCGGGCGGTAGCACTCGGGGCTTCGCAGAGCGTCCGGCTGACCCACCAGTTATTCTGCCCTGTCCGGCCCGAACCTCTGCTCTAGGCCGTCGGGACCGGGGCATTCTACTCAGGGGACCCACGAAGGGGAGTGTGGCGCACGGCGACCGGGACGTGGGCTTCGTCGGCCCATCAACGGCTGGGTCCCCTGTGCCGCGGGAGCCGGAGCGTCCGCCGTCTCCAGCGCCAGCACCGTCTGTGTTTCCTCTGCAGCCTGCAGCGGAGGCAAAGCCAGGCGGCGGGTGCCTTGGGAGGGGAGGCGCGCGAGGCTGCGCGGGAGCGTGCGGAGCGGGCGCGCGGACTGCTGGAGGCTGCGGAGCAGCGCAAACGGGATCTGGTGCGGACAGGCTCCTGGATGGGGCAGTGCCTACAGGAGGGCGGAGCCCTGGTGGGGCGGTGCCCCTGGAGAGGACGGGCCGTGTGTGGGGCGGGGCCGTGGAGAGGGCAGGGAAGGGGGCGAGGGCAGGACTTCAGAGAGGCTCCCATCGCCTCCTCCATCTCCGCAGGAACAACATAATCGGCAGCTGCAGGAGCAGTGGGAAGAGCTGTCAAGTCAGGTACATGCAGGAAATGCCGTTTCTTGCTTCCCCTGGAAATCCCGCTCTAGTTCCCGCTTCCGTTTCAGCCCCATGCCCGCCGCCCAGGACATTCCTCCCCACACCCCAAGCCTGCAAGCCCCGCCCTCACAAAGCTCCACCCCCAGCTATTTTACTACGGAGGGGAACCACAGAGTCTGCAGCCCGCGGAGCAGCAACTCGAGACCCAACTGTTAGCGTTGCAGGTGCGGTGCGGCCCTGACGGCTGGAGCGGCGGCGTGGGCGGGGCCATGGCCACCTGGGGAGCAGTTGCGGGGGCGTGGGGGTTGGGGAAGGAAGTCCTGGGGACCAGGGACGCGGCCCTGAGGCGCGTCTGGGTGCCGGGCGGCGGCTCCTGACATTCTTTGTATTCAATGGAAGAAACAATTGGAGTTATTGGAGGCCAAGCACGCGATGCAGGCGGAGGGCCTGCGGCAGGTGAGGGCGGAGTCGGGGTCTGAAGGGGAGGGTCGGCTTTGGGTGTGTGGGCGGAGGCTGGACTGGTGCAGGAAAGTGGAGAGGCGTGGGTGCATTACCCACTCCTCCAATCTAACCAAGGCTCCTCGAATTCCAGGGCGCACAGCGGACCGAGGAGGCGTGGGCCAGCTTCCAGGAGCAGAACGGAGTCCTGCAGGTGCTCCCCCTTCTGCCCTAAGAGCCACCAGCCTCTGACTCCGCAGCCTTCTCTCCTCCTCCCCCAGAGCGGCGGCGGCCCGCTTCCTCCCCATCCCCACCTCCTGCCCCATCCCCACCTCCTGCCCCATCCCCACCTCCTGCCCATCCCCACCTCCTGCCCCATCCCCACCTCCTGCCCCATCCCCACCTCCTGCCCCATCCCCACCTCCTGCCCCATCCCCACCTCCTGCCCCATCCCCACCTCCAGCCCCATCCCCACCTTCACCAATGCCACACCCAGTCCTGAGACCTCACTTCCCCCTCCCCCCCAGGAGCTGCAGGGGAAGGTGATGGAGGCGGCGGCTGCGCTGGATGCCTCGCGAGGCAGCAAGGAACTGTAAGGGGTTAGTTAGGCCTGTCGGGTGTGGCGGGGCGACTGTGGCCAGGGCATATCGCCCATCTCGACGCCTGTTCCGCAGCTACAACTTCCAGCCTCGCCGGGTGCAGGACTGCGCGGGGTCCCTCATGGAGGAGGTGGCCAAGGCCGAATGTGTGAGCTTGCATTCGGGCGGGGGAGGGCTGGAGACGGGCCCGCCCTCACTGGGATACCTACACCCACGGGGGCCCGCCTCCCCACGAGGGCCCGCCCCTGGCAGATCCACTCCAATGGGGCTCCCCCTCACACCCGCGGGGCCCGTCTCTCCACGGGGGGCCGCTTCTTGACGAACCCGCCCCACGGGGACCCCCACTCGCGTGTGCCCGCGATTCCCGCCCCTCTGTGAGATACCTCGCCGCTCCGCTGCGGCAGGCGTAGAGCTGGACGCCGCTCCTCTTTCCGCAGGAGAAGCGCCTGTTCGGCTGTGCGGGCGGGATGGGCGTCAGGTGAGTCGCGGGGCGGCGGCGGAAGCGCGGGGCTTGGGTCCATTCCCCGGCAAGTAGCCGGCGGGCCGCGACCGGTTTGTCCGTCACGCGTCCGTCCCCTCGGTCCGCAGGCTGTGGGCGCTGAGCGCGCTGCAGATGCTGCTGCTGCTCCCGC
The DNA here is from genome assembly GCA_026230045.1 of Corynorhinus townsendii. Taxonomy (NCBI): domain Eukaryota; kingdom Metazoa; phylum Chordata; class Mammalia; order Chiroptera; family Vespertilionidae; genus Corynorhinus; species Corynorhinus townsendii. The sequence goes on from JAPDVU010000014.1 coordinate 13,428,550, forward strand.
TCGGCTTCCTGGCGCTGCCGCTGCTCTACCTGGTGCTGGTCAACCCCGAGGCCCTCCGCCGCCTGCTCCCGCGCCTGGGCTCGGACACCGCCTTCCGCCGCCTGCGCTACACGCTGTCGCCGCTGCTCGAGCTGCGCGTGCGCGGGCTGCTGCCCGCCTAGGACTAATCACGGCCGTGGTCACCTCACCTGTCTCCCGTGTCGTTTTTGGGTGTCTGGGGGGAGCCCTAGGGGAGGCTCCTGGGGATGGTGGGTCGTGTGCTCCTCGGGCGCAGCGCCGGCTCTAGCACCTCGTCCCCTGGGCACGGGGCCTTCCAGGTGGACCTTGCGGCTAGGGAGGCCGTTCCGGCGCCCCGCGGCACGGGGGCTCCCCGGGCCAGGCCTGCAGCTTGGCAGGGCGCCCCCTCTCGGCACTCGCTCCCAGGGGCTCCGGACGGCCCCGCGGGAAGACCCTTTTCTAACGGCGCCGGCTGCTGCGCGGGAACCAGCAGGAAGTTGGTCTGTATCTTCTTACTAACCCCCCTCGCCCCCCGACGGCGGGACCGGGGAGGGAGCGGCAGGTCGGCGTCTGTGGAGGTCTGTTTCGTCCACCCGCTGCGGGTGGTGGTTCGCATCCCCGGCGGCGTCCTTTGCCGGTACCCTCTCCCGGTGGGCAGCTGGGCGGTCTTCCCTGGGGTCCGCTTCTGTGTCCTTGTTCGCCACTTCGGTCTTTTTGTTTAGGAAATGATGACCCTTCGTTACATCTTGTCTGATACAAATACTACTCTGATTTTATTTATGGTTTTTCTTTGGTAGTGAAATTGTTCCGTGTATCTCCTTGTACGAACATACACATGTTCTTGCTATGGCCTTTAAACAATTGCTTTCTTGTTGATTTGTACTCCCTAGTTTGTTTGTTTGTTTGTTTGCTTTTTTTGGCTTAAATTTGTTTATGGAATTCCTGTGTATCAAATTTTCAAATTTTATCAAATTTAAGAATTGTGCAGGGTGTCCTAAAAAAATCCATTCTTGCCTGTAAGTCACAAAGACATTCTTACACTTGAATTATTTTATTTATTTTTTAAAAAATATATATTTTATTGATTTTTCACAGAGAGGAAGGGAGAAGGATAGAGAGCTAGAAACATCGATCAGCTGCCTCCTGCACACCTCCTACTGGGGATGTGCCCGCAACCAAGGTACATGCCCTTGACCAGAATCGAACCTGGGACCTTTCAGTCCACAGGCCGACTCTCTATCCACTGAGCCAAACCGGTCAGGGCTACTTGAAATATTTTAGTTGGTGTAAATATTTTGTTTTCCCATTCATACATCGGGACTCACTAGGGTTTATGTTGTGAGGATCTTGCATTTTCATATGCATTTTTGACCTGGCTTGTCAGTCTGGAATTTTGATAATACTGAATTTAGAGATCAATTTGCAGAAATTGTGTCTTCCAATCCTCTAACATGATGTCGCTCCTTTTTAAAAAAAGCTTCCCCTCAGCAAAGCTTGTATTTTTTAGTGTAGAGATCTTACACGTTTTTACCTTTACCCCCAGGTATTTGATATGTTTGGATGCTATTAAAAAACCGTATAGATTTTTAAAAGTTCATCTTCCAACTGTTCATTGCTAGCATACAACTGACTTTTAAAAAATATTTTTATTGATTTCAGAGAGGAAGCGAGAGAGAGAGAGAGAGAGAGAGAGAGAGAGAGAGAGAGAAAGAGAGAGAGAGAGAAACATCAGTGATAAGAATCATTGATTGGCTGCCTCCTGCAAGCCCCCTACTGAGGATGGAGCCGGAAACCCGGGCATGTGCCCTTGACTGGGAATTGAACCCGGGACCCTGCAGTCTGCAGGCCAACGCTCTATCCACTGAGCCAAACCAGCTGGGGCACAACTGATTTTTGCGTATTCACTGTGATATTGCTGGACTTCCTTATCATTCTTTGGTCTTTTCTGTACATTCCTTGGGAATCTATAGGCAGTTTTACTAGTATTGTCTGTGAAGCCAATAAAATCCTCTTTTCCAATCTTAACTACTGCTGGCGTCAATGCCCAGCACTCTGCACGATGCTGATTGGAATTGGTGACAAGTACGGTTGTCTTGCTCCTGAAGGGGGAATGCCTTTAGTTTTCCATCATTTCCTAAGTATTTCATCAAGATGGGAGCTGTTTTTTTAGATGACCATTGTCAGATTGAGGAAGGTTCCTCCTCTTTTTCGTTGGCAGTTTTTATTATGAATGGGTATTGACTTGGGTCCAGTGTTTTTGCACATATTGAAACGATCATATGGTGTGCCTTCTTTAGTTCGTTTTAATGTGAGTTAAACTGATTACTTCTTGAATGTGAAGCTAACGGGCGTTACTGGGATAAGGCCCACTTATGATGGTCCTTTTTATACATTGTGTTCACTTTGGTTCAAGATTTCTGCATCATCTGTGTCCGCGAAAGGGATGCTGCTCTATAGTTTTATTTCCTTGTAATGTTCTTGTTTTCACATCAGGGCTATGCTACCTTCATAAAAAACGAATTGGGCTCTGTTTCCTGAGAGTATGTAACATTGGCATTTTTTTTTTCCTTAGATGTTTAGACCAGTGATTTTCAACCTTTTTCATCTCATGGTACACACAAACTAATTACTAAAATTCTGTGGCACACCAAAAAATATCTTGCATTTTTTGTTGCTATGACAAAAACAGATGTAATTTTGATTCATTTACAGCCGATAGCTATTGTGTTTGGCTGTTGTCATTTTTTTGCAAAGGTTTTAAAAAAATATATTTTTATGGATTTCAGAGAGGAAGGGAGAGGGAGAGCGAGATAGAAACATCACTGATGAGAGAGAATCCTTAATTGGCTGCCTCCTGCACGTCCCCCACGGGGGATCCACTTGCAATCCGGTATACAACCTGGACCGGAATCGAACCTGGGACATTTCAGTCCTCAGGCTGACGCTCTATCCACGGAGCCAAACCAGCCAGGGCGCAAAAGATTTTTAAAATTTGGTTTTGAGAGAGAGAGGAAGGGGGAGATAGAGAAACGTCAGTGTGAGGGCTGAACATCCATTGGTGCCTCCTGCACACCCCTACCAGGGTTCCAGCCTAAGCCACAGGCATGTGCCCTGACCAGGAATCGTCTAAACAGCAACCTTTTGGTGCACAAGACAACACCCATCCGACTGTGCCTCACCCAGACAGCTGAGCTGCACTGCACAGAGCTGACTGGTTATTTTCTTATTTGACAATCTAAGGGAAAAGAGGTGAGTGCCCCTGACTAGATAGTCAGATATTATATGTTTTAAAAATTCTTACAGCATACCGGTTGAAAATTGCTGGTTTAGACTTATTTTGGCTTTATGATGAAAATTATAGTTACATATTATATCAGATATAATACATGAGATATTGTTATAATAATTATACCTTAATATTTTATTATTATTTTTTAATATATTTTATTTTATTTTTTTACAGAGAGGAAGGGAGAGAGAGGGAGAGCTAGAAACATCAATGAGAGAGAAACATCGATCAGCTGCCTCTTGCACACCCCCTACTGGGGATGTGCCCACAACCCAGGTACATGCCCTTGACCGGAATCGAACCCGGGACCCTTCAGTCCGCAGGCCGACGCTCTATCCACTGAGCCAAACCGGTTTCGGCTATTTGTTTTTTCTTTAACACAGAAGACGGTATGAATTGTATTGTAAATCTCTTTCCAGGTGTGTGGCATGCCTTTCTTATATATAGTCCAAATTAACACCCTCCCCCTTTTTTTTAGTTCTGTTGAAGAGATCTTTGTGGACCCTGAGGTTAAGACATTCTTTTCTGTACTTTCTTCTAAAAGCCTTCCAAGTTTATCTTTAGCATACAGCGCTACAGTCCACCTGGGGGTGATTATGTCAGATATATGAGGTAGGTGGTCAAGACTGTTTTTTTCTGCACAGATACGTAGTTGACACAACACTGTTATTGAAAAGTCCGTTTTCCCCCTGCTGCCCTGCATGTTTCTGTTTGTGGGCAGGTTCCTGGCCTTCATCTCTTGATTTACTCATCTCTCCTGGCACCAATAAGCAACATTGTCTTAACTATGTGGCTTCGGGATAAGTGTTGATATCTAGTTTTGCTCATCCTCAAGCTATTTTGACCTCTGCATTCCCATGGAAATTTTAGACTTGCTGATTCCACGGCACAACTTCCTGGGATTTTGATTGGCATTTGCAGTAAGACTACAGATCAATATGGGGAGAACCAATATCTAAAGAGACCTTACTTTCTTGTAAATTCATGGATTTAGATTTTCTCCCCAGTATTATAAATAGCATTTCAAAAATTTCAAGATATATAAAATCTTGTACATAGCACTTGATTTTCTTTTAAGGCCAATTTGACAAGCTTCCTTTTTAAGTATTGTGGTTTGAAATAATTTCTACTATTTTATAACGTTTATCCTGCTTTTTCTATGGTCTTCCCCTCCCTTATCTTCTGTGAACCTTCTGGAAGTTACACCATACTTTATGGCATCCTTGCTACTTGAGTTTGGCTCATCTCTACTATCCTCCCCAAACACTACCTGAAAACATTTTAACTCAGATATCCCTTCAGTTCTGACATGTATTTTGTCTAGTATTTTGGTTCCACTCTTAACTTCTCAATGTTTAGGGTTCTTCCAGATATCTTGTTACTGATTCCTAACTTGATTCCATGTGACCAGAGGGCGTATCCATGGTGATTCTGAGCCTGTTCTGTGGCCCAGCAGATAGCCTGTCATGGTGAACAGGCAGGCAGGCAGTGTGTGGCTGCTGCTGCTGGAGTAAGCTTTATAAATGCCCATCAGGTGAGGTGGGTGATGCAGTTGCTCAGGCCTCCTGTGGTTCACTGACTTCCTTGCTAGTTCTATCAGTTGTGGAGAGTGGTGTTAAAATCCCCAATTCGGATGGATTTATTTCTCCCTTGAATTCTGTCAAATTTTGCTTCATAAACAGCCACACATGTAGGGAGGGTAAATCTTTTTTCCCTCTATTTACTTTCACCTTAGGCCTATATCTTTTTAAAAACATATATATTTTACTGCTTTTTTACAGAGAGGAAGGGAGAGAGAGAGTTAGAAACATCGATGAGAATCATCGATCATCTGCCTCCTGCACACCCTCTACTGGGGATGTGCCCACAACCAAGGTATATGCCCTTGAGCAGAATTGAACCTGGGCCCCTTCAGTCCGCAGGCTGACGCTCGCTCTATCCACCGAGCCAAACCGGTTAGGGCAGGCCTCTGTCTTTATATTTAAAGTGCACTGGTTTCACATTTTTACCCATGTTTCTAATGCCACCTTTCCATTGGTACTGATATTTAACATAGTGATGTAGTTGAAGTCTGATGCAGTTTCTCTGTTCCATCTGTTATTTCTTCTTCAATCCTGATTCTTTTGAATTAATATTTTAAGTTGAATTTACAGGGGTGATATCCTTTATAATAAAGAGCTAATATGCTAATTAGACCAAACAGCCGAACGACCTCCCGGATGTTCTTCTGGACGACCTTCCCAGGGCTGCGAGGGCCAAGCCCCTTGCACAAATTTCATGCATTGGGCCTCTGGTTGGTTAATAAAATCATATAGGATTCAATGTCCAATTCTATAGTACAGCATCGGTGTATTACACTGTGTATTTACCATCAGCCGAATCGCCCATCCCTGTACAGATCTGACCCCCTTCGCTGCTACCCCTGCTTTCCCCTACCATTCTATTGTCTGTCTATGAGTTTGTTTTGTTCATTTGTTGCTTTCAGTTTTATATCACACATATAAGTGAAATCGTATGTTTCTTGACTTTTATCTGACAAAGTAATTTTTTAAAAATATGTATTTTTATTGATTTCAGAGAGGGAGAGGTAGAGAAACATCAATGATGAGAGAGAATCATCAGTTGCCTGCCTTCTGCACGCTCCCTACTGGGGATTGAGCCCACCACCCAGGCGTGTGCCCTGATTGAATCAGCGAACTCTTGGTTCATGGGTCGACGCTCAACCACTGAGCCACTCTGGTCAGCTATTTAATGTAATATTTTATTTAAAATATATTTATTGGTTTCAGAGAGGAAGGGAGGAGAGAAACATCAATGATGGGAGAGAATCACTGATTAGCTGTCTCCTGCACGCCCCCCACTGGGGATCAAGCCCGCAACCTAGGCATGTGCCCTTGGCTGGAACTGAACCTGGGAGGGACCCTTCAGTCCGCAGGCTGTCACTCTATCCCCTGAGCCAAGCCGGCTAGGGCTAATGTAATATTTTACAAAGTTTCTTTTAACTTACATATTGGCTTCTTATTTGTATTTTTCACCAACTCTGGAATCCCACTACAAGTTGATTGGAGCTTCTTACTCAACTTTCCTTTTCTTTCTGCTTCATTTTTTGTAATTTCATTGATTAGTTTGCTCTTCACCTATATCTCATCTGCTATTTAACCAATCATCTGCATTTTTAATTTCAGTGACTTATTTCTAGATGTTCTGTGTCTTTTTTTTTTTTTTGTCTCGGGTCTTTACTTCTTGTCTGCTTAAACTAATTGGAGGGTCACAGTGAGTGGGAGTAGATGGCTGCTGCTGGGAGCTAGTGCCACAAAGGTTTTGGAGTTCCAGAGAGGAGCGCTTGAACATGAACAACAGGGAAGTAGGAAGAGACTAGGCAGGGGTCCTCAAGGGTGCCTAGAGAGCTGGACTATAGTTTAAAAAAAAAACTATGAACAAATTCCTATGTGCACTGCAGGCCTGGGACGAGTTGGCTGCTAAGCAGGACAGGCAGCGGCACCCGGTGGGCTGGATAAATGTCCTCGGCGGGCCGCTGTTTGAGGATCCCTGGACTAGAGCAAAGCAGGACACTGAGTGATGCCTGCACTGAGGGGCGATGTGGACAGGACCGCCAGGCGTCTCCACAGGAGCCCGAGGGGAGACAGCTTTGGAGCTGGAGCGGTTAGGGAAAATGCAGTTCCTTTCAGTGCATCTGCACGTGGGGAGTCACCTTTGGGTGGCAGCTCTAGCTGGGAGGGGCCCTGGAAGGCCTGTGGGTACAGGCTCCACAGCTGGCTGGCCCTTACCTCGTTTCTGCGGAAACACTGCCCCACTCTATTCCCTGCACATCCAGGAACCACTTTTCCGGTGAATGTGCCCTCGGGACCAAACAATGAACCCGATACTCAATTCAAACAGCACTCTGTTGGTGTTTATTGCCTTCACATTGGTTAAATAGGAAGTTGAATATAATTTTTCATACACAAGAAAATACTTCATGTACCTATGAAATACGACAGGTAGGGAATGTGTTCAGTGCAAACAGTGTTCCACCCGTGCAGAGACTGCCATTGGTGATTGTCGTTTTGGTCTCACGCCACGTGGTCCACGCCAGAGGAAGGAGCGGTGGCCAGGCTCTGAGGGTGTACTTTTGTCCTATAAAAATAACTCCACTGGATGAAATGAAGGGCTACTGGCAGTTCACCCCCTTTGACCTTGCATGCGGTGGGGCAATGACGGGCTCACAGGGCTCCATGATTGCGAACGGCTTGGGTGGGGGGCCCGCAGCAGCTGGTGCTCCGACAGCATCTTCAGTAGGGGATGTCGTTCTGATAGTACTGGATCATGTCATAGGTCCGGCTCCTGGAAGGCACAAGTTAAAGGAGGCGGTAAGGAGCCCTTGCCAGTCTGGTGCCCTGAGACCTCCACGCCGTTTCACCCCAACAGCTGCACTTCAGAGTCTCACCTACTCCTCCCTGGACATGCACATGTAAAACTGCAGACCTCTGGCCTCCTGCCAGCCCCTCCTGTGCCTGGGCCATCCCTTCCTCACCAGTAGCCATGGCCGTGAGAGCCACGTTGTGCCCCATCTCCTGCTTGACCTCTGAGGGCACCTCTTGCTCAATGGGCCCAAAATGTGGGCTCAAGTGGATGGCCCTTCCTCAGCCACATGCCTGGCCCTGGTCCCAGGGCCCAGACACTGGACCCAGAGGTCCGTCTACAGGCACTGCCCTGCACCTGTGCAGGTGCCCCTCTAGACCTTTCCTGGTATGTGGCACCCAAATGAGTGATACCGTGCTCAGCCACCTGCCTCATTTCACCAGCAAAACAAATATCAGAAGTATTTCCTTCCAAACCTCTCTTGCTGACTCATGTCATTCCCACCCCACCTGGAGCTACCTCCCGTTTCTCTGCTCCCTCGTCAGCAGGACCACATGGCACTGCTCCTGTGCTGTCAGCCCAGCCAGTGCCCACCTGACCTGTTCCATTCTTGTTAGGACCCACTGGGCACCCATTCTCAGGTTTCAGCAGACTCCGCACCTCCTGGGCTTTGCCCAGACTCCTGACCCACCTCTTCTCACCGCTCCACTTATTCATCACGGCGATGCCCAAGTGGCCCATCCCCACCCTCCTGCTGTTGCTTCTCACCCAGTCCTGCTGGGCCCGCACACCTCCCACGAGGACCTTTTCAGCCGTGGCTCCCTTGGCCTCACAGGCTCATCCTCAGGTGGGCATGGTTTTTGGCTTTCAGGCCCTGCTGGGTGTTCCCCTCAGCACATCCCAGCCCCTCTCTACCAGCACCCTGTAACCCTGAGAGCTCACTTCAGGGTGTTCGGGACAGTCTCCCAGAATAAGCTTCCTTGTCCCCTGGCCCAGTCCCAATAGGTGCCCGGAGAGCACTGAGGTGTAGTGGGTGATGCAGGAGGGAGGGCAGGAGGGGATGACTCGCCTGTTGCTGAGGAAGCAGCTCTGAATGACCTTCATGATGAAATTCGCAGCTTCGCGCTCAGTCATGTTGGGGCTGAACCTGTGCCTGGCAGAGAGGCTGTGTCAGGGCTGCTGTTGCCGAAGTCAGCCCCCTAGGCTGCCCTCCCCACAAGTTGTGCTCTTGCCCAGGGATTAGCCTGAGCACTTCTAGGGATTGTTCGGCACATGGTCAGGCCTGGGCCACGTTCCCTCCTGAGGGCCAGGGCAGGCCTAATATGGGGACACTGTTCCCAGGGGCCTAGAGGGCTGTTCCCTTCCCCAGCACCTCTGGGCTGAGGGGCCCCGTGGCTGAGGGAGGACTAGCATGGGGCCACGCCCCTGCAGCCAGTGGTCTGGGATGGCACTGCATCCTTCTGGGCGTGTCCTCAGCGGTGGCTGGTGACAGTGCCTCACCCGGAACCCTGTCTGCTCGGGTCCAAGGAGAGCACTCAGCCTGGAGAATCACATTTGCCCCTCTCAAGAGGATCCCGCCTTGGGGGAAAGTGCCCCCCAAAAGGCCTGTGTGTCCACCCAGGACCTACTTCAAGAGCTTGATTGTCTGACCACGAAAGCAGGGCAGGCCTGTGTCCAACATGAGAGTGACTAGAGCGACGACTGCGTCCATGTAGGGCCTGGGGAGAGGCAGGGAGGGAGGTGGACAGAGGCCGGTGAGTGGGGTAGCCCTGCTCTGCTCAGTCCTGTGGCCTGGCCATCCCCCCCCCCCGCCCCATCCCCACCACCTTTCACGTCTCTCCAGGGCAGGCTCTGCAGCCTCCAGGCTGGGGCTCAGTCCCCAAGCAGACTGAGCAGCCGTGCTCTGGTCCCCCGCCTGAGACCCCAGCCGTGGTTTCTGGGCCCCGGGGAGGCAGCGCGGCTGCAGCACAGGGTGCCCTGGCCCTCTTATAGGGTGTGCGCACCAGGGGGTATGACATAGGCTCTGACAGACTCTAGGCTGGAGGCCAAGTGTCACCACAAACGGCTGCGGGGCCTTGGCCACATGACACTGAAACCAGGACAGTGAGTCTCGGCATGCAGCCTGAGTGGCAGGTGCTCAGGCTTGGGTTAGTGGGGTGCCTTCCAGGCACTGACAAGTGAAGTCCAGCCCAGGAGGCTGTAGGATGTGGCTGCACTGACGTCCGGGACAGAAGACACTGGCACAGGTGGGCAGCGAGAGGCGACGGGAAAGCAGGGCCCTGGGCTACCAGGTGGCCTCCAGCACCTCCCTGGCGCTCTTTGAACCTCAGTCCCTCCATCCATAAAGGGTCCTTTTCGGGTCTGCCTGTGCTGGATGAGTGGCAGCCAGGACTGGTGCCAGGCTGCCCACACTCCTCCCCAGGGCTCACCGCACGGCCAGGTAGCCTCGGACACACATCTCCATGAACCACTTGAAAGGCGTGGCTTCCATCTTGCCTCCCATAATCATCACCATCTCATCTGTCAGCTTGATGTCTGGTTCCCAGCCAAGGTTGCCGCCTGGTGAGCTTTCAAACATGAAGCCAAAGTCTGCAAAACCCCAAGAAGCCGTTTGTGACGGGATCAGATGCCAGGGAGACAGGTGGGTGTGCTTCAGCCAGGGCTGGGAGCCACCAGCTGCCCGTTCCCCAGGGGTGGCCACAGGCCATGTGTACTTAGGGGCAGAGAGGAGTGAAAGGAGGGGAGAGGCCAGTGCCTAGGCGGGGTGAGCTTGGCTCTGGTTTCCAACCTCCGAGTTCTCCACGCCCCACAGCCCCAGTTTCTACTCACCCCCAGTGCCCCACAGCTCAGCTCCCAAAACTGGACTTGAACCCTGACCCTCCCCAGCTGGGGGCGCCAGCAACCCTGCACCTCCCGTGCTCCAGGGGTGAAGGGAGAGGAGGAGGGAGGCGCGGGGCCGGCTGACCGATATGGATGATGTGGCCCTTCTTGTCCAGCATGATGTTGCCGTTGTGCCTGTCCTTGATCTGCAGCAGGAACAGCAGGAGGCTGTAGGCGGCCATGCTGCGGATGAAGTTGTACCGCGCCTGCGAGAGAGCCTGGTGCTAACGGTGGCCCTGGGGCCGTGCCTCCCGGCTGCGCCCAGGACCTCCCCTTGCCCACGAATTAGCTTTCTCCCGGGGAGTCCGTTTCGAGGGTTTCTTAAATACCTAGGAAGGTTGCTGGGTGCCCTGGTTTTACCCCCAAATGTCGGAGGACTCAGACAAGCAGGGACAGGGGGAAGCAGGGTCACCCTGAGGGCAGGGCGAGAGCACACACAAGCCCAGCCTGGGAGCTGTCCTGCTGGTCACCTGCTGGAAGGCCAAGGTGGACTCGTCCCCGTACTGGCGTGTGAAGTAGTCGTACATGCCGAAGTCCGTCTGGCGGCCGAGCTGGTCCCGAGAGGTGCAGTCGGGGATGCACTCGATCACCCCACACTAGGGAGGAAGGCCAGGGGCCAGGCCTGTGAGCCGACCGCTCTTGGCTAAGGCCTGACGGGCAGCTGGCTGGCTCCTGCGGGGAACTTACCCCGGGGGCGGTGGCCACCACTCGATAGGGGAAGACAAAGAGGTCCAGGCCGACCAGTTGGAAGATGTTTTTGAAGAGGTCGATGATCTGCAGAGCCAGCATGTCCTGGGAACCAAGGAGACACAGGGTAGGGGGCCAGCCTCCTCCAGCTCACATGACTCTTGGGGCCCCTGCCCACTGAGAGAGGGATGAAGGCTGCGGGGAAGGGCCCCGGGTGGGAGAAGGCGCCGATTTACTCTGCAGCACCGGAACCCAACAGAACCAGACTTGCCTTTGTGCACGTGAGCCGACCGTGAGGCGCACCTCCCCAGCCTGACCGGGGCCTGGCCCTACCTGTCGGCAGTCATCTCCCACTTTGAAGATGGCCGCCTGCCAGGAGATCTTCTGGCCGTCGGCCTCCTGTGTGCTGCCCTGGTCCTCGGCGTCTGAGCAGCACCGCAGACCTGTGTGTGGTGGGTGAAGAAGCTGCCTGTTAGCCGAGGGCAGCGAGAGACCCTCTGAAGGTGCCAGTGCACACCCTGCTCATGTGCCCACAAGGAGCCTGGGAACCGTGGGATTGTGAATGCAAAAACCCTGGGGCGTCCGTGAGAGCCCAGCAAACGTCTGGGGGCAGCCAGGGGGGGCAGCCAGGGAGGTCATCGGGCCTGGGGGCTTTTCCTAGAAACATTTACACTTAAATGGAACTGAGGACAGAGCTGCTTTTCATTAGAAGTGAGGCTGCAGGTGTGCCTAGGAGCAGTGGTGGGCACTGTGAGATGGGGCAGGGGAGTGTGTCTGTACCCTGGGGTGCCTGGGAGGGCTTGGTGGCCAGGGTCGAGGTAAGGCCGCGGAACCCACATTTCTGCACTGGCTGGGGCCACACCCCCTGCACTGGGTTGACTATTATCCCATGCCCAACAGAAACCACAGAATGTGACTTATTTGGAAAAAGGGTCTTTGCACATGTGAACGAGTGAAATGAGGCCACAATAACGTGGACCCTTTATCAGAAGAGGGGAATTTGGACACGGCCCACAGGGAGAAAGCCAGGTGAGGACAGACGCAGAGGGATGCAGCTACAAGTGTGAGGTCACCTGCATGGCAGCCTGAGCAGATGAGTACGCCTCCCATAGCCTTGGCCACTTTGTCACAAGAAGCGATCTCTTGGACTGACTCTGGGGCTGACCTTTCGGGGTCTCTGTCACTGCACATGAGCTCTGTGCCATCCCCAAATAAGGGGCCACATTATGAATGGATGGACGACCATTCTCTCTCATGGGGCGCTGGTAACAAACTAAACATGCTAAAGAAAGTGGCATTAGCTCGGCTGGTGTGGTTCGGTGTTTGCGTGTTGACCCATGCACCAAGAGGCCACCAGTTCAATTCCCTGTCAGGGCACACGTCTGGACTACCGGCTCGGTCCCCAGTAGGAGGCGTGCAGGAGGTAGTCCACCGGTTTCTCTCTCTCTCCCTCTCCCTTCCTCTTAGGGGCAGCAATAAAAATATATTAACAACAAAAAATATTTTTGTAAGGAAGTGGCATTAGAAAGGGGAGATACTTAGATCCCAGAACACAGAAATTCTCCACTGACCTTCTTTTTCAAGTTCACTAACTCCACATCGTTTCACCTTAAATTTAGCCAGATACGGAGCTTTGGCAGCGCTGCAAGACAACAGAAAGAAGTGCACAGTGACACAGCCGACGGGAAGCCCAGGCAGGAGTGGCTGAGGGAGGCGGCCTTCACCTCTGCATGGGTGTCCCCGACTTGTAGTCAATGTCCAGCACGATGGCCTCAGGGTTGCTGGGCAGGTAGCAGCCTGCAGGGAGAGAGGACAAATCACAGGGCGCCCGAGTGTGACAAAGGCAAGGACACAGCCCACTGCCACATGGAGCTCTCCGTGCAGAGTCCGCCCTGCAGACGGGCTGGCGCCCAGGGCCTCCAGTGCTCCTCTGTGCACTGATAACGCTTATTCCATGGCCATGAGAGGTCTGTCCTCCGGCTCTGTGCTCTCTCCGTCCTTCCTGATATCTAACAAAGGAGCCCCCCTTCCAGGAGACGCTTCTCCAAGAGGACGTCCTCAGCCCGTCTTCTCCCTGTGCTGGCCACATGGCACGTTGGTTACATATTCAGCCGACAGGCAGGGAATGCGTGCGGCCGGGCCCGCTCTCAGAGGACCCACGCAGGAGCTTTCTGCCTGCTCTGCTCACCTCAGTTCTTGGCTCAGCCCACTAACAGTAGCTCCCCCCTCTCAGCACACATGTCAAGTAGGGGGACAAGAGAAACCCTGTTCTTGGCCAGGAACTGGCAGTTGCCCTGGGGGAGTGTGCTCCCTGAGCCCCTGGGCGATGGGAGAGCTCCGGGAGGTGGGCTTCAAGGAGGGGCCCTGGAACAGGAAAGACTGGGTCTCCCGGGGAGAAAGTGCGGCCTTGCTGTGGGCTGCAGATGGGCTGTCCTACCAGGGGAAAGGGGGGCACACCGGGGCCACAAGGTCCCATCCCTCCCTCTCACCCTTCTCCATCTGCCAGCTCTAGCCTCTCACAGATGCAATCTCGACTCCTCTGCTCTAGAGCCCCCCTGGCTCTCCAGTGCCTCTGGGAAAAGCCCCAGCAGCACGGCCTGTGGGGAGCAGGGGACTCACTGATGAGGGAATGGAGGCCCCTGTGGACTTGAGAAGCTGAGCTGTTGTATGTGCTAAGTAGGGCAGGAGCTCAACAGAACAAGCCAAGCAAAGAGCTAAATTGAGGCCCCATATGGGCAACCTTGCTGAGGCCAGCTGGTGTGAACATTTGCATAGGACGCTCGGGTTTTGATAAAATAAGTCCGTACCAATGGTTAAAAATGGAGAGCTGTGGCTCAGTGGTTGAGCGTTGATCTATGAACCAGGAGGTCACAGTCTGATTCCCAGTCAGGGCACATGCCCGGGACTTGGGCTCGATCCCCAGTGGGGGGCGTGCAGGAGGCAGCCGATCAATGATTCTCTTTCATCACTGATGTTTCTCTCTCCCCCTCTCCCTTCCTCTCTGAAATAAAATTAAAAAATGGAGAGCTCTGGAGAAAAGCCTGGATTTGCGCCTTGACCTGAAAAAGCCCAGGTTTGACCACACTGGACTCAAACTCTGCATGACAACAGCTACAGGCACCAGGGAGCAGCTCCCCACCAGGGAACGTGGGCACCCTCATCCTGACAGATCCTCACACACCTCTGATGCCCCCATTCCAACCCCATTCCCACGGTCTGTGTGGCCGACACTGCTCCTGTTATACTGGAGTACAGGAACCTTCTAGAATTAATAGCTGCTGAGGACAGTGTCTTGGTCTTTAGAAAAACCACAGGCAGCAAGGAAAGGAAAACACTGAGCAGAAGCTCCCAGCTCCCAGGGGCAGAATGTGGGAGGGGCACTCGGGGCAGCCAGGGCCCAGGCTGGAGGCCAGCCCCATTGCTGGTGTCATGCCCCCTCGTCCCTGCCCACACTCCTCGGGGAGAGCAGTGCCCCGATCCCTGCAGAAGGAGGCCCATCTCCGGCTTACCAGGCTGTACTTTCACTTCAGACAGAGCTGAGAGACAAGCCTTCTTTCTCTCGTCGCCTTTAGGGTAGGGCCTGTGAAAAAGACAGAAATGCAGTGTCTTCTGTGGGAACTGGCCTGTAGGACTTCTGGGGGTGCCAGGACCCCCCGTCTGACCACCCTCTCAGTTTGTTGCTTCCTAGCTCTAGCTCCTCCTGGAGGCCCTCTAGGCTCAGTTCCTCTAGGGCAGTGGTTCTCAACCTTCCTAATGCCGCGACCCTTTAATACCGTTCCTCAGGTTGTGGTGACCCCCAACCATAACATTATTTTCGTTGCTACTTCATAACTGTAATTTTGCTACTGTTAATGAATTGTAATGTAAATATCTGTGTTTTTCGATGGTCTTAGGCGACCCCAAAGGGGTCGCAACCTCCAGGTTGAGAACCGCTGCTCTAGGAGCACAGAGGTCCTGCCCCGTATTCCTCATGAGGGGAGTCACTGAACAGTGGGCGCGTGAAGGAGTCTGGTTTTCCTAACTAGGCTCTTCTGAACTAGGAGAGAGCAGAGTGGCCTTGAACTGTGGGACAGCATCTGGAACGAAACTAAGATGTTTTCTGAAGCTCAATGGCTGTGCATGTTGCTATACCGTCAGGAGAGCAGAGATTGCCACCCAGCTGTTCATTCGCACCATCCAGGCAATCCCCCGTGTGGGACGGGCAGAGGGCTGCTTACTTGATGATGGCCGACACGTTGGTGATCTTGTTAAAGAAGTCAAATTCCCGCTGGTAGAAGTCCTTTGCTGGGCCCGACAAGGAGCCTGTGATCTCCTCCACTAACTGCTCCAGGAGGTCACCGATGTCGGCTGACAGAGAAAGTGAGAGGGCAAGCCTGCAGCAGAGCCACAGAAACGCCCCGAAGAACCTGCACGCTTGCTGGACGCACAGTCTGGATATTCCCCGGTGCCTAGACCCGCCATCATCAGAGTGAGGTCTGCGGTCACCGGGGGATCCCCGATAAGCTCTCAGTGAACCCCACAGTCAACATCACACCAAGAGGTGTTTGCCTGCCTCAGTGTGTTGACTCTTGTGAGGCTGTGCACAGGCAGAGGGGCCAAGGGTGTGGGTGCTCACCGGCGCCTCCTGGCTCTACTCTCATGGCTCTGCTCTGACTAACCCACGTAAACCAAAGTTCTTACACCCAGTCAGTTTTAAGGGAAGTCTCTCTGAGAACCGCTGCCCTGGTTCTCACGTGGGGTCACTGAGTCAAGCACAGGGGCCACTGCTTGGGAGAAGCAGGCAGGGCCATGGGGCAGGCAGGGAATCTGCAGGGAAGGCTAGCAAAGGCTTCATGGTGGGTGGGGACCTGCTCCCACCGTGTGTTAAAGGTGAGGCATTGCAGCCAAAGGACGGGAAGTAGAGGAACTACAGGCTCGGGCAGCTGCGGGGGTGTTAAAGATGGGGGGAACCTGAGGGAAGATGACAAAACACTCACGGTCTTTCTGGTGCCCCTCTTCATCTAGATAGATGTTCGTCTTCATGTTCCAGATGAACTGGTGTGCCAGAAGCTGGGACTTGGATGCTGCCCACAGAATATACTCCCGCACGTAGCCCATCTGCAGGACAGCAAGGTCATGTCAGCCCAGGCTTGGAGCCACTCTCCAGGAGAGGCTGTTACTCAGAGCAGGAGCAGACGCCATGGTTTCCAGCGGTGAGCATGCTCCGCTTTTGGGTCTGCAGTGAGTATAGCCCACTGGCCAGGTCAAGTTCGGGCTGACTGGCCAGTGGATGAGGCCCCCAGATGGTGGGTCTGCAGTACAGGCATGAGTTAGCTTTTGTCTCCTCTTTTCCTTCCCCTGGTTTCTAAGAACTGTGACTCTGCCACCAATTTGTGCCGTTGTCAGGTATGAGGAATGAGTAGGCTGGGTACTGAAACTTATCTGTAAGCTAAGGCAAGACTCAGTTTATCAAGAGAGAGTGGCTGTGATCCTAGAAGCACTTTGGACTCTGGAATGAGATGAAGCATCCTGCCAAACTATGGGGAAGAAAGCCTCAGGACACCAGCCACTGTGCTCACAGCTGCTATGGAGATGGGAGCAGTGGGAGGTACCCACGGGTGGGCTGGTACTGCAGGGCTCAGCGGGATGCAGTGGGGAAAGTGAGGCTGGCACAGGGCATCGGGGAGCAGGGCTGGCAGTGTCAGAGAAGCAGGTGCTGCTGCTGTCCTCAGACATGGGTGCTGACCTGATGCATGGACCATGTGGGCTCTGGGCTGTGGTTACCCCATGGTGGTTTTCTGTGCCAGGCTCGGTGCTAGACAGCTTATGTACATGTGCGCCATTATGGGCTGAACTGTATCCACCCCCAGTGCTTCAGAATGTGACGGTATTTAAGATGGGTCTTTAAGAAGGGGTTAAGTTCAAAAGAGGTAATTAGGATAGGCCCTAATCCAATGTGACTGGTGTCCTTATCAGAAGAGACACACAGAGGAAGAACCATGTGAGGACACAGGGAGAAGACAGCCTTTTACAAGACAAGGAGAGAGGCCTCAGAAGAAACAACCTGGCTGACTCCTCGGTCTCCGACTTCCAGCCTCCAGAACAATACATCTCTGTTGTTTAAGACCCCCAGTCTGGGGCACTTGGCTACGGCAGCCCTAGCAAACTAATACATCATCTCATCCAATCTTCACTGCTTCCCACTGAAGGGACAAGGGAGTCAGGGAACCTGCTGAGACCCGCATCCAACGAGTGGGAACCCAGGCCAGGCTGAGACACTTCCAGAACTGGCTCACTCTGCAGGGTGAGACGGGCCTCAGGGTGAGTGGGGGCCTCCTGGCCATGGACACTGGTGACAACCAGGGTGGGGATGGGTGTGAAAGGAGCTCTGGGACAGTGGTCACAGGCTGGTGGTCCTGCTCCCAAGGCAGGCTGGGAACACACCTGATCACCAGCTGGGCGTGAAGGCTGGACGGCATGTCCTTGTTGCCAAGGGCTCCTTCCCCAGCCCCCCGCACAGCTCTCAGAGTGAAGAGAACAGCATGCATAGGCACAGCCTTACCTTGTCATACCTGAGGGCCTGCACGATCTGGGGGATGTAGAACAGGATGGCATCCTGCAAACGAGAAGTGATCATGACCTCAGAGAGGGAGGACAATTCCTCACCACTAGGAAAGGTGAGAACAACTCAACATGGATGGACGCCCAGGTTCCCCCCTCCCAACCTGGGACTGGCCGTGCTGTCCCTCAGCCTCCAGGATACTGTCCTCGCTGGAGACCACAGCAGGACTGAGAACCTGGGAAAGCTCAGAGGACAGCAAGGAAAATGGCCAATGGCTCAAACCACATCATCAGTGAGAAAAAGCAAGAGGAGCAAGGCTCCCGTGCTTATAAGGGGAGAAGGCCCACCTGTGTTCACTGCGGGGGCCTGCCTGGGGACAAGGGCTGAGGTTACAGCAGGCCTGTGTGCTGGAGCTGCAGTAATTCAGACTCCAGAACATTCTACCAAACCCGTCACTGTGCCTGTCATGTGGGGTCATTGGGCCATGAGCCTGTATGGCTACCACTGGAACCAACTCGAGTAAACTTCGTTTTTAACTCAGACGCTTAAAAAGAAATATAACTAGGAAACACATCTGAATTAGAATGAAATCTATCTTCTATGTCTATTTTTAAACAGAAATATAAAGACACTAGAGGCCCGATGCATGAAATTCGTGCATGGGCAGGATCCCTAGGCCTGGCTGGTGATCAGGGCTGATCTGTGGGATGACCCGTGGGGTGATGGGGGGGGGCCCCCTCTGGCATCCGCCTTGGCTGGCCTTGCCCCCTGCCGCTGCTGCCATCACCAGTTGCCTCCCTCTGCAGGATGACTAGGGGGGGCAATCGGCAAGGGGTTGGAGGAGGGACCCCTGCTGGCGCCTGCCTTGGCTGGCCTGGGGCCTGCAGGCTGGGGGCAGCTCCTACGTTGAGTGTCTGCCCCCTGGTGGTCAGTGCACGTCATAGCGACTGGTTGTTCCATTGGTTGGTCCACTGTCCGGTTGATTTGCATATTAGGCTTTTATTATATAGGATGTGCTAAGGTAGACCAGTGTTTAATCAGGCCTACATCAGGGTTTGAAATAAAGCCTGTCTCTCATCTCTCCACCTAAACACTGTTGGGGAGTCCCACTAAGGCCAAGGGCTGGGCTTACCGGTGGGAAGGACCGCAGGACTTTCACCCCATACTGTGCCGTGAGAGGATGCGGTGGGTACATGCTGGAGAAGTAGGAGAGCCCCGTGGGTGGGTCAGCGGGTGCCCAGCATAGCACATGGCTGAGCTCAGGCGCATCGGCATCGATGGTGTGCCAGGTGACCAGGAACTGGGAAGGAAACGGAGATGGTTGGCCTGTCCCTGGGGCCCATCTGGAAATACTCAACTCCATCCCATATCACAAGGATGGCCCAAAAAGTGATTATAAAGCATTTAAAACAAAGTGGGAAAGGCTTCTGACAGTTATGTACAACAGTACAATTTCAATTAGGGTGAAGCACATTCAGTAACATAAATGCTTCACAGGAGTGGAAAACACAGGAAATTAGAAAAATCATTATACCACCAAGGTCACCAGGTTTCTGTCGTATTTCTAGTTTCCAGGCTTTTCTGGAGACCATTCTGTTTCTGTGCCTTTTGAACTCACCCCCCACCCATACTACACTAGAGGCCTGATGCACGAAATTTATGCAGGAGTAGGCCTTCCTTCCCCGCAACTGGCTTCCCGCTAGCACCCGGGACCCGGGCTTCCCTTGCAGCCCTGGCTTCATCTGGAAGGTTGTCCAGAAGGACGTCCAGTCTAATTAGTGTATTACACTTTTATTATTATAGATTACCTTGATAGCTTCAGGAATGTCACTAACGGCTCCTGGGTCCAACCGAACCAGACGGGTCACTTCACTGCCAATGGCTTCTGTGTTCTTAAACCTACGGCCACAGAGGGATGGATGGGATGGCCTCACCAGCAGAGGAGGAGCCGAGGGAGCCTGAGCTGCACGGATGCAGATCAACCCCAGCTATATCTCCTGACACATTGGTAACTCCAAACACAAGTGTTTACAATGAACAGCATTATGATAGGCTACGACAAAATGCCAGAACTATCTCCAACAGGAATTATCCTATCTCACCATTAAAAGGATGCCTCCCTGACTGTCCTTGCCTTTAGAACGCCCCCTGGCCCGGGCCCCCAAGGGGACCCATCCACAGGCCAGAAGGCGTCTTAGCAAGTGGGAGGGCGGGTGTCAGTTTTCAGGTGTTACTGGCTCAGGCTAACACAAGACAGACTTTCTATAAACACTGTCAGGCTGTGGTCTTGATCCAGAGGACTGAATTAGAACCAGGAGGAAGCGGTCAGGAAGCAAGTATGGGCTAACGGGAAAGCATCCACATGGGGGAACACAATCCCGCTGGTGGGATTCAATGGGAGGGCCTTGGAAGTCCCTCTCAGTCTAAGAGCTCTGTCCTTGTAAGAGCTTCCCTGGGAGAGCTCACAGTCCCTCTGCTGCTGGCTGCCTCCTCTGGGTAGCCTGCCACTGAGAGTCAATATCCAGGAACAAACCCAAACCCTTCCCAGGTCTACTCCCTTAAGTGGTAGCCTCCATGCACTTTCTTTCCTCCTCGAGTAAGACTGGGGCCTGAATGTGCTGATGTGACGTCCCAGGGCTCCAGGTGCTGGGGTGCCCTAGGCAGGAGTCCATGCTGTGTGACCACTGCACAGGGCTGGGTGAATGTCCAGGGCGGAGGAGCAGCCTGCTAATATTGCTTCCACGACTGTCCCTGATGATGACGTCACATTTCTCCTCACTAAGGCCCCCTTCCTCTGGCAAAGCCCTTGTCCAGCAGGTGTGATGGGGGCCCACCTGGCTGGCAGCTGCACGGCCAGGTAAGGAGAGATGCTCCAGGCCAGGTTCACATTGTCTTTCCACTGCTTCTCACTCAGGCTGGTATACTTGGACCTCCAGTTGGCCACACTGTTCTCCCCGGCCTGGTCCAGCTCCAGCTCTGGGGCCGACAGTGGGTTGTACCACGTGGTGAGACGTTCAATCTCGGTGGCCTGGCGAGATGAGACCGACACTGATGCGCTTTCTGCATGTGCCTGCATGCTGCTCTGCTCCCCTCCTCCCTGGTGCTGTGGGCACGTGGTGGGTGGTGCCTTACCAGCAGGGACAGCAGCAGCGTTCTGCGCTTCATGTAGTATTTGTGCAGCTGGGAGCCCCGGTTGGTTTTCTTGGACATGCCTGGGGAGCAAAGAGGAGCACACACGTGTTCCTTGGAGGTCACCGGCCCACCCCTTGTTTCTAGAACCCAGAGGAAGTTGTCTTTCAGCGCCCTGTCTACCTTCTGAGCCAGCAGGATGTGACTCAGACCTGAGGAACCTGTCAGCAAACCTTCAACTGACCTGACTTCTTGGAGATGGTCGACATGCCGCTGGACAGAGGGTAGGTGTTGATCCAGCCTTGCGTGGCCTGTTGGCGGGAGCCCACAGCTATATCCAGATTGCTCCGGGTGTCTTGATTATCTGTGGGCAAAGACAATGTTGCTTCTAGAGTGAGGTGTCTGAATTTTCACCAGAGATAAGGCAACCCGTGGAAGAGGAGGGGGACACACGGCTGATGACAGCTTTGCAGAACTAACCCAGACATCTGAGAAGCTCTAGATGAAAAGCTTACTAAAATTCGTATCTTCCTCCTAGCCTTGAAGATAGAATAAAATAAATACGGTAGTGGTTATCTGACCTCCAGCACCATGCTGTACACGGGGACCTGGGGGGCAGATGATAAGGGCGTTTTGCCCTGTTCTGAGTGGAGCCAGGACGCTGACTTAGGAAATCACCGTGCCTGCTCTTCATTTTCCTTCCTTTCCTGGCAGTCAGGTTGTCAGCTGCGGGTCTGGCTGCAGAAACCCCACTCATCTCCTTTATGGTGTGTGTCGGCTACATGCTTCGAGAACATGAACATGTTTTCTTCTGGAGGCTTGCTGCTTGCTTACACTTTAGCCCCTTTCCTTATCCCTCACCCTCATCTACCCTGGCTAGCTCCTGTTCATTCTCAGAAACTCAGCTCACATGTTACCTATCTCAGAAAACTGTCCCTGGCTCTCCAACCCCAGTGGGCCAAGTGCCTCTCCTTGAGGGATGCTCCCATAATCCCCTCCTGTTGAAATCACCTGTCGATTTGATTGTTTTCTACCAATATGGACTGTTAGATATGCAGCAGGTGCTTGTACACGGAGCTGGTGCTGGGAGAAGTTACACTGATGGCATCTGTTCATTCTGTTCCTCAGCTGGGGCTGGAGAAGTGGTGGCCAGGCAGGCTTCAGGCCTTTGGTGACTGGGCAGCATGGCCACGGCCAGGCCTCAGCTGGGCCCTAAGTGCTCTTCTGACCTGGCTCCTTCAAGGCTGCCCACTGCACACCTCTGTCCTGCACCACCCTCTGCCCCACACCTCAGCCCCACCACCTGTGAGCAGCTGCGCTGCGCAGAACAGCCCTCACCTGGGGGAACAAGCTGGCTGGCAGTCAGGTACTTCTTATCGGAGAACATAGCCGTCCAAAATTTAATCATTATGCTTATGTCTTCACGCAGCCTCTTTTCTCCTTGAGTAGGAAACTTCGGGGGACAACTTCAAACAACCACAAGAGGATAAGAGTTGAGTGCCTGGAGTCAGGGACTAGAAGGCAGCACATTATAATGCAGTGAGAGGTGACACCAGCAATATCTGAATGATGAGAGGTTAGCCCAGAGCTCCTGATCAGGAAGACTACCTTACCCTGCACGGGAGTGTGATGCTCTCTAGCCCTCTCCTGACCACCTCAGCCACTATCCTCAGCAATGTCTCCAGCTCTCGGCAGAATGGTGTACTTGTGGCAGGTTGTGCAACCACAGCTGTTTCCATATAACAACACCCATACTTGCAAAGCCCCAGGAGGCAGGTATTTGCAATTTTTTGTGCAATAACCATTCATAGTAATTGGAAAGTTTAAAGGATGCACTTAATCTCTTAAGTCGATGGTCGGCAAACTCATTCGTCAACAGAGCCAAATATCAACAGTACAACGACTGAAATGTCTTTTGAGAGCCAAATTTTTTAAACTTAAACTTCCTCTAACGCCACTTCTTCAAAATAGACTCGCCCAGGCTGTGGTATTTTGTGGAAGAGCCACACTCAAGGGGCCAAAGAGCCGCATGTGGCTCGCGAGCCGCCATTTGCAGACCACTGTCGTAAGTCAATTGAACTGAATTATTGTTCATCTCATAGGGAGGCTAGCTAAGTACACACATGGAAACGCAGCACAGGGCTGGGGTAGTCAAACCCAGGGGTGTCAGGGCTGCTGAATCAGTTTGTGGCATAAACTAGGCAAACCGTTTCCCCCTATAATGACCTCTGGGGGCTGGGGACAACCAGAGGCACTGTCTGGAGCTGGGCTGTCACTGGACACGGCACAGCACAGTGCGGGGAGTACCTGAAGTAGTCAAAGGCAGTCGAATAGATCTTCTCCCGGAGCACGTTGCGAATGGTTGCATTTGGAACCACGTCGGCGTGCAGGAGAGACAGCCCCAGGGTCAGCAGTCTAAGAGAGAAACAAGGGCCAAGTCAAAGCTACGCAGCCTGGACCAAACCTGTGTGGGGTCCGGGTCTACCCTGCAAACCAGTGGGCTCTTGAGCTTAGGGCACGTCTCCAAATGACAGAGCTCTAGGCTGCCAGGACTGTGGCATCAGTTAGGTGATTAGAGATTATAGTTCACAGGTTTATTGTACCCAAAATGTCCCAGGAAAGGTTCTTCTTAAACCTTCACTTTTGTTGAGATAAAATTAATAATGTGTTAATCTGCCTTGGCCATAAGCTTCAGTTTAACAAACTATCTGCAAGCTACTCCCTGAGCCCTGGCCGGGTGGCTCAGTTGTTTGGGGTGTTGTCCTGTACACCGAAAGGTTGTGGGTTCGATTCCCAGTCAGGGAACATACATAGATTGTAGGTTCAATCTCTTGTCAGGATGTGTACAGAAGGCAACTGATCCATGTTTCTCTCCCACATCGATGGTCTTCTCTCTCTAAAATCTATAAACATATTCTCAGGTGAGGATTAATAAAAACAACACCTACTCTCTAAGATGCAGTCACTTACAGGTACTCTGAAGGCAGAACAATTAACTGAAGTTAAAAAAAAAAGTAATTTATCAAGGACCTGGTTCTGCCAGGTCAGGGCTCCTGAACAAGCGTCTACAGACAGTGTTGGTCTGTGACAAGGTCAAGTACAGGAACAGAGAGGAAGCACCTAATCATTTCTATAGAAATTACAGAAATTCCACATTGCTATGTGGGGCCTTTTCTAGTTCATTCTCATGGCATCTTATAAAAGCATAGGTCGGTGACAATTCAAAATCAGGGAAAAAAACAACTAGCCCTTCCTCGAAGTGGCTTGGGAAGTACAGCCCAAGCAGCACCCAGCAGGCTGCAGGAACACGGGTCTGGAGCTCACGAGAGGGGCAGACAGAGCTGGCATCACTGGTGGGCAGCAGGAAGAGGTAAGGCAGAGAAGTGGCATACCCCAGGAGGGGGCTCTGCACCTTCCCTCCATCTGACCACCCAGCACCTGCAGGTCCAGCTCAGACCTCCTCCCCACATCAGGCTGGCCTTTTCCTGCTATGTCTAGAGCCCCCCTGGTCATAGCACCTGGCTTGAGGCCCCCCACCAGGCAACACATCCCAAAGGGGATTATATGCTCTCCCTTCATATGTCTGGTGTTTTGCACAGGACTTAGCATATAGTTGGCATGATCAGAAATGACCTGACCAAGTCACCGCCGGCTCCCTGGCCTGACCTTGTCACACCACCTATCTTTTTTTTAAGGTTTAAAAAAAAAATGACTTTTAGAGAGAGCGGGATGGAGAGGGAGAAAGAGAGAAAAACACTGATGTGAAAAGGAAACATCGATTGGCTGCCTCCTGCATGTTCCCTACTGGGGACTGAGCCTGCAACCCAGGCGTGTGCCCATATCTGGCATCGAATCAGCAACATTTTGGTGTATGGGATGATGCCCAACCAACCGAGCCACACCAGTCAGGGTACCACCTGCTATTTCTCATTCACCACTATGTCACAGAATGGTGACACCATTTTTCTGTCACCTACCCCCAACCAATTTAGAAAGGCTGCCCAACATCTGGCTGCCCCCGGTCAATGAGTGGGTCAGCTTCCCGGATACTCCCCTGCTGTGGACAGAACAACGCCGACTTCCCCAGCCCTGAAGGGTGCAGTGGGACACGTCATTTGTGCACAGACTGGGAGCTCAGTCAGTTTCTGGTGAATAAATGACCAACCAGGGGAAACTTCCCGCCATGGAGAGGGCCCGCAGCACCAGCAGCTCAGCCCCCCACAAGAGGAGGAGAGCCCCTCACTTGAAGCGAGGCCCAATGGCTGCCACGTGTCGGTTCATGCTCCCCTTGGCCCCGCCGATGTTCAGGGACATGGAGCGCTGCAGCAGGCTGGAGAAGATCTCCACTTGGTCAGAGCTGCAGTACTTGGCGATCTCGAACCGCTGCACCAGGAACTAAGAGGCAAGGACAATACGCTGCCGTGATGGGGCCTGGCTGGCTCATCCCAAGCCAGCTCAGCCAGGCAGGGAGAGGCTCCGTGCTCAGGGTGGTCTGAGGGAGGCAGGGAGGGCCCGACAGGGGCCTGGGATAAGGCTGGAACAGAGCAGCCTATCTAGCCCCTCCCCCAGCAGGGAAGACAATCTTAACCCTGGAGCTCCATGCTCTCTGGGCCCCAGGCCCCACAGGGAGCCCCCACCCCTGTAGCTAGAGGGGACGAAGCACAGCTGAGCCTGGAGAGGCGTGGAGAGGCAGTGGGGTCCAGGCACATACGTCAATCCAGATGCAGTGAGGGGTCACTTCAGGGGCACAGGGTTTGGGCTGACTCGCTTCTGATGCTGCCAGGGGGTCTGCTTCCTTTATTTCAGCAGAAAAAAGGCCGACCTTCTGCTCCACTGTCATCTGCCAGGCCCCTGCCATCTCCCGCAAAAACTGTAAGTACACAACGACTGTTAGCTCCTCACAGAGCAGCAAGGTGCTTACTAATTACTTTTTATTATAAAAGGAAGAGATGCTGACTGAACAAAGTTTATGGACCAAGGAAAGTATGACTAAAAATAAAGACCACCTATGATCCCACTTCTAGCTTTTTGTTTTTTTAACATGAAGCCCACTCTTGAACTATTTGCCAGGCCACGTTCTGTGTGGTGGCAGCCAGGACTGCTTGTGATGGCAGGCCTCCGAACTAACAAGGGCAGAATGGATTCTGGCTCTAGAACCCACTTCCTTTTCTCCACCCTACATGGAGCCTGCAAAATGCCTGCATGCCACTAACCAGGCTGGAGAATAACTGGGGAGGGTGAGTGGAGTCTGCAACTGCCACTGGGCTGGGCAAGGGGTTCGGCAGGGGAACAGCCTCCCCTGTTGGCCTGACAACACCAGGCAGCTCCTTCAGGGGGGTCCAGACCCACCTGCAGAGTGGTGGCCACTGAGGCTTGGTGCCTGGGGCAGACATCCTGGCTCTGCTCAGTATTTACTTCCTCCTTCTTCTTTAAGTTATGGTTTTGTGTGGGTGGCCAAGTGGCCAGTCACAAGTACCCTCACCCAGGCCTCTGCTGTTTGGGGTAGCCACAGGTTTTCATTGGCACTAGTGAGCAAGTGGGCATCAATTGAGTGAGGCCCTGGGGAAGGGCTTGGCAAGTGGTGCTTGCCTTGGCCCTCTGCCCTCCTTCCTGCCTGAGGCACAAAGTCCACACACTACAGGTGCCAGAGTTGCAGACAACAGGCCTGGGATATCAACAAACTGCCCACAACAGAGAAGAACAAACTCCCATTGGTCAAGGCACTGCTCTTGGTTTCTGATTCCTGCAGAGCTATGTAAGTGTTACAATAGATTGGGGGTGGAGGAAGCGGGGGGTCATCCAGCCCAGAGGCCATATAAGGTCCAATAAATCATTCGGTCTGGCCCTGCCAAGGTATTAGGTGTGAGTTAATTAAATGTTTGACCAAATATAGCAGGCTAATTTTTAAGTTGATAATTTTGTATGGCCATCAATTGATGTTATAAATATCCAAATGGCCCTTGGCAGGAAAAAAGTTCCCTACTCCTGCAATAGGTGAAGAAACGGTGGGCCACCAGGACCAATGAGCCACGGCAATAGATGAAGAAAGTACAGGGCCACCAGGACCAATGAGCCATGGCAATAGATGAAGAAAGTGCAGGGCCACCAGGACCAATGAGCCATGGCACAATCACTCATTTGTTTGATAAGCATGTCCTGGTCGCTGCCTCTGGCAAGGGCCTTGGGGGCTCCGGGAATGGAGTAGGAATAAGACAAACACATCCACCTAGTCTACTGCGGGGCCACAGACGACGAGAAAAAGCAAGCTATAGACAGTGGACACTGATCTCTGCTAAGGGGAAAATAGCCACGAAGCGGCTCGGAAGAGTGAATAAGGGAGTATGCAACATTCTAGGTAGTGTGGGCAGGGGACAGCTAAGCCCCTGTGGGCCCACTCCAGTAGCAACTCCAGAAAAACGGACACAAGGAAGGCTGCTCCCCCCAAAATTAGCAGTCCCAGAGAAGCATCCCTGTCAACAAATACAACCATTTCCAATGTTGATACGTGTTCCAATCTCAGAGAAATGGCTCCCCCTACTGAGCGTTGGAAGAATAACAACTTTGAGGCACCACTGAGATGCTTTTAACATATGACAGTCCTGTGGGCAGGCATTAATATCACACTTTGCCCCCAGCTGGTTTGGTTCAGTGGATAGAGCGTTGGCCTGCGGACTGAAGGGTCCTGGGTTCGATTCCAGTCAAGGGCACATGCCCAGGTTGCAGGCTCGATCCCCAGTAGGGGGTGTACAGGAGGCAGCCAATCAATGATTCTCTTTCATCATTGATGTTTCTCTCTCTCTCTCCCCCTTCCTCTCTGAAATCAATAAAAACATGTATTTTTTAAAAAACCACTCTCTCACACATAAGGACACTCAAGCCCCAGAGGGTAAAGGGCATGCCAGGGTCTCCAAGCTCATTAGCTGAGGATAAGTTCTCTCCATCTCTCACCCCACCCCACCCTTAAGAGCAGAGGACCCCTGGTGTCCTACCGGCACTTCCACTCCGTTCTTGCCGGCCAGCAGCCACTCCCAGCAGGCCAGGGCAGTCTCCATGCCATGCTCATTGAACATCCGGAGGGGACCCCAACACAAATGATGGAGAAGCTGTGGGTCACAATCTGGAACCAAACACACTGTTCAGAGGCCTAGAACATGGGCTGGACCCCATGGCCTCCCCAGGTGAGCTAGACAGTCAGCATCAGCTGGGACAACGATGGCCTTTTATTTCCTTCTGCCCACCAGAGAGACCGTAGGGATCTCTCCTGGGGGAGCTCCAGCTCTTTCTTCAGCCAGAACTCCAATTCCCTAAGGATGACGGATGCCACCAAGTTGTTAACCAATGGGCCCAGAGGTCCACAGGGCTGGTCCCTTACCTTTGCTGCTGATGAGCATTGCTGTCAGCTTGAACATGGCCTGTGTGTAGTGCTGAGGATTGTTGAGGTCTAGTGCTGTGTTCAGATCCTGGACCATCATTTTGTTCAGGTCAGATATCTGGCCTGTGGCATCGGAGAACCGAATCATTCCATACACCTACAAGAAGCATGCAATGTCAGCAGAGGCGTGCGTAACTCAGGCACATGGGTGAGGCCCCGGCAGTCACTTAACCACAATCAAGGCAGGACCAAAGGATGCTTCACTGCCCCAAACTAGTGCTTATGCATGCAGAGAGTGACAGACTCAAGTCAGCGATGCCACCACTGCTCAGAGATTTTGGGGAAATTCTCTTTTAGAAATGTGGCCTGTTTGGCTCCATGGTTAGAGCACTGGCCCGGGGACCGAAGGGTTGCAGGTTCGATTCCCGGTCAAAGGCACATACCTCAGTTGCAGGTTTTTGATTCCCGGCCCCCATGGGGTATGTGTGGGAGGCCACCAGTCAATGTGTGTGTTTCTCGCTCTTCCCTCCTCCCTCCCTTCTACTATTCCTCTAAAGATCAATGGAAAAAATATCCTCAGGTGAAGATTAAAAAAAAAAAAAGTGTGTTAGTGTTCCCACCATTCTAGATGGTCCTTGAGGGCAGGGAC
Source organism: Corynorhinus townsendii (assembly GCA_026230045.1). NCBI lineage: Eukaryota > Metazoa > Chordata > Mammalia > Chiroptera > Vespertilionidae > Corynorhinus > Corynorhinus townsendii. The sequence goes on from JAPDVU010000014.1 coordinate 13,457,456, forward strand.
CCGGTCTTAACATCTTTGTATTCCAGCACTGCGCCTAGGGTCTGACTCCCATAGGTCTTGTGCATGTTGGTTCACAATCTGGAACCAAACACACTGTTCAGAGGCCCAGAACAGTGAATAAAGTTCCTTCAGAATCAATCAGTGACTCAACAAAATCAGCCTCGCTATACGAGATATTAGGTCAGCATGCAAGAGGCAGTTGATCGTTCTTTCTCTCACTGATGTTTCTCTCCCTCTATCCCTCTCCCTTCCTCTCTCTCCAAAATCAATAAAAACATATTAAGAAAACCAGAAAAATCAAATGCTGCAGAATAGCCAGTGTGGTGAGTGACTGTCATAAATGCTCCAGGCTGTGCTCATGGCCCCAGGGGCCAGCCTTCAAATGAGAGAGTTCCACATTCACCAGACTCCCTGCTCATTTTCTGTTAGGAAGGAGCTGACTGACATCAGAACAAGAGGACACTCTGAAGGGCCTCGGACACAGAGCAGCAGAAGTACCTCGCCCGCATAGCGGTTGCGCAGATTCAGCGACGCCATGAAGTTGGAGTAATCTTTCTTCACACAGGCTGGGCGCTCGGTGAGCTGAGTTGCCTACAGACAAATATCAATAATTACTTCAGACCAAGCACTGTGTTTTCCTCATGTTTACCATGGCTAAACCTAAGTCCAATTAAGAAGTCAGGTTCAGATCCAGGGGTTATTAAAAATCTTCAGTGCTGGCAAGGTAGTAAAATGAACTACTTTAGAAGACCCTCTAGTCTGTTATGTCCCATGGAAAAATGATTTTAAAAAAATTTCAGCACAAAAATTTTCTCTGGAAGGCCATCCTGACTACTTTCACCCAGTGATGCGCAGCAGAACAATCACCCGATTCCCGTGAAATCACCGTTAACTGCAATCGCCATGCTGTGACGTTAATGGTCACGGGATGCCCCCTCTGCAATGGTGCTCGTGTGTGAATGTGCCTTAGAGAAGGTAGAGGGCGCCTGAAGTGAAAGCAGCGACAGAGCCAGTAAAAGCTCTGAGACATCCACTTGCTGCTGATGGAAAGGGGCACACTGAGTAGAGACAACCCCCAGAGTGGGGAAAACATCCCCCCACTTCCTCTGCTTCAGCCTCAGGCCCTAGCCCACCTCCCAACCCTCTAGGACTCCGGGTCTCAGTGACCCCTCTCTGTAACTCTGAAACGGCTCCCTGACTGCCGGGTGATAGAGTGCCGTGGGCCTGCAGACTCCTTTGCTTTCCATGGAGCAGGGGCACCTATGCCAGCATCTCCAGCACAGCAACAATCAGAAACACAATAAAAAGTATCCTTTTGTCTTTAGCAACAGAAAAGGGAAAACCTAACCAAAATCTAATTTTCTAAAGAATAATATTTAAGTCTTTCAGGCAAAATCTCTTACAAGTCAGCTGGCTAGGTTCTAGAGAAAGACTACAAGTTGTCACATGCATTCTTAGTCTGTGAGCCCTGCTTCTGGCTGCTGCCTGTGTCCTCGGATTGGTGGAGAGACCGAGGTTGGGGAGCTGAGCCAATGCCACTGGGCCCTGCGCGTGGCAGCCCGGCCTCCACTGCCTGTGTTGAGATGCTTTTTTCTTCAGAGAAAACACAGTAACCTTAGGTGAGTGCTCGAGGATGACATGGGTAAACAGACACTGGCCTCCTCTGGCTCTGCTAATGAGCTCCTCCCTTCCTCCGAGGTCTCAGGGCAGTCCTGCGGCCTCCCTCCCTGGTGCTGCATCTCCACCACACCAAATCCTTAATAGGCAGGCAGCCGCCCCCACCCACCCTGAGGGAGTTAAGAAGCACCAAGGGAGCACAGAGCCCCTGCTGGTTGGGAGACACCAAAGTGCAACGCTGCCAGTCAGATCACCCATTCTCAACCCTACTTGGATCCTAGGCCCTAATTTACTTCAGAAAGCACTACCCTGGACGTGCTGCCCTCTGAATTAATCTCGAGCAGAACGAGACCAAGCCGAAGACCTGTACATGCAGTTCAGCACGCACTGCGCGTTGTCGAAAGTCAACACGGCTGTAATTGTTTATGATGTGTCTACCACAGATCAGTTTCCTTCCTCAAGGGTGTGGACTCCCAGAAATCCAAATCTGACCTCATGAATGAATCAAGCTTACCTCCATCAGTCCATGGTTTCAAAACAGAAGACAGTGAGGAAATGCCTGCACAACTGACCAGCTCATCTCTGAACCTGGGGAACTCACAAGATTCCGATGTACCAACAGACACGCTGAGCGCCTCACACAGGCAGTTGTGGGTGCCCAGGTGGCTTTTGTGAAAAGCTACACATCAGCGTCGGCCCTTCCCCCACGCTGGCTTACACAGTGCTCCTGGGGAGCAGTGAGCTCCTTCACGTACCCCGAGAGTCGTGTTCTGCTTGTTGTAGCTGGCAAAGTGAAGAATGCTCTCGGTGGCCATAGCCAGCCCCGTGTGCTGGGACAGTCCCGACACCCAGTTCTGATGTTTGTTAAGGTATTCCTGAAATAGGGAAAAATGTTGTTTTACTTTAAAGATAAAAACAACACTTGATAAACCAGAACACTGGGAATGTTCTGGTAGGTGGTGGACATCACCCTTCAGGAAGTACATGTCAGTGTTCCAGGGGGCAGACCCCACCTGGAACCAGCAAACGCCAGTTCCAGGTGGGGTCTGCCCCCTCCCGACTGCTGTGGGGCCCTCAGGGAGCGAGAAAGAGGCCCCTCTGACTGGCTGCTGCTTCCAGGTGAACAAGGACAAAGCTGGTCCCCAGAGCAGCTGGCATACAGCAAATGTGAGAGGACCACTGATGCCTAGCACGTCCTTGGGAGCATTTGCTATCTGCCAAGTGCTGGGGCAACAGCTGCAGGGCCTGGGCCTGCTGTCCACACCCAGGCAGTTCTGCAGTTCCATTGCCGAGCAGCCCTGCTGATGGGGCTGTGTGCGGACAGAGGAAGGCACAGATCCGATCCCACTAGCCTCCCTCACCCCCAAACAGCACAATTACCCCACAACCTGCTCCCAATGCAGATCATTTTCTGAGGCTTCTATTCTCAGGCACTACAGTAATGCTTGGTCTGTTTGTTCACACGAGTGCTGTTTGTACTGAGTTTGTGTAAAGCTCGTTGGATGGTGTGAAAGAGCTTATCACGATTTCTTTTTGATGACTTTTTAAAAGTACCTGGAGGTGGGATTTGGTGACCGTAGGTGCCCACTTCATCGCCTCCTGCAGGATCATTTCACAGCGCGCAGCAAAGTCCTTCACGATGCTCTGAAAAGGGGTGTGATCAACCCGAGGTCAGGGTATCTGGGCTATCAGAGGTCCCCACCAGTACACTGTGGATAGCTATGGCCACATTGTGTCCTCCCAAATCCATGTGGAAGCTCTAACCCCCAGCACTTCAGAATGTAACTAACTGGAGCCAGGGTCTTCAGCGAAGTGATTACATTAAAACGGGATCAGGGTGGGCCCTAATCCAACAGGACTGGTGTCCTAGTAGGAAAAGCAGATGAAGACATAAGTCATGTACAGAGGGACAAGCATATGAGAATGCAGGGAGAAGACAGCCATCCACCAACCAAAGAGAGGGCTCGAGAAGACATCAACACTCCCAACACCTTGATCTCAAACTTCAGCCTCCAGAAATACGTGAAAATACACTTGTTGTTTAAGCTACCCAGTCTGTGATACTTCGTTATGGCAGCCATAGCAAACCAAAGGAGGGACTGTGCTCCAACACCAAGGCTTCTGGGTACGGGGAACCCCCACACATCTGGTCTGTAATCCTTGCATGAGGCTGTGTGGCAGACAGACCTGGGAGTGAGTTGGCACCCATTCATACTGTGCGACCCTGGCAACTGATAGGGCACATACTGCTCACACCTCAAACTGCTGGAGACTGAATGACATGATGTGCAGAACATGCTGACCCTAACAGATACAGAAGATGGCAGTGAAACGGCCCTTAAGAAGGGGACCGCTCTGGCCTACCTCCCGGGCTTCACATGTGTCAGGAACGGTGATCCGATAGGGGGCGTCGGGGATGCTGTAGTAAGGCTGGTCCTTGTGAATATCCTGAAAGCAAACAGGACTGCCTCTTCCAACAGCCTTCCCCCAGCTGCCCCTGCCGAGCTGTGCCTCCAGGGATGCCGGGCAGCAGAGCATTTGCCTTCCTTCCCCCAACTCATGCCATCTGTGGTAGGCTTCCAAACTTGCTGTGGCTTACTGGGAAAGGTCAGGGTAGGATTTGGGCTTCCCACCCCCAATTAAGCCACTTGTAGCATGAATTAGGCTCAGTGTATGGTGGGCAGGGACACTTACTGCACTCAGCGATAGAGACAGGGTCTGGAGGATGTCCAGCATGGTCTTCAGCACCGTCCCGCTCCATAGCAAGTGGGGAAACCTGCACCGAGAGCCACTTTTCAGGGCCCAGGAGCCAAATCCCAGGGCACCCACATTCCTTAAAGGGAGGCTGAGAGTCCCACTTCTGGCTGCCCAGCTGAGGGTCAGAGGTCAGAAGGCTTCCAAGGCAGAGCACCAGTCAGAAAAGCTCCCAGGCTCCTGCTAGTCCCATTCCTCAGGGCCCAGTGACCTGCTTCCAACCCGATTGTCTTAGGTTACCCAGTGGCCAGGCCACACTCCCCACCTCCCCAAGGGAGCCTTCTATTTTATGACCAGGGCTCTGTGATGTTTTCACATCGTGGCACAAATGGAAAATGGCAGTATTTGCATGACACAGAAGAAGCTGCTCCTGGGTGAGGGGCCCCAGGGTGGAGGGGACAGACTGCACAGCTCTGATTCGTAGTGACTACAGCAAACTCCAGCACTCTTGGGAGGCTGCATCGCTTTGAAAGCTTTAATTCTGACTCCATTTTTTCCTGGACTGATAATGTATCGAGGTCACACAGGTATATGTGTGCACACACACAGAGCATTAAAAGGAAAATGAGCGTACTTATCCACCAGGCCAGACAGGTACTTGTCCGCCACCCTCCGTATCCTCTTGTGAATGTGGTTGAAGTTCACCAAGAGGAACTGCGCGTGCCGCTCCAGCTCCTCCTCATTCTCCTTGGTCTTTGCCTGGAGAGTCAGAAGAGACAGGTACAGCAGACGCCCTCCGTGTGCCCCCAGCAAACACATGCTGGCTCTCTGACAAGGCTTACTTTATCCGCCATCATGTTTAGGAAGGCTTCAAATACTTTGTCTGCGACAGCAATCACACACTGCATCATCCCTGAAACAAGAGGGGTTCCATGGTCAGGAGCATCAACAGAAAGAGACCAACCCCAGCTACTTTCCAATGTTTTGTTTGGACATAATTTTAGACTTACTGAGGAGTTCCCATACACCCTCCACCCAACTTCCCCCGATATTAACATTGCGTTTGTCAAAACTAAGAATTGGACATTGATACGATATGATTTCCTAAACTTCAGGCTCTATATGGATTTCTCCAATTTCCCCGCTAGCATGTATCCCTTTTCTGTTCCAGAATCCAATCCAGGATGCCACATGGCATTTACTCATCGTGTCTCCTTGGTCTCCCCCAATCTATGTTGATGCCTCAATCTGTTCTTGTCTTGTATGATCTTGACATTGCTGAAGAGCACAGGTATTGTGTAGGAGGTGCCTCAATTTACGCCTGTCTGATATTTGCTCATTAGACCAAAAAAAAAAACAGCACAGAGGTCAAGTGCCCTCCTCCTCAAATCATATCAGGGCGTGGTCTGGCCTGACAATGTCCTGGGAAACACTTGTGGTCCTAAGTGGGTCTCCTCATAACCAGCAGGATTACCAAGGAGCCCTTCACAGTGAGGAACAGGGGCTCTCCCTTGGCTAATGGAGCATTTCTAACGGGCTACTTGGTAGGATGCTTTGTCCAACACCTACCCTTTCTACCTGGTCCTTCTCCGAGACCAGGTATGACCTTCTTCCCTAGACGGTATAGCTCTTTCCTGATTACAATAGAAACAACTGCATGTCTTTATTTCACAAATACTTAATAGAAGAAACAAATATTTTACACATACACCTAGTATATGTGATTTTCTTTTAAGCAAAATAATAAAAATATTTTATTCATGTTCAAATTACATAATTTTTCTACTGGGAGTCCCTTTAAATTGGTTCTGCTCTGGACTTTAAAAGGCATGACTGTTCCTTGGCAACAAGATGCTCCAGGTCCAACAACGACCATCCAAGGAGCCCAGGATCCTCTGAGCAGAGGATCGCATTAGGGATTGAATCTGTGGGCTGGACACACTGGAGCATTGATGGTGGGCCAGAGTGATGCTCTTCCTGCTCTTAGGCCTCTTGCAGCAGTGGCAGAGTCACAAAGATATGAATTTTTTAAGGTTTTATGTTTTATATTGGTCTTTCCACACAGACAGAAAATAGGGAGTAGTATCCCTTTTTACCTTATAAAGCTCAGTTCATCACGTGAGTCCCACAATAATAAACTTACCAGACTTGTCTTTCTGAATAGCTTTATCCTCAAAGTAGCAGAACATGACCTGGAAGCGGTCGGGATCTGTTGAGCGCAAAACCCTAACAAACAAGGAGAACAGCTTTGAGTAAATTTTGCAAAATCCAGGCCTTCCCTGTCACAGGCTAGATACTGCCCAGGAATGGTGAGGCTGCGAGGAACAGATGGCCTACGCCATTTAGAGGGACAAACACTGACATGTACTTCCTGAAGGGTGATGTCCACCACCTACCAGAACATTCCCAGTGTTCCACCCAGCAACCCACCACTAGTGACATATCTTAAGGGTTACATGCATGAGGATTCTCCTAAGAGCCTGGTCAGATAACCAGAGTACATCCATCCACTGGAGCATCACCCAGCCACCAAAACGAGAGGCGTCTCTGTATGTGCTGCTACAGAGAAACATCCAAGACAAATGGTTAGATGAAAAGAACAAGGTGTGGGGGAAACGAGTTTCCTAAGGGCCTCTGTGTACCTGGTGAATGTGAAGGGTACACATGCTTGCATATGCACAGAAGATTTCTAGAAGGGAAAGTAAGAGGCTATCAAGAGTAGGTATCTAAGGATTCAGAGCCAGAAAAGTGATGCTTGTATTTTTTTCATCTTTTGCATCTCCCCTATTATCCCAATGTTTTTATTCTCTTTTTTACTTTATGCACCTTGAACATTTTAAATTTTAGAACAAAAAATATCTTTAACCTTGGGGAAAAAGAGAAAGGAAAGAAAGGCATGTGCTTCAACTGTGGCCCCTGTGACGAGCTGTTCAGAGTTGGGGGGGCTCCACAGGGAGAGTGCAGGCACAAACACAGGCCAGCGCTCTTCAGTGTCTGTGGGCACCCCCTTTAGAGAGTTAGACTTCAGTGGGTCAAGCTTGGTGGCTTTAGGCATATGCGGTCTTGAGCGTTCATGTGCACACAGCTTTAACACAATTTCTCACATTTCTACTTGTTTTCAAGTTCTCCCAATAACTAGTGGCTGAGAATCTGAGCCAGGTTCTTGAATAAAGGCTTCAGGTTTGCTTCTCCATTCTGACAGAGTGGTCTTGGGGACTGGCAGGCAGCCCACAGCAGGAGCTGGGCTCATGGGAGCCTCTGCGGGCTGGTGCCCATAGCCATCGTCTGCCAGCCAAGTCAACAGCCTGTCCAGAGAGCCTGAGCCTGAGCTCACCATTCATGGGCACACTTGTGAGGAAGCAGGAGACAGCCCTGCCTGCAGGTATATGAGACTGAGAGCATCTGTTGTAGCCACACATTTGGTATGACTAGTTTTTCTTTAAAAATGTTTTATTGTACTTAGGGGGTGGTAGTGAAATTAGGGGTTTTTTCCCTCTACTTATTTCCAAGTTTTTGTGTAGTGCTCTCATATTACTTTTATAACAACAACAAGAAAAATTACAATGAAATAAAGAAAAACAAGTCAAAACTCCCTTAGCTCTGTGTGGGACTCTGGGGAGGAGCCACCCGTTTTTAAATTCTGCTCTGCTGTGGGGTCCTCGGGCTGCCTTATCTATTTTACATGTTGAGCTTTCAAGTGTGACTTTTTACCAGGAGGTTTTGAAGTACCGAATAAAGGTTAAAATAATGGTGTTTTCCAAATATCTTTCCTTTTAAGAATATTTTCTTTTCCAAACCATTTGAGAAAGACATTATTCTATAATATTCTATCCTGTGACTTAAACAGGTTAAGTGTAATCTGACCTTTTTTTGGTGACAGGGATGCATCACTCTGTGGCTCGTGTATTTGGCTACAGTGCAGCATGCCTCAGCCTTATCTCGGTGCATCTGTAGCGTCCATAATGGCAGCCATAGACAGCTGAATTCTGAGCAACCTGGCTGCTTCTTCCAGCCTTCATTTACGAAAGGCAACATGATACAGTGCTTAAGAGACTACATATGTTTCAATCTCAATTAGGGATTATTACCTTCGGCAACTAACTTAACTGCTTAGTCTCACTTAACTGCAACTAACTAATCTGCAAAATGGGTATGAGTGCCTACCTCATAGGCTTGTTGAAGAGTATGCAAATACACTAAGGCACTCAGTCCAGGCTAATACTGATACTGTCATGATGACAATTATAGATCATTACAATTATTACAGCTGTTAGGTCTGCTGTGGTTATGATGCATCCCAAGCATCAGGCCACCTATGGGATTATTTTGGACGGGCACCTTCCCATTTCCTGTTTGTACTCTACTGTGATCCTGGAAGCCAGCTGAATGGGTGTCTCAGTGAGGCCTGGTTTCCAACAGGGCTCTCTCCCAGCCAACTGGACTGAGTTTGCAGCATCTATTGTGATTGCTCAGAAGCCTATTCCCTCTGGGAAAAGGATAATACCAGAGTTTAGACACCTGGGGAATGATTAGATGCTTGGTGCTCAGGAAGGAGGAGCACATGAGAAAAGCAAAGGGAGTGTTCTGTTTGTTTTCAAGAAAGCTTGCATATCTTGGTAGAGACTGAAAAAAGTTCCACGCAAGTCCCATGCCTAGAAGGTGCAAAAACGTAAACCAGCGCAAATGTGGATGTGCAGGAGGTGAAGGCTTGTCTACCTCATATACTCCAGCCGGTAAACAGACAGGAGATAGGTGGACATGGCAAAGTCCAGCTTGTTGATGAGGGCAGACACTTCGGGGGCAGGATCCAGCAGGTTGATGATGGTGCTGCGCAGCTCGTTCAGTTCAGCCTAGAGGGAAGTGAACACTTGAGGTCTCACGTGGGCTCTGGAAGGGGAAGCTAGCCCTCCCCCAGGAGACTAGCTAAACCCCAGTGGCTAATTCTGATTATTTCACGTTAAATGAAAGGACCTGCTCTAATTATTCAAGACTGCTCAGCAAATCCCCTGTGCTGCCCCATCTGCCCTTGGGAGGGCAAGAATCCTTACCGGGGTGACTGTGTCGTTTTTCATGGCTGAGTTATACTGGAGGACAGACCGCAGTGGCTCTTTGCTGGGAAAGGTGAGCAGTGGGGACTTAGTGGCTATTTCACAGACCCCCTCGTACCATTCTTCTGGCCAGAGTCCTGGAAGAGAATGCATAGGAGAATGACAGCCCTGGTCATGAAGCACTACAGTGGGGGTGACACTGGCAATTTCTAGAGTCATGGGTCCCTTGTTTAAGTCAGTTTTCCCCAAAATTTGGCACAGAAACAAATCTTTTGGCTAACTTAGGAAGATTTTTTCCTAAGATATGTGGTCGTGCCCTAACCGGTTTGGCTCAGTGATAGAGCGTCGGCCTGCAGACTGAAAGGTCCCAGGTTTGATTCTGGTCAAGGGCATGTACCTTGGTTGCGGGCACATCCCCAATAGGGGGTGTGCAGGAGGCAGCTGATCGATGTTTCTCTCTCATTGATGTTTCTAGCTCTCTATCCCTCTCCCTTCCTCTCTGTAAAAAAAAATCAATAAAATATATTTAAAAAAAAAAAGGATATGTGGTCGTCTCAGAACCCTAAACCACATCTGGGCGGTGTGACATTTGCAAATACTTGTAGGAAGCAGCAGCTGCATTGTGCTAATTTAAAATGTGTGCACATTCAAAATAGGTTGAGTCCTACCTCACCTTTGTTTTCACTCTGCACTCTGTCTTCCCTGGAAAAGTGGACATGCCCCTACCTGACCCCTCCACGGCGAATCCCATCAGAACAGAATAGAGCCAGAAGTCCCGGAAGAGCTTCTGCAACCGTGGCTTAGCTTCCTTGATGGGCGGCAACCGTCGGGTAAGCTGATGTGTTAAGGAGAGAGGGAGAAAAGGAGGTTATTTGCTCAAAAAAACCCTAAAACCTACAGATGTGAAATCAACCACAGATTCATTCTTCAAGAGCATTCTCAGGAACCTGTCCATTAGACTGGATAGGAAAAGGCACAATGAGCAGTAACCCACACTTGGTAAGTTCTCCAGTTAACGTTCATTCATTCAGCAAACATTTATTATTAGCTGATTTTCACCGAGAGGTGAAAAACACCATTTCTGCACTTTAAGGTCTTTCTGCCTCATTTGGAGGCAGGTGAGCAAGCACAGTGGATGGAGTTCCTGGAAAAGTGTCATGAGTCTCAATGTTAGCATGCAAGTACACTTAGCCGGGCAGAGAAAAGAGAGCAGGCTGTCCAGCATCAGCCCAAAGCCTGGGAATGTGGAGGCATTGAATACTTAGGGGAAGGCAACAATGAACTGGGGCTAGGGCTCAGATGAAGATGTAACTGGAGAGACTGAGATGGTGAGAAATCTTGTGGTCGAGGAGAAGTGGCTTTCAAATCTTTTCCAGCACCCCAACTTTTCAAACAATAATTTTAAGCAGAATCCCAACATGTGCAACAGGTAGAGGCAGAGCTGTGCAGGTGTAGAAGTGAGGGACTGAAGGCCCTGCACCCCTGCTCCAGACGGTGGCTCCTCAGGTAGGAAGCAGGGAGTGGCTCCTCAGGTATGTAAAATGGTTAAATTTGTGCACAGTGCCTGCTAGACAAGTCGATCCTCACAGAACCCCAGCAGATAGATGTTAAGCCCACATACAGTGAAGGGGGACTCTGTGCTTGTATTTATGAGCACCAAATACGGGCCAGGCCCTGGGCCAGGGACACAGAGGAGGGACAGATGATAATCCCCATTGCTGGGAGTGCGGAGTGAAACAGCACTTTCACACTGGCTGGTAGATTATAAATTGGTATAACACTTCCTGTAAAGTTATCTATACACATAAAAGGCTAATATGCAAAGTGTCCCTGTGGGAGTTCAACCGGGAGATCAGGAGTTCTATTGCTTGCTCTGATGTGCGCTGACCACCAGAGGGTGGTACGGAACGAAGGCCCCAGCCAGCAGCCAGAAGGCCCCAATTGGCCCTGATTGACAGCCAAGCCGAGGGACCTTACCTGTGCATGAATTTTGTGCACTGGGCCTCTAGTTTAGTAATATACATAAAAATTCTAAATATCCCCATTTTACCTAAAATCGCAATTCTAGAAATCTATAAATAAAAATCTAACTTGTAACTATTTGTGGAGATGGATGTTAATGTGGTAATCATTTTGCAATATGTACAAATATAAAATCATTATGAACCTGATAAGTGAACTGTATCTCAAGTGTGAAAAAAATCTGGCCCTGGTTGGTGTGGCTCAGTTGGTTGAGCGTCTTCCCATGCACCGAAAGGTCACTAGTTCAATTCCTGGTCAGGTCACATGCCCAGGTTGTGGGTTCGATACCTGGTCAGGGTGCCTGAGGGAGGCAAATGATGGGTGTTTTTCTCTCACATCAAGTTTCTCTCTCTTTCTCCCTTCCTCTCTTTCTAAAGTCAATAAAAACGTATTTAAAAAATTTGATTTAGGCGTAAAAATGTAATATTTGTTATAACAGCAAAATAAACAGAAAAAACACTAAATGTCTACCTAGAGGGGGCATTTAAATAAATTATAGTATATTAAAAATAATATTTTCTAAGAATATTTGGTGACACAGGTAGAACTCACAATATTTCAAGTGAAAAAAAATAAAAATGTATAAGTAATATGATATAGGTTTAAAATATAAGTGTATAAACATATATTCATAGAAAAAGAAGGGGAAATACCAGCTGCATATTAGTAATTATTTCTGATGGTTGAATTGACAGGAGTTTTTGTGTTCTTAAGTTGCCTGTACTCCTTAGAGTTCTGCCATAGGCGTGTTCTTTCCACAGTCTCAGGGAGGGTGCAGGAGTTGGCCCAGGGCTTGGTAAGATGTTGTGTGGGAGAAAAAACAGCTTTTTCTCAAAAGCCACCAGAATGCTATGTCCCTGGGAAACCAGTTGAGACACTTAGGGGTGTAGGTGGACTCTGGGAAGGGGCTGAGGAGGTGGAGGAATGCAAAGGAGGGCAGCAATGAACAGAAGCTTCCTATTTAAGAAGCCCAGTGCCACACAGGACACTGCCACAAAAGCATAGTTAACGAGGGGCTCCTACTATTAAGTGCCAAAGCTGGCCAAGTTCCAACCAACATTTAAAAATATATATATACACACATATATACATACATACATACATACATACATATATATACACATATATACATATATATATTTCAGAGAGGAAGGGAGAGAGAGAGCTATATACAGAAACATCAACAATGAGAGAGAATCATTGATCAGATGCCTCCTGCATGCCCCACAATGGAGATCAATCCCGCAACCTGGGCATGTGCCCTGACTAGGAATCAAACTGTGACCTCCTGGTTCATAGGTTGATACTCAACCACTGAGCCATGCTGGCTGGACAACCAACATTTTCTGAGTCCTGAACTCAAAATATAGACAGCCCTTTAACATGCCAGAATTTGTCACAATAAGCAATACACAGATGCCCCCTGCAGGCCCCTTGTACACCTGCAGATTCCCCTGAGTCTCACTCTCACTTTAGAAAGTCTGTGGTGACAGCACCAAACACACTCAAGGGCACTGAAATCAGGGAGCAGCTCTCTGTCATAAATTGATTTTCCAGACAATTTCAGAATATTCTTACAATATTTTAGATTACAAAGTTAAAAACAAATAAACAGTCCTAGCCGGTTTGGCTCAGTGGATAGAGCGTCGGCCTGTGGACTGAAGGATCCCAGGTTCAATTCTGGTCAAGGGCACAAGCCTGGGTTGTGGGCTCAATCCCAGTGGGGGGCATATAGGAGGCAGCCGATCAATGATTCTCTCCCATCATTGATGTTTCTATCTCTCTCTCTCGCCCTTTCTTTCTGAAATCAATAAAAATATATTAAAAAATACAAATAAACAAATCATAGCCCCACAGATTGTGAATGACTAGGTCAGTGGTCGGCAAACCGCGGCTCGCCAGCCACATGCGGCTCTTTGGCCCCTTGAGTGTGGCTCTTCCACAAAATACCACGGCCTGGGCGAGTCTCTTTTGAAGAAGTGGCGTTAGAAGAAGTTTAAAAAATTTGGCTCTCAAAAGAAATTTCAATCGTTGTCCTGTTGATATTTGGCTCTGTTGACTAGTGAGTTTGCCGACCACTGGCCTAGGTGGACCTGAGTTTGGGAAGCACTGCTCCACAGTCTTACAACAGACAGGAGAGCTGGGCTGCAAATTCTGGCAGAGAAGACAGTGACCCTTGACTGCAGAAAGGTCTCCTAGGCTGTAAGTCACAAAGCTCCCTCTTCCTCCCTCTTCCTGTCACTAAGCTCACGGGACCCACCTGCCTCACAGCCATGTCAGCCCTGGAGGCCAGGACAAACTCAGGCACTGCGATTCATCCTAGAGGCAGAATTCACAGAGGGAAGACGAGTGACCTTTACTTTCATGGAAGCAGTACAGCTACCAGCCCTGAAGTAACCCAGCCCCCAAACTCTGAAAAGCATCTCTATGGTGGCTTCAGCGAGACTGCTCCATCAGCCCATCGACTGTGACAGTCATGCATCCCAAACGTCAGCTATACCAGAACTGGAGCCGAGGAGTCACAAGTCACTCAGGAGTAACCCAAAGACACAGCTGAGAGGTATGTGCTGACAAAGCTAGTTGAGTGGTGTTTGATTTGGGACGTATTTACTTTGGAAGATACGCAACAACAGCCCAGCACCAAAGTTCACTTTGAAATTGTGCTGATGACCTTGGCTGATTTCATCTCTGAAACACACTTCACAGAAGCACAGAGGTGAGTCTGTTTCTCACATTTCTGCTGATTATAAATTCTCATTTGTGGTTATAGATGGGCAACTGGTGCATTTCTCTATCAAACTACAAATTCAAAAGCTTTCTATACTACCTTAGAAATGTTTTTATTTTTTAATCTGCCTATTACAAAAAATTTTCAGTTCCATTATTGGGACAATTAATGAAATTAAAAACAGGCATTAAGAGTAAGAAAAGATTATACCTATGTTAAGTTCTGTGCATTGGATAACTGTACTGTGATGATGTGTAAGAATATCCTTGTTCTCAGGCATTTTTCCCTAGAACATGAGAATTAAAAGTTAGAGAGACACAATTTAGGGACTTACTCTCAAATGGCTCAGATAAAAAAAGGTAGGTGAGTGTGCCTGTGTGTACACACACAGTATACACACATATATACATGGAGAAAAAGAGACTAATAAAATCACTGTTCCAAAATATGAAATCTGGAGAGGGGTACACAGGCGATTTTCTCTATGCTATTCTTCGAATTTTTTTGTAAGTTTTAAGTTATTTCAAAATTAAAGGTTTTTTAAAACTTCCGACAGTTACTTCTCTCCCATTGTATCTGCCCTGTTTGGGCCTGGAGATAACAGTCACAAGGAACACGCGTGTCCCAGTGTTATGCGCGGATGTGTAACCAAAAATAATACTTCTCTTCAAAGACAGTAATCTGGATTTAAACATAACCTAGCGAATGTTTTAAAGTGTCTTATATAATCCTTGTTATACTAAATGGCAAAACAACAGGAAGGTTTACCTTTCAGATACTTAGTTTCAATCCATAGGAAATATCAAGATATATTTTCTCCTTCCTCTGATAAGGGAATAATGAAAACTATTTTTGGCTTTTCATCATACAATACAGGAACAAGGTATAAGAAAGCTTCTGAATATATTATCTGAACACAGGATAAAAACATGAATGCTTTCACCTCTGCCTCCCCATCTGGTCTCACATTTCTTTTCCTGAACTCCTATTTAGTCAAGTTGGGCTTATTTTTTTTAACCTATTTTTATCCTAGAAGAATACTTTTCAGTGC
The DNA here is from genome assembly GCA_026230045.1 of Corynorhinus townsendii. Lineage (NCBI taxonomy): Eukaryota > Metazoa > Chordata > Mammalia > Chiroptera > Vespertilionidae > Corynorhinus > Corynorhinus townsendii. The sequence goes on from JAPDVU010000014.1 coordinate 13,472,616, forward strand.
AGCCTAGTAAGGAGACTTCTACCAAGTCGCTTACTTACTTCTCTAACTTTTAGAAATGCATTACCATCAATACCTATGCCCAATTCTATCCGGAATCTGGGCCTAGTTCTGCTTGCAGCCACACACATTAGAAATCGTTTCACTGCAGCTTCAGCTAGATGCTTGGGGATGGGGAGGGGTTGTATGAAAAAACAGCAGAGATTTTCAAAGCTGGAGACTACTAGTACGATTTTCCCGCCCCAAAACACGCAATTCAAAAGCCTCTCGGTTGCAAATACAACAAAGGCTGAGCTGGTAATTTTAACAGGACTGTAGGGGAAGACACAAGGAGGGAGAGAATAAGAAGGGTAGGGAAACCAGTCCTGGTGATCTAGGGCAAACAGGCAGAGCACTCCGCCATGAGGGGGGTGGGAGGGTTCAACCACCTTGGTGCCAATCTAGCTACAACCACTCAGATGGACGTGAGGCTCAGTATCCTGACCTGTAAAATGCTGTGAGGACCGAGTTAAGCTACATAGACAAAGTTCCTTGTATAGTGCCTGGCAACATCAACATCAACAAACTGAGAACATTTCAAGTGGGGTATCCATACCATTGGCCCCATCTTCAGGCCTAACAAGGCCAAGTATTTACTTAACAGGAGCAGTAACTCTTACCTGGCCTCAACTGGAAGCAGATATTCTGGTCCTCAAATATCTAACAGGAGATGGGACACACACAACAAACTTAGTAAGTCACAACTCCTGTTTCTGGGGTGGTCAGAAGTTGGGATAATGTTGTATAGCAGCACAACAATGTCACCATCCTGACAAAATACAGAAACATCGAAGAACAGCTCATCTACCCAGGATGCAATTAATAACCCAGGAAATGAGTAAGAGAAAGACAAAGCCATTTGGCAGCCAACACTGATTTGGCAAGCCAAGTCAAATCCTTTCTTAGAACAGGCAGAGGATGAGTAGATAAAAGGAGGCTTACCACAGGATACGTACTAAAATTTATCTTCTCTTACTTAAAGGGAGTGCCCCTCTTTAATCTCACTATATGCCTAGAGAGATTATTCCTAACTCCATGCTAGAAGCAGGTAAGTAAGATATACTGTAGCTCCTCCTGACAACGGTGGGAGCCAACTGAACAAAGGAGAAAAAAAGTACACCGGCAGCAAGCACCGCCTGGTAGCCCCCAACACATTTCAGCCCACGGTCACATTTCAGGAGGCCTGGAGGGGGTCTCTGTTACAGACAAGTTCCAGATTTTCTGCAAACTAACCCTACATGAAGGCTGTGTGAAGACAGGAGACAAAGCTTAGCGAATGAATGAAAAAAATAACTCCCTAGGGCTCTTGAGCCCCCAGGATTCTAGATGGCTACAGTTCTCTGCAAACCTTTAAATAAGGGATTCTCATGTAGGGGCCCATGGATCCTTCAGGCAGGCTTATGAAGTCCGCATACAATGTTAGTATCTGTTTATCTTCACCAGATTCTCTTCAAGTCCATAACCCTAAAATGGTTAAAGACTGGCACTCCCAGGCATCTCCCAGGGTCAAAGCCGCCAGGACTCCTACCTAAGCACTGCAGAGGTGGGGTGGGGTCTGCTAAGCTGACTCTCACATGTCGTGTTTTCCCTCCCAGCTTTAGCTCTGCCAAAATGAAATGCCCGTTCCAACCCCTCGTTGTTTCTCTCATATTAATATCTGTGAGTGGGAACAATGGCCTGGTGGATCAGCTTGAGAAAGGAGGGGACGATTCTAAGTCTGCGGATCCCCAAGGGGGGCAGGTAAATAGCAAAAACCTGAGCATGCCCCTTCTCGCTGATGACTTCCACAAGGAAAACACGGTCACCAATGACTGGATCACAGAGGGGGAGGAGGACGAGGATTATCTGGATCTGGAGAAGCTATTCAGTGAAGATGACGATTACATCGACATCATCGATGTGGTTTCACCGACAGATTCGGAGGCCAGTGCTGGGAACATCCTCCAGCTCTTCCACGGCAAGAGCCGGATCCAGCGCCTTAACATCCTCAATGCTAAGTTTGCTTTCAACCTTTACCGAGCACTGAGGGAGCAGGCCAGTCCTGCCGACAACATCTTCATAGCCCCTGTGGGCATTTCCACCGCCATGGGTATGATTTCCTTGGGCCTGAAGGGGGAGACTCATGAACAAGTACACTCAATTTTGCATTTTAAAGACTTTGTCAATGCCAGCAGCAAGTATGAAATAATGACCATTCATAATCTCTTTCGTAAACTGACTCATCGCCTCTTTAGGAGGAATTTTGGGTACACACTGCGGTCAGTCAATGACCTTTACATCCAGAAGCAATTTCCAATCCTGAATGACTTCAAAACTAAAGTAAAGGAATACTACTTTGCCGAGGCCCAAGCAGCGGACTTCTCAGACCCTGCCTTCATATCAAAAACCAACAACCACATTCTGAAACTCACCAAAGGCCTCATCAGAGATGCTCTGGAGAATATAGACCCAGCCACTGAGATGATGATTTTAAACTGCATCTACTTTAAAGGTAAGAAGTAGCTTATGTTTCTCAAAGCAAAGTCGCAACATATTCTTAGTACACGTGCAGGCGGATTGAATGCCAGAACTATATTCTAGCTCTGATTTATCCAGGAAACCAAGACACAAGGTCAGTTCAGAGAGATAGGTAAGATCATGATGAGGTGACAGTAGGAGCTGACACTTACTTGAGCCCTAACGTCGTGTTTTTACACTCTGACAACATTGTGGGGTTGGTGCTATTATTAGCGACCCCATTTTACAGATAGAGATACCAAAGTACAGAGAAATAAAATGACACTCCAAGTGCAAAGCTAGTAAGGGTCAGAGCCAGGGTCACCCCAGGAGGGCCATCTCTAGCACCTTGTTAAATGGGAAAAAATAATACAAAAACCTTTTTAGTATTTGGCCAGTCTGGAGTTTTTTCATTTCCTTGCCCAATTTTCAGTAAGCAGGAGTATGGACAAAAGGCTGAAGTGAAAACTGTTCAGCTTGAATAACTGACATTAACACCTACAACTCTTTTTGGGACACTCTGCACTAATGGGCAGGTATGGGGCGAATAAACTGTTATTTCTAGAGCAACTACTCTGGGCCAGACACCAAAACACTTTGTTTTTTATTGATTTCAGAGAGGAAGGGAGAGGGAGGGAGAGATAGAAACATCAATGATGAGAGAGAATCACTGATCGGCTGCCTCCTGGACGTGGAGAGCGAACCATGACCTCCTGGTTCACAGGTTGATGCTCAACCACTGAGCAATGCCGGCCGGGCCCAAAGCACTTTTTAAAGAGGCCACTCCCCCTCACTATACCCCTGGAGTCCTAGAAATAAATGGGCATAGGTGTGTAAAATCCAGACCTCTCTTTAAAATGCCCTCACTGGGACCTGAACAAGAAACCTCCACTTCACAAGCCTAGAGGGCTGGAGGGCAGAGGCAGGAACGAGCCAGCATCCCAACTGGTCTCTGTGACACAAACCACTTTCCTCTCTGCCACCAAGAATTAGTGGGCACCAGCCCGAGAGGCAAAGGACTAAGGCCCTCTCCTGGCTGCTGCTACAGAGCCAGCGCCCCTCCACAGGCCAATACACTGCTCTGTGCCTATGCCAAGACCTCCCCACAGTTGTGCCAGGCAGGCATTCTGCTAGATGGGCAAGGCGGGGCTGAGGAAGCCAAGACCACAGGAATGAGCTGGACCCCTGGGCTTCCCCCCTTCCCCACCAAAGTCAGGCACAGCACTGTCCTCATGGTGGGTGGAACCAAAGGCTGAGTTCTAACAGGCTTGTGACAGATACACACGCTATCCAGGTGTCCCCAACTTTTTGGAAGTGACCACTTCGCTTTTACAAAAAGAACGTCATTGGTACAGCAACAGCTTTTTCTGTAAAAGCGAACATCCTCTGTCTTCACCACACCTTACTTGTGTGGCTGTGGGTAAGTCACTCACCATCTCTGTGACGTGGTTTCCTCACCTTGATCACAGAGGTAACACTTATTCTGACAGGGCTGGGAGCAGCACTGCAAGAGACAGTGGTGCCACACTTGAGCCCAGCGCATGGCATGTTAGGAAGTCCAATGAACTCAGATGAGTAAAACTGTAGATTTCAATATTATATATTAAGTATGTATAATATTACTTAACTTCTATAAGTAATTAAATTCTGTTTAGCAATACCTTTAGAACAGGCCAGTGCAAGCATCTGTGCACCAAAGCCTTCAGTCTTACAAGTCTGCGGGGTCCCTCTGGGCCCCAAGAGCCTCTGCATTGGGCTGGCGCGGTGCGGAGCAGGCAGACACACAGCAGCAAGCCATCCCAACTGGAAAGGGACTGGAGAAACAGCTAAGATGGTCAGTTTCTAATCCCCTGAACTCAGTAACCAGTGTCCCCGAAAGTGTAAAAGTGGCAAATATATGTGCTTCTTTTTGCCATCATATTGAAACTTCAGTCACTTAATTTAATCCTGGGAGTCAGAGGGAAGAAATGCTAGTTAACATCCAGTCTTTCATGGATGCTTACCAAAGGAGAGGAGAGTCTAAAAGAGTAAATTTAATCTCTAGCCCCCAAATTTGTTACTTTTTTTATTTTAATTTCAAATGTTACCACCACTTTGTAAAGCACAATAAAACAGAGATTCGGCCTCAACAGGAAGTCAAAGGAAAGAATCCCAGGAGACACGTGACAGCTTCAGCAGAAAGAATCGTGATTCTCAACTGGGGGACAATTCTGCTCCCTGGGCAAATGTCAAGAGACATGTGTGGTTGTCACAATCTGGGACGCAGGGGGAAGCACTCCTGTATCTAGGAACAGTTTCAGAAATTAGGCCAGGGATGCCACTAAACATCCTGCAATGCACAGGATAGCTGCCCAGCACAGAGAACTGCCCGTGTCAACAGTGCTGCAACTCCTGGGCAGAGGCTGGCTCAGGGAGAAGGAAACTTAGCTACAATCAGAAGCAGGTGGTGCTTAAACCTCCTGCCAAGGAACCGCTTGCTTACCTCTTTTCCCCACCAGCTGGAAACCTTGAAGTTGTTCTGTTTTGTGCCTGTTTCCTCATTTGTAAAATGGGGCTAATAACAAAAAGCACCCACGTCTGTATGCTTGCTGGAGAAAATGAGGTAATACAGGAAAGGTGCTTAAAAGACTGCCTGACATCACCAATTCTCATCTGTCAAGCATCCATCATTACTAGTTACTAGCATCTTAGGACTAAATTAATCACGTACTCCTTCTTGGATACATAGCGCTGTGCCCAAATCTAAAGTGACAATCTTGATGGCAGCATCGCCAATGTGTCTTGCTAGTTCTTGGAGAATTGCAGAGCGTGAGGGATAAAAGCCACCAAAGCAGATCTGCCATGAGCTAAAAGCTACTCATTTTACAAATGGACAAGGAGAGGCTCAGGCACGTTAGGTGTCTTGCTAGGGTCTACAACCAGTGTGTGTCAGAATCTAACCCAGAATCTACTCCAGTCTACTTTTCCTCCCCCATTACCATGCTTCCCACAAGTATGTTAGCGCTCTGACCTTAGACTCCTCTAAAACTGAGGTTCTCAAAGTGTGGTCTGCAGACCAGACGCATCAGCATCACCTGGGAACATGCGAGAAATGCCAGTTCTTGGCCCAAACCAGACTTTTGGGATCAGAAACTCTGGGGGTGGGACCTGCAGTCCACATAAGCCCTCTGGGGCTTCTGACGCATGCTTACATGTGAGGACCAGTGCTCTAAAAGGACATTTCCATAAAAGCCTCGTTTCTGTTGATTTTATAGGGTCCTGGGTGAATAAATTCCCAATGGAAATGACCCACAACCACAACTTCAGGCTGAATGAGCGAGAGGTGGTCAAGGTCTCCATGATGCAGACCAAGGGGAGCTTCCTGGCGACCAATGACCAGGAGCTGGACTGTGACGTCCTGCAGCTGGAGTATGTGGGCGGCATCAGCATGCTGATCGTGGTCCCGCACAAGCTGTCTGGAATGAAGACCCTGGAGACACAGCTGACGCCCCAGGTGGTGGAGAGATGGCAAAAAAGCATGACAAACAGGTATTTCAGGTTGAGTGTTTGACCTTTTGATTTCCAGGATCTTGAGGGAGCCCAGGAATACTAGTACTTTGGTCATTTTAAGAAAAATGGGAAAGTATGCATGAATACCCAAGAACTGCCACACTGGGCTGTTCTATTAATTCAGCCCAAATTTCTTGTTTGGTGAGAGGTAATCAGAGCATCCGTGAGAAACACATCTGCTCTCCATAAAAACAAAAGTTAGTGACAGGTGACTGAGACCCAGCTTGGAAATAATCCTGGCTCTGCCATGTACTTGCCTTGTGGCTTTGAGCCCTGGCTTTGTCATATATAAAAGCAGCATGATCCCATAACTGCCTGGGGACACTGGAGGAAATAAATAGAAAAGCAATGTCAAGCATCCCTCACAGTGCCCAGAACTCTCCCCTTCCCCGACCTAAGAAATCCTGAAGTCCTCTTAACTCATTAAGAACATGTCTTTCATGATTTTTCTTTATTATTATTTATTACTCCATTGTAAAAACTACAGGTTACTAAGATTATTATTGGATCATGGCAGAAAATGAAGAAGTTACATTTCTGTTTCACTGGATACTGGTTAGCCAATTAGTCATCAAGCCCTGACAATTTCTCCTTAAAAATGTCCCTTCTGTACTTGCCTCCTTCTTAACTACCTTCTACCCTGAGCCTATAGAGGCCTAACCAACCACCTGTTTCCATTCCTCAGTCTACGCCAGCATTGGCCGCCAGAAGCGCATTCTCACACCACCATCTCCACCTGCCTCTTCTCATAAACTCTGTGGACCCCATCCACAGGATCAAGACCAGTTTCCTGGCCCACAGACACAGCCCCATCTGGCCTGCTCTACTCCCATCTCCTCCTCTCTCCCCTCCCATTCAGCCTGGTGCCCCCTTGCACCCCAACTAGGCCACAGCCTCACACGCCCTCCAGGCCTTTGTTTGGTGAGGTTCCCATCTCTCAAGCAGTGGGCAACCTTCTAGGCCACAGGAATACCCCTCTCCTCCACATCCCCTCTTGGATGGCTCCAGTAGTTAGACCTGTTACAGTTGATCAGACATGAACATAACATCTTTCTGTTTTCACTGCTTCACATGAGAGTCTTGGCTTGCTGAAAGGAAAGCAAGCTCTTGAGAAGGGGAATAGCATCGGACTTGTCTTGATCCCTGTGAGGGCTGGATCTGGCTCCAAAGGCACTACTGTTGCTGTTAACCCAGTTGAGGACAGAATGAATTGAGGCAAGGACTAAGAATGCTCAGCACTGTCCGGTATATATATATGTATAACAGGTTCTTTTTTTTAAGCACGCTGACCTTAATTAATAAAATAAGAAATGGGTGAAATTAGGGACCAAACAGTAATTTTAGACATCTCTCCAACCATAAACCAGCGCTGCTGACCTGGAAGACAGGACATGAACCCACAGTACTGAGGAAATGGCCACTCAGCAGCAACCAGGCCTCAGTCTTCGGTAACTGGGATTACAGGGAGATGGTCTTTCCAAAATCCTCAGGTGACAGTACCAGGATATGATTTTAACAAGTGCTGTGTCAATTCTGTGGTAAATGCACCACGCTGGGTGCATGTAAAGAAGGAACATGACTCTTTTAACTTGTGGCTCATAAAACTCGGCCCCCTTTTACTCTCTGACCAGAACTCGAGAGGTGCTCTTGCCCAAATTCAAGCTGGAGAAGAACTACAACCTGGTGGAGGCCCTGCAGTCCATGGGGATCACGGCGCTGTTTGATAAAAGCAGCAACATGACAGGAATCTCAGACCACAGGATCGCCATCGACCTGGTAACCTGTCCTCTCTGCCCTCTGTACTCAGCCCCAGGGTCTCCCCCAGCAAAGCCTCCTCCTGCCCGGCCTTGACTTCACATGTTGGGGAAGCTGGGCCTGTTCTCCCTGAGTCTGCCAGACACTGAGTGGGCAGGGTGGCCTGTCTCAGGAAGCAGCCTGGGGCTGTGGCCAGTTCCTGGTGACACCAGAGAGAGAGGTGTGTGCTCCACTCTGTGAAATAGCTACTCCCAGCCGAAACATGATGCAGAGACCCTGCACTGTGAACTTAACACACCAGTGATAGGCATCCCACAAAAAAGAAAACATCAGTCCAAACCATGCGCAGTCCAGGCCCAATCCTTCTCCCAGTGCACCCCAGAGTGTAAGTCTTGGCTCACAGACTGCTTACTGTGACCCCCGGAAAGAATGATTATGATGCTAGAGTTTATAGGTAAGTGTTGTTTAAACAACATGGCCTCTAAGCACAACTGCCATATATGGTGGGTGATTAGAAAGCATTTCAAGGGTCATTCTAACCAGCTGTGGTCTGTGCCTTGCACATGATATTTCAACCTAGTCCCCGAGTAAGATGCACCTCCGCCATATCTTCTGTCCCTCTGTGTGCCAACTGACAGAATCTGACAACTTTCCTTTCCATTTTGAAACAGTTCAAGCACCAAGGGACCATCACAGTGAACGAGGAGGGCACCCAAGCTGCTGCTGTTACGACGGTGGGGTTCATGCCTCTGACAACCCAAGTCCGTTTCAATGTCGACCGCCCCTTCCTGTTCCTCGTCTATGAGCACCGCACCAGCTGCCTGCTCTTCATGGGGAAAGTTGCCAACCCCACCAAGTCTTAAAGGTAGAGGTCTGGGTGGCACTCTGTAGTTCTGCTTTCATTGTAACAATGAGAACAGAGATGTTTAGCATCATGACTTTGTGGTTTATGCTACCATTCTGAAACGGAGAAACATATGAGAGAAGACATTTACCAACAATGAGAACCTTGCTGGAATTAATTCTGCATAATGAACAATGCCGTCAGTTCATAGAAGTTTATGTACCTGTGGCATATCAGCTTTTACCTAGAGGGTGTCAGCAACATACAGACCAGCTTACCTCCCACCTCCTCAGAGCCTCCCTGGCACTTCCTTCCCTTGTGGTCCCCATCCTTGCCTATCTGGCTCTATTACTCAAAGCCTTTCTCAACCAGGGCTCCTCATCTAAACAGAAGCCAGAAAAGAGCGGCATGACTAATTTCTCACCTTTCTCAAGGAAGGTGCACAGGTGGCACCATCCCCGATGCCAGGAGAGAAGTCACCTCATGTTCAAGGGGTGCCCTCGGCATTAGGGCTCATTTCTAGCCAAGGCCCAACCTTCCAAACCGATGCTGTCATCTGTACTCCTGCTATCGCTTCACTGCTGCCTAGAGGACAGTATGTACACATGGCCCTGCCTTCTACCCCAGAGATAAATATCACCACTTTCACTGTGTACCTCTGTTATAATTCTAATTTCTGAAACTCAAATAACAAAGAGAGGCTAAATTCACAATAGCTGACATTCCCAGAAATGACAGAGGTTTAGAAAAAGTAACTCGAGTTTTCCACAGTGACTCATGTGCAGGCACGGTCTCGGGTGAGTGTTGCTAAGTCCTGGGAGCAGGGCTGCTGTGGATGGGGCTGCATGGGGAATTCCTCAAATCAGCCTTTATGTGGGCCACACATTTCAGCTTTCATCCCTGGACGCAGGGAGACCCTCAGATATACTCCTGTCTGGTTTGATAAAGCAGGCGACAACTGAGGGATAAGCTTCTGGATTCTTCGCTACCTGGGTAAGCCAAAGGGAGAGCATGGCAGCTTTGTGTGTACAGCTGTGCAACTGTGACCCTGACAGGAGAGGCCTTCTCTCTCTGCAGGGAAGAAAGATCTGGTTCAGCAGGGCACCGAAACCTGCCAAGATGCTGCTGCAGTGAGCGGTGCAGCCAGGGTTCAAGTGTCGGTTGGCCTGACTCCAGGGTCACATGTGGAATCTTGTCACATCGGGCCTCTGACCCAATGAGACCAATACCGGTCATGGGGGCAGCGAAAGAGGAGAACCTAGTGCTCCCCAATGTCGGGGGCACGGTGATGGTTATGCCTTGCGTTCTCTCACACCAACCCTGACAGGTTCGCACTATGATCACCTTTTTGCAGCTGAACAAACAACTAAAGCTCCGAGAGGTAAAATGATCTGCCTCAGGCCTGAATTCAAACCCAGGCCCTGCTTTCACTGCTAACCCTCTCTGCCTGCTCCCTTCCCAACTTCCTGCACCAGGGCCTGCCTCTGCCTCCACTGTCTACTGACAAGTACGGGGTTGAGACCAAATCTTTCCTGGTCGTATCCTCTTGATCGCTAGGTGAAACCTGAGGTTGCTCCTTGATCTCCTCCTCCAATTTGCTTCTACCCTGTTCTTCTCTGGTGCTTGACTTACAATTCTCATCCTGCTGCTGGTTCCTCCTGCTCCTATTTCTAAATTTAGCGACCTCAATAAACTTTGCCTTTAGCCCTTTGTCACATCTGTCCTACCCAGAAAGGCAACCGCCTCACTTGTAACTTGGCCGCCCTACCTCTGCTGGAGCCAGCTCAGGCTCCTCTATGACCTTATATCCACACAGGCCAAAGCCCTCCACTCTGCATGCTTTTCATTCATTTACATCCACTCAAAATGCCCCTGGACCCCCTCTTTCAGAAACTAGCTGACCCATGTTTCAAGGCAGTGGAGTACTAGTTCAGAGCACACACCCTGGGCCACGCTGCCAGGGTTTGAATCTTGGCTCTGACATTTAGTAGCTGTGGGACTTGGAAGCAAATTCTGAGCCTCAGTTTCCCCATCTATAAAGCGGGGATAACAACAGTACCTATCTTACAAGGCTGTCGTGAGGATGGCGTTAATGCCTGGAAAGAGTTTAGATCTCTGCTTAGTGTTTAATAAGAGCTAGGTAAGAACTTCCTGTTACTATCTTCATCCAAGACAGTGTTTAACCCAGGGGTTCCTAACAGGGGGCCTTGGCTGGGTTTCTCCCACTTCACTTCCTGAGGTTAAATCTAACCCTTGTGAACAGAGGCATTTCTATGGAGGGAGAGGGCACAGCTTTCAAATGGGGTCCATGATCTACAAAGTGGTAGTCCATAAACCTCACTGTACAGGCACGGAGACAATAAGTAACCTGCTGCTGGTGGCATAGGTCAACGAGCTCTACGTGAAGTGCACAGCTGTTTTTCAAGCAGGAGGCACGTGTTATTAACTCACCACTTCAAGACAACGGAGCAATCAGGCCTCTAGAAGAAACTTCCAAAATGCTCGATTAGCCCGGCTGGCATGGCTCAGTGGTTGTGCATCGACCACTGAACCAGGAATTCATGGTTCAATTCCCAGTCAGGGCACATGTCTGGGTTGCAGGCTCGATCCCCAGTGGCGGGTGTGCAAGAAGCAGCCGATCAATGATTATCTCTCATCATTGGTATTTCTCTCTCTCTCTCCCTCTTCCCTCTCCTCTGAAATCAATAAAAATGTATATTTTTAAGAATGCTCAATTAACTAATGAGCTGGACACCAAGAGAAGCAATTTAGTCAGTGATATTTCTGAAGAAATATTATTCATAAAGTTGCAGAACAAAGATCACCAAACCTAAGCAGAAAGGAGCCTCAGAGATTACAAGACCCAGCCTCCAGTGACTCCCTCCAGGGTCCCAAGGTCACTGATAAGTAAGTGAACAGCTGCATTAGGAGTGACACATGGGCTTCCAGCCCCAAACCAAACCCACTGACACGGCCACTGAACAATGTCATTCAAGACACTCTGTCATCAAAAGATCCTAAACAGAGTATCTTTTTCTTAAAAAGAAAGAAAAAAAGAACAACCACAAAACATTAAAAAAAGGAAAAAACAACTTTGGAAATTAGTTATCCTAGAAGGTCCAAGGGGTAACAAGAAAGCAAATTCGAGAGTCCATGATCTCTGTGCTCTCTGTTGAGCAACAGAATCAAATATTTGTTTCCTTCCCATAATATAACCATTAACTTTTGTTAAACCACAATTCTTATTCTATTCACATAAAAGGTCACTGCAGCAGAGGAAACACGTATTTTAAGTACGTTCTAGCCTGTCATTGCGAACACCTGTGCCTGCCCTGACCCGGCCAGGATCTCAGGGGGTCATCTCCACCTTTTTGTGGAGAGGCTGCGATGTGCACTCAGGATCCCACATGCAGGACCAGAGGTTCAACCCGGCCCTGTGACTCTAGAACTAACCTCCCCAGTTATCGCTTCCCGAAGGGCTAAGTGCCTCCTCTAGATTTCTGACATGCTGAACATATTTAAAACTTCCCAGGCATGTGGCTCACGGAATTCTGGCGCACACCAATGCGATTCTCACCTCAACCATGCTCCCTGTCTGCCAAAACCTGCTCTTCCGTGGAGAGGTTCCCCCTCCCTTGACCTTGTTGTGTGGTGTCCACCCTTCTCCCCTCCAACAGGCCAAGAGAGCACCATGGACTTTATACCTCTCCCTCCAGGTCAGACAAAGGGCCCATGTGCAATGACACTTCCAAAATACAATTGTGCTACTAGCCAAATTAAGTATAAAGCAAAAAAAATTATGTTTTTAAAAATTAACCAATGAGGGTGTTGATGGAAAATACCACGGCAGAAAGAGTTCCAGTAATCCTTAAATCTCAAAGGGCTGTGGGAGAACCTGATCACAGGTATGAAGGTGGTAAGGATCCCAAAGGAACGTGAAAAGTCATCGCGGTACAGGCCCAAACCCCCTGTCTCCTCAAGCACACTGAGGATGAGGAGACTGTCCTGTCATAGACATGGCAGGGGAACAAGCGACTCTGCTTCCCCTCCTGAATCATCCACCTACGGGAGGGAGGGACAAGGGAGAAAAGGACAGGCAGAAGGAAGGTGAACTGGAAGCAGAATGTTCCACAAAATGCAATGTGTCATCTTAAAGGTGAAGGATAATTTCCAGTCAGTTACTATTTTTCATCCATCTTGGCCACTAAAATGACCTCCTAAAGGTCCCCAGGTTTAGAATGATGAACATTCAGATGGTAGTAAGTACAGAAAGTGCTGTGCTGAGATCAGGAGAGGTCTCCTGCCTGCCTGACCTCTATGCCCAAGTCACTATGGCAGCTCAGAGGTCAAGGAAGGGACGCACATGTAAGGGCTAAAGACTCAACGACTAGGGGTGGGCTGAGGTGGGAAGAAACTAGAAGGTAGAAGCAAGGGCTTAACCAGAAGGTGGGTTAAAACACTAGAATACGGGCCTGGCTTAGGACTGGTAGTTGGGAATGAATGAAAAAGGGAAAAACTACTTTTATAAACATCATTTGAGAAGAAGTGGCTGCTGGCTGTGACAGGAAAAGATGCGACGGGGCCTCTCTACCAGACAGCGGCAGGGGAGAGGGCGTGTACCTCGACTGCCCACCACAATGGTGGGTGCAGCTGTGTCCCAAAGTGTGCTGGGCCCACTGTGTCAACAATGCCCACCAGGGGACACCAAGAGCTGCAGCAACAAGGCTGGGCACCAACCAGCAGCCTAAGGCCTCCTTTTGCAGGAAGGGGTGGGGGAGGAGTTGGAAGCAGGTGCCCACCTATATTAGAGGCACCACAGCAGGATGGGAGATACAGGAGAAACCCAGAGTCAGACCGTGCACCTGGGAGCCATGCAAGAGAACCGAAGTGGCTTCCCTGGTAAACCTGCTGAGGATGGTCGAGTGGGGCTTAGAGAAAGGGAGTAAGGGGTGTGACCACTAGGGCACATACCTATGGTAGTGGTCAAGTCACGTCTACGGAATCACTGGCACCTCAAAACAGCACTTTTCTAACGGAGTTTGCTGTGTGTCACCGTGCAACACTCAGAACATGAGCACAGTATCTAGAGTTTGAAACCACGCAATTAAAATGAATACTTACCACAGCTATTACAGGAATGAGTACACCCAAGTTCCCTGCGCTGCTAGAAGCCTAGAAGAGGACAGAATTAAGTCAATGATAAGCATGTGTCTATTAAATAAATGAAAAGACAGTGTTGTGTAAGCCGGAATTCCTTAATCTAAAAGAAGTGATGAGAGGTATACACACAGAGAGAGATGTATAAAAATGCTCATCCAGCATAATTTTAATAGCGAAACAACATAAATGTCAAACAGTGGAATGATTACATAGACCATGGCACCTCTGCATAACTAAATACCACACAGCTATGAAAAAGACAACTTCCTGAAAAATATTTAATTACCTTGGAAAGTGCCCCAAAAATGTCAAATGCAAAAAAAATCAGGATATAAGAGTATACTATGAATAAGTAGTAACTTAATTATGTAAAATAAATATATTTTCATAACAAATCTAGCAGGAAGTCTGTCAAAATGTTAACAATGATTATATCTGAGTAGAGGAATTATAGGTACTTTTTGCTTTATTACTTATAAATTTCTGTATCTTTTCTATAGTAAACATATATTCTTTCCAAGTTAGGGAAAATTTAGGGGTTACTTAAAAATAACTAAATAGTCCTAGCTGGTTTGGCTCAGTAGATAGAGCATCAGCCTGGGAACTGAAAGGTCCCAAGTTCAGTTCCAGTCAAAGGCATATGCCCGGGTTGTGGGCTTGATCCCCAGTTGGGGGCTTGCAGGAGGCAGCAGATCAACGATTCTCTCTCATCATTGATGTTTCCATCTCTCTCTCCTCTCTGAAATCAGTAAAAAAAATTAAAAATAAATAAAAGGGAAGGTCCCTGACCAGACACATAAATGTGGCTAAACTATGGTACACGCTGATTAGCCAAAGTTCTGGAAGCACATGCCCAACCACAATCGGTTTATTTTCTATATTTACAGAAACATGCAGGTGAGGCACTCTTTCAAGTGCTTCACACAAATCAACTGTAGCAGTAGCTCAATAAACTCTTGCCTATTCACACTGCATGATCAGTAAATAGAAACTATTCGCAAAGAAGAGAATTCACAGCTTGGCACCCGGGAATCCCTACATTGCCCTGGGTACAACACCCATCCCCAGCCCATGAGAGCAGGCCGAGGGGAGCAGCCGACAGGTCCCAGGGGGTGTCCTTCCTGGCACTGAGGTCCGATTCCTTAGGAAGAGAAGGAGAGTAGCTCCTGACACACCCCTCAGGCAGGATACAGCCTTTGCTCTCAGTGCTGAGCTCCTCTGCCTCATTAGAGTAGCCCTCAACCTGATGCCAAAGGCCTCGCGTGACATGGCGGATGCCCTGTCTGCTATGCATCAGGATGGGCCTAGCTGTGCACCATCCTGGGAGACTTGAGAAATCAACCACGCAGGTCACTGGCAGGAGCCTGGCAGACAAGGCTGAATTAGAGAAAAGGGTCTTAGGACTCCTTTTTGCACAAGCTACTCCCTCTCAGCCAAGATTTTCACCTGGAGGTCTCCTTCTCATTCAGTTTCCAACCTAGCTGTCACGTCCTCAGAGAGATCTTCGCCATCCTCACCATGCTGCCCATTTTGTTTCACCATCTTCTCCCACTAAGCCCACAGGAGCAGGCACCTTGTCTATTTACTTCCATAACCCGGGCACCCAGAACAGGTCTGGGAAACTGCACTGTGGCCAAATCTGAACCACCAGCTGTTCTTGGAAATAAGTTTTATGGGAGCACCCCTGTTCGTTTACTTAATGGCTACGGCTGCTGTTATGCTACTATGGCAGAGCTGAGTAGTTTCAACAGAGGCCATATGGCCCACAAAACCTAACACATGTACAATCTGGCATTTTACAGAAAAAGTGGGCTGGCCTCTGTCCTAGGCACATAGTAGGTGGATGGTAATTGTCTAGAGAAGAGGAAGGTGAGGGGAGGAGGTCAGAGGAGATAAAGGAGGAAGAAGGGGTAGAGGGATTGGCATCCACATGACCTGTCAAAGGAGAGGTGATGGGGTAAGAGGCTTAACCTGTCTCAACCTCTCCATTCTGTTTCTTTGGGGGTTGGAGATCTGATATTTGACTGTCCCCATAGGTATGTCTCCCTTGGACAGCCTGCGATTAAGCCAAATCTGGCCCTTCTCATACTGTCACTGTGTTCTGATGACAGCCTCTGCCCTCTGGCTTCTTGCACTTTACCAGAGGAGCAAGAAGGGAGATGGGGTTGGGATGATAAGTCATCTTATCACCCTGGACTGGGGGACACAGCTGCCATGAGCTGGATGCTGTCCAACAAGGAAGCCACCCTCTTCCCTGACCCCTGCCAGCACCTCAGAGAAAGAACCTCACCCCCTTTGTTCCTACACTATATCAGCTGTGTTTAAGTCTTTTAACACAGGAAGCAGCATATTTCAACCAAGATGGAACCTGAAGTTTCAGCCTTGGGCAGCAGGGCAACACGATGGCCACCCTGCTCCTTACCTTCAGGGCGGGCCCCTTCTCGCTGGCCCTCTCGCTGGCACGCTTTCCCTCCAGCCCCAGCTGCACAAACAGCTCCAGCAAGTTCATGAGCAGCTCATCCACAAGGTGCTCGTCCTGGATGTTGGCCGCGATGTTAGCCAGGGCGTTGATTACGGCCAGGGAGCAGTGCCTGGGAAGGGGGAGAGAAATGACAGCCACCACCAGGCAAGGACCCCCTTCCCCCCGCCACCTCAGCCTGGTGCCTATGAAGAAAGAAGCCCTCCAGAGGAGATGCACACACCAATTTTGTGAACAATGGCCCCTGACGGGAAGTCAGTTGCTGCAGAAATGACTGTGACCTCTCTCCTGACATGTATTAAGGGTTTCAGGGATCTGCTTGCTGGGGACTTGGGAAGGTCTCAGAACAATTCCCTCTGAGTGTCAAGGGCCTACTACATAATTAAAAATTAAAGTACTTCCAGATATTTCCTGGACGACCCTCTTTTCCCTCTCAAATTATAGAGAGCCTTAATTCATCACTATCACCCCTAAAACTTTTGTCTGATGATCAGCTTCTTCCCAAAACTGCCTCCGCCCTGGGGTTGATGTTAGTATTGGCTCACATCAGATACTTAGGAAGTGCTAGTGCTCCTGGGACAACCTGCCACAGGATCACACATGCCCGCCCACATAAATTCCAGATACAAAGCTGACATGCCTCTTCAACCAGAGGCTGTGAACCAGCCAGGCCTGCCAGGCTTCTGTGGCACTGGGGGCAGCCAGACCCAGCCACTTCTATGCTGTGTGACCCTAGGTGAGTAGCTAACATCTTTGGGCCTCAGTATCTTCCTGATTAAAACAAAGATGATTCCCTCCTCCCAGAGTGCAGGAGGAATTATACACTCTACATGAAGCATGGAGCACACCGTCTGGCCTCCATAATCTCAGAGGAAACAGCAGCCATGATAAAGGCACCCACATCACTAATAATCAAATTCCTAATAGATGAGGACAAATGGCAGTAAATGCTTCCACTGGTGAGGAAGAGAACAAATCGCTTTTGGTGGCAATATCAGAAAAGGCTCTATGGAAGAAGAGGAAACTTGAGCCAGAAGTTGAAAAGCTGGTAGGCATGGGAACACAGAAGGGCAAGAGCAGCAAGACAGACGTGAGAGTCAGAGGAATACAGAGCAAAGACGGGGTGGGGAAGGTTTGAGGAACAAGGAGGTACAGGAGTCACTTTCAGAGCAAGGAGGCAATGTGAAAAAGAGGTGTTTTGGTCTGTGAGTCAGTTTCATTGCAGAGATCAGGACGGATAGACTTGGAAGGAAGGGGAGGTGAGCTGGCCGCCTCCCCAACCCACTCCACAGGCTGTTCTACTAGGCTGGGCCTGTGATGGTGGCAGTAAGAAGGCGAAGAAATAATAATGCCAAGAACTGGCATTTACTGAGAGCTTTCACATGTACAATCTCAACTACCCACACAACTGGAGACATTTCATGAATGAGGAAGCTGAGGCACATAGCCACACTCCTGCCCACTGAGTTGGACGGGAGAACAGAAATGCCAACAAAGGGGCAATCTCTCTTCCTCCCTGCCTCAACCTTCTGTCTTCCTGACTTAACTTCCTTCTTCCCCTCTCTTTCCTTGACCTGAAAAACTTTCGTGAGATCCTCCAAACATGGAAAAGCATGCCTTCGTCCTTAAGACATTCCCAGTAAGGGCACTGGACAAAGAAACATTTCTCAGTCTTCCAGGGAAAACTGGCTGGACTTTACACAAATTTCAACATTCGAGGATATAAAATGCCATTCCCTTCGACTCTCCAAATTCTATCTCTCTGAATCTATCCTGAGGAAAGCATCAGAGATGCTCACAGATATGTAGCTATTATGGTATTCAATGCAGCACTTACCAGCAGAAAAACTGGAAAACCATCTCATATCCATGCTAGGGACTGGTTAGATAAATCAGTGCTGCTATATGAGCACTGATTTATATGAGCACTTAAAGACAACATGCAGAGGAATGCTTATGGCATGGGTGATGTGTTGCTACATTAAAGAAAAATAGGTCACCCGGGTGGGCAATTTGAGCTGCCTGGAGTGGGGGAAGGCACTGAGCACTGAGCTCGCTCAGCTCCAGGCGGTGGGCATATGGGGTTCTCATTTCTCACCTTGTGTATGCACTGATCTGTAGCATATTTTCTTCAGTAGGAAAAAAAGGTATTTAAAAGACAAATCTCCAAATCTCACATTTTTAAAAGGAGGTAAGTACTGTCATAATCTATATCAACAAGAAAGTCTAAAGAATTACCTATAGCCATGGTCCTTGTAATCTTTAGTGGCCGAGTACACGACAGAACTGGCCTTCACGCTGATCTGCTGGAAGAGATTCCACACTTCCTGATAAATGTATTGCTGGAAGAGAGCAAGGGACACAACTGTCATGACTAATCCCTGAAAGCCGCTCCTAGGAACACAGAAAAGGCTCCTCTATTGTCATTCAGAGGGAAAGCTCCTGACTCATGGAACATAAAGCCCTAAGACCATCCAGAGCATCCATTCCCAAAACTTTCAGCAAATTTCAAATTAAAAGCTAAAAAGGAAACAGCTTCAATTTAAATCCTGTAATTAACATCAACAAGGAATTAATCTAAACTTCTGTTTTCCCTAGCATTTACAAAACCATTATACTAGTCTCTTCTTTTTTATTTTATTATTCATTTATTGTTATTATTACTAGAGGCCCAGTGCACAAATCCGTGCACATTGAAGGGAAATTAATTAGAATAAATATTTTAATATCACTATTCGCCCTTTCTCTATAATAGAAGTGTCAACCAAATTCATGATCGAGAATGACAGATCCAAACACATGCGTGCGATTGGCGCCAGCAAGAGCTTTATATGTATTGTGCATGTGCGAGTCAACTTAGCATTTTATAGATATAGAATAAACATGCTTAATTAGACCTACTTTCTGATTTAGCTAAACTTTCTCCAGCCCAGTAAAGCACCCAAACTTCTCTTTCAGGTAACTGTCAGCAACATAGCAGTAAATATCAACACAAAGCAGATTATTATTGTAGATCACACAGGGAGAACAAAGAGTAAAATATTTAACTGCAGGAATGTTTGACTATGTTCTGCACAGTGAGAAAACCTGAAGTCATTTTCAAGGTTCACCATTTCTTACTTCTTTTCAGTCGGATCAAGTTTCTAAGCTTTCTAAATCTCAGTTTTCTGGCTAATGAAAAGAAAATAGGATTCCACCGAGTCTCCTATCTACTTACTCCATGACTTCTGTGAGGATCAAATGAGATGAGGCATGGGAAAACAATTCACAGACATTTAGTTAAAGTGTGAAATGTTTGCACCTGGCTATAAAGCAAGTTGTGTTCCTGGGCTAAAGAAACTGCAAGGAGACTAGCAGTCTCTAGGGAGAGGAAGCTGGGCATTGCTACATGACATCATTATCTGGTGCCCACAGCCACCGTTTCTGGGCTGGGCTGTGGTCCGCATTTTGCACCATGGGGTCTCGGGAGCTTTGGCTGTGATTTGGTGGGCTGTCGCTCTGGGGTGGTGGCGGGGCCTATGTCCCACTTGGGGAAAGCCGAGCGTTGCTTTGTGAGCGCTAGGTCTGTGGTGCAGGTTCTCTGTAAATGGCCAGTGCGTGTCATAGTGACCAGTCAGACAGTAGGACACTTAGCATGTTAGCATTTTATATATATAGACTTTTCATCCTTACCCAAGGATATTTTTCCATTGATTTTTAGAGAGAGTGGAAGAGAGAGGAAAGGACAGAGGGAAATAATGATGCGAGAGAAACACATCGACTGGTTACCTCCTGCACACGCCTGAACCAGGGCCTGGGCCTGGGAGAAGCCTGCAACCGAGGTACATGCCCTTAACCAGAATCGAACCCAGGACCCTTCAGTACGCAGGCGACACTCTATTCACTGAGCCAAACCAGCTAGAGCTATTCTCTTCTTTTTTTAAAAAACCCTCACTATTCAGTGTTAAGACAGTTGTGAGCATTTACCTCATCTGCAGGGTAAATTTAATCTGTATTTTTTTACATTCCTGATAGTCAAAGGAGTTAATGAAGTTTTCTCAGGGTTAGTGGGTGGTTGGGGCCTTCCTTACATTTCCGGTGATAACCAGGCAGCCCAGCTGGTCGATGATAAGCACATCAAGGGGGGAGGGAGGCTGGCAGAATTTCTGCTGCAAGATCTGCAGAATTGGCTCCATGACCTTTGGAGTGTCCCTCAGGGCCACTGCGATGTGTCCCAAGGCTCGAATGGTGTGGTCGGGAATCAAGTGAGCGTCCCTATGGGAGAGAAGAAAAAAAAGCGCCTTGGAAACAGTCCTCACCACACAACAGTGAAATAGAAGCCGGAAGCTGGATGTGGATGTCAGCATCATCACAGTCTTTCAGATGAAGCACTCATCTAAAAGTGACAGCCTGGGATCCTTAACCACCAGCAGAAAACAAAGTCCTGGGAACCAGGTGGGAAGATAGGTATTTCTCTACTCCCAAATACTGGTCCAGAACAGACATCACAAGGTGGGTTTCTTCTGAAATCGTGGAACCAAATGCACAATCCGTGTTGTGCAAGAAAGAAGCACAGAAGTGCACAATGCCAGCTACCCCCTTGTGCCCCAAGACAATAACTGGCAGCCCTCTGAGATGGGACGTACTTGTCACTCTCCTGAGAGATGTAGAGCCGGTTGGAGAGGCTGGCCAGGAAGGCCTCCACGATCACTGCATCCACTGTCAAGCCAGCTTTCAGGCACCTGAACAGCAAGGAAACCACCACAGCATTAGGCATCACGACCACTAGATAAACGCTTTAACTTCTCCTTTCTCAGGTTTACAAAGTTTAAAGAATTGCTCTGAACAATTCCCCCCAGAAATCTGAATGAAAGTCATCACACAGAATGAATTCAAAGACCTGCTGCAGATCTTGCCCACTTTATAAAAATATCTCAATCGGAAACAGTACCTTCATTATTTTGCCCAGAACAGTTTCCTTCACAATGTCATATTCACCCTAATTCCTGTACTGTTTCTTCACGAGTCATTGTACCTGATTCAAAAGACAGATGGTCCTGCCCTAGTTGGTGTGGCTCAGTTGGTTGAAATGTTATCCCATACACCAAAAGGTCAAGGGTTCGATTCCCGTTCAGGGCATGTACCCAGGTTGCAGATTCGATTCTGGTTGGGGTGTGGTCAGGGTGCATATGGGAGGCAACCGATCAATGTTTCTCACATCAATGTTTCTCTTTCTCTCCCTCTCCCTTCCTCCCTAAAAATCAATAAAAACATATTATCCTCAGGTGAGAAAAAAAAATTTTTTAAAAGACAGATGGTCCCAAGATGGCTGAGGGAATATTAAAATTATATTTCCTAGCCAGCATGGCTCAATGGTTGAGCATCGACCTAGGAACCAGGAGGTCATGGTTCAATTTCCAGTGGGCATACGCCCAGGTTGTGGGTTCAACGCTCAGTGTGGGGCATGCAGAAGGCAGCCAATCAATGATTCTCTCTCATCATTGATGTTTCTATATATAGCTCTCTCTCTCTCTTCCTCTTGAAATCAATAAAAATATATTTGAAAATAAATAAAATTATATTAAATGGCTTTACAAAATTATAAACATTTCTTATTTTATAGGAGTTTATTTTGTTTGAAACAGCCTTTTCTTGCTCCCTAGTCACCTGTCCCTCTGGCCAGCATCCTACCTGCAGATGTTGTCAATGGCAATGTCCCGGAGCTGCTCGTACATGGAGGGCTGGCTCTTCTTTCCTGGCATGACGTTTAGGGTCGACTCGGAATGCTCGTTGGTTACACTGATTTTTATATCATTGCCAGCAACTAAATGTAAAAATTCAAGTAAGCACCTGGTTAAACCCATCACTTTCCACCCTCATGTCTGTAATTCAAAACCAAATAATACGCTAATTATTTTAAACTTATAATAGCAATCACTCTAAAGTAATTCAACCAAATGTTTCAGAAACAGAACTGTCTAAGAACAGGAAGGATGAAATAAACATGTTTCAATCAATAAAGGAAGAACACTCCCTAGCTGGTTTGGCTCAGTGGATACAGTGTTGGCCTGTGGACTGAAGGGTCCTGGGTTTGATTCTGGTCAAGGGCACATGCCTGGGTTTCGGGCTCAATCCCCAGTTGGGGGTGTGCAGCAGGCAGCAGATCAATGATTCTCTCTCATCATTAATGTTTCTCTCTCTCTCCCTCTCCCTTCCTCTCTGAAATCAATAAAAAAATATGTATTTTTTTAATTAAAAAAAAAATCATAAGGAAGAACACTTAGGTTGCAAAGTGATAAATACATAAAATAGTAACTTCTTAAGAAATGGTTCAGCTTAGCCAGTGTTGCTCAGTGGTTAAGCATTGACCTATGAACCAGGAGGTCACAGTTCTATTCCCAGTTAGGGCACATGCCCAGGTTGTGGGCTTGATCCCAGTAGGGGGTATGCAGGAGGCACCCGATCAATGATTTCTCTCCCTCTCCCTTCCTCTCCGAAATCAATAAAAATATATTTTAAAATAATGGTTCAAAAGGCCTGATGAGCACCTTAGGCATCCACCAGAGGGTTGTCTAGCTAACGTGCACAAGCTGATAAGGGTGAGGGCAAGGGTGAGTGAAGGGGCCTTATAGCCAGTGGGACCCCTCTTTGTTCTGGGCTGGGTGAATCTTTCAGGTACTTGGATTTTGGGGCTCTGGGCCTATGACCTCGTCTGCAGAAACATAATACATTCCCTTGGGGCAAGGGGACTAGATGAATTGTGTACAGATAGTTACTGGCCAGTGTCTGAACATGACGAACTCAGACCTCAACCCTGATGGGAAGGGGCAAAAAAAAAAAGTGGGACCAGAGAGGGGCCTACAGGGGTGGCAGGTGCTCATGACAGGGAAGGCAGAGGAGACAAAGGCCTGGAGCCCTGAGGGGGTTCTGTAGAGAAAGCCATAAGAAAAGGGAGGAGGAGGGATGAGCCCACGTATAGGAAGACTGCACAGCCCAGCCACAGGTTCTCAGTCACAGAACTGTGCTGGGCTCACACACAGTCACATGGTCCTTTTCTTGGTGCCTCAGGTGCACACGGGAGCTAGGGGCTGAAGACACGGCCTTAGGTGCAGCCGTCTTGTTACCTGTGTGGTACTGACTGTGATACTTATAGAGCTTCACCAGCACGGGGGACGGAACGACCAGGAAGTCCCGCAGAGACGGCGTCACCGAGTGCACCACCACCGGGAACCTTTCACACAGGCGTCCCAGACCCTGCAACACACCGTGACCTGTTACACAGGCATGTCCACCCTTCAAATACCCAGTTTGAGCAGGAACTTCCAAGGTCAAAGCCCCCAAGGGGCCACCCGGCCATGGGGCAAACGACAGGAAAGGGAGATGGTCTTGCGTCTCCTCCATCTAGGAGGGAGATATATTGTTAAAGTTTGTAAGTTTCTTTCTGAAGCAAATTAAGGGAGAAAGGATCTAAAACATCATGTCTGAACAACGGCAGACATGGAGTCACTGGGGTTTCCAACAGGTTCAGTGTCTCAGCAGAGCAGAGCTGGCACCGCAGATGTCAGGAGACGTCCTCTCATGAGGCCCTCTGGCAACACTGCAGCCCTTCAACTGTCTGCTTGAGAACGGCCTGGCTGGCAGATGCAGGGCAGCTCCCACAGAGGAGGACCCAGCCGCCCTTGGATCCCAACCCATAGAAATCCCAGCATCCTGTCGGCAGCAGCCCCCACTCAGTGGTGAACTATGTCACACAGGCTCTAGTTCAAGTTCCTACAGACACAGCCCAGACCCTGGTGCTAGTGTGCCAACCACAGCCTGAATGGCACAACAAGGCACTACTGGTGGGATTTCAGCATCTCTAGTGTCTGGGAGACTGACCTGCAGACAGCAGATAAGCAAGGGCAAATGAGCAATGATGACTTTGCTGGACGTCTTGGACTGTAGCTTCTCAGATAGCTTGATGCAAAGACTTTCTGCACCTAAATTCAAACATCAGGGGAGGGCACAAACCATTAGCAAAGGGCCAAAATTTACAAACTACTCAGTCAACAATTAATCATATAATTTCACTAAACCCCAGAGACACACTTTTTTGCAGGCTTTATTAATACTGAGAGGTTACACCAGAAAGTGTTAAGACACAGGTTAACTGAAAGCTTATCTCTGCTGCTTTTCTGCTATTGCGAAAATACCGCCCTGCATGGTGTGTGACTGCTTTCTCTTCTCTGCTGGCCCTGAGCTCCCTCGTCCCCGTCCCCACAGAGGTTTGTGAATGGTAGCCATCCGCAAGTCCGCTGAATGCTTCCAGACAATGGCAGATGTGGGGCCACTGGGTTTGCAACAGGTTACGAGTCTCAGCAGAACAGAGCTGGCACCACAGCCATCAGGAGACATCCTCTCATGAGGCCCTCTGGCAAACATCTGCCGCTCTTCACAAGGGCTGAGACACGCACTGAGTTCCCACTTCTCACACAAAAGCCTCAAGAACCAGCAGTAAGTAGCAGAGAGAACACACGCCCTGTGGCCTTGGCCAGCACCATCCTCCCGGTCTGGACACTAGATGTGCAGGGCATGACAGGAGCTGATGCTCACCCTGCTCATCCTTCACGGCCCACACCATGAGGTCCACACAGGCGGCGTTTGCCTGGCAGCGTAGCTTGAGGGGGCTCAGCTCACTGTGGATCCGGTCTGCATCGTGCAGAATCTTCTGAAGCTCCCCCTGGCTGGTGTTGAACTGCTCCAGCACGAAGTCGTGGATCTCCTTGACAAAGGTAGTGGGGAGGTCTGCAGGAAAGAGACTGGGCATTGCAGCTGGAAACAAAACTGCACCAAAATTCAGGCAGCAGCTGTGAACTTCTACAGTCTTTTCCTCTCTAACAAAAAACCAAGAAGAACATGTTTGCTGCTGCTGCTATGGTTCCAAGAATGTCCTCTGGGAAGACCTTGGATAGGAAGTGCACAGCTGCCCTCAACACATATGCCACCTGGCATTCAGAGCCAATGATCATTTCCCAGGGAAGTGAGAGCCATGCTTTGTTTCAAACAACCAATATACTAAAACCTGAATATATGAAACACATGCATTGAGATCTATCACAATAGAACTGAGACGGTTAACATCAGGAAATACTTTAGTGACTTATATACCTATTTTATATTTACTATTTTCTTCCAGTTTTACTGAGGTATAATTGACATAGATCACGGTACACTTTTAAAGTGTCTGACATAATGACCGCACAAGTGAAGAGTAATTTTTTGAAAGGCTGTCAGTTATTAGATAAGGACAAAAACTGGTTGTAGCCTAAAAAAGAGAATTCCTGGCCTACAGGGCTAAATCTTCAGAGTGTCCAGAATATCAGCCTTTTCAAATTCTCATCCTTGGGGCCTGGAAAACTTAGGAGGACCGATGTGGGCACAAGTCAGACCAGTCGAGGCAACACACAACTCAGGTGGGAAGGGAGGCCACAGGGGTTCCTGGGAGCCAGGCTGAGCTGGGAAGTCCCCGCCACACTCCTTCGTAAACCTAACTAACCCTATTTGAGGTCACAACCAGATTCAGCCTCCACCTCCCAAGAGCCCTTGGAATCAAATTAGGAAAATGGATTAACCAGATTATGGTACATCTACATAACAGAATATTATATGGCCATCAAAACTTATGTTTATGAAGAATGTTCAATAATGTAAGAAAACAGCTTAGGAAAAACGTTTTTAAAATGAACGAGAGAGACTGGAATAAAATGCTAAATGTGTATGTGTGCTACACTATTCAGATATTATCTCTGCCTTGGCTAGGTGGCTCAGTGGGTTGGAGCATCGTCCATACACCAAAGGGTCGTGAGTTCCATTCCCAGTCGGGGAACATACCTAGGTAGCAAGTCAGGGTTCTTATGGGAGGCAATTCATCAGTATTTCTCTCTCACATCGATATTTCTCTCTCTCCCTTTCTCTCAAAATTCAATAAAAACACATCCTCAGGTGAGGATTAAAATATATATATATTATCTCTGATTTATAAGATTATGAGTACCTCATTTTCTTTTTTGTTATACTTTTTTTATATGTCTGAAGTGGACATGTTAAACTGTATGTATGATCTGGGCAATACAACATGTCCATTTTAAAAAACACCTGAGGAAATAAACCCATCAAAGAAACCATCATTGACAGCACTGGGGGCAGAGGATCATGGACAGATTTTTTTTTCTTAGTTGCTTTTTCTCCAACATTTCTATGACATGACCATGTCTTGTCTGTTGTTTTAAGTGCCCCCAGCAGAAAGGAAGCACAAACTTGAGGCAGTGGCCCTGAACCCAGTCTCACTGAATTCACACACGTGTGCAAAGTCCTCACCTTTCATGTAATACAGAGTGTCACGCAGCATCTTGAACATGGCCACATAGAGGGGGTCACTGAACGTGGTGTAGTAGAGGTCAGCGCTGGGGTTGGCCTGCGGAGAAGGCAGAGGCACATGACCACAGCACGGAAACCCTCTTCAGGACCTCCACCTTTGTGCGGAGACCCGGTGAAGGCATCCGTACACACGTGACTTAGCATTATAAATGGAATAACCGTTTACCATGATTCACTACTTGGAGCACTTTAATTACTCTCTTCACCCTCTTAGGCATCAGGTAGAGGAAAACAGCAGGCTCACATAGTCCAAAGATGCCAGCAGGGAAGCAGCCGCCTGACCCTTCACCTCCTCTTGCTGAAAGCTCACAGTCTTTGAAATCAGGGGGACACAGGGAGTGGAGGAGGGGAAGGACGGCCAAAGGACCACCAGACCACGGGATTCAACCCTGTCCACCACTCGGGCAACAAACACTGAAGCCAGGGAACCTTCAGATTCAACTTATGTTTTGTAATTAAAACTCATTTTAAATTACTTTTTAGCAATCTAATCTAAAATGTAGCATTATTTTTCTTCCAGGGGAAAAATTCACACAAGGGCTAATGCGATGAATAAGATACTATTCTAATGAGAGGCATTATTCTCGACACATGCAAAAGTGTCTGCAAATACAGGTGAGGGGAATGAGGAAGAGGAGAAAGTAAATCAGCATTGGGCCAGAGGTTGGGTAGGAGGGAATGGGCCTGTGGTGTGAGGCTGGTGGAGGGTGCAAGAGTCTTGTAGAAGGCATGAGAACTGCATGAAGGACATGAGAGTGATGCCATATTTCAAGTGGGTACTGATAACAGGAGTTGTGGTTAACAGTGCCATCAGTGGGCACTGGCTAACTGCTTTACAGACTTCACCGCACACTCCTTGCAACGTCCTGTGGGACAGAGATGAAAGAGATGAGATTTGCTGATTAAGGTGATCCAGGGGTTTGACTCTGGAGCTGGGAAGAAGTCACGGCAAGCAAGGAGCAGAGGAAGGGAGCCCAGAAAACGCAGCCTGGCTCCAGTGCTCACTAGCCATGTAACGGAAGTTCCTTAACCCCGAAAGCCTCAGTTTCCCCACATGTAAACGAGGGATTGCTGTGGAATTCAATGAGTGAGTGAGTGAAATCCTCTACTCATAAAATAATCCCTAAAAGGGGTCCCCACTGAGCTCTAACTTTCCCTTCAGGATCCAGATTGACACTTTTCATTATAGATGGCATGCAGGCCCAACCAGCGGCCAGGAGTTCTGACTGCCCAGCCCAGCTGCTGGCCCTGGTCCTCCTGATCTGCCCTGGGTCACACATGACCAAACACTGACAAAGGAAAAGAAGAGGCCTCTGAGACTGCAAGCAGTGAGAGTAAAGCTCAGGCCAGCAGGCAGGACACAACCTGCAAAAACATTAAAAGATAAAGCAGGAAGGACTGCAACCTGGAGTGTTACAAGAACTGTGCTTTTCAGCCAAGAACTGACCCAAAGCAAATCACACCTGGCACATGTCTAACTTCTGCAGACAGCTTGCTGGGAACACATGCGGGGCAGAAGAAGACACACTCTGCAACAGAGGAAGGTCCCTGGGGGGGCTCCCGCCCCTCCAGAGCTGAGCCCAGTGCTACCAGACACTGTGTCTCAATATCAGGTGAAAGAACACCAGGATTAACAAGGACTCTGGGTCCAGCACATGCCACAGCAAGCATCAGGCTGGCAAATGGCAATCGCTCGGGATCCCCACACTCAAGAGAGGATGGACTCAAATGTTCCCTGAGGTTTTGAGACCTCCCAACACAAACACTTAGAAATTTTATAAATAATGCTGTAGGCATTGCTTCCAAATACATTGACAAAAGTTCCCTGGGCACACACACCCCTCACACATAAAATCCAGGGCTTGTACATGCCTAAAAAAGTGTGAGGCGTGTGTACTGAGCCCAGAGAAGGAGCTTTGAAAGCACCAAAGGAGAAAGGAAGATATAGAGCATCAGAGTCAGAGGACCCAGTGCATTCTACGGTGACTATGTGACAAGGGCACAGTATTTAGTCCCTTAAACCTCTATCTTTCATGTGTGAAATAGAGACATTGACCACTGCTCAGAGTCACTGTGCAATGATACATTTAAAAGACCCCAGCACAGAGCAAGCTTTCAAGTGGCAGGTGTAGCCATTATGGGGACTGGGAGGTTAAGCTGAAAACTCAGTGCCCCCACACAAACCCTCCCAGCTCTCTCCAGGCAGAGGCTCCCTGCAGGCTGTCTCAGTGTGATGCCCTGAGAAGGGACGTACCTCTAGCACGCTGGCTGCAACTGCATCCAAGGACTTGAGAACAGGCTCCTCAACGATCTTCTTCACCTACCAGTAAAACAAGACCTCATGAGGCACCTGACAGTGATAGACAGGAATGCCAGCTCATTCCACTAAAGAACCAATGTTGACGGATAAAAACACCTACAGGACCATGTGGTGAAGAATGTGCTAGAAAAGTAGGCCACAATATATAAAAATATCGAACTACATACACAAAATGCCCTTAATTCTGCCTTCACTTGGAACTTTTCTTACCTAGGTTGGAATGACATAAAAACAGAAAAGGTATCAACTCTCTTAAACGTGCTGACATTAGACTTCCACTTCCAGGATGCGAAAGTGTTCAGACTCCAGGCATCACTGATAATTCATCCACATCCCCTCCCAGATGTCAAGAGCACCTTCACAGTCAATCCTCTGGGGCTGACGGCTCCTCCCTCTTCGCCTGGGCTCTTCGAAGCTGCCCAAACTGCAGCACACATTTTAAATTTCCAGTAGAAGTGACTATTTCTACCCATTCTCCATACCAGCATATAGTACCGGAACGAGAACTACCCTGTCAACGTGGGATCACCTGATGAAACTGCAGGCCCCCGCTCCGTGCCGCGCCGCGCCGCCCCGCCCCACCCCCAACTGTAGTACTTTAAGAAAGCATTTTCAAAAGTGTAGATAACGATACTCACATGACAGGAGACTTAATAAAAAACTGCCTAGAAGAAAGCCTAACCTTGAAAAGTTAAAATATAGTAGAAAAAAGGGTCTGAAACATTCAGCCTTCAAATGGGATTTCTGAGATTAACTGAGAAAGCCACGGGCCACCCAGGCCCGTTTTGTCTGAGACACTGACCGTGAGGAGTTTAGGGGGAGTTTTCCCTCCTGTCAGCAACTTCAAAAACATCCTAGGCCAGCGGTCACCAACTGGTGGTCCATGAGGTCTGAAAGGTTGGCGACCGCTGTCCTAGGCCAGTGGTAGGCAAACTCATTAGTCAACAGAGCCAAATATCAACAGTACAACGATTGAAATTTCTTTTGAGAGCCAAATTTTTTAAACTTAAACTTCTTCTAACGCCACTTCTTCAAAATAGACTCGCCCAGGCTGTGATATTTTGTGGAAGAGCCACACTTAAGGGGCCAAAGAGCCGCATGTGGCTCGCGAGCCGCGGTTTGCCGACCACTGTGACCTAGGCTATTAGTAATTGATATGGCTCTATCCTCATTAATTATCGCCTATGCTTTGATGTCTTCTTACATCTTCTGCTGAAATAAAGCCTTTCTCTGAGTGATTTCTTTCTATTCATCCTCCGCACAGGAGGAGATGGCTGCTCTCCCCAGTGCATGCTTCAAGCTTTCGGAGGTGTCATTCTCATTCTCTTTCATTCTTTCCAAACAAAGGCTCATCGTTAGTTTGTCCCTGATGATGTCTTCTCCACTATCGCCTAGAATGTCTTGAAGAATCCCAGCTCAATTGTAACAACCTAAGAGTCCCTGGATCAAGGTCTATTTCAGGACTCAAGACAATGGCCCCAATGCCTTCTCTTTTTTTAAAAAAATATATTTTATTGATTTTTTTACAGAGAGGAAGGGAGAGGGATAGAGAGTTAGAAACATCAATGAGAGAGAAACATCGATCAGCTGCCTCCTGCACAACCCCTACTGGGGATGTGCCCACAACCAAGGTACATGCCCTTGACCGGAATCGAACCTGGGACCCTTGAGTCCATAGGCCGACGCTCTATCCACTGAGCCAAACCGGTTAGGGGACAAATGCCTTCTCTGATATCACCTCAAAGGCTATCCAAAGGTATCCAACTTGGAAAATTAGGTTTTGTGTTGATCTGAATAGAGCACCCCTGGGACAGAATCAGGTACCCTGAGCTGAGCTTTGACCCTGCCCTTGGTACAGATTCTTGAGTTATTTGACACTGATTTCCTTACCTCTAAAATGGGGAGCATGGTGCCTCCCCAAAATGGTTATTAAATGAGAACACAATGCACAATTGCTCCATGAATGTTACTTTCCTTCCTTCTTTTATCTGAAAATTATGACTACCGAGTTGTTCATTTGAAATACTGAAAAACTCCTAGTCTTACACCACTGGCAATTTTAATGACTGATAGAGCCTAGGCCTGTTTATCCACAGGGTTCTGCTTACCAAGTTTAAGAGTTCCCGAAGCATTTCTAGTGGAACACTGAACTCCTTATATGTGACGCCATTGAAAAGAGGAGAAACTGAGAAGCTGGAACTGATGGTGGAGAAGTAGTAATCAGGATCCAGGGCACTCCCATCGGGTAGGTAAGCAACTGATGGAAAAGAAAACCAGATAGTCAGTCATAGTAACATGTGACCGGGATACTTCCTTAAGCAGATTCCCTCAATAACCAACTAAGACACAGACTTTGCTTTTGTTTTTACTCCAATTCCTTGTTTTTTAATTAAGAAGTAAAGGCTGGCCATAGCTGGTTTGGCTCAGTGGAGCATCAGCCTGCGGACTGAGGGGTCCCAGGTTCGATTCCAGCCAAGGGCACATGCCTGGGTTGTGGGCTAGTAGGGGGCATGCAGAAAGTAGCCGATCAATGAGTCTCTCTCATCATTGATGTTTCTCTCTCTCTCTCTCTCTCTCTTTCTCTCTCTCCCTCTCTGAAATCGATAAAAATATATTAAAAATAAATAAAATGAAAAATTTTTTATAAAAGAGGCTCTTTTATAAGAAGAAAAAGAAGTAAAGGCTAGATTGCAAATCCTTGGGGAGTGATGCCTCTCACTGGGGTGTTTCATGTCAAGGGCTCAGATATAATCATGTCCTAATATTTTCAACATAGACAACATAACTTAACATATGGGAAGAAAAAAAAGAATTACACATTTTTAAAGATTGAGATATGTGGAGGTCCATAGGGCTCCAAAGATTTAAAATTAGAACTAAATTAGAACTAAAATGTGAATTACTAGAAATTTCAAAATCAGAACAAAAATAGTCAATCATCCAACACATAATAATAATATAAACCCAAAAGCATATAATCATTTGAAAATCCATCATTTAAAACAATAATAGAAGACTATGACTGGAAAATAAATAAGCTTGTGCTATTTTCACATTAAACAGTGACATACAATTTCAATCTATAAAGAACCAAAGAATAAATTTTATGACTTTTTTGAGCACTAGAGCATAGAAAAAGCAGATTTTACTCCAATTGTGTAAAAGCTGGAGTATAGTTCTATGATGCTGGTGACACACTGCTGACCTGACTAAAGGTGGATGGGTCCCAAGAAAGCAAACCAGCAACTTACAATAGAGAACATGGGGTGGGCAATAATACTGAAAGGAGGTGAGATGCTAGAGGCCAACATAATAATCATTAAGAGGGAATGGCACCCTAGCTTGGTGGCTCAGTGGATAGAGCATCAGCCTGTGGACTGAAGGGTCCCAGGTTCGATTTTGGTCAAGGGCACATGACCGGGTTGCGGGCTCAATCCCCAGTAGGGGGCGTGCAGGAGGCAGCTGATCAATGATTCTCTCTCATCACTGATGTTTCTCCTTTCTCTGTCTCCCTTCCTCTCTCTGAAATCAATAAAAAATATTAAAATAAATAAATAAATAAATGTGTGACCCTCTAGATCAGGCCCACGGGCTGTATAAGGCCCGTGAAATCATTTGGTCTGGCCCTGCCAAGGTATTAGTGTTAATTAAATGTTTGATCAAATATAGCAGGTTAATTTTTAAGTTGATTATTTTGTATGCCCTGCAAATCCTATATAATAAAAGGCAAATATGCAAATCAACTGAACAGTGGAATGATGGGTTGCTATGACATGCACTGATCACCAGGGGGAGCACCGCTCAGCCAGAAGCCTGGCTCACAGCTGGAGAGCGCAGCAGCAGTGGTGAGAGCCTCTCCCGCCTCTGTGGCAGCGCTAAGGATGTCCAACTGACGGCTTAGGCCCGCTCCTCGTGGACATCCCCCATCAGCTGGACATCCCCCAAGGGCTCCTGGACTGCGAGAGGGCACAGGCCAGGGTGAGAGACCCCCCTCCCGGGTGCACAAATTTCATGCACCGGGCCTCTAGTGATATAAATATCCAAATGGCCTTAGCAGAAAAAAGGTTCCCCACTCCTGTTCTAGATGCATGACAGCAGAGCATCAGTGTTACCATCCCTGGCATCACAAGTAGTCACTATGAACCTGTTATCCAAGTGCTAGGTCAATATGTTGTTGTGACACCCACCTTCAAAGTAGTGAAAGGCAGATCCTCCAGGGGAGCTGGGAGGGGGCATCCCCCGTTCAGGGCTGACCTGAAACACACAACCATACTTACAGATCAGGAAAGGCCAGTCAAACCTCATGTGTCTTAGATCAGGTTCTCTCTGCCAGCTCAACAGTAGTTGTACTTTGTGGTTCAAGTGTCACCTCCTCCATGATACCCTCCGTACCTACAGTGTTCTCTACTATATACTAAATCGTTAAATTCTTCCTGTCCAGACAAACATTTTATATCTGATTGCTAAGCTGAATTTGTCTTGTGTTTCATTCTATCTTTTCTCCACGAGTCAATTAGATACTTCTTAAGGGCACCAACTGTCTCCCACTAGGAACAGATTTTGGCACCCACTTGCTAAGAGGCAAATACTTCATGACTAGGAGATGAAATCACTTATAAATTGTAAAGAGGACATGGAAACCTTTTATATTAAAGAGAATTCTAGTGAGAATATTACGTTTTCTAAGTTTTCTCAAGCTACACACAAGTGGGACTTTCCCCATGCGAGCAATTCACAAGCCCTCTCTCCTCTGCTCTCTTCCGGGAGGGCAGCTGCACCTGAGAGATGCTGGACACGCTGCTGGTCTTCCTCTTCAGGGTGCCCTCCTGACACACGGTCAGCAAATTGCTGGGGAGGATGGAGCGAAAGTCATTGAAGGAACGCCTCCGAACGCCTTCCAGCTCCTCGGGGACTCGGAGGGAATGAGGAGGGATTCTGGGAAAGAGTTTTGAGAGGAGCGACTCTTCTGTGTTGCTGTAACGCCCAAATGCTCGTGAGATTCCAATCAGGCATGGGATTGCATATTTGCAGAGGTATTCTAGAAGACAAAGTAAGAATGCTCTGATACCAACCTGTTACACTGACTCACATCTCACAACCCACCCACTAATGACTCACAAGAGTCAGGATAAGCCACAGCAACAGGGTCAACCCCAAAGGCTGACTGATTGTATTTCCAATCTGGCATGAACAGTAACTTCAGACTATATCTGCATCACATACAACTGGCTTCTTTGGGAGGTCTTGATGTATTCATGGCACATCCAAACCATTTATAAAGGTAAGTCACGTTATCAGGCAGCTTTACTATACTTAAACAATATATTTATCGTTCCCAGGATCATATTGTTAGCCTTACTCTAGAGGAAAAATGACCTTGGGAAGTCAGACATGTTATAGATAAGAAACAGAGGCCCAGAAGGAGGTGACTTGTCCAAGGTCACTCAAAAATTTTCAGGTGACACAGCTGTGCGCGTGACTCACATGTGACCTCTTAGCTAACACACAACAAAGGCAACTAATATAGGAAGGTTTTCATCCATGATGTATATAGAGTAGTAAAGAACAGAAAAGAAGACTGAGGAAAAAAATAACCACAAAACCATTTTTTTTAAAAGCCTTGAATCTATAATTATACCTTTTTCTTGAATCTCCAAGGTCTGGCACATTCCCAAAAGGACATGCAAAACCTGCACAAGTGCCTCTAGGATCTGTAATAGCCAAGAAAACAGAGCAAACTTATAAACCAAATCAGAAACATGTTACAACATTAGTTCAGAATCAGAAGGAGCTTCAGATTCAGACATTATCTTGTCCAACCTCATATCTGATACATAACTCCACACACGAAAGCTCTGTTAAGGGGCCAATCAGCTGACCTTCCAGGAACAGAAACCCTCCCTCCCTGGGCTGGTCCAGAGTTCTTTCTAACACTAGGCCAATGTTGTCCTCCTGGAGCTGGCTGGCTTGCATACACCAGCTATTGGGG
The DNA here is from genome assembly GCA_026230045.1 of Corynorhinus townsendii. NCBI lineage: Eukaryota > Metazoa > Chordata > Mammalia > Chiroptera > Vespertilionidae > Corynorhinus > Corynorhinus townsendii. The sequence continues at coordinate 13,507,639 of JAPDVU010000014.1, forward strand.
CCGCTCCTTCCTCCATATTCTGCAAACAGATGACAGACCCCTGAATCCCTTCTCATGGCTAAATACCTCTAATTCTCTCCATCCATTCCTTATGATTACAAGTTCTTTATGATTCTAATTGTAGGCTTCTGATTTTACCGTAGTCCACTGTGTCAGAAACTGTCTCGAATTGTAGTGCTCAGTATACAATTCATTCATATTCCAGGGATCTGGGACTCACTGAGTAATCACCAAACTCAACACAGATTCTAGACTTTCATGTATGTGTCATTAGCTTTCTGGCAGCTACTTTATACTGCTGGCTCCATGAGCTCACAGATAAATAAAATAATTAAATCTTTTCCACACGTGCCACCTCTATTTGCATAGCTGGTATTTTTTGCCTGTCACTGATGCCTACAAAGCTCATGGTATAAATCTGAGTTCACCATGCTGGTTGTTTGTTAATGCCTCAAATTATGTTTTCTACAAATGAGGCCAACTTGCTTCCCAATCTTCATTCACGGACCTAGCTCATTTTACTTCAACAGTAGGGGGCAGGGTACTGGAGGCTCCTACTGGGCTGGCACCTCACCAGTCACCATTTGGGATGGTCCTCTGGACAGTTCCTTATTAATTGTTTTGGTGCTCAACCCATTTTCCAGGATGTCAGGAGAGGACTGTTCCATTGCCTTAATGAAGACCAATTAGACCAGTGGTCGGCAAACTGCGGCTCTGTTGACTAGTGAGTTTGCCGACCACTGGGATAGAGGCTTAATCACAAGGAACAACAACAGCCTGTAATTATTGGAATCGAAAGTCTAGGTCAGTGGTCAGCAAACTCATTAGTCAACAGAGCCGCAGTTTGCCGACCACTGAACTAGACTATATCCACTTCATTTCCCCCTACTAGTACCAGGCTTAGAAAACCAGGAAAAGAAAAGAATGAAGTTGGTCTGATATGACTTGTTCACAAGTCAAATTTCTTAGATTTTGCTAATATTAAATGATGCTACCTATGAAGACTTGAAAATAAATATTTTATCCATTTCATATATTAAAATGATGTCTTTGTCTTCAGTGTTAACCTCCCTATTTTGATGTGATTTATAGAAAAGCCCTTACTTACAGCCTGTTAAGTTTTTAAAAATATGTAATTCTAACATATCTAGTTATCTCCTTAACCAACCTACAAATAAAGAACTTAAACTAAGAAAGAGGTAGAAATACTGACAATAAAATCTTAACTGAATATAAGGAAAGAGATATTAAAAATTTAAAAAACAGATACAAAAACTCAAAAAGCTTAGCTGAGAACATTTAGCATAGAGGCAAGCAATCAGGCACTCCTGGGCAGGACCTGAGGATGGATAGCAACATATAAAAATTGATTTTCAAAATAATAAATCTGATTAAGAAAAAGTCTAGAGCCCTAGCTGCTTTGGCTCAGTGGATAGAGCGCTGGTCTGTGGACTGAAGGGTCCCAGATATGATTCTGGTCAAGGGCACATGCTTGGGTTGTGGGCTCGATCCCCAGTGGGGGGTGTGCAGGAGGCAGCCGATCAGTGATTCTCTCTCATCATTGATGTTTCTCTCTCTCCCTTCCTCTCTGAAATCAATAAAAAAAATTACAAAAAAGAAAAGTCTAGAGATTATAATCATAGTGTTTAAAAAAGAAACAGCCCCAGTTGGTATTGCTCAGTGGTTAGAGCATCACCCTGTGCACTAGAAGGTCGTGGGTTCAATTACAAGTCAAGGGCACGTGCCTGGGTTGCAGGTATGATCCCCTCCCCCTGCGGGGGGGGGGGGGCGCGGGGAGGCGGCAACTGATAGGTGTGTCTCTGGTTACATCTGTTTGGTTTTTTTTTTTCTCTCTCTCTCTCCCCCGACCCCCTCCCTTTCGTTCTCTCTAAAAATCAATGGAAAAAGTATCCTCACTCCTTGGGTGAAGATTAAAAAAAAAGTATGAAACATTTAAGTAATATTTCCAATTAAATAAACTAAGACCAAAAAAACTGAGCACTTGCCCTGACTGGCTTGGCTCAGTGGATAGAGCGTCGGCCTGTGGACTCAAGGGTCCCAGGTTCGATTCTGGTCAAGGGCATGTACCTGGGTTGCGGGCACATCCCCAGTGGGGGGTGTGCAAGAGGCAGCTGATCGATGTTTCTAACTCTCTATCCCTCTCCCTTTCTCTCTGTAAAAAATCAATAAAAATATTAAAAAAAAAAAAAAACCTGAGCACTTAAAGGATTAGCTTCAACTATCTAGTAAAGTCTTTCTATGAAAGACTTTACTACCCATCGTAGTCAGGAAAACGAGCTGCCTCTGCCTTTTGCTGCCTACCTCACAGGACTATTTGGACAGCTGAATGAGATCAGACTCAAGAGGTCAGTGGGTAACCAGGAAAATACTATAAGCCAAGTATTAAATGTTTCTTAGGTCTACTATTAACAATGGGGAATAAATCAACATAAATAATCCAATCACTTCAAAAAAATTTTTTTTTTCTCTTATCATCACTTTGGGATTCTTTCGGATCTTAGAGAGATGCAAAACAATTAGCCATACATTTACCTCATCCCTAAGTGAAGGGTCCCTGTAAGCCACATCAGACAGCAAGGTTACCAAACAGAAGCTGAAGCTCTCTGCAACTGGAAGGACACCTGGAATCCATAAAGACACAAATCAGATCGTCACAAATGAGGACACTGGGCCACACCTACTGGTCCCCCAATTCAGTAGTTGCTTCTCTCATATGGCCCGCCAAGCGACCGGGTTACTATGATGAATGCCCTCGCTGAGATGAAGCTCAGAATAGATATGGGCCCAACATGTTTGCTGAGAATACTCCTACCTTTTTTAAAAAATATAATGTTTTGGTTCAATAAACGTAAATGTTTCCTGAATCAGTCTGAGATTACATAGCCTCTCAATGTGACAGATTCCATTTTTACTTCTGACCTAAATAAGAGTGAGAAATCAGTCTTGATAGTGTATGAGAGACAGAATATGGAAGCTAACTGTCAAATACCTATTACTGCTACTTTAAAGTGAATCAAATGCTTGTATTTCCTTTTCTGCTTTATTTTGACAAATGGAGAAAATCCTAATAAGAACTTCCTAAGAGTTTTTCTATTCCTCATAGGATTTTAAGCCCTTCCACTACTGAGCCTCCTAGCAGGGAGGATCTCGGGAGCACAGCCTCAAGGTCAAAAAGGGAGCATTATACCCAAAAGATCAAAAGCTAAGCAGCACTTCTATCAAGTGTACCTTCAAAATGTTAGTACATCTATTGTGTAGATCCAATCACTATTAAATTTTTAATCAATTTTGAATACTAAACATTTAATCAAGGACAAAGAGCTATCCAGTTTTATGGCCATACTAGAGGCCCGGTGCACAAAATTCGTGCACTTGTGGGGGGGGGGGGCAGTGTTCCCTCAGGCCAGCCTACGCCCTCTCGCAGTCTGGGAGCTGTTGGGCCTAAGCTGTCAGTCAGACATCCTTAGTGCTGCCCTGGAGGTGGGAGAGGCTCCTGCCACCACCGCTGTGCTCACCAGCTGTGAACTCGGCTTCTGGCTGAGTGGCGCTCCCCCTGTAGGAGTGCACTGACCACCAGGGGGCAGCTCCTGCATTGAGTATCTGCCCCTTGGTGGTCAGTGCATGTCATAGCGACCAGTCGTTTACCGTTCAGTCGATTTGCATATTAGCCTTTTTATTATATAGGATGTGAAGTACATCGCAGAAGACTGTTACCTTTCTACTTTTGCACTTATTTTAACATGCAGCTCTAGGTCAGTGGTCGGCAAACTCATCAGTCAACAGACCACTGCTCTAGGTAATTCTCAGACTTGATTGTGCATCAGAATCACCTGGAGGCTTATTAAACTGCAGACTGACTGCTTCCCAGACCTAGTTCCTTCCTTTCTTTCTTTTTGGAATTGTTATTAAGAGTTTACCTGAGCCAACCTGATGAACATGCCAGGGAAAAGATCTCAAATGCTCCCTGGCCCTAGTTTGTAATTCAGTAGCTCTGCTGTGGCGCTGAGAATCTGCATTTCTGACAAGTTCCCAGGTGACCCTGGTGCTGCTAATACAAAGACGGCACTTTAAGAGCTACTGCTCTAGAGTTTAAAAGCACAAATAATACTGCCTTAATAAAAAATACAAGAGTGAAATGTTACCCAAAAATTGGAAACATCTCCAACAATGTTCCCAACAATCTATAATAATAAAAGCATAATATGCTAATTAGTCTGGACGTCCTTCCGGATGAAGCCGGGGCTGGGAGGGAAGCCGGAGTCCTGGGTGCCAGAGGAAAGCTGGTGGCGGCAGCTGGGGGAAGGAAGGCCTAATCTTGCATGAATTTCGTGCATCGGGCCTCTAGTGTTTCAAATAATGCTAAAACTTCCATTTTAATACCAGTCTATGTATATAGAAGTATACTGGTTTTTAAATAAAATAACAGAAAAATAGAATCAATATCCACTGGTATTCTATTTCTTCCCAAATTAGATAACAAAGGTGGAATAGATGTTTGGCTTTTTAGCAATGCTCTCTCTATTTAATTTACAGTCCTTTAAATTCCAGGACACATAATATAATTTGGGGTCTGTCAGTTTTAGGCATAGGAGGTCACCAGAAATGATGAAAACCCAAAGGTCTAGAGGCATACAGGAATACAGAAATTCCTACAACAAAAGGACGGACAAGGGCCTTCTTTACAGCCACCAACCCCCTGCTGTATCTGAAGGAGGGCCTCAAGCATGCCTCAGAGAGAGACATTACAAGGAAACTTCAGTCTCATGGATCATGAACTCTAAAATGTTAGAGGTCTTAAAGCTGATTTTGGAGTCTTGAGAAATCAGTATACAAGAGTATCAGAATTTTAAGGATTTAACACAATGCTTGGCATATAGTGGACCTATGTAAATATTTCAGAAGGGAGAGAGAGAAAAAAAAACAAGGAGGGCGGAAGGATGAAGGGAGGGGAGGGCAGGCAGTGGAAGGAAAGAGAGAAAAAGATGGTGTAACTTTTCCTTTGACCGTAAAGAGAGACCAAAATAAAATACAAAATAAAAAGAAATACACATGAATATATTCTACTTCTAAAGGTACAAGTTTAACTGATACTTAGCAACAGCAACAAAGTCATAAACTATTTATGGTGCACATGGGGTGGAGTCCTGAACATCCATTTCACCCTTCCTTTTTGGACCAGCAGCAACACAATTTGGAGAACTGCCCTCATTCCAGGAGTGAACCTATTCGTCTAAGGGCAATAGAGACTGGTTCAGGGACAGGCAGGGGAACAATTCTGGCCAATGAGACATGAGAAAAGTTCCTGAAGGTCTCAGAGTTCCTGTTCACTCTCAGAGTGCAATGGAAAGCTGGCTTGCTCAGCCCTGCCCTCTCCCTCCAGCAGCCATGGGCCCTGCACAACAATGGGTAGCACAGCCCCTGTGGCTGCAGGCAGGCAGGCAGGCAGGCAGATTTCCCACAGCCAGGCGTGGAACCAACTAGAAGCATCCTAATTGATGTGTTAGTATAATTAAACACTTGATGATTCTTACAGACAATGATCACATATATTCTTCCTTGCATTCTGGGAAAACATTACTGTTTACAAAATTACCTCTGCCTTTCCGAGCTGTGCTTTCTTCTACCCAATACACTTTTGGAAGACCTTTAAGAAGTCGAAGAAGGTAAGGAACCACAGAATCTTTGTGCTTAAAAACAAAACAAAAAGATTATATTTAATAAAATATGTGACTGGTAGCTTTTTAGCATAAATTAAGACCAAAGGAAAGTATACCACATCCTAATCATCTCGAAGATGAATACTCACATGGCATCGCACCCTTCCTGTTTCCCACAAGTGCTGAAGGGAAGGGCTAAAACCTGTCCTTCTGGAGATGAGTGCCCAGCCTGGCTCTGACCTCCTCTGGGGGGCCACGCCCCCATGCGGCCCTTTCCAGAAGAAGTGAACACATTCAAAAGTGCCTGCACTAAGAGGTATTCAGACTGCCCCCAAACCCTTCAGTGGGCCCCAAGATCACATCCTCTGGACTGGAGAGAAGCTCAAGCTCACTAAACTTGGTGATACTTCCATCGTTCATGGCCCTTGGTGGTTGTGTGTGTTTTTTGGGGGTGAGGGGGGGGTTTGCTTCAATATTCTGCTTCATGTTTCTATTCTCGAATTAAACCTGAGACTTTACAGCCATCCTTTTCAATGAAAACGTACTTTCTTCCAGTTTTCATATAGCCAATCAGCATATAACTTCATAGCCTTCCATTATTGACTCTTTTGGTTGTTTCCCTGTATTGACAGATGCTCCAGTTAAAAATTAGGTTAGTGTGCTCCCGAGGAACATTTGATCTTCTAAAATGCTGAAAAACACGTGGTGGTTTAATACATGGTTGCAAGTTCTGTGACCCTCCTTGCACTGAAAGGTGGAGCTGAATTCACCTTTCCTGGGAAATGGGCTGCCTTAGGGACTTGCTTCCGGTGGATCCAGAGGGTAGTACACACGAGACAGCCTTTCCAGGCTAGGTTAGAGAAAGCAGTGCAGCTTCCACCTCGCTCTTCCTTGGACACTGGCCCGTGGATCCCAGACACTATGGTGCAACACAATGACACAGCTCAGGCCGCATGGAGAGGCTACGTCCATAGAGTTGACCTAGCCGAGAGCCCCAGGGAAGGTCCCAGCCAACAGCCAGGATCAACCCCCAGACATGATATGAATAAGCCTGCTGCTGATTCTGGCCCCCAACCTTCAAGCCACCCCAGGTGGTGCCAAATGGAGCAAAAACGGACTCTTCTGAGCTCTGTCTACATGAGGGGAAAAACTGTTGTATTAAGCCACCATGTTTTGAGGTAGTTTGTTATGCCACAATTGATAACTAACAGAGAACTCTCTTTGGTGAAAACAAAACAATTTATCCTCTAAAGGACAAAAAGGAGCTGGCTACATCTGTCCAGGATCCTAGTATACCAACAAGCACAAAACTCCAAAGGACCCTGCCAGGCATGGCCCCCTGCAAGAATGTGTCTAACCACTGTACTGTATATCTGACAGTAATATAAAATAATACTGATATTGAATGTCAACTGTAATTAAAAACTTAAAAAGAAATATACTTGATAGGCAGGGAATATGTGATACAGAATTCACTTTTTTTTTTTTAAATCCTCACCCAAGGATATTTTTTCCATTGATTTTCGGAGAGAGTGGAAGGGAAAAGGAGAGACGGAGAGAAATACTGATGTGAGAGAGAGAGAGACATTGATCAGTTGCCTCCCACATGACCCCGACCAGGATCGGGAGCCTGCAACCGAGGTACATGCCCTTGACCAGAATCAAACCCAGGACCCTTCAATCCATAGACCGAAGCTCTATCCACTGAGTCAAACCAACTAGGGCCAGAATTCACTTTTCAAAAAATATGTTTGTACTGATTTTAGAGACAGAGGAAGGAAGAGGGAGAGAAACATCTCCGTGAAGGAGAAATACCGATCAGCTGCCTCCCGCATGCACCTCAACCAGGGATAGAGCCCAAAACCTGGGAATGTGCCCTGACCAGTAATCCAACCAGTGACCTTTTGGTGAACAGAACAACGCTCAACCAACTGAGCCACAATGGCAAGGGCAGAATTCACTTTTTGTATTAAAATATTTTATATCCAGCCCTAGCCAGTTTGGCTCAGTGGATAGAGCATTGGCCTGCAGACCGAAGGGTCCCAGGTTCAATTCCGGTCAAGGGCATATGCCCGGGTTGTAGGCTCAATCCCCAGTAGGGGGCGTGCAGGAGGCAGCCAGTCAATGATTATCTCTCATCATTGATGTTTCTATCTCTCTCTTCCTCACCCTTCCTCTCTGAAAATATATTTTAAAAACACACAAAAAAAAAACTAAAAAAAAAAGTAGGATTAAATATATTATTTTGATCTTAAAAAATAAAAGGCACATTAACATGTACTCTAAAACAACTTATATATATATCACAATTTTGAATAAGATAATATTATATCAAAACTATATCAAAGAATATAGTTTGTGGTTACTCTGAGTCTTATGGATGAGCATTTTACCTGAGATGGAAAATCAAGTCTACTCTAGAGCAGCAGTCGCCAACCTTTCGGACCTCACAGACCACAAGTTGGCGACCGCTGCTCTAGAGGACACACAATTACTTCACAAAGCATGTTAACTAACTTTCTGGCAAACAAGCAAACAAAAAACCTAATTTATTCACATAGTTCAGAAATCAAATTTTGTAAGGTGTGCATTAAAATATCTCATTCCCATTAGTTTCATCGACTCTGTCCTGCCCACTGCTAACCACTTTTATTAGGCTTGTATGCAATCTTCTAATACTGCTGTAGGTAAACATAAGCAGGTATAAATTAAAATTCTAATCCCCCCCCCGCCGTTTTATACGGCAGAAACACTTTCAATTTAGTAAAGACTTACCTGAAGATCAGACTCAATGAGAAAAATGCCCAGTGCAATCACTGCATCTCTCCGCCTTTCATCTAACTGGAAGATCCCATGGAAATCTACTGGGCACATACAAAGCAGCTTTTGGACCTAGAAAATGAGACCAAAAACACACACCCATAGTTTAAAAATTTATCAATCCACATTCAGAATAAACCAATCCCATAAAAGGCAGTAGGTTTACATAACCAATAAGTCAGTTTTTCCACTTTTCCAAGAGGTCATAAAAAAGGACATCCCTAGCTTCTGAAATTATCGTACATGTTCCCCCAAAACACACAACACTGAGGAACCTGGGAGGAGGGTTACAATGATGTGCAACAGAGGAGGTAAAGCACAACAGCTAATAGTTGACGTCTGCATTTTGGTGTCAGGACAGCCCCCAGTCCCCACTTCCCAGGGGTGCTGATAAGCAGGTTACCCAAACCTACCTACAGGCACAGTGCCTCTCCTTGAGGCTCTTTAAAAATCAAACGTGTGTAAAGCTCTTAAGACTGCACAGCACAAAGTAAGTGCTCAATAAACAATACCTATTGTTACTGGATATGCCATAATAGTGGCTAGCAGAAGGCAAGCAGGCAATAAATCAGCAACTTACTAAATAAATGGAAAAATTGGAATTATCTTCAAAATTACTGTTGTAAACAGTGAACATCAGACATTAAACATGTACTATACATAGGAAAAGAGATTATCTCAATCTTGAAAATCTCTGCCACAAGAAGCTCTTGAACAGAGCATTCACACACACCAGGAGGCACTAACCTTGCGGTTCAGGCCACAGACCCAAAGAAGCGTCACTGACATTCATAACCTGGTGGGTTGTTTTTCTGTTTGTTTTATATTCACCTTTATTGTTGAAAGCATTACAGATGTCCGCTTTCCCCCCTCCATTAACCTCCTTTCTCCCACCCCCTCAGCAGCCCCCTCCCCAGACCTCCACTGCATTATTGTCTGTGTTCTTTGATTGTGCATATGCTGATAGGATGTTGTAATGGCTAAGGAAAGTGTAGTGCTTGATAGTTACCCTGAAAATGCATCAATCAATTTCCATTTTTAAAAAGAAAGCAAACTTCTTGTTTGCTTGGATTTTAAAAGCATTAGTATAAAGGGACAACACAAGCTTGAAAGAAAAGCACCTTCTAATCTGAAGAGAGCCAATAGTCTTTGTCCTAGCAATGTTCCTTTCTAGGAATGATTGTAAAGAAATAATTAGAGCCCTAGCTGATTTGGCTTAGTGGATAGAGCATGGGCCTGCCGACTGAAGGGTCGCAGGTTCAATTCCAGTCAAGGGCACATGCCTGGGTTGCAGGCTTGATTCCCAGTAAGGGGGCATGCAGGAGGAGCCAAATAAATTATTCTCTCTCATCATTGATATTTCTCTCTCTCTCTCTCCCTCTCCCTTTCCCTTCCACACTGAAATCAATAAAGATATATTAAAAAAATAATTAGAAACAGTGTTGTAAATAGTAACTGAAAATCAGAAATAATCTAACATTAGGAGACTAAATGATTCAACCAATTGATGAAATATTAGGTTGAATCATATGAAATAACTGATATTCAAAACATTTCTGAACTACAAAAACAAAACTTGCATAAAGTTTAACCTAATACTACGGACATTAAAAATAGTGTTTTTCTGCCCTGGCTGGTTTGGCTCAGTGGATAGAGCATCAGCCTGAGGACCGAAGGGTCCAGGATTCAATTCCCGTCAAGGGCACGCACCTTGATTGCAGGCCCTGGTCAGGGCTCGTGCAGGAGACAACCAATTGATGTGTTTCTCTCACATCGATATTTCTCTGTCTTTCCCATTCTCTTCCAATCTCTCTAAACATCAATGGAAAAGTATCTTCAGGCGAAGATTAAAATAAATGAATAAGAATAGTGTTTCTTTAAAATTAAGAAATGACAGAACCATACTCTAAATGTTCTATAAAATCACAAGAGAAATTATCTGAATTACCATATACAGAAAAAAATACTGTTAAAAAATATATCAAAATGTTAATAGTTGGTTTTTTTTGGTTTTGTGTGGTTTTTTTTATAGCAACTGCCACAGGCTCTCGCTGCTGGGCAGAGGGATTGGCCCTTTACTTTCTCTTTTTTTTATTATTCTTTATTGTTTAAAGTATTACTTACGTCTCCTTTTTCCCCCCATTGACCTCTCTCCGGCTGCCCCCAGCCCCCTGTGTTTTTCTTAATGGCTTAATTTTGTTTTTATTTTATTGATTTCAGAGAGAAGGAGAGGGAGAGATAGAAACATCAATGATGAGAGAGAATTGATCAGCTGCCTCCTGCACAACCCCTACTGGGGAGCGAGCCTGAAACCCAGGCATGTGCCCAGACTGGGAAGTGAATTGTGACCTACTGGTGCATAGGTTGACACTCAACCACTGAGCCACACTGGCTGGGCATCAAAATGTTAATAGTTTTGAGAGCCAGGATGAGCAGAGGTTTTACATTTCTTCTTTGTGCTGTTTCATATTTGCCAAAATATGTTCTAGGGCAGGGGTCGGTAAACTTTAAAAAACGCTAGATTATGCCCTAGCTCAGTGGTCGGCAAACCGTGGCTCACGATTGAGGCTTCGTGGCCCATGCGCAGAAGTTGGTTTTCGGCCTGGGCGAGTCTATTTTGAAGAAGTGGTTCTAATGCCGAACCACACTTAAGGGGCCAAAGAGCCGCATGTGACTCGCGAGCTGCAGTTTGCCGACCACTGTTCTAGGGGAAATATTACTTACATAGTCAGGATAAACATCCAATAAGTTAAAATAAAAAACATAAACATTTGGGGGGCGGGGGGAGAAATCCATGCGGTTTTTAAAATTAAATGCTCAGGCAAAAGAGCATAAAGTAATAACAAGAAAGAAACAGAAAGGCTAAATTCCTGCTTTCCTTTAGTGTTCCTTCACGAGGACAGTGCTTCACAACCAAAACAGAAAGCTGCTGACCAACCACAATAAAGGGATCATTCAGAGGCCCCGGCCACTTTCACCAGAGAATCATGTTATCTTCACAGAAAGAGTAAAGTCTCTCAAGAAACATCCCTGTAAATAAGAGATGGAAAGAAGGTAGATTCCTATCAAAATGAGTCAGTGTGATGCAAGCAATGTTGATTAATAAATCAACAGGTAACCAAAGAGAGGAGTCTGGGGCCCTGTCGAAGTCCACGTACTTTGACCTGTCCTGTGCAATACTTAATCAGCACACAGAAGACACACTGGGCCTCCGATCTGATGTGCTAGAAGACAGAATGGAGACTCAGAAACTCGTCAAAACTGGCACAACCTCACCATTAAATATGGAAAAGATGTAATCATACAAAAGAGGTAACTTGCCCAGCTGGTGTGGCTCAGTGGCTGAGCATCGACCTATGAACCAGGAGGTCAGGATTCAAAGCCAGGGAACATGCCTGGGTTGTGGGCTCGATCCCCAGTGGGGTGGCATGCAAGAGGCAGCTGATCGATATTTCTATATCTCTCTCCCTCTCCCTTCCTCTCTCTAAAAAATCATTAAAAAAATATTTTTAAAAACCTTTTTTAAAAAAAGGGTAACTTGTCAATATTTCCACACAACACACACATATGACATTTAAAATGTTAAATATTGCCCTATCTGGTTTGGCTCAGTGGGTAGAGCGTTGGCCTGCAGACCAAAGGGTCCCAGGTTCGATTCTGGTCAAGAGCACATGCCAGAGGTTGCAGGCTTGGTCCCCAGTAGGGGGCATGCAGGAGGCAGCCGATCAATGGTTCTCTCTCATCAGTGATGTTTCTATCCCTCTCCCTTCCTCTCTGAAATCAATAAAATGTATTAAAAAAAATAAAATAAATAAGTAAAATGTTAAGTATTTTTGCTTTCAGTCTCTTTCTCTGTCCCTAGAGACTGCTTTGGGGGCAGGGTAAGGATTGTTTTGTTTTTCTGTTGTATATAAATAAATCTAATCTTGACAATTTTTAGGATAGTGAATTGCCCATGGACTTTAGAGTTAGACCCAGAGTCACATGCAGGCTCTGGCACAGCCCACTTGAGTGACACACTGATCCTTAGCTTCCCTGTCTATACAACAGTCCTCATGGAGCTAAATGAGACCTGAACTCAGGACTCACTTCACAGTACATGATAAACATTGTCCATGCTACTGCTCTTCAATGAAGTCCTTCAAATGCCTTATGTAAAAGTTAATCAGCCCTGGTGGGTATGGCTCGGTTGACAGGAGTGTCGTCCAGGATCGTGGGTTTGAATCCCAGTCAGGGCACATGCTTTAGGTTGGGGGTTCTATCTAATTCGGGGTGTGTGGGGGAGACAACGGATGTTTCTCACTCACACTGATATTTCTCTCCTCCTCCTCTTCCTCCTTTTCTTCTTCTTCCTCCTCCTCCTTCTCTCCCTCCCTCTCTCCCTCTCTCTCTACCTTTCCCTCTCTGTAAGCACAATAAAAATGTCCTCGGAGAAACCAACATGGCAACATAGGTAAGCACCTAAACTGCTGCCTTGCACAACAATTTCAAAACTACAACTAAAAGACAGAACGGACATCATCCAGAACCACGGGAAAGCTGGCTGAATGAAAATTCTACAACTAGAAGGAAAGAGAAAAGCTCACGGAGAATCAGAGGAGCTGCAAAGGGCTGAGGTATGGAGACACGCGTGCAGAGAGGAAGGGCAGCCGCGTGCCTGGCTGGCTTTCTCTGGCAGGAGGGAGAAGGAAGCCCCCGACTGCACTGAACCCCAGTTCCGACTGCACTGAACCCCAGTTCCGACTGCACTGAACCCCAGTTCCGGGTAAAACCCCGTGGGCCTAGGCTCATACAGGGGGAGTCTGGACTGTCAGGTAGAGAGAAAGGCACACGGAGACTCGGGGGAGCTGCAGAGGGCAGGGGTCTGGAGTGTGCGCAGAGAAGACTGACTGTAGAGGTTGCCGCAGGCTTTCCCTAGCGGAAGGGAGTCGGAAGCTCCTGACTGCACTGAACCCCAGTTCCGGGTGAGCCTCTGGGACCCATGCTCTTACGGGGGGAATCTGGACTGTCAGGCGGAAACTCAGGGGAGCTGCAGAGGGCAGAGGTCTGGAGGCATGCGTGCAAGGGCAGGGCTGACAGGAAGCCAAGACTGTCTGCTCAGCCCTGAGACTCCGCCCCATCCAAGCTGAGCACAGAGGCTTTTGCAATTTTGCAAGTCTGGTCCTATAAGGCTGTCTCCAGCACAGAAGGTCTCCCTGCATAGACACAGCTGATACTCACAGCCAGTTGACCTGGAGGTCAATTCCTCCCAGTGATACCAACAACAATCAAGACTTAACTACAACAAGGCTGTGCACACAGTCCACAAAGGGGTGCACCAAGAGAGTCCACCTCAGGTAACTGGGGAGGCTGACCCACTGGGCCATATAGGAAACCTAGCACACAAAGCTACCCTACCAACTCAGGGAAGCAGTGAAAATGTGGAGACAAAGAAACAGTTCACAAACGAAAGAAATGGAGGAAAACAAATGACTGGATATAGAATTCAAAACCACGGTTATAAGGTTTTTCAAGAATTTCCTAGAAAAGGCCGATAAATTTAGCGAGACCCTCAAGGATATGAAAAAGGACCAACTAGAAATTAAACACACACTGACTGAAGTAATAAATATTATACAGAGACCCAACAGCAGACTAGAGGAACGCAAGAATCAAGTCAAAGATTTGAAATACAAAGAAGCAAAAAACACTCAACCAGAAAAGAAAAAAGAATCCAAAAAGTTGAAGATAGTGTAAGAATCCTCTGGGACAACTTCAAGCGTACCAACATCTGAATCATGAGGGTGCCAGAAGGAGAGAGAGAGCAACATACTGAAAACCTATTTGAAGAAATAATGACAGAAAACTCCCCCCACCTGGTGAAAGAAATAGACTTACAAGTCCAGGAAGCGCACAGAACCCCAAACAAAAGGAATCCAAAGAGGAACACACCAAGACACATCATAATTAAAATGCCAAGGGCAAAAGACAAGGAGAGAATATTAAAAGCAGCAAGAGAAAAACAGTTAATTACCTGCAGGGGAGCACCCATACGATTGTCAGCTGATTTCTCAACAGAAACTATGCAGGCCAGACGGGAGTGGCAAGAAATATTCAAAGTGATGAACAGCAAGAACCTACAACCAAGATTACTCTACCCAGCAAAGCTATCATTCAGAATGGAAGGTCAGATAAAGAGCTTCACAGATAAGAAAAAGCTAAAGGAGTTCATCAGTATTATATGAAATGCTGAAAGGTATTCTTTAAGAAGACGAAGAAGAAAAAAGTAAAGATAAAAATTATGAACAACAAATACATATCTATCAACAAGTGAACCTAAAAATCAAGTGAATTAAAAATCTGAGGAGCAGCCCTGACCAGTTTGGCTCAGTGGATAGAGCATCAGCCTGCGGACTCAAGGGTCCCAGGTTTGATTCCGGTCAAGGGCATGTACCTTGGTTGCAGGCGCATCCCCAGTGGGGGGTGTGTATGAGGCAGCTGATCGTGTATATTTTAAAAATCTGAGGAACAGAATAAACTGGTGAATATAATAGAACCAGGGGGAATAGAAAGGGAGTGGACTGATAATTCTCAGGGGGAAAGGGATATGGGGGATGCAGGAAGAGACTGGACAAAAATCGTACACCTATGGATGAGGACAGTGCGGGGTTAAGGACAGAGGGTGGGGTGGGAACCGGGTGGAGGGGAGCTATGGGAGGGGGGTGAGAAACAATTGTAATAATCTGAACAATAAAGATTTATTAAATTAAAAAATAATAATAATAATAAATGTCCTCTGGTGAGGATAAAAAAACAAGCTAATCAAGTCAATATGCCTTTAACGCACTCATTTATTATTTACTGAGTACCTATTTCATGGGAGACGCTGCCTTGAGTACTGTGGATGCCAGGAAGACTGGGCCCTGCTCTCATTCTAGAGTTGAACAGACAAACCAGGTGAATATCAGATGCGACAGGCTAAAAAGAAATATAAACTTAAAATAAGAAGTTTAATTCTCCCTGTTGAAATAAGGGAAGCCATTCCTCTTTCCTCCTTTTTGTTCATTTACATTTAAAATTCACCACTTCACATTTCTGTGAAATGAACATAATCCTTTTGAAGACTGGATTAGCAATTTGTAAGCTTGATGACCTGGGAATGTCTTTCTCCAGAACCTGAAAGCCATCTCTTTGGAATGTAAACATCAAGGGAGCTAGCAACCCTATCTCCCAGTTTCTGTGGGAGGGTAGGAGCCTAACTTCAGTGGGCTCCTTGCTCCAAGTTGCAAAACAACCTTCTATTATAAAAACGTGTAGAAGTTTGGCCTTGGCTGGTGTGGCTCAGTTGGTTGGAGCATCGTCCCAAAGGGGGCGGATTTGATTCCTGGTCAGGGCACATACCCAGGTTGTGGGGTGCGTACTGGAGACAACTCATTAATGTTTCCTCCCCATTCCCCTCTCTCTTTCTCATCAATAAAATAAAATAATATATCCTCGGGTGAAGACTTTTTTTTAAGTTTGTTTTTCTTTCTGATTAAAGCCAATTGGCTAACACAGATCGTCATACCAATTACAAGGTAAATGAACTATGTGTGACAAATATTGTTGTCAAGTCCCCTTAGTGAGGACTAGTTTTTTTTATTTGTGTGTGTGGTTTTTTATATTTTTTAATTGATTTCAGAGAGGAAGGGAGAGGAAGAGGGAGAGAGAGAGATACTAGCAGAAACATCAATGATGAGAATCACTGATCAACTGCCTCCTGCACGCCCCCTACTGGGGATTGAGCCCACAGCCCGGGCCTGTGCTCTTGACTGGAATCAAACCCGGGACCCTTCAGTCCTCAGGCCGACGCTCTATCCACTGAGACAAACCAGCTGGCCTGCCTTCTATTCTTACTTATTGCCCAACCTTCACTCTGACCAGTGTGGCAGGTTCTCTTCTCAATCCAGCCCTCCCCTATTTGGGGGGGCTGGTGCCAGCCCATCCTGGCACTTGTCCCGGAGGGCAGAGGCAAACCCGAAGATCTCCTCTTCTATATCAAATGTAAGAAATGGATTTCTCCTCACAGAGCAGGTGTTCTGGATGTAAGTAAGGTATTTGGGTCAAAATTAAGCTGTAATAATAGCATTACAAGCTGGCTAATTAAGCATTATTTTAAAAGCATACAATTTTTGTTATCTGAAACCTCTGGGAATAGTCTTTCTAAAGAAACAAAATTCCCTGAGAATTGAAGATTGAAGCTTTAAGTGTTAGTGGTACTTTGTTAAAAACATTTTTAAAAATATTCTTTCTCAAAGGTGCTGAACCATTCCTGCCCGGTATGGCTCAGTTGATTTTGGGTTTGATACCTGGTTAGTTACATGCAGAAGGTGACCAATCCATGTTCTGTCTCCCCCCCACCCCCGACGCTGCCTTCCTCTTCTCTAAAATGTCCGTGTATTGATGAAGGGATAAATAAAATGGGGTATATGCACAGAATGGAATATTGTCCATCAATAAAAAGAAATGAAACAGTGATACATGCTACAGCATGGATGAACCTTGAGAACATTATGCTAAGTGACAGAAGTCAGTCACAAAGCACCACATATTGTATGATTCCATTTATCAGTGTTTAGAGCATCAACTGCAGACTGAAGGGTTCCGAGTTCGATTCCGGTCAAGGGCACATGACCGGGCTGCAGGCTTGATCTCCAGGAGGGGGCGTGCAGGAGGCAGTCAATCAATGATTCTCTCTCATCATTGATGTTTCTATCTCCCTCTCCCTTCCTTTCTGAAATCAATAAGGCTTCCAGACCAGCTCTAAATAAAATGTCCAGAATAGGCAAAACTACAGAGACAGAAAGTAAATTAGTGGTTGTCTAGAGCTAGGGACTGAGAAGGCAACAATTCAGGGGAACAGGGTTTCTTTGGGGAGTAATAAAAATGTACTAAAATTTATTGTTGTGATGGATGTACAACTCATAGAGAGAAAATGAAAAAGACTTAACAGAACACAGGAGAAATCAACAGATCCACAATTATGTTTGGCAACTTCAGCATTCCTCTCTTAGTAGTTGATAGAATAAATATATGAACAATCAGTAAGGTTACTGAAAACCAGAAAAACCTTCTTGACCTTACTGATATCTATAGAAAATGCCACTTAACAAAAGCAAAATACACATTCTTTTCAAGTACAATTGGAAAATTCACCAAGTTATATCTTGCATATATAGTACCGTAAGACAAATCTCAATAAAATTGAAATGAATTGAAATCAGAGGATGTTTTCTGACTGCAAAAGAATAAAATTAGAAATCAACAACAGAAAAAAAATCTATAAATCCTCCAAATGTTTGGGAACTACATAATATGCTTCTATATACCTCAGAATCAAAAAAAGAAATCGTAAGAAAAATTAGAAAAATATTTTGAACAGAAGAAAAAAGAAAACACATCTTACAAAATTTTTGTGGAATGCTGCTCAAAGCAGTATTTGGAGGGAAATTTACATCTTTAAATGCTTATATTAGAAAAGAACAAAGATCGAAATGCCTATTATCCTATAATTATATAACGGTAATTATAAGTTCCCCCAAAGATCTAAGGGACTATTTAATCCTAAGTAAGAAAAAAATAATCTACTAGACAGGCGCTTTAACCAAATAAGAAAAAAAAATCTAGGAAAATAATACCTAACGTTCATACTAAATGTAATATTCACAAATCTATTTAAAGTGTTCTTAAAATAGTTCCATCTCTATTCTAATCACAATTGACATTTTTACTTATTATTAACATTTTAAATTCTTTTTTTTTTAATTTTACTGATTTTTTACAGAGAGGTAGGGAGAGGGCTAGAGAGCTAGAAACATCGATGAGAAACATCAATCAGCTGCATCCTCCACACTCCCCACTGGGGATGTGCCCGCAACCAAGGTACATGCCCTTGACCGGAATCAAACCTGAGACCCTTGAGCCCGCAGGCTGATGCTCTATCCACTAAGCAAAACCGGCCAGGGCAACATTTTAAACTCTTCACCAATCCCCTAAAAGCTATAAAATGATTACGCTGTTTTTAGGATAAAGATGAAAATCATTTCCATCACGTGCCCTGGGTGATAGAGCCCTGCCCACCTCCTCAGCCTATTTTTGTGCCCCCTACCTCCCTGGGCTGCAACCACTGTAGCCTTTCTTAGGGCCACCAAACGAGTAAAATATTTTCCTACCTCTGGGCCTTGCACAAGCTGTACCCTCTACTAGGAGTATTCTTTTCCACACACTTCGTTGGCTAACTTCTACTCATCCTTTCCCAATGTTTAAAATCTTCTCTGATATCCACATAAATCAGGACCCATTTTCTCTCTCCTCACACCCATTTACCTTTTCTTAAAAACTGAGACAAAACTCACCGACACCATTTACTTTTGCGTTGTGACACTTGTAACCATTTTAGATTCTATTTACTTGCAATTTTTTGTTTAATGTTTTTTTGTCTGTCTCTCTCCCTGGTAAACTCCATGACAGCAAGACCATGTCTATTTATGCATCCCTCTAGTGGGCCTCTTCAGAGCCGAGCACAGAGCTTGGCACACAGCAAGCACTCAGAAATTTATTATATGAATGAATGTCACCATCTTTTGCTGTTATATTGGTATAACTCCTGAATCCAGGCTTCCCGACCAGCTCTAAAAACAAAAACACTGAGGAAAACAGAATGGCTTTAGCAGCAAAGATAGAGTCTCTCAGAACTCAATAAATAAATGCGAGTAAGAACTGAGGATTTTTCCTCAACCCTATATTTATGTATCAGTTTATCCCACAAATAAAAGTAGTATTCTGGTTGGCTTGGCGCTGCTCAAAAAAGGCCAAGGATTTTTCCTAAATGCCCAGTTACAAGACAGAAGCAAATACAAAAACAAATAAATATATAAATAAGACTTTCAGGAAAATGAAGTGCATAGATAAATTTCAGCAATTAGAATCAACAACATGAACAGCTGCTGGTGAAGGGGACTGAAAGCAACCACTGGGTACAAACTGCAAACACAGACAGTGGAGAAGAGAACCTGCAGTAGAGTCAGAAATAGAACATTTCTGCCCTCTGGGGGAGCAAACAGCTAGTGATGCATCAATTCTGAGACTCTCTAAGGCCATCAATATCAACAATCCAGCCATAATAATCTTCTTAGTGCACATCACTCTCAGGCTCTGAAACAGTCAAGGGCTCTTACCTGTCTCATTAGTTAAACCCGAACTCTGAGCCTGGGGCTGCATACCGCCTGCTTTCTTCTCCAGTCTCCTCTCCACTCTTCGCTTTAAACACAGTCTCTGCTGACCCTGTTGTTCCCCAAGCCTTCCCTACTTAGCATCTCAGAGCAAAGCAACTTCCCAGCAAGAGCCTACAACCTTTTCACTTTTAGAGCACGTTTCATTTTTTTTTACCTTGCATTATATTTTTCACATACTTGTCCAGAGCCATGAAGTAAAGGTTCCGCCCCCCCCCAAAAAATTATACTCACACCCCAGCAAAGTATGAAACAGCTAAATATCCTCCCAGGGGATTTTTACAGAAAAGTCACTTAGTGCGCCCTAGCCGGTTTTGCTCAGTGGTTGGAACATCGGCCCGTGGACTGAAGGGTTGCAAGTTCAATTCTGCATGTACTTGGGTTTCAGGCTCATTCCTTGCCCCTGCCAGGGTGTGCAGGGGTGGGGGGGGGTGGTGCGGAGGGAAGGCAGCCGCCATAGATGTTTCTCTCTCTTTCTCCCCCCTTGCCAATCTTCTGAAAAGCAAGGGAGAAGGTATCTTCAGGTGAGGATTTTCTTACAAAAGAAAAAAGACCATAAAGTGAATACAGTTATATACGGTTAAAGACTGAAAAGGTATTCTAAGAAATGAAAGTTCTGATGAGTTGTTATGGGCTGAATTGTGCCCCATTCCCAAATTCACATATTGAAGTCCTACTCGTTCAGGTACCTCAGAATGCGACTGTATTTGGACAAGAGTCTGTAAAGAAGTAATGAAGTTAAAATGAGGGTGGGCTAGTCCTATCAATCTAACTAGTTTCTTAGAAGAAGAGATTAGGACACAGACAGGAACAGAGAGAAGACGATGAAGACACAGAGAAAAGACTGCCATCTACAAGCCAAGGAAAGAGGCCTCAAAAGAAACGAACACTGCTGACGTCTTCATCTTGGATTTCTAGCCTTTTTTTTTTTCCTGTGAAAAAAATTGATTTCTGTTGTGTAAGCCACCAGGGTACTTTGTTATGGCAACCCTAGAAAACAAATAGTTAATGTGGCATGTTTACAGGTAAAGATTTTTTTCTTCCAATTTCTTCCTAAAATATTTTAGTCTTAATAACAATGATTATAGTTCTAACGGCGCGATACCCTTTGCCGATGCTCATTCTCTCTCCTCTCCTCTCCCTCCATGGAGGCCTCACCAAGGAAAGGGAGCAAAGATGGAAAATGTTCAGTTGCATGATGCTGAAAAAAATGCCATTATTTTTACTCCATGGCAGGCCACTCTAAAGGACAGACTGGATAACCATGAACTCCAGAAAGCCCGCTGCCTCGGCCGCCAAGTATAGATAAGAGCTAACCAGCTCATCTTCTGAAGGGCATCTCTCCACCAGGGAGAGTCCAGCCTGTCCCTAATGCCAAAGTGCCATTTAAACATCAGATCAATAGTTTGCTAAGACTACCTCGAGATTCTGGCATTCGAACTGAAGAAAAGAGAGGATATTTTAGGACACGGGAAAGGACTCTGACCAAAGCCTCCTGTGGGTGAGAAGAGGAAAGGAAGGGCAAGAAATGCTGCCTACTCTGCAGCTCTACCCAGAACTCTCCGTGCCCCAGCGTTTGGGGTGCATTCGTATGGCACAGTACAGAAGAGGCGAGGTAGAAAGTCACCCGATTTCCTGGACACAGACAAGTAGAACCAGGCAGAGCCAGGAGGAAGCTTGGCAGAGGCAGTTCAACAACATTAGGAAGACAGGCAGGCATGTAAATTCAGAGAGCGGAAGTCTGGAAGCCAACCCTACGTGGAGTATGTGGAGATCCCAGTGTAGATGGGACTTCTTTTCTTCTCTTATTTTTTCCCCTTTCACTTTTCACGCAGTGTGGAGAGTGTTGAGGGCCAAGTGGAACATGGTCTAGCACTTCACTGAGGGTGTCCTCAGAGTGGGATGTAATCCTGGGGGTGGGACTCAGGGCTGAGACTCCAGTCTCACAGGCAGCCTAGCAGGAAAAGGTCAAAGCTCAGATATGCATCACAGAATAGGTGCCCAGGGCTCTTGGGTTTGGCTCTCTAAACATGGCAGGAATCTGATCACCAGACCTTGGATACAAGAGAAGATGGAGGACTTGCAGGAAGTCTGGCTTGCTGTTGGTCACCTGAGCGACTAAATGAGGACTGTTCCTTGTTTACCTGCCTTAGCGTGTACCAGTTAATAGGAAGTGCTCGATAAATGTTTTCTGAATGAAAGAATGAATTAAGTAATTAAACAAAAAAATAAAACCCACTTGGTTTCACAGCCTGGGGTTAGGGTGAAGTAAGTAAACACAACTGTGGCATATAGAGGGACAAAGACAGGACAAGTTATGTCCTTAATGTGCCGCAGGTGCCGTTAAAAGCATGTCAGGGCTGCCTGAGTTACCAAGTCTGAGCTGAGATGTCAAGTCTAGTTCAGAAAACTTAAGTCTTTCTTGGCCCTGGCCGGGTAACTCAGTTGGTTGAGCATCAACCCAATAGGCCAAGGTTGTGGGTTTGACCTCTGGTCAGGGCACACACAAGAAGCAACCAATGAATACATCAATAAGTGGAATCACAAATCGATGTTTCTCTCTCTCTCAAATCAATAAATTAAAAGAAAACTCAGCCTCCCTCAGATCAATCCTATCTGGACTAAACCTTTCTCAGTCCAATTCCTTCTCTCTGGAAAAAGGAGAAGAGGAAAAATAGAAACCAAAAAAATGATAGAGATTTGTCAATACTGGTCCCCCCCCCCCTTAAGCCTCCATCTTAATTATCCCAAATGAGTACTCAGAAATTCCTTTATTCTTAAGAACCTCAAGAATCTTTTGCTTAGGAATGCTAAGGGCTTCTTTTCAATAGTTGTAGAGTAGGAAAACGGAGTAAGCAAATACTACAAAACTGAGCAGTCCCCACTGTTCTTCCCCTACTGTCAGACAATTCTCTTTGCATTTGCCAGAAAGCTATGTGGGCAAGAGAGAATCCCATCAACACTCACACACGGATGAGTCTCATCACACACTGGTAGGGGAAGAACGCTTCCATTTACTTACTCTTCACGACTCTGCGCAAGGCACTTTACATTTACTTACTGTTCACTACTCTGCGCAAGGCACTTTAGGCCTGAACTCCTTTAATCCTCAAGAACCACTTCAATCCAGAGAGAAGGAAACGGGCTCTGAGAGTTGAAGTAACTTGTCTAAGACAATGCAGAGTGAGTGAGCGCAGGGACCGAGCTGAGGTCTGACTGAACTCCACGTTCTTTCCACCAGCCCAGGCACACCTTTGCGTTGCCTTTCACCTTTCTCCCGAGATAAGGATTGCTCTGGCATAAGTTCTTTTTCCTCTGAAGCAATCCCCAGTTCAAGTCTCTGCCCACTGACAGTTCACTCCCTCTTCCCTGCCACTGTAACACACCATCTTTTACCCAACCGAAGGCCCCCTCTAGTGTCACAGAAAAACAATGCGCAGTAGATTTGCATTTCAGAAAGCACTTTCAGATACACTAGTCATCAGCCCTTCACGACAACCCCGTGAAGCGGGCAACGCAGGTGAAAGCACCCCCATTTTACAAGAAAGGCATCTCTCCAAAGTCACGGGATAAAAAGCAGGGAAAGTCGGGAGCAGAGACCCAGTTGCTAACTCTGATCCTTTAACTCTTGCCACTGCCCCTCACTGCCGCCCCCGCCCCAGCGATGTCACAAGGTGCCCCCTCAGTTCGAACCCCAGCCTGTATTTCACACGTCCCTCCCACGCTCACCCACCGCAGCGCCCCCGCCTCTGCTTCCACACGGCCCACTCCCCCTCCACCCCATCTCTTTCCAACTCCCTCCGCCCACAGACCACCTCCGCTCACGAGACGCAGTACGCGACCCCCTTCTCGGCCTCCTGCAGACCCTCGCCCAGCCGCCCAGCCCCCCACCCCCATTGGCGCCCCAGTCCCCTTCTGTCAGCCTGCGGCCGGGTCGGCCCAAGCTACCTTCTCCAAGGATGCAGGTCTCTGCACGGCCAGGGAGCGGGCCAATGACAGGACCGTGTTGAAATAGAAACCCCGCGAGGCGCTGGAGCCGGAGCCGGAGCCGGAACCGCAGCTGGAGCCGCCGCCTCCCCGGGCCGCCGCCGCCGCCGCCATCATCACGCGCACAGCGGCGCAGCCCGCCGGCTTCCCGCACCGGCCCGCGAACGCCAGAGCTCACCACGCAGGCGCGGCCGCATCCGGCTTCCCCCACCACGTGACCTCTCTGTTGCCGAAACTTGTTGGGGCGTGGCCGTGGGCGGTCCCACCACTAGAGGGGGGAGAAAAGCCTTGCAATAGGTCGGGCGGCGCACGCCAGGCGTGGTTCCCCCCTAAGCCGCTGGGCACGATGGTTGGCTCCTGACGCGAGGTCACCCACGCACGACGCGCGGAAGAAGCTCTCGCTGCGACCGCGGAGTCGACCGACGGTCGCGGCGGTGGACGGGGGGCGGTGGTCCCGTGGTGCAGGGTGGTGGGCGCCTTCGGAGGGCCTCGGGAGGGCAGCCGGGGCCCCTGCGGACCAAGAAAGGCCGTTCCTCGCCTCGGCCGGGCACCTCCTGTTCTTGCCCTGACCGAGCGGAGCGCCGGGACCATGTCGGCCTACCACAAAAGTTACAACCCCTTCGACGACGACGCGGAGGATGAGGGCGCCCCGCCGACACCGTGGAAGGACGTCCGCGACCTCTCCGTCGGGCCCAGCGCGCCTGGGGACCGGCAGCAGTATCTGCGGCAGGAGGTGATGCGTAGGGCCGAGGCCACGGCCGCCAGCACCAGCAGGTCCTTGTCGCTCGTGTATGAGTCCGAGAAGATCGGGGTCGCCTCTTCCGAGGTGAGCCTGAACCAGGGCTGGGGCTGGACCCGCCAGTCTGCATTGTCATAAGGGGTCAAGAAATGTTTTGTTCACGACCTTTGGGCAATTCTCGAATTGCCTAGAATAGGTTCTTGTACTTTAGTGACTTGATGATTTGTAATAATGTGTTAACTTTGTAAAGAGATGTGCATCTTGAGTACCTGAAAGAGGCAATTTGCCCCCAGGAAATCTTCCTTAGCCATTAGACTGCTTACTTGGTTCTTTTTTTTCTACTCCTAGTTCAAAGGTACACTCCACACTGTCCAGGTAAGTAAAAAAGTCTGAACAGCCGAGCCTGGGTTAGGGAAATGGCGGGTCTGTTTCTTTTACATAATTTTCTGGTCGGAAGTCTGGCCCAAGGGCTTCAGCCATTCTTCGCCCAGAGACCCAGAATGAGTGAGGACTGTGTGCCTGCTGGTGTCTGAAGCATAAAAGCAAATGGGCCTTGAGTTTTTTTCCCATCACTGACCGCTTCACCTGGCCAGTGGAAGTGGTGAGGTCTTGTCTGCCTGGACACCGGCTGAGTGACCCAAAGCAGGAGTGTGGGCAGGTGTAGAGCCTTATCTTTACGTCTCAAATCCAAACCAAGATCTAAATAGACAGCGTGTGTGGCTGGGCCAGCCCAACGCACATTTGTCGGTTCTTTGAAAATTTC
This sequence comes from Corynorhinus townsendii, assembly GCA_026230045.1. Classification (NCBI taxonomy): domain Eukaryota; kingdom Metazoa; phylum Chordata; class Mammalia; order Chiroptera; family Vespertilionidae; genus Corynorhinus; species Corynorhinus townsendii. Next base: position 13,532,875 of record JAPDVU010000014.1, read on the forward strand.
AGGGTAGAACCTTATGTGAGGATGGTTCTTTTTTTTTTTTTTAAGAATAGTTGATTGATTTTTAGAGAGGGAGGGAGAGAGAGAGAAATATTGGTGCCAGAGCAGAGCACACCCTCCCAGGCATGTGCCCTGACCAGGAATCAAACTGGCAACATTTTGGTGTACCAGTGGATGCCCTACCAACGAAGCCACACCAGCCAGGGCAGGATTGTTCTTTCTTAGCCAGCACATTCCTCCTCTGCCTATGAATGAAATGGTTTTGTGTGGGCATATTTTCTTGAGATTTTAAAGAAATTATTGTAAAAACTCTTTTAAGTTTGTAAAAAAAATTAGTAGGTTATTGATATGTCAGCTAAGAATAACTCATCGTCGGCGTATGTAGTTTGAATTGTAATACTAGAAACTAAATGTATTCCTCCATGGTCTCCTTGTAACTTTTTTCCCTGGCAAAATTCATTCTGACCTGATCACTTATGGTCTTGGGCAGTTTCAGGTATATTGATTAACTTCTCAAATAGTCGTCTCCTTCATTTCCCCATTGCCCCTTTCTTGGATGATTCCCCTCCCCTAGTTGGCTCACCTTCCTATCTTTGGCCTTGTTGAGGAAGTTTAGCTTGTGGTTCTTACATGTCATATCTACTGGATTCCTATTTTTGAGTCTAAATGGGAAGTGTTGACTCAGATTTGGGAAGGTTGCTGAGGTCTTAGGGCCCTGGTGGAGGGGTCACTTGATTGAGTGTCGCAGGCCCAAGGAATCCAACTAAAAACTGTTTGAAGAGTCATATATGCAAACAGTGGGAACAAATGAAGGAGGAAATTAGAATGATACAGTCTCAGGTATCATAACAGCAGGTAAGCTTGAATCTGATTTTTATGGCTAAGGTTTAGACAAGAGGAGTGAGGAGGAAGACGGGTGTTCCCAGGGAAAAAGGAGTAATGCAAAGGCACTGGCCTGGAACCGGAGCTCCTAGGCTCCCGGGCAGGGAAGTGATGCACATGAGTACAAGGTAAGAGCCTGGAGGAGGCAGCGAAGGAGCCTTTTGTGTTCTAGAGGGAAGGGTGGTTCTCATAACTCAAGAGAGCCAAAAACATAGATGACAGGAGTTGTTTTGTAAGGATTATGTTGACACACACCCCATGCTGTCCCCAGAGGCCCTTCTCTCTATACAGTGGGGACTGAGAGCGCAGACACAAAGTGGCACCTCAGGCTTGTGAGGCTTAGCCTAGGCCAGTGGTCGGCAAACTGCGGCTCGTGAGCTGTGGTTTGCAGCTCTGTTGACTAATGAGTTTGCCGACCACTGGCCTAGGCCAAGCTGGTGTTACTCTAAGAGGTACAGTATGATCAGTTACAGGCTCTCTCATTATCATGGTTGCTTATTGAATTTTTCCAAGTTCTCAATTATCAGAGGCAGGAATGGTCAGCACCCCTGCCCCACCCTACTTCATACTCTCCAAACTGTCTTTGAATGACTCTCATCTCTCTCTCATTCCACTCAGAGTGGCAGTGGTGTGTGGGATAGGTGAGCTCTTCCTGCCACACAGTGCACAGTGTAGTTCCCAGGAGACCCAAGTCACCTACTCACCTCCCAGCTTAGAGACAGGTGCCTGCCAGATACTCAGCATTGTGAAACAAGCCAAAACATGACAGATTTTTATGGATGATAGGAGTTTACAAATAATGCTGGGTTGGGAAGGTCATAATTCAGTCCCAGCTTGGCAAAAGTAAGAAAATTAGTCAAGTCACCTTTAGCAAAGGAGAGCAGCTAAAGATGGGTTTGTTTCTCACAAAGACTAACCACAGGTCAAGGTTGCCAAAGGACAGAGGAGAAGTAGGCAGGATAGAGCAGATCGCACTAGGCTGGCCTGGTAAGCACAGTCCAGAACCGTAGGGAGACTTGTGGGCCACCAGCAGTCGGACATCCCTCTCACAATCCAGGACTGCTGGCTCCTAACCACTCCCCTGCTGGCCTGATCACCCCCAACTGCCCTCTGCAGGCCTGGTCCCCCCTTCAACTGCCCTTCCCTGCAGGCCTGGTCACCCCCAACGGCATTCCCCTGCAGGCCTGGTTGCCCCCAACTGCCCTCCCCTGCTGGCCCAATCGCCCCCAACTGCCCTCCCCTGCTGGCTATCTTGTGATGTCGTGAGGTCGGCCATCTTGTGATGATGTGGGGGTGCCATCGTGTGACACAAGGATGTGAGGGTCAATTTGCATATTACCTCTTTATTGTATAGGATTAGTGGTTGTTCCATGATGATATATAATGTTCATCTCTTTTTTTAAGGCTATACCAGCGGTCGCCAACCTGTGGTCCACGGACCACTGGTGGTCCGTGAGGTCCAAAAGGTTGATGATCGCTGGTTTACGGAAACCTTTGGAGCAGTGGTCACCAACCAGTGGTCCATGAGGTCCGAAAAGTTGGCGACCACTGGGCTATTCTATATTCCATTGAATGGTAGCTTCTGTTTATTTAACCAGTGCCCTAATGAGCATTTGAGTCATTTGCACCTTTAGGTGAGCTTGTTTGTGTCCTGTTTGAACTCTGTTTTTGTCCACCCTTTTACCACCCTGGCGGAGGAGCCTGCCCAGGGCACTTCACATCCCCTCTGGCAGTGAGCTGAGTATGCTCCAAAGACATTTTGTGAGGATTGGATCTGAGTTCAGGGGAATCCAGCAACAAACATTAGATCCAGGCCTGAACAGCTAGAGAAGTAACATCAGTGGGAAGTGAGTGGTATTCCGTAGGATTTGAACCTGATGCACTCAATTCAGCAACCCCAACCAAAATGTCTTAAACACTGTATTGTGCAGGGGCCATAGTTGCCCTCTCAGTGTCGTTCCAGCACTCAACAGCCATCGAAGCCACATTGAACATTTAGTTCGAAGAGGTGGGCAAGAGGAGAACACCCTCCTAGCCCAGGAACAGAGGCCATCGCAGCCATATTTTCAGGGTCTCTCCATAACTTAGGGTTTGCCCCCATTCTCTGGGAAACTGGCCTTGGAGCAGAACCTTCCCCACTCCAAATGAGGGCCTATACTGACCAGAGTCTCCCCTCCAAGGCAACCTGTGGTGGTTCTAATATGGCCATCGTTCTTAGCACTACCCTGTCTTGACACAAAAGCTGATGGAGAGAGAAGACATCTGCTAGGTTAAGTAATTCCCCTGTAGGTTTCTAAATGTTAGCTATGGAGGAGGAACAGTCTCTTGTTCAACTATATACTCCCACACTTCTCAACACAGTGCCCTTTATGTTATTAGGTGTTCCCTAATAGTTGCCAGGTGAATAAATGACATGGGGAAGGGTAGGAAAAGGAAGAGGTGGGGAGCAGAGGTTTGATCAGAAGTGGAGGAGAGATTAATGGCAATAATGAGTTGATCTGTGTGGCTCTGAATTAAATCTTCCTAATGGCTAGAAAATGCCTCCTTAGGCATTTCAGGCTTTTTACCAGGTATAAGGGACTCTGACAGAGAAATTATCATTGGACCACATCTTTACCAATGTTATTATTTTACTAATTTTTCATAAACTGTCAGTGATTGAATTTGACTGGAAAATTTGGGGATTCCAGGCAAACTTGCTGGATCCTTGTGAGGATGAGTTGTTACCATTCAGGTAGATCAGACATCCCACCAGAGATGTGGCATCTGGCCATATCTGCTGCTCCTTCCTAAAATGTCACTGATGACTGCCATGTTGTCCTGAGGGACTTTGCTCTGCTGCCAGGTAATGTGCTGCAGAAGCTGAGGGGCTGTCTGCTCTCCAGCCTTCCACCTCTGAGTTGGTAGTTCTGAAAGTGGGAGGTGCTTTTGGAGATATTATTTGAAGGTCCCCAAACTACCCTCAGGTTCAATAATTCCTTAAGCCTAACAGCAAAACTATTATACTTATGGTTATGGTTTATTACAGTAAAAGGATACAGATTAAATTCTCAAAAGAAAAAAGCTCACAGGGCAAAGTCCAGGAGAGACCAGGTGTGAACTTCTAGCTGTTACCTCCCAATGGAGTCATGTGGACAGCACATACTTCTCCCAGCAATGAATGTACAACACACACAGAATATTGCCAACCAAAGAAGCTCACCTAAACCTAGGGATCCAGAGATTTTATTGGGGGTTAGTCATGTCTACATGGATGCCTGCATGGCTGCCTGGCTAACTGGCTGGCTGGCCTAAGTGTCCAATACCTCCAGAATTCAAGCGTGTTGGCCCAAGGCCCTCATCATAAATCACATTGTTCACATAAACTGTCTGGCCTGACCTAAGGACTCAGGAAAACAAAGACACTTATCAGGGTAATTCAAGGGCAAGAGGACAGATAAGGCCTTTCTTTGGGATGTGCATGATGTGGACAATCCAGATCTGCTGCATTAGTACTTGGGCCCTGGGTCTGCCTGCACACATGCACTGAGGGGCACCAGCATTACCGCCTTTGCCCTTGGTTGTTTTTTTTATGCAACCTAAGATTCAGGTTATGATTTTGAATCATTTCATGCTATTGCTATGAGACTCAAATGCTATGGCACTGAGACAGAGCCCGGATTTGCACATAATCCACACATGCTCATGCATCCCTGCCAGTGCTTATCTGTGTGTGCTCTTTGGAAGAGGAGCTGCATAATCAAGATAAATTTCAAGTTTCTAGATTCAGCTTTTTTGCTCCAAATTGACATCTGCCTACTTACCTTTTTTTTTCATTTCAATAAATCTTTATTGTTCAGATTATTACAATTGTTCCTCTTTTTCCCCCCCCATAGCTCCCATCCACCCGGTTCCCACCCCACCCTCTGCCCTTACCTCCCCCACTGTCCTCATCCATAGGTGTACGATTTTTGTGCAGTCTCTTCCCACATCCCCCACACCCCTTTCCCTCCAAGAAGCCCCTGATTCTATTATAGTCACCAGATTATTCTGTTCATCAGATTTTTTTATTCACTTGATTTTTAGGTTCACTTGTTGATAGATATGTATTTGTTGTTCATAATTTTTATCTTTGCCTTTTTCTTCTTCCTCTTCTTAAAGAATACCTTTCAGCATTTCATATAATGCTGGTTTGGTGTTGATGAACTCCTTTAGCTTTTTCTTATCTGTGAAGCTCTTTATCTGACCTTCCATTCTGAATGATAGCTTTGCTGGGTAGAGTAATCTTGGTTGTAGGTTCTTGCTGTTCATCACTTTGAATATTTCTTGCCACTCCCGTCTGGCCTGCATAGTTTCTGTTGAGAAATCAGCTGACAATCGTATGGGTGCTCCCTTGTAGGTAACTGCTTTTCTCTTGCTGCTTTTAATATTCTCTCTTTGTCTTTTGGTCTTGGCATTTTAATTATGATGTGTCTTGGTGTGTTCCTCTTTGGATTCCTTTTGTTTAGGGTTCTGTGCACTTCCTGGACTTGTAAGTCTATTTCTTTCACCAGGTGGGGGAAGTTTTCTGTCATTATTTTTTCAAATAGGTTTTCAGTATGTTGCTCGCTCTCTCTTCTTCTGGCACCCCCATAATTCAGATATTGGTATGCTTGAAGCTGTCCCAGAGGCTCCTTACACTATCTTCATATTTTTGGATTCTTTTTGCTTTTTGCTTTTCTGGTTGGGTGTTTTTTGCTTCTTTGTATTTCAAATCTTTGACTTGATTCTTGCGATCCTCTAGTCTGCTGTTGGATCTCTATATATTATTTTTTATTTCAGTCAGTGTATGTTTAATTTCTAGTTGGTCCTTTTTCATATCCTCGAGGGTCTCTAAATTTATCGGCCTTTTCTAGGAAATTCTTGCAAAATCTTATAATTGTGGTTTTTGAATTCTATATCCAGTCGTTTGCTTCCCTCCATTTCTTTCATTTGTGACCTGTTTCTTTGTCTCTGCATTTTGGCTGCTTCCCTGAGTTGATAGAGTGGCTTTGTGTGCTAGGTTTCCTATATGGCCTAGTGGCTCAGCCTCCCCAGTTACCTGAGGTGGACACTCTTGGTGCACCCCTTTGTGGGCTGTGTGCACAGTCTTGTTGTAGTTAAACCTTGGTTGTTGTTGGTATCACTGGGAGGGATTGACCTCCAGGCCAACTGGCTGTGAGGATCAGCTGTGTCTATGATGGGAGAATTTCTGTGCTGGAGACACCCTTATGAGGCAAGACTTGCTTCAGTGGGGCTTTGGTGCTCACTGCATCTGCCCCCTGAGTGTGTCCCTTATGGATCTGAGGAGTTGTAATCTGGATGGTCCTACTCTGATCCCTGGGTATACTGACTCTTGGATCTGCAAGGAGGTGCTAATTTAGCCTCTGCCTGAGGCCACCCAGCAGGAGCTACTGAGAGATCTGCAGATTGCTCTTCTTTGTTTGGGTTTTGGAGGTGCCCATATGAGGCCCAGCTGTGAAGCAATGCAAGCTGCTGTCTGGCCTTGGGCCTTCTTTTGGATGTTCTGGTTCTCACTGACTCAGCTGCAGTTTGTTAGGTAAGTTTAGTTTTCAAAGGACCAGGCCATTCATATGCAAAAGCCTCTGCAAACAGCTTGGATGGGGCAGAGTCTCAGGGCGGAGCAAACAGCAATGGCTTCCGTCAGCCCTGCCCTAAGAGGCACCCGTGTCCCTCAGTAATTGCTGCAAGCACCTCTGAGAGAAAGCTGCCCTTGAGTTCTCCCACTGCCAGACAGTCCAGTTTCTCCCTGTATGAATCTGGGTCCCCAGAGTCTCGCCCGGAACTGGAGTTCAGAACAGTCGGGAGCTTGTGTCTCCCTCTGGCTTGAAAAAGACAGCCGCGTACTCAGTTGCCAGCCCTCTTCCTGCGCGTACCTCTGCCTTTACTTTCGCAGCGCCTCTGAGTCTCAGTGTGCTTTTCTCTTCCCTTTGAGTTGTAGAATTTCCACTCAGCAAGCCTTCCCATGGTTCTGGATGATACTCGTTTTGTCTTTTAGTTGTAGTTTTGAAGTAGTTGTGCAGGGCAGCAGTTCAGGTGTTTACCTATGCCGCCATCTTGGTTTTTCTCCCCTACTTATCATTTGATACCTGAGTTTAATTACAAGCTCAATATGAGAAACAATATTTTGACACCTTTCCCTTGGAAACTCGGAGCATGACTCAGTTAGGGAAGATGACAAGATCCATCTGACATTATATGATGCCTTGGCTGTGAATTGGGGTTGGGGTCTGGTGGCCACTGCTGCCCTGTGAAGGCCATAGCTCTACCCCATCAATTGAACCCTTCTGAGTCCTGTCCAGCATCCCCACCTGTTCCCTATCATGCTCACCACATACAGTTCCTCTTCCTCTCTCAGTTCCCCCAGTGGCCCTGCTGCTACAGGCCACTGCACCAACTACTCCCTCTTGCCCCACCTGACCCTCTGACTCCCTAACTTCTCAGCTTTCAGTTTCTCGCCCCATTGGGGAGCCTCACTGACCCCACCCTCTTAAACCATGTGAGGAGTCCCTGTCAGGGGCTTACCCTGGCAGAGCCTTGATCACGTGTATATCATGCCTTTTCTGTTTCCCCCATAAGACTAAGCTCAGTGAAGCAAAGATCTAGCTGCCTTCCTTGGACTCTCAGCACAGCATTTTAATCAACAAATGAAAAATCATATTTAACTTCCCTCATATTGTCCTCTGCTAGACTGTCAGCTCCATTAGGGCAGAGATTTGGGGTATTCACCCCTGAGTCCCATGCACCTGGATCAGTGCCTGGCAGAGAGATTGCTCGATAATAAGTGTTGATGGGTACCTTGCAGTGCCTCTGTCATTGTGTGTGGGTTTTCAAAGAGCACTCTGCCAGCCATGATTCCCTAGAGTCTTCACATCCGCACATGACCCTTAGACATACTTCATCGGGCAGGTGTCATCTCACATTGGGCAGTGTACACCCTCACAGGGTCTTCAGCTGTCTTTCTACTTCCCCTTGTCTATTAGGGATCTCTGTGTTTGACAAAAAGCCACAAGCCAAAGAGGAATTGAGATTCTCCTCTCTGTGCTGTCCCTTAGCATTGTATCTCCAATCAGGTTTTTTCTTCGACCATCTTCTTTTCCAGTTTAACTTTAGAAAACTCCTTTTGGGGCTCAAGGAAGAGGGGGAATCACCTGTAATGCTAACACCTGAGCTAAGAGCTTTGTGTGTGCGCCCTTTACACTGAGGGCACTTTGTAGAGTTCACAATCACCCTCGTCTCTTAGGTGACTTCCCATTCTCACAGGAACCAATAGAGAAGCCCTGACATGACCCTCTTCTGAAGGATTGGAGCATGCCTTGGGATGGGAGCATTTGGGGCCTGCCTTCGTAATGGCTGGGGTGCAGGGCCTGTCTGGCCTATCTCTTCTATCCTGGCACTCTTGGTATTTGTTCTGCCAAGCCCTCATCCTCGTTGATTAGAACTAGGTCACAGATACACGGAGACCAGTCCTTGCCCCCGCCTTGAAGGAGGATTTTAGTACAAGTTCCTCGTCTGCTGGCTTCCTGACGAGCAGATCACCTACAGTAAACTCCAGCTTCCAGCTCACAGAACCTTCCAGAGACCAAAGCGGCATTCACTTCCTGGCCTTCCAGCCTCATAGCAGGACCAGCCACCCCTACATATTTCTCTGCGCTTCTATCATAACATCTAAATAAGATGTTGGGTTTCATTACTGAGTCAGCACAGTGATGTAGACTCTGAGAGTTTGAAAGACTGTGTCACTTGTAAACAAACCAAAAAAAATCTCACTATGCATTGAAGAAGGTTTTCTTTGTCAAGTGCTTATTACTGCTGTGACTCCCCAAATTGAGGTCGACAGGCCAAGGTGTAAGGGTAAGTAGTTTATAAGATGAGTTGAACTGTGATGGGAGAGTTCACTGTCAGGGAAGTCAGAGCCCTGGCCACCCCCGGCTGCCCAAGTGCCTCTTCAGCTTCATTTCAAAAACATATAATGCCATCACCTTTGGTTTTTCCCAGGAACTTGTCCGTCAGCGAGGAGTCTTAGAACGCACAGAGAAGATGGTGGACAAAATGGATCAAGATTTGAAGATCAGTCAGAAGCACATTAACAGCATTAAGAGTGTGTTTGGGGGATTTGTCAATTACTTCAAATCTAAACCAGCAGAGATTACACCTGAACAGAATGGCACCCTCACCCCCCAGCCCAACAGCAGGTGAGTGGGTCTTTAGCCGTCCTTATGTGAAGTAGCAGAAAGTGGGTTTTAGTGCAAAGAGTCAAGACTCTCAGGCCACTTCTAGTGCCTTAAAGAGATCCAAGAACCTTGTAAGTTTCTCATGGAAAGGAATTCCTCTTCAAACAATTTAAAACAAGCAGGACAAGCCACCCCTACATATTTCTCCAGCACTCCCAATTACCTCTCTTGATTGATACCCAGTCTGCAAATTCAGCATCAGTAAATGGATCTCCCGTAAAATTACTGCTCCAGTAGCTGTGACCCCAATAGTTTGCAAGAGAGAATATTCACTTCAGAAAGCTTAATCAGTACACATGTAACTCGACCAAATTTTTGCTTTAAAAAGCCTTTATAGTGAACTTATCCATATTTAATCCAAGTTGCCAATTGATTTTCATTTTAAAATTAGAGATTATTCTCAAAATTTTGGGCTAAAGTATAATGAAGGGTAAGTATGCATGTGATTTTGACAGGCATTTAAATCACATATTTAAAAAAAGAATCACCCTACCTGGTTTGGCTCAAAGGATAGAGTGTCAGCCTGCAGACTGAAAGGTCCCAGGTTCGAGTTCAGTCAAAGGCACATACCCAGGTTGTAGGCTCAACCCCCAGGAGGGTACATGTAGGAGGCAGCTGATCAATGATTCTCTCATCATTTATATTTCTCTCTCTCTCTCTCTCTTCCCCTTCCTCTCTGAAATCAATAAAAATACCTTAAAAAAAAAAAAGAATTGAGTTTCTGTTAAAATAGATCAGTATTATTCATATCTCAAGTCAGTGTCTGTTTTTATTATAAAACAATCTATATAAAAGCCTAAGCAATCAGCCCACCAGCCAGTAGCTATGATGCACACTGACCACCAGGGGGGCAGATGCTCAACACAGGTGACTTTGCAGCTGTGGTTCTGGGGTGATGCACCCGGAACCAGAGAGGAGGGAGCCTGACAGGGTGCGTTATAATCTGGGACCCCTCAAGGGATGTTGGAGAGCCAGTTTCGGCCCGATCCCCGCTGGCCAGGCCAAGGGACCCCACCTGTGCACAAATCTGTGCACCAGGCCTCTAGTGTAGCCATATTACAGAAAATCTGCATCTTATTTGCCATACACAAAAACTTAAAATGGAGTTTTTCTTTTCATGGCAGTGATTTCAGAGTTGTATTGTATCAGTACTCTTTTGGTTTGTAGCCTGCTTCCATTAACCCATAAAAATGTTTGGTGTAATATTATTACACAGGTTTCATAACTCTCTTTCTCTGTGGTGGCCAGGTGGGCTCAGAAGCCACACACACATCTCCCACATACACCCAGCCCAGCAACACATGGGGCTCACTGTCATGTTCGGAGAAACCAGCTGTGTGTTGTAGACCTTCAGTCACTGCTGCTGAGTAATGAAAACCTCAGATTTCACAAGGTCCTGCTCTATTCTACACATCAGTAGAGCCCTGGGGCCTGCAAATCCATTAACCTGACAGAGTCTGGCCAGGTTTCTGGGGTACATGGGAGAGTAAGAAGACTTTTGATTGCATGATTCATGTAGAAGGAAGGCCAAAATGGAGGATAACTGGATTTCAGCTTGGCTGATGAAGTGGCCAGGCTATTGGTCAGCAGAGGTGGAGAAGCACAGACTGTGTGAGAGGCCCAGCTTTGGAGACACGTGCCACACCTGTCGGGGTTCAGTTGGGTACAAGCTGAGTATCTCTGAGTTGCCAAGAGAAGTCCCTGCTTATAGCTGGAGTTAGGCTTTGCAGGCTAGGAAGCAAAATCAAAGATATTTTGTAGAGACTTACATAATAAGAAAACAAATTTTTAGTGGTAAGCGTCAATTAATTGAGGGAAATAATAATTGAGTACAATTTTTGTGTAATACAGGTCTATTAATGGAAAACTGAAATTCTTAATTAAGGTTCAATATTAGTGTTCCCTATCATTTAAGTGATTGCCGGATATGGCCTGAGGGTCAAAGTTCGCTGAGTCCCAGTCTAAAGTACCCATTTGGTTTTTTCATATGTTCCTCTTCCACCTGGGACTAGAATCCTTGTTTTCCTGGGGGAGGGCCACCTAACCAGATGCTTCGCTTCTAAAGCAGGTGTCTTGGAAGCTTGCTACATGGCAGCGTGCTGATGGAATTCCTGCTTTGGTCAGAGGAAACATTTGATTTTCTCACACAGGCATTACTTAGAAAGACTGACTGTACTATCATAACTGTTTTTCTTTTCTAAAAGTTTCCCTTTTAACTTTTATCAAAAGATTGAAAGAAGCTATAAATACAAGTAAAGAACAGGAGGCACAGTACCAGGCCAGCCACCCAAACCTCAGGAAGCTGAATGACTCAGGTTAGTGGGGACCTGTGCTTCCTCCCACATTTGTATTCTGTGGGGAGACCTCTGGATTTGGTGTTGGAACCTGATGGATGGGGGAGGGGGAAGCAGGGACTTGCAGCTGCTGTCATCCCACATGCTGGATGACAGGTGTTAGGGACCCAGCGTCACTCTCAGGGAGCTGGAGGTGTGTATGACTTTGGAGGGTTGGAATGATGAAGTGGGAGCCTGTGTCCCATTGAAAATGAGCCTGAGTTCTGGCAGTGAAAAGCCAACGGCAAGCTGCCCTGCGGGTGCTGGACCTGCCGGCACCACAGACGGCTGCCGTGCTGCACCTGTGACGCCAGGCACAGAGGAAGTGGCTGTTTCTACACTCGGTGCTCAGAATAGTGGGCACTAAGAATGGTTTGTAGCCTGACATTCCTGGCACGCCCGGCTGGCTGGCATTTGGGGTCCATGTGCGCAGTCATCTAAAGTACCCAGTTGGTTACACTTGGGAACTGCGGGCAGAACCCTCAGCACTGCTTTTCCTTTTCCTCTGGACGACAAGGCTATTCGGTGGGGTGGGTGCACATGCACATGGCAAACACGATGGGGCTGACCGGCACCGAGGGGGCGCTCCTTCCTGGAGGGTTCATAGGGCTGGGCGGGTGTATGCCCCCTGTGGCCCTGGGTGGGCAGTCAGGAGCCACCTGGCACATGAGCACCCACACTAGAGACCCTGAGATGAGCAGAGTACTTTAGGGAGCAGGAGGGGCTTGGTCAGTTAGGGGCAGGGTGAGGGTGCCAGAGGTTCGCTCCCAGCATTTGCTTGTCCATGAGTTGGGAGTCGGGCCCCATGTGGATCCCCTCAGTGGGCCGATGGTAATTGCAAATGATTGTCCTAGCCAGGACACTGGGGAGAGGGAGGCTGTAACCCTACTGGGGTGGCAGGTATAACCCACTGTAAACAAAAAAAGAAAAATACTAAAATAAAATGAAAAGCCAACTGTAAGAAAACCCCTGTGGTTAGTAGAATAATGGCTCCCTCAAAATGTCCAATCCTAATCCCAGACCCTGTATGAATACTGTGTTTTATGGCAAAAGGGGAAATATGGTTGCAGAGGGAATTACATTTGCTAATCAGCTGTCTTGAAGTAGGGAGATTATCCTGGATTATCTAGTTGGGCCCAGTGTAATCACAAAGGTCCTTTCTAAGTGGAAAAGGGGCAGAAGAGGGAGTGTCATAATGGGAGACTGGAGATGCTATGCTGCTGGCTTTGAAGACGGAGTAATGGGCCATTACTAAGGAATGCAGGTGACCTCTACAAGCTGGAAAAGGCTAGGAATTGGATTCTGCCCAAGATCCTCCAGCAGGAACACAACCCTGTTGACACCTTGATCTTAGCCCACTGAGACCCGTGTTGGACTTCGGACCTGCAGAACTGAAGGATAAGTTTGTTTGTTATAGCAGCAGTTGGAGACTAAAATAGCCCCCAAGCTTGAGTGAGGAGAGAAGCAGCAGCATGGAAAAGGTGTGCAAGATAGAATGTTTTGTGTGAAATCATCCTGTTGATATCAAATGACAGGACCAGAAACATCCCTTATTCAAAAAGGAATTTAGGCCTTCTTGGGGCTTCTGTAGACCCCTAGAAAGCAAGGCACAATGGAAAGCTCCAGAAACCAGATGCTTTCTGTGCTGCCTTCAAGGAAAGTAGGACACACCCTGGAAGCACCGGAATCCACTACTGTCATGGTTGGCACAGCTAAGGAGAGGCCTGATGGAGGAAGAGCCAGGCGTCAGGAAAGACTGAGATCCGTGCAGTTCAATCTGGAAAGGCAAAAACCATGGGACAAAATGGAAGAAAACTAAATCTGGAAAAAAAATTGAGCTCTTCATGGTGGAGCAGGAGCCCTACAACCAAAATACATGATTTTAAGGAATTAAAGGAAGTTTTTATTTGGTATGTTTTAAGAGACTCAAAAAAAAACAAAAGAAAATGACATTGTATGTGTAGAATGGCTTCAATATTGTTCAGTATTTCTAGGAGCAAATGTATGGTACATTATTTATCATTTTTTTCCTTATTTTGTTTGAATTGAAAAGAAGCAGAAATAAATTTCAAAAAGAAAAAAAATGTCCATTATCCATTTCTGTAACCTAACAATTTTCATTTTTAAACCTTGTCCTTCACACTGTGTCCATGGGCATATGCGGTTGTGCATTGTGGCAGTTCCATTGCCATCTTATTACTTGAATATATCTGTGTCTTCTGAGCTTGTGTGCCTGTGCCTGACCAGGTCACCCGTAGGCTTGAGGGTCTTTGATCTCTGAAGGGCTGCCCTGAGGAAGCATCTCTCCCTCCCCCAGGGCTCCTGCCCCTGCATATTATTCATTCACACACTCATCCCTTCGATTGGTTTCTGGTTCATTGACCTTATTCCATCCACCCATTTTGGAGATTAAGATTAATCTAGTGAAGCAACATTTCTAGAGACATCAGTTAAAAGTTCTCCTGGTGTTTCTTTCTAAACTCAGAATCCATCCCTGAAGGGGCCATTTCTGCTGTGAGTACCGAGGCTTACCCGAAGAACCCACACCTTCGAGCCTATCACCAGAAGATTGACAACAATCTAGGTAAGACTGAAAGTTGTACTAGCCTCCACAGATCCCTTACTCGAGGTCCTTATCTTCCAGGCAGCTCAGCCAAACCAGCCAGTGCACAAGTAGGCACCCAAGTTCTCAGGACTAAAACCTCGTGCCTGCCTCTCCCTGATCACATGCCAGATCCACTACAAGTTGTCTCCATCTCACCCCTCATTCTCTAGAATCTGTTCACTTCTTTTCATTCTCAACTCTTGTCTGGATTATGACATCGGCAGGGACCAGGAGTCCCTGAGAGGCCACACAGTGCAGCCTGAACCTGGCTCCATTCTTGCCACCTGGCATGCGGAGCCCCACGTTCTCCCCTGCAAACCAGGCTCAGGAACAGAACCTGCCTCTCAAGACTGGGTAGGGGTACATGAGCAACACCATTGAGCACTTAGGAAACTGCCTGTCCTGGTAAGAGCAAGCACTCATGTGGCCCTTATAGCACATTGGCCACGCAGCTGGGTTCCTTACTGTCCAGGTCTCTTACACTGGCCTCTGGTCCCTGCCTGCCTCTCCACACTCCTGCCCTCATCACTTTGAGTTCTTTATTTGCCCACAGCTGCCATCTACGTGAAGTGTCCTCCTTCCCACTCTGCAGGCTGGCTCCTCCTCATGCTCTCAGCCTTGCTTTAATGTGGCCACCTCTTGTCTATCAGAGCACCCTATTGTTTCCACTACAGTGGCTTATCTGATGTCATCCTGATCAGACTATAAATTCCCGAGAACACAGGAATATTTCAGTTTGTCACCACTTTGCACCCAGGACCTAGGAGGCAAGCACTCAATTATTATTTTTTGAATGAAGGGAGCAAAGTCAGTCATTTGAAGTTCAAATGGATGAGTGTTGTGGGTGCAAACAATAGGGGTTGACTCTGTGAACGAGTTTCATGTGATTATTCAAGGTGGTGTTTCAGACAGTGTTGCCTCCTCTGACATTTGCTGCATGAACAGGAATCTCCCCCCTGGCTGTCCCAGCTGCTGATAAGCTTCTTAAGGCCTTGGGAGACCTCACAGGGTTCTCTCTAAAACCAATTAAAAAAAATAATAAGTTCAGGAAGCATAGGGCTGAAGACTATCCTTTTTTCATTGATCCTGCTTAGATTTGTGGTGCCAGTGCCAAAATTTGTGGATTCTGGTCTTTTTTCACTTAGTGTTTTATCTGTAATTTAGCAGTTAAAAGGCTTACAAAGCACCTCTTCTTTTCTCTTTCCTCTGGTTCTTTCCTACCCTGTTGTTCTTAGTAAAAGGGCAGAAAGCAGCTCTGGGCATGCCCATTCCTACTCCCCATGTGCATACACACTCACACACTCACACAAAATCATTAAACCTAGGAAAGAGGCTTCATGGTTCACCCCAGAGAATCAAGTCAAGACTCAATTCTAGTGCTCACTTCAGCAGCACATAAACTAAAATTGAACGATACCGAGAAGATTAGCATGCCCCTGCGCAAGGATGACATGCAAATTTGTGAAGCGTTCCATATTTTTAAAAGAAAAAAAAAGACTCATTTTTAAAGTTGACACAGTGTTATTAGGGAACCCCAGAATCCCTCTGTATGCCTCTCCCCCCTCCCCAACTTAACCCTCAGTTCTCTTTAAGTCATCTGTATTAAGTAAGCCTTTCATGTACTCCTAAGACTGGCCACAACCTTATAGACATGATCCCTCTTGAAAACAAATGTGAGATTGATTTTACAACTTTTTAGAACAGAAGGAAAAGATTTATTACCAATAGTGGACCAACCTAATGAGGGAAATAGAATGAGCTTGGAAAGGGGTCTCGTTGTGGCCAGGTGTTCCCGGGGGCCTTTCTCTCACAGGGGGCTCACCTCAGATGTGGTCAGGGTCCTGGGCAGGCCAGGGCTCACCCAAGGAGCAGGGTCAGAATTTACACTCAGGCCCAGTGGAATTAGCCTGGATTTCCTCTCATGCTACACTTCCCCTGGGTGGAAGTGGGACTCTTGTTGTGTTTCAACTTGAATTTCAACAATAATGATGTAACCTGCACAAGAGTTGAACCTTTGCCAAAAGCAGTGTATTCCACAGTTACCTGGGGCTCAGCCAGCTGGCATCTCTGAAGGAACCCAGCAAGCACCTCAGCACCTCAGCACTTCATTCCTTTTGAGCCTGGTGGATACAGGGACTCCCGTTGCACGGGGATTCCCAGGTCTATCTCTCAGACATGTTTCCAAACTGGGATCCTCATATTTTTCACTCTGGATCTGTGCTGGAACTAGCTTTAGGGCGCTAGAAATGGAAGGAAAGAAAGCAGGAACTACCCACTGACATGGAGTTCTTGCCCCTGAAGAGCAAGCCAGTGGGTCTGGTCATTAAGAACCAGTGTACCTCTCCCAGATATTCACCATGAGGTCTAGGAAGGGAACTTGTGTCCAGGCCCTTCTGTGCTCTTTTCTGTGGGTGCTAATTGACCTTGTAATTGGCAGCAATTTTCTAGAAGGTTCAGAGGTTGCTGAAAAAATACATAGGTCTAGATGAACTTTGTAAAACACTGAAATGACAAACACCATTATATTAACATTGGTTATCTTTGGTGGGTAGTGTGGGAAAGAGTGGATTTTACATTAAGAACATACTACTGTCTATTGAGTAAACAGATTTTCTTTTCACTTGTACATATTTTGGAAAATGTAACCAGAGCGCTGGAGGTTAGCCTGTTACATGAGGAAGAGGACTTTGTAATCTAAATGTCATTGAACAGCCCAGACGACATTGCTCAGTGGCTGAGTACCAACCTTTGAGCCAGGAGGTCATGGTTCGATTCCCAGTCAGGACACATGCTCGGGTTGTGGGCTCGATCCCTAGTGTGGGGCATCCAAAAGGCAGCTGATTGATGTTTCTCTCTCATCATTGATGTTTCTCTCTCTCCCTCCCTTTCTCTTCCTTTCAAAAAAAAAATAAATGTCACTGAACACCTGGGAGGGAACAACAAAGCCGTTCCCGATGCCATCACTGTTTACTTAGGCCTGCATATCCTTTCCTTTCCCACAGATGAGCTATCCACAGGACTGGGCCGGCTGAAGGACATAGCCTTGGGGATGCAGACGGAAATTGAGGAGCAAGATGACATTATTGGCCGCCTCACAACCAAAGTGGACAAGTTAGATGTCAATATAAAAAGCACAGAAAAAAAAGTTCGACAACTTTAAAGACAATGAAGGATTTCCACTCCATGACGATGAAAACATTTGAAAGATCTCCTTTTAAGTTCCCAAGAAATTTCATATATTATTTTAGTATGTAATTTAACATGTGTTTGCAAATGTTATAATGGAGTGGGTCTTAAGAGATTTTGTTACGTGGAAGTGTGTGTCCCACTTTTTCTGAGAGCCAACACTTCGCTCACTTCTTTGAACTGAATGTTTAGGCTTTTAGTCTGAGCAGTCTCCTTGCCTTGAATATCGTGGGCCTTTGATTAATATCATGCTGGAATGAGAAGGAAAAACTGCATTTCTTACTTTAATGAGCATATGGAAAGATGTGGGTGGAATTTTAATCTGTGTGTGGTATATCATCCCTAGGCCTTACCATGAGTCAGAGTGCTAAGGGATCCTGTGAGCCAGTTGTTTATGTGGGAGGATCCTTCCTTTCCAATACCTTTATTTCGCAGCCCTGCTCTCTGTGGCGCCTGGAAATACGCAGGGAATTGGATAGTCCTTCTTCCCGATTGCTCTCATCTCTGACTTAATTTTCCTGATTAGGGGCAGATTCTCCACTGGCTCAAGGCTGTGCCTGGCTGACCAACTGGGGGCAATATGTAGTTGGTGGGAATGGAGCATCATACAGACATGGCCAAGCAGTGGTCTTCCTTCACTGAGCCCTCCACTCTTCTGGGGCTCTCCCTGACCAGCCCAAGTATGGCAGTGGTCACTCAGTACCTGGGTCTCTTGACCTATCCAGGGTTCCCACTCACTCTCCTTGCATGTCTTACAAGGTGACTTGACTCAGCGCTTGGTTCTCTGCTGCCAGTTTCAGGACTGGAACTCCACAAATGATGCTGACTTTGTATAGAAGGATTTGGCTAAAAGAGAAAACCCTACATTATCATTTTGAACTGGTTCAGCTTGTTCTTCATTTTACAAAAAGAATCACTTAAAAGCACTAACTACAATTGATTCCTATAATTAAATGGATTCTTTTTGTGTTGGTACTCAAGCAAAATAATTGAAGCCACAAGGCACTTGTGTTTTTAAAAACCAAATTAATTAAAATATTTTGAAGATGTTAAAGAGCTCAAAGGGACTGATTTTAATAAGGCAGTTTAGGTCAATTTTTAAATAACAGTGCCTTTCAACTTGAAACATGGCACTGGCTAAGTGACCTTCGCCACTTCCATTTTGTAGCCTATAAAAAAAGTCCCTTAAAGCAAAGGAAACTTCTTCAGAGTGCTGCAGCACAGTATTTATATTTATATAACAATTCGTTCATTAAAGGTCCATCCCACAATGCATGACCTTCCCAAGATTACTGACAGCCTCCATCAGTATTTACTGTCAAGTTGCAGCCACCTCAGGGAGTATGATCCTTGTCATGAATATCCCAGAACATGAGGATGTGATTAAAAGTAATTAAGTTAGACATTTATTTATTAGATGAGCTCATTATGATTATTCTTTTCATAACTGGTAAAAAAAAAAATTTAAACATGTACTCAGCCCAAACTAAACAAGTTCACAGGGCTTTCAGTAAAAAGGCTGCTAAAAAACATGAGGCCAGTCTACAGAGCAGCTAGGAATTACATTTCCACTGTCATTCTAATTGTTTCTGTATTTTTCCTCGCTTACCACCTTCCTCCATGTAATAATTGTTTCTCCTTGTTATGAGGCATAGACTCATGGAGATCAGTCATTATACCTCAGACCTAAGCTTTTTATTTTCAAATAAAGGCCACCTTACTGCGAAACATTCTCCTGTAACTTTCCATATGCCTAATGGGATTAGTGATTTAACTGACTTGAAGCAAAGTAGCACCTTATTTTATGTACCTTCCCTGTCTTTCTTTGATTGATGAAGCTAATCACCCCATATTTTTAACCCAAGCATATGGAAGGAGGGTTGTTCTCACTTTCATAGAAGTTTGTCTTCCTCTGACATACTTGTTTTTGTTCAGATCCCCTAATTCTAAGGCCTTTGCCAAGGGACTGTTTCTAAACTATGTGCTGGCCAACAGCTTCTGTCTGCTGCGTCTTTACCCCTTTTCCCACGCCCCCAAAGGACCTGTTGCTGATTCTACCTTATAAAGCGAAGTTGTGTTTCAGAGAACAAAGGGAGACCTAAGGAGTCTAGAATCTTTGCACTTGATGGTGATGATCAAAAAGAAAACATCTACCCTCTAAAGCAGCGGTCACCAACCTTTCAGACCTTATGGACCACCAGTTGGCGACCACTGCTCTAGAGACACAGAGGTGCCCGGGTTGGGTGTTGGGGGCTTTGGTACAACAACAAGACCAGTGAACTCATTCTCCTTGCTAGATGGGGCCTATAAGACATTTTTATTTCCACTTTTGAGCTGAAACAAACTGTGCCTTCAAAAAAGTGGCTTTTCTAACTTTAGGTTGGGTATATGTTAAATGTGCTACTAACTTTAAAAAAGTGCATTCTCCAGAGGAAACTATTTCTAATATGTAGTGATTTGTAACTTAGCAGTGGGGTTGTCTTTTTTACATTCTGTAGGAAAAGAGGCCTGAATTTAACTTAGGTGGCAAGAAATACAGAAGTGTGTGTTAATTTCTCTTCTTTTTGAGTATGTAATTTTAAGTGCACACTACACCAATTTAGTAAAAAGCTTATAGTTTGCCTACATAGACCGTGTCTGCAGAATTTTTAAAGTTAGCAATGTTGTTGAGCATTTTCAGCTCTGATGGATGAAATGTCTTATGTACAGAATCAAGATCTAGTCATTAAAAGTGCTCATGGGAAGGTGGGCTTTTTCTTCAGAGTCTGTATCAGAACGGCTCTTATGCTCCATGCCTTCAACTTAACAATGACCATATTCCATAAAATAAAATGTGAAGTTTTTAAATCAATCTTGCTCTCCTACACAGTTATTTTCAAATACTTGATAAAGGGGAATCCTCTTTGTTGAGTCATCTTGCATATGGCCTTCCCTGCCACAGTTAGCTCCCTGCCACATTCAGCCTATAAAAAAGCTTCCTTCTTGAAACCTTCATCTCACCTGGCAGAGTGCTCTTCTGATCTGTCTCCTACCTCCTTGCCCTTCTGCAGTACTGTCTAGATCAGGGCTCAGCAAACTATAAAGGGCCCCAGAATGTAAATGTTTAGGCTCACAGACCAAACTATCTGTTGCAACTACTCCATAATCATAGCACAAAAGCAGCCAAAGACGATACAGTAAGTGACTATGGCTCTGGCCGGTATTCTCAGTGGTTAGAGCATTGGCTCATGAAACAAAGGGTCACAGGTTTGATTCCCAGTCAAGGGCACATACCTGGGTTGCAGGTTCAATCCCCCATGGGGACCATGTAGGAGGCAGCCGATCAATGATTCTCATCATTGATGTTTCTATCTCTCCTCCTCCCTTCCTCTCTGAAATCAATAAAGAGATCTTTTTTTATAACACACAAAAAAGCACAAGTGCTGTAAATGGAACTGCCTGGCTTACACCATACACATTTCTGCAGTCTTCGTGGAATCTGCACCCAAAGAAGATTTCCTTTGTTCCAATTAATTGTTCTTTTTTTGTTGTTGCTTTTTTTTTTTTTAATCCTCACCTGAGGATATTTTTCCATTGATTTTTTAGAGAGAGTGGAAGAGAGAAAGAAGTACAGAGAGAAACTAACACATCGATTGGTTGCCTCCTGCATGAGCCCTGACCAGGGCCTGGGCCAGGGAGGAGTCTGCAACCAAGGTACGTGCCCCTGACTGGGGGAATTGAACCTGGGACCCTTCCATCTACAGGCCAACTCTCCACTGAGCCAAACCAACTAGGGCTCCAATTAATTGTTCTTGTATGTAAGTTGCTTTCTCTTCCTGTATATCCAGGTGGTGAAATAACAAGGCCATCCAGGTAGCCAAAGGCCCTCGAAGCTTACAGGAAATGGGCCATACCTGCCATGGTGTTTCCCAATCTAGTGGAATAGAAAAGGCTCCAAGCCATGTTCCTACAAAACTAGAAAGTATAGCCCTAGCCAGTTTGACTCAGTAGATAGAGCGTCGGCCTGCGGACTGAAGGGTCCTGGGTTCGATTCCAATCAAGGACACATGCTTGGATTGCGGGCTTGATCCTCAGTAGGGGATGTGCAAGAGGCAGCCGATCAAAGATTCCCTCTCATTATTGATGTTGCTATCTCCCTCTCCCTTCCTCTCTGTAATCAATAAAAATACTTTAAAAAAAAAACACAAAAATTAACGATCTGGAGACTATTCTCCCAAATAGATGTAACTTCATTTCTACTGAAAACTCGTAGCCATGCTTTGATCTTTGGTCCTAAGAAACATAAAAAGGTACAGTTGTAAAAGTAGGTGAGATAACTGCAAATAAAAATATTTCCAAAAATATATATATATTTCCATCAACAACTCTATTGATGGTGCTCCACGTAAAACAAAAATTACATAAAAGAGGAAGGAAGACATTAAAAAAGTAGATACAGCCCAGCCGGTGTGGCTCAGTGGTTGAGAGTCAACCCATGAACCAGGAAATTACCAGTTTGATTCCCGGTGAGTGGGTCCAACACTCTAACCACTGAACACACCAGCCAAGGCTGATTGTTGCTTTTTTAAATTTTATATTTTTATTGATTTCAGAGAGGAAGAGGGAGAGAGAAAGGTAGAAACATCAATGATGAGAGAGAATCACTGACTGGCTGCCTTCTGCACGCCCCCTAGTGGGTTGCATGTGCCCTGACCAGGAATCGAACCTTGACCTCCTGGTTCATAGATCGATGCTCAACCATTGAGCCACAGTGGCCAGGCGGATTGTAGCTTTTTATTTATTTTTTATTGTAGTTTTTAAAACTATGAAACCCTGAGATTGTACCTTCTAGTTGAAATAAAGTATCTTTAATAGAAAAAAAAAACCACATGAAATCACCTCACACCTGTTAGAATGGCTATTATCCAAAAAATAAACAAGTGGAACCCATAGATAGAGAACAGACCCACAGCTGTCAGAGGGGAGGGAGGTTGTGGGGCTGGGTGAAAAAGGTGAAGGGATTACGAAAAAACAACTCATAGACACAGACAACAGCATGGTGATTACCAGAGGGGAAGGAGGTGGAGGGAGGTAGAAGAGGCTAAGGGGGAGATACACGGTGATGGGAAAAGACTTGACCTGGGGCAGTGAACATGCAGTACAATATACAGATGATGTCTTATAGCAGTGGTTGGCAAACTGCAGCTTGCGAGCCACATGCAGCTCTTTGGCCCCTTGAGTGTGGCTCTTCCACAAAATACCACATGCGGGCGTGCACATACAGTGCAATTGTAACTTCGTGGCCCATGCGCAGAAGTCGGTTTTCGGCTCTCAAAAGAAATTTCAATAGTTGTACTGTTGATATTTGGCTCTGTTGACTAACGAGTTTGCCAACCACTGTCTTATAGAATTGTACACCTGAAACCTACATAATTTTATTAACCAATGTTACCCTAATACATTCAATAAAAAAGTGTTAGTAAGGATGTGAAGAAAAGAAAAACTTTGTACATTGTTGGTGGGATTGTAAATTGATACAGCTGCTATAGAAAACAATATGGAAGTTAATCAAAATTTAAAAGCAGAACTAGCATCCCTGGCCAGTTTTGCTCAGTGGATAGAGCGTCAGCCTGTGGACTGAAGGGTCCCGGGTTCGATTCCAGTCAGGGGCACATGCCCGGGTTGCAGGCTTGATCCCCAGTGGGGAGCATGCAGGAGGCAGCCAATCAATGATTCTCATCATTGATGTTTCTATCTCCTTTCCTCTCTGAAATTAATGAAAAAATATTTTTAAAAAAATAGAACTAGCATATGATCCAGCAATTCCACTTCTGAGTATTTACCCAAAGGAAACAAAATCACTATCTTTGTGTGTGTGTGTGTGTGTGTGTGTAATTTTTAATACATGATTATTGGTTTCAGAAAGGAAAGGAGAGGAAGAGAGAGTGAGAAATATCAATGATGAGAGAGACTCATTGATTGGCTGCCTCCTACATGCCTCTCACTGGAGATTGAGCCCGGCAACCCAGGCATGTACCTTTGACCAGAATCAAACCTGGGACCCTTCAGTCCACAGGTTAATGCTCTATCCACTGAGCCAAACCAGCTAGGGCCAAAATCACTATCTTGAAAAGATGTCTGCACCCCCATGTTTATTGCAGCATTATTTGCAATAGCCAAGCTATGGAAACAAACTAGGTGTCCATCAATTGATGCATGGATAGAGAAAATGTAATGTATATACAATGGAATATTTTCCAGCCATAAAAAAAGGAGACCTAGTTAGTTTGGCTCAGTGGATAGAGCGTCGGCCTGCAGACTGAAGGGTCCCAGTTTCAATTCGGGTCAGGGGCACGTACCTCAGTTGCAGGCTCCTCCCTGGCTCGGGCCCTGGTCGGGGCTAGTGCAGGAGGCAACCAATCAATGTGTCTCTCTCACATTGATGTTTCTCTCTCTGTGTCTCTTTCCCTCTCTCTCCCACTCTCTCTAAAAATCAATAGAAAAATATCCTCAGGTGAGGATTAACAAAAAAAGAAAAGAAACATCAATGATGCAAATCATTGATAGGCTGCCTCCTGCACAACCCTCTACTGGGGATCTAGCCCACAACCCAGGCATGTGCCTCGACCAGGAATCGAATTGTGACCCCCTGGTTCATAGGTCAACACTCAACCACTGAGCCACACTGGCTGGGCAGGCCTTCTTTTTTAAAATTCTGGTAAGGGAGAGTTTTAGTCCACAGTTGCTTGAACGTCTACCCAGAAGTTCTTCTTTCTTCTTCCTGAAGCCAAACCCACAGTCTTGTTTGGTCTAACGCAGGCCTGGGGGGGGCCCACTCTTACTAGTGTTTGCTTTAGGAATGGGCATGTAACCCAATGGGGTGGGGCTAGGAAGAGGCACCTCATAAGGTTTCTGGAGGAAGTGCTCTTTGTTCTTAAAAGGAGACACAAAGTGCTCTGGCTGGCGCGGCTCGGTTGGTTGGGCTTTGTCGAGGGCACTAAAGGGTCGCTGGTTTAATTACGAGTCAGGGCTCTCTAAAAATTAATGGGAAAATATCCTCAGGTGAGGATTTTTTTAAAAAGAGAGAGGAAAGAAGGAAATTCTGCCATATCAACTTAGATGGCTCGATCCCCAGTGGAGGACATGCGGAAGGCAGTGATCAGTGTTTCACTCTCACATCCTGAGCTGCCTTATAAGACTTCGTGTTATGGGAAATGACAAATGCCCTTACTACTTAAACTAATTAGAGTCAGTGTTACTAATTATTGGAGCAGAAAGTTTGCCTGGTTAAGATGGTTATACGGTGAATCCCTGGTGAGTAAACTTTTGTAAGATCACTGAGTCACCCTAGTATTACAGGTATAGACGGATCTGATGGCCTACTCCAAGGAGGGCCTCTGACCTAAGCCATGACTGCTTTTTGAATAGGCTTTGCACAAGACATTGAGTGAGAGGCTTCCAGGTGACCTGGGGGAGAGGGGGTGTAAACAAAAACAGTATTCATTTTCAGAAGGAAAGATGTCCAGAGGAACCACTATGATGATGGATAGGAAATAAAAACATGGAAACAGGGGCCTGAATGGGAAAACACAAAGGTTCATGCTTTTAAACCAGTTTTTTAAAGCTTTAGTTTTGTGTTAGGAAAGGAGGACTTGGAATTCAAGGGTTCTGTCCACTGTCTTTATCATTAAAAGGTGGTTTTAGCCTTAGCTAGTTTGGCTCAATGGATAGAACATCAGCCTGAGGACTGAAGGGTCCTGGGTTTGATTCTGGTCAAGGGCACAAGTGGGCTCAATCCCCAGTAGGGGGCATGCAGGAGGCAGTCAATCAATGATTCTCTCTCCTCATTGATGTTTCTATCTCTCTCTCCCTCTCCCTTCCTGCCTGAAATCAATAGAAATATATATTTTTTATTTTTTTAAAATATATATCTTATTGATTTTTTACAGAGAGGAAGGGAGAGGGATAGAGAGAAACATCAATGAGAGAGAGACATCAATCGGCTGCCTCCTGCACACCCACCACTGGGGATGTGCCCGCAACCAAGGTACATGCCCTTGACTGGAATCGAACCTGGGACCCTTCAGTCTGCAGGCCGACGCTCCATCCACTGAGCCAAACCGGCCAGGGCTATATGCATATTTTTTAAAGGAGATTTTACATGTATAGAAATTAAAGTACAATGAAGAGAATTATAAGGTACGTTCACAGGGGTTGATGCAAACACTCATAACATGTAAGCATTAAGTCTCAGTTGTTTTTAGGCAAAGATTTCTAGTTCTGGCTCTATTACAGAATGACCATCCTACCTCCCATTATGGTACATAAGTTACATGGCATAAATGGTATGGTTATTGATTGAAAGTTATTTTATACTTTGAATCAAACTATTACTATTACTTAAAAGGCAGAGTCTCTCGCCCTAGCCAGTTTTTCTCAGTGGTTAGAGCATTGGCCTGCAGACCAAAGGGTTTGATTCCTGGTCAATGGCATATACCTCGGTTACAGGCTTGATCCCTGGCCCTGGCTGGGGCATGTGCAGGAGGCAAACCATGGCTGTGTCTCTCTCACATAGATGTTTCTCGCTGTGTGTCTCTCCCCATTCCTTCCACGCTCTCTAAAAATCAATGGGAAAAATATCTTTAGGTGAGGATTAACCAAAAAGAACGAAAATAAAATAAAATGGAGATTTTTCTCCCCACTCTCACTCATTTTAAGATCTACACACTTTTTTTTTAAATGTAGAGTGTTTACCTTTTATTTTTTATTTTATTTTATTTTTTTACCGATTTCAGAGAGGAAGGGAGAGGGAGAAAGAGATAGAAACATCAATGATGAGAGAGAATCATTGATCCGCTTGCTGCCTCCTGCACGCCCCCTACTAGGGATGGAGTCCACAACCCGGGCATGTGTCCTTAACTGGAATCGAACCTGGGACCCTTCAGTCCGCGGGCTGACGCTCTATCCACTGAGCCAAACCAGGTAGGGCAAGATCTATACACTTTTAGAGTATGGTGGTAAAAGCCCAGGAAAAAACTGAACAATAATAATTAAAAAACACATAAATGATGTTCAATATGTGCCAGGCACTATTCTAAGCACTTTACATGTATTTGCTTGTTTAATAATACATGAAGCACGGATGAAATGATTAAGTAACTGGCCCAAGGTCACTCTGTCAATTGACTGAGCCAACATTTGAACTCAAGCAGTCCAGCTTCAAATTCTGAGCTACTCAAATTGAACCCGAGACTAATATATTATGAAAGTTTTTTGAGGATTGGTGAAAACGTGCTGATGTTGTCACAAATGGCACTAGGCCTGAACCATTTAGTTTACCCTAGGATGGACATCATCTATCACCCTACAGTCTAGAATATGTTCAACTTGGGGGGTAGGGGGTAGGCAAAGGGCCAAAATGAAATTCCACTGACAGAGGGATCTAAGTAAGTCTGTACTGCCTTTCAGGATGTGCTTTCTTGCCTGTCCAGTTCCTGGGGTGGAATTATCACTAACCCGGCACCAGTAGCCTACAGGTTTTACTCAATAGTCATTGGTTCAATAAATATTTGAGCGTCGACTCAAGGCCACGAATTGTGCTAGGCCCAGAGTTGAACAGGATAGACAAGATCCCCGCTTTCTTAAAATTTACATTCTAGCCCAACCGGCGTGGCTCAGTGGTTGAGTGTCCACCTATGAACCAGGAGGTCACAGTTCCAGATTCCAGGTCAGGGCACATGCCCTTATTTTACAATCAATCCCCAGTCGGGGACGTGCAGGAGACAGCCCATCAACAATTCTCTCTCATCACTGATGTTTCTATCCCTCTCTCTTCCTCTCTGAAATCAATAAAAATGTAAACAAGGGGGAAATGAAAGAGTAACTCGGAGAAGCAAGCTGAACCCCAGCAGGCAAGGTCTTTTAAGGCCACGCCCAAGAGATGTCTGTATTTTATTTGCATTAATTCAGCGCCAATGATGACATTACCTCAGGCTGTACTTCCTAAACCACTTAATCCTGTTAATCCAACCTTCACAGCCCCACTAGTGCCTGTCGGGTTATCTGGCCACTCCGTGTCCCTTAGCCTACCAGGACACCTCAGGCCAGGGTCACCCAATCTTCATCTGTGGTCGCTTCAGCCCCCGCGGTCATCTCCTTCCCGAGCCACTTCAGGCTATGCGGCCCTGTCCCCTCGGCCGGCCAGGTCACCTCAGTGCCACGCCTTCCTGGCCGAAGATTCGGCTAGCACGCTACGCTTTGTTCCTAAAGCAGGTTTCGAAATGCCGCTCCCTCTCGGCTCCAGCTGTTTCCCTGCCAGCGCTAGGAGACCCGGGAGTGGCAGCGCCCCCGGCGGCGTACCACGACTAAGAAGGGAGTGCCCGCCGCCGCAAACTCCTCCGCCTCCTCCCAGAACGCGGGAGCCTGAGCGAGCGGCGCACGCCCCGACCGTCACGACCACGCTCCTGATTGGCTGAACCGCTATACGTCACGGGGAGGGCTCCGGCGGCAGCTGCGAGCGGAGACCGCGCGTGCGCAGACAGAGCGCGCTGAGCGGAGGGGGTGGTGGCTGGCAGCTTCTCCCGCGTCCGCCATTTTGTTGCTGTGGCTCTTGGGAACCGGCTAGGCAAAACCACCCTGGAGGCGCGACGCTTCTTGGAGTTCGGTGCTTGGTGTGGCATCGGGGGTCGGTGTAAAGCCTTGGGGGTGCGGAGCCGGCGCGTTTCAGGCCTGGAGTGAGTGGAGGAAGGCACTCAAGTACGTGGGGCAGTCCGAGAACCTCGGGGCGGCCTCCGCTGCGGTTCAGCTTCGCCCGCCCCGACCTCGGGCTCTGGTCCGCATTCCCAAGCCGGCTCCTTCCGTGAGGAGGCCCCGGAGCAGGCGGGCCAAGGCGGAGGATGCTGCGGGCCCGGAGCCGAGAGGAAGGTGCTGGCTCGGTCCTCTAAGCGCGCCTCGAGGTGTGCCGAAAGGCCCTTCTTCGTTCCCAAAGCCGTCTGCCGGGCAAAGGCGTCCAGAGCAGGGGAGAGCAGCCGCCGCCCCGACCCGGCCCAGAGCCTCGGCCCGACACCATGTCCTCCGCCAGGTTCGACTCCTCAGACCGCTCCTCCTGGTACATGGGGCCGGTGTCTCGCCAGGATGCTCAGACCCGGCTCCAGGGCCAGCGCCACGGCATGTTCCTAGTCCGCGACTCCTCCACCTGTCCCGGGGACTATGTGCTGTCGGTGTCCGAGAACTCTCGAGTCTCCCACTACATCATCAATTCACTGCCCAACCGCCGTTTTAAGATCGGGGACCAGGAGTTTGACCACTTGCCGGCCCTGCTGGAGTTCTACAAGATTCACTACCTGGACACCACCACCCTAATCGAGCCTGCGCCCAGGTACGCGAGCGCCCGCGCTCCCCGGGCGAGCAACCCACCCGACCCCCGAGGAGGGTCGACCATGGCCGGGTTGGTGCATGGGGTCGATCCAAATGAGCGAGTGTGTGTGTGTGTGTGTGTTTATGATTGAACTCATTTCCTCCTCTTCTGAACCAGATTATTATCCAGAAGGCATTCCGAATGGAAGGCTAGTGTCAGGATCTGGGTCACTTTGGCTGAGGAGGGATGCGTCTTAAACATGTTAATGGCGGTTGCATAGTTAAAAATTAAAATGTACGTGTTTGTTTTTATGCCATTCGTCGCGTTCCCTTTTTGGTTATCGTATTAAAGCAGGGTTTTGTTGTTTGGGGGTTTTTTGTTTTTGTTTTTTAACCTTATTTGGACCACAGACGACTTTGAGAATCTGAAGATAGCCGTGGCATCCTCCCTCTCCCCCAAAATGCATGTACACACACGTTTGCACACCATTCAAGGTTCTTGGATTCCCTGCAGGTTTCTGAAAGCCAAATTAAGAACTTCTGTCCAGCAGCCTTTGGAGCCCTCTACAAATTAAAATGCTTTAGCATTTAGAAACAAAACCCTTTAACTGAAATATCAGAATTGTATATTAATAGCTTGGTGCCAAGTTTGAAATAGCCAGGCACCTATTACATCATACATTAAATGCAAAAACTTTAAAAGAGGGCACATTGGTTTCAGAGAGGACTTTAAAAATATTTTTTATTTCAGTAGTTTTTCTTAAAGCTGGACCGTAAATTGGTTGAATTCATTTGGTTAAATTACAAGGCAAAGTAAGACTAGAATGTTTACTTACTACCCTAACGGAAATTTTTTATTGACATTTTCTTTATATCCTACTTGATTTTTAAATGTACTTTTTATATCAAGGCTAATGACTTAATACCTGTTTTAGAGTTAAGAACCCTAAGTGACACTGAGCATCAAGTATTGCCTTTTCCAAGTAAAATACATTCTTTTTAAAATATATACATTTTTATTGATTTCAGAGAGAGAGAGAAACATCAATGATGAGAATCACTGATCTGCTGCCTCCTGCACGCCCCCTCCTGGGGATTGAGTCGGAAACCCTAGCATGTGCCCTGATCAGGAATCCAATCATGACCTCCTGGTTCATAGGTCGATGCTCAACCACTGAGCCACACCTGCAGGGTGATTCATTCTTTTACTTGATTATTTGCTTTAATTTGCCTTAGTATTTTATCAGAGGTTTTTTCTATTTAAATTATGCCAAATTTGAGGTGAAGAAAATAAGAGATATTGCACTGCCCAATTTGTTTCTTAAACATCTATTTTAAAAGGACAGGGTGCTAATATAGGTTTTGGGGGGGTGAAATGTTTTTGACTTTACAGATTTGCTGACAAGGTATTGCTATGAGCTTTAAACATTACAAGCTATTATAATTAAGGAGTAGTCACTGGTTGCATAGCCTGTGTTGCTTCAATGGAATAGAGATAGAGAAGAAACAAAGCCATGACAATATAATGGCTGTAAAATTAACTACTGAACTAAATAGACTTTTTTTTATATAGCAAAGGTGGAAATGATTGAAGAACAAGTACAGACTCCAATGTGGGGAGGGGGAAAGAGTCCCCTAAATAGACTTAAAAAATGGGAGAAAGCGGTTATAAATCAAATACTGTATAACAAAGACCTAGACACAAAAGATTCTGATTGGTGAAACTTCAGGTCCCCGAAGATGCTAGTAATTGGACTCAATTCTGAGCACAGTATAATTCCAATATAAGGAATTGGAGAGAATCTTAGAACCCACTGTAATGAGATTTTGTAACATTTTAGGAAATGACTTCCCTAACTTGGGAAGGGAATTATATCATTAATTTCAGGCATTTATTAAGTCACTCTATGTGCAAGGCATTGGTGCTTACTTTGAGGTAACAGGTACTTTATAATACAGCTGTTCCAAAAAGTGTGAGTAAATAAATAGCTTGATCCCCTTCTATAGGAAGAAAAAGGAATATGCATGCTGCGGTGGCTTCCTGCTACCTACAGAAAAACTACTCCAAATTTTTCTTATACTGTCTTCCCAAATACCAAATCTATCCTTGATATCTGTGCTTACCGCCTCTCCTAATGCAGCCCCGTTAGTTCTCTCAGTCATTCCCTGGGAACCTTTGTTTAGGCTGTTGGCTCTTGGTTGACTGCCTAACTCCACCCACCCCTCACCTATTGAAAGCCTACCTGTTGTTCCAGTCTTCTCACAAATAATAGGGCCTTACCCTGACCCTCCCACTCAAATTCAGCTTTAGTTGTTTCTCCTCTATGCCCTCCATCCCAGGCATGTCATTGTAATTTAGCTTTTTATTTTCCTTGCTATCTCTCATAGGCCTTTCAGTGCTGGTTGAATTAGATCCTGACCAGTATACTTTGTTACACTGAGTCTTTGGATTGCCTCTCCCAACCCTGAAATTTATGGATTTGGTTTGATGTTAGCATTAGCCTTTGTAGAAAACTAGAGGCTAGTACAACCTTGGCCCAATGGAAAAGTCAGTGTAATGCTTCTTCGTGTCCTGAACAGGATAAATTAAGTGGTTTAGCTTTTTAGGCATAAAAACAGTTGGGTTTTTTTTTTTAATATATTTTTATTGATTTCAGAGAGGAAGGGAAAGGAAGAGATGGAAACATCAATGATGAGAGAGAATCATTGATTGTCTGCATCCTACACACCCCCTACTGGGGATCAAGCCTGAAACCCAGGCATATGCCCTTGACTGGAATTGAACCTCGGGACCGTTCAGTCTGCAGGCCCAATGCTCTATCCACTGAGCCAAACGGGCTGGGGCAAAAACTGAGCTCTTAAAGCCAGAATTTCATGCCCCTTGACTAATAATTTATTTTTTGTTTATTGCTTAGCAGAAGGTCATAACTTGTATGACTTCCTCAGAAATTAAGAATTGGTGCTTATTTTGTTCTAGTCTAATTTTTTAAATTAGAATACTCCTTAACATTTTTTAAAAATGATTCCTCACCTGAGGATATGCTTATTGATTTGTAGATGTGAGAAAGAACATTGATTAGTTGCCTTCTGTACATACCTGGAACAGGGATCGAACAAACCGGCAACCTAGGGTATGTGCCCCAACAGCAGTCTTTTCATATACAGGACTACATTCTAACCAGTTGAGACACAGGACTGTTCCTTAACTTTTAATTTTATATTTTTATTCATATATTGACAAGTGATAGGTACTGGGAAAGATGGATGGCATACATACTTTTTCCATCATGGAATTTGGAGGCAGGCTAAAAAATAGAAAAGGGCCTGGCTGGGTAGCTCAGTTAAGAGCATCATCCCTATATACCAAGGTTGGGGGTTCAATCCCCAGTCAGAGCATATACAAGAATCAGCCAATACGAATGCATAAATAAGTGGAACAACAAATCAATGTTTCTCTCCCCCCTAAAATCAATAAAAAGTAAAAAGATAAGTAAAATCTAAGATTAATAAGTGCTCCAAAGGACATAAATGTAGGCCAAGATAATATAATGGAAGGGACTTCCCTGAGGTACTATGGTCAGAGAAAGAATTAAACTACCTAAGGGTAGAAAAGAAGAGCAAGCCTTGGAAAGACCTAGGGAGGGGAATTACCATCCAAGCATAGGGTAGAGCTTGCACAAAGTCCCGAGGTGAGCCCTGGCCAGTGTTAACTGGTTAAAGCATCGGCCAGAGCAGTGAAGGGTCATGGGGTCTATTCCTGGTCAAGGGCACTTACTTAGGTTGCAGGTTTGATCCCCAGTCCCCATTGGGGCTCCTGGGGGAGGCAACCAATCAATGTGTCTCTTTCACATCTCTCTCTGCTCCCTCTGTCTCTAAACTGTCCCTCCCTCCCTCCCTTCTACTCTCTCTAAAAATCAATTTAAAAAAATATCCTCAGGTGAAAATTAACAACAAAATCCTGAGGTGAGAAAGACAACCAATATTTTGGGAGTGTGGTTATTTGATTTTGTTTGTGTTTGTGGGTTTTTGTTTGTTGGTTGGCTTGTTTTTGTTTTTTAGAGAGAGGAAGGAGGGGAGAGAGAAACATCTCCTTGTTGTTCCACTTATTTATGCATTCATTAATTGCTTCTTGTATGTACCCCGATGCGAGATCAACTCACAACCTTGACATATCTGGACTATGCTGTAATCAGCTGAACCATCCAGTCAGGGCTGAACCCAACCTGGTTGTTTGTTTTTTTTTGTTTTGTTTTGTTTTTTATTGATTTCAGAGAGGAAGGGAGAGGAAGAGAGAGAAACATTAATGCTGAAAGGGAATCATTGATTGGCTGCCTCCTGCACGCTCCCTACCGGGGACCGAGCCCACAACCCGGGCATGTGCCCTTGACCAGAATTGAACCTGGGGCCCTTGAGTCCGCAGGCTGACGCTCTATGCACTGAACCAAACTGGCTAGGGCTGGAGTGTGGTTCTTACTAGTAAAGGAAGAGGTGAAGAGTTTGGAGATAAAATGGTCAAGATAAGGAAATTGGATTTTATTTAAAGTGCAGTGGGTGCCCCCTATGTTTATAGCAGCATTATTTATAATAGATAAGATTTGGAAACAGCCCAAGTGCCCATCAGTAGATGAATGGATAAAAAGCTGTAGTACATTTACACATTGGAATACTATGGGGCTGTAAAAAAGGAGCTCTACTCTTTGAGATAGCATGGATGGACCCGGAGACTACTATGCTAAGGGAAAAATAAGCCAGTTAGAGAAAGAAAAATATCACATGGTCTCACTTATATGTGGAATCTAATGAACAAAATAAACTGATGAACAAAATAGATCCAGATGTATGGATGCATGGAACAGAATAACAGATCTCAGTGGGGTGGGGTGAGGTGGGAGGGAACAGGAAGAGATTAACCAAAGAACTTATATGCGTAGCCCTTGGACACAGACAATAGCATGGAGAAGGCCTGGGGTGGGGTGAGGGTGGGTGGAGGGGGGCAAAAAGGGAGAAAATGGGAGACACCTGTAATGATAACAAAAATAAATAAGTTCAGTGGGTGCCAATGGAGGAGTTTGAACCTGGGGACATTACAAGGTGCAAAATGATGGTGACTGATGACATATGTAGACATAAATAGACAGCTTGGTGGAAATGCCTGTTTTGGAGATAAGATTGATCCTGATTTTGGGGGAGGGGGAAATAATAGGAAGAAAGAGGAATAAACTTATGATGGTTTGGTATATTTGTGTTTATCTTATTACTATAATTGCTTTTTGTTTTTGTCTGTGGTAAACTTACCCCCAAAAGGTGTCATGTCAGATGTTTGCTGTTGATTCATTTTTCGTTGTTGTCATTTTGTGTTTTTGTTTGTTTGTTTGTTTTTTATTGATTTTTTTATGTTTTACAGAGAGGAAGGGAGAGGGATAGAGTCGGAAACATCGATCAGCTGCCTCCTGCACACCCCCCCACTGGGGATGTGCCGCAACCAAGGTACATGCCCTTGACCGGAATTGAACCTGGGACCTTTCAGTCTGCAGGCTGACGCTCTGTCCACTGAGCCAAACCGGTCAGGGCTGTTGTTGTTTTCTGAGAATACATTTATCAAAGCTGGGGACAGTGAAACAAGGAAGGCCTTAGGATAGAACAAGCAGCAGGAGAGAATCTGGGCGGAGATGCTGTGGCTCACTGGAAAGTCAGAAAAAAGGGGCCTTGTAGACAGGTTCAAGGGGTTAGCCCAAACAAGCTGTCACTGCCCGTTACTCTCCTGATTGCAAGTCTTTCAGGGGCTCTTAGAGTTTAGGAAATGCATGCCTGAGAGGGAAGAAAGTCAGAAAGATGTGGCCGTGTTCCCGAGAGCTCCCGCCAGCTTTTGTTAATTTTGAATGACCCTAAAGGGTTCTCTTTATGCATGTGGATGTAATTTTTATATTACAAATCACTTCCATTTTATTTGAATATAAACAATTTTCAGATCCTGTGCATTGCTATAGTTAGTGGTCAGGTAAGCACTAGTGTGTTTTTTATATATAATAGAGGCTATTTCCAATTTAACAACAGAGTGTTTCAGAAAGTGTCTGAGTGGATTTTTTAAATATGAACTATATTTTCCCATGGTTTAGAAACTTGAAAGTGTTTTTTGTATAACTTGCTTTTCCAGTTTTAGTTTATGTATGAAGGCTAGGAGAAAAATCATGAGAAGTAAACATTTTAAAACAGGCAAGTTAACCCTTAGAGAAAATCTTGTTTTTTACTCAACAGACTTTGCACGTTGTATGTACCTGGTAATATGGAACTAACATTAAATCAATAGTCCTGTCCTGGCTGGGTAGCTCAGTTAGTTAGAGCTCATCCCAATAGGCCAAGGTTGTGGGTTCAGTCCCCCACCAGAGCACATACAAGAAGCAACAAATGGAGCTTACTGATAATAAAGGCTATTTCCATGCTACCTAATATGGTAAAGTAGCTGTGGGAGAACTGGAAAAGGATGCTCAGCCTAACCTGGGTCCCAGAGGAGGACCCTCACACCTGTGAAGCAAAAAGCAAGGATTGCATGGATCAGAGGATACCTCAGGCAGCAGGGTCACACACCTCCTTCCACAGGTCTTGTTCTAAATATTTAAGGGAACTCAAATCTGGACTTTTATAATTAATTGGGAAGAAGGATTACCAGTAATTTTGATTAGCATAGAATGCAACACTATGAATAAACCTTTGAGTTTCTTCTTACGGGTGGTTTAAATCATCTTAATTCAGATGAGATACAAGAACTATGACATGCACAGAATGGAAGCTTGCCCAGTTATGTTCCTGTAGCATGTAAAATACTGGAAGCCATTTGATTTGTGACATATCTCTTGTTAGAGAGACTCAAATCCAGAGAATTTTTTTTTTTAATCTAAGAAAGAATTTTCCTTTTGATCTTAATAGTTGGACTAGATTATTTCTAAGGTTTCTTCAGGCTAAAATGTTTTCGTTCTTTCTGATAAGTACAATGAGGCAGTGCTTATTAGTGGTAGTTCAGATTATCCTAGAGTCTGAGCTAAAATCCTCATAAGTAATTTGGGGTCCCAGGCATGTGGCAGCTAATCTGGAATGATGGCTAAGAGTACGAGTGGATCAGTGCTGAGGTGAAGAGTCTTGGAAGACAAATCCAGGATTTCTTTTGCTAACTGAATTAAACCAGGTTTAGGGAGTTGGAATGGAAAGCCTTTGTGTTTTCAGAAGGAAAAAAAGGATAAAAACTGGAATGGGAAATGCTTCCCTGTGTCTTTGGCATTTTAATTTTATTAGGAATTTCAACATATATAGGCCTACTCTGTACCAAAGCCCAATACTAGATTCTAGGCATATAATGCAAATAAACCATGATTCTAGCCTTTGAACAAATTAAAACATAATATCATGGGAGCTTAAAAGCAAGTATGATCAACTAGGGGTTAGGGAAGACTTCAAAGAGGATGTGCTTTTTCAAACTGATACTTTTTAAATACATTTTTACTGAGTTGGGAGAGGAAGAGAGACAGACATTGATGTGAGAGAGAAACACTTGATGTGAGAAACATCAATCCATTGCCTCCGTAAGCGTCCTGACCAGGAATCAAACCCATAACCCTTCAGAGTGTGGGCCAATGCTCTAACAACAGCAACACCAGCCAGGGTCCTGCTATCTCTTTTTATTTTTTTTAATATATTTTATTAATTTTTTACAGAGAGGAAGGGAGAGGGATAGAGAGTTGGAAACATCAATGAGAGAGAAACATCGATCAGCTGCCTCCTGCACACCCTCTACTGGGGATGTGCCCGCAACCAGGGGATGTGCCCGCAACCAAGGTACATGCCCTTGACTGGAATTGAACCTGGGACCCTTCAGTCCGCAGGCCGACGCTTTATCCACTGAGCCAAACTGGTTAGGGCCTGCTATCTCTTTTTAGATGTACTGTTGATAGTAAGCAATTTGCCCCTTAGTAAGTAATAAGGCCTTTGATGTTTTAAATCAAGCTCCTAATCACCATGATATTCTGATGACTGTGAAGCTTAGTAATTTACACTAAAAAGATACAAGCTTTGCCAAATCATGAAGTCTGCCTTTGGGAAGGAGTGTAGCAAGTATGTACCAAGGGCCATGAAAATGTTCCTGTTCTTTAATCTGGGAATCAAGGCTTTACAAAAAATCCAGCATAGGGAAAATATGGTCAAAAGAACTTATGATGTGGGTGATTAAATAGGGAGAAAGAAAACCTAAATATCCAGTAAAACAGGGATGCTTCATTGCAGCAGGCTTCCAGAATGAAATGTTATCCTGCCCTGAAAAGACCAGTGATGTGGGGAAACATCTGTGGTGTGATATTAGGGAGAAAAACTGCCACAGACAGTTTCTTTTTCAGTACTTTCACAGTACTTTTTTTTTTTTTAAGAAATCCATGAAGTGGGAGGGGAGAAGGGAAGGAGAACTGTAGCTACATTAGAGCAGGAACTATGAGATTTTTTTTATCTTTTGTTTTTCTATTTTTGCTGAATATTGTAATATGATGACACTTTATAAATCAAATTAAAAGAATGTTTTGTCATAGACTATGTTATGAAATAACTTCTTAGATCACTAATGGGGGAGTGAAGAAAGAGAATGGCCATGGGCTAATGGGAAACCTTAGTGGAAGTATCCTAGCATTCTCCCTCAGGGCTATTCTAGAACCTGGCTCTGGTGAATGGTTCTGCAGGCAGAGTCATCTCCTAAAGATGGGCAGACACTTTGTATGAAGTCCAGGATTTGTTACTCTGGTGTAGATTGTATGCTTCAAAAAAGTTATGGGGGCAGGGTAATGGTAAAAGTTTCTTATAAAACTTGGTGTGTTCACAACTTTTCAGAACACTTAAGTTCTTGAACCTATCGGGGAGAGCTCTGTACTTCTTTCGCAGAAGGAGCATTACAAATGGGATGTTGGAGAGCAGGGGACTGTGCTTGTGTAATTGTCTCTGGGAGTACATTAAGCACTGAAGTAGGCTAATACACATTGAATCTGTGAGCACAACAAGGGGAGTGGTGTCTGTGGACTGATTGATGCTTAGCTGATAGCTCTTGCCCGTGAGTTTTATGTTTGTTTTTTAAAATACATTTTTATTGATTTCAGAGAGGAAGGGGGAGGGAGAGAAAGATAGAAACATCAGTGATGAGAGAGAATCATTAATCAACTGCCTCCTGCACGCTCCCTACTGGGGATCAAGCCCACAACCCGGGCATGTGCCCTTGACTGGAATTGAACCTGGGACCTTTCAATTCACAGGCCGACACTCTACCCACTGAGCCAAACCAGCTACTGCTTGCCTGTGAGCTTTGCACTGAAAACTTTGACATGCTTTCATTTGGATGTTCAGGTGATGATTCCTATACAAGATGTA
This sequence comes from Corynorhinus townsendii, assembly GCA_026230045.1. NCBI lineage: Eukaryota > Metazoa > Chordata > Mammalia > Chiroptera > Vespertilionidae > Corynorhinus > Corynorhinus townsendii. The sequence continues at coordinate 13,570,857 of JAPDVU010000014.1, forward strand.
CTGTGAGGGCTTTGTTGTTTGAAATGTAGTGCATTTTATATTTTGAGGGACACAGACACAGAGGTTTTTGTCATCTTCTCTGTGGGTATCCAGGGAAGTGTGCAGGATGCATGCCATAGATTAAGACCATGAGGGAGAATATGTGGTGGTTGTGATAAGGTCCTGAGGAAGACAGCTACTGAACTTACTCTAGGTTTTTAATAAATTCAGGCCAGGTACTGTGTGTAAACAAAAGATTCCTGTAAAATGGAAGTATGGCCCTAACCTGTTTGGCTCAGTGGAAAGAGCGTCAGCCTGCGGACTGAAAGGTCCCAGGTTTGATTCCGGTCAAGGGCATGTACCTTGGTTGCAGGCACATCCCCAGTAGGAGGTGTGCAGGAGACAGCTGATCAATGTTTCTCTCTCATCATTGTTTCTAACTTTCTATCCCTCTCTATTCCTCTCTGTAAATAATCAATAAAATATATTTTAAAAAATTAAAAAACACGTAAGTATGGGGTGTGTATGTGTATGCATTTGGCATGTAATTTGAAAATGCATATTTAGGATATTGACTTATGTTGCAATACAAATAGTAAATCAGTGCAACAGAATCTTCTTAACTACAAAGATGGAGTTAATTTAAAGAGGGAGATAATTTATTATAGAGAATGGTTTATTTAGAAGTTTGGCAAACACTGGTATAGAATAAGATTTTTCTCTTATTTTCTTTCTCAAGGTATCCAAGCCCACCAATGGGATCTGTATCAGCACCCAACCTGCCTACGGCAGAAGAAAATCTGGAATATGTACGGACTCTCTATGATTTTCCTGGGAATGATGCTGAAGACCTGCCCTTTAAAAAAGGTGAGATCCTGGTGATAATAGAGAAGCCTGAAGAACAGTGGTGGAGTGCCCGGAACAAGGACGGCCGGATCGGGATGATTCCCGTCCCTTACGTTGAAAAGCTCGTGAGATCCTCACCGCATGGAAAGCATGGAAATAGGAATTCCAACAGTTACGGGATCCCGGAACCTGCTCATGCATATGCTCAACCTCAGACCACAACTCCTCTACCTGCAGTTTCCAGTACTCCTGGGGCAGCAATCAACCCATTGCCGTCCACACAGAATGGACCTGTCTTTGCAAAAGCAATCCAGAAAAGAGTTCCCTGTGCTTATGACAAGACTGCTTTGGCATTAGAGGTAAAATCTACTAAGGTTGTTTTTGGAGTTTTTTGACATTTGTTTTTATCTTTCATTTTCATTTTGTTTCTACAAAGTTATATTTATGAGAATAAGAGAACTGGGTGATATTAGAAGATCCGCTGTGAGTAGTCCACAAGATTCTTTTGTCCTTTTCTATTCCTTCTTTCTTCCAAGTTCTCAACCTGCTTGCTCTATTTTCTGCTCCCAAGGACTCATAGATTTCGTTTCACAGTAGTCAATTTTCTTTCCAATAAGGAAAGATGATAGTTAAGAAAGACCCATGACCTAGAGATGACATCAGTAGACAGATAGACACATAGCCACTTACACATTTTCATATTTCTAATGTGGTTAGTTGAGTTAAAGAGGAATATGAATAAATGTCTTAGAATTTCTCTTTGGTCAGGCAGAGGAATAATTTTTTTTAATGTTTTCATTTAGTTAATGATTTTAGAGAGAGAAGGAAGAAAGGAGAAAGAGAGATTTGTTGTTCTATATATTTATGCATTCATTGGTTGATTCTGATAAGTGCCTTAGCCAGGGATTGAACTTGCAACCTTGGCATAGCAGGATGGTGCTCTAACCCAGCAGTCGCCAACTGGTGGTCCCCAGACCACTGGTGGTCTGTGAGGTCCGAAAGGTTGGCAACCGCTGGTTTAAGGAAACCTTTGGAGCAGTGGACGCCAACTGGTGGTCCGTGGACCGCTGGTGATTGTGAGGTCCAAAATGTTGGTGACCGCTGTTCTAACCAACTGAGCTATCCAGTCAGGGCCCAGAGTGATAATTTTTAAATGTCTCAGATCTTATGAAATATTTTGTAAATTATAATAGCATGAAATAGAACTTAAATATTTTATAATATATTTTTATTGATTTCAGAGAAGAAGGAGAGGGAGAGAGATAGAAACATCAGTGATGAGAGGTTGGCTGCCTCCTGCATGCCCCACACTGGGGACCGAGCCCGCAACCTGGGCATGTGCCCTGACCAGGAATATGAACCTCCTGGTTCATAGGTCGATGCTCAACCACTGAGCCACACCGGCGGGGCTGAATATTCTTTCTTAATATTAAATTGCATATGTGTTAAGAGAAACAGATTAAGTTAGTGATTGTTCTCTGTGTGTTTACCTCAGGTTCAAAGCAGGGAGATAGCCTAGGTGCATGGCAGAGGATGAAGTAATGGAGCTTGTTGCTTCAAAAAAAGCAAAACTTAACCCATAAAACATTCTACCCGCAGATAAAGGTTAGCTGTAATTTGTTTTGTATATATTTGGTTGTCCTCAGTATTTTCTAGACCAGGAGTCATATCTCAGTTAACTACACCTGAAGGTTTGTTTCAAAGTCCATGGTTTACTTTTTCCTCTCAGCTTGGCTATGAGAAAAAGTGAGGCTGTGGCAGAAGAAGCCCCCTCCGCAGATGAGAGTCCTCTCTGAGTAGGCCTTCTGGTTTTCTCATCTCACAAAGATCTTCCCTTGCACAGGCACATATGCCTGGCCTAGTCTACTCCTCAACACCTTAAAATAACTTGTGTACTGGGCTCTTAATACCTTCTAGTTTGCGCCTGGCATGGCTCAGTGGTTGAGTGTTGACCTATAAACTAGGCCAGTGGTCGGAAACTGTGGCTCGCAAGCTACATGCGGCTCTTTGGCCCCTTGAGTGTGGCTCTTCCACAAAATACCACGTGTGGGCGCACACGTACAGTGTGATTGAAACTTCGTGGCCCATGCGCAGAAGTCGGTTTTCGGCTCTCAAAAGAAATTTCAGTCGTTGTACTGTTGATATTTGGCTCTGTTGACTAATGAGTTTGCTGACTACTGAACTAGGTGGTCACGGTTCCTGGTCAGGGTACCTGCCTGGGTTGTGGGCTTGGTCCCCAGTATGGGGCACATAGGAGGCAGCCAATCAATGATTCTCATCACTGATGTTTCTCTCTTTCTCTTCTCTTCCTCCCTCCCTCCCTGAAATAAATAAAAATATATTTTTTAAAAATACCTTCCAGATTGCATAGTGGTTTCTGCCTTCTGAGGCATTTTCACATCTGTCATTTCATCCTAAGAGTAGTAGGGAGCTAGGATTCAGAGAGTTGGTGTAACTTGGCACATTCAGGTGAGAACCTTGGGAGTAAGACTGCAGTCAGAATTCTAAGACCCGTAAAGGCAGTCAGGAATTGGGTTCTTACCTGAGCTAGTGTTTAAAGTCTCACTCCATTTAGGACACCTGCCTGTTGGCCTCTGGCTCTAAGGTACATGATTTAGAAACCCATACTCAGTGCATTCTTTGGAGTGTGCACAGGGGGATTGTAGAGAGGAAGAGCAAGTACTATAGAGGGGGGACACTCAGACTTGGTCAGGAGATACATAGGTAAGGGCCTTAAAGAGATCAAGAGGAGGAGAAAGACTGTCCGGCTAATAATGTATATTTTAAGATAACACATATACTTGGCCATTACTTAGCTCTCTCAGACCCAAAGAGAAGTCTCCATACCTGAACCTCCTCATGACACTAGCCCAGCCATGTAAGCTTTATCAAAGTCTCATTTTGATGCTTTATGGGAGAATATAAGTGGGACTCAAGAAATATACCTTTGCCAAATTCTACTTAACAGTATTTCTCATTCTGTATATTTAAATTAGACTTTAAAAAAAATATATTTTATTGATTTTTACAGAGAGAAAGGGAGAGGGATGGAGAGCTAGAAACATTGATGAGAGAGAAACATTAATCAGCAGCCTCCTGCCCACCCTCCACTGGGGATTTGCCCGCAACCAAGGTACATGCCCTTGACCGGAATCAAACCTGGGACCCTTCAGTCCCCAGGCCAAGCCAGTCAGGGCTAAATTAGACTTTGAATAGCATAAGAGAATTTTTTGAATATTGCTATGAATTGTGTTATCTTATAAAACTTAGTGGTGCCTATCTGGTCTTGTTAAAAACAACTCTCTTGGGACTGTTGCAATTAGGTTACCAGAAAAAGTATTAAAATTCAAATGAGAAAAGTGAGACAAATAGGACAAAATGTACCAGTAATTGAAGCTTCATATTCCCCTTGATAATATTACAGAGAACAATGATGGCTTAGGTGAACTTGATTTCTTGAATTACTTCACAAGTATTTTTCTTTTACTTTTTAAAAAAATACATATTTTATTGATTTTTTACAGAGAGGAAAGGAGAGCTATAGAGAGTTAGAAACATCCATGAGAGAGAAACATCGATCAGCTGCCTCCTGCACACCCCCCACTGGGGATGTGCCCGCAACCATGGTACATGCCCTTGACCGGAATCGAACCCAGGACCCTTCAGTCTGCAGGCCAACGCTCTATCCACTGAGCCAAACCAGTTTTGGCACAAGTATTTTTCATAAACTCGATTTTCAAAAGAACATTTCCTGCAAATAAGGAGATTCTTTAAACAGATCTGAGTTTAGCCATTTTCCTCTCTTGTTCACTTTTTTATTTTTTTATTGATTTCAGAGAGGAAGGGAGAGATAGAAACATCAATGATGAGAGAGAATCATTGGTCATCTGCCTCCTGCACACCCCCTACTGGGGATCGAGCCCGAGACCCTTCAGTCTCAGGCCGATGCTCTATCCACTGAGCAAAACCAGCTAAGGCATGTTCACCTCTTTTTTTTTTTTAATATATTTTATTGATTTTTTTTTACAGAAAGGAAGGGAGAGAAATAGAGAGTTAGAAACATCCATCAGCTGCCTCCTGCACACCCCCTATTGGGGATGTGCCCACAACCAAGGTACATGCCCTTGACCAGAATTGAACCTGGAATCCTTCAGTCTGCAGGCAGACGCTCTATTCACTGAGCCACACCAGTTAGGGCAATGTGCCTTAGGGCTTCTTTTTAAGAAGCATGTGGATTCTTGGGATTTGATGTGAAAGGGAGCAGTTGATACCTGTGTAAGGTGGATTGTGGTGGGTATCCCTACTCCTTGAAAACAGCTCTCCCATGCCCTTGATATAATAGGGCTGGAAAGGCTCCTGAGAAACAAGTCACACCCTAAAAGAACATTCTCAGATTGAGGGAAGCAGTGTAGCCTTTTCCAAAAGTAGATCATTGGCCAGAAGATAATATTTGGAGCAAGGGTGCTATTGTCAAAATATCTGTAGTCAAAATTATATTCTGTGACACAATAGAGAAGCAAGATGGTTAGGAAAGATCATGGACCCTCATTCAAGTCCTGGTTTTCCCTGGTGTGATCTTGGACAGGTTACTTAAATTCTTTGAGCCTAAAAGAATTCTCTCACCTTGACTCAGAGTTGATGTTAATTTGTTCATTAATCATCCATTCATGCAGACGACCTGTGAGGGGTATCTTGTAGGGTCCTGCTACCAAGGAGCTTAACCTCTCCCCCTCTTTCCCTCTTCACCTCCCTCCCTCCCTTTCACTCTCTAAGCATGTCCTCGGGTGAGGATTAAAAAAAAAAAAGGAAGCAGCCCGGATGGTGCAGCTCAGCACCGGTTGGATTCCAAGTCAGGGCAAATGCCTGGGTTGTGGGGGTGCATGCAGGACGGCAGTGAATCAGTGATGTTTTCCTGTCATTGATATTTCTCTCTCTCCCTTCCTCTCTCTAAAAATCACTAAAACCATATTTTAAAATTAATTAAAAGAAGGCAAGTTGTAATAATTTTTTCTTATTAGAGTTGTAATAATATTTAGTCTAACGATCTTCCTAGTGATTTTTTAGCTTTTCTATTGCGTTGAGATTCATTGGCCTCCTGTCTCAACTCGGAAACAGTCTAAACATTCGCTCCTTCAGCAAAGGTTTGAATCCTTAAGATCTGAACCTAGCCCGGCCATGTAAGCCAGCTAGGGCGTATTGTGCAGCAGGCATTGTAACAGGAGTGAGTGCAGCGGTGAACAAAGCAAAGGGCTCTGTTCTTGTGGAACTTCTGGGACAGTCTCATGGTGTGTTTTCTCCCATATTGGTGACTCAGGTAGTTAAGAAATTCCTCACGTTCTCTCCCCCATCAGGGAGAAACAAGCCACTACAATTCCTCTTACTGTATTCGCCTAACATATTTGGACTTAAGTGTGTTGCCCTACGGCTGTCCCTCCAGGGTTTTTTGTTGTTTTTGTTTGTTTGTTTTTGGTCTTACACCATCTGTACACTTCTGAATCTTTTAAAATCCTGATTATGTTTTCTAGTATATTGACCCCCTCTCCCCAGGTTCATATTAACTGCAGAGTTCATAAAATCATGCACGATCCAGATCACTGTACTAAATCCTCCTCTGCAGCCTCTCCCAATCTGTCTCACCTAAAAAAAGCCAAGGAGGTTATGGTCTGGCGAGACTTGTTCTTGGTTGAGCCCATGCAGCCTTCTAAATACCCCATTTCCCACTCTGATCCTTGTAAACTATATTTTGCTGATTGTATCCAGAATTTTGTCCAGGTTTTATTTCAAGCTCACCTTTTACGTTTTGTAGAATTTGCCATCATCCCTGTTTTAACAAAAACCAAGAGACTTGACTCTTCATAGGTCTGCCAGTGTCCTATAAATATAATTCTACTAGTGCCCTGGTGCACAGATTTGTGCACATTGAAAGGAAATTAATTAGAAGGTGGCCGGTGGGGCGGGACTGGGTGAGCTGGGCTGGACATGCCCTGGGGCCAACCTCCTGGGGTCCTTTTCCAGTGGGGCAGTGGCTTGAAGGGCATCTGCAGAGTGAGCAGGGTCCCTCCAGCAGGTGGGGTGCCTTGGCCTGGCCTGTGGGGATCAGGCCGAAACCGTCTCTCTGATATCCCTCAAGGGGTCCTGGATTGTGAGAGGGAGGTTCTCGGGTGACACCCCCCGGAATCAGGCTCCCTCCTCTCTGGCAAGTCACCGCAGCTTGGCAGTTCCTACGTTGAGCATCTGCCCCCTGGTGGTCAGTGTGCATCATACTACCAGTCAGACTGTCGCTTAGCCTTTTTTCTTTTTTCTTTTTTTAAATATATTTTATTGATTTTTTTACAGAGAGGAAGGGGGAGAGAGAGAGAGAGAGTTAGAAACATTGATGAGAGAGAAACATCGATCATCTGCCTCCTGCACGCCCCCTACTGGGGATGTGCCCGCAACCCAGGTACATGCCCTTGACCGGAATCGAACCTGGGACCTTTCAGTCTGCAGGCTGACGCTCTATCCACTGAGCCAAATTGGTTTCGGCCCTTTTTTCTTTTTTTTCTTATTGATTTCAGAGAGGAGGGAGGGGAAAAGAGAGATAGGGAACATCAGTGATGAGAGAGAATCATGGATTGGCTGCCTTCTGCACACCCCCATTGAGCTTGCAGCCCAGCATGTGCCCTTGACCAGAATCAAGCCTGGGACTCTTCAGTCTGCAGGCCAATGCTCTATCCACTAAGCTAGACCAGCTAGGGTGCTTAGCATTTTATATGTATAGATGGCAAGAGACCACACTTGGACTCTTATTCCTGCTTGCCAGTGTGTCTGGTCAATACTTAGATATCTGTTCTTATCAGTATAAGGACATCCTTTCATCTTTAGTGAATATTCTTTTTATGACACTCAAGAGTTCGTGTGGCCTCACCAACATTTTCAAGATACTTATTGACCATCAGTAGATGAGTAGATTTTAAAAACTGGTATATTTACACAGTGGAATACTATGCAACTGTAAAAAAGAAGCATCTCTTACCCTTGAGACAGCATGGAGAGACCTGGAGAGTATTATGCTAAGTGAAATAAGCCAGACAGTAAAAGACGTGTATCACATGATCTCACTTATATGTGGAATCTAATGAACAAAATAAACTGACAAAATAGATCCAGGACATGGAAACATGCAACATACTGAGGATCCTCAGAGGGATGGGGGCAGGAGGGAAGAAATCAAAGAAATTATATGCATGTATCATAACCCATGGACACAGACAATAGTGGAATAAAGGCCTGCGGAGGGGATGCGAGTGGGAAGGAGGGGGTTCAATGGGGAGAGGGAGAGGACATCTGTAATACTTTAAACAATAAACATAATTTTTTAAAAAGACAGTATTTTTTGAGGGACATCAAATTAGTGGGTCAAACAGAAACTTCAGTCACAGGGAGAAGCCATTGATTCTGTTATCTGCTGACAAACCTATCAGCACCAGCTGTAGCTTTGCTTCTTTTTAGTCTCAGCTCATTCTTGCTGTAGCCTTTTGTTTTTAATATCTTGTCAGAGTCAGATCTGGGGTCTGGCTCTGAGTGCTGCCTGCCCAGGTGCCCTCCTGCCATAGTCCCTCAGTATAGCAGAGGTCACCTGGGTGTTTGCCTGATTCCTCTCCCCTCTCCTCACTGAATCTTCTCTACAGGTACATACCCACAACACCCACTTACTTGTCCTTGCCTTTTTGTATGTTTATTTGAACACATTCATTATATTGTGTTTTCTGGAAGTATAATTATTAATAATAAATATAAATTAATTAGTAATGATGTCAATAGCTTTCTATCCATGAGTTTTCATTTCTATTTCATTATTACTTTTTAATATATTTTTATTGATTTCAGAGAGGGAGGGAGAGATAGAAACATCCATGATGAGAGAGAATCATTGATCAGCTGCCTCCTGCATGCCCCCTACTGGGATCAAGCCCGCAACCCGGGCATGTGCCCTTGACCGGAATCAAACCTGAGACCCTTCAGTCCACAGCCTGACGCTCTATCCACTGAGCCAAATAAGCTAGGGCTATTTCATTATTTTTTAAAATAAAGTGGGCCCTAGCTGTTTTGGTCAGTGGATAGAGTGTCCACCTGTGTACTGAAGAGTCCCGGGTTCGATTCCTGGTCATGGGCATGTATCTCACTTGCAGGCTCAATCCCTGGCCCTGGTTGGGGCGTGTGCGAGTGGCAACCAGTTGATGTGTCTCACATCAGTGTTTCTCTGTCTCTCCTCCCTTCAACTCTCTCTGAAAATCAATGGAAAAATATCCTCGGGTGAGGATTAACTAAACTAAAATAAAAAGGCAACCTTTTCTCTTGGGCAAAAAGGAAATGAGGAAAGAATATGATTATATGTTAGAGAGTAAAGCAAGATAGTGAAGCTCCTCATCTTGATGGCCTTGTATTCCAAACAACGATACAGCAGGTTCCTGCATTGAAAGGCTTAAGGAGGCCAAGGTTCTGGGGAGATGAAATGCAGAGATCAAGGAAATCAGAGAGTGTGGTCCAGCTGTAGGGACCTGATTTGTGGTATCGCAGTAGCTCATTCCTGCCTACAGAAGGATTCTCTCTGCTCACCCAGGGTTGATTTTAATTTTTGTGTTATTAAATAAGCATTATTTTGTCTTACGTTGATGCTTAAATATTCCTTTTTTTTTTTAATGGAGTAAGATGATTAGATTGGACAGAAGTCATGATTTCAGATTTTTATCAACTTCAGCTTCCAGCTATGTGATTTTTATACTCTCTAAGGGTTCTCATTCACAAGGGAGTTTTCCTTATATGTACATCTGAAATATGTCTCTACTAGAAATGAAAATATGATCATAAAGTTTTTCTGGTTCATGGCTTCTGTATGATAGGGAAAGGAAATACAAGTTATAAAACAAAGTTCTTGGTCCACTTCAAAGAATATAAATTTTTTCATAATTACAAAAAAACATTGGTGTGATTATCTTAGTTTTGAGTAAGAAAGACATTTCTCTTTCTACTATCTATAAATAAAAAATTGTGACTCGGGTAAGCAATATGTGGACTCCAAACATTAATCTTAAAATAATCTGTATTTCAGAAGTCTTTAGCATGTCCTACTTAATTCTTATATTAATTTACTCTCACCTCCCAAATTTTTATTTTATTTTAAGGCAAAGCCAGAGAAAACATGTCTTTTCAGTTGTAATATTCTCCACTGAAGTATTTTACAATTTAGTTTTTAATACATGTCTGAAAAATAGAACTCTCAGTTGCTAACCGCCAAATTTTAATTATTCAGCCAATTTAGGTGTCTCAGTTGAGCCTGTGACATTGACTGTAATAATCTATATACATGCAGTTAGTTGGCTTTTACATCTTGTTTTTCTCATATACTTATGTAGTACTTGACTACAAAAATCTGAATACTAAAGTACATTTTGTTTTTGTCTTAGAGCTTTTCATTGTTAAAATCTAATTATTAATTATCAGAATAACCCTTTACAAGCCATCCTGCAATTGTTGAATTGGTGGTTCTCTAATTAAAGGAGTTTGAGTCAGAATTCAGACAGAAAACTTAAAAAAAAATTGATTGAATTTATAGTATTCTAACCAGGGAGCCTCAGGGGATAAAGTTCTTTTTTCCATTGTCATTTTGGTAGGTACTCAGAATAAGCCAGTTTCCATAAGATGAGAAGTTCCATTTGGTAATAGTGTTTTTTTCCATGGAAATGTAGTGACTGCAGTCTTATTTCTCAGAAGTTTTGGGGAATTACGAGTCGTTCTATATGGCTGGGCCCATAATCCCAGTGAACAAGTAGAATGATAAAACCAAACAATGAAGAATGGGAAGATAGAAAACTCATGGCAGCCAGTCTGCATTCCCAGGGGGAAAGTTAAGAAGAATAAGACATTAAGAGCAGAGGGTGTCTTGGTGAGAAAAGCCCTGGAGGGGAGGCAGAGTGGTCCTAGCTGCTAGTGGGTCCTACTGCCTTTGCACTGTGCAAAGTGACAAGGACACAAGTGGCCAGCACTGAGTACTGCCTGGCTTTGTAACACCCCTGCTTCATGGTAGACCAGCCTGTGAATTTGAGAAGGGTTCCAGTCTCTGGATCTTTTATCCAGGGCTACCTTACAGGAGGTGTATGTTGGGGGCCAAGGGGATGTGTCTAAAGGAGCCCTGAAGGCAGAAATCGCTGAAAATGCAGCTGTATACCTGGACCTATATGGACCTGACATATAGTGTCCATTGGATTAGAAAACCAGGCCTATGCAGCATACTCTGGCTCATCCTGTTGGGGGCTTTCCCTCAGCTCTTTGCAGCATGATCCCTTTTTATATTGATACTAGAGGCCCTGTGCACAAATTCGTGCACGGGTGGGGGCCAGCCACCCACCCCGATCAGGACTCAGGAGAAGGGCCCACGAGTGGTTGGCCAGCCAGCCCCATCCTGTGGTCGAATTCCCCATCGAGGGCATAATTTGCATATTAGCCTTTTTATTATATAGGATGTAGTCACATCAGGGCAAAAGTAGCAAGTTTCCAAACTTGGTAGACATTGACAAAATGTTAAATTGTCTGCTTCTCAGTGGCTTGTGTGGAGATACTCAGTCTCCTATGCAACTGGTGTTTCCAACCCTCCTTCCTACCCCCACCCCCATAAAGGAAATTATTTCTCAGTGCTTTCTTAAAATGGCTGATCATGTAAGTTGAGTCCTAAAAAAAATGTATAATTTCCTTTGGATAGGACAATGTGTGTGATTTAATGTTAACTTTCTCTTTTCTTTGTTTGCAGAGAACATGCTGACTTTGTCTTCTTTCTCCATTCTTACAGGTTGGTGATATTGTAAAAGTCACAAGGATGAACATAAATGGCCAGTGGGAAGGTGAAGTGAATGGGCGCAAAGGGCTTTTTCCTTTTACGCACGTCAAAATCTTTGACCCTCAAAACCCAGATGAAAATGAGTGATTGCCATTGGCCCTGTTTTCTACTGCTTCATTATTCTGTCTGTCATAGTCTCCTTTGAGAGAAAGCATTCTATTTCATAGGCAAGTTACACTTCATTGCCGAAGTCCAGCTTTCTGCAGACTGGCAGTCTCATACATGTTTGGAATGCACACAGTGGCTGCCTCGGCATTTGTATCATAGTTGTATTGTCAAAGAGTAGCCGATGTTAGAGTTCTTTTGGATCATAAACTGGAAATACTGGTGGAAGCACACAAGTGGAGAGAAGTGGACGAGGGAAGGGTCCTTCTCATCACTGCCCTGTTGTACTTGTGACTGATTCTGTCATGTTCATCAGAGAAAGCTTGAGGCCATGGCGAGACATTGCACACTATTGTTCCACAAAGCAGTGGCTCCGTTGCTAATTTGTTTTTTCTTTAAAGAGCAGAGCAAGTGAACCTTAAAGAAGAGGAAATTCTGTCCTAAACTCCCCAGATCTGGCTCTTCTCTTTTTTTCTTTTGGTTTGATTTTGGAAGACTTAATTAATTAGACTTGTGTGTTCTGAACAGGTTTTTAAGTAGCACGTTGGATTTTTGTGATATCACAAGGAATGACATGTGCCTCTGAGCTAAACTGAAGCTACTGTAACTAAGGAAATGGAAATAACCTAAAATGGAGGCCTGTATTGTCTTGGTTGGCAGTAGTATCTTTTAGCCATATAGCAAACAACACCAAAAATAACAGCTGTTTGTGGTGTGCCAAGCTATGTGGGCAGCTTCTTGGATTCTATTGTCCCCAGCAGCAACAATATGGAGGGTGGCTTGGGGGAACTTTTGCCCACCTTGTTTGCCAATGACAGAAGCATAAGGGGAGGGGGGCTCTCGGCTAGTTTTCTGTCCTGTGGTTCAGTGAATAAACCCCTTTACGGTATAGGACTTAAGTTTCTTTAAAAAGTGAGGTTGTTCATAGAATCATCTAATTCATTAATGAATCGTTAAATTCTCTCTGAAGCCTAGTCCTCCCTGCCACAGCCTGGACTCACCAGGCTGCAAGAGAAAGATGGTGCTGCTAATACTGGTTCCACTGTCTGTGTGCCCATGATGCTCTCAAGCAAAGAAAATGCAGTCTGGAAATTGCTTAATACATTTGATGTCTAATGTTTTAGTGACTAGGGAGAACCATTAACTAATTTTACCATTAATCATTTACCAGTTTCTGTTTTTTAATATGTTTTATTGATTTTCAGAGAGAGGACGGACAAGGGATAGAGAGTTCAATGAGAGAAACATCATTGATTGGCTGCCTCCTGCACGCCCCTTACTGGGGATCGAGCCGCAACCCGGGCATGTGCCCTAACCGAGAATGGAACTAGTGACCTCTTGGTTCAGTCCTCAACCACTGACCAACACCGGCTGGGCCATTTACAAGTTTGATGTTAAAATTTCCCTGTTAGCTGAAAGGCCTTTTCATGCAAGCCAACTGATACAAACGGCTATAGCGAACTAGAATGCTGGAACCTTTTTGCAGTTCAGTCTGCTCTCCCTTCTAGACACTGGTGAAGACAGGCCTCAGCTCAGAATGAACACAGCAGACCTAGAGATGTGGCAGCAACCTAATGAGCAGTTCCGTATAATTTAAATTTTTCTTTAAATCAGTGTTCTATCAGGCAGGTAACAACATATTATTAAAGAATCTTGATAGTGCTCCTGTGTGAAAAAATTAATGGTCATTTGGGAAAAAAATAACACTGTGGCTGCCTGTCTGTAGTTATCCTGAAAGAAGACAACAATCATCTCTTCCTAATCAAGTGGAAACTGTGGCTCTGAAGGTACCCATCCATTGCAATTGCCTCTTGACAATAGTTGGCTCAGAACACAAGAAGTAATATGCCATTTTGGAAAGCAAGGTTTCCTTTCAGCCATGTCTGCTGACCACATCATGTAGAGCACTTCAGAATCAGAACACTCACAACCTAGATTTGGCTTCATAGTAAGTCTGCTCATCACTTCAGCCCACATGTCTCCAGGACTGCGCTGGAGACTTGGAGCCTCAAATAAGGTGAGCCTTGAGTTCTGAGCTCTCAAGATATGTGCCAAAAGTAGCACCTTTTTTACTTAGAACCTTACTAGTTTTTTAATCAGGCAGGGAAATTCTCTTTTTCACACTAAACATACAAAAAACGGCACCCTTGCCTTGGTTTCATGCCTGGGTTGCCCAGCAGCCTGGGAAGACTGCTTCAGAAAGTGATGTGAATCTTCCAGAGGAGCTGCCTTCCTTCCTGGGCACACGTCCTTTTAGGATTGTTCATTATCGCTACTTGCTCTACTCTACTGTTTGTCATTTCAGAAAATATTGGGATGTTAAATTAACTCACTTGGGAAGTGAACAAGTTACGTACTAAAGGGCATTGACAGTTTGATTCAAAACTTATTTATCCTGGGAAGGACCTCCAACACAGGAGTCATTCTTGTCATTTCTGCATGGTGTCGTACCATCTGATGACATAGTTAACGAAGAGGAGGACACTTGGGCTGCCATTTGACGATTTAAAGTCGCTCAGAGGAGACAGCTTCTCTGCTCATGATTGGGAAGCTGAAAGGAGGGAAGGACAGCTGCTCCCTCCTTGGAGTTCAAGCATCCCTGGCACTGTGCTAACTTTCTTTTACAGCTGTTTACAGACAAGGCGGGCCGAGACAGACGGCCACTGCTCTTGTAATGTTTGCTCAGAGGAAAATGAACATTTTATTTTTGAAAAGGGATGATGTGTTTTTGTGCCAGGTGTTTATAATTTAATCCTTTAATATTATGTTCATTAACTTCTTAAAATGAATGAATTTTTGTTTTAACACAGTACCTAAGACTAATGTTTTCTGTGGACACCACTGAGCTCTGCCTCAAACTCCACTCTCTGGGACCGGCGACCAATGTCCCTGGTAACTGCTGACCGTGTGGACACTGAGCTAGTTGTTTATTCTAAAGGGGTAGAAGGACAGTTCTCTGAGACAGGGTCGTTGTCTCCGCAGGAGGAACAGTGGCCTTGCTTCTAGACGGTCTTCACTGTGTGTTTTAAAACAACACAAAACTTTTGACCTGTAACTTAAAGATCATAAATTTCAGGCAATAATATTTTGTGTAAGCTTTTAAAATTATTTTTGGGGATCATAGCTTGTTTTATTTTGTGCTATAAAATTAACAGTATTAAATGACTTATATTCTTAGAACACATTGAGTGTCTTTTCTTAACAGATTAGTGCCTTTTTATTTTTGTATTTCATTTTACGTTACTGGTCCCAGCATCAGAACCCTTGTTTCCATGGCCTGTTTGTACATTGTCTCAATAAAACTTGCATCAGCCGGTGGTGGCAGCAGCTTCAGTGTTTCGGTGTCTCCTCAGTGCTGCCTGGAGGTACTCGGCCCCCACCAGCCTCCTGAGCAGTTCCTGGTGAAACACTAGGTGCTTCACAGAGCGTGAGTCCTGCAACCCAGCCCTGCTACTGACCACGAAATAGAATGGGATCTTACATCAGCCCTTCCCCTCCTCAGCTCCTCCCTACAGAAGAGACGCAGCTGGTGCTTAATCTCGGCCTTCTGAGGATGGGGCAATAGTTGCCACACTTTATATCACCAAGGTAAACTTGGATGTTTTCCCTAATAGGTCACCATATCTGAAGGCCTCTTAAATATTTGCTCAGCATGAGCTAGCAAGAGTTGAATGGCTTCAAGCAGAAGTCACAGAAAATGAGTAGCCTCATCCCAGATCAGAGCATGCTATCTGGCTTTTTAAAATCCTTTTCTGTTCCTCTCTGTATATGGGACTCCTAATGAATTCTGGGGGCCTTTAGGTGGCCGTTTGAGGTGCTGGCAGTTCACTGATTTCCCTGACACCCCTCAGCCAGAGACCCCTGTTCCCATGCCTATTTATGTGTGTATTGAGAGGTCCAAATTCCGGAAATGAGTTTCAGGAAGTGCCATATTTATATAGAACTTGGCACTTCCTAGCAATTTCAAGATTCTGCAGATTTTGAGAGAAAAGTTTGTCTTAAATGGAACTACCAAAACTATCAAATCTTAAAAAAAAAATAAATGTCCCAGAGATAACCTTTAAAGAATACTTTTAGTTTGAAAAAGGTATTTTGGTCAGCAATCCTGAGCTGGGTTCCTCTGAATCAGGGAACCCTTGGAAATTGGGGTGGGGGCTGCTCTTCCCCAGAGGCAGCTGCCACAGGGTCTGGTGGCCATACACCCCCCCCCCCCAGGGCATGAGTGTCCCAGCTCTGCCATCACTAAAGTGGGAGTGGGCACCAGAGGAGGAGGGAGGTCTAGAGTAGGTGGCCAGGTGTTGGGCCAGAAAGGACAGCCCACACCCGCCCACCAGAGGGCCCTGGGGAACCTACTGTAATGGCTCAGGGGTTTGAGGAAGAGGCTTGGGGAAGGGGGAGCCTTCTGAGTGGGTGCCTGAGGCACATGGAGTAGTAGATGGTCAGTAACTACATAGAGGGCAAGTAAGAGCTGGCACCAAGAGAAGGAGGGACAGCCCAGCCGGCCAGAGTGGCTCAGTGGTTGAGTGTCGACTAATGAACCAGGAGGTCACAGTTCGATTCCTAGTCGGGGCACATGCCAGGGTTGCCAGCTTGATCCCTAGTGTGGGGCTTGCAGGAGGCAGTCGATCAATGATTCTTATTGATGTTTCTATCTCCCTTCCTCTCTGAAATCAATTTTTAAAAAAATACTTTTTTTAAAATGAGGAACCTGGGCAGGGCTGTGCCAAGCCAATTACCAGAGGAGGAGACCCCAGCCCCAGAGCCAGCCCGCCAATGAATGGAAGTTTGCAGCCCAACTGAGCTCACCAAGACTTGCGCTTAGTCCTTGCCCCAAGTGTCTCTTGGCCTCCCTGCTCCCTTCCAGTCCAGTGCCAATCCTAGTTGCTGGTATGTTTTATTCCTAAAGACACATGTAATGAAAACCCCTTACCTAGTTCCTCCCTGTCCCATGGTAACACTCCATGCCATGCCCCTGCCCTGAATCCAAAACTCAGGCCAGACAGGACTGACACATTCTGAATTCCCCAGAATTTGACTCTACCTCCTTGCCTTTGCCCACGTGTTCCTTCTGCTTGGATGCCCTTATCTCCTTTGATGAACTCCAACTGGTCCATCTGTCCTCAGCTTCTGCCACCTCCTAATAAAGCTCTCCTGACCTTTCCATCCTTCCATGAGGACCGGAATTAGGACTGGTGCTCCCAGAGCCTGAGAACATAACTTTGGGAGGGCCCAGGCTGAACTAAAGAGGTTTAGGGGGGCTGGAGCTAGCTTTGACAGAGTCAGCCCCCAGAGAACCCAGAGGGTGCTGAGAACATGATGGTCAGACTGTAAACCCACCTGAGCAGGAGAGAGACTAGACTGCAGTAGCCAGAGCAAGCTAGGGAGTCAGAGATGAGGCTGGGGGTGGGGCTTCACCTGCACTCCCCAACCTGAGGATTCCCCCAACTTCTGCTTCTATAATAAGTAAATAAATCACTAGCTCTGGGCACTACCACCCATCTTGCCTCTCAACGCAGCTGGCTTCAGCTCAGATGTTGGCTGTGCTGTATCAGTACCTCAACATTTCCTGTGCATCTGTTAGTCAAACCAAGGTCTCCCTATCTGAAAATCCAGGGAAGAGGCCCCCACTCTCAACCCCTTCCCTTAGAACCCTAAAGTTCAGGGAGGGCCATGCAGACGCTCAGACTGGCCTCCAGGGGGCGCCAGTGTCAATCACAATGTTAGACATTACAGCTATCCCATTCTCTTTACTAAAAAAGGACTATCCTGCACACGGGGCTTGGAGACCCCAGGCTGGGGGGAGTGGGGAATAAGGAAACTGACAGGAGGGGGAAGGTGTAAGAGGGCAGAGACAGGCTTGCTGCATGGTGAGGGGACTCCAGGGCTGGAGGTTGGGGGGAAGGGATCACCCACTTGCTTCTCAGACACCAGCAACCCCCTTCCTGCCTTTGGGGTGTCTGCTGGTCTAGGGGTATCCCAGCTGCCCCAGATCACCTCACTGTATCTCAGCTTGGAGCTTGATTTCCCTCTTTGCTGACATTAGGTATTATCAAGGCTGCTATCACTTTGTCAGAATCATCTTTGGGGCTAGACCCCAGGACCTCAGGCTACCCAAGGCTCAGAGGCCTGAGTGTCCTTGGATCCCCTTGTCCCTGAGCACCAACCCAAAGTCTGGCGGCCCTCCGTGAAGCAGCACTCAGAGCCTAACTCTGGTCCTAGCTTTTGCTTCATAGGGCTCTTGCAATTTCTGCCCCACCATGGGGCAGCCAAAGCCTTGAGCCCAATCCCCAGGGCAAAGGGCACCACAATGGGCTCCCCCATGTCAGGAAATCACCCCAGGTTTTTGGCCTCCTCAGCCCCCATGCTGACCTGTCCTCCAAATTTTATCTCTGCCACCCCCAGCTCAGCAGCCCCCACCCCACAACCTGAGTGCCTGGCTCTGCACCTGTGATGGTGTCCTGGAGGCAGCCCCAGCCAGGGGGCAATGCAATTACCCCCATGTTTCCTGGGGAACTTAAGGCAGAGGGGGTTCACTGATTGAAAAGGTCGCAGAGCAGGACTTGGACTCTGTATTGGAGACACTGAGGCCGTCACTGAGCCTGGAAGGCCTTTCCCGTCCAACTCCCACCTTTCCACCTTGTAAGCCCAGCACAGCCTAAGCCAGCCTGCCAGGATTCAAGTCTGGGCTCTGTCACTCACCAGCTTGGTGGCCTTGGGGAGTCCCGAACCTCTCTGAACCTCAGTTTCCCCATCTGTAAGAAGGAGACGATACAAAGAGAAACTTTCTCCTCAGGCTATTGTGAAGATGAAAGTAATAAATGAATGTGAAGCCATAGCCATGGTTTTGGGGCACACGGTTGTCCTGGGTCAGGGGTAGGGCATGCGGTAA
This sequence comes from Corynorhinus townsendii, assembly GCA_026230045.1. Taxonomy (NCBI): domain Eukaryota; kingdom Metazoa; phylum Chordata; class Mammalia; order Chiroptera; family Vespertilionidae; genus Corynorhinus; species Corynorhinus townsendii. Next base: position 13,589,549 of record JAPDVU010000014.1, read on the forward strand.
GGGTTGGGGGCGCAAGGTCAACATGTATATGGAATGGAGGTAGGCTGGTTGGAGGGTAAGGGCACTAGGCCCAAGCAATGCCATCTGCCCAGTGATGGCCGCTCCTGTGGCAGTGGCAGTAGCAGTAGCAGTGGCAGCAAATTGTGAAAACCACACATGGCCACAGAGGATGGCCTAAGCTGAGCCACGTGTTCCCTCCATGCCTGGGCCCCACCCCCACCAGCATGAGTGTGACCCATGCAGGCCCTGGTCCTGCCCCGAGACAAGACTCAGCCTTTGAGTTTCCCCATCTGTGAAATGAGAGGGGGAGCTGTGCTGGCCCTCCTGGGCAAGGTATGGCATAAGTAAAGGACTCCCTCGGAAGGCTGTGTTGTCATCCTTACAGGAGAGCAAGGCCAAGAAAGGGGAGAGGAGGCAGGAAATAAACAAGGACTCAACGCACTCAAACCACCAAAGAAGCAATAATAGGACAACAGAGTTGGTGGGCCCTGAAATGCTTAGTGATAGATGTGACGTCAAATCTTTGGGATGTGCCATTCATTCATTCCTCACACCGTCACCAAATTCTGGTTTGCTAGTGAGACAAACCACAACAGAAAGATCTGGACAGTGGGGACAATGAAACACTGAGGTCCAGGAGTCAGAATATCAGGTCCTGGGATGTTGATCATGGAGGGCTTCATGGAGAAAGGGACACGACACCAGGGTGCACCAGGATTTATGGGGACTCAGGTAATTAAGTTCTCCTGGTATAATGATAGGTGGGAAAGAGAAAATGTAATAAAATATAAATTAAAATAGAACGTAGAACATATAATGTTCTCCCCACCCCCACCCCCAGAGGGGAGGGAGGAGACCTGGGAGACTGAACCCTCTCCCCCCCAAGCCCATGAAGGTATCTGAGGGGCAAGCGGGAGTGAGTTGGGTTTTCTTTCTTGGAGAGGTTTCTCCGGGTGATTCAACTTTCCCCCATGGCTGCCCACGAATGGCTGGAAAGACAGGATTAAAAAAAGAAAAGGAGCCCTAGCCAGTTTGGCTCATTCGATAGAGCATTGGACTGCAGACCAAAGGGTCCCGGGTTCGATTCCGGTCAAGGGCACGTACCTTGATTACAGGCTCTTCCCTGGCCGGGGGCCTGGTCAGGGCGCCTGAAGGATGTATATCTCTCACATCAATATTTCTATTTTTCCCTCTCTTCTCTCTTCCACCCTCTCTAAAATCAATGGGAAAATATCCTTGGGTGAAGATTAAAATAAGAAGAAGAAAAGGAAAAGAATCTGACAGACCCGGTGCGCGCGTTCCTTGGGGTTAGCAAGGATCCCTGGGGTCCCAGGACCTGCCAAAGCGCCCATGGCCAGAAGTGCCCCCGGCTGCCTCCCCACACCCCGCGACCCGCATCAGGACTCGGAGGCCGCGGGCCGACCCCTGACCCCGATAGCTCCCACCTGCACTGCCGGGCGGGGCGGGGCGGGGCGCGCTGGCTCCCCGGCTGCAGTGTCGCCGCAGCGCCTGCCCCGCCCGCCCGCTCCTCCTCCACCCCCCCCCCCCCCCCCCCCCCCCGCTTTGCGGCCGCGGTCCCGAGCGGCTCTAGAGCGGACACCGGCGCTCAGCCCAGGTGAGCGCCCTCCCCGGCTCCCGGGACCCTGACCCCGCCACCCCGGCCCGACCCTACGACCCTGCCACCCCGACTCTGTTCCCGGGTTACTGCCCCGCACCTCGGGCTAGCCTGCGAGCTCGCGGTTCTCGGACCTGGGGACTGCGCTCTTGAGAGCTGAGGTTCGTCAGCGTGGGGAGAGAGAAAAGCTGGGGCGGGAGCGCCCCTCTCCTTCTCCCCTCCCCTTCCGGCCCTCCCCGCTGGCTGCGCGGCCCTACTGTGTGGCATTCCCCATTGCTGGGCCACCTGGTCTGGTGGGGCGACCTGGACGATGCGTGAAGGCTGCCTGAAAGGGCATCTCAGGTAGCAGAACTGCACGTGCAGAGGCAGGGAGCGTGCACAGAAGGGGTTGTGCTTGAGCAGGGGGGAGGAGGTGAGGAGCTTGAAGCCATCCGGAGGAAGACTGGAAGTCACCGAGGTCCTGAGCTGGGCTGGAGCCTCCGAGGGTGGGTATGAGTAGGGCCCCTGTGACCCTTGGTGAAGAGTGGGACCAAGAGAAAAGAAGGGGGCAGTGCAGAGGAGGGGGGAGATCCTCTCCAGCCTGCACTAGCTGGGGCCTGGGAGGGCGTTCTGGGACAGGACACAGGCCCCTAGTGGATTGTACAGGCAACTGTTAACAATCTTTTTTACATTGGGCAGCTATGGGCAAGGGACAGACAGCACTCTGCAAAAACTTGGGGTCCCACCCTGTCCAGTGTGGCTAAGGTGGTGGGAGTGTCCTCCTGAGCATGGAAGGGTCTTGGTTTCGATTCCTGGTCAGGTACATATGCAAGTTTTGGGGTTCCATCCCAGATCAGGGGGCATACAGGAGGCAACTGATGGGTGATTCTCTCACACATTGGTTTCTCTCTCTCTCTCTCTCCTCTCAAATAATAATAAAAAAAAAGACATATCCTCAGATGAGGATTTAAAAACAAACAAACCTGGGGTTCCCTCCTGCCATGTCCCTGGCAAGGATTTGTGCCTTTGCGTGGGGGTGTCTGAGCCTGCAGGAAGCAGGAGGACGCCAGGCTGGCTTAGCACATAGTAGCCCTGGAGTAGGCCTGGAGAAGGTTCCAGCCCCAGCAAATCTGTTTCCAGGCCCACGGTTCTGAGGGGGTCCAGACACCTGAGCACCTGGGAAGGGAGGGAACAGCCTAGCCAGGCACCTGGTGTCAAGGTGAGGTCCCACCTTTTCTGGGATCTGTGGTCTAGCAGGAAAGAGGTGGGCAGAGCTGAGCTAGAGGTGAAGCCAGGGCCTGGGAAGAGGCCTCCTTGTGCCCAGGGAGGGTGCAGGCAGTGCAGGTGGTGGCCACACTTTGCAAACCGACCTTGGTGATGAGCGGGGGGAGAGAGCATGGGTGTGCCCAGGTGGCCTTCGGGTGCCACTGCTTCCTGGGCTGTAATGAGTGCCACTAGGGCAGGTAAGATCAGGTGCCAGGCAGTAGGTGGTCCTTCCCCCACCTTTTCCCAGGGTCCTTGCTGGAATCTGGGCTGGACCTAGTAGACTTCAGCTGCACCTCAAGTTAGACTTCAGGAAGAATTTCCAGGGAAAGCGAATGGGAGGACTGTGGGATAGACTGTGAGGCAGTCAGCTGTAAACAGGGCAGCTAAACTTTTCTCCTGAGTCTTGCAAAGTCCAGTCTTCTGGGTGGGCCGTGCTGTGGCCTTGGCTGCAGGGATCTCTTTGTTGACCTGGTGACCCTTCCCCCAGCTCTGTGGCTTGCAAGGTGATATGTTGGCTTCTTGGGTCCCTGCCCATCTTGGAAGTAAGCGGGGAGGGGAATGGGCGGGCACCCAGATGCTCCTACCTGCTGCTTGCCTTTGGCGAGTCCTTGGCTCCTCAGTTTATCCATCTGCTGTTGGGCATGACCTCAGTGTCGTGGGCCTGGTGGGCATTTGTGAAGAGTGATGGTGGGGGTAGGAGCTCGTGGCTGCTGGGCCTAGTCGGTGGCAGCAGGACTGTGTGCCTGGGCTTGCCGCCCACTTCTGTTCACCATGGAGCTGGGTTTCCCTGGGGACCAGTGGACTGGCCCAGCCCCACCCACCTCTAGCCCCTCCTGGCAGCAGCTCCCCCTGGGAGGAGGGGTAGAGGCTGGGCTGCCTCCTGGACCCCTTGCCTGGCTTCCAGGGCCTGGCAGCCTGGGTCTACTTCTGGGCTGGGAGCAAGAAGCAGTGGCTGCCCTTAAAGGAGGTGGGTATCCAGGGCCTGGCAGCGAGGGTGGGTGCAGGGACCAGGGAGAACTAAACGGCATCCTGTTGTAGGAAGAGGAAACCCGAGGACCAGGAAGGCTCTCATCTGCCCGAGGGGACCTGGTGTTTGACCCCAGCCATGGTGGCCTCACTGGAGAAGGGAGGGTTGCAGGGCTCCCAGGCTGCAGGATGTTGAGGGGGCACCAGAAACGGGGGAGTTCCTGGGCAAGGTAGCTGTGGGGCTGGACTTAAAAGTCTGGCAGATTCCTCTGGCAGTGGGCACAGCCCAGGCAAAGATGGGAGTGGGGAGGAAGGGTGCTGAGCCTGGAGGGCCTCAAAGGGGAGGTGCCCTCCAGGGTCCCATTGTTCCTCTGGGGTCTGGCTCCCCTATTTGAAACATTTCCCAGCTCCCCACAGAGTCTGTCTCTCTGTGTTTCTACTCACATCCCCATCTAAGCCCTGACCCCTATAGATGCCCCTCTCTCTACCGCTACAGGTCCTGAAGGCAACTCCAGTTGGGATGGCAACATCAGGATTTCTAAGGGCCGTGCGGGGTCCAGCCCCACTGGGGGCACCCTAGCCTCCCACAGCCCACCATCTGTGCACCTGCCCCCTGCCCATTTGAGGGCCACTCGCCATGGGCGGCTGCTTCTCCAAGCCCAAGCCAGGTACCTCCTCTCTTCTTGCTTACCCCCTCCCTCCACCTTCTACCCTCCTTCTTTCCCCTCTCCATCTCTCCTCCCTCCTCCCTGCCACCTTCCTCCTCCCCCTCCCTCTCTGCCTCAGAAGTAGGTCAGGCTGGGTGGCAGCCGAATGTTAATGCGCTGCAGGCAGGAGGGGGTGGGGGGCCTGGAGCCATACTTCTGGCCCCCCTCCAGTGACCCTTCCTCTTTATTTTGGGTTTTGGGTGCTAGTGGTAGGAATAACAACTGGTTCTTTCTTGGAAAGGGGAGGGCAGGGTTCCTCCTGCCACAGGATGGGGAAGGGTGGCTGTGTCCCCCAGGGCCAGGGAAGGGGCCTCTGGGGCCAGATGTCCTCAGCCACTGTGGGGCCCAGGTTATGCACATTACCTCTCTGAGCCTCACTTTCCCTCTCTGCAAAATGAACCTGACCTGTCAGAGTTGCTGTGAGAGTGGAGTGGACAGATCCCAGGCCTCTTCACCTCTTCTGACCCCCGTGTGACCTTGGGCCACTTTCTCAGTCTTTCAGGGCACACTTTCCCATTTGTACAGGAAATCCCCACCCTGCCTGGCCCAAGGAGTTTCAGCGCAGGGTGCTGGAAGACCTGGGTGTGCTCTCTGATGGGGACTCTTCTCTGCTGGGCTCTCCCTCGGGCCCCACTTTCCCTCCTTTATCCTCACAATACCCAGGAAGGCAAGGTGTGCAGGCATGCCACAGAGGAAGAAACTGAGGCCCAGAGGCCTCCCTAGCACCTAGTCAGCGCCCCTCCCACCCTGTCCAGGCCACGCTGCCCAGGATGGCTCACCCCATCTCCCCTTACCTGATACCCATCGGCTCCATTACCTTGGAACGCCTGAGCCTTTTCTCCTTTTCCTGGGTCTGAGGGGAACTTGGGGCAAGAGGAGATGTGTGATGCCCTGCCAGGCAGAGGGACTCACCCACACCTGCCCTCCCCTCACTCCTGTGCTGTGGACACTCAGATCCCACCACCCTATCTGCCTCCATGTATGACCTTGGTAAATGATGTCCATTGTCTTGACCTCAGCCTTCCCCCATCCGAATCGGGCAGGAGGATGCTGGCTGGCCCTGGCAGGAGGCCCTGGGCAGAAGATGCCACCTGTAGTTTCTTTAAAGAAACACAAAGGCTGGCCTGCCTGGGACCCTGGCCCCAGGAATCCTAGTTAGCATAGGTCACACTTACCACACGAGAAACAGTGCTAAGAACTTGGCCTCTGGGGTCCAAATCCAGCCTCCCTTCCTAAGTGTGTGGTCTTGGGCAGATGACTTCACTTCTCTGAGTCTTTGTGTTCTCACCTGTAAAATGGGGCTAATCATTCTGCACCCTCTGCAGGCTGTTGCGCTTAGCACAGGGTCTGGCACATAGGCAGCACTTGCAAAACGTTCTTATGTCCTAATTTGGGGCTAGACTGGCTGCAGCCAGGACTCCCCTGTGGGACTCTGGCGGTAGGGCAGGAGCTCAGGCCCCAGGCGCATATCCTGGGCAGATCAAGGTTGAGACTCAGGGAGTTTCAGGGTGTGGGAGTGAGAGCATTTGGCCATGAGGGTTTAGCCGAGGTCAGAAGGGACCACAGGGAAATCAGATAAGTATATCTTTGTGCACATTCTTCACCTTCTACCTTGCTCAGAGCACATCAGCACACATTCCTTCCTCCCCATGCTTCAGTGGCACTGTGTTCCTTGTAGGAAGTGTCCCAGGCCAGACTTTTGCTAAGCTCAGAACTGGAAGGAGGTGTACCTCTCTTGGTATCTGGTCACCTGCCTTTTCTTAGGCCACAAATGCTACAGAAAGGCTTTCCCTTTTCTTCACAGCTGCCAGGAAGCTCGGAGCTAGCCAATGAACCACTCTGACCCAAGTGCATCTGTTGCGCTTCTGCTCTGGTTTACATATTGCATATGTTATCTCCTTCAGCATTCACTCACCCTTGGGCACCGGGAACCATGGAGTTGGGGTTGCTTTGGCTCCTGAGTGAGCAGAGACGCCCCTCCCCTTTCCACCACTGCTCCTGCCTTAATGGCTTTCAGTTAGATTGCTCCAGGCCGTGCCTCGGAGCCTTCTGGAAGGAGGTGGAGGATGAAAACAGCCTGGCTTGGCTCTTATTGGGCCCTGGCCAAGCTGCTCTTGTGAGCTCCCTCTCTAAAACTCACACAGCTGGTGTCAGCTGGGTTCAAAGTATTTTTCCCTTTAAAGCTTCTGAAAACATTCTAACACTGTTACATAAAGTGTGGAAAATGGAGGGGAAGCCCACTCCACCCATAACCACCCCCACCTGACACAACAGCTTCAGCATGTGGTGTGCCCAGGTGCCCCCCCTCTGCCCAGCTGGAATCATAGAGTGGACCTTCACTCCCGCTGTGTCAGGCCTGAGCTGGGGGCTGGAACTTGAGGATGGGGCTGCCCCCCAGTCTCCCAGGCCAGGCCAAAGTAGGGGATTAGCACAGCATGAGATGAGGGACATGCAGGGGCTGGGCAGCCAGGGGAGGCAACACCTGAGCTGTGTCTAGGTGGATGGGCAGGAGTTAGCCAGGGCCATAGGCCAAGGGAATTGCATAGGCAAAGGCTGGGAGGCGTGACTCTGGGATCTTTGCTTCTGGAGTGTCAGGCTGGAGGGTGTGGAGAGGGTGAGAGGTGAAGCCTGAGATGCCTGGAAGCTCTGGTTCCTTGGGAGTTGGGAGAGGAGCCTTCTGCTCCCTCATTGGGCCCACGCTGTGCCAGGGGCTTAGCTTTCACTCAACCTTCCTCCCTGCAGCAGCAGCCCAGGAGGCCGGATTACCACTGCTCAAGATTCTGTTTACTGTTCCCTTCTAATTGGAAAAATACCCCAGGCACATTGTAGGGAATTTGGAAAATGCAGAAAAGTATAAAGAAGAACATGACAGTCTCTGGCAGCTCTCCCCTAGAGTTGGCCCCAAGGGCAGGCTGTGGAAGGACCTTCCGTGTTGAGGCTGGTGTGTGGGTATGTGTGTGGGGGGCTCTGTGCCCTCTCTGCTCTGTCCACATGCACCCCCAGGCCCCAGACCCCTGCACATGAAGATGCTGAAAAACCAGGACTTGGTAAATGCTGAAGGATTCTCAAACTGGTGAGAAGAGCTATTTTTTTAAAGTTGAAATTATGTCGTGTACACCTTTCCTGAATTTTGAAAAAAATTTTCAAACCTATGGGGAAGTTGCAAGTCTAGAACAAGGAACCCTCCTCGATTTCCCATCACTCAGATGCACGGGCCAGGACCTGAGCTACACGAAATTTGGGATGCCCTGTTCTCACTTGAGCCAGACCCTAAACCTACCCCTGATACCTCAGGGATGCTGTTGTCCTCCATCAGCGACCGTGTCCTGGGAGTCAGAGCAAGACTCAGAGCACCAGGCCTTTTCCTCCACACAGATTCCTGGAGAAAGGGCGACTTCAGGGTTGAAGGAGTTTGGTTTGTGCCCCGCTCGCTAATTTTGTTATTGAAAATAAGTCATGCAGAAATCAGGCCCACCCAGCGCCCACCCTGCGGCCCCTGCCCTGCTTCATGCCTATCGTAAGGCTCCTTGCTGGTGGAGTGGGTGAGGAGGTGGGTGGGCGGGGGGCTCACCGTGCCCCCTACCTCCCCACAGTGGAGCTCAAGATCGAGGTGGTGCTGCCTGAGAAGGAGCGGGGCAAGGAGGAGCTGTCAGCCAGCGGGAAGGGCAGCCCCCGGGCCTACCAGGGCAACGGCACCGCCCGCCACTTCCACTCGGAGGAGCGTCTGCCTGCCCCGCACCCCTATCCTGGTGCTCAGGACTGCGTGGAGGCCGCTGTCTGTCATGTCAAGGACCTCGAGAATGGCCAGTGGGTGCTGGGCCTGGTACAGGGGTCAGAGGGCCCCAGGTGGGAGGGCAAGTACAAGCCCTAGGTAAGGTGGATGGGGCGGCCTGGAGGGGGCCCAAGGCTAGCTCCCAGCCTGGCCACCGCCTTGTGGCTTCTGCTGGTCTGGGCCTGCTCCCCAGAAGGCTGGATTCTGGGAGGAGGTGCTGGCAGGAGGTGGTGCCTCACCTCTGGCCTGAATTCTGAGCGCAGCCCCTTCCCAGGATGCGGGAAGTGGAGCTGGGCTGGGGGAAAGTGCTGCTCGTGAAGGACAACGGGGAGTTCCACGCCCTGGGCCACAAGTGTCCGCATTACGGCGCGCCCCTGGTGAAAGGTGAGTTGTCTGGGTCTCCTGAAGTGGGCTTGGCCACTGCACCATTAAGCCCCGGTGCCACCAGGCCCAGTCCAGCCTGGCTCCTCCCCGGGCCTCCAGTTCCTCACCTACTGGTGGGGTCTCCGGGGCGGGGTGGAAGGGCCAGCGGGTGCTGGGACACAGGAAACCTTGGAGAGGGGCTCCCGCAGGTGACCCCAGCTCAGCACTGCCTCCTTCCAGGCGTGCTGTCCCGGGGCCGGGTGCGCTGCCCCTGGCATGGCGCCTGCTTCAACATCAGCACTGGGGACCTGGAGGACTTCCCGGGCCTGGACAGTCTGCACAAGTTCCAGGTGGGGCTGGGTGTGTGGTGGGGAGGAGCCTAGGGGTGCAGGGTCAGGGACTGAGGCACCCAAAGCCTGGCTCTGAGCCCCTCCACTTGCAGGTGAAGATTGAGAAGGAGAAGGTGTACGTCCGGGCCAGCAAGCAGGTAAGGGTATGGCTTGGGCTCGGGTGAGAGGGCGAGCCCGAGGTGGGCGTCTGGGCCCAGGGAACAGCTTGTGCAAAGTCCTGTGGTGGGAGGGAGTCTGGTGAGTGTGGCCGGGGAGCAGAGTGAGGGCTGCAAGGGTGGGGAGGAGGCTGGACTGCTGGGATTATGGCAGGGAGGTTGGCGTGACCCCAGCTCCCAGCTGACCCCTGGGATTATGGCAGGGAGGTTGGCGTGACCCCAGCTCCCAGCTGACCCCCCCCCCCCCACTCTCTGGCAACTCCTAGGCCTTGCAGCTGCAGCGAAGGACCAAGATGATGGCCAAGTGCATCTCTCCAAGTGCTGGCCACAGCGGCAGCACCAACGTGCTCATTGTGGGCGCAGGTTGGTGTTGGGATCATGCGGGGCAGGGTGGGGTGGGGGAGAGGTGGCCCCTGATCCACACCCTGCCCCCTCAGGTGCTGCTGGTTTGGTGTGTGCGGAGACCCTGCGCCAGGAGGGCTTCTCAGACAGGATCGTCCTGTGCACGCTGGACAGGCACCTCCCCTATGACCGGCCCAAGCTCAGCAAGGTGGGGTGGGGTGAGTGGGGGATGGGGGCTCTATCCCTCTGGATGCAATCAGGCCCACTCAGAGCCTTGCTTGCTGCCCATTGGGGGTCCAGCCCGCTGCCCTCCGCTCATGCCAGGCCCCAGAGTTTGAAGATCTGGGTTTGTTGAGTTCTGTCCCGCAGCCCCTGTGTGACCCGGGGCTGGCTCCACCCTCTCGGGTCCCAGGTCCTCTGTTGCAAAATGGAACGATGGCTGCTTGGCTCCATCTCAAGCTGGCTCTCTCCTACAGTCCCTGGACGCCCAGCCTGAGCAGCTGGCCCTGAGGCCCAAGGAGTTCTTCCGAGCCTATGGCATCGAGGTGCTCACGGAGGCTCAGGTAGGAGCAAAGCTGGGCAGCCCTGAAGGGCGTGAGGTCGTGTAGGCTCCTAAAGATATGGGTGTGCTCTGCCCTCCTGGCCTTGCCGCCCAGGCACCCGGGGGTGCTCCAGGCCTGGGGAGGCTGCACTGGATCTCCTGTTTGGTGGGGTCCTGGACACATGTCCCAGGTCCCCAGTGTGGGGACATAGATGGCTTGCTCGGGGCTGGGATGGAAGAACCTGGTGGGACTTGGGAGTATAAGACGGGCTTTGAGGGAAAGGTGATGCCTGAAGCTTAAAGAGTGGGGAGGGCCCTGGCCAGTTTGCTCAGTCCTCAGGCTGAAGGGTCAGGGGTTAGATTCCAATCAAGAGCATGTACCTGGGTTGTAGGCTCAATCCCTGGCCGCAGTGGGGGTGAGTATGGAAGGCAACCAATCAATGTGCTTCTCTCACATCAGTGTGTGTCTCTCTCTCTGTCTCTCACCCTCCTTTCCACTCTCTCTCTAAAAAAAATCCTTGGGTGAGGATTAACACAAAATAAATAAAAAGAATGAGGAGGACTTGCCAGGTGAAGGAGGAAGGACAACCGAAGGGGCAGGAAAAGCCCCCTGGAGCTGCATAGAGGGACTGGCCAGGCCCTGGGGTGCTGCAGGAGCCAGAGTGGGTGGCCAGGCCCAGGTCCATGCTCTGTCTCGGGGGGATTGCAGGTGGTCACGGTGGATGTGAGAAACAAGAAGGTCGTGTTCAAGGATGGCTTCAAGCTGGAGTACAGCAAGCTTCTGCTGGCTCCAGGGAGCAGGTGGGAGTGTCTTCCCTGCTGGTCCCTGCTGGACACCAGGCAGGGCACCGGCCAGGATGGGTGGGCTCAGGGTGCCGGAGCCCCTCACTGACACTGGCTGTGTCTCAGCCCTAAGACCCTGAGCTGCAAAGGCAAAGAGGTGGAGAATGTGTTTACCATCCGGACGCCTGAGGATGCCAATCGCGTGGTGAGGCTGGCTCGGGGCCGCAACACGGTGGTCGTGGGCGCCGGCTTCCTAGGTCAGTGGCTGTGGATAGTGGGGTGGAGGTGGCCGCTCCCAAGGCAAAGCTGGCCCTGGGAGGTGCAGGGTGCCAGCCGCTGCCTACACCCTCGGCCCAGGGATGGAGGTGGCTGCCTATCTGACTGAGAAGGCCCACTCAGTGTCCGTGGTGGAGCTGGAGGAGACACCGTTCAGGAGGTTCCTGGGGGAGCGTGTAGGTCGTGCTCTCATGAAGGTGAGCCCACCCTGGCCCCCAGCTCCTCAGAACCCTGGACACCCAGCCCAGTCTCAGATGGGCTCTCACCTACTGCCCATGGCCCCCCTGCCCTGACAGATGTTTGAGAACAACCGGGTCAAGTTCTACATGCAGACAGAGGTGTCGGAGCTGCGGGCCCAGGAGGGAAAGGTGGGCCCTTCTCCCCGCCCCCCTGCCGCTCTCTGTCTCCTCTCCCTTGTGCCCAGGAGCTGGGCACACCTGCTCACCCGCCTACTCCCCACAGCTGAAGGAGGTCGTGCTGAAGAGCAGCAAGGTGGTGCGGGCTGACGTCTGTGTGGTGGGCATTGGTGAGTGGGTGAGCAGGCGGGCATGAGTGAGCAGAGCCTTGGGCCAGTCCCTTCCCTCCCTGAGCCTCAGTGGGTTTTTTAAAAAGGTTTTTATTGATTTTAGAGAGGAAGGGAGAGGGAAAGAGAGATAGAAACATCCATGATGATAGAGAATCATTGATCGGCTGCCTCCTGCACAGCCCACACTGGGGATTAAGCCCACAACCCAGGCATGTGCCCTGACTGGGAATCGAACCGTGACTTCCTGGTTCATAGGTCGACAGTTAACCACTGAGCCACGCTGGCTGGGCATCCTGAGCCTCAGTTTTCACAGCTATAAAATGGGAACCACCACTATACCTCTTCAAAGGGCTGTTGGGGAATGGGCACACTCGGCTTGGCCTCTGCCCACTCGTACTTGAGTCCATGGCCTGCCCTGTGAGGGTTGCAGGACACAGACATGCCTCTAGCTGGTCCCTGATCCAGTTGAGATGCCAGTTTGGGAAGGGACAAAGCTGGGGGTGGCGGCACAGGGCTGGGTGGCATGGTATGCCCACCCCTATCAGGGGGCTTCCTGGACTGCTTCTCAGAGGAGGTGATACCTGAGGCCTAGCGGGAAGCACAGAGGTCTATGGGGATCCAGGCAGAAGGGACAGGACACACACAGGCTGCAGGGTGTGCAGCCCATTGGATGGTCAGCCTGGGGCTGGGTTGTGCCAAGTGAAGGGTGTGGGTCATGCAGAGCAACGAGACAAGAGAAGTGGACACAGTGGCCCCATCCTGGCAGGTGCGGTGCCCTCCACGGGCTTCCTGAGGCAGAGCGGCATCAGTCTGGATTCTAGAGGCTTCATCCCTGTCAACAAGGTGGGGCTGGGTAGGGTGGGAAGGGGGCTGGGCTGGGGGCAGTGGGAGGCCCAGGTCAGGGCTCCTTTCCCACTCACAGAATCCTGTGCCCTCTTCCCACAGATGATGCAGACCAACGTCCCAGGCGTATTTGCGGCAGGAGACGCTGTCACCTTCCCCCTGGCCTGGAGGAACAATCGGAAAGTGAACATTCCACACTGGCAGATGGCTCATGCCCAGGGTATGGCCAACCCCATAGCAGGATAAAGTGGGAGGGGGGGGCGTAAGGGGGAGGCTGTCCCAGGGCCTCAGCCTCCCCCACGTCCATCCCTCAGTTTCTGACCTTGGGCCCTGATTGCTGGTTACACAGCCATTCAAAGCTCTGTGGTGGCCTGTCTGGGCCAGCCTCCTCCAGGTGAGCAAGCCCGGTGAGACCTCCCTCCTGTGCTAACTGGACACCCCTTTCAGACAGCCATAGCACCCCACCCCACTTGACCTTCCCACAACCTCTCCTTTTTAAAAAAAAAATATATATTTTATTGATTTTTTACAGAGAGGAAGGGAGAGGGAGAGAGAGTTAGAAACATCGATGAGAGGGAAACAATCAGCTGCCTCCTGCACCCCCCCTACTGGGGATGTGCCCGCAACCAAGGTACATGCCCTTGACCGGAATCGAACCTGGGACCTTTCAGTCCGCAGGCTACGCTCTATCCACTGAGCCACACCAGTTAGGGCACAACCTCTCCTTTTAAAAAAAATATATTTTTATCGATTTCAGAGAGGAAGGGAGAGAGAGAGAGATAGAAACATCCATGATGAGAGAGAAACATTGATCGGCTGCCTCCTGCATGCCCCAAGCTGGGGAGCGAGCCCACAACCTGGGCGTGTGCCCTGACCAGGAATCAAACCATGACCTCCTAGTTCATAGGTTGACGCTCAACCAAGGAGCCACACCAGCCAGGCGGACAGCCTCTCCTTTTCTGTTGTACTCAAAGACACACGTTCACCAGGGAGAGAGAAACGGATTTAGTAGGACGTGGGCTAGCTCCCCACTCAGTGGCTCTGTCTCCTTTGGGTCACTCAACTGACTCTGGGAACCCAGTTGTCTCATGCAGACCCCTGTGAAGTGGCCATCTGGGCCTGGAAACCTGGGGCTCAGTGGGGAACTTGTGCTCTCTGAGGAATGGACTTTCCCCCTCACCAAGCCTCTGAAGATGTGCTCACTGCACACACCTGGTCTAGGCCCCTAAGCTGCAGGTGCCAGCAAGTTAGCTACCTTATAGGGAGGACCCCAGACTCCTGCATCCACCTCCCCTCCCCTCCGCCTTCACGTTATCTGAGCCTCTGCTGCCTGAAACTCCACTGCTGGTACTAATTTCTGTTCCGATCCAAGGTCTGAAGTTGGTGCGAGGTTGTTTGTTTGTGTTTTTTTTTTTTTTTTAATATATATATATAAAATTGATTTCAGAGAGGAAGGGAGAGGTAGAGAGAGAATCATTAATCAGCTCCTCCTTCATGCCCCACACCCGGGATCAAGCCCGAAACTCAGCCATGTGCCTTACCAGGAATGGAACCCTGACCTCCTGGTTCACAGGTTGATGCCCAACCACTGAGCCATGCTGGCTGGCAGTGCTAGGTTTTAAGGAGCCAAAGGCTACTCATCAGTGTAATTAGAGTTTAATGGGAGGGTCTAGGGGACTCTCACAGACATCCAATCATAGGGCTCCAGTGGGGCTTCATGAACAGGGAAGCCACCATCGTTATTCTCTCTGGGGCCCCGGCTGTGGCTGCTCACCTGCCTCCCTCTTCAGACCCCATATGTCCTATGAGTTGCCTGTGTGCACACCTGAGATGGCCGGGCAGCCCCACATCCCCAGGAAACCCACCTTCCAGACCCAGGACCTTTCATTCACATTCTCCAGAGAAGCCATCTAAGTGGCCAGCTGTGAGCTAGGTGTCCCCCTTTGTACCAATTAGCTGCAGCCAAGTTTGGGCAGTGGGCTGCACAATGATGTGCCTCTGGACCACTGGGGAGGCGAGAAGGAGTAGCCCCATATGTGAGGGGTCCCAGAGAGCAAGGGCAGGCAGTGCCGGGGTGGTGGGGGCTAGGGTCGGGCTTTCACTATTCTGGGTCCCGCAGGACGCGTGGCGGCCCAGAACATGCTGGCGCAGGAGGCGGAGATCTGCACGGTGCCCTACCTGTGGACAGCCATGTTCGGCAAAAGCCTGCGCTACGCGGGTAACAGGAACCTCGGGGTGGGGCGGGGCCAGGAGCCTTTAGGGGCGGGGCTAAGGTGATAGCGGAGTGTAGGGGTGGGGCTGGGGGTTGGGGCGGGGCTACGAGCATCCTAGGGGCGGGGCCACGACAGCTAGAGAAAGTGGTAAAGCGCTCACTGGAGGCGGGTACAGGGGGCAGTTAGGAGGGCACAGGTCCCTGACCCGGTAGAGCCCCATCGCTTCTGCTGAGCTCATGTGGACACCGCCCGCCTGCCCGGCCCACAGGGTACGGAGAAGGCTTCGACGACGTCATCATCCAGGGGGATCTGGAGGAGCTGAAGTTCGTGGCTTTTTACACCAAGTGAGAGCAACGGGGCGGAGAGGGGCACGAAGCAGCAGAACTTGGTCGATAGTGGGAAAATCATTCCAGAGAAGCCTTGCTCCAGACGAGGGGTCTTCCCAGAGAGGTGGGGTGGACGGAGGGGCGAAGGGAGTGGCTAGGCAGGAGACACCGCGGAGGAGAGGTGAGGAGGTGGGGTGACAAGTCCACCTGCCACGCACTGACAGGACATTGTCTCTTTAGCACTGCTCTTTGAGGGGGGTGTGGATATCCCACGTTTACACTGAGCAAAGTCACGCAGGTAGACAGTGGTAATCCCAGGACAGGAGCCCAGCCCTGAACCCCACTGAGGAGTACGGCTGGAACCTCCATGGGAGTCCCAGAGTAGCCCAAAGCCCATGTTGGGCTAAAGTGCAAAGCAGCGAGGGTTGGGTGCTCAGGACATCCCTGTTGTCCTGGGTAAGATCCCTTCCTGAGTCCCAGGTGGACAGGAGTGAGTCAGGGTCTCTGAGAAGATTGTCAGGCTCAGCCACCCTCTCCACACAGAGGCGACGAGGTGATTGCCGTGGCCAGCATGAACTACGATCCTATTGTGTCCAAGGTGGCTGAGGTGCTGGCCTCGGGCCGTGCCATCCGGAAGCGGGAAGTGGAGTGAGTGTGGGCATTGGAGGCCTGGGGAAGGGGACAAGAATTCTACTGAAGGACTGGCTCAACCTTCCTATGGCAAGCAGCCGCCCCATAGCCCTCCAGGGCATCGTCCCGCCACTCTTGGTCCCCATCAGTCTGTGGCTGCTAGTGCTACAGGGGCCATGTAGGGCATAGGTTGTGATTTGGAAGTGGGCTGTTATATGTGCTCTTGGGAGACAAGGAAAAGGGCCATGTCCCAGGGCAGGGTCAGTGCTGTGGGGAGTGGTCAAGGCACACTGCTTGGGCAATCTCTGAGCCTGGGACATCTGACTGGACATGGCTGTGCTGAGCCTGGTGGAAGCAGGTGGGAAATGCAGCTGGTGGTGCCCCTGGGGATGCCCTGCGCAGATGTGGGTGGTTGTTCGGGGTCTGGGAGACACTGGACACCAGTCATTACCCTCATCCCAGCATGATATCAGTGGGAGTCCCCCTGTAGGTTTGACCTGCCTACAAAGAGCCTCCAGGGATGGGGGAAAGCCTGGAGGCCATGGGATAGGGGTAGGCTTCAGACTAGCAACAGTGGAGAACCAAGAGGGGACATAAATGACATGCTCTTCCCTGGCTTTCTCTGTCTCTCCCTCTTGCACTCGCAAAGGCTGTTTCTGCTGCACAGCAAGTACGTGTGTCCTGGCCTTCCTGTTGACTATTCCGAGCCGTTCCCCACTCAGCCCAGAGTCTGCACCTGATGGGCTTTCCCCTTTACCCAAGTACATCCCTGCTGTCCTCAAGGGCCAGCTGCTCCTGGTGCTGAGTGGGGAGCCTGCGCTCTTCTTCTGCCCTGACTCCTCCTCCCCTCATTCCTGCAGGACCGGCGACATGTCCTGGCTCACAGGAAAAGGATCCTGACCTTGCATGCAGCAGACTTGGGCAAGCATGCTCGGGCACCAGGGACAGAGACCAAGCCCTGGGGGCAGGTGCCAACCTCCAATTTCCCAGGATCCCCCAGGGCAGAACCTGAGCCCTTCCAGTGCTTGCCATCAGCTGCCTGGCTCACCTCCAAAGAGGCCTCCACTGTTTCCAAGAGATGCTCACCACCCAAGGTCTCGACTGCCACCAATGGCTGGCAGTGGAGGTGGGACAGGCCCTGCCTCATCTCCCTCTATTGGCACTGATCCCCTGTAGGAACCTGCAACATATTAGACATTATCTCAAAATTAAAACGCACACATTTGCAGATTTGTGTGACTTCCACTGTAATTGGGCAAACACTTATGAGGGAGAAAGCACACGACAGGGAGACAGGCACAACCATAGATTGTTTGCTTAGTGCCACACCAAGGAAGTTTGGCCTGTGAGTGCCCAGAAGAGGGAGCAACTGATTCTGCCCCAGGGGTTAGGAAGGGCTTCTCCACCAACCAGTGTCTTGGTTTTGGATATTGAGGGATGGGCATTCCAGGTAGAAGAGACTGCAGGTGCAAAGCACTTGAGAGAAGACGTGCTTTCTCAGAGCTCAGAGGCAGCACGCGTTTGGCAGTTTTGGGGGCACCTGCCCACTTAGGGCTGTAGGAGCTGGGTCCTGAGACAGACCTCAAGTTTCTCAAGGCAGCCAGAGCTTCCCAAATCCGCATTTCGCAGGTGAAGAAACGGAGGCTCTGCTATTAGAAATAAGAATCCAGAGCCTCTGCGTTACGCTGCCTCTCAGCCAATAAGAACAAGGAGGGTAGACGCGGCGGCTTTGGGCTGGGGTCCCAAGCAGGAAGGGGAAGAGTTGGCTGTCGGCGGAGGCCGCTGCGAACTCGGAACCGTCTACCAGGGACCCCGGGAGCGGCGGACGATCACGGCCGAGCCCCGCGCAGACAAGGCATGCCGGGAACAGCGGCCGCTCTCCGGGCGGTGTGTGGCAGGGCAGGCGTCGGGGAAGTGCAGTCGGACGGGGTTGGGGATCGGGTGCCGGCACTCGGTGGGGAGTTTCCCACAACCTCGGGTACCAAGTGCTGCGCCCGCCAGCTGGACTACGATGAGCTTTAAGCTTGTCGGGAAACGCTGACGGACCAAAGTGTGGCGCTAGCCGGATGTGCTGCGCCGTCGTCCCAGTGCACGCCGGGAAATGTAGTCCCTCCGGGCGGCCCAGGGCGGTGGCTGCGAGTCCCGCGGACCGGGTGACCGACCTGGCGTGGACCCGGGATGGCTGGGACTGGCGGCTCGGGGGGGCCGATCGGGGCCGGGGCCCTGGCAGGCGGCGCGCGGTCCAAGGTAGCCCCGAGCGTGGACTTTGACCACAGCTGCTCGGACAGTGTCGAGTACCTGACGCTCAACTTCGGGCCCTTCGAGACAGTGCATCGCTGGCGGCGCCTCCCGCCCTGCGACGAGTTCGTGGGGGCTCGGTACGGCGTGGTTCAAGGATCTTGGGGGGCGGGGGTAGGGAGGATGCCTGAGAGGGTTTCATGGTGGGTTCCAGGGTCAAGGCTGGGGCATATCCTGGAGTGGGATCTGGTAATGGAGGGAGGAGCGGTGGTGTCCAGGACGATGCCCAGGGCACTGGTGGGGATTTTGAGCGAGTCCCATAGTGGGGTGGCCAGGGGCAAGGTACTAGAGTCATCTTGTGGGTCTCCAGCTGAGGTCCCAGCTGCTCTGCAGTGGGATGAGGAGGCCAGAGAGTCTAGGACAATGACAGGGTCTCCACATGCAGGGTTATTTGGGGGTAGTGGTGGAATTTAGAGGTTTCTGTTCATCTTGATAGCTGAGAGGTGTTATCCAACTTCTGTGGCAGCCCCGGTGTTTGGTCTCATTTCTTGGGTGCCCCTGGGAGGGTCCTGGTCTCATTTCTACCCACCCCTCTTTTCTTTCCAGGCGCAGCAAGCACACAGTTGTGGCCTATAAAGATGCCATCTATGTATTCGGTGGAGACAATGGGTGAGTGAGTCTGAGCATCGGGGTGTTTGGACCAGGGAGGGACAAACATGGTGGTTTGGACGAGGCTTCTGCAGCTCCACTACAATCTTTACAAATGTTATTAGCCAAGCAGTCAACCTCCATTTCCCAGTCTGTAAGGTTCCCTGCACTCAAGGCGCTCAGCACAGCATCCAGCATAGCATATGCTCAGGTCACAGAAATTTCCCTCTTGTTCTGACTGAGTGAACAGAGCCTTGAAAGAAACACATCAGCCCTCGCTGCCACCCTGCCAGGCACTTTGCCTTCCTGCTCACCCTTCTGCTCTTCCTCTGAATCACCTGTGAGTGAGGCCTTCCCCGACCACCTGGACCATCTGCACCTCTTTCTGGCTCCATTGGTCCCAGAGCATACAGGTGTTTGTTAACTGCATTCTCCAGAGCAGGACCTGTATCTGGTTAACAGACAATTTTTTAAAATTTCTTTATTGATTTCAGAGAGGAAGGGAGAGGGAGAGATAGATAGAAACATCAGTGATAGGAGAGAATCATTGATTGGCAACCCTGGCATGTGCTCTTGGCGGAATCGAACCTGGGACCCTTCAGTCCGCAGGCCAACACTCTATCCACTGAGCCAAGCCAGCTAGGGCACACCCAGACAATTTAACAGATGTTAGTCACATGAAGGAATGAAAGACATTTCATGAGAATCCCCCAAACTGGAAAATGCCTGCACAGAGTGGTGGGTGGGAACACTTCCCCAGAAGTGTTCTGTAGCAGGAACTGTGGAGCAACAAGCAGAAATATTTTTGCTACAATGTGACACTAAGAAGCAGAATACAAATTTGTCTCAATACAGTTGTAACTTTGTAGAAGGACTGGGTACAAAGAAAGATGGCCTGTAGCCCTGGGGGGGAGGTGTGTGGGGGGGGGGTCAGGGAGGAGGGGCAAATGGGAGAGGGGAGGAATTACTGTCACACTCTGCTTCCCAGCTCCTGGCTTCCTGGCTGCATGGCCTCAGACAGGTCCTTTTATCACCCAGGCTGTTTCCTCTTCTGTAAATGGAAGTGGAGAGCTCAGCCATCTGGTGCAGACTGAGCTAGGCAAGGGGTGCCTGGCCTGGTGGGCAGGAGGTGTTGGACTCCCGTTGGGTTGACACCCTTCTTCCCTCTTAGTGACGGGGCGGGGTGGTAGCATGCAGGTTGTGTTAACAGGCGGTGTCATGGCCAGTGGATTTGTTTTCTGTTTTACTGTATCTTTTTTGGTTGTTTATTATTTATTTTTAATTGGATTTATTGGGGTGACATTGGTTAACAAAGTTATATAGGTTTCAGGTGTACAGTTCTAAAATACATCATCTATATATTGTATATTCACCATCATTTTATTGTATCTTTAAAGTGTAGTTGCTACACTGGCTTTGTGATAAAGAGGTGGGAGGAAGATCAGAGAGAAGGGAAGGGGCCTCCCCTGAGATGTGGGCAGGCATAGGCTGTGGGTGGCCAGGGTCATGCTTCGGTCCTGACTCCCAGTAGGCAGCCCCTGTGCCTGCACCAGCTCAGGAGCTTCCTTTGTGGTCACCTCTCTGGTTCCTCGGACGCCAGCCGGTGTCTGGCCCTGGCTAAGTCTCCTAGGACAACTCCCCCCACCTCCTGGGCTGCGAAGTCCATCTTCCCGGTCTCGGCTGGGCAACGCCCTGCAGAGCAGACCGGAACCAAGCCCGCCTCTCCCTGGCTGTGTTTCAGGAAGACGATGCTCAATGACCTGCTGCGGTTTGATGTGAAGGATTGCTCCTGGTGCAGGTGGGTCCCAGGTCCCTGCTCTTTCTCCTAGAACTTGGTAGCACTGTTTGGGGCCCAGATTGCCAGTGGAGTCACATTCCTGGAAAGGTAGACAGAAGCTTTGAGGAGGAGATAAGAACCGCGCCCCCCCCCGCCCCCCCCCCCCAACATGCCATGCCCAGTGTTCCCTTTATCTCTTGGGTTTCTTTCCCAGTCCGTGACTGAGATTGATTATTCTGAATCCTCTTAATTAGGGGATCTGTTTGATCTGGTATGGGTCCTCAAATTCTGCCTCAGGAAAGCCCTTCAGTCACCAAGCCTGCCTCCCAGGCTTGGAGCCAACACGGAGAGGCATCGTTCGATGGGTTCCCTGCCCCCTGGCCTCATGGGGCCCATCCTCTGCCCAGAGACCCCACACAAGCAGTGAGCATCATGCGGGCCCTGGCCTGCCTCCTGCAGATGGCCCTCCCCAGCTGTGCAGCTATGGACAAGACACTTGCCCTCTCTGAGCACTGCATATTTGTTCCCTGCGGTCTAGCCCCTGACCTGGAGCAGCTCACACCTGCGGGGGAGAAATAGATCCTGGGGTTAGAAGATACTGGGCTTCCTCTTGAGCTCTGCCATCTGCTTGTGCAGAAGCCCAGGTTCACCAAGTCCCTTGGGTGCCACGCTCTGCTCTGGAGCTCTGTGTGCAGCCCTCTGGGGTGGGGTCTGACCCCTCCCCCCCTTGACAGAGGAGGATGTCAGGGCTCAGGACCCACAGCTGCTGAACCTGGCATGCCAGGGTGGCATCACCCCACGCTGCCCACCTTGTGCCCAGGAGACCTGGGTAGCACTGGGATTGCCACAGAAATTTCTATGTTGTTTCTTTCACACTTAATTTTAAAGTATGGCCAATAGTTACAAATTCATTTTAAAAATCACTCTGAAGCCCTAACCGGTTTGGCTCAGTAGACAGAGCATCGGGCCTGTGGACTGAAGGCTCCCCAGGTTCAATTCCGGTCAAGGGCATGTACCTTGGTTGTGGGCACATCCCCAGTAGGGGGTGTGCAGGAGGCAGCTGATCAATGTTTCTCTCTAACTCTCTATCCCTCTCCCTTCCTCTCTGTAAAAAATCAATAAAATATATTTTTAAAAAATCATTCTGAAGATTTTACATTCTTTTTTAAAATATGTTTTTATTGAATTTTAGAGAGAGAAGAAGGGAGAGGGATAGAGAGATACAAACACTGAAGAGAAAGGAACATCGATCAGCTGCCTCCTGCCAGCCCCCACTAAGGATCGAGCCCACAACCCGGGGTTGCGCCCCCACTGGGAACTGAACCAGCGACTTCTTGGTTCCACACCAGCTGGGCAAGACTTTGCATTCTCTGTTAAAAACGGCTTAAGTAGCCCTGGCTGGCATGGTTCAGTGGTTAGAGCATTGGCCTGCGCACTGAAGTGTCTTGATTGGATTCCCAGTCAAGAGGATGTACCTGGGTGGCAGGTCTGACCCTTGCCCCCTGTCGGGGCATTTGTGGGAGGCAACCAGTCAGTGTGTCTCTGTCACATCAATGTTTCTCTCTCTCTCTCCCCCACCCCCTTCTACTCTCTCTAGAATAAATGGCAAAAATATCCTCACTCCTTGAGTGAGGATTTAAAAAAAAAATTGCTTAAGTATAAAACTGAAAAGGAGCTACCCCCAGAAAGCAGTATAAATGGGTTTTTCATTTGATAAGTAAAATTCGTGGACCACCCATGCTGCAGAGTAGAGTGCAGCTGTGAGTCGGGGGGTAGTGATGAGTCTAGAGTGGCTGGAAGACCTACTCACAGTCTACTATTAAGCTGAAAAAGCATATTGCAAAGTATCTACCAGATGACTCCATTCTAAAAAAAATCGCTCCGAGACACTATGCATAGGAAGGTGTAGGGGTGACTTCCAGATGTGGACAGGGGTTTCTAGCAAAGGGTTATATATAAATGTTAGTGCTGTGTGTGTGCTTTCCTTATTGGCAATTTTCTAAAAAGTTTCTGTAGTGATACAGTTATTACCTTCAAAATATTGCTGACACCCGTTGCCTCTTGTTCTCCTGCCAGGGCTTTCACCACTGGGAC
Source organism: Corynorhinus townsendii (assembly GCA_026230045.1). NCBI lineage: Eukaryota > Metazoa > Chordata > Mammalia > Chiroptera > Vespertilionidae > Corynorhinus > Corynorhinus townsendii. The sequence goes on from JAPDVU010000014.1 coordinate 13,611,959, forward strand.
CCCACCAGCCCCCCGCTACCACCACTCAGCCGTGGTCTACGGGAGCAGCATGTTCGTCTTCGGTGAGCGGCCGCTCACCTCCTAGGCCAGGGCTCCCCTGCCCTCCAGCAAGCCTCAGGCCCACGTGCTGTGCTTGCTGGCCTCGCTCTGTCCACCCTGATCCTCAGCCCGCTTTCCTGGGGCAGGAAAGGTCTGCCTCCATGACTGGGCTGGAAGGTGGCTTTCCCTTCCCGCCAGAGACAGGGAATGGTGTCCTGCTGATCTCTGTGTCCCCAGAGCCCAGCACAGAGGCAGGCACCCAGTAGGTGCTCCCGAGGCGTGCGGAGAAAGTTCTGGAATGCATTTCCAACGGGGCCGGGTCCTGCCCTCTCCTCCTGGGTTTGAGGGCTCTGAGATGCTGCCTTCGGTGTGATGATTGCTCTCTCTTCATTTAGGGGGTTACACTGGGGACATTTACTCCAATTCTAACCTGAAGAATAAAAATGACCTCTTCGAATACAAGTTCGCAACTGGCCAGTGGACCGAGTGGAAAATTGAAGGACGGTGAGAACCTGCTGACACCTTTGCGGTTGTTCTGCGGGCTCCGGCCCTGCAGCATTACCGTTGAGCCTGAGGCTTGGGTAGAAGGGACCCGGATGTCCTGTGCTGAGCGCTTCCGTGGTCCTACTTTGCGCGCACCCCTTTGATATTTGGTAGCACCTGGGAGAGATCTCTGCCCGGTGATGTCTGAATGCATCATCAGGGACCTGGTGCCACATGAGCTCAGCCCCTCCTGCTGTTGATTGTATCCTGACTGGAGTCCCGGTGCCAGCAGATGGCATGGTAGTTGGGGCCTGGCAGGACCTGCAGGGCTGTGGCCACTGGACCAGCCTTGTGGGGCTGTGAGGCTCGGGTCTGCACTGAGTGGCCTCATTCCTCCCCAACCTCATGCTCCAGGTTGCCAGTCGCCAGGTCCGCCCACGGTGCCACGGTGTACAGTGACAAGTTATGGATCTTTGCTGGCTATGATGGCAATGCCAGGTAGGTGGTGGCCTGGCCCGTGGGCACAAAGTGGGCTTTCTTGGTCTTGGACGACTCAGGATGGGGGTTTTTGTGAAGGTGGGTATGTGGGCGGGGCGGGGGGCAGGATGAAGGTGCTAGTCACTGATTGGAGCCCCTTTCCTACCCCCACAATGGTTAAAAGGACTGGCACCCCTGAGGCCCCTCCCAGGGCATCTGAGGGACATCAAGCCTGGCCCCTGTTTGTACAGCTGTCGTGCATGTCTCCAGAGCAAATAGCTGGGGGTCCTCAGAGCTGGGGGTGGGAAAGGTGGCCCCTTGCATTGCTGGGGTGGAGATACTCAGGCCCACAGCAAGAAATGACCCTAAGGGGTGAGTGAGCAGGTCATTGGCAGCAGCAGGGCTCAGTCTCGGCCCTTCCCCTACAGAGGACAACAGAGGGCTTGCCGGTGTCACAGGCATTTCCTCCTTATTTCAGCAAATTGGCTTTGCTGTGTTTTTCGGATTACAAAAGCAGCATGTGCTCATTCCCCAACACTTCAGCCTAATAGACACTCAATTTCTGTGAGCGTTGCCTCTCTGAAGTCCTACCCCAGGGACCAGCCGAGGGCTGACCCTATCCCCTGCCCTAGAGGCTGGGAATGAGGGCTTTCTTCGAGTGAGGCCTCTCTTCCTGCCTGGACTGGGCAGGGGACTCAGTGTAGCCCCCACACTCCCTCAACTGAAGCTCCGGCTTCATGGCTGCCCCAGAGTCCCCTGGTCAGGGTCCCAAGTGATGGGTTGTTCTTCCCTGGAGCCATCCCCCTGGCCACGCCCTGGCCCACCCTGCCAGTCAGCCCAGTGTTGGGCATTCTGACCCCTTTGTCCTCATGCAGGTTGAATGACATGTGGACCATTGGCCTTCAGGACCGAGAGCTCACGTGCTGGGAGGAGGTAAGGGGCTGGAGGGTTTTGGGCTGGGTTGTGGGGAGGCAGGGAGGTGAGGGGTGCAGGGGAACAGGGTGGGTACGGGAGGCAGGGAGGTGAGGGATGCAGGGGAACAGGGTGGGTACGGGAGGCAGGGAGGCGAGGGGCTTGGGGACTGGGGCGGGCTGGGGTGGAGGCTGCTTTGCTCCCTTTGCCAAAGCCCAGCCTTGACCTCTGCCGTGCCCTTCCCAATTCTAGTGGCAGTGGCCTAGTGACTAAACCCATCCTTACCTGAATAGTGAGGACAGCACGCCCCCTGCTGTTCTGCTGGCTGCTGTTTCCATTTTGCTCTACGGTCTTTTCCATTTTGCCTCGGGGGTATCTTTCTCCTTTAGTGATGACTTTAGCCCCCATTTAGGAGGGGATGGTGGGGCTTTAGGTTGTTCTATTAAAAAATGATGTGTGAACCCTCATTCACAGAAGAAACTAAAAGCAGTCCCAGCTCAGCAACATGAGCATAGACGTGTGTGCCGGGTCCCGTGAGGGCCCTGGCTGAGCTGCCTTCCGCCCCCACAGGTGGTGCAGAGCGGGGAGATCCCCCCATCCTGCTGCAACTTCCCGGTGGCCGTGTGCAGGGACAAGATGTTTGTGTTCTCAGGGCAGAGTGGAGCCAAGATAACCAACAACCTCTTCCAGTTTGAATTCAAGGACAAGATGTGAGTGCACTGGTGGTGGGGCCCTCGGCACCCCACGCCTGCCTCTGGAGCCATCCTTGTGAGCTCCAAGTAAAGCAGGCCAGCTGCCCTCCTCCTGCAGCGGGTGTGGTGACTTTAAACAGACTGAGCCCGAGGTCCCCTGCAGGCCCCTTGGGTGTGGCTGCAGCTCAGCAAGCTAGGGCCTGGGCGGCCTCCCTTTTTGAGCGAAGAACACCCCAGCCCCGTGAATGGCATGGTCAGGGCCACCAGTACCAAATGTGGCTGGCATAGCTCTCATATGGTGGAGGGTGCCTGGGCCCTGAGAGCTTCCAGCGTATGCTGTCCTTGACTGCTGGCCAGCCCTCGACCCCTGAGCTGGGGACTAAGGCGAGCGCTGGGCGTTGGCTCTGGGAGTTAGTGGAGGAGAAGAAAGGGAGTTTGGGCTGCAGGTCAGGGAGGCTCAGGAGGGGACTTGGAGCGCCCTAGGTGCCAGGGTATCAGCTGGGGAGGAGAAAGGCTGGGTGTTCTGGGCAGGGGAGACCCTGCTGATGCCTGTCTAACTCGCTTGTCCTGGGGTGGCCAGGCCTGGGGGAGAGCCACATGCTCACTGGCTCACTGCTCCGCCCTGGCCTGGGCCCTCAGGACTGGGTATGACACATGGCTCAGAGCAGGCAGGCAGACCTGGAGAAGTGAGGGCATGGGCAGAGGCCAGGTACAGCCAGACTGGGAGGGTGTGGGGCAGACATGCAGACTCTGGCCAGGTGGATAGGTGGCTAATCTGCAAGGGGGTCCTCAGGGAGGTGGCAGTATTGGGGGTCTGAGGGCTGCACAAGGGCCTGGGGGTACCTGTGGAGCAGGCTGAGGAAGGCACAGCTAGGGAGCTGCAGGATGAGGAGCCCAGGGTGATGGGGACGGGGTAGGAAGAAAACCATGGGAGATGCAGCCACCAGCAGCAGCCAGGTGGGAAGTGGGTGACTTCGGTGGCCCGGTTGGGTTGAGCCTGTGTGTGCCACCTTCCTCGCAGGCCAGCCTCCAGGCAGTTTCCTTCCTGCCTCATGCTTGCACCCTTTGTGCCCCCCTCCCCCAAAGAGGTGTGCAGAGCTGATTCCAGAGCGAAATTCAACAAGGGACACTGGGCAAATGCACTGCAGGCCCTCCCTCGGCCGGGAGAGGTCTCCCAGGGGTTCAGGGCACTTGGAAGACTGGGCCTGTGGTGGGGGGCCTCAAAGCCCAGGTGGAGGTCACAGGGGAGCAGGAGCCCCTGCCTGGCACTGGTTCCTTGTTGTGTGCTCCCAGGTGGACACGCATCCCCACTGAGCACCTGCTTCGGGGCTCCCCGCCGCCCCCTCAGCGGCGCTATGGGCACACGATGGTGGCCTTTGACCGCCACCTCTACGTGTTTGGGGGCGCAGCCGACAACACTCTGCCCAACGAGCTACACTGCTATGACGTAGACTTCCAGACCTGGGAGGTGGTGCAGCCCAGTTCGGACAGTGAGGTTAGTGCTGCCAGGCGTTGCTGAGGGGATCCAGGGCCTGTGGCCTGAGCTGTGTTCCTGACCCACCTGCTCCCATCTCCTCACACCTCAGGGTGTTCCTGGGGCTCCAGACAGCCAGCAGGAGCAAGGCCAGGAGGCCCTTAGCCTGGACCCACCCTGGCCTGACTCTGGGGCCCGGGCCTCTCTGCCTGTTCTGCACCTTGCAGCCTGTGGGCTCGTACGATTCCACTTCCCACCACGTTTGCATTGTGCGGAGGATGTTCTCCTGGCTCCCAACTCAGCCCTCACCCTGTGGCTCCCCCCACCCGTCCCTGCAGCGCTCTAGGTGAGGATGGTGAGCAGTCTCTGGTGCTTGCCTGGCTTTGCTGACTGGTTGCGCCCTGCGTGTCTCCCATCAGGTTGGTGGGGCCGAGGTACCAGAGCGAGCAGCTGCTTCTGAGGAGATGCCTGCCCTGCCCTCCGAGGACCGGGGTGGCTTCAAGAAGTCCCGAGATGTGTTTGGCCTGGACTTTGGCACCACCAATGCCAAGCAGCCCTCCCCACCGGCCTCAGAGGTTAGGGCCAATGCCCTTGTTACCGCTCCCTCGCCCTCTGAAGCCACACCTGTGATCAGCCCATCTCAGAGGTGGGGAGACTGAGGTTCAGAGTAAATGAGTTGAGGGCCAGAGCCCATGCCCCGCTGGCTGGGCCATGTCAGTGCAGCATGTGAGACCAAGCACCAGCTGTGTCCATTCTGGGTCACAGGGGCCCCGTCCTGCCTGCTCACCTACACAGGCCCTGCCTCCGGCCCTGTGCCTGCCCCTGTGCCCTGAGCCCTGCTCCAGCCCCTCCTTCAAAGCCAGTGGTGGCATGTCCTTAGCCACCAGATGACCACTCCAGGCCTCAGCCAGCCCCCTGCTGGAGACCCAGCCCTGCCCTTCCCCACCTTGCTGACTTGTCCCCCCCTCCATCCAGCTGCCCAGCGGAAGGCTCTTCCACGCGGCCGCTGTGATCTCGGATGCCATGTACATCTTCGGGGGCACCGTGGACAACAACATCCGCAGTGGGGAGATGTACCGGTTCCAGGTGGGGCTCACAGACTTGCGGAGCAGGCGGTTGCCTTATGAGCTGACTCTGCAGGGAGGCCAGCCAGGGTGAATGGGCCCTGACGATGGAAACAGACCCAGTGGGTAGGGGTGGAGCTTGTCCAAGGGTGTCCAGAGCCAGGGCTGACCTGGTGGGATGGCAGCCTTTCTGAGGAGCCTGGCAGCTGGGGTGGAGAGGGGCACCCTAGGCTGAGGCAGTCAGGAATCTCAGTGCAGGGTGCCCCTGGTGGGCAGGCGGGGGCTCATTGCAGAGCCAGTAGAGGTCTGGGAGCCACCTGGGTCAGTGGAGGGAGCCAGGCTGAGCTGAGCTTGGCATTGGGGCCTCGGAGGGGGAAAGCCAGGAGAAGAGTGCCTTTACTTGGTAACACCTGGTCTCCTCCACAGTTCTCCTGTTACCCCAAGTGCACGCTCCATGAAGACTATGGGCGGCTATGGGAGAGCCGCCAGTTCTGCGACGTGGAGTTTGTGCTGGGTGAGGTGGGTGCCCTTTCTGTGTATGGAGGAGTGGGGGCTTCGCACCCAGAGTCACGCTGGCTGCCCACTGGTGCCTGAGGTCCTCGGGCCCCCGCGCTGGCTGGGCCTGTGTCCCTCGGGGAGAGTATCTATGCCCTTCCACCTGTCGTTCTTGCTGCAGAAGGAGGAGTGTGTTCAGGGCCACGTGGCCATTGTCACAGCACGAAGCCGCTGGCTCCGCAGGAAGATCGTACAGGCGAAGGAGCGACTGGCCCAGGTGAGGTGCGGCCCTGCCTGGCCCTGCCTGGGCAGCAGCATTCCTGGGGTGCCCTTAAGCTCCCCTTTCTCTTCCCACAGAAGCTGGAGGAGGAGGCAGCTCTGGCTCCCAGGGAGGCCCCTGCTGTGCCTGTGGGTGGGGCTCGGCCACCTTTGCTGCACGTGGCCATCCGAGAGGCCGAGGCCCGGCCCTTTGAAGTGCTCATGCAGTTCCTCTACACTGACAAGATCAAGTACCCGAGGAAAGGTCTGCCTGGGCTGGGGAAAGCAGGAACGGGGTTGGGGGTGGTGGTGCCAGTAACCCTACTTACAGGTGGGCAGCCTGAGGCTCAGAGGCCGAGATTACCCGTGTGTAGCTCAGTTACTGAGTTGCTGCCTAGTGGCCCCAACCCGCACTTGTCTGTAGAGGGAGCCGGGGCCCTGTCCTCCCCTCGCTCCTGCCCAAGGGCTCTAAGGCTCAGGGAGCTCTTGGCGCAGGCCATGTGGAGGACGTGCTGCTCATCATGGACGTGTACAAGTTGGCGCTGAGCTTCCAGCTGTGCCGCCTGGAGCAGCTGTGTCGGCAGTACATCGAGGCCTCCGTGGACCTGCAGAACGTGCTGGTCGTGTGCGAGAGTGCTGCCAAGCTGCAGCTGGGCCAGCTGAAGGTGCATCGTAGCCCACCCCGCCCACTGCTGCAAGCCCCTTGCCCGGTCCGGTGCCCTGTTGGGGCTGAGGCCTGACCCTGCCCGTCTGTCCGGCCTGTCTGTCCCAGGAGCACTGCCTGAACTTCGTGGTGAAGGAGTCCCACTTCAACCAGGTGATCATGATGAAGGAGTTTGAGCACCTCTCATCCCCTCTGATTGTGGAGATCGTCCGGCGGAAGCAGCAGCCACCATCTCGCGCCCCCTCAGACCAGCCCGTGGACATTGGTAGGAAGCCTAGTCCTTTCCCTGCCAGGGGATGGTCAGGGAGCCTTCATCTTGGTCAAGACTGGGAGCCATGGAATCACCTGCCAGGCTCTCAGGCAGGGGTGGAGGGGTGGGTGCAGAGGACCCCAGTGTGTTCCCCTGGTACAGGGGCAGGGGCAAAGAGGGAGGCAGTTCAGGCTCAGTTGAAGCAATAAGGGCCAACTCACCGGGCTTTCCACAGTGGGCATGTGCCTGCGGGTAGGGAACCTCCTGAGCCCATTTCTGCCAGTGACACGGGGCACCTCTCTGGTAAGGATGCCTGCCCTGCATGATATTAGGTCTGAAAGCCTCTCAAGTGGGCGATGTGCTCAGCATCACAGTGGTTAGTCACCAAGCTTCTCTTCAAGCATGCTCATGTCTGGGGCCCAGTGAGGGGTGAGCACAGCCTGCAGACCTCAGATGCTCCCACTGCCTTCCTGTGCCCCCCTACGTGGGAAGGAAGGACACAGGCTCCTTCATCCCCATCTCTCTCTGGGGCCTGTGCTGACCCTGGTCACTGCCCTGGGCAACACCACAGCAGGCACACAGGGCGTGCCAGGCCCAGAGGAGGGCTCAGTGAGCTGAGTTTGGGAGATTAGACTCGGGGGTGGGCATGCCTGAAGGCTGTGTGTGGAGCTGAGGACAGGGCCTGATGGTGCTTCAAGGGCCAGAATGAGGCCTCTTGCCTGGAGGAGGTTCATTCAGGGTGGCAAATGGGGAGATGTGCAGGAGGAAGTGCTCTGGGGCCCTGAGGCCCGAGTCAGGAGCAGGGTCTACTAAGGGGCAGGAGGTGCCTGCTCAGGGTCCCTCCATGCCCCTCCAGGCACATCTCTGATCCAGGACATGAAGGCATACCTGGAAGGGGCAGGCGCAGAGTTCTGTGACATCACGCTGCTGCTGGATGGGCACCCTCGGCCAGCCCACAAGGCTATTCTGGCTGCCCGCTCCAGGTGGGTGAGGGTGCGGCTACCAGGCAGGTTGGGCCCAGGCAGGCGCTGGCTGCATCCACTAAGAGCCAGGCCTCTGCCACCCCCTGTCTGCAGCTACTTTGAGGCCATGTTCCGGTCCTTCATGCCTGAGGATGGGCAGGTAAACATCTCCATTGGGGAGATGGTGCCCAGCAGGCAGGCCTTCGAGTCCATGCTACGCTACATCTACTACGGTGAGGTCAACATGCCTCCTGAGGACTCGCTGCATCCTCACCTCCGAGGGTGCTCCCAGGGCATCACTGGGGCTCCCAGCATCAACCTTGGACAGCCTGGCTGGCTGGTCTTGGCTGGGTGATTTCCCGAGGACTTTTGGTGCCTGGTGCTCTCCTAGGGCTCTGTGAAGTAGTTGGTCATGTGGCACTGAGGGGTTTGTAACCAGGAGGGACAGTGGGTTCTAGATCTCGTGACTGTTTGGAGTAAGGGATTGGTCATTGCTATGTGACAGGCGAGCAGATGGACATAGAGTGATTCCTGGTCATGGCACTCCCGTGGGGTGCAAGGATGCCCTTTAGGGCTCTGGGAGACTGTGGCCAGTTCTGCAAAGATGCATAGGAGTGTTTTCCTGGGGAGAGGATGCTGTGGTTTTTGGAATCTCAGTGGGGCTTTTGACCCCTAAGTGGTCAGAGTCTGTGTAGAGATCAAGCCAGTGATCTGCCTGGATTGGAGCCCATGCCAGACTCTCCTGGTGGGGCAGGTCCCCTGGCTCTGAGCATGTGCAGTCTCAGGTTTTCTCTGCCTCTGGCAGGCCAGGGCTCCAGAGGCACTGTCCCCTGGGAGGAGGGTGGTGAGCGGGAGAATGGCTCCTTTGGCAACAGCTCCTTAACCAGTTCCCCCAGCTACCTGTTCGCGGCCCCCTACTACTACGGCTTTTACAACAACCGGCTGCAGGCATACTGCAAGCAGAACCTGGAGATGAACGTGACGGTGCAGAATGTGCTGCAGGTAGTACACCTGGTGCCTGCTGGCCTCCCTGCACCTGGACAGGTGGGTGAGAGGTGGGGCAACACCTCAACGAACCTGCCATTCCAGATCCTGGAGGCGGCTGACAAGACGCAGGCACTGGACATGAAACGGCACTGCCTGCACATCATCGTGCACCAGTTCACTAAGGTCAGGCCCTCCCGGCTCAGCACTCACTGCTCACCCCTCATCTTCAGGACCCTCTCCATGGCAGCAGCCATGGCCAGGTGGGGGGAGGGTGCCCAGAACCTTGCCATCTTCTACAGCAGTAGGCCCTGGGGATAACCAAGCAGAGCCACTCACCCTCTGGCCATTACTCACCCCATCTTTGAAGCCCACTCAGCCCTCACATGAATCCAGTTCCATCCTGTTCTGGCCTTTTGGTCAACTCCCACAGGTCTCCAAGTTGCCTACGCTGCGCTCACTGAGCCAACAGCTACTGCTCGACATCATAGACTCCCTGGCCTCCCACATCTCCGACAAGCAGTGTGCAGAGCTGGGTGCCGACATATGAGGGCCCAGGCAGTGCCAGCCCACAGATGGAGAATGACTATGCCTGCCTGCCCCCTGCAAAAACTGTGTTGGCAATCCTCAGGTCTGTGACAGTGGTCAGACCTGCTGGCCAAAAGACAGGGTGCCCAGAGCCGCAGAAGAGAGCTGAGGAGACACGGGGGGCTCCAAATGCCCCATTTCACAGATGACAACACAGGTCTCACAGGATGTGGATGGTGAAACAGGCCCCCAGGTAGCATCCTCTCCTGGGATGGAGGCATGGGTGAGAAGCTGGGGCTCAGTGATGATAGGAATCGGCAGGATTCCTGGCCAGGGCCCAGCAGTGGGGAGAGCCCATCATGGAGCAGATTTTGGGGTCCCCATCTGACAGGGACCCAGCATGGTTGTGCATCTGGCTAGTCATGTCGTGAAGGTCTCTCCAATGTGGGGGTCACACGGGCCCCCTCACCAAGGTTGGTATAAGGGGTCCCTGGAGCTTATGCATGGGCACCTGTGATGGGCAGATGGAATCTGATTCAAGATGAATTTTGGTGCCCTTCAAAATGAATTTTGGAGTATGAAGGGCCCTGAGGCCAGTTCTTAGCCCACAGGGCCAACCACTCTGGACTGGGTCTGGATTCCGGAGGGACTTCAGGATCCCACATTACCTGTGTGCCCGTCCCCGTGGGCTGTGCCGAGAAGTCAGTAAAGATGCCCCCAGTCCCTGTGTATCACTAAGTGTTCTGTCATAGGCATGCCTCCATTGAAGCCACAGCAGTGCTAACTACTACACACACCTTGCTGGTATGGTCCCCACCGGTGGGCTCTGGCTTTAGCCTTTGGCCCTCCCACAGCTGTGGATGGGCCATGTGGCCCAGTTGCTTGGGATTGGTCAGTCTTGCCTGGTTCTCTGTCAGCAACTTCTCACCCCCACCTGAGGCAACCGACACATGGAGGAAGGGGCTGTGGCAGGAATCCAGGCTGGCTTCTCCCTCCTGAGCCTAAGCCTGGGGCTCCTGCATGCACTGGAAATGCATCCTTTCCCGTCCCCCCACAAAAGGCCGTGATTCCACTCCAATGCGGAAGGCACTGTCCAGCCTCCTTTCTGGGAACAAGAATCCCAGGAACCCTTCTGCCTCAGCTTCTAGGACACCACTTTGGGGGAAATGATCTTTCTTCCCTGCCTTAGGGCTCACTTCCTTCCTCTGGCTGTGCCTTGTGCAAACGCAGCACCTGCCACTCAGCCCTTGCTGAAGAGCCTGGATGTAGACAGGGAGCCGCTGTGGCAGGTGAGCACCCTTAGGCAAGGGAGCCCATCCATAAAGCAAAATGAGCTTGGGGACAATCTGCAAATCCTGCTTTACAGTGGACAACTTGGGACCCTTGTAACCAGTCACTTGACTGTCTTTTCTAGACATGCTGTAAATAAATGAAGCCACATAAAAAGCGAATTTCAGAACACTGTGTGGCAATTCACAGGACTAGAAAGAGTTCAGCTGTGCTCTTGGGGCTGTTGTGGCCAAGGCCCAGCAGGGAGATATCACCTGTGCGGTTCAGGTCGCCCCATGCACTAAACTGTTTGCTATGATTACAGATGCAGGGAAGCCTTCTAGAGGCTTTTAGTCAAGTTGAATTAAAATGGGGACACAGATTGAAACCAGGACTGCTGCTGTGTGCTTCCCCACTTCTCCAGACCTCCAGGGGCCAGAAATGTTGAGCCTTACTATTTGCTAAGCATAGCAGTCCCAGGAGGTCAGAAATTATCACTTTTGTCCTGATTTTCAGATGAGATAGGCCCATCTGAGTGGGGGCTGGCCTTCAGGCCAGGACTCAGGCTGGAAGCCTGTTGGGTCCCTGGAAAGGGACTTTCTGGCTTGGGTTTTAGGAGTATTTTTCAAGAAACCAGCTTGCGTTGGCCCCTGTTTCAGATGCCAAAGGAAGGGTGCCTAGTGCTGCCCCAGCCTCTACTTATACCATCACGACCCTCAGAGAACCTGTGGAGCACGAAGCTGCATGGGGAGGCGTAGGCAAGAGCTGTACTCCATTATCTGCAGCCCAGAGCTTGGACTCCAGGGTCTGAGCCTTCTGGGGGCTGCAGCCATTGACTGGGGGAACAAGCCCAGTACTGAGGGAAGGGCCCCAGCCCTCAGCTGAACCAGATATAGGGCCTCCTAGAACCCACTTTATTATGGCATCTGGTAGGTCTGGTGGATGCAGCTCAAAGCAGGTCCCTTTCCAGGTGGATTCTGAGGAAGAGGCTGGAGCCTTGACAGGCAGCCCCTCGTCAGCCGTGGGTCCAGTGGCCCCTCACTCAGGTCATGCTGCTGCTCAGCTGCATGGCAAAGTCCTGCACATGTTCCTTCAGAGTCTGGCGGGCATCTGCCTGTGCCCGCTTCTCCCGTGCCCTCTCCTGCTGTAGTTTGGTTAGCCGCAGCCGCAGTCGCTGTTCCCGTCGCTTGCAGGCCTGCAGCTGGCGCTGGGCCTTGTCCAGGGCATCGAGTGCAGCCTCAGCCCTGCGCTTCCAGAGCAGGGCACTGCCCACCTGGTAGCTGTGCTCATTCTGGATGTAGGCTCCAGCAGGTGGTGGGAGGCGCAGCATGTAGGCTGAGGGTGAGACAGGCCGCGGCTCGAGAGGGGATGGCTGCCGCTCTGGCTCCCGCTCTGGTGAGGGCTGGGCGCTGCAGCCTGCTTCATCTGCTTGGGCACCCAGAGGCCCCAGGAGGTCTGAGAAGGGACTGCTGAGGCCAGGCTCCAGCCTCCCAGTAGGGGAGGCAGGCAAAGCAGCAGGTGCTGAGGCCTCTTCCACAGGAAAGCAGGTGACATCGGCAGGTGGAGGTGGAGAAAAAGGAGTTGTCGGTCCTCGGCCCTCAGAGCAGCTGTGGGGAGAGACTGACACGTCAGGCTAAAGGCTTGCCAGACCCCACTTCACCAGCCCCCCTGAACAGGAGCATCAGCCCGCTCCATAGGCTCAGGACCCTGTCCATCACTGCTGCTGGTAGACACTCTAAAGCCCAGTCCCTCAAAACTGGAGTGGAGCAACCCTCACCCATAGCACATACCGCTTCCTGCATCGCCGGAGCCGGCTGACATCAGGGGGACCAGGTGGGTAATTGTGCCCCTTGGTCTTGGTTGTCCGGCGCAACTTGGAGAAAGACTCAAATATCGTGGGAACTGCCCCCTCCTTCAGCCTGTGATACCCACTGTTGGGGAAAGCAACCTGGATGAGATAGAGAATGAGCACTGCCACCCCCAGCTGACCTGCAAGGGATCAGAGTGAGCATGCCCTCCAGCACCCTGGAGCAGGCTCTCCCGTGCAGGACTCCTCAAAGTTAAGGTGTGTAGAAAGGCTCCACCAGAACTGGGTTGACCAGCCAAAATGAATTATTTCATTTGTGGACTTGGTGGGAGGACTGGGGTTCTAAGGAACACCTGCTGGAAAAGCTAATGTTTTCCTCTTGTGTCACTGGCATAGCCATCCTGAGGGGGTGGGTCTTACTGTCCTCATCTGCTGGAAGAGGAAGATAACTGAGGTACAGAGCTGGGATGAGACAGCCATCCCTGAAACTAGGTCTGCCTGTCTTCGTGCCAAGTGATTCAGGAATCTCCCTATCGGGCCCTACAGATACCCCAATGCTGGCTGGCAAGGAGGCTCACCTGATTCCCACCAGCTCAAAGCAGTTCTCCTCGAAGTGTTTGGAGCAGAAGTAGATGTACTCGGATGCTGGGTCCCATAGGCCCTGGCCGCTGGGGTCCAGCCTCTGGCAATTGGCCAGCCACAAGCCTCGCCTTGGGTTGTCCTTTTTGGGAAGTCTGTGGAGCCACAAACCTGTGAGCCTCAGGCTTCCTGAAGCCCTGGGGCTATGCTGCCTATGTTACCAAGATGGGAAGAGCTGGCCCTGCACATGCTGCCAGGAGACCGCCCTTCAACCCTAACAGGGAAGCACCGTCCACCACAGCACAGATGCGGAATCTGGGCCTCAAAGAGAGGCACAAATTGCTCAGCGTCATCTAGTAGGTAAGAGTCACAGAGCAGAGAATTCAAGGGTGAAGGTGCGTCCTTCCTTTCCCATCCGGACTCAATTCCTCCTAGATCGTCCGCTTCACCCCCTCCCTCCCACCCACCCACCCACCCACAAGTTCAAGCTTTGCCCCAGAGAACGCATACGTGCAATTGTGGCTTCACGCCAGCAAAAAGCGCACATGCGCACGTCAACCTGCGGGAGCCAGCACGCACGCGCGCTGACCTGTGGAAGGAGATGCCGCGATTGCGCGTCTCGCGCGTATCCCGAGTGCAGCAGCCGGCGGCGGAGCAGTGACGCGGCATCTGGGAAAGAGGCGGGAGCTTGGTCGCGGGCGGCTGTCCGGCCCGTAGGGGCCTCGAGCCCCCAGCCGCCGCTCCGGTTCAGGCGGCCCTGGCTTGCCGAGTCTCCCACTGCCCGATTTCGCTCGAGCCCCTTCCCAGCCCTGTCTCCGGGCTCCCGTCAGCGACACTCACGGTCTCGCCATTGCTGAGCCACCGGAGTCTCGCGAGCTGTGGCGAGTGGCGGAAGTTGGTACCATAGAGACTGGGAAGTACGGGACGCTGGTCCGAGGGGCGGGACTGGTCCCGGAAGCGGTGGGAGCCTGGGGTCGCAATTGTGGACGCTTCGTTCTAGGCTCCTCGTAAGCCTTCGTCGTCGCAAAGTAGGCCCCTCGCCTTGCCCTTTTGTGGCTATTGGCTGTCGACCGGTAGTGCCCTGGGGCCGGACCATGCATTCTCGGAGGTCCCGATTGCAAGAGAAGAAACTTCAACGGCAAGAAAAGGGGCCTGGATTTGAGTTCAAACCTGACAAAAACTAGTGCTCACGACTTCTGGAGCGGTGCCTCTAATTGGAAGGGTCGGGAGTGGCCAGTGATTCCGTTCTGGGAAATGTGATGGGCAGAAGCTCTGTGCTAGCCACTTCCCTCAGGTACCTGAAAGGGGAAAGCTAAGGGCCTTCCTAGAAAGGGAGGTCAGAAATTGGGTTTGTGCTGGGTGGGGCTGCCTCCCTGGCCCCGCCCACAAGGCGGTAAACTTAGAAAAAACCGGGTTACTATTCCATTTTCCAAAGAACATGAAGTATGGAACGAAGGCCTTAGGAATGTTTAAATTTAAAATAATTGGGGCACGTTTTCTTAATTTCCTCAGCTGTGCTTTTTGAAGCCCTTTCAGGGGGTAACGCGGTAAATAAACGTATAGTTTTTCAGTTTGAAAGGAAATGCTTTTCCCCTACAAATCCACTTGGGAAAAGGCAAGTATTGAAAGGGCACAGCAGGACTGACTCCATTTTGTACTGTGTCCTCCATCTTCTGTAACTATGTCCCTGACATGACCCCCTTCTCTAAGAAAAAGCACAGAATGTGTCAGTTACCCAGCTCACCCTTAAGTCAGCCAATGGGAATGCAAGGGGAACTAACCCAAGGCCAAAAGTATGCTGAACGCTTCCTGTCTTTGTGTCACTGGACCCTAGCCCTCACCCAGCCATCCTGCCACTGTGTCGGTATAGGTGGAGAGACGGAGCTCGAGCTTGAATAAAGGCTCTTTGCTTTTGCATCGGACTCGGCTTCCTGGTGGTCTTTGGGGATCTTGAAATCTGGGCATAACAGTATCTGGGTGGGGAATTTTGTCAAAGTACAGCACAAGGGACAGATGATGCTTCAATACAGAAACTTTAATAGGTAAACATATCTTGTAATGTTACAGTGTGTGTGGTGGGGAATATAAAGGGATGGGTGCCCGCACAACTCTCCCATTCAGTATTCTTCCCCTTCTTCAGCCTCAGCTTCCACAGAATCCACGCCCACCTCTTCATAATCCTTCTCCAGAGCTGCCAGGTCCTCCCGGGCCTCGGAGAACTCCCCTTCCTCCATGCCTTCCCCCACATACCAGTGCACAAAGGCTCGCTTTGCGTACATGAGATCGAACTTATGGTCCAGGCGGGCCCAGGCCTCGGCAATGGCAGTGGTGTTGCTCAGCATGCACACAGCCCGCTGCACCTTGGCCAGGTCTCCCCCAGGGACGACGGTGGGGGGCTGGTAGTTGATGCCCACCTGCCAGAGAAGGGGAAAATAGAGTGAAGTTTGTATTGTGGCCTCAGAAATGGTAGCTTGTTTTTCAAAACTGGAGCTGTGGGCCCAGTTTAAATTAAACCCTAGAGAAACTGGTACATTAGTTTTTGGCAATATTTATCAACATTTAATATCCTTTAACTGTTTACTTCTTTATAAATTTCTTTTGATTGATTGGTTTTAGAGAGAGGCAGGGTGCAAGAGAGAAACATCAATTTATTGTTCCACTTACCTATGTATTTCATTGGTTGATTTTTGTATGTGCCCTGACTGGGGATTGAACCTGCAACCTTGGCATATAGGGACGCTGCTCTAACCTACTTAGCTATCTGGCCAGGGCCGATCATATACTTCCACTGTTTGGATTTACTCACACAAGAACACAAAGCTAAATGTATAAAGACTTCTCTGTATTTAATTTAAAGTACTGTTTGTAATGGCAAAACTGGAAGCAAATGTCCATCATTTATTACACACGCATACAGTAAAATACTATATATGATTATGAAAAAGGATGATAAATCTGTCCTGGCATATAAATATATTGGAGGTATATCAAAGGTGTATTGTATATTTGATAAAAAGAAAAGCAAATTGAACTCTATGTATTTATGCTTAGAAAATACCTAGAGAGTAATAAATAGACTAGAGGTTTGGACAATGAGGGAACGAACATCATGCTGGAGGAAGACAAATGCCTGGGAATGTGCTGAGGTGGTCACGTATCTCTGTCCTGGTGAGTAGTTAGCAGCAGCCAGGAACACCATTCTCCAGAAGAAATGGGAAGGGCAGGGTAAAGGGCACAAGGGGTTCTGACCCTGATCAAGGGGCCCCATGGCTCTAAGGCTAGGCCAACCGGCCCCTCCTAGGGGACTACTGCCAGCTTCCCATTCTCTCTGGCCACCTGTGTGCAGCAAAGTTGAGTCTGTCATCTACATGAAAAGAATGTGCATTCTTTGCCCATGTTGCTAGGCTCTTCCTGTGAACCTCACCCATATAGCAAGAGGCATAATACACAAGGAATATACACAGAACATCGCTGTAAGGACAAAGCCCTGGGGAAGGAGAAGACCCGAGTCTGTCAGCATTCTTGTTTTAGTATTTTGCTACATATGTGCGTTTCTATAATAAAAAAACTAAATATATTCCTTGAAAACACCATATCCCTAAACAAATGGTTGTTAAAGAACATGGTGAAATCACACTCAGACACGAAAAAGAACTTTTAAAGGAATGGGAATTCACATGATCCATCTGATGTTGGACTGTCTTCCCGGGTACAGGAGAAGCTTTGACTTCCTGCACCTCCTCACAGACCAGCCTCCCCACTGGTTCACAGGAGCCAGAGACTCAGCTAGGAGATGAACCTGGGCAAGGGCACAGCAACTCCCACAATGCCTCCCAGCCGAGGCTGGCTTAGATGTCCTTACTTTCCAAAGGTCACAGTGACTAAAACTTCCCCCCACTCAAGAACTTGGAATGCGAAGTTTCAACTCCTACCTAAAACCTCTACAGTCTGCAAACCTATGTAAGATTTAATGATTTTTTTTTTTGCATGAGTCACTTAAAATAATTTTACTTCCTCAAAGACAATCTGTGTCACAGTGTATTAAGCGGGGCTGACAGAGGGCTAGATACCTTCAATAATGTGGGTAGTCAGAGGCAAGTTACAACTATTCCAAATGGGAACAAGATGACATATATTTCTGCTACTTGTGATTTTCATTCTGGCATGACCCTGGACCTTGCAATTCCCAAAATGAGGGTTTACAAATGTGGGGGTCTACAGATTTATCTAATGCAGAAAACCAATTATACATAAGGACTTAAAGAAAAATACCTGTATTTCCATTATAAAAATTTTACTATTTAAAAATTTTTAAAATAATTTCAAGGTCAACCTACATTTCCCATACTAAATCCACCACCCTAATGGGAACAACAATCCTTCAGAAATTTTCCTCTTCTGTTAAAAGGTGCACTAATTGCCCTAACCGATTTGGCTCAGTGGCTAGAGCGTTGGCCTGCGGACTGAAGGATGCCAGGTTCGATTCCGGTCAAGGGCATGTACCTTGGTTGCAGGCACATCCCTAGTAGGGGGTGTGCAGGAGGCAGCTGATCGGTGTTTCTCTCTCATCGACGTTTCTAACTATTCCTCTCCCTTCCTCTCTGTAAAAAATCAATAAAATATATATATATTTTTTAAAAGGTACACTAACTCATGACCAAGAGCCTAGCTGCCATGGAACAGGGCCTTCTCCACAAGGACAGCATCCTACCGCAGGGTCTGCCACACGCTACAAGGTAAAACCACTCGTTATCACCCATCCTACCTTAAATCCCGTTGGGCACCAATCCACAAACTGGATGGTGCGCTTGGTCTTGATGGTGGCGATGGCCGCGTTGACATCTTTTGGGACCACGTCCCCCCGGTACAACATGCAGCAGGCCATGTACTTGCCATGGCGAGGGTCACACTTGACCATCTGGTTGGCAGGCTCAAAGCAGGCATTGGTGATCTCGGCCACGGACAGCTGCTCATGGTAGGCCTTCTCAGCTGAGATGACTGGGGCGTAGGTGGCCAGGGGGAAGTGGATGCGGGGGTACGGGACCAGGTTGGTCTGGAATTCCGTCAAGTCCACATTCAGGGCCCCATCAAAGCGCAGGGAGGCCGTGATGGAGGACACGATCTGCCCAATCAGACGATTGAGGTTGGTGTACGTGGGCCGCTCAATGTCCAGGTTGCGCCGACATATGTCATAGATGGCTTCGTTGTCCACCATGAAGGCACAGTCGGAATGTTCCAGGGTCGTGTGGGTGGTCAGGATGGAGTTGTAGGGCTCCACCACGGCCGTGGACACCTGGGGGGCTGGGTAAATGGCAAACTCTAGCTTGGACTTCTTGCCGTAGTCCACCGAGAGCCGTTCCATAAGCAGAGATGCAAACCCAGAGCCGGTGCCGCCCCCGAAGCTGTGGAAGATGAGGAAGCCCTGCAGCCCCGTGCACAGATCCGCCTGAGAGGAAGCAGACACCGTGAGCAATGCCTTTGGAAGCCACACCACCAACCAACCTCCAACACGCCTAGGTCACTTCTCTTTGACGCCACAAGTTTCAATGGATCCCAATCACCCCCAGGTAACATGCACTCCACTTGGAGGGAAGGCAAAGCAGGCACCAGAGATGGACGTATGGATGCACTGCAGCCACACCAGAAAGGACGACCATGGGTTCATGATTCTGCCTTGGGCTTTTCCAAAATGACCCTGGAAGGCTTCCCAGCACCCTTCTTACCAATTTGCGGATCCGGTCCAGGACCAGGTCAACTATCTCCTTGCCGATGGTGTAATGGCCTCTGGCGTAATTATTGGCGGCGTCTTCCTTCCCGGTGATCAGTTGCTCAGGGTGGAAGAGCTGCCTGTAGGTCCCTGTGCGCACTTCATCTACAAAGAGGACACGTGTGCCATGGCCTTTAAGGATGATGGTTAACTCACCAGCACGGACAGATTGGGGGACCGTTCAATTCTACCAAGCACATGCTGTTCCTTGTAGGTGAACAGCATCAGTGTATCACAGGGAGGCTCTATGCAATGCACGGAGCACATCTGCAATCTGTGGCTCTAGGGAGGTAAACTCAACTCATGGCACAAATACCAACCTGACTGGTTCCCCAAGAAGAGAACCCCTGCACTCAGGCAATTCTACATACTTATTTCACACCAAAAGGTATAATTTTAAAATGGTTCATACTGGACAGGCACTAGGTCAGTGTGTTTTTTGCCAGGCAGTCCTATCAGGGCACCCGTGTGGCCTGGTCTCAGACTTTAGGGTGACATTCTGTCAATCTCTGGGTGACCACTGACAGGTGCTCTCTTTGCAGCTCTCCTCAGGCAACTAATCTGGAGGGACCCAATGAATGTTCTCCAATTTCTATTTCTGAGCTGCGGGTCAAGACTCATGCACCAGCTGAGAGAGTGCACAGCATTAAGGTGACCGCCTACCTGGGGCTGAGGCAGTCATGAATGAATCTGTCATAAGCCCAGCTTACTCCTGGCAAAGCAGCTTTTTGCTGTATGTTAGGTTTTTCTAAATCAGGAGCCCAAGCCCCACATTTCAAGCACTAACCTTTCAGCTTCTCACCGAACATAGTCACGGCTTACCTGTGTGTCCATCCATCCTTTCCGCAGAGGAATTCCCAGGAGAACCTGGGGGAGTAACTAGGCTCTCCCAGCCACCCCGCTTGCCCGAGTACCTACCAACCACGGTGGGCTCCAGGTCCACAAACACTGCTCTGGGCACATGCTTGCCAGCCCCAGTCTCGCTGAAGAACGTGTTGAACGAGTCATCCCCACCACCAATGGTTTTGTCACTTGGCATTTGCCCGTCAGGCTGAATGCCATGCTCAAGGCAGTATAATTCCCAGCAGGCATTGCCGATCTGGACACCGGCCTGTCCCACATGGATAGAAATGCACTCGCGCTGGGAAACAGAACATAAACGTGAGACTCATTTGTTTTCCAGGCTACTGTCACTATATGGCATGCAAATATTATACACACACACACACACACACACGCATTTCAGTGTCTAAGGCTTTCTCAAATATTATTTTCTGCGAGGTTTGTGTGATCCGGTTATCCCTGTGAAAACGGAAGTGTTAAACCACTCAGCTAAGTGCTACAGTTAGTCCCAGAACCTCATTGTGAAAATTAATTTTATTAACTATCTACCCTGTGTACTGTGACAAAACGGAAAATACATATAAAGTACTTGTGTACACATCGAAATACAGCTGTACTGAGAAAAAGCGCTTGTGTATTTGAGTTACCAACTGTGAACTAGCTTTTTTTCACGGCATGCTGTTTGTATTTGAAAGAAATGATAAACTGGCTGTTCAGACTTGGATACCTGTTATTTATGTTACCATCTTGCTGTAAAGTAATACACGCTTATTTTTACAGTTTTTAGTTTTAATTCCTGATGGGACAAGTGTAGGGAGGTTCTGAGACCAGAAAGTTTGAGAATCGCCCTCCCGTCTTCAGGAACTCAACACTGTGGTTTGTCCTCTGGGAGACGGCGTCAAGGCCATCCCACCGGCCAGCTGCCGCCCTGGCTCTTTAAGGCGCAATTTCCCGGGAGCTGTATGCCCTCGCCGATCCCCCTCCCACGCTGGAGGTCACCGCCGCCCTCTGGGCGCACAAACTCAGAAGGAGCCCCTGTCCTCGTGTGCCCGTCCAGGGGGCCTCCAGGCCTCGTGGTGCCTCTAGGCTGGCTCTTCGCTAGCCCGCCCAGCCCCCTCTCCCCGCCTAGGCCCGCCGCACCCCAGGCTCTCTCTGTGGGCTGCGGCCTCACGTGGCGGGCTTCGTCCACCCTCTCGCCTGGGAGTGTGCTGGCCGCAGGTCTCCAGGGTCCTTCCAATGTGTGCCGGGCCTACAGCGCCCCCGCCCAGCCCCAAGGCCTTACCATGGTGAGCTCTGCGGCTGCCGGACTCTTGCTCCTCGACCAAAAAACAAAAAAACGGTACCGAAGCTCCGCGCGCCCAACGGCCACCTCCGCACCGCGCACGCTACCTCTTATAGGCCCGCCAATGCCCAGGCGGCCATTGGTCCGGGACGCCTCAGGCGGGCCAAGGCCTGGAATCCAGCTTCTAATTGGCTGTCGCTCGACTCAGGGAGTGTGGCATTTTCTGATTGGATGCGGGTTTGGCGGGAAGGCTGTGGGGGCGAGGAAGGCCGAGCGCAGATTCGGGTGTTCCGGAGCATTCTCCGATTTGAGATTGGAGCCGCTGTGGCGCCCGCCTGGCTGGAGCACGGGGTGTTACCATGCCTGTGAGCACCCGGCGGCATGCGAATGACATGATGTCCACCTTGTGCTGTCATCTCCTCGCCAGGCACCTCAGGCCTTTGCTTCCCTGCTTCTCATGCAGGTCTTTTGCAAACACAGCCACCTCCTAGAGGTAGGACCGACATCCACCCTAAGTCTGCACCCTCTCACTTTTCCATCCCTTTTCCATCCCGGTGCAGAAAGGCCTGTTCAAGCCAGCACCCTGAAATTGGGCAGGATTTTATTAATTCTTTAATGAGGAATGGGTGTCCTGGGAGAAGGGGGAGGGGGCGCGGTACGCAAGAGCTGTGGTGGGGCACAGTGCCCATTTGGGAGGACTTTGGGACAACTACTTGATTCTTCCATTCCGTAAAGATCGACTAAACTCTCTTTAGGATCCAATGTGTGGTTGTTTTTTTTTACTTCGGGAAAAGTGGGGGGCAGAAGGATCGAGGCTCATCACCATCATGCAGCACTGTGTTCCGGCGTGCCAGCCATACCCTGAACTTCTCTGCAAAGGAGCGTGGGGAACCGGCCCGCTGACATGGGACATGCCAGGTTCAGGAACTGGGGCTTTCCTATAGGACTTGGGGAGCCTCTGAATAGTGCCATCGGGTCTGCCCTTGGGAAGATGGCATTGGTAATAGGGAGGAAGAGGGTGCAGGAGGGTCAGAGAGAACCAGGGAAATGAGGAGAAACACGCCCTGCCTTTTCTCCCCATGAAAGTGAATCTTTCTGTCTTATTTAGCTTGGGCTGCCATAACCAAGTACACAGACCGCCCTGCCAGCGTGGCTCCGCGGTTGAGCATCGACCTAGGAACCAGGAGGTCACGGTTGGATTCTGGGTCAGGGCCCGTGCCCCGGTTGCAGGCTCCATCCCCAGTGTGGGGCGTGCAGGAGGCAGCCGGTCCATGATTCTCTCCCATCACTGATGTTTCTCTCTCTCCTTCTCCCTTTTCCCCTGAAATCAATACAAATATGTTTAAAAATGGAAACCAGAACAAAATACCACAGACTTGAGTGGCTGAAACAACAGAAATTATTTCCTCACAGTTCTGGATGCTAGAAGTCCCGGATCGAAGTCGGGGAGCACTGGGAGGGCTTGCTTTCTGGCTTGCAGTGTCTTACTGTGTCTTCACACGAGAGGGCAGGGACGAGAACAAGCTTTCTGTCTCTTCCTTTTTTAAAAAATATTTTTTTATTCATTTCAGAGAGGAAGGGAGAGGGAGAGAGAAAGAAACATCAGTGATGAGAGAGAATCATGGATGGGCTGCCTCCTGCATGTCCCACACTGGGGATCAAGCCTGCAACCCAGGCATGTGCCCTTGACCGGAATCGAACCCGGGACCCTTCAGTCCGCAGGCCGACGCTCTACCCACTGAGCCAAACCAGCTAGGGCCTGATGTCTCTTCTTATAAGGGACACTACTCCTATTGGATCATAGGCCCACCATTATGACCTCATTTAACCTTAATTACCGCCTATCTCCAAATACAGTCACATTGGGGGTTACGGCTTTTAAGATAAGAATTGTGGGGAGGGTCATAATTCAGGATGTAGCACTCACTTGACTCAAGACTTCAACCACACCATGCACACAACTGAATTGTAGCCTGTATCAGGTTGTGTTTTTAAGTACTATTTATTTTTCTGGTTATGAAAAGAACACATACTTAGAGTAGAAAGTGTGGAAATGCAGGAAAATATTAACATGAAAATCCATACACCTTTAGGCCTCCCATTTTTAGTATACTGATATAATTAGGCAACTATTACCATAATTTTAGAACATTAAAAATATATTTTTTAGAGAGAGGAAGGGAGAGAGGGAAACATCAATCCATTGCACACACCCAATATTGAACCCATAACTTTTGTATGTGCCCTGACTGGGAATTGAACCCGGGAACTTTTTGGTATTTAGGACAATGCTCCAACCAATTGAGCCACACTGGACAGGGCAATTTTAAAACATTTTATCACCCCAAATTTCACTCTTTTTAAAAAATAATATATTTTATTGTTTTTTTTGTGTGTAATTTTTTTTTACAGAGAGGAAGGGAGAGGGATAGAGAGTTAGAAACATCATGAGAGAGAAACATCCATCAGCTGCCTCCTGCACACCCCTCACTGGGGATGTGCGCGCAACCAAACCGGTTAGGGCTTCACTCTTTTGTATTGCCTTTGTATGGGTATACCACATTTTATTTACCCATTCTTCAGTTGGCGAGCATTTGCACTTTGCAGATATTAATGATGCTGCTGTGAACATGTGTGTACAAGTTTTTATGTGGACATATGTTTTTATTTCTCTAGGAGTGGATTTGCTGGGTCATATGGTAACTGCATGTTTAACCTTTTGTGGAACTGCTAAAAAAAGTGATTTTTTTAAATCCTGATTTTCTTACTTAACATTAATCTTGTGCATTTTCACAAATTGCTCACTGTACTTTGAGCACTTGGCTTTCCATGTTTGCAAAGTTCCAAATCTTAGTAACCCATCCCCCTAAGTTGACATTTAAAGTTATTTCCGATTTTCATTATTATAAATAGCATTACTTCTGTCGAGCCGATTCGTCAGACCGCTGGGTCAAAGGGCACAGGCAGTTTTAAGGCTCTCAGTGCCTACTGATAAATAGCCTTCCAAAAAAGTCGTGACAGTCTGCATCATGGCAAGTTGAGGGTGGCAATGCCAGCTGCACACCGCCTTATGTTTTCATTGTCTCCCAAGGTAAGTCACCAGAGCAGAGACTTGTTTGGGCAACTTTGACCCCATGCCCAGCTCAGTGCGCAGCACACAGGTCAACTCCGTGTTACAGGGACGAGTGAGAACGAAGGAAGGCCCAGATTCGTGCAGTGGGTGGGAGTGGAAAGGAGGACACAGGTGTCTTGAGTCAGCGTGAAGATTGGCTCCTTGAGTCTTACCACCTGGTTGACGTGGTGACTCAATGCAGACCCAGGTGGTAAGAACACATTGTGAGGCTACCCTCCACAGTCATTTAGGGGCAGACGCTGGTAGGGACGGTGTCAAGGCTGCCAGTAACTCTTTTTTGTACTCCACTCTGCCGGCATCAGTCTTTATGCAAAGCCCTGGAAGAATCACCTTCACTGACCTAGCGAGGTCATCGCACTCTCTGTTCACCTGGATATCCTGAGGAGAAACCAGTGATCACTTTCTGAGAGCTTGACTTTTTTACTTACACACACGAGGTCTTGAAGAAGCTCCTTAGGATAGCTTCTTTCCTGTGGATGACAATGGCCTCACTCCCCAAACTATTAAAATCAAGAAGAGAAGAGGCTCAAGGGAGGCTTCTAGGGACCTGCTCTATTTGTTAAGCGGGGGGCTGATTATTAGATATACCCTGTTTGTGAAAATTCACTGGGCTCTACCCTTAATCTATGTGCACTTTTCCGCATAAATGTTGTCGACAAAAAACAAACAAAAAACAAAGGGGCTGGGGAAAAAACTGTCTTCTCTGTAAGAGCCCTTTCCATAGGGTCTGTCATCTCATTCTATTTTCTTTTAAAAAAATATATTTTATTTTTTTACAGAGAGGAAGGGAGAGGGATAGAGAGTTAGAAACATCCATGAGAGGGAAACATCCATCGGCTGCCTCCTGCACGCCCCCTACTGGGGATGTGCCCGCAACCAAAGTACATGCCCTTGACCGGAATTGAACCTGGAACCCTTCAGTCCACAGGCGGATGCTCTATCCACTGAGCCAAACCAGTGAGGGCTCATTCTATTTTCACAATGATCCTGGCTGATAGATATTAGCCCCACTGCACATAAAGACAAGACTGAGTCCCGGGACGGGTTTTACAAGAGCTCTAAGGATTCAGAAGTATTTCCCTTAAAGCCGAGGATAAAATCTGAGACAGATTAGACTAATGGTAAGAGTTAAGGGACAGGGAAGTAGAGCACTGCATCTGGATTAGTGTTGGTCTCTAATTCAGGATCCAAGATCCCATACGATGGGCTCGGGACTTGGTTCCAGGCCTGTCTGGTGGCACATCCTGTTCTATTTTCATTGTATAGAAGCTTCTGAAAATAACCATACATTGCATTAAATAAGCATGTACTCTGGCAGGGCAATTTTATATATCGTTCCATGTTTTAGAGTGATAGAATCCAGTGCTGACAGGAATTCTCAGAGGAGAGGGGACATGGTCGTGGCAAGCTCTTTTCTGGCTTTGGAGCCGAAGAGACCGGGTATTTAGGGGCAGAAGGAAAGAATAAGGATGTTCAAACCAGTTGTCCCAAGCCTGAAGGGCTAAGACTGTGAAAACACATCTCTGGAAAGACTTTGACTCAAGTCTGGGCTTACATAAATCAGGGTGGAATAAGCAGTGATTTGTGACTTCCTTTTAATAATTCATATTTGGGGATTCTCTCCTTAATGTTAATTGCCTTAGAAGAAAGAGTGACTTTTGTTTTTTATATGAAAAAGGCAAAATTGAATGAAAACGGGTCCCGATTTCCCTCACAGTCACACTAATGAGTCTTCCGGCACCATGATTCGCCTGCAGGCAGTACTGGAAAGATGGGGGAGGGGGCCGCCTTGCAAGTGCTGAACCTGCAAATCCAAATATTAGTGAACAGTAAGCATTGTGCCTCTTGAGCCACTTATGCTCTCTCAGCCCATGCAGAGCCCAGGCAGGGGTCCGAGTGAGACCACAGCAGTACCCACAGTCAGGCCTGGGAGGCATGATCTACTTTCAGGCCAGGTGTGGGACTCAGAGTCAGCCACACCATGTATCTGGGCAGGGCACTCTGTTTCTCTAAGCCCCACTTTATTCCTTTAAATATGTATGCCTCAGGGCGGTGGGGAGGCTCAGAGGGGAGGTTTATGAAAAGTTCTTACAGAGAAATCCAGCAGTTCCAGGGCAGACACTGGGTTATCCCGGACAGACTTGAGAACAGCCAAGCAGCCTTCACTTCGCATGGGATTCCTGGACATCTAAGAAATACACACACACACACACCTGAGAAAAGCTGATTCTAGGGAGGTCGGAAGGGCACCCCAAAAGGGAATATTGGGGATCCCTTGTCTCTGATGATGTGCCTCAGGATAGCCCCACGGTCTCAACTCACAAGGTGTCTCCATCAGACAACGCCCTGGGTGAGGCTTCAGGGCCAGGGAAGAGAGGAAGTAGACACTGAGCAACTACCCAGTGCCTGGCTCTGCCCCATGCCAAGATGCAGACACACAAGACATTCTCCTGCCCTTAAAAGAGCTCACCCACTGGGGGAGGAGATGAAAAAGAAACATAAAAATGCAGTGTGATAAGTGCAATGAGAGAGTGTGAGCCAACTCTACCTGGGAGGTAAAGGTTGGGTGGGTGATCAAGTAACTGAGCTGAGCTTTACAGACAAGGTGGGTGGAGCTGGGCATTTCAGCAAGAAGAGCAACAGAGGCAAAAAGAAATAAAAAAATGCACAGTATGTCTGGAGCATTCTGAGGAGCTTGGGTGAGATAAGTACATTTCAAGGTAGGAAGGAGAGGCAGGTTGGCAGAGCCCATATCCTGGCTGCCAATGACACAATACTAAGCTTGACTTTATCCACCAGGGAGCCTCTGATGGGTTTAAAGCAGGGAGGGACAGGCATATTTCTGGTTTAGAAAGATCACCTGGTAGCAGGTGGGAAGAAAGGGCTAGAGATGAGAAACCAGCAGGTCAACAAAACTCCAGGAGGGAAAGTGAGAAGGAGGAGCAGGTAGCCTGAGAGCTCTTCAGGAGAAAGGAAGACGTGGGAAAGACGGAGGGACAAGCTTCTGCCTGGGAGGGAAGGAGCCCTCCCGCTATACACACACCCCGAGGCAGCCTTTAGAGGGAGATAATGCATTCAGGTTGGATTCTGAGAACCCTACGGGCCTATGAGACTTCTGGGGGACCATCCAGTAGGTGGAAATTTGGATCCAGAGCTTAAGAGAGAGGTCTGGGTTCTAGAGTAGGAAGGGGGGGCATGGGATGGGGTGAGGGGTGGGAGAGGAGTGGGTCTCAGGCTGGGGATGGGAGTGCTGCAGGGGGCTCCTCTGCCAGCTGAGGGCAGGCAGGGCTGGATACCTGCCCCCGGAGCTGGTGGTACTATCCTCTGAGCACATGCTGTTGGCGCAGTGGTGCTCATGGAGCTGCTCTATTCTCATTGCACCCTCGCTTCTCTGTCTCCTCCTCAGCTGCTCCATCCCCACTGGCAATCCTGGAGGAAGGAAACCCCTGCTGTGCACACAGGGCCTCAGGTAAGTCTGAGTAGTGGCCAACAGTGCACCTGGGCTGATCCTGGGTTCTAGCAAGGCCAGAGGAAGAGCAGGGGCGAGGATGGAGGGGAAGCAAGGGTGCCTCAATAATCAGCAGCAGAGCAGCACTCTGGTGGGCTGAGAAGGAGAAAGGACAGCTGGGAGGTGTGGTGATATCACTGGGAGGGAAGGATGGAGCAGGGAGGAGTCTGAAGAAGTGCATGCACCAGGCTAGAGATGGGTGAGTGTGTGGCAAGGGGAAGACGTGGTAAAAGAGGAATCCAGGAGGCCCCCTCCCCCATCTGGACTCTAGAACCTGTGTTCCCTGCTGCCACTGGGGTGGGCTTATGTGACAGGGGAAGCATCTGTGTGGACAGACTCAGGCAGGTCTGCTGGGGCCTCCCCATCAGTCTAGCACTCACAACAAGAATCCTCAGTGTCTTGTTGACCCGGAGGCCCAGGCCCAGGCTCCGGGCTCCCACCACAGAGATGCGGTTGTTGCTGCAACAGAAAAACATGTGCATTGTGCTATCTTCCATGTAGCCAGGCTGTCTCAGACCCCAGCTCTGGCCTCAAATGTCAGCATCTCTCATGGAATTCTCTAGCCTTGGCTCCTTACACGGGGAGGAAAGGAGGGAAGGACTATAGCAGACAGGCCCTGCTCACTCTGCAGCTCCTGGGAAGGGCTCAGCCCTGGCAGCCCAAGCATGACCTGTTAGGCTTCTGTCCCTCTCTTTCCCTCTGGACTTGTGGCCCCTCCTCTGGTTACCTGCCGAGGGCTGAGAGTCTGCCTGGGCGGGGAGGAGCAGCACACACTGCAGGCCCCCAAGCAGCCACATGCTGAGGAGTGCATGCATGTGGACCCACTTATCAGAGTCAGCTCCTCTTCTGAAAGGGAGGAAAACTCACACAGAGCACCCAGCCCACACCAGGATCTACTGAAGAGACTTTACGTACACTGGCAATTCCCAGCCCCTGCCTGTGTGGTAGGAATTGTGAGCCCAGTGTGTAAGTGATGACCTTGAATGAGAGGATGGAGCTAGGTGCTCCTGCATTGTGGCTCAAGCCCATCATAGACTGATCAGTTTGGGAATCGAAGTGGTGAACAGCAGCAAGATCACGGAGCCCCTGTTCCCTGGGGTGGCTATGGGCCCAGAGCCTGTGACCTGGGGGGCATTCTGTGCTCCTCACCTCATGTTGAGTTCCTCCAACACATTGTTGGTCCGAAGTGCCTCGCCCACTGCAGAGGCTCCAGCATCTCCGAAGCCATTGTATGAGATGTCCAGGACTCTCAGGAAGATGTTTGCCTGGGATACAAAAGAGCAAAGCCACGGGACCACAAGTGACAGTGGAGAAAGCCAGAGCCACAGCCGTCGAGCCCAGGACGCCCACGATGCAGAGCACAGACCGAGAGCAGGACAGAGGTTCCAGGGAAGTCTTGGGGCTTGGATGATGGTGACCAGTAGAGCAGAACGACCGGAAGCACAGCATAGAGGGTGGGTGTGGGCGTGAATGCAGACCCCAGAGATGCCATGAGCAGTCCCCGTGCTTGCTTGGGAACCTCTTGAGGGGGGTAACCCAAGGCACAGAGCAGCTCAGGGTCCTAGAGTTGGGTGAAACGTGCCCAGGGGCAGTGATGGGAGAAGGACGGGAGCTTGTGGGTAATGCTGTGAAGACAGACCTGTCACCTTGTGGGGCAGGACCCCAGCTCAGCCCCTGTTGGAGCGCAAGGCAGCAGCTGCCATTCCCTGAAGAGGACCTCAAGAAGATAGCTGACACAGAGGGCATTACAGGCATTTGGTGCCACCCTGGAAGAGACTGCAGCCGCCCATTCCTGAGGCCTTTGGACCACAACCATGGGAGCAGGTGGCTTGTTAGAGTGTATGCTGGGATCTAAGCGTGTCACTCAAAGAAGCACCCGTGCATGCCCCAGAGGGAGCATGTCACCGGACTGCACGCTGTCCCTCACCATGGAACCTATGATATCTAGGGAAGGTATGTAGGAATCAGCTGTGGATTCCTCAGTAAATGACATGAGATGGGGCACAGCGTGTTGAAGTCATAAAATGGGTCTGGAAAAATAAAAGACCCCTACCAAAATACCCCTTAAGCTCTGCTTAAAAGGTCCAAGCCTCTTTCCTGAAGAGCTGCAATGATGGGGAGCTGCTCCCTGGGAGACCTGCCTTCAAGGGACAGGCTGGCTGTGGGGTGGGTGGGGGCCTCATACCCCCAGTCCTCTAGCAAAGGAGACAGCTCCTGGGCCTCGAAGATGATTCCAGGTTATGTTCAGCTCGGTGAGTCCTGTGTTTTCTGCCAGGGCTGGTCCAAGCGTCTCCCCTTCCGAAACACCAAGACAGACCTTCTTATTCACTCTGTACATTCCTTCAGAAAATGATACTGATGCCCGCTGTGTGACAGGGTCTCTGCTAGGCATGAGGGTCACAGAGTTGAACCCAACAGGGGCTTGCCCTGCCCCCAAGGATTTCGTATTTAATGGGGAGGGGGGAGGGATAAGTACAAATGAATGGGACGGGGACTATTATAAATTACAAACAGGAGGCATAGGAACAGAATGGGGGCTAACCCCATTTGTGGGGAGGTCAGGACAGTGAGGACAGAGGAGATAACCTTGAATGTCTGCACACATAGAGAAGAGCAGACAAGGAAAGGCCAAATGCACAAAGGGAGCGTGAGGCACTTGTGGAAATGCACGCAGGCCTGGCACGGTGGGCAGGGTGAGGAGAAGCCAGTGAAATGAGGTAGGAGTGATGGGCAGCCGAGAGATGCTAAGAGGCCTTGAATGCTAGGCCGAGAGTCTTGGGCACTGCCCTGTCATTGGTGAGGAGGCAGGGAGGGCTGTAAGAAGTGACAAGGCTGGCCCTGGCTAGTTTAGCTCAGTGGATAGAGATTTGGCCGGTGGACCGAAGGGTCCTGAGTTCAAATTAGGTCAAGGGCGTGTACCTCAGTTGCAGGTTCCCACCTGGCCCAGACCCTGCTCAGGGTGTGTGCAGGAGGCAACCAATCAATGTGTTTCTCTCACATGGATGTTTCTCTCTGTCTTTCCCTCTCTCTTTCACTCTCTCTGAAAATCAATGGAAAAAATATCCTCAGGTGAGGATTAAAACACACACGCATGTGCGCGCGCGCGCGCGCACACACACACACACACACACACACACACACAATAACAGCCTGGCGGGGGGAGTCACAAGGCTGGATTCCTTAGGGGGTGTAGAGAGTGGACTAGGGTTGGTGGGGGCAGATATGAGAGGCTGAGGGACTAGCTGAAAGGCTCGTGCCGTGGTCTAGGCTAGAGGTGACAAAACTGGCACAGTTGTAGTGGAGAGAAGGCAGTGGTGGTAGAGAAAGGAAATGGTGGAGGGTGAGAAACCCTAAGAGATATTTCATATGTTAAGTGGACAGAAGCCCTAGCCACCCACCTACCCTCTCCTCACTCTGTCAGCACTCAACCAGTCTGACCTCTTCTAGGTCTCAAAAGAGCCAGCACCAACTCCCCTCCTGGCTGTCCCCTGCGTGCAACTGTTGATCTCCCTATTCACCTGGCTAACAGTTCCTCAGCCTTCTAAACCTGAGCTCTTGGCATTAGAAAGCCTTTCCTGCCCACTAGGCTGGGCCACTTTGGGCCTCGTACTGACTGCTTTCATCCTTCCAGGCTCTCTGCCTAGTGAGTCTCCCCATCAGCTTGGGAATCCCACAGGGATCTTAATTTGACCCCTCTCCATGGTCCCCACAGGTCTAGTAAGGCTGGTTTGAAGAAATGCACAGATGAAAAAAGATGAACTGAGCAGAGCGCTCAGCCAGAACACTGGCCAGCAGACCCTGTAGCACCTTGGAGAGCTCCCGAGACACAGCAAAGATGCCTTGTACTGCCTCCCTGAGAAGAGGATTCCAGACCCCACCCAGGACTGGGGCTGACTCCTGCAGATATACAGGTTCTCAGACAGGACACTTTCCTCTTCTTCAGACTCTGCCAGGGCTGGGAGGAGCGGGCGGTGGTCCCTCACATTGTAGGGAAGCCCCTACTTTGTTGAACAGCTAGGGGGTGAGACGTTTCTTCTACACCCATGTATAAATTGACTTCTTGTAGTTCCAATGCGACGATTACCATGGGTCAGGTGGGGAGACTGACACCCAAGCTCCTTCACCCCTCAAGGGAGTCAGATCCTTTCTCAGGGGAACAAATGACCCCACTATGCCTGTTCTCTCCCAAGCTGGGGACCCAGCTCCATAGTTGTGTAGCCTTTGCAGGGCCTTAGCTTCCAGCCCCCTCTATCCTGGCCACCTCTCTGATGCTTGCCCTCTGACTCGTGCAGGCCCAGAAGGATGCCTGTATTTAGTTTGTTGAAAGTCTGAAATGAGTTTCTCTTTTGATTTCAGTGGCTTCTCACAATAATTTTCTTAGAAGGCAAACTGACGTTCTGGCTGTTAAATTCTAGGGCTGTTTCTCACAGGCCAAGGCTGGTGCCACCCCTCCCACTCTAAGCAGCTTGAGACAGAGCAGTGATTCCCAAACTTTCTGGACCAGACAAATCTCCTGAGTCTTCCAGGAAAGATGCAGATGCATCCCCTCCCCCCAAGTCTGGTTCAGCAGGTGCCCAGGAATCTGTATTCCTAACCCAGGGTCCCAGGTGATTCTTATAATTTATTAGAGTGGTTGGGGGCAGGCACGTAAAATGCCATGTTCTTGGCAAAGCAGACTGCCCATCCAAAGGCCCTGGAGCATGAGAGAAAGTAGTAAGGCCAAGGCTTCTTATGGTTGCCTTCCACAGCACTTAGAATAAAGTCTTCATGCCTTTTGCCATGTTTTGTAGCCCTGCAGCCACCTGTTGCCTCTCTACCCCACAGCCTAGCCGCTCTCCCCTGGCTCACTGATGTCTGCCAGCCTGGGTAATAGGCCTGCATGTTTATTGTCCTTCTGCTTGAGATGCTCTCCCCCTGGTTTTTCCATGGCCGATTCTTCCCCACCCTGCTCATTTCAGTTTAAATGTCATCTCTGCACAGAGGCCACCTTGGCCACCTCTCTAATGGCTGGTCCCCATTCTTCTCTAGAATCATGCCCCGTTTGTTTCTTTTATAGCATCAATAATTATGGGAGAGTTATCTTGTTCAGATGTGTTCCTTGAGGCCAGGGCCTTTGTTTTGTTCATGGCTAGATTCTTAGTGGCCCAATCAGCTCCCAACACATGTAGCAGCAAGCAGTGAGATATTCGTGGAGCAGATTTAGAGTCTTGTGTGGAAGGAGTGGGAAAGGTGCAGGTCTATATGGGACCTGGGGAGCAGGAGCCAGAGCATGGGTGCTCAGATGGGCCCTGCCAACCTCCACCACCCACCTCTGCCCCAGGAAGACAAGCTCAAGTGTCTCATGGTGGCCTTGGCCGGGTATTACCTGCTTGGTCATTTAGCTGGTTATAGCTCAGGTCCAGGGACTTCAGGCCCGTGTGGGCCAGCAGGAGTTCAGCAAGGTACTGGGCTGCCTGCTCCTCCAGGCGGTTCCCTGCCAGCTGTACCTTCTGTATGGCGGGGTTTGCCATGAGGGCAGCGCAGATGGCCTGGGCTCCCACCGCTCCCAGCTGGTTCTCTGACAGGTCCACATCTGGGGATTGGCACCACTCCTGTCAGTGGAATTCAAAGCCACGTGCCATCCTCCTCCACCCTACTTATCCCCTAAACCTCCAGGCCTGAGGTGGCAAAAGGGGCTTTGTAGCTGACTGTCCAGGGGTACATGGCGACTCTGGCACCTGTCAGATGGGTTTCCTCAGGCCCCAGGTAACTAACTTCCCTGATGCCCATCCCCACCCCATGTGTCCATGAGCTTCTTTGTCAAGGAGCTAAAACCACCTACTTCCTGTTGCTATGAGAATGCCCATGATGGAGATGTGGCCACCCTGTTGATCATTTGGGCCTGGTAGTAATACAAGCCCCCCACAGAAGCTCTCACTGCTGGGGACCGACAACTATAGTCTAAGTGAGTACCCATGTGGGCCAGACACTCATCACTTATGTGGGCCACATGCAGTCTCACTGATTTTCACCACATCTCCAAAGTCTAAGTGGTATTGTTGTGCCATTTCACAGACTGGAAATTGAGGCTCAACAAAGTTGAGCTTCTTGCCCAAGGGTCACCCTTCTTATCAATAGCAGAGGCAACATTTGAATCCAGTCCCACCAAACAACTACCCAACCCTTCCTCCTCTCACCCTGCTTAGCCCCTGCCTGTGTGTCAAAGGACTCTCCCACCTGCACTGAGCACTGGGAGGCCACCATATGAAGAATGTGCTGGCCAGGGGAGGAGGTGAGTGGGTGGCGTGGGGTTGGTCAGGAAAGGGGTGGCACCAGCTTTGGGTGTACCACAGAAGATCTAACTCCACCCTTGTGATGAGGTCCCCTCCCCAGCAACACCAGCAGGTCCCAGGTGAGAAAAGGGAGGACTCAAATCTGCCCACCTACCACAGATGCTGCTGCTTTTGCTCAGAGCTTGCGCCAGGGCCTTTGCGCCGGCCCCACAGAGCCCGTTGTCCCGAAGGTCCAGCCGCTTGACGTAGGGATTGGAGGATAATGCAGGAGCCAGAGCCCGGGCCCCCTGGGACAGAGAGGGGTCTGAAAGGCCTGATCCTTCCCCGGGCTGAAGGCCCCAGACATAGATAGCTACTGCCTTGGCCCATGTTTCAGGGCTCAGCCCACTTGATGCCTTCCAGCTGGCAGGCTCTCCCTTTCCCACATGCCCAGGGGACACCTGCTTCTTGTTCTAGGCTCCACCTAGATCCCACCTCCTGGAGCTTTTCCTGATTCCCCCCCTCCAGCAGGTTAGGTGCCCACTGCGGACTCCCAGCCCTGATTGAATTCTTTCAAAGCCCTGATCCCACCTGTCACCCAGATGTGAGGGTGGGACATGCCTGGCACAGAGCGAGGCCAGGGAGTGTGTGGGACAGGCTCAGGAAGGGGGCTACACCCATGGCTGCTGCCTCCCAGGTCCTGTCCCTACAAGCCTGGCCCCAAGGTCCCTCCAGGGGTACCTGGGGCCCTAGGCCACGGTGCCGCAGGTTCAGCTCTGGGGCTCTCCCTTGGTGCAGAAAGCAGGAAACGGGCACGACATTGTGGGCCCGGCAAGACCTCAGGTAGAGGGTATCCTTGAGCATTTCTCTGAGCCCATGGGTGCCTAGTAGGAGACAGAAGAATGTGGATCCCTCTTCAGGCACAGCCAGCCACTTTCCAAGAGTTCCCCTGTCCTCTGTCACTACCCAGCATTTCACTCTGCAGCGTGTTCTAACAGTGGAGCTTCTGATGCCCCAGGAGCATTGCAGGGAAGGCACGGAGTTGCCGCCACCGGCTATGCTGACCGTGTCCCACGGAGGGCTGAGCTTCCTGCTCTGCTGGACAAGGGCCCCTGCCCGCTTGATTCCAGCCTGTCCATTCCACTCCTGCCACAGAATCCCCAAAGGTGAGACCAGCCTAGCATGCCCTGCCCGGAGGCACCTTCTGTCTCCAGGTTAGAATCCGAATCTGTGTCTGAATCCTCAGCCTCCGGGACTCCTGCAGGACACCCAACCGCCGTAGCCGCCGCCGCCACCTCTTTCTCCTGCTCTTCACTCTCCCCAGACTTCGCGCAGGGACCCCTCATGGTTACGTCCATTTTACATTTGCGGGCACTAATGTCAGGACTACACATACATCATCAGCCAGGGGATTTGGGCGGACCCTCTGGCTCCACCAACCAATTGCAGCGAACGGGCTTCCGTCGCAGCAAATAGAGACTGACGCAGTCACCCGGGCAACCTGGTGTTGTTGGTTGCTGCAGTACCGGCCTCTAGTCTGCTCTGAACTTGAGTCCGCTCTTAGCTAGGCAGATAAGTCCTTGAGTGCAAGGGTGGGCGCTTTGCGGGGGGGCTTATTCTCCCTGCCATCTCATGCGGTTCCAGCATCGCCCCCCTCCCCACGGCTGAGGGAGATACCTGACTCAGCTTTTAGCTCCTGCGCTTGCGGGATGTGGGCAGTTTGTGAGGAGGGCATTACACAGGAAGGCTTGGGGAACCTTGCAGAGCCTGGCCACCCTCCACTCTGGAGCCAGTCACGCTCTCTGTGGGTCCCAATTCCTTCATGCTCTAGGTCGTGTATGCAGCTTCCTTCACCAGGAACGTTCCTCCCCAACTTCGTTGAACTTCAGAATCTTCAAGTGTGGGTTCAGAGGTCACTTCTTTCTGAAGCTTTCCTTGGCCCTTCTGCTGGACTCCTGCAACCCCCAGTACCTCTCACGGTGCCTATACCGCCTATCACTCATCCCCGCATCACCCAAAGAAGTGAGGCCTGAGGGCAGGGGACAGGGACTGCTCCTCTCTGTGTGCCCAGGGTCCTGGCGGTTGGGACTGAACCCACAATTGGGAGGTGAGCGGGGAGGCTGGATCCTGCCCAGAGTGGATCCTGTCCCTTTAATAGCTGCTGGCCAGGTCCTTCTTGGGCTCCTGCTTTATCTCCTGTTCAGCTGTGACTGCAGCTGCTCTGCTGACTCATGTGCCCCAGCAGCCAGCAAGAGCTGGGAGCATGGGCTCCCCAGGGGCCTTGACAGATTGGGGGCTTCTGGATTATAAGACGGCGAAGTATGTGATGACCAGGAACTGGCGGGTGGGCGTCCTGCAGAGGCTACTGCAGCTTGGGGCTATGGTCTACGTGGTAGGGTAAGAGAACGGCTCCTGGCCACGTTGGCTGAGGGACCATGACTGTCCTGCTGGGCTGAGGGTGGGGGGTTTGATTCTTCAGGGGCCGGGCTGGTGGTAGTGGAAGCTGGGGCAGGTTAGGACAGGGTAGTGGGTAGGCAGAAGGAAGGATTTCTGTCTGTATAGGGGCCAGTGGGTGCAAGAATAAGCCGTGTGCCCACCTGCCTCTTTTCCTGAGCCTTGTCCCTAGCCCCATGTTGGGTTCAGGGCACAGAGAAGGATGGGCTCCACTACTTGCCCATGAGGCCATGGGCAGGGAAGGATGTAGCCCCTGACACCTGTGAGAGCTAGAATACTAAGGCCCCCAATAGAGTACTAAGATTCCCCGACTCACCAGTTCTGGCCGAGTCCTGGGAATCTTTAAGGAGGAAGCTGGGTCTAGCTGGGGCAGGGGGAGGGTTTTGGCTGGTGAAGGAATTGGTAGGGGGCATCTCCAAGCCCATGAGTGCCTAATAAGAGACACCATTTGGCACTGGCTCCGATGCATGGCCTGTGCTTCTGGCCTGTGCAGGGTGTTGGGGGGCGGGGGGAGGCGATGAGCATGGAGAGGAAGTAGGAGACTTGAGTGGTGTTCTGGGAGCCTACAGGGTGTGAGGGAGGAGGCTGAGAAAGTAGGGCCCAGCTCGGCCACTGCTCACAGTGTGCCAGGGACACACCATACGGACCATTGCTCCTCCCCAGGTGGGCCCTCCTCGTCAAGAAAGGCTACCAGGAACAGGACCTGGACCCCCAGATTTCCATTATCACCAAACTCAAAGGCGTTTCTGTGACCCAGGTCAAGGAGCTGGGGGATCGGCTGTGGGATGTGGCTGACTTTGTGAAGCCGGCACAGGTGGGTGCCTCAGTGCTGTCGCCAGGTGCTGACACCTCTGAGACCACCATTGCAGCACACGTGTGCAAGAGAGGCATGTGATGCCAGACGGGGTGATGACAGCTGGCACTGTCACAGGGCTGGGCTCGGGAAGGGCCTTACAGAGGAGAGGCACCCGGACAGGGCTATGGGAATGTGTAAGAAGTTTCCAGGGACTGAGAGGAGGGGTCAGGAAGCCAGGCCAGGGGCAGTACATTTACAAAGGCTGCATCTGGAAGAGTGGAATGTCTGGGAACTTGACATCGAGCTTGAGCTTGGAGGATGGGGTGGGAGGAGCATGGGGGGCCAGGCCCTGGAACTTCCTGTATGCCTGCCTCCTTCACCTGGGGGGCTGCTGTCAGGCCCTCCTCCGCTACCCCTCCTACACTACATTTCTGGCCGCTTCTCCTACCCAGATTGCTCAGTCCATTTCCACCTCTGTCCTGCTGATGCCCAAATTGTATCCCCAGTGACACCTACCCCAAGCACAGTTGCTTCCTGGGTGCACACCCACCACGTCCAAAGACAAATCATCTCTCTCTCCCCAGTGGCCTCTTTTCATCCATCAGTGCAAAAGCTGGATGCAGCTTGACCCCTTCCTGCCCCCACCCCATCCTACCCATTTCCGAACAGTTTTCACTGCTGCTCAGGCCACACCTGCATGAGGCTGTGGTCTTCTAGTGGGTCCCAGGTGCACCCACACAGCAGTCAGGTGAGCTTCCCCACGTGACATCATCAGAGCTTGCCAGCCCTTGCTTTCCACCCTTGGGAGTCTCCCTGTCCATGATGGTAGCCACCAAGTCCCTCCAGGTCCTGACCACCGTCATAGACCTCTGCTCTCTGCCCAGCCCTTGCCTCCCCTTCCTGGGTGTACACTCCCCCAAATTCACAGAGCTCTTATGCTCAGCACACGGGTGCCAGCCACTCTTCCTGTCTTTGGCCACCATCTGCCCAGGCAGAGCTCACCACCTGCTACCCTGGCCCTTGGCCATGCGTGCAATGAGGGGGTCTACCTTCTGACCAGCTGGGCATGTGCCCGGCCCAACTCAGTTCTAGATCTTTAGTGCCTAGAAACAAGCTCCTAGAAAATTCTGGTTAAGGGAATGAGATTGAACATGAAAAATAAACTTGTCTCAAAGAGGCAGACATGGGCTCAGAAATGGCCAGAAACCCAGCTAGCCCCCCACCTCTCCTTCAATGTGCCTCACTGGAGGCATTGTCCTGGGCACAGGGTTGATGACTCAGTGAGGCCAGGGCTCCTTCCCTCACACACCACACTGCCAGCTTCTGTCCCCTCCCATTGAGGGAGCCATGTCGCAAACCCTGACATTTGCCTTCTAGGGAGAGAATGTGTTCTTCTTGGTGACCAACTTCCTTGTGACACCAAAACAAGTTCAGGGAAGGTGCCCAGAGGTAAGGTTGCCCAGGAGACTTCCAGCGGTTCCCAGTTCCTCTTCCAGCCCTGGGCCCCCAGCCATGTCCTCCCTTCTTCCCAGGGTGCCCGAGGGCTCAGTATGTATTAGTGTATTCCAGGCACTGGGATAAAATTTTTGTGTGAATCATTTCACGTAGTTTTCACAAGCACCCTGCCTGGTAGGAATTACTGCAATTCCTCCCAACCTGTGGGTGACAGGACTCTGGACTTCTGAGAAGTATGCTTCTAGAACCTTCCACTGTCATTCTCTGTGGGATATCCAGGCCCCTCCCCATCCTGATTCTGCCTCTGGGCACTTCCCTATTGTCAGTGGGACACCAGGAGCTGGGCACCATGCTTAGGTGGGCTCTAATAGCAAGAACCAAGCTGGGAGATCACCTCCCCTTCCCTATGCCCAGCCTCTATTGGTGTGTCCCCAGGCAGTTTTCATTGTTGTGGGCAAACAGAGCATACTCTTGCTTATGAGTTCAGGCTCACTGATGTCTGGGTATTTTTCGCTATGACTGTGATCGGGCAAGAGTCCCCAGTCTCTGTTCATTTCTGATGCAGAAATGCAGATTCTCCCCCGGAAATCTAACCTTTCCCTCTCACCTGGACATATTACCAAGCAAGGGCTCGCGGCCCAATGCACATAGGAACTAACGCTATGGCGCTGGCTTTTGAGAAAAAAATAAAATAAAAAAAGAGCTTTTTGGGGAGTTTGGCCAGCAAGGAGATAGGAGGCAATTCTGTCTCCCCAATCCAGGGTTCAGGGTGCAATTTTGAGGGGTTTCAGCGCTGGCTCTTCCTGGACAGCAGACCCTTCGCTTCTGAAAGGTCTCCTGCGTTCAGGTTCTGGTCAGGTCCTGGTCCTTTGGTTCCATCCGGGGGAGCAGTTAGAGTTCACAGGTGTTACTTGTGAGTGGTGTTCCAAGGTTTCAACTTTGGCTCTGGGTCTTGTTAGAAACGGCCAGTGTGAGCCAGTTCTGCAGTTTAGGCGTGTCCCAGGGATCCCGCGTGTGTCACCGCACACTTGCTCTTCTCCCCAGCTGTGGATTTCCCCCGCAGTGTTTTGTATCGCCACAAAGTACACACAATGTAAGATTTATTATCTTAACTGTATTTTTAAAGATTTTTTTTTTTTTTATTACTTGGCTGGTGTGGCTCAGTTGGTTGAGCATCATCCCTGTACCAAGAGGTCACCAGTTCAGTTTCTGGTCGAGGCACATGCCCAGGTTGTGGGCTTAGTCCGTGATTGGGGGCATGCAGGAGGCAGCCAATCTATGTTCCTCTCTCTCTCTCCCCCCCCCTCTCTGAAGTCAATAAAAACATATTTTCAAAAAGAAAAGATTAAAAAATTGATTTTGAGAGAGAGAGAATCATCAATGTGAGAGTGCAGCATTAATGGGCTGCCTTCTGCATGCCCGCGTGCCTGGGATCGTGCCCGAACCCAGGCACCTGCCCTGACCAGAGAGTGAATCTGCAGTCCTTCAGTGTACGTGATCATGCCCAATCAGCTAAGCTGCACCCCCCGGGGCTTATCTTAACCATTTTTAAGTGTACAGTTTCCCAGCTTTAAATTTTGTTCGAACGATTGGGACCCAGGACAGAACTCGGGAAACCTACCTCCATGGTGACAATTTTCTTTAATTGCGTCCAGCGTCGAATTGCTTGCTGGACTGTGTGGTCATCTGTCCCTTGATCCCTGGCTGTTGGTCCCACCGCAGTTGCTGAGG